>BSBN01000454.1:7942500-10364078 GCA_027924645.1 Cunninghamia lanceolata | reverse complement strand
ACTTTTAAAGTATACAGAGCTTAACCTTGCTAATACACTATAATTGATTTTTATTTATTTATTTTGATCTAATGAGGTTCAGGCCTCAGGGCTATGGCAATTGTCAAGTTCAAAACTCAGCTGTGGAGAAATTCTCCAATAAGGGATGGCACCATTACAATCTCAGTGACTTGGGGATTGTGCATGGTTGCAGAATGAATTAACCCAGTCCTATAAACAATAAAGTCTCAATATTCTCACTTTGTGTATCCAGAAAGACATATGCCCTACTGATATAAATAGCAAACAGAAAAAACAAAAAAGCAAAATTAAAAATCAGTAAATAACATAAAAAATCAAATGGTAAATTCTGTCCAAAAACCAAAACCATGTCAACATCTGTCCTAATAATTCTGTCTTTGATTTGCTACCATGAGCTGTCCGTTTCAAATTTTGGTGGATTTCTATTTAATCAGTCTCCTGTTCGAGTGTTTCACAGATTTTCTTCTGTGCAAAATTGTTTTCTGGCATCCGAAGTTGCTTCTGGTTGTGAGACTGAGTCCTCAAATTACTGTACTAAATGAATTTAGTTTGTTTATATTTTTAATAAGAGTTCTGAGGGAGAATCTGAATACAAATATATGCATATAGTAGCAGGAATCGTTTTTTAATTGTGACTAATCAGCACTTGGCCAGGTTGCCATTTTAAAACAAATCACGAGTTTTTTGATAAATATATTAAAATTGATCTAACTGTTTTTTGACCAAAAAATCAATTTCTGGGTTAGGGTTAGGGTTTTTTTCTGATCTTTGCAGCATTTTTTTCTGATTATTCCCTAATCTTAACTCTAACCCTAACCTGATTGTTTCCTGGTTAATTGAAAAAATCTTTATCTTTTGGTTTGCCAATTTCTTCCTGAGAAAGAATTTTGCTACTATATTAGACTATTAGTACTTGGAGAAAGTTGAATGATTTATAATTCCGTTTGGAACAATGATAGTTAAAATTTAATAATTCTTGCACCCATCTCCATTTTGTTTCCAGTTTCCTATTTTTGCTGCAAAGTTCTACAGGTACTGGAGCTTGGCCTTGCTAGTGGCACTACCTATGCAGGGTTGTTTGGCTTGGAATTTCTGGATACACCAATGTTTCCCCAAGTTTTGGGGACCGGGGGATAGCAAAAATAAACCTTGATTTTGGGGATAGGGGGGGATGGCTATTAAAAAATTATGTAAAGATTAACATGTGAACTAAAATAAATTTAGGTTAAAACTCTAAATTTCTTAAAACACAGTTTACTAATGTCTCGTACTGTTGCTGCTGCACTTCAACGGCTCCTGCATGGAGCCTCCTACCCTGGTCGTTCATCCTCTATTTTCATAGCTGCTTACTCTGCCTGGTTTCGAGGTTTCACAGCCCTCAGTTGGTTTGAGAAAGCTGATGTCAATGGGAAAGGAGGGTGCTGTTTGACGGCTTCATCCAATGTGCATGTGGCTGTGGGGACAACAAAATCTGTGGGAACCGCCTTTGCCTCCATGGATTTGGGTCCATCTCATGTTTTGCAGGCTGTGGATGGAGGTCCTGCAATGGGTGTCGATGCTATTGCTGCCTCAGCTGATGGTAGTAGGTGTGCAAGGGGATGCCAAGCTCGGTCTCCACAACAAATTATTCATGAGTCGGACAACATCCCATTGGTGGTCTTGGGATCCGAAGTTGTTGAGGAGATTGAACGGTTTAGTTTGTTAGTTCATGCATCTTTGGCCAAGCTTAAGGGAGCTGCATGCTTGAGTTTTCAAAGCTTGGAAATCTTTGCTATCTAAAGATCTGGTTCTCTACCCATGTGCACAGGGTTTTTTTAATAGTAGTCTGTGGCTCAGAAGAAGACTGGGAAGTTGTTTTTGAAAGGTGGTCCATGGCAATGGGGCTTGGCCATGTTGTGTATGAAATCGTGGTTTCTAGAGTGTGTTCCCTTGTCTGAGGCGTTTGCTCTTGCCCTTGTTTGGATTCGATTGCTGAATCTTATGCTTTAGTTTTTCCATCCATCTAGCTTGACTGTGATTGGTAATTCTTTAGGGAGACTCTTATCTATTTCCCCAGAAACTACCATGCTCCCATTCAACCTTTGCTCGGATGCTTGTTGAGCTGGATCTATCTTGGGGTCTTCCTAAAGAGATCAAGAGTAACCACACTTGGCTGCAACCTGTGGACTATGAAAGGATCGCCTTCTAGTGTAGATTGTGCTTCACCCTTGAGCATTTGGCGGAAGATCATTTGTGTAAAAAATTGAAGGGAGGCTCTTCTCCCTCTTGGTGGTTTGGGGTGGAGTGTCAACATCAATTGGTTTTGGTAGATTCTCCTTCATTGGAACCCCCTTGTCAAGTTCCTCTTGTAGCTGATTCCTCATCTGCAAAGGGTGTTTCCTCCTCTAGGCCACTTCCTCGTTTCTCTGATGTTGTGTGCTTTTTGTCTCCATTTGCTGCAGTCTCTTCGCTTGCGAAGGTAGATCCGCCATCTAAGCCCCTTCCTCAGCTGGTGGCTGTTTCGGGTGATAGCTTTTCCCTTATGGATGATCAGCAGGTTTTGTGGGATGACTCTCCTAGTTGTGTTGTTTTCCCCTCTTCCCTCTCTGTATTGTGATATTTGTCTTCTTAGGGTGCAGCTCTGTCCCCTTCTCTCAGAAATCTCGCTCAGCCTCATCTATTTTATCTGATTGTGTGGACAAGGATTGTTTAGATGGTTGGACGCATGCTTCTAACAGGAAATCTGCTTCAAGGAAAAAAGTGTTGAGTCATATGATCCTACAATCTCATAGAAAGAGAGGGTTGCTTAGATTCTTGCACTGGGCTTTTGCATGTTGGTTTCATTTAACCACCTTTGTTGGCTTTTTGGCTGTATTGCTCTTTGTTTGATGGGCAGATGACCGTATGTTTGTTCTTTTGTATTTGGATTTTGTTTCAAGAGGTGAGGGCCCCGATAGATTCCCTCAGTAAATTATCAAAAACAAAAACATGAGAACTAAAAGAAGCTGAAATTTTAAATAAGTAATATAAATAACTTGATCCAGATTCCATGATCAAGCAGTGAATGATGATGTTATTTTTCACATTATGTCATATGATTAATGGTTAAAATGCATTATTTCAGAACTGCAAATACAAATATCAAATATAAACTGCTGAAGTAAACTGTAAAACTCATAACTGCAAATACACCTGTTGACTCATAATTGTAACTACAAATGTCAAATGCAATGTTTAGGGTTTAGGGTTCTATTAAGGTGGGGAACTTGCTGGGCCCCCCTTTTAGCTTAAGGTTATGTATGTTTATTAGCTATGAACAGGTTATTATTGGACTGTGACTCTTTCCAGCAAGCAACATGCTCACTACTACAGTGTTGTCTTTTGCCACTTGACCTAGGAGGCAATGTTCACCAAGAGGAGTATCACAAGAAGAAGATGAAAAGGCTTAGAAATTTTTCAACATGCAGCTCTATTGCTTTGAAGACAAAGCAATTCTAGGAGGGAGACTGTTGTGAACCTTTATTGTAATTGTTATGTAACTTAAAATTGTGCACCTTATTTAGTGGGGTCTCATGAGGACTTTCTTGTGAGATCATCTTGTTCGTCTGTAAGAAAGTATCCCACATGCAAGTGGAAAACAGCTTTAGTGGAAAAAGTGTTATTATAGTAGACTCTGAGGTGGTAGAGTAGGGCATGTTTAGTGACAGTAAGTTCTTGTGCACAAGTCTCAAGCTGTGTCTTTGCTAAGGCAGCATCCTTATCATCCTGAATTAGGGCTTGAGTCGCACCCACACCCTCTCAAGAAAGTTCTCTTTTTTGTTATGCACTGTTTTTATCTGTTTTCAGTAATACTAAATTTCTGTTCTCTTTCCAGTTTAAACTAATTCACTGTCAGAGTTGATTTTTTTCAGCTCTTAATAATTTAGGATTCTTAGTTGTTAATCCAATCTACCATATGTGCCACTTAGGAGGTTAAGATTGAGGACCACTTTATTTTTAGGTGCCCTATATACTATGAGATCCAATGGAGATACCATTGTCTGTGAAGAGTAGTGATTCTTTCTCGACCTTCTTTTACTGCCCTGATCACAGGTACATGCACTTTCTTCAAAAGGTTATTAATCTTAGTTGAAGATCCATTTAAGTGAGCTGTGGATCTGTTAGGATGATTACTTCCTTCTTTCAGCCCAATACTCAAGCATTGGAGGCATTAAGAAGTCCCTGGATACAGTCAATTCACATTCAGAGGGAGACAGCTTTTTTCCAACATCTAAGGCTTCCTCCTTATCCGTAGCTCAGGTCAAGAAATGGATCCATGTTACTAGTTTTTTCTCTGCCCCTAAATGTTCATTGGCCCTGAATGTAAAGTGAGGCTATAGGGGGAGTACTCTCTTCATCAAGGAATTGACCAACCTAGCCATTCCCATCTGAGCATTCTCAGATTTTGCTTGGATCCTTTCATAGTAATAGTCGATGATGATGTTCATTCTTCTGGTCCAAGCCTTGTTTTAATGTGATAGCTTTGGTCTTCTTTCATGGTATCCTTGATCTTCATCAGCTCCATGTTTCTAAGGGTCCTCCTCTTGTAGGGTTATTTATACTTATGCTAGATATCTTATGGCTCAGATTCTAACTACTTTAGATTGAAACTCACTTGTTTTGTTCATCCCTCTTTTGTACTAAGGATTAAGTTATTTTTCATAACCATGGATATTTTTACCCTAGTACTTCTCTAAGTTACTTTTTATAGCTGATTGTACTTTCTGAGTTCCATTGACCTATTTTTGTTACTTGTGGATATTAATAAAATTTCTTTCTTTATTTCTAGCTCTCTCTCTTGTTGCCTCCACAGTTAAGCATGACTCTAGCTTGATGAGGGAGCTACGGATGCCCATAGTATTGCCAAAAGTCAGTGTACCCAGGGGACACGTCCCTCCCTGTTTTTCAGGAAATGGGATAGAACACCCCCCCGCCATTCCAGAATTTTTTTTTTAAATGGGGACGTCCCAAGGATGCCCACTTGCAAGGGGAACATCCCCGTATTAGGGAGTGCTCAGCCATCCCGGGGATGCCCAACCATCCCGGGGATGCCCAACCATCTCCTGTGGCCCAAATTTTTTTTGCAGCCATAGATAGTTTAAAACACTGATTTTTTTGAAGAATTTCACAGTCAAAGATAGTTTGAAACAGAACAACTCAAGTTTACAGCTGAGACCAAGTGTTGCAGGGCTGTAAACAAATGCTACAGAACAGGTCACAGTTACTACACAATTGAATCCTCATTAAGTTACAGGGTATTTCCATCTTAGATAGCCAAACAAACAACTTTACAATTTTATACCATGATAGGGAATCCATTTTCATCTTGTGAAGATCAATCAGTGCATATTTCCTATCTAGGCCATGGCTATAGCAGATAATTGTTGGTTATCTCAGGACAAAGAATGTTTTCCACAAGACAGTGCACTGAAGAATTCATTGCACATTCATCACTTTGGGAAGCATAAACTCTATCTACAGAGCTATGGCATATTCCTTACAGCATTATGGTTACAAGTTTACAACTATGAATATCCACTGTGCGAACTGAAACACAATTTTCTTCCCAGTTAAGAATCTGTAAGACAGCATACAGGTGTCATGAGACAAAAGCTTGATGACCCCTTCATCTCAGTAGCATCTATTGCAAACACCAATACAATTACAAATGATATATCATATCCATTTCATTTATTCAACCTTAACATTGTTTGAATATCAATTTGAATTATAAAAGTTATAACTTTATAAGTTCCCTATATTTCATTTTTATAACCTATATATACTTTTTTATTAAAATATATTATTATATAGCTGCCCCCTCGCCATTCCCCCACTGACCCCAAAATTTTGGAAAAAGTTTCCTGGAAACTTAGAGAAACACTGCAAAATGCATTCCATCCAGAGAGAGAGAGAGAGAGAGAGAGAGGGTATGCTAGCTGATGGATCAAATACCCTTTAGGTGTTCCTAGGATTGCATTGATGACGTATCCATGATTTTATTTGAACAATGAGATTTTATTATCATCTTGCTCGATGGTGAGAAATTCTCATTGATATGGTTGTCAAAGAGATATCAGCAGTTGCCTTCAAGGGGTTGTGTTGCAAGTCTAGACGCTGTACATTCAAATATATCTTGATTGATAAAGCAGTATCTAGTTATCCTTGTTTACAATATTCTAATAGTTTGAGATGTACAGCATATGGTGAGAAATTCTCATTGATGTGGTTGTCAAATAGATATCAGCAGTCACCTTCAAGGGGTTGTGTTGAAAGTCTAGAAGTTGTACATTCAAATATATCTTGATTGATAAAGCAGTACCTATTTATCCTTGTTTACACAATTCTAATAGTTGAGACGTACAGCATATTGATGTTGAAAGTAGATTAAAAAAGTCTATCAAACAGGCGTTCATGCAAAGACTGTCCCTCTAGTGTAGGCACAGCTGGATGTTCTTTATCTATAAAGTTCGGAAGTTTTCCCCTCAATATTTGATTTTAAGCAGTTATTCAGCAGTAAAATCAATTCAAATAACAGGCATGTTTTGACACCCTAATTTTGAGAGAACTTGATGAATGGGTATGCAGAGTGGCTAACTGATCTGAATTGGGAACTTGCAGAAAACAAACCCAGTTGTGGCTGAGATATTCTCCCTCATGTCCAGAGATGAAGCTCGCCATGCAGGGTATGTTGCAATTTATCTGATCTTACCACTAGGATCAGATTTCATAAATACAGATATAGATATAGATATGAAAAGGGTAGATAAACAGTCTTTCAATGAAAATGGCTCCTTGGTTGCACGAATGATATAACATGTTTATTGTTATGCTTACTGGCCAGGATAAATATTCATGTCAAACTTACAGATGAAACTAGAAAAACACTTCCATGTAACTAGAAAACTAGGTATTGCAGTTCTTGTTTATTTTGTGATACATCGTTCACTTATAAGACATGATGAATGACTTAATTTTTACAGGTTTCTCAACAAGGGTTTATCGGATTTCAATCTTGCATTGGATCTTGGCTTCTTGACTAAAGCACGCAAGTATACATTTTTCAAGCCTAAATTCATATTTTATGCCACATATTTGTCAGAGAAGATTGGATATTGGAGGTACATTACCATTTACAGGCATCTTAAAGCTAATCCTGAGCATCAAGTGTATCCTATTTTCAAGTACTTTGAGAATTGGTGCCAGGATGAAAACAGACATGGTGACTTCTTCTCAGCTTTAATGAAGGCACAGCCACAATTTTTGAATGACTGGAAGGCAAAGTTGTGGTCAAGGTTCTTCTGTCTTTCGGTCAGTAATGTAAAGTTATGATATATCATTCTGTTTTAGGCAGTATTATATTAACTACGTTCATTTGGTACTAGTTGGAGACTTATCTTGTTCTTACCTATTCTGTTGGGTGAATTTTTCTTTGAACACCTGATTTTCCTTTTGTAGGTATATGTTACAATGTACCTGAATGACTGCCAGAGGACAGCATTTTATGAGGGAATTGGACTGAACACAAAAGAGTTTGATATGCATGTGATCATTGAGGTGAGCTAGAAATAGTGGATATAGTCTTACTACTTAGAAGAAAATTCTTATAAAATTAATAAAATTGAGTTGCAGTGATGTTTTGTTCAGCTGTTACAAGATTTATTTCCTTGATTCATGCAGACAAACCGAACAACGGCTAGGATTTTTCCTGCAGTCTTGGATGTTGAAAATCCCGAGTTCAAGACGAAACTTGATAGGATGGTAGAGATAAATGAGCAAATTATAGCGATTGGAGAAAGCCAAGCTCCTAGCTTCATAAAGAACCTGAAAAGGATTCCTCTAATAGCTGCATTGGTATCAGAATTAATAGCAACCTACATGATGCCACCTGTAGAATCAGGTTCTGTGGATTATGCTGATTTTGAGCCACAGGTTGTGTATTAGAAGCATACACTTAAATTTATGCACTTATCAGGGAAACTGCATGGACCTGTTAAGATCCTACAAGACACAGATTTTTGTTTCTCAATGTCATAGTTGCCTGTAATAGCTCTAGCCATTCAATTACTGTCAGTACAGAAGTGCCTTTAATAGTGAACGTGTGCACAAATTAGGCCTTTAATAGTTCAGTGTATTTAGGAATAGAAAGTCTGTTCCACAATGTAACATCTTTATATCATAGCAGGTGTTTCACAGCAAGAATTCAAGATCATTGTAAGGTTGTATAGATGAATAATCAGGAGATCAGCGTACCATTTTGACAATAGTAAATAGTTTTCTTTTGTTGGCCTCATGTTTTCTTTGAGATGGAATTCAACATGTAATATTGAATGTGGCTTGTCCTGTGATGCTTACTTGTTTCCTCAAACTATATTTCATTTGCGTTACTTATGCTGTCATCTTTGATTCCCTTCATATGTATAAATGTATCAGTTCACATCTTTTCCTTTGCAAATAATTATTACAATGGCATGTGTTCTCTGTGCATGGTTAAAGTTAAAAGAAATTAGAAAGGTATGTAATATTTTGAATGAAACATGGTTTTTCATTCATTTACAATGAGCTACAAAGATTTATCAAGGATTAGATGGCTTGGCAACGGTTGATTTAGCACAAGCATGATCAAAAGTTTGAAACCTAAAGAGGTATGAATCTGTACAACACATAAAAATGGAAAACAATTCCCTCATGGGCTTCTTCAAGTGGGGTAACCCTCATACACCAAATTGCTGTCCTGCTTGGTGGTGACCTACCTATTTGATTGCACAAGTGCAGAACTCAGAGCCCTGTTGATCAAACTGTTTTTTTATGTCTACTAAGAAAGATGGTGTCCTATGTTGTGACCTAATCACACATCACCCCATTGCAAATGGGGACCCCCCTTTTTTTGAGCTCCAGTGCTTTTCTTTAGTTTTGGATGATGTCTTAGGTTTATTTCATGATGAAGTCAGTGGTATTTGAGCCTATAGCTTCGTGGTAGAAACCATAATACTTTGATATCCTGAAAATCTTGAAAATTGGCTAAGTCTAAAATCTGGTGGATCCCCCAAATTCTAGAATTTGCATGTTAAATCCCATGGATCCGAGACCTATCTCAAACATCCTTGAAGGTATATTGAAAAATATTTAAAGTATACTTAAATATATTTTTCAATATACCTAACCCTAGGGACTTCTATTTCTTAGGCGCAAATTTGCCCCAAGAAGTTAGGCGCACTTTCTCGCCTCTGCAAACCCAAATGTGCGCCTAAGATTGAGACCCAAATATGCGCCTAAGGTAGAAACTCAAATGTGCGCCTAGAGGAGAACAAGTTTCAAAACACTCCAAATTGTGGCGCCTTGATAGGAATTAACATTTTGATCCTCAACAAGTGTTTAACTTAGAAAATTTTGCGAGAAAGTGACCCTTGAATCCAAGGCGCAAATCTACTCTTGTAGAGTCACCTATGAGCGCCTTAACATGAAGTGAATATTTTAAACTATAGAAAATTGCGCCTTGAGAAGTATGACCTTCATGGAGTTTCCAAAGTTGATCAAGTACACTAAAAGCATATCATAAACCTAGGTGCAATTCCATGTCTCTACCACCACCTTTTGGCGCCTTGGAAGGAGAATAAGCATCTTGGAAGTGAGGCGCACTTTGGTGTCTAAACAACCCCATTTTGGCGCTTTGAAGGTAAAATCTTATAAACCCTAAGATCTAGTGCCTAGAAGTAGAGTGGTCTCCTTGAACCTTCACAATGACTTAAGACCATCAGATTGCCAAGAAATAAGCTAAATATACTAAGGCGCAATATCACACCTGGAGCATCATCAATATGCGCCTTGCAAAAGGAGCATGAAAACTATGTAGTATGATCACATCCTGATGCAGGGAGTCTTCTAAGCATCAACATCTTGTCTTGAAATCATCATAAATGCCCAAAAACAACCCAAAATATGCTAGGCGCACTTTCTTACCTTTCTAGACCATTTTTGGCGCCTTGACAATTAAGTGAATGAATAACCTCAAATGAGTGCCTAAGGATGAAATAGTCTCATAGGGATGTAAACAAGTGTTGAGAGCCTCAAAAATGTCAAAAACTAGCCAAGTATCTAGGCGCACATTCCTACTTCTGCAAACCTAGATTAGCACCTAGACAAATTAGGTGTTGTTTGTGCTAGAAATGCTTAAGAATGGTTCTTATATGCTATGAAATCATTGAAATACCAAAGAACAAGCTAAGTCAAGTGAGGCGCACTTTTCCACTCCTACCACCTAGATTGGCGCCTCAAAGAAACCACACAAATCCGCATCATTAGATAGGCGCCTTGAGAGATATAATCATTTTAAGGCCTCTTCAATTGTTTGAGAGCATAAAATGTCAAATATAAAACTAATGGGACTTAGGCGCATTTTTACTCCTCTGCACACCTCAATGAGCGCCTAGGAGAAAATTGCATGAAACGACACCTTGATTGGGTTCCTTGAGGAGGATAATCATTCTGAGACATTCGCAATCGTTTGAGATAAAAAAATAGGAAATACAAGGTCATTTGGTGCTAGGCGCACTTTAGCCTCCCTGTACACCAAAATGTGCGCCTAAATTAGAGAAAGGTTATTTACATGTTTAAAGTGACTTCTTTATGTTATAAAGTGATTGATATTGTTTCTCTACGTTGTAGGAACGTTGGTGGAGCTAAGGAGTCATCTGAGGAGCAAGTGCTTGAAGTCACCTTCAAGCGAGGAGTGAGGCTAGAAGGCCATTACTAAGGAAAAGACATCATGTAGCTGCTCCAAGAGGTCACTTCAAGTCTAACATGCCGGCACTCTTCATTTGCATCCAGAGAAGACATTCATCCATCAATCTTCAAGTCTCTGAGAGGAGTCTCCTACTCTATGTTATCAATGAAGCATCATCATCTACGCTACTCTCTACAAAGGAGCATTCAAAGAGTATCAACGTACACCCTGCCAAGAGAAGAAAGAATCACAGTGTTAAGCAAATGAGCAACATGTATCATACACATTCAACTTACAACGAACAAGGCAGAATCAACAAGGATACATCCCAAACATGTAAGTTCAAAGCAATCATGTTCGAAGACATCACACAGATGATGCAATTTGGGAATATGCTGAGGTGGCACCTACGTGGCATACACATATTATTCACCAATCACAGTTCGCCACATCATTCAACAAGCAAGAAGTCAAAGAGGATGTCTATGTGGAAGATGCTCTGAAGATTCTATTTCATCCTTATCTTCTTGGAAAACGTGTGTCATTGCCTCTCTTATGTACTAAAAATAGCAAGTTGTTGTAACTACCTGTTGAGTTGGCATGATCTAGGCCTTTGGCTACTTGAATTGATCTAGGCCATTCATTGTAATTCTGGAACTCTATATAAAGGCCTTGTTGCCTCATTTGTAAAGTTAATAGTCAGTAGGCAGTAGGGTAGAGTAGTATAGTAGGAAGAAACTCTCAAAATTTTCTGAGAGTACTTGGAAATTGTTGTAAATATTTTTCAAGATTAATGCAAAGACATTGGAGTTCGCTTGATGCTAAGTGTTGTGTTGTGGAATAACATGGTTTCTTGTATCTTGATGAAGTGGAGAGATGTTTTTAAGTAGATTAGTAGCTCATTGATGTGATGCATGTATGTATTGAATATTTGATCAACTCCTAGCTCATGCTTTTGACATTCATCATTGGTAAAGTGTTGTGTAAAGCTAATTTGAGCTTCATCGTAATTTGCTTAAGTTCGAGTGTGGATGCTTGTTTGCGCTGCGCCGTCTAATGGGTGCTTATATGAGTTTTCATGATTTGAAAACCATTCGCTATCCTTAGGAGATTGCACCAATTTCATGTAGTTGTAGGCATCCTTGGCGAAGTGGAGTTAGGTTTATTAAGGAGTTTGTCTATTCATGCATCATCATTGCTTCATTGACCTTAGATTAGTTCCTCTAAACCTTTATTTTTTTCCTTTTCTTTATTATTGAAGCATTATACATATGTCATCCACACTGAAAGGAGAAATAAGGTGAATAAAGTAAGAAGTCTACGTAAGTCCCTTTGTGATTACCAGCAAGATCACATCAAATCACTGAGTATATTCAATGCAAATCACGAATAAGAAACCTTGAAGTTGTCTCACTGGATCACATAGCTTAGCCTTTGAGAGACTTTATTCAAGAGAGAATATGATACTTGGTGTTTTATTCTATTGTTGTGTTGTCTAAAAACAATCATCAACATGTCCCATGATGTATTTGAGTTGACAAGTAGGGAATCATATAATTTGTGTGTAGAAGAAACTAATACAAATAGTTCTGTTTTCTCATTGGCATTTTTATAATAAGAAATATAAGTCCTCTATTTCATGAGTGATATGTAGCTCTTTCAACAAAAAGATTTGCATGAATTTGAAACCAGTAAGACTCTCACCTAAGTGACAAACTCTGAGTTTACAAACAACACAGTAGAAACTAGTAAAGAATTGAAAAGCAGTCTTGAAATGACACAAATTGTAGACCTCCCTCTAGAAAAACAAGGCTTCTAATTGGTGCCTTTGTTTTACATCAAACTAACCCGGTCACCTTTCTTATGTTTAGACATTTGCAAATATGGTTCTCAATGAAATAATTAGTTTTCAAGTACGTGGAAAGTGTTCTAATAGAATCCCTAGTAGGCTTTAGGAGTTAATATAACCTTATTAATATGATGTTTATGCAGCTTGATGGAGACATTGCATATTAGTCATGTTTATGCCAGTCACCTTGTCACTGAACAGTACATCACCCTCTAGCTAATTTAGCCAATTAAACATGGTTAGCATCTAATTCTTGCATCAAAATATAAAATTGGAAGTCTAAATATATGGAAGAAGTTTGCCTCAAGAATTTTCAAACCTGAAAAATAATGATTTATCCTGCTTTCTTTGTAGTTAAAATATTCTCCATAAAATTAAGTGTCTTGAACAAAAAAAATCTCAATTCAGAGGAATGATTGTGACATTCTCTTTCTGCAATGTGAAAAGTTCTGTAAGATACTAAATGAAACTGCCGAGCAAGACACTAGTTTGACGTATGAGACTTCCCTTTGGAAATCCACAGGGCGGTTGTTTTTTCCATTTAATCTTGCATATAACAAATGACTATTTGTTGTTTTCATGATTTGCATAAGACTATTGTTTTTGCAAGAGGGGTTTGTTGATTTACACCAAATTTGTACTGAGGGCCAATATAACTTTCTGCTTGCATGATTGCTAATTTTAGTGGCGGTTAAGATAACATTGTAATATTTTATCATCTCTGTATTTATTTCAGTCCTTAATATTTTCATGATTTTGCAGATGACCATTGCTCTGGCATTACGGTTTTGTTAGTTTACACCAACTTACGGCTTCCTGGAATTAAGAAATCATGGAACAAATCCTCAACTAGCTGGATATACCAGTTGGCTTGTGGATTGCCTATAATTAGAAAATGTGTATTGCTTTACATGATAACCACCACAAGCTAGAAAGGTCCTCAAAGCATGAATCCAGAACCATTTTCCATGACAAACCAGGGAGGAGAAGCTAACACATCAACCTAGACACTTTCACCCCAAAGTTATGTGTGACTTTCGGGGACTTTCTCCCGAAAGTCATGTGTTCGGTTGACAGCTTTTGTTACCAATAATGCCTTACAACCCACCTCTTACTTACAGTTGTCATAATGTGGAATTATTCCACACACCCAAACAATTGTGTTAAGAATCAAGAGTGTTATAATGTAATGAAATCCTCTACTAGTAGGGTTAGCCACTTGGAAGACTAATATGATTGGTGGAGCGTGTTCGCCACAGTATAGAGACTTTCACAATTTCTAATCTCAACAGTATAAAAAGAAAGAAAGAAAGAAAGAATATTAATGTCCACAGATGACCAAAAGTAGGTCAATAGGACTCAAGAGAACAGCAGTATACAATAGAGAGACTTTCACAAATACTTAAAACATCATTTTACATATCCTCAACTAGGGAAGACTTTGGCGTTCCAGTTCTTTTTCTAGTCAAGAGTAATTAGCATATTAATATCATACTAGAAGATGAATTGAAGTTTAGTGTCTAATGGCAAGAAGAAAAATGGTGTCAAATAGCCCATATAGAACCAAGTCCATTGAGTGAAGAATAAGAAGAGGCATAAAGTTACAACAGCTTAACTTGTGGACATCAATTTCTAAATTCAAATTCAAAATTTGTTAAAAGAAAAAGTTTGGATGAAGATTTATTGTGTAAGCCTGCAAGTTTGCTTACACATCTTTTGGGTAATGCCTATGGTTGAAATCCATTTCTAATCACTCAAGAACTCCAATCGTTCTGAATGTGCAACAGACTGCAATAAAATAATTGACATTACCTCACCCCTGCAAGTATAAGGAACAAGAGCACTTCAATGATAAGCCATGTTAACCAACACCAAACTGTGGCACCCAATTTCACATAAGTCATTCCAGCCAACACTACACTGTGGCACAACATTCCACAGGCAGGTCTGTGAGGATGTGCATCAAATCACTTAATAATCCTTAGATACTTAATAGCAGATAGCAGAAACAGAAATGTTAATCAATGAATGAATATAAAAAATAATGTCATCTTTTAAATACCATTGCCCATATGACGAGATGAATTTGAGCAGAATCTCGCATTAATCACATTGTTATGACCAAAATCAATAGAAATTCTCCTTAAATAAAACATATATAACCACTCATGCCTATCATAATTGCAACACAAGATTTAGAATGACTTTAAAAATTAAAATATACATAACCCAGAACATTTGAACATTTGCAGGAGCTATTTTGATGCATTCAAACCAAAAAGTTGAAATTGATTACATGTATCTATCATATTTCACACAAATAACCACTGAAAATGATGGGTAGCTTGATAAACAGATCCAACTCTTATTTGAAAGCCTAATCAGATGTCAGGTAAAAAGCATAGAAATCTGATTTAAGACTCGGCACAACCAATATACAGATACAACAGCTTAAATAAAAGCACAACCCAAGTTCAAATTCTTTTGACAAGGATTGAGTTCTCTCCTAAGAACCTTTTCCAATTCTACACTTATATTTGCTATCCTTCTGATCCCTTTTTAACATATCTTATTCTTCTCCAACAGTTATTTGATTCTCACAAATCCTAGTATTCTTGCAAAACACCAATTTGCTGCAGTCACCCAACTTTGCAATCCCAGAACAACAGCAACATTATAAACCCAACCCTAATTTTCAGGCTCCACAAATGTTCCTTAAAAGCCAACACTTAGCCTTCTCAAGGTACCAACAACCAAAATGCACCCCTAAAGCATATATTGACAACCACCAAACTCAAAAGAAGTCATATCGAGATAATCTTTTTGCTCTAAGAGGAACGAGGGTTTCATTGGAACCCTCCTTGTTATTTCTTAGAGCCCTAGTTATTCTTCTCAGACTTGATGCACACTTTCTTTTCCTTGTTTGTTTGATTTTGTTTGCCAGCCTGGTCTTCTGTAGCGTAGAAATTGTCTAGTTTTTGTTTGTTACATTAAGAATCTTTTTGTGGTCCTTATAGGTCCGGTTTGGTATGTTTGTGGTCTTGTTTGAATTTGAATTTTGGGGGGGAAAAATTCCCGCTCGTTGATCTCGCTGACGGCCTGCAATTTAATGTTTGCCAACTGAGGATTGGCGTGGCACTGCCAAACTGAGCATTAATGGCTCAGCTGGCGGTGATTAAAGATAGCAATAAATCTGAGTGCAGTGAAGGTGAAGGAAAGTTTAACGAGGGTAAAAGGAAAAGTTATTGTGAAGCCACAGTTGCAGAGAATGCTGCGCTAGTGCTCGAAGATGGGTGTTTCTAGGTTCTCCAAAGACACCCCGACGTCGGAGCTGTTGTGACCTAATCACACATCGCCCCATTGCAAATGGGGACCCCCTTTTTTTCAGCTCTGATGCTTTGTATTGAGTCTTGGATGTTGTCTTAAGTTTGTTTCATGATGAAGTCAGTGGTTGTTCTTTAATCTAAGGGGAGTTCTCTATCGAGTTTCTATTCAAGATTCATTTGCTTTCGTTCTAGGATGTTTCTGAGAGCCTGAAAATGACTAAGTCTGATATCCTGATATCCTGAAAAATCCCGAAATCTGACTAAGTCTGAAATCTAGTGAATCCTCCAAATTCTAAAATCTGCATGTTAAATCCTATGGATCTGGGACCTATCTCAAACATCCTGGGAGCATATTTCAAAAATATTTAAAGTATAGGAAATTAAATATCTGAGCATATACTTCTAGCCAGGGGTCTTCACCTTCAAAATTTGCAAAAAATGTCTAAGTACTCAAGAGAAGATTAAAATTGTCATCCGATGCGCCCTTGTTAAGGTGTGATTTCAACTGGAGGACAAAATCTTGAACCAATGCGCCACTATTGGAGGTTGGTTTAATTTAAATTTCAAGAGATCTTTCAATCGGGGCACAAAATCCTCAACCAATGCCCCTAGAATGAGGTAGTCTTGTTTCGAATTTCAGGAGGAGAACAAAATGATCATCCAATGTGCCACCTTGGAATGGAGTCAAATTTAAATTTTGTGAAGGGTTTTAAGAGAAGATTGAAATCCTCATCTAATGCGCTTGAAAGAGGTAGTTTTGATTGTGAATTTTATGACACCTTTTAAAGGAAGATCTAAATCATGATCTAATGCGCCTTATTTTAGGGCATCTTTCAAACGAAGATCAAAATATTGATGTAATGTGCCACCATTTGGAGTGTGGTAACTCAAGTTTTAGGACATCATTCAAGAGAAGAATGAAAACTTCATCCAATGCGCCATTATGAAATGAAGGTTGAACAAATTTTATGTGATCATTCAAGAGAAGATTCAAATGATGAACCAATGCGCCACTTGGGTGTGAAGTTCAATTTAAATTTTATAAGACTTTTTAAGCGAGGATCCAATTTGCTATCTAGTGCGCCAACTTTGAAGTGAGCATTGATTTAAGTTTTTATGAGTTCATTCTACCAGAGAGCAAAATCATGATCTATTGCGCCATCTTGGTGTGATAGTTCAATCCAAGTTTTTAACATCTTTCAACCGGAGGATGAAATCTTGATTGAATGCGCCCCTATGACACCTTTCAAACCGGAGATCAAAATCCCCATCCAATGCGCCACTCCCATGTGAGATTGAATTGAAGTTTTATGAAGTTTTTTTTAGTGAAGAACAAAATCCTGATCCAATGCGCCCAAGTTGGAGAAGTCTATTTTCATTGTTAAAATGCAATTTTCAATCGGAGAATGAAATTGTCATCCAGTGCACCAAGATGGAGGAGGTTTGTTTTGATTGTTAAAGTGCAAATTTTATATAATTTTAGCTGAAAGAATTACAGAGAACGTTATTAGAAGATTATGAATTAGAAGCATTGCAAAGAAATTTAGAAGCTAGTATTCAACAATATGCTAATGAAGTGCCTATGAGTAGACAAGAGCAATTCGGGTTGACACTCGACGCTTCCATCATTATACAAGAAGATATATTGCCGAAGAAGAGAATGACAATTGAAGAACATGTTGCTATGGATGTTGAGATCAAGAGATTGTTGACACCATTGCTAGAGATCACAAAGGAGCTCGACGATGAAATCATGCAATACGAAGAAGACGAGAAGTTCATCAATCATTAGTGGCGATCTCTTGACGGATGTATAGAGTATGATCAAATTCTTGGTAGGCCATGTCTCATTGAAAACGGTGAGCATCAGGTTGTATCTTTCCCTTCTATTGATTGGAAGAATTTTGAATTTGAACATCATGAACTTCTAGTTCATAGCATGAATAGCACTGATAGTAATACTAATAATGATCTTGAACATATTGAACACATTGAATATGATTCTGATTATGGAGGTTTGGGTAGAACGACCTGCATTTGGATAAATCATGGTCCTAATGAGAATCCTCAATTGATCATAATACCACCAAAAAATTTTCCTACGTTTGAGGTCTATCGCTTAAAGGGTCAATGGTTTGAGTTCAAGGATGAATTTCCCTGGTTGAGGACTGTCACTGTGACATTACTGTTGTTGTTCACACTGAAAAGCCATGCTAGGGCATGTATATACTCAGTGTCTCGGGTTGCATCTCTGTTGCTTGTATATAGCTAGGTTAGAGTAAGGTTTTCATTTCATGTTGCGTCTTAGAGTAGATTTGCTTCCTTGAGGTCGTTTGACTCAAGTGTTGTATGTCCTTAGTTTAAGTTTTGCTTTCGTGTTGTTTGTTTTCCTTAGCTTAGTGGTTTGTCTTGCTTTCATAGATTAGTTGTTCGTTTTTCCTAGTTGTTGGTTTGTTTTGCTTTTCGTAGGTGTTAGTTGCTTAGTCTAGTTGGTTTGTCGTGTTGGGTTTCCTATTTGTAAGAAGGTGATGTTATCTTACACATGCTCTAGTTTCAATTTGTGATAACATGTTCATTTCTTAGACATCCATTCACGAAAGTCTTAGAATCCGAAGATGTTTTTCTTTCAATTTATCATCTTGTTAGACTTTGGACTTGACTTGGAAACTAATCATATATTGTGTCCTGACACTGCTATCTTTTGGGTCATAATATTTTAAAATGTTGGATCTAATTTTATGAATTCTTATGTGTTCCTTTGAGAAACTTGGGTCATGATGGATGGATTTCCTGTGGATTCCATCATTAGTGTCAGATAGCATGATTGCTTGCTCTTGGAAGATAAGTCAATTGTTCAGTATTGCTTGAAATATTTTGAGGTTTTATACTTTACATATCTTAATGATCCCGAAGTTGCTAGGAAAGTCTTTGTGAGCCTGGATTAAGTGAAAATCTCAAGGTAATTCATGTGTCCGTTCCATTCCATAATAAGCATTCTGCATATTTCCATTCATTTCATTCCGCTTATCACTCCATTTGAAAGCAATAAAGTTCCCATCCATCTTTTCCATCCAATAATAAATTCACATCTGATGTCTAAATCATTTGTATGGTCCTCTTGTTCGTTGTATACTCCCAAAAGGATAAATTGAAGTCCTCATGAACCGTTTGGAGTATTTCCATGTCAATATCCTTTTTCAAATGACCTTAGCTACTATGTAGAAAGTAAGGTCATGATGTTGGTACTTCCATCCGTTCAACATGAATACATTATACATCCCTTTCGTACGTATCCCCTTTCACCTTCATTGCTATGTTGATTCCAAAAGCATATGCCTACACACACTTTCCGCCAATCATCTTACCTCCATTTGCCTAACTCATATACCCATATTCCCTTATCCATTTACCCATTTCCTAAGCATGATCAATGAATGTAAGTGTCGCCTAAATGAGAAGCTTGCAATCCCTCCACCCACCCCATAGTTTCAAGAAATAAATATTTGGATGCCTTTACCCATGAAATAAAGAAAATTCCTAAAAATCTTAAGATCTTTATGCCTTAGCACAAATGCCAGAAATCAAAGCATGCTCAAAAGGTTATTTCATTCCATATTTCCAAAGAGTAAAAGGTAAAGCTCTGGGTACTTAAGTTCAAGAAGCTAAATCCAAAAAGGCTTCCGCATCTAGTAAGTCCATTTCTATCCATTCCATTCCATCTAAAATATCAGATTCCTTCATCCCACAAAATGAAATCAAAAGAAAATTCTAGGCTCATGTGAGTCCTGAAGTTACCACTTCACCCATTCACTAATCACCATTCCCGTTCATTCATTTACCTTCCACTTGCAAGCTTTGAAGTTCAGGTCAGTATGAGCAAACGTTGATTATGGTTTCATCTATCTGTTTTGCATAATCCACATCATAGTCCACTGCTTCCATTTCCGTTTTCATAATCCGTATCATTTTGTCATGTCCTGCCAACCTTAGTAAGTATAATAGTTTGACATAGTTTTGTATGGACCATCATGTTGTCAGCAGAATCAGACTCTGGAATTCTTTCTATTCGTTACCATGGTGAAAACCTAGCAAACAAGTGTCGTGTGTAATGGTCATCCTATTAAAAAAATAGAGAGGAAAAAAATGAAAAATAGTAAAGAGAAATTTTTCGTCCATAGGTGAAAACCACCTTTGGTGGCGCCTTAGATAAGTACCATGATGAAAACCTCGTAAACAGGGGTCATGCGTAGAGACATAATGTCTCATTTCCATTTCCATATCATCCTCATTTCATCATTACTCCATTGCATACCATCATTTATCATTTCATCCGTACATATATGTCTGTCCATCCGCTTTTCATGAATTTACCTAGCTTAAGACAGGTGATCTTAGATGAACCTGGTTTCTGAGGGATGGGAATGAATGCAAATGTACGTACTTGAATCCTCAAAATATGGATAGTCGCGCTGGCAATTGGTTTTGATTCTTTGCGCAGGTAGTTGTGTTTGTTTGACCTGGTGTGTGGGTGTACATGGAAATGTTGAAACGTGATTTTTGTTTATCTTTGGAACACTTAAGAAGTTGTTTTAATTGAAATCTATCTTTAATCACACATCAGGAGATGTAGTGTCTTGATCCAATCTATGATTCTTTTACTTTTAGAGTTCGTTGTCTAGCTAGTTGATGAGTAGAGGAGGAGTGTCTGAGGGTTCTAAGTCTGGATTGAGTCTTTGTCTCAGAAATGTTCTGGAACATTTATTCGGGTTGACGCTAAATGTTGTGACCTAATCACACATCGCCCCATTGCAAATGGGGACCCCTTTTTTTTGAGCTCTGATGCTTTGCATTGAGTCTTGGATGTTGTCTTAATTTTGTTTCATGATGAAGTCAGTGGTTGTTCTTTAATCTAAGGGGAGTTCTCTATCGAGTTTCTATTCAAGAGTCATTTGCTTTCGTTTTGGGATGTTTCTGAGAGCCTGGAAATGACTAAGTCTGATATCCTAAAAAATCCTGAAATCTAACTAAGTTTGAAATCTGGTGGATCCTCCAAATTCTAGAATCTACATGTTAAATCCTATGGATCCGGGACCTATCTCAAACATCCTGGAAGTATATTTCAAAAATATTTAAAGTATAGGAAATTCAATATCTGAGCATATACTTCCACCCAGGGGTCTTCACCTTCAAAATTTGCATAAAATGTCTAAGTACTCAGGAGAAGATTAAAATTGTCATCCAATGCGCCCTTGTTAAGGTGTGATTTCAACCGGAGGACAAAATCTTGAACCAATGTGCCACTATTGGAGGGTGGTTTAATTTAAATTTCAAGAGATCTTTCAATCGAGGTACAAAATCCTCAACCAATGCGCCTGGAATGAGGTAGTCTTGTTTCAAATTTCAGGAGACCTTTCAGGAGGAGAACAAAATGATCATCCAATGTGCCACCTTGGAATGGAGTCAAATTTAAATTTTGTGAAGGGTTTTAAGAGAAGATTGAAATCCTCATCTAATGCGCTTGAAAGAGGTAGTTTCGATTGCAAATTTTATGACATCTTTCAAGGGAAGATCTAAATCGTGATCTAATGCGCCTTATTTTAGGGCATCTTTCAAACGAAGATCAAAATATTGATGTAATGCGCCACCATTTGGAGTGTGGTAACTCAAGTTTTAGGACGTCATTCAAGAGAAGAATGAAAACTTCATCCAATGTGCCATTATGGAATGAAGGTTGAACAAATTTTATGTGATCATTCAAGAGAAGATTCAAATGATGAACCAATGCGCCACTTGGGTGTGAAGTTCAATTTAAATTTTATAAGACTTTTTAAGCAAGGATCCAATTTGCTATCTAGTGCACCAACTTTGAAGTGAGCATTGATTTAAGTTTTTATGAGTTCATTCTACCGGAGAGCAAAATCATGATCTACGATGCCATCTTGGTGTGATAGTTCAACCCAAGTTTTTAACATCTTTCAACTGGAGGATGAAATCTTGATCTAATGCGCCCCTATGACACCTTTCAAACCGGAGATCAAAATCCCCATCCAATGCGCCACTCCCATGTGAGGTTGAATTGAAGTTTTATGAAGTTTTTTTTAGTGAAGAACAAAATCCTAATCCAATGCGCCCAAGTTGGAGAAATCTATTTTCATTGTTAAAATGCAATTTTCAACCAAAGAATGAAATTGTCATCCAATGCGCCAAGATGGAGGACGTTTGTTTTGATTGTTAAAGTGAAAATTTTATGTAATTTTAGGAGAAGGATAGAATTGCCATCTATTGCGCCACTATTGGAGTGTTGTTTAGTTCAAATTTTAGGACATCTTTTAAGCAAGGGATGAAATCATGAACCAGTGCGCCAAGATAAGGAGTTGGTTGCAAATTGCTAAAGTGAAGTTCCAACCAGAGGATGAAATTGGCATCTAATGTGCCACTCTTTGAGTTTTATGATTGCTTTCAAGAAATCAACCAATTTGGCATCCAATGCGCTTAGGTTTGGAAGTGTTAGACATTGTTTAATAATTGATTATTTTGTGTTATAAAGCCAAGTGATTGATATTGTTTCTTTCTCTATGTTGCAGGAGATTGATGGAGCTGGCGCAAGCGCTTGGAATCACCAATAGGCAAAGAGTGAAGTCAAGAGGCAGTCATTGCAGAGGAAACATAATGCTACTTCAAGATCATCCTGCTAGAACACTTCATCATTTGCATCACGTTTGAAGACATTCATCCATTCCTTCAAGACTCTTCAATCTTCAAGTCTCTGAGAGAAGTCTCTTACTACAAGTTAAGAAGGAAGCATCATCATCATCTACACTACTCTCCATTAGGATGCATTCACAAAGAAGATCAACCTATATCCTGCAAGAGAAGAAGAATGGCAAAGTTAGACAAATGAGCAACATGCATCATATATTTCCTACTTACAATGAACAAGGCAAAGTCGACAAAGATACATCCCAAACATACAAATTCAAGTAATCATGTTCAAAGACGTCACACAAATGATGTGATTTGGAAATATGCTGAGATGGTACCTACGTGGCATATACATATCATCATTCAATCACAATTCGCCACATCATTCAACAAGCAAGAAGCCAAAGAGGACACCCATGTGGAAAATGCTCTAACGATTCCATTTCATCCTCATCTTCTTAGAAAACATGCCTTCATTACCTCTCTTATGCACTAAAAATATCAAATTGTTGTAACTACCTGCTGAGATAGCATGATTCTAGCCCTTGGCTACTTGAATTGATCCAGGCCATTCATTGTAATTCTGGGACTCTATATAAAGGCCTTGTTGCCTCATTTGTAAAGAGGAGGAATAGTAAGTAGGCAGTAGACTAGAAGAGTAGAGTAGGAAGAGACTCTCGAAGTTCTCTGAGAGTACTTGAAGTTGTAAATATTTCTCAAGATTAATGCAAAGACATTGGAGCTTGTTTGGTGTTAAATGTTGTCTTGTGGAATAACATGGTTTCTTGTATCTTGATGAAATGAAGAGATGTTTCTAAGTAGATTAGAAGTAGATTAGTAGTTCATTGATGTAATGCATGTATGTATTGAGTATTTGATCAACTCCTAGCTTATGCTTTTAACATTCATCGTTGGTGAAGTGTTGTGTAAAGCTAGTTTGAGCTTCATTATAATTTGCTTAAGTTCGATTGTGGATGCTTGTTTGAGCTGTGCCATCCAATGGGTGCTTATATGAGCCTTCATGATTCGAAACCTTTAGTTATCCTTAGGAGATTGCACCAACTCCATGTAGTTGTAGGCATTCTTGGCGAAGTGGAGTTAGGTTGATTAAGAAGTTTGTCTATCCATGCATCATCATTGCTTCATTGACCTTAGACTAATTCCTCTAAACCTTTATCTTTTTCCTTTTCTTTATTATTGAAGCATTGTACGTATATCATCCACACTAGAAGGAGAAATAAGCTGAATGAAGCAAGAAGTATGCGTAAGTCCCTTTGTGATTACCAGCAAGATCACATCAAATCATTGAATTCATCCATCGCAAATCATAAGTAAGGAACCTTAAAGTTACTTCATTGGATCACATAGCTTAGCCTCTGAAGAACTTTATTCAAGAGAGAGTGGGATACTTAGTGTTTTACTATATTGTTGTGTTGTCTAAAAACAATCATCAACAGGAGCCGACGGTAGATTCCCCGTTGGAAGAGGTCGCAAAGAGAAGGGAGGAAATGAAGAAATGGGTATGCATTCTCCCCCGTCCTTTGGTATTACGCTAGTTCCTAATAGTGAAATGCTAAATCTTGTTAAAAAAGAGGAAAACAGATTAAAAAGTCTTGCTATATTTCTTGTCTATCTAAATCTTGAGAAACTTCCGTCTAGGGCCTTCTTTGATGGGTGGTTGGCTTGTGTGGAGGAAGAAAATGGGGATACAAGTAAATTTCTGTAGAATGATACAAAAAGGTCTCTTTGTTATATTTTTTAAATCGCATGCAATGCAACGGAGAGTTGTAGAAAGAAGTTTTTGGAACATTGGTCAAACAATGTTCAAAGCACACCCCTGGTCCGCCGATAATACTAAGGAAGAAATTATGTTTTGTGCTACACTTAGGTGGTTTGAGATAAAAAAATGTCCCTGAACAACTTTGGAATTTTATCCCGCAACTTTTGAATCATCTGGGGGAAATATTAAGGGTGGAGGATGCTAAAGTCACCCTACCTCACATGGACGCTAGGGTTTTAATTTCCTTAAAACCTAGAGCGGAAATACCAGACTGGATAGATGTCGAAGGGCTATGGAGAAGTATCTGGTGCAATATCGTCGCATTAGGTGGGCTCAACGCATGCTTCCTCTGTAAAAGTGATGGGCATAAAAAAAAACCTACCCAATTCGAAACAAATCGAAAGTGAGGCCTGATGTTTATCAGGCGCGTCCCTCTAAAAACAAAAATGGGGAGTCAGAGTTTGTTAAAAAAGATAATGTAAACCCTAATGTTAGTGCCTTTGTTGTGGAGAGGGACGCATTCAAGGCAACCCCTGTTAAAAACAATGGTGGGGAAAACAATAAAGTGGAAGAAGAAATAGATATTGCGGGTGTGCAAAGGAAGCTCAGTGAGATGAGCCTTGAAGAAGGGCAAGTTGTAGGTGAACTAGAGAAAGAGGATGTGGCCTCTTGCTTTTCCTCACTGGGTAGAAGCCCTTTGAACCTCCCTACTGTTGTGTGCAATAGGCAAGAAAGAGTCGCTGATGAAGCGGGATCTGAGAATAACTCTCCTAGTTTTTCTAGTCCAAGTGCAACTACCCCCTCTGGTTTTATTTGCCAGGTAGTTAGTGGAAATACACCTTCACCCTCAAATATTAATGAAAAAGATGAAATTCTTGTACCTGATGTCCCCCTAGATAAGGCAGAAGAAGCTAGAAAAGAAGAAGAAGAAAAAAGAAAGTCTGATAAACAAAAAAAAAAATGCCCAAGAATTGGCACTGGAAAAATTAAGGTAACAAAAGAAAGAGTTGCAAAACAAAATTAATGAGGACAGTATATCAATTAAGGTGGGGAAGCAAACATATGTGACAGTTCCTGGGGAAGCCAATTTTGAGACTCCTATCATAATGTCAGCGGATGCTAGTCTTGCGAGCCTCAATAGAAACGAGGAAAGTCTGAAAAGCTTGATTGCCTCCCTAATCCCAACTAAATTAGAAGAAAAGAAAAAAAGGAAATATGTAAGGAAAAACTCCAGTAATACTAAAGCAGACAAGTGTCAGAATGCTTTAATAAGCTTTGTAAAAAAAGAAAAATGGATCCCCCTGATTTAGATCAGAAATGAATTGATGCACCTGGAACATAAGAGGCTTGGAATCTCCAGATAGGAAATACTTAGTGAGAGATTTTTGTAATAAGAGAAAGAATCTGAACCTCCTAATGTTTCAAGAGGTGAAGGCCACAGGATTCACACTAGAAAAAAGCCCGAGATTTATTTGGAAGGATGTTGAATTCTTCTTCACTAATCATGAGAGAGGTAAAGGTGGGATAGCGATATTGATGGATAAGAAGTGGTCCAAACTTGTTGTCCAAAAGGGCCACTCTCCCTGCAATAGGTGCCTGTGGACAATTTTCAATAAGGAAGGGAATAAATTTGGTGTCTATTATGTGTATGCTCCGAATGAGTGCTACTGCAAAGCAGAACTATGGAAATGGATGGATGACAACCTCCCAAAGATTCCTTGGATTATAGGGGGGACTTTAATAAGACAGAGCTCGAGGAAGACAAGAAAGGGGGTTTCAAACGGGGCTAGAAAGGAAATGAGTCCTTTTGGTATAAATTCAAAAAATCTCATAAGCTTTTTGACCCATTAGAAGGGAAGAAAGGTGACAATAAGGGCATCTAGTACACATGGTGCAATAGCCAAGAAGATAAAAATAGAATATATTCAAGGCTGGACAAGTTTTATTCAAGTGAAGATCACTTTTATTTTTTGACCAAAAAGGATACAAACTGTGTTGAGGTTATTCCATCCACTCTCTCAGACCACCACCTTGTTGAGGCTCATATTAGGTGGAAGGACCAGCAATCAGAAGTTAGAAATAAAAAAGAAAATACTTTTAAAGTAAATTGTACTCTGCTTCAAGACTCTGATTGCTCAGAAGGAATTTATACCTTGAGAACAAAAGCTTTATATGCCAATTCATCTAGAAGCCAATACTGGAGTGCCCTAATTAGTAACTGCAAAGTGTTGTTTCAAAATGTAGGGAAAAAGTATGCAAAAGATAACAGAAGAGAGGAAAGCTTATTACAAGGAATCTTTTTGAAATGTGAAAAGGAATTGCAAATGAATCCAAAAGATGTAAATACATTGAAAGAGTTAGGGGAAGCAAAACATAAATTAAGAAAATTTCGGACTATCAAGAGTTAGGGGGCTAGAGTCAGAGCTAAATTGAACTAGTTAACAAAAGGTGATAAAGGAACCAAGTATTTTTTTAATTTGTTAAAAGCCAAAAATGCTAGAGAGGATATTGGACTTGTAGTAGAAGATAATGTCTGTTATAAAAATAATGAGGAAATTAAGGAAATATTTAGATCCTTTTATCAGAAATTATTTGCAGTTGAAGATGGTTCTAAGGAATGCAAAGAGGCACAAATATTCTGCAAAGCCATATGCCCCAAGAAAATCACAAAGGATATGAGTAGCGGATTAAGAAAAGAAATTACAAAGGAAGAAATCTCTAACGCAATAAAAACAATGGAAAATGGTGAGTCACCTAGTATTGATGGAATTCCTGTGGAGATTTATAAATCTAATGAAGAATGGATAATAGATTATCTGTTAGAAGCATATAAAGAGGCTATTTCTAATGGCATTTTAGGAGAGGAAATAAATAAAGTTGTGATCAAACTCCTACCAAAAGAAGGTGACAAGAAAAACATCAAAAATTGGAGACCTATCACTCTACTCAATGTTTCATATAAAATTATAGCCATGAGACTTATTGACATTTTGCCAGTTATTATCAATCCTACACAAACAGGGTTTATAAAAGGGAGGTACATTTTGGAAAACTTGATCACAAGTTGGGAGGCGTTGGATTGGGCAAAGAAAAGTGGGCAAAATGCAAGGATCTTACTATTAGATTTCGAAAAAGCTTATGATAGAAATGATTGGTCTTTTGTATTTATGATGCTAGAAGCCTTAGGCTTTTCGGAAGAATATTGTAACATGGTTAGAATATTATTCATGGATGCCACTATACAAATTAACATAAATAGATCACTTTCTAACCATTTTAAACTAGAAAGATCTATAAAGCAAGGTTGCCCCCTTGCCCCTGCATTGTTTGTTATATCTTTTGAAGCACTATTTTATATCTTGAGAACCAAATTGATAAATAAAGACCTTAAAGGGATAAAACTTCCTAATAATGATTCATTGTTGAATGTACAGTTTGCCGATGACATGGCATTGTTTCCCATTCTGGAAGAGGAGAATTTGTTAAATTTTGAGAAGATTGATGATATTTTGTAAGGCTACGAGGGCCAAAGTGTCTCATGCAAAGTCTGTGTTGTTAAGTTGGAATGATTGTCCTCCCTTGTGGTTAGATGTTAATCACTAGCAGTGGGGGGATGCCAACAGGTTAGTGAGATTTCTTGGAATCCCCTTCTTTATTAACCCCTCCTTGAAAGAAATGTGTGAGTGGATTCATAATAAAATCAGTAAAAAACTGAATATGTGGGATAAACAATACTTGACAATGGCGGGAAGGATGCAGGTGTATCAAAAGATTCTAGTTGCTTATCCTATTTACTATGCTTCCTCATGGCTGTTTGCGAGTTATCAAGTTAATAACATACAAAAAAGGATTGGAGAATTTATGTGGTCGGATGGTAAGGGAAATAAAAAAACATGCATTTGCATTGGAATGGTGTTGCTAGAGTAAGAAAATGAGTAGACTTGGGTTAAAATATCTAAAGATCCAAGGTGCTACTCTGGTGGCAAAGTGGATCGTCAGAGCCCTTGAAGGGACTGAGCCTTGGAAAGTATTAGTATGTAATAATCTAAGAAATGTAGTGCCCCTGAAAGCAAAAGATTGGTCAGGCCTAAGTTTGTTCGACATTGTGCTAGGGGACTTTAAAATTAAGCCCCCTCAGGATTTGTTGTGTTTGCTTTAATCTAGAAGGCCTGGGAGATCATCAAACCCTTCATTAAAAACAAAGAAGCCATTGATTGTAGTAAGAAGGTAATCTATATGTCCAGATCCATTTGGTGGAATCTAAAACACAATGACAAGTCACTAGCCCTGCTACAAGGCTGTTCAACAAAAAAATGGTTTAAACTGGGAATTGGTTCGTTTGAAAATATCATACACAATAACTCCTTGAAAAGTTGGCACCAAATAAGGATGGACTATAGCGTTCTGGAAACACAAAAGAGAACTTATGCAGTATTAGACATAGCCTTGCAAGGATATATGCAACAAAACTTGACCCTTAAAAGAGACAGTTGGAAGGAAATCAGATGGAAAGATGGTATAGTTCTTGATAAAATGATTCTAAAGAAGCTTTACAATTTGTAGATTGAAAATCATGAAGTTTTTGCACACATTAATTTTGCATGGAATGTTAAGCTTGAACCCAATGAGTTGTCGAAAACAATGTTTGTTCTATGGTCTAATGTCATTGAACCAAAAAAGAATTGCTTTAGATGGTTACTGTTATTAAAGAGGCTGGCAATAGTGTCAAAAAATCTCGTGTCTTCACTATAATATGCCTGAAGAGTGTGAACATATTTTCTTTTGACTCTGTGTTTGCTAAGCAAATTTGGACTCTTTTTTTAAAGTTATTAAAAGGTAGGTTGTCTGAATTATCTGCTACCAAAACCAATATCCTGTGTGTGTATGTAGTAATGTTGATTTTAATGCTAATCAATTCTAGTTTTTGTCTACTTTTGAGGTTTTGTGGTCTTTGTGGAAGGCAAGGAATGAAAGTATGTATCAAGGAAGGGAAAGAGTGCATGCTGGGTCTTTTGTAAGACTCACAACTTGTTTTATTTGTCAACATGCAACTGCAACACTGATCCCCACAGAATGATTCATGAGGCTTTTGAATGAAGGAGAGGCAACAGTTTACAGGGCAGACATAAAGACAGCAGAATTTTGGCCCCATGACTACAGAAAAGTAGATCCAAGCTTCCACAAGGAGTATATGAAAGAGCATAACAGGGACGATGAACAAATAGTGGCAGAAGATAACACAGGGGACGAGATGGCTGCCATGGAATATGTTTGTCAAAACTTTGATATTGGAAGCAATGAGCTTAGAGTGTCACCAAAGATTGGAACTTTCAAGGAATGGGATTCATTTGTTAGAAGCGAGAACAGGAACTAGACCAATCCAATGACAAGTTTGAACTAGAATCAAATCAAGACTACAGATGTGGACAGTGCTGAACAGTGCAAAGATTTTGAACAAGGAAGCAAAAGTGGATTTCAATGATTATGTGACTAGAAAAGATAAGAATACTGATATGTAATATGTTGTAAACTGCTCTTTAACTTGCAACTTTATAGACAGGTATATGCTATAAGATGTATTTTGGGTGATTGAGTGGCTCCCTTAGCCACCTAATGTATCTTTTCTTATTAGTAATATATATGCAAGTTAAAAAAAAAAAGGGTCATATCTAGTAAAAATCAATTCATCTGAACAGCTCTACACTAGTCAGAGTCAAATTACAAACATCAGCCATTCTCAAAAAGTACATCAACTGGAATTGACTGGAGTCATGAACAAGTTATCTTGCAATGAACCAGGTTGCTGCTTAATTCACCTCTTGCACAGCCTGACAATCCTACGATCACACCCACTGTGAAAGTCAGACCTAATTTGCACATTCTGCTGTTATAGTACTTAGCAAGACAACCCTTAGACTTTGAAGGCCAGTAACCAAAATACACCTCTAAAGATGCATTCACTTATTGACTACCAGCAACCTCAAACAAAGCAATACCTAGATTCCATTTAAGCAGTTCCACTATACAACAAACAAACTTATGTTGATCGAGCATAACCTCTTATTTTGCTAATATTCCAAATAGGTCCTTATTGCACATCACAATACCGAGATTACCAACATTAGCCATTCTGAAATTAAACTCACATTCAAAATGTGCAGACAGCCCTCAAATTCACTTTTGGCTCATAAATTTTTCTTGTAATGCACCAAATTGTTGCTGACTTCTACCTCTTGCAAACCAGCCTCGCAAACCCAAAATCACACCCACAGTAAAAAAAACAACCAATCTAAAAGAAGTCATAACCAGCAGGAATCCATTTATTCAGTTCCAAAATATTGCAAACTGACAGATATTGATCAAGCATACACCCTTATTTTAGCCAATACTCCAAATAAGTCATAACACATTAATGATCACACTAGTTAAATTATAAGCATCGGCCATTCTGACATTGAACTTTTTTTAATGAAATTTTGCCACCACCTCGAATTCACTTTCGATTCATGAACATGCACCATGGTGCATAACATTTGTTGTTTTAACTTGTGCATGCTGCTTTATTATGGTCCTTGAATCCTACATTTAAATATGTTTTCACTTTAATTCTATAAATTTTTTCATTTTGTTTTTACTTAATTGCAAAGGCCAATATCACATCTGGAAGGAACACAATATAATTAAATTAAAAGACCCATCTTTAGAGATGCTCTACACATGAATAGAATAGGGCATTCTGACTAGAAAAGTATTGTACGTATAAGAATTTAGACCTCTTAGACAAGCTTCCCACAGAAGACAAATTGCGTACCCTTGAGAAAATAGCAAGCAAATATCAAAGACTGAAAGAACACAGGAAATTGAGGAAAGGACAAAGATTCCACATGTGAAACTAATGAGAGCTCTCCAACATACAAGAGAATTATCTTTAAAACAATTCAAGGAAAGGAGATGACAATTTGTCATATCCTACCTGTGCAAATCATATTTGAATGTCCAAAGATGAAGAAATTACATTATTCACAGCAGCCTTGCAGGTGACAACAATATGATAATCAAAAAGTAAAAACCCTTGCTGCTCTGTTAATCAGATACATTTCAAACCATATAAGAGTTAAATTTTAACATTAAAATCTCAGGCAAGATACTTGTACAGTTTCCGATCTGTCTTATCCCTTTCCAAGAACTCCCGTTCTATAAGTGACTCTATCCGTTTCTTTATTACTGCAGGGTTTGGCAAAAACCGTGCCTGTAACTGTTTGGTCACCTCAGCAACAATATTATTATGGTCTAAAATACGCCTTGCTTTCATAATCCTAACAATGGCAGCTTCAATTTGAGGCTTCCTATCTTCCTCCACCTTCTGGCGGGTCTCCTGCTTTTCTGGCTCACTCTCCCTGTGTGCAACAACTGTGCCAATTTTGACCTTGTAAAATTTGCAACTAAACTTCTCATTAAAGTAGAAATTGTCTTCTTCGTCTATTTCTTTGCTCATAGGTTCCTTGATAAGCACATTTCTTCCCTTTACACATGCAAGAGACTGCAGGCATCTTTTCAGGTCTGAAGCAGGTATGTCTGTTGCTTCTGAAATTTCCTTATAACTCAAGTGGTGCGCAGAATTAAAGAGCATAAGGATGCACATCTGATAAGTTGACACATTGAGTTCATGTTTCTGACCTTTTGCAAAGATTGCCTTTAAATCCGCTGTGCCCATGTTTGTCTGCCATGTCAACCTACGGCCAGTGTGAGTGCTTAGGTAGTATGCCTTAAACTTGTCACACACTGCCAAAATTTCTTTAGGCAAGTTACACCTAGCACCAGCTTGTGTTGGCCACGAACCTGTAGTGAGAACCTGGACAGCCAAAGTAGGACCTTCATTGGCATCACCAGATGCACCCAACATTGAATTGAAACCATGCAAAGTGTCCCGAGAAGTCTTCATGTCTGTAAACATACCTTCCAACTTTGAAGTGAACTGATAACCACACTCTGTTTTTAATCTCACTATTAGGCTTCTCTCTGCATCATCTGAAACAGTCTTTCCTGATAGAAGTCTCTTAGCTAAGTGTTGCTTGTAATATTTTTCAAAGACATCCTTCTCTTGAAGATATCGAAACAACACCATCACTTTCTCCAAAACTGCCTCCACATCATCTTCATTGACTGCTTTAAGTCCTTTCCGAAGCTTGTCATCGACAAACAGGGAAATAAACTCAGGTGACCTTGGATTTAAATTGATGAAGTACTCAAAAGATGAATTCAAGGCATTTAGAAAGGTCTTGTCATTGTTGAATGACATGCTTATAATATTAGTATACTTGTCCTTCTCATCAAGAAGATGTTGCACAAAGTCCACTGGATCTTTCAGTCTCTCCGGATCAGTTACCAACTGCTTCCCTATCTCACGCAAATGAGAAGTCATTACATCTTGGATAGTGGCCAGTCCTGTGGGAACTCGGTGAAACAAGTTGTACATGCGACGTAAATCATCAAACTTGTCATCCACAAGCATGCTTACCAGTCCTGAATTTTCCATATGCACCAATCTCTGCATATGATTTGCTATCATTTCTTTCTCTACAACATTTGTAATCTTAGTCTCACTCTTTGCATCTAGATAGTGTGAAACCCGTTCTGTCTCTTCATTCAACCTTCTCTCAGCTTTCTTGAGATAGTCCCCACAATCAGAGCATTCAATAAACTGCTGAGATTCAATAGAATAGAAATTTGAAGCCTCGTCTAGAAAAGGTTTCTCAAAATCATCTTGGTAAACAGAAGAACCGAGCTCTGTAAACATCTTGATAATATTGCGCATTAAACCTCGGTTGATAACTTCCCCTGTTCGTTCACAACGTACGAGCTCGAGAAGAGTACCCCGCAACCTATCCTTTATTTTTGTAGCATGAATGATATAATCCCTCCATAAATTTAGTCCTAGTTCATATACTGGGGTTTTGTGTGAATTGGTTACATATGTTCTGTCCATGTACATTAAAATATCTCGAATCATCTGCAATGCTTTGTTATGGTCCACCCATTTTCTGTTTAACTCTTCCAAAAACAAACTCCCTTGTGCTCCATCAACTCCTTTGGCTATATCCTTCAGATGAACTGTCATTGTAGTCACAAGGCCAGAATAGAGCTTCTCTCCATATTTATGAAGCACCATATTGTAAGCATTCCTGCATGCAAAAATACCCTAATGAAATTGATGGAATTTTTCAAAGACTGTCACTTCTCCATATAAGAATATGGAGAAGCCCACCAGTAATAAAGAACAATGCTTAAACAGATACAGTAGGGAGACTGAAATAAGCAAGTATATAAATATTGTTATTTCATGCTTGAGTTTGACACCAAATTTGTTAAATAAATTAACCTGTTTAAACCCATATAATTGTCAATGCCATAACCACCACATCTGAAATAAGTACCCCCTGCAGAGAGGAACGAAAGAGAGACAAATGCATAAACAACCAGGCTCAATCAATGGATGAACCAATCAATTGGGAAGAACAGATTGAGAACAACTCCAAACAAGGAAAAAGGAAATCTAAACAAAATACACTACTAAATGTAAGAAAATATCATTGCCAACAAATATACATAACTCCTTGCAAATGATTCCAAGTTACAGGCCAAGGTATGGTTGCAATAAAAACAATTTTAATCGACACAAACTATCAAGAGGGATGGTTTAGACACTGTCAACTAAAAAATCATTACAAGAACTCCTTGCCAGTAATTCAAAGTAAGGGAGATAGATATGGTTGCAGAAACTAATTACAATAACCACAAACAACTAAAAAATCATTACAAGAACTCCTTGCCAGTAATTCAAAGTAAGGGAGATGGATATGGTTGCAGAAACTAATTCCAATAACCACAAACTATATGATAGGTATGTCCAGCACACTGTAAACAACAAATTTCATGGAGTCTTGGGCTATTTGAATGGGAAACTAACCTAGGTGAAAGAAAGTTCAAGCTGAAATTTTTTCTTCAAAAAGCATCATATTATCATTCATTTATTACTCAGTGAGAATAACCATTAGAGTGTCAAACTAATCTCTATACTTATTCACAACCATAGTCAAGAGGAGACATTGGATACAGGTACAAGAACAGGGCTGTATGGAAATAAGGTACAGGAGGTATATGAATAAGGGTACATCCATCTATAGTACATTTAGCAGGTCTATGAGTAAGGGTGCATCTATGGTATATTAAGAAATATTCACTAGGATAAATAGGTATGATGTTGAGGCAAAGTCCTCATCCCTCATCAAGTCTCCTTGTGTCTATGTTAAAAAATTATAGAGGAGAGAAATGAAGAGAAAAGGAAATTCAAATCAGAAGATTGAACATAAAGAAATGGGACAGATGTTGAGAACAAGGCTGTTTCCAGATAAGTGTATGAAGAATGATAACATTGGTTGGATAAGAAACTTAGGTCAAAAGAAAGTTCAAGCTGAAACATTTCCTTCACAAAGGATTAAATTATCATTCCACAGAAAAAAGAATCAGGGCATCAAACTGTTCTCTACCCATTCGCAGCCGTATTTACCAAGATACGTTATGAAAACAGGATGTTATTTTCAAATAGGGACAGGAGCCTATGAATATGGATATGGCTAAACCATATTTAAGTTAGTCAGCCAGAGATGTGGGTATGGGGACAGAGTCCCATCAAACCCAAGTTTCATGGAGTGATTATGTTGACAACAATGGAGGAACACTCAAAGTAGCCTTAATGTTAAAACTTAAAGAGAAGGAAAAACAAAACAAACCATTTCAAATGGGGATTTTACAACAGGCAAACAACAAAAAGGCTTCAATCATTTGCAAAATATCACAACAATTAATATCAGTTAGAACTTCTAAATGCCAGAAGCAAAGGATAGTCTAGCAAGATGATCTAGAGATGAGGCAGAGAAATTGTCATGACAATGACCTGGTTTCCAGCCCCTACGGACAAGTCTTGGCCAATTTTAGCAAAGCATACAGGAAGTTGGAAGCTTGATGGTATGTTCCTCTCAAAGCCCAAATAAAATAAAAAAGGATTGCTAAATGATGCAAGCCAATGACTGTTCAAAATCATTGAAGAACAAACATTAACCCCAATGGATGAAGGCAGAAAAAGCAAAGAAAACCTAAGACGAGCTAGATTTGAAAATAGAGATTTTACTACAGGCAACGAGCACTGATCCAAAACAGATCAGTTAAGTTAGAAAAACCAACTAATTTAGTCACTAAGATGTTCTCATGAAGACTCTCGTGTCCTAGACTTTCTAGAAGACCCATTTTTGTAAGAAAGACATTTGAATCAAGTTGCTAGAGACAAGCTGTCAAAGAAGAACCCAGGTAAGATGTTTTGAGTGAGCCAAACACTCAGACTGATGATGTCATGATGGAAACATTCATCAATGATGAATTCAACCCCAGTCAAAACTGTCAGAAAATATTGGCCACTGCTGAATTCATCATTATGCAGCTGATTCAGCAGAGACCATTTCAACCACTATAAAAACCATCCCATATAAGACTAAAATAGAGCCTGTGGGGATTGAAAAAGCTGAAATGTTCCAAATTTAAGAACTTCAATTACTGAAGAAAGTTGGATTCCCCTCCAATGTTTCTTGTAACTCATGTTCATTAATACCTGCAAGAGAGATCATTGTAATCAGTTCTGCCTAGTGTTTCTTAACAAGTTGATTGAATTAAGCTTATGTTACTTCAGCCTACAATTCTTAGAGGAGTTGCAGTGTGAGAGCAATTGCAAGGCTTGCATGGTGTTTGGAAATCACTAATTGTGCAAGAGAAGTCCATGAAGGTCTTGAAAGGCAGTGGACCATTATCAACGTATCATAGACTAACAGCTCATGAGATAGTGGCTTGAGGAGGAGTCCCTCACTCTTTTGGAGTTTTCTCCCATTTTTTATTTATCTTGGTCAATTGCTCGTCTACTTCATTTCACATCTTAACTATGCTCTCTACTTTGATTGCACATGCTTCATTTCATGTACCTTTCATGTATTTGCACTTAGCAACATCAAGCTTAGTACATAGTGATTGTTTTTTCTAGATTATGCATAAGGAACATTAACTTGATCAATTGATGTATATTGAGTATTGTTGATGATTGTTTTTTGACAAGTCAACAATAGAGTAAAACACTGAATATCCAACTCTCTCTTGAATAAAGCCTCTCGAATGCTAAACAAAGTGATCAATCGAGACAACTCCAAGGTTCCTTTTTTATAATTCATGATGTATAACTCAGTGACTTGATGTGATTCTGCTGATAATCACAAAGGGACTTACGTTAAGACTTTTCATACTTCCTTAGCTTACTTCTCCTTTTTAGTGTGGATGATATATGTATAATACTTCAATGATAAAGAAAATGACAAAGGTAAGGGTTTAGGAAAACTAATCTAAGGTCAATGAAGCAATGATGATGTACGAATAGACAAACTCCGTAATTAACCTAACTCCACTTCGCCAAGGATGCCTACAACTACATGGAGTTGGTGCAATCTCCTGAGGATAGCGAAAGGTTTTCAAATCATGAAGGCTTATACAAGCACCCATCGGATGGCGTAGCTCAAACAAGCATCCACAATCGAACTTATGCAAATGATGAGGCTCAGACTGGCTTTACACAACACTCCACCAGCGATGGATGTTAAAAGCATGAGCTAGGAGTTGATTAAATATTCAATACATTCATGCATTACATCAAAGAGCTTCTAATCTACTTTTAATCTACTTGAAACATCTCTCAACTTCATCAAGATACAAGAAACCATGTTATTCCACAAGACAACACTTAACACCAAGCGAGCTCCAATGTCTTTGCATTAATCTTGATAAATGTTTACAACAATCTTCAAGTCCTCTCAGAAAATTTCGAGAGTCTCTTCTACTCTACTCTATATCTGATCTCTAATCTAATCTCTGATCTATCTGATATACAAATGAGGCAACACGGCCTTTATATAGAAGTCCAGAATACATTGAATGGCTTAGATTGATTGGGAAAACCAATGGACTAGATTGTGCCAACAAGGCAGTTTGTTACAACAAATTGCTATTCTTAGTACATGAGAGAGGCAATGAAGGCACGTTTTCCAAGAAGATAGGATAAGATGGAATCTTTGGAGCATCTTCCACATAGGTGTCCTTGTCTTCTTGCTTGTCGAATGATGTGGCAACTTGTGATTGGCTTGATGATGAATGTCTACCATGTAGGTGCCACCTTAGCATATCTCATGAATTCCAATTGTTTATTAAATTTGTTTTGTGGGCGTATTCCCAAATTGTATCATCAATGTGATGTCTTCAATGTGATCGCTTTGAACTTGCCTTGTTCATCTTCTTGTAAACTGGATGTATGATATGTGTTGCTTCATTTGACTAACACCAGGATTCTTTCTTCTTCTTGCAAGTAGGTTGATGTTCTTTGGATGCATCTTCATGGAAAGTAGAGAGTAGATGATGATGATGATGATGATTCCATGTATACTTGAAGTAGGAGATCTCTCTTAGACTTGAAAATTATGAAAGAACTTGAAGTTGAATGGATGAAGTGTCTTTGACATGATGCCATTGATGATGTAGTGTACTTGCCATGTATACTTGAACTTGATGTAGATGATGAAATGCTCCAGCTTGAAAGGGTCCTTTGGAGTGTAGATATAGATGATAACATCTTCCTTATATGTAGAGTAGCTGACTTCTCAAGGAGACTTGAAAATTGAGAGCACCGGAGGAACTTGAAACTTTATGGATGCCTTTGGAACACTTGATGATGATGAGAAGTTCCTTTGGAGCAGCTACATGCTGAGCTTGAAGCTAGTTGACACTTTAAGTAATTACTTGGAGCAGCAGATAGGATGTTTTCTCCAACATAGCAACTTGTTGACTTCCTTGAATGAAGGAGGCTTCGGATGTTAGCTCCTCTTCTTAGCATCTGCACCACAAACAAGGAAGCAACATCAAACCCTTTTGATAAACAATTGATTTCATAATACATATGAATCATTTCATGTATCTTTAACGTAGGCGCATTAGATAAACAATTCAACCTTCACTTATTTTTTATTTAACTTGAATCCAACCACATATCAATAGTGGCACATTAGTTAAGAACTTTGATGTTTGGTTTGAATGATGTCAAAACTTGAATTAAAACCATGCTCATGAGTGTCGCACTAGATGAGGAATTAGGATCCTCTTGAAAACTCTTAAAAGAACTTGAATTCAATCCCACTCCAAGATGGCGCATTAGATGAGACTTTTGATCTTCGGTTGAACTTCCTGAAATGGGCGCATTAGATAAGGATTTTGAATCCTCTAACTTGAGTGTATTGGATCTGCATTTTAAACTCCGGTTGAAATATGTCTTAAGCTCAAGTTCCTCAAAAATAAGGGCAGCAGATAAGAGTTTTAAACTCCTCTTGAAGTTTCATTCTTTACCAACCATATCAGTCCTCTTGATTTGGCGCAGTGGATTCTGATTTTGATCTCTTCTTAAGATTTCAGCTTTTACTTATCATTTGTAGCTGGTGCATTAGTTAATGATTTCAGCCTTTGATTGAAATTTCAGTTAAAACCTTGAGTTAGCATACTCCAAATGGTGACATATCAGGTCAGGAATGTAGATCTTCTAAAACTGGCACAGCAAATCACAAATTTGTCTTCCTCTTAGAATTTCACTTCTTGCAAACTAGTTCAGACTTCTTGGTTTTGGCGCATTGGATGTGGCGCTTGAGATCAGAACTTTGAGTCTTCTTGTTGAATGTTATCAAAAACCTTAACTTATGTTTCCTTTATAGATGGCGCATTAGATCATGATTTTGATGCTTGCTTGATAAACTATTTGAAGCTTGAAACTCATCTCACCCAAATTTGGCGCCTTGGTTGACCAATTTGATCCTCGGTTATCATGACTACTTAGAATTTGAAACCAATCACTTCATCTTTGGGTGCATTGGTTTGCAATTTTGAGCTCCAGATAAATCATACTTGAAACTAAAAGCTCACTCCCTAGGTGATGGCGCATTAGTCTAGGCGCAGCAAATGGCAATTTCAGATCTTATACTTATTAAAATCTTTAATCAAAACTCCTCAAAATCAGCGCATTGGATGGAGTTTTTGAGATCTAGATAAAAAAGATGTCTTAAACTTAAGTCTAACTTCCTCCACAAGGTGGCGCATTGGTTGGAGTTTTTAAGCTCCGGTTGAAAATTCTCTCCAAATCATCATCTTCACCTTTTGATGAGGCGCATCACTTGAGAGTTTTGGATCCGCATTGAAATGATGCAATCACTTCACATTCTAGCACATTGGTTAAAGGTTGATGTCAAAACTCAAGCTTGAACTACCCTCATAGATGGCGCATTAGATGACCATTTTGGATCCTGATCTAAGAGATGTCATAAGACTTGAATTTAACTTCCTCCACAAGTGGCACATTAGATGAGGATTTTGGATCCTCTTGAATGTTGGTGTTGGAAATAAGCCACATCCAGACCGACGATGGACTGGTCCAAGAGGGGCCAGTAGCTCAGTGGTAGAGCACTCCAGCAATGTATGGAAGGTCCTAGGTTCAAGTCCTAGCTAGTCCATGTCTCAACATGGTATCAGAGCCAGGCCCAGGCTAGGAGCCCCAAGCACACAGAGGTGTGGCTTAAGGGGGGGTGTTGGTGTTGGAAATAAGCCACACCCAGACAGACGATGGACTGGTCCAAGAGGGCCAGTAGCTCAGTGGTAGAGCACTCCAGCAACGAATGGAAGGTCCTAGGTTCGAGTACTAGCTGGTCCATGTCTCAACATGGTATCAGGCCCAGGCTAGGAGCCCCAAGCACACGAGAGGTGTGGCTTAAGGGGGGGTGTTGGTGTTGGAAATAAGCCACACCCGGACCAACGATGGACTGGTCCAAGAGGGGCCAGTAGCTCAGTGGTAGAGCACTCCAACAGCGTATGGAAGGTCCTAGGTTCGAGTCCTAGCTGGTCCATGTCTCAACATTGAAAACTTAACCACTTTTCACTTGACAACACCTTACAACTTCATGGTTTCAAACATCATAATTCCCGGAGCAATCACCTTTAGTGTTCAATAAAGTCCAGTTCTATCTCATTGCAATCATGCCATGATTCAAACCAAATGAGGCCACGACATTGAAGCCTAGTTGTCTGTGATAACCATAACGAATGTTGAGGCGGCCTCCTAGGAGAGACTCATTGTTGGATCCTAAGACATCATCCAAAATGCAAGCAAAGCATCGAAGCTCAAAAAAAAGGGGGTCCCCATTTGCAATGGGGCGATGTGTGATTTGGTCACAACAAGTATGATTTATGTTGATGAATTATATAGTGGACTATCTGCAATAATAGTGAATCGGGTTGGTATGAAAGCAGGCTTTCTTGGATTTATTGGTTGATTTTTAATGCGATCATGTTTACAGATTTATGCCCATTACTAGATCAGCTAGTACAAGTAGGAAGTTTGTTAGGATCCTCACATACAATAATAGAAACATGTGAGCTATAACAAGAATCTGCATAGTACAAGAGATCACACCACACAAGATGTTTGTAGGCCAAGATGCCCTAATATCCAATATACTCAAAAATAAATAAATCCTCAAGGTAGGGAAACACTCTACAATGCTCCTTATGGAAGAAGCCACCCCACACTATATCTCCAACATGAGACCTTGGATACATAAATTAGTCTTCACATATCTTACAATGATATTCACCTCCTATATATACACCTTCTAATAACATAATGGAAGGGTAAACCACTAATTCCAAAATAGGCCAATTCATTACCTAATGGCTAATATACTTAATTACACAAGTTATTCATGACCCAATATAACTAACTAAAGGCATGTGTGTCACATGTCAATATCTCCATCACCCCATAATATCATATGCCTAGGTATATAATATGCCATCCCTCCTTGACATGTTTTGTCCCTAAAACATGAAAAGATACCAAATAGTGAGTCTTTTGCAAATCATTAGACATGTGATGCTATGCTCTATCACCAAACCATCCATATGTGATCTTATTGGATAGTTTTGCTTGATTGTGCCTATCTCCCAACTTTGTTCCATACTTACATTGAGCCACTCTAATTCCATGCACCTCCATAGTAATTCCTCCATTGCTTCCATGAGTAACCATTGTTTCTCTAATGTCATGGATTTCCATTGTTGTTGCTCCTTTGATTCCATGTAGATCCATATTGATTGTTCATTTGAATGTATGTACATCGACAATTGTTCCTTTGATTCCATATGTATTTGCAATGATAGTCTCTCCCCTGATTCCCTGTGTCCGTAGTGCTTCTTTAATGCATAGTACCATGCCTCCATGGTTGTTGCCTCTATCGATGATGTGGATGTCAATACATGGCAACCTTAATTGTTTTTTCTGTTAACTCAAGAACCTTCTTCAATATATTTGATTCTTCAACATTTTCTATTTTCTGTTTACTCAAAATGTTACATCCCCAAACTTTGACTATGCTTTACTTTTACTTTCATATGATTAAGTGGGTAATTAATCATTGATTAATGATTTGATGTTTAGGAAAAATGTCAGGATAAATCATTGATTTTATGAATTATGATTAATGCTTGGAATTAGACATGAGATTACATGTTATTGAGATTATTTAAGCATGATGTATAATGATTTATTGATGATACACTGATCATAAGTTTTTACGATTGTGAGTGTAACCAGGAAAAGATTTCCACCTCCAAGAATGGAAGGAGAGCATCACCAAAGAGAAGGGAATAGATGTTTTGGAAAAAGTCAGATTTGCCATTTGAGACCTAAGATTTATAATTCGTGAACCTTCTTGAGACGGGGTATGTTTTAGTTATCTCTCCTTATTGAGTTAATCTCAACTCGACCTTTGTCGATTTGTCATTTGGAAAGTTTTCCAATGTCTAGCTTCATTTAACTTGACCGAGAATGTTCAGGGGACTTTATTGTTGTGTAGAGTTTAATTACCTCTTTGTCGGAAATTTCCGACATACATGTATACATATATACTAGTATACATTATTTTCCCTTAAGTATCGATTTAACTAGTTTTTGTTGTGCAAGGTTGCAATGGGGGAGCAAATCTCAACCCCATGCTTAGATTTGATCGTATGATCAATCTTTTCTTCACCATAATTGTGGTATTCTACCATTATATTATTAGAGATTATAATGGTTTATTATTTTGTTTATGTATTCTTATTTATATTTATAATAATGAATTATTTAGCTGCATATATATATATTAACCCTGAGATCTTATCACAGCTGTAAGACTCTGTTGTTGCCAATATTTTTTTTCCCCAATCTTAACATGGGAAAAGACTCCATACTCCACGATAAGTGGAGAGAATGGAGAGTGGGTTGTTAAGGCCGAAGTGGGCTCGATATAGTGGAGCCTGACTCTCCTTGCATGCGGAAGAGAGGAGTCATTATAGGGGGAAAGTGGTTATTGCTGTGGGTGGCAGGTATGAGTTTGGAGAGCCTCTCAATCGAGGGGGGATTAGCAACAAAAAAAGAGGCACGAGAAAAAGAAGGGGGCACTGCGAAGGAAGTGAGGGCTTCACATTAACAAACCACCATAGCAACGTACGAGCTCAGTAACAAGAACACAAAAGAGCTTATACAGGTATCAATAATGATTTGATACATATATATTCTTATGATGATGTTATCATTTGGGTTAGTCGACCCATGCATCCATTATGATTTCTCTGTATACGATGTGTTGTATTGTTCACTTAAACTACCTTGGGCAATAGCCCGAAGTTTGCATTGTCTATTATCTTGTTTATATATATTGTGCTCACAGTGTGGCGACGTCCACGGAGATTATCTTGTTGTATACAGTGTGGCAATGTCCACAGAGATTATCTTGCTGTTGCATACAGTGTGGCGACGTCCACAGATATTATCTTGTTAATAAATATGTTGTATACCGTGTGGCGACGCCCACAGAAACATCATGCTATATCTTATTCTTACACAAATGTTCTGGTTTCTTAAAAACCGATGCAAAGACATACTTTCTTGAGAATGGTTAGTAGATAACAGGGTTATGGGGATTAAATAGTATTTATGTTTGCTTATTTATAATGATTTATGGGAGATGGCCGAAGCTACCCAAGCCACAGCAATGGTCTAGCCATGCCTGAAAACTTATACTAGACTTGAAAGAACGTACGCATGGCTGGAATAGAGCCACTAAACGTTTAAACCCAGCCTTTTTGTCTACTATTGATATATTCAGACTTATACTTCTTGACTATGAAAGGGTTTCATATGTCTTTGGGCAAAGTTAAAAGGTCGAGAGTGGACTCTAGAGCCCAATATCCAGAATGAAAGAATTCCAATACCTATTATGAGTTGGTAAGTTCTTTAAACTCTCGGTTGTATTATAAATCTTTTACTTTGAAAGAAAGATATTTATTATTTGAGAAGAGAATTATTGTAATTTATAACTTGTTGTGTGTACTATTATGGTACCCAAAACGACCATAATTATGATAGTCTAGAGAAAGACTATGGTCATTAAAACTATGTCATGCAATGACACCTACAAAAATGTGATCGACTTATATAGGCAATTTAATGTCGATTAAGATGAAATGAAAATCTTTGAACCAAGACTAAATCTTAGACAAATTTATGAATTCATGGACAAAACTGTCCTTATGTCGAGATGGGACAATAAACTATATATATATATATATATATATATTCACTTAGACTTTTGAAGCAAAGGAATAGAGTGACAAGGGGTCATATATTCCACGTTGCAGTTGCAACAAGAAAAATCTTTACAAGATCAAGACTTCAATGCCGAGCCATTTTGGCATTGTACTCCAGGAATCGGAGTCGATAATCCAAGTCAGGGAGACTATGGGTGAGATCTAATTAAGACACCCTGTGACTAGAATTGGTCAATTAAATTCACTTCAGGATGAGATAGTCTCTAAGTTGAGTTAGAGGTGTGTAAACAATTGACTATGTTCATTGCGAAATGTCTATTTATATTAAATCTTTGGCCAAGTAATGCATTCGTCTCTGCATACATTAGTCGGTTCACTGTGTTCCAGATGGCATAACCATCTAGTAGTGTCATACATAGTTAGAGGGAATCTATGGTTGTATGACCGTGATGAGTTATGTAGGACACAACACTAGAAACTCAGATGGCAAACCTATTGGTTCTTTATATCTATTCCCTTCATGAAGGGTAGGGCCACTTCTAGGGAAGGAAAGTGTGTGGGGGACCGCCGGTCTGTGGTTGGAGGAAAAGCACTCAGGTGATGCTCTCCTTCCCAAGAAGACGACAAGCCAAGACTTATGAAGACAGATGACAAACTCCAGATGCAGTACATTCTATTTATATGACTTGACAGTCAAATTTTATGTAAATTTATCTTTATTGCCATGAGCAAAACATTGTGAATGTAAAGTGAAGGGATTCACTAACATGCTATCTTTGATTATGTTATAAATTTTCAATCTGAAAATATTAAAAAATAAGGGATATGCTTTTTATGTAATGATTATGCAAATGATTATTGTTTATTAAAACAAATGTTTAAGATGATCATGATTATTTACTTGACAATAAATTGGGTATGTAAATCCAAGTAATATGAGGTGACATGTTACACAAGAACCTTCTTCAATATATTTGATTCTTCAACATTTTCTACAACTTGTTCCTTTGGCTCTTGAGTAGTACTCATTTCTTCTCATTTCTTTTCTTTATTTTCTTCTTTTTCTTCTAATTCGACCTTACACTTGTCTTCTTATTCATCTTCTTTCTCTACCTTAACCTTGCTTTGGTCCATATTATGTGGAATATTTGTAACTTTTTCTTCCTATATCAAAACTTCATTAACTTCTTTTGCACATGAATATCAATCATTCCCATAGTCCATAACCAATAATATCCAAGAATAATATCCAACCCATCCATATGCAAAGCATAAAAATCAGAATGCAAACATACTTTTCCATGATGAGCTTCTAACGTTTAAAAAATTGAACATTTTTCACCTCTATTTGAGTTTTCATTGACCTCCTTTCCTTGAACTTGTAGTTGATTGCATAAGTCCTTGTTGATGAAGTTATACCTATTGCAAGGGTTTATGGATACAATGACCACATTCTTTTGAATGCATCCATGAAATTAAAAGATTGAATCTTCCTTCCTTGGATCTAAATTGCTTGAGCTCTTATCCTCCATCTCCTCTTCATCTTCTCTTACAATATCAGCATCCTCATCTTCCTTATCATCATCCTTAGTTTCCTCTTCTTAATCATCTTCATCTTTCTCTTCCTCATCACCATTTTTTTCTTCTTCTCCATCATCCTAATCCTCCTCCACGTCCTCATCCTCATCAACGTCTTTCAAACCATCAAACTTGCACATATCAATTTTGCGATTGAGGTTTTGCCTACTACAGGGATTTCATCAAGATGGCGTTCAAGATGTGAGAATTGTTCATCCAATGAAAAATCATTGGTTCTTGAATCTGAATTCCTTGTGTTCCTTGAGTGATTGTCCTTATATACATTAGCACATTCAAAATGGTTCGTTGTCTAAATTGCAACTGCAATTTGCTAGCTTTATAAGTTCAGCTTCCCAGGTTGCCATAAAGTGGTGTTCCTCGCTCGATTGCAAGACATGAAAATTTTGCTAGGGTCATGCCTTGAAAAACATTCAGATCTGGATTCTAAAGGTCCACTTGGGAGGGCCACTACTCCCTTAATGCTACTCAAAATTCTTATTATGATCATTTCTTAGAAAGATCATGAAAATCTCTTTCCAACAAGAACAAGATCACCTCAATCAGACTACTTTGTGAGGAGAACAGAGCCACTGAAGTTGACTTCTTTTTTTGTCGTAATTCTGTGTCAAAAAAATGGTCACAGATCAGATTTGCAGGGTCAATTGAGATGGCCATATCTCCCTCAATACTGCTCCAATCCTTATGATAAACACATTTCGAAAAGCTCCCACAATTCTTTTTCCAATGACTCCAATATCTCCTTAGATGGCTTTTAGAGGAGAACAACCTTCTGCAAGAAAAGCTATTGTAAAATCAGCAAAAAAATTCTCACTTTGCCCAAATCGATACTCTTATACCACTTGTCAGGATCCTCACATATACTAATAAAAATCTATGAAATAACAACAATAATATGCAGAATAAAAGAGATCACACAACACAAGATGTTTGTAGGCCAAAAGGCCCCCATAACCAATATAATATAATAAGCCCTTAAGGTACGGAAACACCATACAACACTTCTTAGGAAAGAAGCCATGCCATGCTATATCTAAAACATGAGATCCCAAACACATACAATACTTTCACATATCTTACAATGACACTCACTTCCTATATATGGACCTCCTAATAAAATAATTGAGGGGTAAACCACCAATCCCAACATAGGTTGACTCAATAACAAATATAATTAATTACACAAGTTATTCACACCACCCAATATAACTAACTAAAAGGATGTGTGTGACATATTGGCATCTATATCGCCCCATAATACCATATGCCAAGGTACATAACAAAGGCAAGAGTTATTTCCTTTACAACAAGAGATACAATCCAAATATTGGATAAAAATGGTAAGAAGCATGGTAATTGACAATGCTACATCTCTTGATGGAGAAGAGAAATTTCTCAAGTTAGAATAAGATGTTGCAAATATTTCTCACTCTATGGAGAAACTAGAAAGCATTATGGAGGCACTTATGGAGAAAATGGGGATGTCTTTGGAGAATCCTAAAGCCATGGTGCAAATGGTTTCTCACAAGAAAGTGCACTCCCATGGTGAGCAAAGTCTTCCAACAACACCTCTATTCAAAGCCAAAGCAAAGATAGACGACTCCTTATGGAGAGGTGGATGCTGAAAAATTGACCATTAGTTGGCACAATGTATATTTTAGTATACATCATATTAGTGAAGAACAACAAATTTTCTTTGTAAGATGAAAATTAGCAAAGAACGCTCTTACTTGATTTATGCTCATTCATTGAGTTTAAAGAAGATAGATTCTATTTGTTCTTGGGATGAATTCAATAGATTACTCAAGATGTAATTCTATCCTATATATCATAAAGAAGAGAGGTCCAGTGAGTGGCAGTTTTACAATCAAGAAAGAGGTCAAAGTATACAAGAATATATGAGTTTCATAGAAGGGCTGTCCAAATGGATAAAGATGTGTAAGAGAAGGACATCTTGATGAAGTATGCAGGTGATCTTCATAGCCATTTAAGGAGGATCATAATGCTCTCAAAGCCTATGGATATAGATGAGAAAAGTTCTCATGCTTAGAGATGGGCACATAAAAGAATCCATCTCCTTCTTCAAGCCACAAGAACAAGAATGTGACTCAAAAGCCAAGGGCAAAAGGTAATAGATTTGGTCAGAGTTAACAATACAAAATTCACAAGTTTAACACACTCAAATGAACACCACACAAAGATTGAAATTTAAAGGCATATTCCTACAACTTCCTGATCCTACTATTTAGGACATATTCTTATCATTTCCCTCAAATCTCTCAAACCATTTCTATTCTACATGAACACCCGACAACAACCCTCTAGAATAGACTAGCAACCTAACTTATTTAAAAAGCTAAATGATAATAGTTTTAATTTACTAATCTAATTATTTGTGATAATTCCTACATTCAATGAGCAGAGAATGGCTTGGGCAGTGTATCGGTTGTATCTGTTAACTGCTATGAAAGAGAGAACTGCTCAACAAAATCTACATTTGTTTGGCTCCATTTGATTTTAGGTTTTGTTTGTCTTTATTGATTTGCTTTGTTGTGTAGTTTTTGTTATTGTTTTTGTTTTTTATTATTTTTTATTTTATTTTTTGATTTTTATAAAATTCAATACATTAAATTTTAATATTTTTAAATATTTAATTTAGATTTTAATTATTAATATAAATAATAAATTAACATATTTACAATATTTAAATTATTATATTTTAATATTTTTAGGTTTAATATAATATTTACTTATTTTGGATTTATTTCTTATATTTTAAAATATTTCAAATTTCTATGAGTTGAATCTTGATCACAATTTTTTTTGGCAAATTTTATCTTTACAGAGCTTGATCCGAATTTTATCTTTGCCGAACACGAACCTTGTGACATAGGTCATAGGGACCACTGACCTATTTAGTTTTTTTAAAATCTTTGATTGCTGCATCCTCCTTCCTTTTGTGCCAATTCTGCCTCACTATTGCGCTTCTCTAGCTCTACTTCTTCACAGTTTTCATATCACAACAGTGACACCTTACAGTTGTACACAGCTAGGTCACTCTCCACACAAATGCCTCGATCACGTCCTTGCCATATGAAAATGCCTTTGGCTTCCTCTTACATACCTTTTATCACATTTTCAGCTTTCTCATGCTTCTGAACACATTCAAGCCTTTAAACACTTGCACAAGCACAGTGTCACTCCCCTTTCTAAGCAGAACAAGAGATGTAGAATAAACACAACTGATGACACCTTTGTATACAGTAAAACAAATAATAACAAAGTGCCTTACTACAATTTTCTACTCTTTTGCTGTGTCAAAAACTTGTCCACCTAAGGTCATTGGTAGCCCCTGTTGATGTGTTTTCCTTGACAACAACATTAGAATAAAACACCAAGTGCTCTATCCTCTCTTGAACAAAGCGTCTCGAATGCTAAACTACGTGATCAAACAAGAACGCTCCAAGGTTCCTTGTACGTGATTTGCAACGGATAGCCTCGGCGGTATGATGTGATAATGTTGTTTATACAAAGGGACTTACGCAGAATTTATTCATCACTCCATTCAAATATGTACTCTTTCCTTGTGAAATGAAACTTCTTCTAATCAGCTACAAAAAGAAAATGAAAAAGGAGAAGGGGTTAAGAAAGCTATTCTAATGACAATGACGTGATGAATGATGCTATGGTAGACAAATTCCCTTAGAAACCAAATTTCACTTCGCCATGACAAGTAACAACTACATGAAATAGGTGCAATCTCCAAAGGATAAACCAAGGATTTTCATATTGTTGACACACCCCAAAGTACCCACAGCTGGCGCAACTCAAAGGAGCGTCAACAATCGAACTATTTGCAAGATGTGGTTCAGGTTAACTTTACATGATGATTTACCGTCGACAAATCATCAAAAGTATGAACCAATGGGAATTCATCAAATATCATTGCATATATCCATTACATCAATGAACTCTATCTACTTTATCATCTAAGCTTCTTGGAACCACATTTTCGTCATATTCAAGAACTTGAAACCATGCTAACATTTCAAAGCCACAAGATCACCATGCAAAACAACAACAATGAGCTTGTATTACTTTTGAAATGTGTGATTACAACAATCTCATGTCTCTCTTCATGACTTCGAAGAGTTCCCTCTCTACTCTACTCCTACTTGATCTCTACTTCTAATGATTCCTTCTGTGTATCTCTACAAATGAGAGAAGTAAGCTTTATATAGAGCTCAAGAATTACATGAAGGGCCAAGATTGATTTAGCAATCAACGGCCAAGATTGAGACAACCAGGTGGTTTGTTACAAAATTTGCCATTATTAGAACATGAAAGAGGCAATGAAAACACGTTTCCCAATGTGATAAGCATCTTTGGAGCATCTTTATGGTGGGCCCTCTTGAATGAATGACATGGCAGAAGGCGATTGGCTTGATGATGTGTACGTGCCACCTCAGCATCTTCAAACGAACTAGTATGGTTCACCTCATGTTCACTTTACTTAGAATATTTTCTTCTTGTTGTCTTGATGTAACTCATGGATTGCTTTGATGATCATGCTCATCTCTCATCTTGTGATGTTGTTGTGCTTGTGCAGGAATATGCCTCTGGATAGTTGCATGGACTCATGGAGTAGACTAGTGCCTGATGAGAGTTCTTCTTATCTGGCACATGATATGTGAGCTTCTAGATGATGACCTCCTTCAAGATGTGCATGGTGAAGTGACAACCTTCCACTGATCCTTGCCTCGAATGGATGATGCTCTTGATGATGAACTACACTTGTAACCTTGATCATCTTAGACTAGCTCCCCTCCGCATGGCGTTGATGTCTTCCTCGTCCAGACATACGAAGTCTTCGAAGTAAGATAAACTTGATGTTGGAGCTCTCCTCCATGTGGTGATGATGACAAACTTGAACAACTTTCCTCCACCTTCCAAACTTCTCATGTATGAGCTCTCGCCATTCACTTCCTTGGATCCTCCATCACCTACAAGAAAAAACACATCAAATTAAGACTCGATATAAAGGATTTTCAACAACAAATTACATTCACCTTATGCATGTGGGATTAAAACATGACATTTCAAAACATACCCTTTCGTGTGAAATCCATACCTAAGTCTTTGGAGTGCCTATGTTGGGCGGATTTGGAGGGTGTGTGCGGAGTGTGTATTGTGGACAAGACCTTGTTTGGATGAAGGGCTCAAGGCCGTCTAGCATGGGCGGGTTTGAGGGAGGTGTGAGGATTTTTCATGACTTCGACAATTTTGGCTTGGTTTTGACAATTTAAGAGCTCCTTCGCTTGCTTCCTTGATAATTTAACCTCCTTGAATGAGATAGACAACCTTGGGAAGAAGGGCGGACTTGAATAGAGTGCATGGAGTGAATGATGTGGAGAACATGCACGATGGTGGAAGTCACTTGACAAGGCGGGTTTGGAGGTGATACGTGGAGGATGTTATCCGAGTGAATGGTCCAAGACCGCCCAGCATGGGTAGGCTTGAAGGTGAGTTAAGGAATTTCATACTTAGACAAATTTTACTTCATGATTCCTCCTTTTCCTTATCACCTTGCAAGGTTTAACTTCTATACATACTTAGGCGAGGTTAGAAGGCAAATTTGAAATGTTTGATAGACTTATCCTTATGTCATAGTGAAATCCGCCTAGGCTAGGCGGCCTTGAAGATGTTGTGTGGAGTGGCCAATATAACCCCTTCAAAGTTGCCTTATTTTCCCTTAACAACTTCCACTTTTCATTGATTGACCTTGCAACTTACCTCTAGTGGATGAGTGAATTGAGGAGGCTTGTGCGGAGTGATCAACATCCAATTCCAAGCTCACCCTACACAAACTCTCATAACATTCTTCTTGAGCGGATCTAGACATGATAGGCGGATGATGTGTTGTGGTGGACATGTAGTCCAAGCAAGGAGTTGAAGGCCGCCTAGCAAGGGCGGGTTTGAATGGTAAGCTTGGATTTTTCAACTCTAAACTTCATTTGATGCTTGTTTCTTCTTTATGATGACTCTTTCTCTTGAACTTGCTTAAGACTTAGCCATTTTGAGGTGTTTGTGAAGTGAGAAGGCAAACATTGAGATGTTAGGTGCCCTTGTCCATCTGCATTGGTGAAATCCGCCTAAGAAGGGCGGGATTGGAGGTGTTACTTAGATTTTGCAACTTAGAACATTTTTCACCCTTCTAGGCCTGATTACCTCACCAATGAAGTGCTTTATTTTCATCAATTCACTAATCTCTTCTTGCAAATTTGATTGTCTTTACTCTGAGCGGCTTTGGAGGCAGTGTATGGAATGTTTCATATGGGACAAGGCACAGTCCATGGACACCTCTTGAGACCACCCAAGTAGGGCGGGTTTAGAGGTGACCCTTGGACTATTCCTCAAAATGCCTCAAAAGACATTCAATCCTATGAACTTTCATCAAATCTTCATAATCTCATTGTACTTCAACTCAAAATATTGCAAACTTGATAAGTTTTCTCCTTGAGCGGGTTTGAGGGTGATGTCTGGAGAGTGTGATGTGGAAGGGGTGGAGTTGTCCAAGTGTAGAGCTCAAGGCCGCCTAGCATGGGCGGCTTGGAAGGTAGGGTATGGATTATTTCACTTAAGGTTCATTCCTCTCCTCATGAAGATCTCTCTCTCCAACTTCCTTAAGACTTAGTCAATTTTTCAAACTTCCCTCTCTTTGAATGATCCTCTCAAGGATGTGAAGCATCATGATGAGTTAGGGAGTCAAGATAGAGTAGTTGCAATGCTTTGACACCAAAACTTCAAGCTCACCTCTCTAAGCCGCCTAGGTAGGGCGGGTTTGAGAGTAGGTCTTGGATTTTCAACACTTAGAATCCTCTTACTCCTTCAACTTGACTATCTCATCCTTGTGGTGTCATTTTGATCATACTTATCAAACAAACTTTGCAATTTATGTTCTTCACCTTGGGCGGCTTTGGAGTAAGTGTTTGGAGTGCTTCATGTGTCAGGTGATACAATCCACAAGGACCTCTTGAGGCCGCCCAGGTAGGGCGGGTTTGGAGGTGACCCATGGAACTTAACTTGAAACTCATTTAACCTCTTCATACTTGTAAACTTTTACCTCACATCCTAAAGCTTTGCACTTGAAACACTTTATAAACTTGATTACTTTCCTTAGGCGGGTTTGAGAGTGATGTCTGGAGAGTGTTACCTGGTGGTGACATCATCCATAAACACCCTGTGAAGCCGCCCAAGTTGGGCGGGTTCGGATGCCACCCTTGGATTTAAACTCAAAATCTCTTCTAAACTTTGAAAATTCTCTCCCTAAGGCGGATTTGGAGGCAGTGTATGGAGAAAGTGCGTGATAACAACCTTGAATCCAAGACCCCATGCCAAGGCCGCCCAGGTAGGGCGGATTTAGAAGGTGTGCTTGGAATGCAAGTCTTGTCGCCATATCGGAAATGTCTTGAATGGAAGTATATTGAAAATATGTTTAAGTATAAGAAACTATTGAGTTTCTTATACTTTAAATATTTATCAATATACTTCCAGGATGTTTGAGATAGGTCCTGGATCCATAGGATTTAGTATGCAGATTCTAGATTTCTGAGGATCCACCAGATTTCAGACTTAGTCAATTTTCAGGATTTTAGGACAGCAGGGTTAGTGATCTTTCATCATTCTTTCCAATTAATTCATCCTTGTTGGGAGGAGTTTAAGTAATGCTTGGTTTGGAGATGATGCATGGAATGTTGCTTGTAATCTACTTAACTTCCCTCCAACTTGCAAACCTTGCTTGAAATTCATCATTTCTCAGTGCCTTGTGCTTGAAAACCTTCTAAACTTAACCATTCTCTCCTAGGGCGGATTTGAGGGTTCTGTCTGGACAAATGCATGTGCAGGAGGCTGAGTCCATGACCTCATGCCAAGGCCGCCCAGTCTAGACAGGTTTGAGGTGAGGCATGGAAGTTTCATCAAAATCTTAGTTTTAGACTCCATCATCACTCCCTAACTCCCTTCAATCGGCAAAAGCTCGTGAAAATATCCTAACTTTCCCTAGGCGGGTTTGAGGGTGTTGTCTAGACAAGCTCTCCTGATGGTGAAAACACTGTCCAAGAGGACCTTGTGAGGCCGCCCAGTCTAGGCTGGTTTGGACATGGAGTGAGGAATTTCTTGCCTTAGTCAAATTTTGGATTTCCTGAATGGAAGTATATTGAAAATATGTTTAAGAAAGATATTGAGTTTCTTATACTTTAAATATTTATCAATATACTTCCAGGATGTTTGAGATAGGTCCTGGATCCATAGGATTTAGCATGCAGGGTCTAGATTTTTTAGGATCCACCAGATTTCAGACTTAAGTCATTTTTCCAGGATTTTCAGGATATCAGACGTAGTCATTTTCAGGGTCTCAGTGACATGCATCAGGATGAAAGCATATAGACCTCTTGGCAAGAAACTGTTGAGACTTGAATACACAACCAAACCTACAAGCTCAAAGCAAAATTAAACCCTAAAGCAAAATGAAGCAAGCAAAAAAAAAAAAAAGAGGGGGTCCCCATTTGCAATGGGGCGATGTTTGATTACATCACAACAGCGCCCAAGTTCCTTTAAACTTCAACGCATAAAGAAATTATTCATCAAATGATGTAGGTGCTTGTACAGTATGGCAGCTTTTTATTTGCAGCACTCTTCTACAATTACAATCAAACTCTCACAGCTCTACTCTCTCTAGCACAATCACCCAGGTAACAATTCTAGTCACACAAAAAGTAAACTTATCTAAACTCCTCACAAACTAAAAGCTTCTAAACTAAACACAAATTCAAAAAATAATAGGCTTTCATTAACTGGGGCAATCAAGAGCATAATGGAACTGCCCTTTGACATTAATCAAAACTTCAATTTGCACATGCTCTTGGCTTTGGCCCTCATCGGAATGGCTTGGGTAAATCAGTCAAAGTTAACAATACAAAATTCTCAGGTTGAACACACTCAAACAAACAACAAACATAGATTGATATTTGAAGGCATATTTATACAATTTTGTGATCCTTATATTTAGGACACACATTCTTATCATCTCCTCAAATCTCTCAAACCATTTCTATTGTACATGAATAGCCTACAACAACCCTCTAGAATAAACTAAGTTCTAACAATCCAACTAACTTATTTAACAAGCCAAATAATAACCTATATACTTATCTAATTATATGTGATTATTCCTAACAAAAGGGAAGGAAAGCTTGGTGCTTTTACTACTAGTAAATGAATCTATTAAACATTGTGTTGCTAACAATCATGTAGATGAAACATGTTGGAAGCTACATTCAGAATTGCACCTGGAAAAACAAGAAAGGGAAACACAGTGTTCCTGAGGGACATGTCCCCAAGGTCTAACAACCAGTCTGGGATATCTCAAGGCCATAGTGACCAGGATGAAGTGTCTCCTCGTCCCCCTTCCTTCTGCCGCCCCTTCCACTCCAATTTTTCTTTTTTGGGAAATATATGGGGATGTCCGTGGGACACCCCCCAAAAAAGAGGTATGTCCCCTTTTTTATTCTATTTCTTGGGATACCTTGGTGTCCTAGGATGGCCAAATGATGTCATTATGTTCCTTGATCATCCCAAGGATGTCAAGGTATCCCCATAGACTTTCAACTCAAAAAAAAAGTTTTAAAATAAAGGATAGGAAAAAACAAACAAGACAACCCTAAATTACCCTAAACCCCTTCCATTTAAAAAAACATTTGCAAAGAGAAAAGAGGAGAAGAAGAGCAAGAATGCCAACTCCTTGATGTATGTTCCAAATTCTCATTGATAATTGATCTTTTATCTTTTATTTTCTACTTCAAACAGCAGCATTCATGAAGCTGTTTTTTAATTTCTGTAAATATTAAATAATGCTAAATTTTAATATTTTAAAATATTAAATATGCTGATTTTTATAATCCATTGTAGTATGTTGTTGTTTCTTTTCTTAGCTTGCAATGGGATTGCAACTTCACCGCCAAGTCAACACAAGACAAGCATGCCAACTCACGGCAAATACTCATCGGTACTTGCCAAATTGGCCTGTTAGACTCCCTAATGCAACATAGACATGTACACAGCTCAAATGTGTCTCAAATGCAGAACTTTTGCCTTCAAAACCCTAATTTGACCTTCTTTTTCTCTCACACAACATTGAACTTTCCTTCGAGCCATTTAAAGACATTTAAGGCGATTGAGGATGCAATTTTTCTGCAAGTTTTGAAGTTCCAAGTTTTTTTCTTATGTTTTTCCAAGCTTTTCCAGAATAATTTTACATTTCTAAATTCTTCAATTGCATGTTTATTCATGTTTCACATGCATTCAAATTAGTATTTATGTATTGATAATGTTGTTTTCTTAATTAGTGTAGGCTTTATGTATTAAAAAATGGGGGTTTTATTAAAAAAAAATTACATTGTTTGTTCATGTTTGACATGCATTTGAATTAGTGTAGGGTTTTATGCATTTAAAAATGTTTTTTTTTTAATTTAAAATGCCGCAATTACATATGCTTTTCTTTTTTTTTTCAATGTCAGGATTTGCACTTTGCATCCAATGGCGTCAAGAAGTGGAAGCCAAAGCATTTGCAGAAAGGGCACCACTTGGAAGCATGGTGTACGAAGACCAACTACGGGAACTATCATTTGCAACTATTGTGGGTTGAAGATGTGGAGGCATCAATCACCTCAACCACCTTGCATGAATTGTTGGCCACAGCATGAAATTGTGTCCCAATGTTGAGCCAAAGGTTAAATAGGAGATGAAAGTGGCTCTCACATTAACTTAAAATAATTGGAGGATGAGGAAAACCGCAGCGATGTAGCAATGATGAATCTTAGCATGGCTCAGAAAACAAAGTAGACATGACGGAGATTGTGGGCTCCAATCATGGTCCATAGATTCGCAACACGTCTTGTTGATGATATTTTTGTGCCAACAACAACAATAGAATAAAACACTAAGTATCCTATTCTCTCTTGAATAAAGTCTCTCAAAGGCTAAGCTATGTGATCCAATGACACAACTTCAAGGTTCCTTATTTGTGATTGCAGTGGATAGACTCAATGAATACATGTGATCTTGCTGATAATCACAAAGGGACTTACGCAGACTTCTTCTTACTTCATTCAGCTTATTTCTCCTTTCAGTGTGGATGATATATATGCTATATCTCAGTGATAAAGAAAAGGAAAAAGATGAGGATTTAGAGAAACTAATCTAAGGTCAATGAGGCAATGATGATGCATGAATAGACAAACTCCTTAATCAACCTAACTCCACTTCTCCAAGAATGCCTACAACTACATAGAGTAGGTGCAATCTCCTAAAGATAGCGAAAAGTTTTCAAATCATGAAAGCTTATATAAGCACCCATTGGATGGCACAGCTTAAACAAGCATCCACAATCGAACTTAAGCAAATGATGATGAAGCTCAGACTAGCTTTACACAACACTTCACCAACGATGAATGTCAAAAGCATGAGCTAGGAGTTGATCAAATATCCAATACATACATGCATTACATCAATGAGCTACTACTCTACTTCTAATCTACTTAGAAACATCTCTTCATTTTATCAAGGTACAAGAAACCATGTTATTCCACAAGACAACACTTAACACCAAGCGAGCTCCAATGTTTTTGCATTAATCTTGAAAAATATTTACAACAATCTTCAAGTACTCTCAAAGAATTTTGAGTCTCTTTCTACTCTACTCTACTAGTCTACTGCCTACTAACTACTAACTAACTTCACAAATGAGGCAACAAGGCCTTTATATAGAGTTCCCGAATTACAATGAAAGGCCTAGATCAATTCAAGTAGTCAAGGGCCAGGATCATGCCATCTCAGCAATTAGTTACAACAACTTGCTATTTTTAGAACATAAGAGAGGCAATGAAGGCACATTTTCCAAGAAAATAAGGATAAAATAGAATCTTTAGAGCATCTTCCACATGGGCGTCCTCTTTGGCTTCTTGCTCGTTGAATGATGTGGCGAACTGTGATTGGCTTGATGATGGTGTACATGCCACGTAGGTGCCATCTCATTAACTTTCATGGATTCCATCAGTTTATTCAATTTGTTTTTGACATATTCCCAAATTGCATCATCTATGTGATGTCTTCGAATGTGATCGCTTTAAACTTGAATGCTTGGGAATGTATCTTTGTTGATATTGCCTTGCCTCTTGTAAGTCGGATGTGTATGATACATGTTGCTCATTTGTGTGACTTTGTGTACTTCTTCTCTTGGCAGGATATAGATCTTCTTTGTGAATGCATCTTGATGGAGAGTAGCGTAGATGATGATGACATGAAGTAGGAGACTTCTCTTATACTTGAAGATTCAGGAGGAACTTGAAGTTAGATGAATGTCTTCGACAATGCACCTGATGATGTCTCTTCCACAATGACTACCTCTTCACTTCACTCCTCACTTGAAGGTGACTCCAAGCACCTGGCTCCTTCAGAGGACTCCTGCAACACAAACAAAGAAACAATATCAATCACTCGGCTTTATAACACAAAATAATCACTATTAAACATTTTCTAACACCTTAAGCACCCTTCCAAGCCAAGGTGCACATCTGGGTGTGCAAGGAGGCTAAAATGTGCCTAAGATAAAATGGCCTTATATTTGCTATTTTTATGATTCAAACGATTGTTGATGCTTAAAGATGCTTATTTCGACCAAGTAAAGACCTTTCACCAATGAATCATACCTTTCAAGGCCATGTGCTAGAATTAGGTTGCACAGGTGAAAATGTGCACCTTGATATACTCAACTAGTTTCTTGGCATTCTAACACCTTCAATCACTTTTCCAAACTTCCCAGAGACCCTCCTATCACTTAGACGCTAGATTTCATGGTTTCAAGCTCTTTACATTCAAGGCGCCAAAAGTGGTATGCAGAGACAAGAAAGTGCGCCTTGTCTTGAATGGATATTTACTTCAATTTTCATGGATCCAAACCATTGTGAAGGCTCAACGATATGTCTTGAGACTTATACTTCCTTAAAATTGATTGATGAATGCCCTTTGAGTGTTAGGCGCTCAATCCTATCTTTACAAACACTCTATTTCCTAGGCACCCCAAGGTGACTGTAGAAACAAGGAATTGTGCCTAATCATGATGATGCTCACAAGCCTCTTTTGCAAGGCGCACTTTGGTGATGATTAAGGTATGAAATTGCGCCTAACTTGGGTGAGGTGTTCACTTCAAAGTTTCATGAACTTTAGGACTTGTACGTGCTCTTGAGAACTTGTCAAACTCAATACCCTCAAAGTTTATAGATTCAAACCTGTTTTCTCCCTAGGCGCCAAAATGGACTTCTTCAGAGGTTGAAATGCGCCTAGCACATTTTGGCTTGTTTTTGGGCATTTATGATGATCTCAAGCCAAGGTATTGATGTTTAGAAAACCTCTTACTCCAAAGTGATATCAAAACTCAAGGTTCCTAGCCTCCTATCACTTAGGCGCACTTTGGTGACTCTTTGAATGTGAATTTGCGCCTAGGTCTAGATAAGTGTTTCCTTCACTTTTCATGTGTTCAAATCATTGTGGATGTTCCTAAAGATCCCACCAAAGCCAACAACCCTCAAAACTTGTAGATTCAAGTTGATTTCTTCCTGGGCGCAAATGTGAGGTTACACAAGGGGAAATTGGCGCCTTGATTTATGATGAGCATTTCATGTGTTTGATCAATCTTAGAACTCAAGGTGAATTGCTTCTATTAAGGCGCTATCTTTTATAGTTTAAAACATCCATTCCATGTTAAGGCACTCAAAGGAGGCTCTGGAGATGGAAAAATGCACCTAAGCTTAGAAGAGAGAATGTTTCAAATTTTGTCAATTCAGACCATTGCATAGGCTTAAGTAGGAATCTCAACAATCAAACTTCCTCAAAATCCATGGAGTTAGGCCTACTTCTTAGGCGCAAAAATGGGATTGTATTGATGCAAATTAGTGCCTAAGGTCAGGTGAATGAACTTTGAATTTGGGCAAGTATAGGTGTGTTGGGAGGCTTAATCTTTTCAAGGCGCTACATGCTTTAGTAACTTCCAACACCTTTCTTTCAAGGCACAAGTTGAGAGCTTTACAAGTGGTAAAGTGCGCCTAGCTATCTTAAGCATAGCTCTTTGAAATTTTCTAAGTCTCGAGTTTTTAAACCATCCTTTAGGCACCTATTTATGATTGTCAATGATGATTTTGCAGGGTTTTAACTTAGGCGGACCTTAGGGTCTCTGCAGGAGCATATATTTACACCGAAGGCTATTATGTCTCTTCCTTGCAAAATTTTCGAAGTTGAAAGCATCTCAAGGACCAAAGTATCCATTTCTAGCAAGACACCCTTCAAACACCATTAACTTCATCATGAACTAACCTTAAGACATCATCCTAGACTCAAGCAAAATATCGGAGCTCAAAAAAAAAGGGGGGTCCCCATTTGCAATGGGGCGATGTGTGATTAGGTCACAACACGTCCACTTCATCAAGATATGGTAGAGTCCAGTCACAAGTTTTTTCTTTGTTCCACAAAACAAGCTGAAATCGCAGCCTTCGCTTGAGGTGCAACTTGGAACAAAGACAAGCACAAGCACGCAGACACGACATGCAAATGTTTGGTTCTACAATAACCTTTTTTTTTCAACAGAGCAAAAAGCCCATACTGGGAGATCTTCATCATGGCCTCAATAGTTATAGGGAAAGAGCATATGGCACCTACTCATATGACATAAGTGAGCTACTCCATATGACATAAGTGGACCATTGCTATAGAAGCCAATGGCAAATGGAAAGACAATTGTGCAAGAGCAAAGAAGGCAATGACACGAATATGGATAAACCATATTATTAGATGGGCGGACAAATAGAAAGAATCCCACACTTATCAACTTTCTAGCAGCTTCAAAAGGTAAGATAGTGTCCGTAAGGTACATAGATGCTTCAAACAAAAAAATGTTGATAAGTTGAGTCTAATGTTGGAGGAGATTGTATAAGAGGTCAGGATAGAAAATGTAGTCCAAGTTGTAATAGATAATGCAATAACATATGTGGCAACAACGAGACTACTTGAGGAAAGGCATACGACACTTTTGGACCCTTTGCACTACCCATTGCCTTGATCTTTTTCTAGAGAACATAGGCAAGATTGATTGGGTTAAGCTGGTGGTATATGTCAAGAACATCACCAAATACATCTACAATCACTCTTGGGTACTTAGCTTGACGAAAGATCACACTAAAGGAAAAGAGTTTGTGTGAGTAGGTGCAACACAGTTTGCAACTAACTTCCTCACCTTGCAAAGCATTTGTAGTATGCTAACATCTTTGAAGTAGATGTTTGTTAGCCAACAATGGTGAAATTGTAATTTATTCAAAAAATGTCTCAAAGACAATTTTTGATAATGACTTCGTGAAGAGCACTTACGAGAAGGAAGCCGAGAAGTTGGCTGAAGCTGCCAAAAAACATATCTATTGAATCCCTTGTAGCGTGCATGTCATGAACAATGACTTAACGATATTGACAAAATTTAGTGGATCAAAGAGGTTATAGCCAATGGGAAAATGTACAAATGTTTATCTACAATCACCACACATCATACACTATTTCGGTCCTCCAAGGAGGAATTTATCAAACCCATGAAAACCAAATATGCATCCTACTTCATTCTATTGGAGAGAATGATTGAGTTGCAACTAATCATGAAACAGAAGTGGAATCGATGGGCCAAGTCCAAGACAAATTAGGGGTTGAGGGTGAAGGGAGTAGTGAAGAGCAACAATTTTTGGTTAGATACCAAAAATACATAAACTTTGTGATGGCTCCAATTTTCACATTTATTAGATATGGGGGAGTCTAGCGGTCCAAGCCTTGGGGAGATACATGAGTGCATTAATAGCATGCTCGGCCAAATGAAGTCCATTGTTTAACAAAGAGACCCACCTTGCAATTCTACAATGAGCACATTTAGCCTATCATTTAGTAGAGGTAGGTAGATGTTGAACACTCCTTTACACATGGCCACCTATGTGCTAAATCCAAAGTGGTATGTGTGCAAAGAGGCTTGGATGACATGGAGGTGAAGAGGGGCTTCATGAAGACCATTAAGAAGATGTACAGTACAAAGGAAGCTGCGTTGATCTGACATGTGTAGACCAAATTTGCCAAGCTTAGGGGCTACATGAGTTTTACAAAGATATAGATGGGGAAACTTTAGCAGAAGAAAACCCATTGAATTGGTGTTAGGGCCTCCATTATCGATACGCGCAATGGCCATTCAGCTCTTATCACAAGTTTGTAGTTCCTTTGTTGTTGAAAGGAACTAGTCCACATACATCTTCATCCACTCTATCAAGAGTCATAGGCTTGCCTCTAAAAGAGTGAAAGAGCTTGTGGTTGTACAAAGTGTCTTGTGTCTCATTGAGTGCAAGACAATTAAGTACAAGGAGAGCCAAACAACACGATAAATGTAGAGCCTTAGGAGCCAATGCAGATTGATGAGGAGCAAGTTGCTTATATAGGGTTGGTCCGATCAAGTTGCAAGAGCTAGATGATTCTAGAAGTTCAAATGATAGGGAATGTGCCACACCATTTGCATCAGACAAATTAGATTAGTCATTGTATTTTGTATGTCATTTTGTACTTCGTATCTCGACCTTCATGAATAATATCAGTATTATACCAAAGATGCTTGCCATTGATCACTAGATCAATTGATTGTCAAATTGTGAAACTTTAAACAAATTTCAACTTCTCTTACTCATTGTTTGCATAACTGATAAATTGCAGCTTAATTATTTTTATATGTTTTTTTAATAGCTATCCCCAAATTTCAGAAAATTTGCCAATCCCAAAACTCAAAGAAACGCTAGGAAAGGGAGTAAGATGAAAGTCATGACTTCTTTTGAAGGCCACGAAGTGGAATGTAGTTCCGACATCCAGATGAGAAACTTGTTTGTACCTCCCTTCACAAAAAGATTTGCTTAAATAGCAATGAAGGGAAAGGAGAAGTTGAGGATACTAAACTTTTTCATTTCAAAATTCAGATTAACAAAACAGAAGTAGATGCTCTCTTTGATTCTTGTTATCAAGATAACTTGATTTCCAAGGAGTGGGTGAGAAGCTTGGACTGGAGATATATCAACACCCAAACCTTATGCATTGGATTTGACAAAACAAAGAGTAGAATTATCTAGCACCAAACAATGCAAACTTAAGTTTGGTGTAAATAAACATTTTATTGATGAGATTAGTGTAGATGTGGTTCTTCTTGATGTATATGGTGTAGTGTTTGGCAAACCATACATGTATCTTAGATATGCTATCTATTGGATAAGGGACAACAAATACAAGTTAAAGAAATATGGGAAGAGCTTCATAATCCATGATTATGAAGGCAAATCAAAGATCACCTTGGTAAGTGCACATCAAGTAAAGAATTTGATCAATGTTAAGTGGCAAAATTTCTTCACTTCTTTCGAAAGATTTGAAAAGTGCTGAATGTGAAACTTCTTCTAGTTCATCCAATAACCAAGATCAAAAGCAAATGGAAGGGTTGTGGTGTTAGATTCAAGGGACTTGGCAAGATGGTCTTAAGAGGCAAAGTCGTGCAAGACCAAATAGCATCAGAGAAACAAGATGGGAGAATTGTTTGCTCATTTAATGACTTCCTAAACTTTGGGAGACCAAACGCCTCCTAATTGGGAAGGCATGATTTGATATGGATCAGTTAAGTTAGTGTAGTCAATAAGATGTTCTTATGAACATAATTCAAAAACTCAGGCTCAACAAAAACTCAACGGCCCAAAATTTTGACTTCGATTCAGGACTTGGCCAACACATAGCAAGTATAAATATTATAAAAATACACAAAATAAACTTGAATAATGCATGAGACACATAAAGAATGAATTTATAGAACACAAATGTCTTTTTTGATCATAGTAGCATGACTCAAAACCGAAATTGACTCGACAAACCAAAAGTATAAATGGAATTCAATAACTCAGGATTTAATTGGGAGACTAAAAACTATTGAAAAATCCATCAAATAGGGCAAAATGATATTTTTGTTATTTCAAACCATATGGAAAAACTTTTGTTTTCCATCCGTTGCAAACCAAAACAATTAAGGCCTTTGAATCCATACGGACCTGTAGTGAAATAACTTGCACAATAGAAGAATATAATAGGAAACCGAAATATGCTGCAAATACTTGATAATAATATGCCACTTCGAGGGGGCAACTTCCAAAAGTCTCAAATGAAGAACACAATTCGCAATATGATGATAATGACTAACCTCTACCTCCTATATATAACATACTCAAGCCTTGGATATCACCCAAGCCGACTTAAATACCAAAATATACCACCTAGGCTGACCTAAATAACTATATAAGTCTATATTAATGATTATATAACTCAATTAAGAGTTGAAGTAGCCACAAGCCGACTACTCATAACCCTATACCAATGTAAGATTAAGGGCATAGCAGGACCTTCACAGTGCATGTCATTTTTAATAATTTTATCGTTTTAACCAAGCCTTGATAAATCCTTTCAATCATTGAACAATCAATCCTAATCGTTGAAGAAAAAAATTAAATCAATAAATAAATAATCAGGATTTTATCAAGGATTTGCAATTTTTTTTTTTTGGTCAAATCTACAAAGAAAACACGCAAAAAGCTCACAAGTTTTAGGCAAGTCTTGCCAAAAGCTTGCAAGTTCGGTGAGAAGTCACCAAGTTTGCGAACTATGCTCATGAAGACTCTCCCTTGTATTAGACATCCTAAAAGACTCATTTTATAAGAAAGACATTTTAACAAAGTTGGAGAAGCCAAGTTGTCAAAGCAAGACAAAGGCAAAGGTGTTCTAAGTGAGCCAAACACTCAGAATGTTGTTGTCATGATAGAAACAATCATCAATGACAAATTCCACCCTAGTCGAAATTGCCAGATAATTTAGACCACCATAGAATTCATCAGCAGAGCCATCAAAGGTGATTTCACCGCTATTGACACTATCCCATATAGGAGGGCACAAATACAAGCCTACAAAGATTGAAGAAGCTGAGGCTTTTCAAATTCAATAGTTCCAATTACTGAACACTCTTGGAATCCCCTCCAATGTTTCTTGTAATTCATGTTCATTAATATCTCCATGAGAAATCATAGTAATTAGTTCCACCACACTATTTCTTAATAAGTTGGTTGAATTGAGCTTATGTTGCTTTAGCCTATGAGCCATAGAGAAGTTGTAATGTGATAAGGAAAGTAAGAGACCAATTGCAAGGCATGTGTGGTGTTTGCACATGGTTGGTTGTGCAAGAGAAGTCCATGAAGACATTTAGAAGACAGTAAACCATTGTAATAGCTCATGAGATGGCAGCTTGAGAAGCAGATTCCTCACTCTACTAAATTTTTCTCCCATTTAAGTTTCTTCAAATCAATTGCTAGTGTCTAGTTCATTTTATGTGTGTTCTATGCTCTCTACTTTGATTGTGCATGCATCCTTGCATGTTTTTGCACTTTAAAACATTGGACTTAGTACATAGGGATTTCTTTTCCTAAATTATGCATATGGAACTGCAACTTAATCAATCAATCTATATTAAGATTGAGTAAAATTCGTGTTGAGGGATTATGTAGTGGACTATACACAGTAATTATGGATAAAACACAAAGATTTCGACCATTTGAAAAATATCTCAAGGCAGGATAATGATATCAGTTAAAATTCCTAAACAATAATGGCAAAAGACATATAATCAGGTCATGGTCTAGTGATAAGACAGACAAATGTCATGATAATGATCTGGGTGTGCATGCCCTCTATCTGAAAATGATAGTACTAAAGCAGACCCCACTCAAACGAGATTAGGTGCCAAGTCTTGGGCAATTTTAATAGAAAAGAAATGGGGTTCTAATCTTGATGGTGCATTCAACTAAAAGTGCAAATTAAAAAGATAATCAAGGTCAAACTAAAGATATGAAAGATAGTCATCCTAAGAAGGCCTTGCTCATATGTAGATGAAAACCCATATTTTTCTCAAAAGATGAATAAGTTTAATCTTCTAATAGAAAAAAAATTGTGAAACTATGAAATGGAGATTTTACTACAAGGAAAGAACACAAAATTTTCAATCATTTGCAAAATAGCTTAACACAGAAGCATAACATCAGTTAAAATTCAGCATATGGCAAGAAACAGGAGCATGTGCAGCTCACAGAGTGAATGCATCACAGTAGCAGGAGTGAGCAACAGGATCAAGAGCAACATAGGAGTAAGGCAAGGGATGGAAAGGATGGGAACAGGGATGTTGAGGATGGCGATATTACTCACAACACTTAGAAGGCTGTTGGCAAACATCTGAACTTGGCTTAGGCTTTGAAGGGAGGTGAAGATCCTCCAGATCGACGTCTATGTAGTTTAGAGAAAGTGAATGTAGGACGCCCACAGTCAATGATAAAGCCCTCTTTCTTTCAAAAGGGTTTTCTGAACTCTTATGTGCCCTTTAAAAGGAATGGTAATGCTGCTCAGCAACCACAGCAAGATGGGGTTTCAAATTGTGATTAAGTTTTTTCAAAATGCAAGAATGTCACAAATACTTTTCACAGATGTGGCAAATTTTGCAAAGAACGGATCTTCTAAAAACAGGTATTGAATCCCCTGTTTTGGTGACCTTGCCTCTTTTCAAGCCTAAGACTCAGCACTCACAGAAGGAGATTGACATTTGTGTTGTCGAGATGAGAGAGGAAGGAGGAAGTCCATTGGTTTGCAGGGCCACTGAGACTTTGCATCGTAATCCCCAATCTTCTATGGATGTTGCCCAATATGTTTCTATGTCTCTCTCCTTGAGGCTTGTTCCTTTCACTCTGCCTGAAGAAATTGTGAATCTACTCCTTTTGGAGGGAGATGGGTGTTAGATCTCTTGTATGCAAACTTCTAGATAGAAAGCTGAAAGAATCTGGGCTCATACATTGCATGGAGCAAACTTGGAGCAATTATGAGTGCCCTTCTCTATTTTTTATGGCCAAGACTTCCACGTTCAATTTCAGTCCATGGAGGCTCATGATTTTCTCTAGAAGAATGGACCTTGGTTTTGTGGCAGGGTTGGTTTGTTCCCTGTTAGGGGAAATTTGGGTCAGAAAAAGGCCTCCTAAGAAATCCTAGAAATAAGGAAGTTGTCTTCTAATTATTAATTAAACTAATAAAATATAAATGTAAATCACCTAACTACATGAGTTAAATGGGCCCATATAAATACTTATACACTTCTAAACAATTTTTTTTTATATCAATTTATTGATTTTTATGATTTGTTTATCTTAAAAAATAAACTTGTATTGTTTTATTTGTAATATACACCCTGTTTCTGTAGGTTTTTTGACACCAAGTTTTTTTTGTTTGCTGTGATGTTTACTGCTGATGTGTTTGTATGTTTGTTTGCAATGTTTATCATTCAATGTGCTCAATAATGACGAAATGCATGACATGCAAGCATACTCAGATGGAAATGAAGCATAAACATTTAAAACTATAAATACCCAGATGAATAAATAGCTCAAATATCAATACAGTAACATACCCATTTTCATTTCTTCAAAGTTGCAAGTCTGATATACAAAAACCAGCAAGGGTCTGTTACAAAATATGCTCCAAATGCATCAATCTTCAAGTATTCCTTCGGGATGATGATAGCAAACAGTGATGAAGCCCTAGACGCCCCTAAACCATGAAGGATATGCCCCAAATAGGAGGCGTTTTCACCCTTGAAGCCTCATGTCCCCCTGTAGGTGTTGTACGACCTGGCTGTTGGCTGCAACAGCAACAAACTCCACCATAAAATCCTCAAAGTCTGCTACAAAACCTTCAATTTGAACCTGCAGACCTGTATAAGTATTCTACACCAAGTATGATGTGAAACTTCATAAAACACAAGAAATATGCTGTCACAGACGGTACGGCCAGCATTTAGAAGGGTACGACCGGCAAAGTGAGCAGAAGTCAGTCCCAAAGCACTCCAAAGTCTCTTAAAACTGCAACTCAAAACTCTTCAATGGCTGCTCATAAATTACTGAATATAACTCCATCAAACTATCAATCAAAGCACCAGCATAATGTCTGGATGAGACTACCAACAAACCCACCTGATGATATCTTCCAATCACAAAGAGAGTGTGATCTACAGAGGATTCCGTCCCTGCAAACCCTTGTATTTTCCAGCTCAAAGCTAAAGCTCCAAAACTTGCACTACAAAGATGAGTGAATGAATGAATGCCAAAATGAGTTCTCTTTTTCCTTTTTGTTCTTCCTCATTTCCCAACGCCCAAGATGGAAGAATTATTTTTAAATATTTTAATAACATTTTAACTCCCTTGTATCTCCATGGGTTTGGCGCCCCACACGACCTAGCACATTTCACTTTAAAATACAACTTATAACGCCCACTTAATAAGTCACTTCATAACATAAAGTAACTTATGCTTTATAAACTATTATAAGTTAAACATTTAATTTAACTTAAATATCAACAATTTAAAAAATTATTCATTGACCATTTCAAATGTCGTGAGGCAAGTGCTAGATGCTACCACCGGTATTACTAAAAATGGAAATGTTGAAATCACTGCCACCGATGACCCTGCCTGGCATACTATAAATAGTAAGTCCTAGAAAATGCGTCCAAGACACCCTCGGGAAAGGAGAAATGAACTCAACCCGTCATCCAATTGTGCCAAAGCTGCTGGAAATTCTCCACAGGAATTCCCTAACCAACCACCATTAGCCTACGGAAACCCTAGAATAGGCTAATTGCTCCCACCTATCAACTGGCTAAGAAGGGGACATTACATTGTTTTAAGTTATTCTTTCTAATTTATAGTTCTAATACAATGTTGAATTCTAGTGAAGTTTCTATTTTTTGGTTTTATGTTGATTTATATCTCAAAAATTGCAATACTTTCTTATTTATTATTTTAACTAAAAGTTATATCATCTTTCTATCTCTTTAAGAATTTAGTACCTTCTATTTAGAACTAAAAGATGTACAAAAGGATGAGTAAAATAGGTATGGTTAAATTAACTATGATGAGTTACTTTGTGATATTAGAAAGTTCATTGTAATAAATAAAAATAAACATGCTTTAGTTTGAGATGATGATGTCATTGTACAAGATGATGTTATCTTTTGTGTCATTTACATTAGTTATACAAGAAATACCCCACATTTTAAGATTCATTAAAAGAACCTTTTGATGTTGGGATTTTCCCCTAATATATGCCCTTAGAAACCCTTCTTTGATCCTACGATTGTATCTATTTATAGGGCTCCCATTTGGATACATATGTACAGGCTCCCATTAGTCTTGAAATGAGTTTATGATTAAGATGTTGGTTGGTAATGTTGGGGAGTTTGACAAGTCTGAACCTGAGAGGCATTAATGGGCTTCAAGAAAAATATGATAGCAATTGTGTGTTGGTTGATTTATGTATGCCTGTCATTTATTCTATTCAGATTTTATCCTCAAACGGTTCGTGGTTTCAATATGTGGATTTTGAACCTTTTCCTTTTAGATGCTTTCATTGCAATCAAATAGTCAAAAAATAGTGGACCGTCCCTCTTCAAGTTCTTCCGGTTCTGGTTTGATTCAGCTGCAGAAATAGGACCTAGAAAATGATAATTCTAATCTATGGCACAAGGTTTGAGTTCGTGTTTGTGTTCGGCAACGATAAAATTCGAATGAAGTTTGGCAAGGGGAAAAAAATAAAAAAAAAATTCGTTATTCAATTTCCCTTATTTAAATTTGATTTTTTTAAATACAAATAATATATATATTTCTTATGTCGTAAAATGTCCCCCTAGGACTTTTACCTCCTAAGTTTAGCTCCTAGGTCCTCTTAGTTTAATCATGCATGTGTAAAACTTGTCCCAGAGCAAAATCCCCTAAAACCCATGACAAATGGGGCTTAGGGGCCACTTCAATGCTTAATCAAGACCAAAAATAGGCCCCTGGACTTGGGCACCTGCGCCCTAGTCCAAACCTATTTTGCCAGGACCCAAATTTAAAAGTGTCGGTTTATGACCGTTAAAAGGTTTCCCTTTGTCAGCCTTTTCAATTTGAATTACAAATGTTAGCGGGAATGCATATATAAACATGTTTAGGACTTCATTTTAAACCTAGACGGATAATGTGAACTTGTGATATTGAGCTAAAGATATTCAAGGCTTTCATTGTGTTGCAGAGCAGTATTGTGTTGTGTTTGTATGTGTTTTGTTGCAGATTTGGCTTCATCAATCCATCTCTTCATGGTGTGAAAGATCTTCATTTCCCCGTGAAGGCTTCACCTCCGAGGTGATATCTATTTTGAGTTTCAATCAATTTATCTTATCATTTGGTTTTGCCTTTGTCCACCAAGGACACGCACTCTATCTAACAACGATGTTGGAAGGCTTGAATGCTATTTCCGGGGCTTGACTAAGGCAAGCTCCTAAACACCACAACCCCCAACCCCTCTTGTGATTGCAGGTTATAGGTGCGGAATCTTGTGGAGAGGAGTTGCAAGAGATCAGAGCAGAGGATAAAGATTCTAGATTTGAAGAAAACAGTGAAGAATATTCCTTTCTGGACAAGGGCGCCTGCCCCTATGTCTTCCCAATTGATGTTGTCGGAAACTCTGAAGCAAGTTGCAGTCTTCATCACCTTACAGTTCCAGATCCACAGACAAAGCTCCATGTTGGACTAGGGCGCCTGCCCCAGTGTCCCCGAAGTTTCCACTTTCCGGAATCCGAATCCTAGTATGTTTCTAATCTGCATTTAGTGCCTTCCTGTGCGATCATTTGTCGTGTTTCGTTTGTTTGTTTACGATTTCATGTAATTAGGGTTTAAGGCTTAATCGGATTAGGGTTTAACAAATTATCAACATATTCCAACTTTCCTTATCATTGCAAAGTGACACCAAACCTGTAGCAAAGTCCTCTTGCAAGAGAAGTAACTGAACTCAGTTTATGTTCGTGAATGATTATATGTGAAAGAAGGGTTTTGTTGAGACATGGACCAGCTAGGACTCGAACCTAGGACCTTCCATTTGCTGCTGGAGTGCTCTACCACTGAGCTACTGGCCCCTCTTGGACCAGTCCATCGTCGGTCCGGGTGTGGCTTACACCAACACCCCCCTTAAGCCACACCTCTCGTGTGCTTGGGGCTCCTAGCCTGGGCCTGGCTCTGATACCATGTTGAGACATGGACCAGCTAGGACTCGAACCTAGGACCTTCCATTTGCTGTTGGAGTGCTCTACCACTGAGCTACTGGCCCCTCTTGGACCAATCCATCGTCGGTCCGAGTGTGGCTTACACCAACAGGTTTGAGTAAATCTATCTAAAACACTATCAACCTCATCATTCCCAGTTTTCATATATAACAATATTATTAATATTTATTATAATATAATATTATAAGTATTATAATATATAAATATAATATTATAATATAAATATTAATATATATATTAAAAAATATAAGTATTATATTATAATATTAATAATATATTATAAATAAATATAATATGATAATATAAATATTAATAATATGTAATAAATTAGAAGTGGCTCCCAAGTATATGTTGTAATCGATTGATTCCGAAATAAGGCTCCAACAAACCGCTATTCCTGAAACCTTGCTCTCACAATCGGAAACCCTTGTCATCGTCGGAAATCCTCCTTGTCATCGACAATCCTCCTTGTCGCCTCGGAATGATACTCGATGATACGAAATAAGGCTCCAGTACGTATTAGGGGTGGATCATCATGTGGGGTTCCTCAGCAGTAGATGTTCGCCCTACAGAAAACCGAGATCAATACACAACACAAAAGGAAAAACACGAAAATACAACCCTAAAAGTCACTTAACAATAATATATTTTATTAAAAAACCGTGCTTTTTTGGTGGAGTGAATTTGAACGCGAATTTCAAGGAATTTTTTGCTACATTTAAATGTTCAGCGAATTTTGAACTCCATGCCAAAAATTCGGCGAACCCTGTGACTTAGATTCTAATGAAGTTTTTATGGCAGCATGTGAGGAAGGCAAAGAAAAACTTGCTCAGCTAACGTCTGGAGGGTTCCTAGGAGAGATCGGCTCCTCTAAACCCTCTTGTGGAGAGAGAGTGTTGCAGGATTCTAAGGAACAGTAGGTGTGTGTGCATAAGCAAGATACGATTTGGGCTTATTTTTGGATATTGGATTTTATTTTCGGATGATGAGGTTTGTTGCTTCATAATACACCTCGTCATTTAGAAGAGTTGGAATGTTTATGTAATGTCCCTTTTAAATTTCCTTATTTTTCTTCAAATATAAAAAACCCTAACTCACAATTATAGTAGTTTGCACGATTAGTATAAATATGAAATCCCTATGATTCAGAAATTTCTGCTAATAATTAATTTTGTAAATCGGATTTAATACTCAAAAAATACTTTAGAATGACCAAATTGTCTCTTTCCAGCAGCTGGTAAAACAGCCCTTTTCTGCAGCGATTAATCTTCAATGAAATTCTTTTGAAATGTTTCCAAATTTGCTTGAATCAGGGGTTTTTGTCCTCTAATTTCTAACCTAGAGGGGTTTCGTCCTCAGGTTGGTTGAACCATAGTTCTTGCTCCACAAGGAGTAATAATCAAATATATAATGTATTCTCAATATATTTCTTCTCCTTGCTTGGTTCTCTTTAAATACATTTTTCCTTCAATAGACATAACTCTTCACATTCCTTCATGACCCTTGAGAGGAATTATTATTTAATATAAACTTTTATTATGAGAGACCTCCATTTAAATTTTCATTCAATTTTATTATAATTTTATAATATTACTTTAAACGCCCCTTTTTGTGATAGTATGCCCCTTTTAATTGTATGCTGGGCACCTGGGTTTATTCTTGTTTTAATTTTGAAGAGCGGGCATTACAGTTTAGGGGGGTTCTCTTCCTTGGATTATTTGTTGCTCTCAATGGATAAACCAAAGAAGTATAGAGGAAGAAAAACAAAAAACTAAATATCACAGATGAAAAATATGGAAGTGATTAACAAAGGCTCTCAATGGACCATGGAGGCTGTCTTTTCCTATAAGGATAGGAGATCAACTACCATCCAAACTTGAAAAGGCTTTTTCTTTGTATCTGCTTAGCTCTAGGGGTCTTTTGTTTGTTCCCAGCTGAAGATTTACACTTCTTTGTTATGCAGAGTATATAATGTTTTTTGATTTTGCCCATTATAATAGCTGTTTTAAGCTCTGTTGGCATGTTGGCTCTGGTATTATCTTTGTGAGAGTATTGTTATGTCCAATAGTTATCATGTGTATCTTCCTAGTTCTTTTGGATGTAAATTGTCTTTCTTTGGTTTTATGGGCGAGGACCCCAATTGATCTGATGCAGAGGCATCCACACTAAAACCTTGACATACAGCATGTATGCCTACAACCCATCATCATCATCATATTTTCCTTAACACTGTCAGCATCATCATGTTCTCTCTTGCCGACCGATATCCTCCTGCAGACAAGCCTTCGCCCTTTCGCATGTCAGCAGCATCATCATATCCGGCTATCGGCAGCATCATCACATTCGGCAAGCGCCAACATCCTCCTGATGTTCACTGTTCATCTTACCGCCAACCTCTTTCTTCATCATCATGATGTTCAACATCATGTTCATCAGCAGGATATAGAACATCCGGTTCCTCCCATATATCCTGATGACGACAACCTTATGCACCTTTCCTTCGATGCTTACGTCACCCCGATATCCTGATGACGATTATCCTGATGACGATGACGTCACATGCAGTTCCTTCAATATCCTGCTGCCCCGATATCCTGATGACGATTATCCTGATGACGATGACGTCACATGCAGTTCCTTCAATATCCTGCTGTCGGCCAAACTTAACATTATCGGCCCGCGATGGTTTTATCAACCCGATCTTCTACCTTATGCCGATACGCTCCTCCTCGGCAACACCTGATGATGATCACCCCAAAACACATTCACCTTATGCAAACAATTGCATCATGCTCATCTCCACTTACTCGGATGACGCCCGAAGTAACTGCAGGATATACACAGAAATATCCTGATGATGCCGTTGCGATGGATTTTCCAACCTTAGCAAATTTCGATCCGCCGAACCTCCTGAGGTGACCCGATCTGCTTCCTGGACAACTTTCCAGACTCTAACAACCAGCACGACCTAGCACATACCCATGCTAGGGTCCTCAACACCTTTCGACGACGATCCTGCACACCTACATGCAAACGAACACAAAATGCAGACTAAACCCTAAACTACTGTACATAGCCATTCCACCGATTCGACGAATCAACCGGTGGAATGGATCAGCGAATCCATGAAACCACCAAAACAGCAAATCGATCACACAATGGAATCCAAAACAGAGAATTGACACAACAGGATCTCTTTATTGATTTCAAAAGATGCAAATACAATATTCAGTCTCTCCCTCTGTCTCACTCTCTCCAACCTAGCTTCTTAACATCTATATCTAAAACCAACCGATCCTCATGCATAAATAGGATCTCTTGCGAGTACTACTGACCCGACTCCAAGCGGCTGGGAAATCTCTCCAGGCGGCTGGGAGATCCAACCGGACCTACAGCATAACAGCTGTCTTAACAAACTAGCTAAAAATAGTAAAGTATGGTCAACATGACCTTATTACATGCATTGGTCTTATCAGACCTTCTTGGAAACATTAACCAGACCTATAACAAACTAACTGCCTCATGGAGGCCAGCTGTCAGATAGGTGCTCCTGCACCATACTCCCCAACAGAAAAGAACTCATGTCCCATGAGTTTAGTTGTGGAAGTCCTCCACCTTTACACTTTGTCATGTCAGTGTTCTGACCTGTTCCAGCTTTGTCCTCTGCTGTCTCTTGGCTGCTCCAAGACTTCTGAACTGTAACTTGCCTTGTTGCAAGTAAATCCTCATGCCTGTCAATGTAGGCCCTTCTCTCACATACCTTGTGTTTGTCAGGTTGTCTGACCAGAACCTCTGTCTGAACTGCCTCTTGAACTTCTGCAATGTTCAAATCTCTCTTCCTTTCAACCTTTATAGGACAAACAATAGTCCCAACTATGACAACATCCTTGTCATTCCTCTCAACTGGTTGCTCTTTGCAAACCTGTTTCTGAACCTGCTGCTGACCTCTGTCAGTCACAACTGAAACTTTCTTCAACCTGTTGTCCTTAACAACTCCTTTCCCTGCAGTGTCCCCAACTGCCTTTATGCCTGCTCCTATAGGCTTATGCACAAACTCCTTCTTTCCCACTAAAATGATTTTGGCTGCCCCCTGTGCTGCAACATTTTCCTGCAATGGCATCAACATAATAGTCTTCCCATCTTTCTTGATGGTGTAGGTATTAGCATACCCATCATACAGTACCCTCCTATCAAATTGCCATGGTCTACCCAACAGTAGGTGACAACATTCCATGGGCAAAATGTCACACAAAACTCTATCATGATATGCTCCAATCTGAAAATCCACATATGCCTGTTCATAGACAAAAAGTGATTGACTATCACTCACCCAAGATGCCTTGTAAGGGTGTTGATGTGGAATCCTTTCCAAATTTAGTTTATCCACCATTTCCTGAGATACCATGTTGTCTGTTGAACCAGTATCAATGACAACCTTACATACCTTACCTTTGCTCTTGCATGTGGTCTTGAAAAGAGCTCTTCTTTGCATCATATCCTTTGATGCCTGCAAACTAATTCTCCTAAGCATCAATGCTTCTCCCTCCTCAGGATATCCATAACCGTCAGGAACTCGATCTCCTTGATAAGTGTTTGAACTCTGCACACTTTGCTCTACTTTCTCTTCTTGCACAAGTTGTACTCTCTTGTCATTCGTTCTATCATTTCTGGATGATGAACCTTTGCTTTCTGGACATTTGAAAAATGGATGACCAAACTCACCACAGGTGTAACACTTTCCTGAAAATGTAGTAGAACCTCTACCACTTCCAAATCTGCCTCTATTACCTTTCCATCCACCTCTGAAATCAGACTGTCCCTGTCCTTTACCAGTGTCTTCTTGACCCTCATTGGTTTGCCTTTGTGTAGGGGCTAATCCTCTTCCCCTCATATTGCTGCCTCTTCCTCTTATGGACTTATCTTGTCCTCTATTCATCTTTTCTTCAATCCTGATTGCCATTTGGTAACAATCCTCCACACTCTTAGGGTTAGCTAAAACTAACTCATCCTGTATGTTCAATCTCAAACCAGCCAAGTACCTAGCCACCTTTTCTACCTCATTCTCATGATGACCAGATCTCATACTCAACTTATAAAACTCCTCAGTATATGCCTTCACATCCATTTCCTTCTGCCTTAAAAATTGCAGCTTCTTAAACATCTGAATCTCATAATCCTTAGGCAAGAATTTACCTTTGATCCTTGCTACCATCTTATCCCATGAAGTGATCTTTGACTTCCCTTGTTTCCTTCTCTCGGATTGTACATAATCCCACCATACCAAAGCATGACCTCCTAACTTGGTCTTTGCAATCTTTACCTTCTGATCCTCAGCAACATCTTCACATTCAAAGTGATTATCAAGTGCAGCAATCCAATCCAGCAACTCATCTTCATTCAAACTTCCATTATACTTGGAAACATCAACCTTTACCTTAGGTTTATCACTCTGCACTGCCTTTAACAGTTTTGCAAATCTCTGGTCTTCAGCATCCAGATCTTCAGCTACCTCTTCATACTCTTCAACAGCATCTTCATCTTCTTCAGACTCACTGTCGTCCACTTCCCTCTTTTTGTTCTTTTCCAGGGCTACAAGCCTGGCTTGAAGTGCTTCAGCAAGCTCCTTCATCTTCCTCATCTCTCTGGCATGTTTTTCCTTCATCTCCTGCAATTCCCTTGCAGTACCACTACCTTTCGGAGGCATTTTGTCAACCTCTCACTCCTCTACCTCTGTCCTTTCGGTGACAGAATCAACTCTACCTCTGCCCTTTCGGTGACAGAACCAACACACAACAGCCCAGACCTTTTGCTGAGCTCTGATACCACTATGATGCAGAGGTATCCACACTAAAACCTTGACATACAGCATGTATGCCTACAACCCATCATCATCATCATATTTTCCTTAACACTGTCAGCATCATCATGTTCTCTCTTGCTGACCGATATCCTCCTCCAGACAAGCCTTCGCCCTTTCGCATGTCAGCAGCATCATCATATCCGGCTATCAGCAGCATCATCACATTCGGCAAGCGCCAACATCCTCCTGATGTTCACTGTTCATCTTACCGCCAACCTCTTTCTTCATCATCATGATGTTCAACATCATGTTCATCAGCAGGATATAGAACATCCGGTTCCTCCCATATATCCTGATGACGACAACCTTATGCACCTTTCCTTCGATACTTACGTCACCCCCATATCCTGATGAGGATTATCCTGATGACGATGACGTCACATGCAGTTCCTTCAATATCCTGCTGCCCCGATATCCTGATGACGATTATCCTGATGACGATGACGTCACATGCAGTTCCTTCAATATCCTGCTATCGGCCAAACTTAACATTATCGGCCCGCGATGGTTTTATCAACCCGATCTTCTACCTTATGCCGATACGCTCCTCCTCGGCAACACCTGATAATGATCACCCCAAAACACATTCACCTTATGCAAACGATTGCATCATGCTCATCTCCACTTACTCGGATGACGCCCGAAGTAACTGCAGGATATACACAGAAATATCTTGATGATGCCGTTGCGATGGATTTTCCAACCTTAGCGAATTTCGATCCGCCGAACCTCCTGAGGTGACCCGATTTGCTTCCTGGACAACTTTCCAGACTCTAACAACCAGCACGACCTAGCACATACCCATGCTAGGGTCCTCAACACCTTTCGACGACGATCCTGCACACCTGCATGCAAACGAACACAAAATGCAGACTAAACCCTAAACTACTGTACATAGCCATTCCACCGATTCGACAAATCAACCGGTGGAATGGATCAGCGAATCCATGAAACCACCAAAACAGCAAATCGATCACACAATGGAATCCAAAACAGAGAATTGACACAACAAGATCTCTTTATTGATTTCAAAAGATGCAAATACAATATTCAGTCTCTCCCTCTGTCTCACTCTCTCCAACCTAGCTTCTCAACATCTATATCTAAAACCAACCGATCCTCATGCATAAATAGGATCTCTTGCGAGTACTACTGACCCGACTCCAAGCGGCTGGGAAATCTCTCCAGGCGACTGGGAGATCCAACCGGACCTACAGCATAACAGCTGTCTTAACAAACTAGCTAAAAATAATAAAGTATGGTCAACATGACCTTATTACATGCATTGGTCTTATCAGACCTTCTTGGAAACATTAACCAGACCTATAACAAACTAACTGCCTCATGGAGGCCAGCTGTCAGATAGGTGCTCCTGCACCATGATCCCTCAATTAACTGATCAAAAAAACCGTCAGTTAGTATTCCACGCCAACAAGGGAAAAAGACACTCAGCAGGTCATGGTATATTGTTAAAAGGCAGAACAATTAGCAAGCACTCTGTGTTAAAATAGCCAAATTGACAAAAATTAAACTCAAACAGAATGGACTTTTAAGCTTGATGTTGCATTCCACTAAAAGTGCAAATGAAAAAAGATTGGTGATGGTAAAATTAAGCACATTAGACTTAAGGACCCTCAATATTCTATCATTAGCAGATAAGTACCCAAATTTATCTCAAGCAAATGGACAATTCTTACATTCTGATAGCTAAAAAATGACTTTAAAAGAAGAGAGAGAGAGAGGGGGGAACCAATTGAACTTGAATTGTGTACCTGTAAAGTTCTTCAAAACTCAAGCCACTGGCATTCTGATTATAGATCTCGTGAATTGCGTCAGCCAGAATCTTCCACGTCTTGTCGGCATGCTTGGGATCCATATCCATCCTATGCTTGAAAGGCTCGATCCTGATATTCTTTCTTTTTGCACCGTTCATCCTTGCCTCTCTCCCTCCTCCAAATTAATCCCAAACCCTATCGTTTCTGCCATAAAAACATCCAACCAAAAACTCTTACATGTACAAATGATTATTATCATTCCCTACCGTCCACGAACCACAGAAATCCAATCCACTATAGGCACCCAAAAAAATTATGCCAAATCCCCTTCATGTTATATATATATATATATATATATATATATATATATTGAACAAAGTAGATTATCAGGCGCAAAATCCCGTTACAATTGAGCGAAACCAGCGAATTTTTTCAAAGCTCAATACCCTAATCGGCAATATTTTTTTAAGGGTTTGGAATTAATCTACCGAGGATTTTGAGACAATTGAAAGGAGTCTGAGTGCAAAAGTTGAATCAAAATGTTTACCTTGAACGAAGGTTCGAATTTTTCTGTTGTCCGTTTACTTGCCTCCTCCGCTTCGCCTTGTTTTATTCTTATTTTATGTTTTCTCTGTTCTAAAAGTAGCGAAATGAAATTAGATCTGAAATGAATTTCTCCTTCTCTGAGAGCACTTTCCAACTTCTCTACTCTCTCACGGCTATGGAACAGTACAAACTCTTAGATTTTGTTGTCCTTCCTTTTCCTTATTTATTTAAGTTTATTTTTTTGAAAGTTATTAATATTTATATATAATATATATATTTTTAATTATGGTATTGGGTGTAAGAACAATTGATTTTCTTGGGTTAAGTTTAGGTTTGAGTGGTATTGGATCCAAGAATAATTGATTTCCTTTGACTAAGGGGACTCCATGCTACCAAATTTGGTTGGGGCATGATCCCGACCTCATCCCTTTTTAGTGTTAGGGTCTTTGCACTCAATAAGACTTAATCCCTAGTTGCATGTTTGTGAGTCATTCAACTTAATTAATAGACCAAGGGCCACTTGACCCTATTTTTTTTAATAAATATCTTTTTTTTTTGCACCATGTGTGTATTTGATGTTTGATTTATTGTCATCTTTTAGCTTAGTGTCAAGGGCTAAAGGGTAGCTATTTCATCGGTACAAGAATTATCAACCTCCTTCAACTTGCATTGAAATCCTTGACCTCCTTCAACTTGGTGCCAAGGGCTAAGAGGTATTCATTCTATTGGTGCACAAATAATCAACCTCTTTCAGCTTAGTGTCAAGGGTTGAGGGGTATCTATTTCACAATGTGCAAAGCATTGACCTCCTTCGATTTATACCAAAACCATTGACAACCTTTGGTTTAGTGGTATCCACTTTACAAGTATACAAATTGTCAATCTTCTTCGAGTTAGTGTCAAAGATAAGGGGCATCTATTCCTCCAAATTCAAGTGGGACTTGAACTCGACCTCATCCTTAGGATATTAGACCTTTGACAATAATTGATTTCTATTAAACTCTTTGTGAGCCAAACATCCTCACAAATAATTCTACCATCACTCGACATCTTATTTGAAATTATGTCAATATTATTGTATCATTTTTTTTTAATTTTGATTGGTTATTTTAAAATAATGGTTAATATTACATCACATTTACAATAATTACCACTTATCATGAAAGAGAGATACATGTTTTCTTCTTTTTTGATGGAGGGTTTTACATCAAACTTAGGTCATTTTTACAATCTAATTTGAGAGCTGATACATTTTCGACTAAGAGCCAAGGATTAAGGGGCATCCATTTTGCCAAAGTCGTCAAAGACATGATTACAACATCATTCATTATGGTATAAAGGGTCTTACACTCAATAAGACTTAATCCCCAGTGGACTCATTTGGAACCATTTAACTTCACCAACAAATCAAAAAGCAGATGACCACTTTTCTTTTTTATATAAGAGAATATCTAAGTTACCATATTCCCTTGAAAACTAGTTGGATCGAGGGCCAATTCGAACCCAATTCACAATCCGATCCAGTTTGTCTTTGGGTGCAGACAAGGCGTGGCAAAACCATGATGAGTTCATCTCGAGCGAACCTGGGGAGAACCTAAGAGAATCCTATCAAATCAAAGGCGAACCTGACGATTTTTAATGAAAATTTTATTTATTTTGGCTTTTTTATATGATCTCTGCAGAATGGTGTTTCTTCCATCATTTTATTACCATCACTCGCACACACCTTTTTTCCCCACATTTGTTAAGCAACCCTAATTAGCTAATAATAGGTTAAAGTTTCTTGGGGAGATATATTTTCCTTAATCCAATCACTTGTTCAAACATGCGCAAGTCAAATGCCTATAAATTTCCTAATAAGGGCTTTAGAATTTAGATTTTCCTTTCTTCCCTCCAATTCTAAGTCTTGCATTGAAATTTGGACTCCTATTTTTTCACGAGTACCCTAAAGTTTCTTCTTTCGGGATCAAGCCATTTTATAATGAAGAACCCTTCAATAAAAACTACTATATTGCACCACTGAAACTGTGTCTTATTGAAATAGTTACATTCGGCAATAACCTGCCAAAGATGTAGTATTCTACTATTACAATTTATCTAATCTTTAATATTAATTTAATTAACCTATTTAATTTACAGCTTCAATTCATTTATAATATTAAATAGTATATATATATAATAATAAATATTGTTATATATATAATAATAATAATAATAATAATAGATATAATACTATATTTAATATACATAATAATAATATATTTATTATTATATATATTAAATCTTTAATATTAATTTAATTAATTTTTTAATTTGTAATTTTAATTCATTTATTATTATTATTATTATTATTATTATTTATATATATAAAAGATGTTATCAGGGTAGCTATAGATATAAAAGAAAGTTCCAGTTTTTTATGAGGGATTTTCCCTAAAAATATTCGGGTCCTATATCTTGGGCATCATATGCATTAGAAAGTGGAGACCTTTGAGAGTTCGGAGACCCTGTCCACCTATAATGGGGATAACATCGCTTCATGGTACCCTAGGAAGAAGTTGAGTGTTTCCATATCATTTTGGAGTATTCCTTCACAGAACAAGGTAATGACTTGTTTGACATTTTCTCTTGCATGTGATGTCGAAATGTCAAATGTTCCTCCAAGACTACCTTCCTCCAGCGTTTTATTAAATGCAGAGACGACCTACAGTGTTGCTTTCTGAAGTTATGGATTAACAAGTGCCTTTATTGCTTAGCCTACCATTTTTGACCCATTGCCAAAATGTAATTAACCAAAAAAAACCTCCAATAACTTAATGTCATGTACATGAGTCCCCCCCAAAATCTTTAGAATTTATTATTGTTATATATATTATGTATAATAATATTAATTAATACACTATGATACATAAATAAGAATATATATTCTCTTATGTCATCGTTTATGGTTGGGTTCGGGGTTCAGTTTGTGGGTTTGGGAAAAGAAAAAATTAGGTTCGGGTTTAGGTTCATCCTATATATATAATAATATTAATATTATTATACATAATATATATAGTAATAATAAATTCTAATATATAATATTAATATTAAACAAACAACGACATAAGAGAATATATATTTTATTTATGTATCATAGTGTATTAAAAATAAAAGATACATTTGTTCTAGTGTAGTGGGTCACAACCATATGATTGGTTGGGCCAATGGTATTTAAAACATATTATAAAAAATATTGATTTTGTTGCTTGCACGAGATAATGCATATGGTGAGCATTTGTGTGTTAAACTCTTCAAATTTGATATGTGCACTCTTTTAATTGCTTGTGAACTCATTTTATTTTAGAAGTTGAAAGGTGATATTTTTCCTTATAAGTTTTTCTTAATAGATGTATATATTTTGATGTAATTAATTATTTAAAATTAAGAGTTAAATAATTTGATTTTAAAAATTTAGTGTTTGAATTTGTTTATTTTTTTATAAAATTATAAATAATCAATTTAATTTTTTAATTGATTATTATAATATTTTTGTATGAATAGTTTTATTGTCATTTTTTTCATATAATTAAATTTTCCAAAGAGTATTAGCATCTTTAGTAATTTAATCTAATAGCATTGTTTTCTTTATTAATTATTTTCATTGTTTCTATAGTTATATGTATCAAACCTTTTCAACTATATTTATTTGTAACTCTTAATTTTTAGAGTAAAGAAGTGTTAAACTTTATATTAAAAAGGTATGATATATTTTCCAATGACAAAATCTAAAGACACCAATCATAATTTTAATAGGAAAAATAAATAAAGATTAAAATAACAATTCAACTAAACAGGTAAATGTGAAATAGATAGTGTACTCAACATAAACAAGTGCCACGTGGCAAGTACCTACCTTGTAGTGTTGTAATAATATTATGTGTTTTGTAGTTGAAATTTTTTTCTTAGATTAAATATTTGTTTAATATTGATGTGGAACTGATTTATTGGTAAATACTCTCTATGAATTGATTAGTTCATTTTGATTTTGATTTAATTTGTTTGGTTAGCATACATTACAATGGAGTTTGCATTGGAGAATTGTGAAAATATGAATTTTAGTCTAATATTGTCAATTCTTGAGTCTCTTTTTCATTTATTATAGCATTTTACTACTTGCTATTATTGCAATGAGACTTGTAATTAGTTTACATCCCAAAGGTTTGACAAATTGCATTCCAATTAGCTAAATTAACTAGTGTTAGAAATGAAGGTGCAAACCACACAACGGAAATATGATTCAAACCTTAATAATGTCTTCTAAATAATGTAGAATCAATGGAGATTGCAACAGAAATAACATGCATTAAGAACTGAACACATAACACAGTATGTAACGTGGAGAAAACCCTTTCAGGTAAAAAGCTCCACCAAGAAAAGAGGCTCCAAGTTGTATTATCTTCAAATATGAGATTACAATACATGCACTTCCTCTTCTTCTTCAATCTTCAATCCAATGGAGCCTGTTACTCTCAACTCTGCTAAAAATGTAGTACAAATATCCTTGTAAAAGGGGGTTGCCTTCTAGGACAAGAAAACTGACATAATATTCTCCAAGAAAACTACTTGCCAAATTCCTCCACCTTTGTAAAAACAAAGCAAAAGATTCACCATTCTTTTGTTTGGTATTGTACAAATCAGTCATTGATATTTCATGTTCAATGTTATAGGAGAAATGTTGGATAAATTTCTAAGCCAATTCTTGAAAACTCTTGATCCCTTGAGGCAAGTGAGAAAACTACTCTATTGCTTGCCCCCTAGACTTCTAGGGAATAGGCGCATGAGATAAGTGTCATTATAGGATACTTCCATGCAAGCTAAGTAGAATTATCTCACATGTTCTCTAGGATCACCTTTACCCTTATATTTATCAAATTCAAGGATTTTGAAATTCTTAGGGAAAGGAACCATATTAAGGGATCTATCAAATGGGTAGGGACAAATGTCCTTTAAAGTATAACTCTTCTTGGTACTTCCCATTTGAAGATCCAACATTTGTTTTTGCAACCCTTGAAATTGTTGCTTCATTATCATTACTTCATCAATTTGGGGATTAAGATTAGAATTTGAATTTCGATTTAAAGGGTATTATTATACATTAAATTTGACCCTTGGGGAATAAAGGATGAGGTTTGATGGATATGAGTGGAGGTATTTAAAAAAGGATTTTGGGCACCATAGTGTGTTGAAATCAAAGGCGAGTTAGTTTGAATGAGGTTTGTGCTAGGAACATGAGTTTGATGAGGCATGGACAAGCCATGAATGGTGGGTGAAACATGGAATTTGAAGGTTGGGGTATAAGCATGGATAAGTTGGGAATGGTAGGTGAACTTGGGATAAATATGGAATTTGAAGGTTGAGGTATAGGCATGGATTTCATTCTTGGGATACCTCTAGAAAGGGTAGGGGTTAAGACGTCCATGGTAGTATATATTTGCCTAATGATAGGATCCCCATCTCTAAGGGGTCTTAATTCTTCTTGAGAGGGAATTCTAGCCCCTAGTTTTAGCAACATTTCCATATAGTAATTAGGGTGTCTACCCATCAATATTTCAATGAGTTTAGAGCCCCTTGGAAGTGCTACAAAATCTTCTATTTCCTTGGAAGTAGGCATGTCATCTAGGTCTTCCACAAGGACTTCTTCCAAGGGCAAGGTTGATGTCATAGATGGCATACCATATTCTTCAAAAGTAGTGTTTGCAATTAAAACATAAGAGGTTCTTGAGACATTGATGGATATTCTTCTAGGATCCATTTCTTCTTGTTTAGAACATGCTCTTGTATTCACCATATACTATCGTTAAATTGATATCAAGTTTGGATATGTTTCAAAGATCAAATCTGAGACCCTTAGGCTTAATCTAAACCAAGGAAGTCAAAGATATGCTAGATCTCCAATGATATAAGATATGACCACGATAATGATATTTTGATCACAATATGATAGTGTTTACTTGTACTAGACTTTTGAGTCCAAGCAAACTGATATGCAACTGGATGGAGAGATCTAGTGTTCTCTTTGATATGTTCTTGATATAGATAAGTATAGGTTCAAAATGATTTTGATATTTACCAACATCTTGATACATTCAACAATTGGATATATGATAAAGATAAGAACAACAAATCTGTAACTTTTTACAATGTTTCCTATGCAGATCCCTGGATAAAATACAGAAAATTGCTTTTCTTTTAATCTGATTAAAGATGATTAGTTAATTTGTGTTTTAGTTAAAGTTGATTAGTTTTAAGATATTTTTTGGCAAAATGACTGTGTCACAAACTCATAAAAACTAGCAAATAAAAACCCACCCCAGAACAGAGAGTTTAAATGAGTTTTGAAAAGGTTTTGATTGAGACTGACTTGGTTTTTGACAAATAACTTGGTTTGTACTTCTATTCTTGCAATGAAATATAGATTCTAAAAGTAAACAATCAAAAGCATACACTTAAAAAACACTTCTTATAGTCCCAATTTTTGATATTTATCTTACAAACACAATAGACACAACAACAATCCTAGAGATAAGAGGGTAGATAGGCTGGATGGCTTAATTAGGATAGAATAAGCTCACTAATGGAAGCGTCCTCTTATACCTCAAGGGTACTTGAGGCCCAAATCCGTAGATGGATAAGAATATCCTCACAATAGTCGAGAAGAGAGGGTAACCCTCCCTCCTCTATCACTTCCCCAAGGTATAAAGTTATTGGGGGCTTAGTTATAGTGACAATATACTAGATCCAAGAGAGGTGTCTTCAAATTCACCTCCCGCTATTTATACTCCACCAGAACACTAGAGTTAAGGTCATCCCTAGAGTGATCACTTCTCTAGGTAGGCCTTCCTAAGAGGTTACAAAGGGTAAAACAAACAATGCTTTTGATCCTCAAAATTGTGTAGTCATGCAAGAGGACATCAAACACATGTGTTTATTCACCAAAACAAGTTGTTATTTTAACCTTTAAGAAAAGTGTGATAACAATAAAAATGCAAAGTTGTGAATGTAAGAAGGTGTTTTTGATCCTCCAGATCATGCAGGCATGCAAGAGGAGAGCATACACACCAATCTTGAACAGTTCACAAACTTTACCTAACACTTCAAACACTAGTTCTTTTTAAAGACCCAGAATCAAATGTGAAAGAATGTGAAGAGGAAGGTGTAAGAAGGTGTTTTAGGTCCTTAGGACTGTGTTAAGAATGCAAAAGAGAGCATACACACCACTCCTAGATGGCCAATAGCTTTTTCACCAAACACTTGTTCTTTGCATTTGGATGTTGTTATTACCTTTATGTTAATGTGCATCTTAATCTGTAACTGTAAAAGATAAAAATTTGTGTAAATCTTTCCTCAGTAGATCAGTGTAGGAAGTGTTTCTGCATACCTTACTTCCTTTTGAGTATGTGTGTGTGTGTGTGAAGGAGATAGGTGATTCAGAAGCTGAGAAGGAAATTTGGTGACTGTATTGCATGATTTATAACAGAGGTTGTGTTGTGAAAGTGTGTTAAAGGTAGAAGAGTTGTCTGAGCAGAGGTGTTAATTTGGAGGTGATTAAAACAACATAATTTTGTCAATTTTTTTGTACAGAGGTTGTAGCTTCTTCTTGTAAGTGTTGTAGCACTTTAGGGAGTTATAGCTTCCTTTGGGTTGGAGCCCATAAAACTGTGTATCAGGGAGTTGTAGCTTCCTTTGGGTTGGAGCCCATAAAACAATGTATTAGGGAGTTTTAGCTTCCCTTGGGTTGTAGCCCATAAAACTTGTTGTAAACCCATTTTTATTTGTGAGGTTGGATTTGGACAATAGATCCAAGCAGCTTGCTCACCGTGGTTTTTTCCTTCTAGGGTTTTCCACGTAAATCTGGTGTTATGGTTATGTTATTGTGTTTTAAATTACATAGCTTGCTTCATTATCTATTTAAGGCAAAAGAAAGTTTTTTTTTTTATGAAGTTGAATTGGATTAAATTGAGGTATATACTGATTCACCCCCACTCTCAATATATCAGAGTGCTCTAATAGTAGATTTATTTGAGTTGTGTTAGACTTGTATCCCACTGCTTTTTGGCCTTAGCCACCATGGCTATTTGTCCTTCTAATTTCATGTATGTTTCCTCTGCTTCCTCTATATTTGATAGAAAACAAATGACCAGGAAACAACTAATCAAGATTGTGAGAGTTAAATAAATAAATAATAAAAAGATATTACCATAAAGTAGAAGCAAATTTGCAAGCATGCACCAAAAGAACAACACGGAGACAAGAGATTTTAAAGAGGAAAAAAGCAAAGAAAAAAAACCCATAGATTATGAAAGATGGCATGAAGCCATGAAATAAAAATATTACAAAGAGAGGGAGGAGCTCCTCAGGAAATGAACGAGAAGAGAAAAAAATGAGAGGAATAATAAGTAAGGAGAGAGCACCTCTATAAATAGAGGTGAGAGGGGGAGTTGTATGCAACTCCCATATGCCACCTTTCATGCGAATAAGTGCAATGTGTCAACCTCTTAAGGAGGTGGCTAAATAAATCAAATATTCCTCCAAGAGGAATAATGACATGAGTTATCCTCACACATGTATAAGGATACTCACCTAAAATAAAAATACTTTGTATTTAATAATACAAGTATTTAATACAAAGAAATAATTTAATGCTCTTTACTAAAGTAAGGATTTAAGTATCCTTAACCAAGTAAAGATTATCATTTTTAACATCCCCCCTTAAGCTTTACTTGGGGAAGATTACAACGAATCCATTAATGGGATGATTACAACATTTACAAGAATGGCATAAAAGTCTTTACAATGAATAAGAATATATAATTTAAGAAAGAATCTTGATGTAGAGCCAAGTCTTGAAGTCTTCAAAGAATTGAGTGAACCAAAGTGCTTGTATAGATGTCTTTGAACAATCTGAACAGTGAGCTCCTTTAGAGCCAAAAGAAATGGATTGAAGGTTCTTGTGTTGCCAAGATATTGAACCTATTTCATCAAAGAAACCATAACCACAAATGGATTTTCCATCATTGGGATCATCTCCTAAATTTGAATTAGTATATTCATAGAAAGAGATACAAATTGCATATCGCATAATAAAATTGTGGATCAAATTAATCCAAATTTAAGTCATAAAGCCAATAAGGCAAAAGTTAGCATAGATAATTCAATATAGATAAAATAACCTTAAGTCTTGAGTAAGAGTGCTAGTAAAAATTGTAGCACAAATCATGGCTTATAGCCCAAATTATAAAATGTTAATATATAGACATAGCAATAATAGTTCTAGGTTTCTTCTCACTACAACATTTGTTGAATTGTAAAGGGAACTTATATCAAGTTTAATAATAATGGACTTGGAAAATTAGTCCTAAGATCATAGTGCCATCATTTGAAGATTCACTATTACGGACTTTGAAAAATAGTCCTATAGATGGTTATAAAACCCATAGTGCCTTCATCAAAAAATTTAATATCAAAGGACTTTGAAAATAGCCCTATAAAATGGTATAACAACCATATTGTCTTCATCAAATTTTAAGAACTTGATCCCCAACGATCAGTTCATCATAAAAATGTAAGTGCATACCATCAAAGTGGATGGAAATATTTTCCATAGGGCCCAAAAAACACTCCAATGAGACTTAAAGGGCTCCCTATGCAACATTACTACAAATGCGTCTTGCGCATAAAATATTTAAAGGGTTTAGTGCTCTAATGAGCTTTTAATTTCTCAAAAAATTATAACAGATAAATGAGGCACAATTAGATTCCCTTTATCAAAACAACATAAGTGTAGTTGAGAATGAAACACTAGACTTGTTTTAAATATTGTGATAAATCAAGACTTAGGTAAAAAAAATAGAATGATAATATTTTGATAAATCAGAATGATAATGTCTCACAAGTTGTGATAGACGTCATTGACATGCAAATGACATTCTATGAAGTGATGGATTATCAAGTACAATAATTGGAAGATGATATTCATGCATTCTGGACTACATGAATATCCCTCAAATATAATTGAATGGAACAAGTACATAATTATTGGGTTGATCAAGTCCAATAATAAAGTACATGTGTAATTATTTAAAAAAACAAAAAAAATAAAAAAATAAATTGCCTAATTTCAGAAAGAAAAGGCAATTTTTATAAGAAATGCCTAATTTCCATAATAAAATGCAAATTTTTTATTAAGAAATGTCTAATTACATAGACAAAAGGCAAAAAAAAAAAAAAGGCCTAAAAATTTTCTCTTTTTTAAAAAAAAAAAATTGTCTCCATTGAAAAAGAAAAGAAAAGAAATTAATATTGCCTTGATTTTTTTTAAGAAATGCCTATTTAAAAGACAAATTTTGAAAAAAAAAACTAAATTTGGCATGAATTATTTTTATAACAAATGCCTTATAAAGAAAAGACAATATTTTTTTGAACACAATGACTTTATTCATTTGAATATGTCATTTAAAAATAAATAAAAGCAACAAAGAGGGTGATATTGCAATAAATTATCATTTCTCTGTAATAAATAAGAGATTATGAATCAGATTTCATCTAAAAAAACTCTACTTTCTTATTTTAAAAGATATTGTCATAATTTTTTATTTAACTTCTAATTGAAATCTTGTCAGAGAATCTATGAGAAATATGTCATCTGCAAAGTTGAAGCAATTCAATTATTATTTTTCCCTCATTCTACTATAATTTTTCATGAATCGACAGTTGTTCAGATTTTGCCCTGATTACAAGTTTTTTTTTAAATTGAGGTATCTTATATAGATTTGTATAAGATGCCCCGTTCACTTCTTATAGGGTTACATACAAGCCCCTTTTGGCAGAAAAAAATGTGAATTTACTTTTATGAGCCAACTCTGACTAGTAACTATGAGGTATTTTATAGTTGACAAGCTTAAAGCTCACACCATGCTACAAGGCCGCGGTGGAGCTTGAACTCATGACATCCCTATCATGATTTAAAATAAATAAATGTTTAATGGGTGGAACACAGATACTATGGACAGAGACTCGATCCTTGGAGTTTAGGTTCAAAACTAGGAGATGTGATACAATGTTGAAAGTAGATTGAATAACACTTCCATCATGGTCGATGGGTAAGCTCATGTGATAGTGGTAAAGCATAGAGGGTTTCGTTGCATATCCTATGTTTGAATTCCTAAGAGATAAGATTAAGTGTTGAAATTAAGTAAAATAGTGTAGCGTATCACAATGAACCTAACTGTGGAATGTGGAATAAGCTCATGTAGTAAAGCACAGGGCCTTCGTAAAACATCACTAGGTTCAAAACCTAGAAGACATAATAAAGTGTTGAAATTGATTAAAATAACAATTCCAACTCAATTGAGGGATAAAATCATGTGGTATTGATAAAGCATAGATAGGGGGTTTTATAGCATAACCTTCCAGTTCGAATCCCTATGAAAAATGATAAAGTGTATAAATTAGGTAAATTAGCCTATCCAAATGGCTTGTTTATGGCACATCAGAATAGGCAACGCCTAGCAGAGTCCTAAGCTCAAATCTGCAGTAGAAATGACAGAGAGTTGCGTATGATTCCTTATCCAACTCAGTCGGTGTAGTGCACCCAACATGACCAAGTTTAAAGCTAGTCTAGTCTCTGCTAGCTTTCACCAAAAACAAATACATCTAGGTTTTATTCCAGGGATTGAAATTTCAATCATTTTTGTAGGCCCTAAATGTACTGGCACAAGTGGGAGCAAAACTCATAAACCTCCCGGTTGGTCAGACTTGATGGCTTAATATGGTATGAATCGATAGATATTTTATTATATCCAGTGACCGTAATGACAGGGGGTGCAGTACAAATAATTCCAAGGGACAATGAAGTTTATTAAACTGTGAACAAAACCAGACGCCTTCTATAGAACAGAAAAATTCAGGCTAATGCTAAACTTAAGGATTACCAGTGTTGCATCAAAATGCTGCAGTAGTTGGCCTACTCTAGCAAAAGAAAGAATGGGAAATGCATGCAAGAATAGAATTTTTTTTTTTTAACAACAAACTATCATTTAAAATTTAAAACAAAATCAGACTAAATTTTTTTTACACAGATTTATATATTTTCATGCAAACTAAAAATATTATTTTAGAAAAAAATAGATTTCAAAAAAAAATCTTCTTCCAAACCATTGCTGCAAAAATAATAATAATAAATTTGCATGCAATAGGGCTAGATGAAAAATGGAAATAAAATGAAATAGGGTTTAAAACCCCTTTTCTGCACAGGGAAACATATTTCTTCACTTCTCTCAATCTATAAAAATAAAGTCTCCAAGGTGAATGCTGCACAAAAATACAACTCACAAAAATATTAGTTGCATGGCTCTGATACCATGATAGAAAAATAATGACCAGGAAACAACTAATCAAGATTGTGAGAGTTAAATAAATAAATAATAAAAAGATATTACCATAAAGTAGAAGCAAATCTACAAGCATGCACCAAAAGAACAACACAGAGACAAGAGATTTTAACCGGGGAAAAAGCAAAGAAAAAAACCCCCGTAGATTATGAAAGATGACATGAAGCCATGAAATAAAAATATTACAAAGAGAGGGAGGAGCTCCTCAAGAAATGAACGAGAAGAGAAAAAATGAGAGAGGAATAATAATTAAGGAGAGAGCACCTCTATAAATAGAGGTGAGGGGGAGTTGCATGCAACTCCCATATGCCACCTTCATGTGAATAAGTGCAATGTGTCAACCTCTTAAGGAGGTGGCTAAATAAATCAAATATTCCTCCAAGAGGAATAATGACGTGAGTTATCATCACACATGTGTGAGGATACTCACCTAATATAAAAATACTTTGTATTTAATACAAAGAAATAATTTAATGATCTTTACTAAAGTAAGGATTTAAGTATCCTTAACCAAGTAAAGATTATCATTTTTAACAATATTTATTGGTACCTTTATAGTCTATGTGGTTTGATTGGCCTCTACAAAACAACCATTTAGGTTAGCCAATCTTAGGTTTACCACCTCCCTCAGCTATTTTATTTGACCATTTATCTGATCCCTTTCTTCTTGGAGCTGTTGATGTTGATTATGCAATGTCTCCACATGCTCTTATCACTCCATCCTTATTCACCAAAGGGTCATACTGTGCTGCCACATTTATGATTTGAAGCTCTAAAGCATCCATTTGATCTTTTATTGCTTTTGTGGATTGTGGCCTTTTTAGACAAAATTGGTATAGTATATTAGCCTCCGCTATGCTTTGTTGAAGGTTCTTTATTTGGTTCTCCAGCTGAGTGTGTGCCTTGGCACACTTATTAGTCATTTTCACTAGTCTTTTGTTATTCAGTTGTTCTGTTACCTTCTTCTCTAGCTGGCTAGAGTACTCCTTGAACCCTTGTGTTAACTGTTTCAACTGATTCGGTAGGGGTAAGGTAGTATCTTTCGGTGTCTCTGGCATCTCCTTTGCCAATGTGTCCACCGCATCCTGTAGGAGTTCACTTCCTTCCACATACTGCTTCAGGGTTTCTTCTCTGGCAAAGGAATGAAACACATCTCGCAATTGTAGCTTCTGTAGTGGAGATATTCCAGCAAGGTTTATTTGTCCTTCTACTAGTAACAACTCTAGCAATTGTGGGGTCAAAATTGGTGTTATTTGTTTTTGTTGTTCTGAAAATTCTTTGATAGACCCAATAGAAGATGAGGCCTCCAGAGTATTAGTTTGCTCCTGTTCCCCTTGTTCCTCCATATTCTCCTCTCTTCCTTCTTCCTCATCGTTCAGATTCTCTATTTGTTGCTATGTGTTCTTCTCATTCATCCTTGTGTTCTCCGAAGGGAGTACCCCTTGTGTCGGAGCTTCCAGAAAACTATCCTCTATTCTATTCTCTTCCTCTACCGGTGTCTCAGTATTATGTGGAGTTGAAGGTGCTGGTTGTTTTTGTTCTTTCTCTTTGATAGCTTCGTATATCTTTGTTGTTATCTCTTCTATTTCTTTTTGTATTTTCTCCCCTGCCTTCTTGTTCCCACTCATGAGGGTATCTACCCTATGTTTTTTTCTCAACTCCATGGATTGTTGTTGTATCAACTTATTTTTCTCTTCTGGTGATAATGTGTCACTAAGTTTATTAATAGCATCTTTCCTTATTTGTTCCTCCAATTGAAGGGCCTTATTTCTCCTTTCCCTTAGTGCTTCTATCAAGCTCTCTGGAAATCCCTCCATTATTTCATCCAATGTCTTGTTCTTGTCTCTCATGTATTGTATCATAGCAATTACTATCATATGTTTATTTTCTACAGAAGACTCCTCATATAAAAGAGCAATTTCTTTCAACATACCTACATTTTCCATTGCATTGATAAGTGCCTCCGGGTTATGGGTCTCCTATGCTGAATCCTCTTATTGTTTTGTTGTCGGTTCCTCCTCTGATTCCTTTTATGTCTTCTTCTTCCTCTTCAACTTTGATTGTTGTTCCTCTCCTTCTTCATCTGACTCAATTTCCTCCTGTATTTCCTTAGTTTTCTTTCTTTTTGCCTGTTGTTTATGTCGGGGAGCCTTTTTCTTTGTGTTCCTCTTCATCCCTGATAGGACTTCAGATGTTGCTCTTCCTCCAAATGATACCATGGAGGATGATAGTGCCTGTGAGGTTGTTCTCTCTGACCTTCTTACTGTCAGAGCCACCTTGGTAGGTAGGGGAGCTGATGTGGCTAGCTTGGGGCTAGAAGTAGTACCTTTCTCTAGAACTCACCATTTTTATGCAACTTTTCTCTATTCTTTTCCAGATCTTATTTTGCCTCCTTGTTTTTCTTATCGATAACCTATGCGTAGGTGCCAAATCTCTTCGCAGTTGTGTCCTTAGGTTTGCTTAATAAATGTTGTGCATAAATATCAGCTTCTGCTGTAATTATTTCATATGGCAACTTAGGTATCCATGTTATTCTTGGATCCACTGCCTCCATGTATGTAAAATCCCTATCCACCAAGAATGTGATATCTTTTATGTATTTCTTCACTATCCCATAAGGGATTCTATCCCTTGCCCTAATCTCTTCCTGTAGGGTTTTGAAAACCCCCAATATGTGGCATTGAATGCTTTTGTATAAAAAAATGAAGCTATGTGTCGTTTGACCTCTAACCCTATCAGTATATTATGTTACCATTGCTTCCCCTTGTATCCTGATAGTTCATTCAAAAAATAAAATGCAAGGCAAATGAGTAGAGTACCATACCAGAAGTTATAGCTATAATCCTTGGTCTTTTGTAGGTTCTCCAAGAGTTGTTGCATTACCTCGCAAAGGTCAAAATCCTTGCCCTCTTTGACCATTTGATAGGCCATATGAATTACAGTTGTTGTGGTTGAACCCTCTCGGTTGGCATAATAGACTTTGTAAGAAATGCCCATTGTACCATACTTTACCCCCAGATCTGTGATGTCTTTCACATGCATGTTTCTCCTGTCTATTGTAGCTCCAGTCAGCTCCCTTACCTAGTATGTTCTTATAGCTTTCATTGCCAGCAGGGGCCCTACGACACTTAACCCTGTCACTACTCTAATTACCTCCTTTCTTATTCTATAGGGTTTATCTAGGTATATAAACTCATCATGCACTCTTCTCAGGATGATCCTTATCCATTCATGGGAATCTATGAAGTCAGGGTAGTCTTTCCATACATCCAATTATTTTGCCTCTATATTTGCATATTCTGGTGGATACCCCGTATCTTCCAGAAATTTATCCCTCAACTCTTCAAACTTCATATGGTTGATCCCCGCCAGAGTGCTATGAATATATTTCCTTACATCCTTTATATACACCACATTTGTTGGCACATTTGAGAATGTGTCGCCTGGATTGACTTTGAGGGCTTTCCATGGGTACTTCTTGAACTTTGGTCGGGGCTTGTGAGTAATGTCTATTAGCTCAGGAGTCGCCATTGTCTCTCCTCTGGTTGCCTATGTGCATCTCCTCTTCACTCCTACCCTTGTTGTATGCTTCTTCTCTTAGAGCTTTGATTTCACCAAAGTATGAATAGGTTCCTTTAGTGAGATTAGGGTTAAATACTTTTTCATTTTTCCCTAATTTTCTCGGTGTATCTTTATTTTTCTTTTTCTTCATTACTTTATTCTTTTTTTCCTTAATGGCTAAGTTCTACTCCTTGTTAGCGGCTGAGCTTTGATACCGTATGTTGCCATGGCAGAATCTTTCTACAATTGATTTTTTTCTTCCAAAAATGGATGATTTGGCGATTTGATGTCCTAAGCAGCTACTCTCCAATGTTTTCCTTTCGTTCCTTCTTCCTTTTTCCATCCTCTTCACTATTGACTGTCTTGCTTGTATCTTTGGTGCTTTAGTCATATGTGTGTTGAATTTTCTACTTCTTGTGTTTCTTTGTCTGACATTTCTGAGATACGGCTTCCTTGTCCTCACTATACGTGTCACAACTGGTCTGCGGTGGTTTTTTATGACATGCAGAGGATTGCGGTATGTCTTTCTTGCCATGCCTGATCATGAATATGATCTGGTAGCCAAGCATTTTCTTTGTTTTTAGTTCCAGTTCTTCTCTCATCGAAGCTTCCAAAACCTCCTCATTATCTATACTATGATGATTATCCTCTATCTCCACTTCACCCTTAGAATTAGGCTCTTATATTGTCTCCTCTACATCCAACCTTGTGATTGTATACAGATTCTTTGCATCCTTGTCACTGTATTCATCCTGATTGATTTCTTCTATATATGCTTCCTCCATTGATGAACCCAGGGGATATTGATAACTTTGTTCTCATTGGCAAATGATAAGTCTTCTTTCTAGGAGTCTATGACACCGTTTGCATCTATGAACCATCTCAAGCCCAAAAGTGCATTGAAAGCTTCTGCTTGATCCTTCATGGCTACCACAATGAAGTCTAAGACATGTTTGATCCCCATCAGGTTAACTTCAGCTTGCTTCCATGTTCCCATTGTCTGCATGTTAGATCCATCTGCCAAGATTATGTTGTAAGTGGTTTCTGACAGCTTAGCTCTTTTTAACTGCTCCCATAACTTCTTTGTAATCATGTTGACATATGCTCCCAAATATATCATGACATTCTGGACCTTTTTGTGATTGATGTGAACATCCACCATTAATGGTTTTGTCTTCCATTCTCTATCTGTTCTTCCCATCCTTCGAAGTTAACCTTTCTGAACTTGTTCCTTATTCTAGTACTTAGAGAATTGCTTCAGTTTGTTAATCAATCTATGTTGTTGTGTCAATTGGTCTAGCTGCTTGAGAGCATCCACCTCTTCGTCGGTGAAATATTGCTTGTATTGCTTCTCATTTTCTTGCTCCTTCCTGATTGTTTGTTTAGCCTCCTTCACAACTTCTTCATGTTGTTTCTTGGTGGGAACAAATTCTTCATCCTCCTCACTATCTTCCTCCTTTGTCTCAATGATATAGTGCCTTTTGATATTGGTTCCTTGTCTTGTTACTACCACAACTTTCTCCTTCCTCTTCCTTCTCTCCTTTCTAGTATGTTTTGGTGTGCTTCTCCGGTAGTACTCTTCTTCTTCTGTGGATTCAATTGAAGATATGTTTGTCTCCTCTCTGTTGTTCTTCTAGAAAATTCTTGTTCCTTGATATTTTAATGCTCTTCTTATGATCCTTGCTCCTTTTTTATTATACATGTTTTGTAATTCATCACTCTTAGACTGTGGTTGTGCATTCTAGAAGTATTGTTGTGCTCTCTCACAAGAAAATAGGTCATGCTCTATGCTATTACAAAATGAACACTGTGTTTTCTTTTCATCTCAACATTCATTAGCAAAATGTCCCAACTTACCGCAATTGAAGCATGTGGCATCCTCCCTCCTTTGATTTCTTCCATGGCCTCCACCTCCTTTGTAGCCTCCAAACCGGTCTCTGTCATCATTATTATAGCTATTTCCATAGGATGGACCACCATAATTTGAATTTTGTATTGCATTAATATTCCTGTGATTTCTCCAACTTGGCTTCTTGTAGTTCTAATCATATGAATTTCTTTCTTTTATGTATGACATATTACTGCTCTCTGCAGAGTTTGTATTGTTTCCATCATACCATGCTTCATCTTCTTCATCAACAAAGTCTCTATTCCTCTGGAAGTTTTGTGAAGGGTAATCAGGTGTCTCATGGTCATCCCATTCTTCACATAATCCATAGTATACTGAATTGACTTTTCTCATGGTGGATTTGGTATATGCTTTTATTGCGGTGGTGTTTCTTTCACCTTTCAGCCTAGGGCATTCATTTCTCAAGTGGCCCTCTCTTGTGCAGTATGAAAACCAAATATTAGGCCATTCCTTCTGTGTGTTCCCCTCTTTCTTAGCTAATATCTCTTGCCTTAGCTTTAACTACTCAAATTACAACTTCAACTTCTCCATTTTTATGTTTTCCTTCATCTTATCTTGTCTGTGCCATGATTGAGACTCTATCTAGGAGGCTAATGTCACTGCTTTTGCATATGTTTCAAAAATCCTTCTGAAATCATGAAAAATTGACATGAAGGAAAAGATAAGAAATGCAAACTAAACAAATGCAAACCTCATATCGACTCACAATCCATTGATAGGGTTGAGAATGCTACCCCCAAGAACATTCTAGCTATACCCACAAGATTGATATGTTGGTTGCTTGATTCAACAGCATAACGGTAAGATATGGATTGATAGATGAATGGATCAATGATGATAGATGCAAGATAGATGGATTATGGATTGAGAGGAAAATTTGGTAGAGTAAGGTTGCTAGAAGAAGATCCGATACAAATGGCTCAAAAGAGGCTACCTTTATAGAAAAAGGCAAATTCGAATGGACAGATGAGATTGCAAGTTATGTTGGATGATATGGACGGTCAAGATCGATTAGGGTTGGATTAGGGTTTCCCACTCAAAGAGGGATTGTAGTCACATGACAAGTGTGCGATGGATAATAAAGGGAATCTAATTCAAATTTGAATTAGATTGACATGTGAAGGCATATTAAGTGGAAGATGGAGACATGCGACATGTGTCGCAATGTGATGAGAGGTGAGGGAATAATTCAAATTTTTAATTTGAATTATGTGAGACATGTGAAGGGGGATTATTAACTAAACAAATAGGATTTATTTAGTTAATTGGAATGTGATCAAGTGGGATTAATTAAATAAAATGGGTTTATTTAATTAATCAAGAAGGTGATTAAGATGGGATGAACTAGGACCTAGGGATAAATGGGATTAAGTGGGATGAGGTTAGATGAACTAGGATGAACTAGGACCTAGGGGACATATACAAGTTCATGTCGACAATGTGTTGTGTAACTAGGACCTAGGGCAAAGACATACAAGGTCATGTGTAAACAAGACCTAGACAATTTTTAGTGTCTGCATTTGCCCCTCTTTGAGATGATGTTGCGAGATGATAAGATTTAAGTCAAGTAACATCATTTCAAAGAAGTTAAAGAAACAGATAGAGGAAAAGGATAGGGTGATGATGCCCCCTTGAGAGGATAGTCAGGTTGGACAAACATGGGTAGGCTCTCGAATTGAAATGGAATTGGCTAAGGAAGAAAGACAAGGGAATGGATAGAAGAAATGAATGATAAGTTATGCTGCAATGAAAGTGAGCAACCATGATGTTTGATGTTGCACTAGATGTGATGCACCAAGGTATAATGACCAAGGTGACGATGTGTCTTGTGCCCCAGCATAATACAACCTTGTCTAGATACAAGATATGAATATTAGCTGGGTTGATACCGATGCAAATGCAAGATAAAAATGATAACACACACAAGCAAGCATGCAAAAATGATTCAAAAACAAACAAGGTATTGCCCCTGTCAAGTTGAAAACTGATGATTGATTGATTGATTGATGATGATGATGATAGTGTTGTCATTGTGGGGAACGATATATCCCTAGATCAACACAAAGATGTGCGAACGATATATCCCATGGATGATGATGATTGATTGATTGATTTGGCTTACAACAAGATTAGGATCAAGACCATTGATGTGATTGGATAATTTGACAAGATTGATTAACTTGATTGGTATGGATAAAAGATGATTTGCATTTGAATCATTGCTTGAATTGATTTGATTGGAGGATGAATAGAAGATTGGATTTGATGGAGATTGATGAAATGATTGATGAAGTGATGAAGATAGATGATAGAAGAATGAAAGAAGAAAGAGGAATATCATCTTGTGCCTGAATCTAGGCACTTCCTTCGTGCTCCAGACTGCCTACATACCCATGTCCACGGGATCAAGGCACTTACGATAGAGATGAGATGTAGTTCTATTTTTTGTTTTATTGATGGGATGATATGGATTGGATTGATCAAGTTATGGATTGATTGGATGATGTTTGATGATTTGCTTTTGATTGTTTGATAGATTGGATGATTGATAAATTGGCTTGATTTGATGATGTGATTGGACTTGTTTTGATTTTGATGATGTGATGAATAAATGTGATGGATTTTATTGCTTTGATTTTTGTTGGATATTTAATTTTGTTGTCTTTTTGGGAATGTTTTGATTTTTTTTGGATTTTTGAAATGTTTTGATTTTTATGGATTTTTGAAATATTTTGATTTTTTTGGGTTTTGATTTGTTTTGATTTGTTTTGTGTTTTTGGGATATTTGAATGTTTTTGAACGTCAATGGATTTACAGTTTGAGTAGCCTATATGCTAGATACCAATGATAAGGGGAACTAAGTCTAGGTGCAAGGGAATGAATGGGATTGGACAAAAGGATGGACGATAGTGGATGGATGAAAGGGTCATGATAAATGGATGGATAAAGGAATGTGTGATAGTGGATAGGATGAAAAACTCACAATGGATGTATGCATAAGGATGTGATCTCGAAAGGCTATGTTGCATAAGAATAACATGCCCCATTCTAGATAGTAAACTTAGGATTTTTTAGGACAGTGCTTAAGGCAATAGGATGATAGGATTTGACATGACAAAGCTTATGACTTGGATGAATGGGTTCGTTTGGAAAGGATGGAAAAATGGGTAATGGTAAGAGGATAATGATAGGATGGGTTGGATGGGATGAGGTACATCAAGAGATATCCAAAACATGTTTAACATTGTTGCCCCCACATCTTTATCAAGATCAAAAGAGGAAGGGAGCATGGATGGGTTTGATATGATAGGAATGTGTATGCAATGGATAGGATATGAAAATCATATGTAGGATGAGACAAGATGCCCCCAAGTGTAAGTGGGATAGAAGATCAACCTACACATGATGCCTGTTTGCCAGGTTTTCATCATGGTACTTATCTAAGGCACCTATTTGCCAGGTTTTCATTGTTGGACGAAGGGATTTATCTTTACTTTTTTTATTTTTTTATTTTATTTTTTACCTTTTTGACTTTTTGGATGGAAGAAGGTGGATATGGATGAGAGGGACTCAAGTGTCTAGTGCCATTAAAGGTGATAGTCCCATTGGAGAGGAATGTCGCATGGACCATGCCAAATGTGCTCATCGATGTTGGTAGAGAGATGGCATGAAAGTGAGATGGATCAGGTAGATAGTGGATTATGATGTGGATTATGGAGGGATCAAAAGTGGATTATGATGTGGATTATAATGGACTTATGCAAAAGCATGGATCATAGGAAGGTGATGGGGGAGATATGTAGGATAATGAGTGAATGGAGTGATGGAGGTGTGGAAAGGAATCATGACCAACAGTTGCACACACCATGATAAACATGGAAGCGTTTGAGTGGATGGAGGTGTAGGAAGCAATGGTGATGTTTGCTTAGGAGATGGATGATTTAGGACTTTTGGAACCCACAAGGACTTAGTATTTTTCTGATTTTTGCTTTTCATGTGGGATGTTTGAAATGTTTGAATGGAATGGCATGTTTGGATGGAAGTGGATAGTTGGAATTTTTGAGATGTGGAAGAGGATGCCTCATTTGACTTAATTTCTTTTTTCTTGGGTACCCATACCATCTTAGTTTTGGACTTTTGTTTTGGAAGTATGGGCCTGGATGGATTTTTAAATGTACCTTGCTTTGAATTTTTGGATTGATTTCCTAAGGCATTAGGACCCTTAGGATTTTTGGCTTTATGTGAGGAGGCATCCAAATGTTTATTTTTGAATCCCATGTGGCAGATGAAATGAGTGGAAGCTTCTTGTTTATACAATGAGTGCATTTGTTGGTCATGATTAGGGTATTTATGAATGATTGGGTAAGGGGGTGTTGGTAGCAATGGTGGGAAAGCGGATAGAGGGAAATTAGGGGTTGGAAGAAGTGGAGGTAAGGTGGATGGTGGAAGGTGAATGATCACATGCTTTTGACATCTGTAGGATGAGGGAGGTGGAATGGCAATGTATGTTTTAGGAATATGATGGGGTTTATGATGGAAGGAAGTGGATTTAGGAAGTGTGGAGGAAGTACCAACATCGTTAGATTGTTGACCTTGGGGTGTGTATCCAAGGCCAAATAAGCGAGGAGGGACCTTGACATGGATTGGCTCCAAAATGCCTTGTTCATGTAGGCCTAAACCTTTGCCTTAGTAGTTCATGTTTTGGAGCATGTGATTAACTATAGGACTAGGTGTAGTGTGGACACTAGACTTGAGTTGATTATTGGATGGAGAAGGTAATGTGGATAATGGTTGTTGGTGTTCTAAGGAGGAACACTCATGAATGAATGTGGATAGACTAGTAGGATATGGTGGATTTGAAATGGGATCAATGGTGGATGTGGAAGGATCATTGGGATCTTGCTTATGTTCATTTAAATCCAAGTGATTTGTTTGATCTTCTATGTTTGCTTTGGAGGCACATGTCTCATCATGACAAGTGGAAGGTGTAGGATCATGGCTAGGTGGAGAGGTCTCTTTGCTTTGAATGAAGGCCATGAAACGGGGTGAATGCTCAAGTAAGTCAACAAGACTTTCATTAGATGGAGCATGTAGGTCTTGGGTGTCTTGTTCATGGATAGTTGTGGGGGTATGACTAGGATCAAGTTGTTCATGGATAGGTTCTTCATAGGTATCATCTTGATCATATAGAAGGTACATGTTATGGATAGGGTAAATGGAAGTGATTTGATCTTGATTATGACTAGTGCTTAATGTTTTCACATGATTAGGATTAAACTCTTGACATACCTCTTGACTTGCTTGAATGGAAGTAGAAGGCTCTTTAATAAGCTTAATAGCTCGTAGATCACATGATGGGGTTAGAAGACTAGACAAAGTGTTTAAAGACTCATGGGGAGGCTCAAGAATAGGTGTTTGATGACATGACAATGTTTTATTCCTTGCTAGTAGCCAATGGATCACATCCTTTGCAAGGGTATGGGTGAATGGGAAATATAGTGGATGGATGATAATAGTGGAAGTTGAAGGCTTAGGATTGGGATTTTTTGGATGGATAATGGGATTAGGATTTGGGCTAGATGGAAAGATAATGGAATTAGAGGGATTGGTTTTATCCAAGACAACCTTACCACAATCTTCTAGGTTCTTGACCAATCTTTGAAATCAGACATAAGTGGATATGTTATGGCCCCTATACCTATGGTATGCACAATAATGGTTTTCATTATACCCTCTAGGTTTAATCATAAATGGAGAATATGCTTTGAGCAAGTATAGCTCAATCAAATTTGCTTGGACCAATTTCTCTAAAAGTATCTCCATGGAATCTTTTAATGAAGGATTATTGGAACGTGGGGATGAAGGTGATGAAGGCAATAAAGGGCTTGATAAAGGTGTTGGGATAGGACTAGTTGGATCATGTGTTGGCATATGATTGGATGGTGAAGGTGACTCAAAGGAAGCACTTGCTAGGTTGGTTTCTCCCTTGTCAAAGGATTTTAAGGCTTGCATAAGATGACTTGGACTTTCTTGATTTATGTACATAGGGCCATTTGGACTTGCTTGTTGTTCTTGTAAGGACATTTGATTTCCATGTGGATAGGTTTGGTGATGAGGTGGCATGATAGGATGTGTAGGTGAAAGGTCTTGTGAGGTGGATTGTTGTGGACATTGGTTGATGTTAGAAGTTTGTTGAGACAATAGTTGGGATATGATGGCAATGGAGTTAGGATCATTGGATTGTAGACTTATGTAAGTACTTGCATTTGGGGTGTTGTTATGAATAGTGAGGGTGATTTGTGGTATGGATGTGGTGGCATTAGTGTTTAGATTATGTGCTTGTTGGGCTTGTGATGGAATGTGGGATCGTTGATATTGGCCTAGGACTTGATGTTGTGGGAATTGTTGATGTTGTGGTGACACAGGATCTTCTTCCTTTCTATATAACCAACTAAGTTGCCTAAGTTGGTTAAGCATTCGTTTGGTGCCATAAGGATCATTCTCATAGGTGTTGTTTAGAAATGCCATGTCCATGTTTAGAAGTGGTATATGTGGAGTGATTTGGATGAATATTTGATGATGTATAAATGCTTAGGATGATGTTGATGTGGAGTGATTGGGATCAAACTTCAAGACCTTAGGATGATTTGATTTGTTTTGTTTTTTGATGGATGGCTCTCTATGCTTGAGATAGACTAATGATCTCAAGTAAGAGGGTTGATTGGATTGATTCTCTATACTTAAGGTAGACTAATGACACTTAAGTAATAGAGGGTTGATTGGATTGATTTGATTGGTTGACATACTTAAGATAGACTAATGATCTCAAGAAAGTTTGGATAACGGTTGATGATGATCAACTAAGGTCTTGATTTTTGATTGGGTTGATTTGGATTTGGATTGGGATGAAAGTAGTTGGGATGTGATTTGGCTTGGAATAATTGGATGATGTGTGATGACTAGGATGATGACTCAGATGATCAGGATGATGTTGATTTGTTGGGATGATGACTTGGATATGACTAAGGTTTGATATGGAATGATTATGGATGATTAGGATGATGATTAGGAGGTGGTTTGGAATGATTAGGGTTTGAATTATGGTGAATTGGATATGATGAGGAAGGAAGTGGCTAAAAATGGGTGATTAGGATGAATGTGATTGGATTTGAATGTGTTGGAAGGAGTTGAATGACTTGTCTTGCTGTGCTTGGTGTTTAGCTTGATTTGGCAATGTTCAATCAAATGATCACATATGGACAATCATGAATCACTCATGCAAGACACATAAGCAATTTTGAATTTGACTTTGAATGAATGTAATGATGATTAAACAAGCACACTTGGAAGACACATCAACAAGCCTATTGTCTAGTTTGAAATAGGGTATGGCCAACTAGGTCTTAGGCTATGTTTACATGAGGTTGACTAGTAATTGAAAGTGAAATCCTGCCATAGCCAGGAGAAAGGGGTAACCCACCCTTCACCTTCACTTCCCAAAGGTATAAAGTTCTTTGGGGCTTAGCCAAGAGTGACAAGATTCCAACTCCCAATGAGGGTGTCTTTCGATTTAGCCTTGATTGAGGTCATCCCTAGGGGTAATGAAATCCCCTAGTAGGCCTCCTAGGAAAGGGTAAACAAAAGCAAATCAAGTGAGGTGTTTTTGATCTCCAAGATCGCCTTGCGATTTGAGGAGAGAGCATACAAACACACACTTGACTCACACTCACACTTGTAAATTAACCCTTAGAAATTGAAATGTGAGGAAGACACTTCAAGCACTTATTATTTTTACATCCAAAATCCAAATGTGATAGAAGACACCAGTTTATTTTAGCCCAATTTTTTTTGATGTGATTGCTAAAACAATATTCATTTTAAGCCCAAATTGAAATGTGTGATGCAAACAAGATTGAAGATGAAAGATTATAATGAATGTACCTAGATTGTTTTCTCTATCCAAGCTACTATGTGTGCTAATTCTAATGTTGTTCCAGCCCTGAATGATCACTTGCAAGTCACAAAATTGAAAATGAAGCAAGTAGACTAGCCAAGAAGACCGTTATGCAAAAATTGAGAATCTGACAAAAATATGATGAAAAATGGACTAATACAAAAAAATGAACTATATGAACAGATTCTATATAAAATTCTATGCACTTTGAAAAAAAAATTCGCTGAAAAAGGATGAAATATGCAAAAGTTATGTGTGTTTGAAGTTTTAAAGCACCTTTGACTTTGACTACGAAAAAAGGCTAGAAAAAGGTGTAGTCACCTAAAAATTTCTTCACCACCACAAAGTGCTCTAAATCCTCTTTCCAACACCACCAATTTTGTGTGATTTTGTTATCGTATGCAAAAGTTATGAGAAAAAGAAAAAAACAACCCTCTTATGGCATGTGGAAGGCACAAGGATACCTGCTAACCATTTGATGTTACTGCTGGCGGTTTGCCCTATTGTGGTCACATGTTAGCTTTAAACCCTGGTGGTTAGGGTTAATCTGGGTGGTTAAGGGTTTCAAGTTGGCCCCTGGTCACCCATGTGACCAGGGGCTGACCCAGAGTAAAAATTGAAAAAAGAAAAAGAACAGAGGGCTAAATAAAACCTACCCTCCAATCACCTATGTGACCATGGCTAAGATAGGCTGCATGTATGATTAAACCGCAGCTGATTCCCACACTAGTGAGTAGACCAACTGTGTGATTAAATCATAGTTTTAGTTAGGGTTTCAGAGGATACTCAATGGTAGAACAACTCGTAAAAGGCAGCGGAAAAGGAGGGACTACCTTCCTCGTTGTTCGCTTAGGTGACTGTTGACTGCCTGTGAGAAAGTGGGAACTAGTTTAGACCAATGGAGGGATCGACATAGAAAATGGAGGTAGCAACTTCACATGCAGATGGAGATCGGCAAAAAATGAAGTGGTGATAGGTATGTGGTGGTGGCGACCACACTGTGGAAGATGGGAGGTGATGTTTGGGTTGAAAGATGGGTGGTGACAGTCACACAGAGGAGGTGACTTGTTACGCGGTCACCACCAGAAGCAATGGCAAACCTCAATGGAGGATAATCTAAAAGGAGCAAGAGTGGTGGTGGGGGAAGGGCTTTAGCAGAGGCGCAGAGGGTTTGAAATGGCGGAGGAGGAGCAAACACCAACGACGACGACGAAGTTTTTCCCTACAAACTGACAGTGACCCAAACACTATGTAGTATCAGTACGGACATGGGTCATGGGATCCGTACGGTACAGACCTATGGCCCTAAAAAAATTTCAAAATTTTTCAAAAAAATTTAGTCAGAAAATAGTTGAATTTATAATTGAAATTCATGGAATCGACGTCTTGATCACGATGGTGGGGTTAGTTTCTGCATAGGACGCAACCTGCAATAGTTCACTCCTAAATTTTGCAAAACTTGACAAAACTAGGGTTAGAAAATGAAATTTTTTGACAATAAAACCCTAGAAAAATGATTGATTAGATCCAAGGAACCGGGTGTGCCAAATGAAATCATGAAAAATTGACATGAAGGAAAAGATAAGAAATGCAAACTAAACAAATGCAAACCTCATATCGACTCATGATCCATTGATAGGGTTGAGAATGCCGCACCCAAGAACATTCTAGCTATACCCACAAGATTGATATGTTGGTTGCTTGATTCAGCAGCATAATGGTAAGATAGGGATTGATAGATGAATGGATGGATGATGATAGATGCAAGATAGATGGATTATGGATTGAGAGGAAAATTGGCCAGAGTAAGGTTGTTAGAAGAAGATCTGATACAAATGGCTCAAGAGAGGCTACCTTTATAGAAAAAGGCAAATTCGAATGGACGGATGAGATTGTAAGTTATGTTGGATGATATGGATAGTCAAGATCGATTAGGGTTGGATTAGGGTTTCCCACTCAAAGAGGGATTGTAGTCACATGACAAGTGTGCGATGGAGAATAAAGGGAATCTAATTCAAATTTGAATTAGATTGACATGTGAAGGCATATTAAGTGGAAGATGGAGACATGCGACATGTGGTGCAATGTGATGAGAGGTGAGGGCATAATTCAAATTTTTAATTTGAATTATGTGAGACATGTGAAGGGGGATTATTAACTAAACAAATGGGATTTATTTAGTTAATTGGAATGTGATCAAGTGGGATTAATTAAATAAAATGGGTTTATTTAATTAATCAAGAAGGTGATTAAGATGGGATGAACTAGGACCTAGGGATAAATGGGATTAAGTGGGATGAGGTCAGATGAACTAGGATGAACTAGGACCTAGGGGACATATACAATTTCATGTCGACAATGTGTTTTGTAACTAGGACCTAGGGCAAAGACATACAAGGTCATGTGTAAACAAGACCTAGACAATTTTCAATGTCTACACCTTCCATCTAGGGCTGACCTTATTTCAGGGCTTATTCCAGAAATAAACCATTCTATCTTCTACTTCTTAGTCAATGGTTCCTCCAATCTCCTAGTGGTCTCCTTGAATCTCTTATCAAACTCCTTTATTGATTCTTTCTCCAATTGCATCAAATCTCTCATCTTACTTTCTCCTTATGTCAGAACATTCAGAACTCCAAAGTTCTCCAAAAATAGCTTCTTGATCTCATTCCATTCCTTGTCAATGTCTGAGCATGTCTTCCTATACCACTTCAATGCTTCATTCCTCGAGGTGCCTATGAAATCGAACAACTTAATTTCATCCCTTGTTACTCCCTTTCAATTCCAAATAGACTCTAGACTCCAAAACAATGTGCTCCACTGCTTCAGTAGTATCCTCTCAAACACAGATAACTTAATTGGGGTATCCATGATTGCTTTCCTCCCACTCTCCATGTTGGCCATATGTGTTGTCATTGATGTCAACATAGCATACATTGATGTCAACATAACTTACACTGATGTCCACACTATCATAAAAGTAAGATACTGTTCAAGGTTGCATATTCCTAAGGGAGTGAAAGCTCATGATTGGAGGTCATAAAAGCTACATTCCTAATCAAAGCAGAGTTGAGTTTGAAGCCTTACTAATATGGGAATTAGAAGCACTAAGAGAATCAGATGTTAAGAAAGGATGCTTGATGGCTTGAAGCATGCCGTATGATCTATCCTACTGATCCTAAGTTGTATGTGGTAATGCAATGAAGGCTTGGCCTCTAGAAGTAGGAGATAGTCTTTGTTTCAAAATGTGTGCTCTTTGAAGACTTGGAAGATTGCTCTACATTTTCATCATTATGCTATTGAGCTTTTATGGTTTGGAACATAGCTTCATATAATGTTATTTTATGTATGTTCCAAGTTTCATGATGTTTTGATCACTAGAAGGATGTTTTTTTGCTAACAACTTGAAGATAAAGTTGGTTTTGTGAAGGTGTTTCTAGCATGCTCTGTATCCCTTCGCCATTGTATATGTGGATATATGGTTCTAAGATTGTATCAAGAAGGGAGTGAAGGTGCTATTTCCAAAGTCTCAAATCATATTTTCCTCCGTTGTGAAAGTTATGTATGATAGAACACCAGAATGTGCTCTAGTAGAATGGTGTAGTATTGAAGACCCACTGGAATGCTTTGCATTCCTCTAGAAGTGAATGATTGACCTTGCGGTTTTGTTAACATGTTCTTGGATGTGCATTGCATTCCTCTCTTCTAGTTCAAGCTTCTTGGTGGTCCGCAACTTAGTTTTTCAATTGATAGCATGGTGCACTGTGTTCCGGATAATAGAGTGTTTTCAGAGTAAATGTTTGAATTTGTGCAACACAATTCTTTGATGTGTGGTGGCAAAGGAGTGTTTGAGTATCTGTTGTGAGTCATGTGGAATCATCTTGAAAAGTTTCATGAAGATCTTTCTTGTTTCCAGTACCACACAAGGTCTACAAGTTGATATGGTCGTTATACTTCAAGTCTTCATGTGATTTCCTTAAAGTTGTCCTATTTTCAAACGAGCAGAGTGTGCAGATTAATTCCTTGGTGTTTGAAGAAGTATAGGATGTTTTGGACTTGGTTAAGCAAGTGTTGGGGTCCGCAAGGCTTGGATCTTCTGCTAGTGTAACGTGTTGTTTCAATTAGGACTTATCTTCTATATGCTGCATAGTGTGTGTTGTCTGGCCGACTTGTAAATGTATTGTTCATGTTGTATCCAGCTAACAAGCAATGTAATCAATGTAATATCATGTATAAATAGTGAATCAAAGTGAGTGAGGTAAGGTATGATTGCAAGATGATGAAAAAGGTTCACAAGCAGATAAAAGCAGAATAAATATATTATTGATGTGCGACTATGGGAGAAAGAGAAGATTTTGGTGATGCTGTCTAGATTCATCTTGAAGACATATTTGTGACAGTGATCAAGTATAGAGTGTGCCTAATTGATCAAATCTTCAAAAGAAAGTGTGAGGAGACAAAAGTTTAATCATTAAAGGTGTGAGCTTCAATGGCGGTTTTCAGACAGTAAGAAAAGATTGCTATACTGTAATCTTTTGTATTCTCATTTCAGGGAGTAGATGCTTCCTTGGGAGTGACCCTAAAACAAAGTCATCAGGGAATATAAGCTTCCTTGGGTTATAGCCCCTAAAACAAAGTTACTATTTGAGCTTCATATATTGTGAGTTAATCCTCAGCGTGGTTTTTCCCTTCTAGGGTTTTCCACGTATATCTAGTGTTATCTGTTGATGTGCATTATGTCAATCTTTCATGCTCATGTTAATGCCATAATATGGAAGGTTTAAACTATTCCAGATAAGTTGAATTTGTTGAAAGTGAAATTTGATTGTATACTGATTCACCCCTCCCCTCTTAGTATACTTGTGTGTCTAACACTCTGGTACTTTACGATAGATTTCCTTTGGTCTACTTCTCCAGTTTAACTGTCTTCTATCAACTTGCTTCCCTTCTCTTCCCTTTTCTCTCTATAATTGGTTCTCAAAGTACTCTTCTCCTAAAACCTCTGCAAAATTGCTCTGGATCTCTACTATTCTCTCTACTTCTTTATTTGCTCGAATATCTTCCTTCTCAACTAAAGTTCTCTTGACATTATATGGCACTCGGGGTGGCTCATGGTCTAGGGGTTGTGTCTCTTCAAATTAGGGGATTCTCTTATCTTTGTAAATGACATCATGTTAGCGTTCAATGCTAATTCAAATAACCTTCCAAATCCCTCAAAACTCCTCTCAATGTTTACCACATCTTCTCCTTCTTCTCTTATCTTCTCTATGCTTTAGAAAATTAACTCCTATATATATTCCTCATCCATCTTCAAAATCTCTGATGTTACTTCATCTTCTCCGACATTCTATGACGTAAACCCTAATTTTCCTATTCCTTCTCTTTCTCTTCCGTATTCTTCTCTGACATCACCCACAGTGGCACGCTCCTTTGCATTATCCATAACAACTTCTATGTCTTCACTTTTGAATCTCATTTCTCTAGTAGCACCCTCCATGGTGCACTCAACAACATCCTTTATGACATGTTTTTCCTCTTCCTTCCTTCCGGCAGCACCCTTAGTGGCGCGCTCTTCAAGCTCTTCTGTCTTTTCTTCTACATTTTCTGACCTCCTCTCTTTTTCCATCTCTTTTGCCCTTTCCATCCTTCCGCAGTAATGCTCTTGTTACTCCTAAGTTTGTTTCAATCTCTCTTCTTCACTTATCTCCATTCCAGTCTTGATTTCTTCATCAATCTATTTTTTCCTCCACTTTTCCCCTTTCACCATGGGTGTCCTTGATTCGGTGTTCCATTAGTCCTTTTATACCCCATGGAATCATTATTTGAAGAGTCACATCATTTGAAAGGTCCTTTTGGACCCTACCCCCTTCCCACTTGACATTCCCTTAAGTGCATGCCCCCTCTCACAGAGGTAGAAAACTAAGGAGATGTGAATTCCCCTGCACTTTGAAATTGTTTCCCACCAATCGCACCTTTTCTCCTTCCCAGAACTTTGCGCTACTTCTTTAGATGTTTTGCCCTTTCAATATTTAACTATCCTTTTCCAAGGTCTCAGAAATGGAACCAAATGTTAGCAAGAAATGTAGAGAAGATACGGGTCTAGAGATATGGTCCTCAATCAAGTCATTGTAGTCAGTTTATACCCCAGTCAGGTAGCTAGAGATTGACAGTAAAACATAAAGAATGACAAACAGAACATCACATACACATCACAATAAGATAACACACATAATTACCTGGTATCGACAGACTCCATATATATATATATTAGCAGCAATAAAACGTATACATCAATATCCATCCTCCAACATAGTTACATCCATGAATTCTATGTCATTGCTTATATTAGAATATATGTCTATTCTCCTATCATGCTTACTTACTTGCATTCTATGATCTCCTATCTATATATATACTATAACTATTACATAGAGATGTGTCATCTGTTGGCTTCCAGCCTCTGCATATTATGCTATATCCTCTGGTTAGCTCTGATCTCTATCAAGTAGCATGCTAACAATATTCACCCTTGAAGGTGGTGTAAAATCTAACAAACCCCAATCATCACCGAAAAATGCATTCAAAGGACTGACACTATCCTAACCATCACTGTTGTTAGCAATGGAGAGTAGTGGTTTGGATTTTTTTAAAGAAAGGATCAAATTATTTAGAGGGATTTGATGTCTCTCTTCCATTTGCAAGCAACTTTCTGGAACCAGATCAAATTCAATCGTATGGAGCTTGTTATCAAAAATAAACTTTATTAATCAATGAAGGGTAGACAGGACTACCCCCATGGCATGAATCTAGGGTCTACCAAGAAGAAGATTGTATGCGAGAGGATTAGGCATGACATGGACAAGGGTAGGCAATGTCACAGGTCTAGCCTTAACATTAAGGTGATAGTACCTAATGATTGTCTACCAACATTATCAAAGCCATGAATATTGAGTTTATTTGGTTTAATAAGATATGTATCAACATTAATTTTATGTAACAAGTCTATGCCACAAACATTAAGACTTGATCCACCATCAATCATAGCACGTCTTACCTTGATTCTATTAATAATGATGAATAGATCATAAGAGGGTCATGTTGGTTTTGAACTTCTTTGGGAGGTAATTCATGTTGTTGAAATAAGATATCTATTGTTGTTGCATGCATACAACTAAATAGAGATGTTACATCCTTTAATATAACATAAGGTGGAACAATTACCTTTTGTAGAGCCTCTTGGAGCATTCTGTTGTATGTAGGCGATGTTTTTATTAAATCCCATAGAGAGATCTTAGCTGAAGTAGCGCGAAGCTGCTCGACAAGATTGTATTCTCTACCAACATGTTGAGGAAGATGAGGAGGTGGGGGAAGAAAAGGTTGAGAAGGTGGAAGAGAAGGAGGCATGCTCGGTGCTTGCTTACTTTGCTTACTATTATGAGTGTTGTGTGTGTGAGCAACCACATGATAATGAGGTTGTTGCAACACATTTTGAACACCTTGATTCTTTTGAGTAATTTGCTTTGCAAAGTTGAAGATGTAACCAAGAGGTCGAGATGGTTTTGGAACACCTTAAACTGTAATCACATGTTTAGAGAAAGGAGGCAGATTATGTGCCTCATGCATAATGATTTTAGGAATATTTTGAATATTAATGCACTTATTCACTATCCCATTAGTGGGTGTAATAAGTCTATTAATGGTGATGGAATTTATATTGTTATCTTTTTGAGAATTATCAAATTCAAAAGAATGTGATGAATGCCCAATATCTACCCATGGGGGATCCATAAAAGAAGGATCTTCATCAACTAATGCTTCATCTTTTGAAGGGAGAGCATTAGAATGAAGAGAGAGTATATTTATGTTAATAAAATTGTTGATGATTGTACCTTTAGTGATGTCCAAGGGGCTTGAACATGCAACCAAAGGAGGAATATCAAGGGTTTTCACATCCTTAGTGATATCCAAGGTATTTGAACATTCAACCAAAGGAGGAAGATCAATAGGATGAGTCATGGAATCATCATGTACTATGGTAGAAGTAGAATTAGTATGATCAACATCCTCTAATGTTGCATCTCTAGAAGAGAGATCATTCAAATGAAGAGAAGGTAAAGTAATGTTAAGGAACGTGTCAATGATTTCATCCTCTTGTGCCAAGATCTCTTCATAAGTATGAGGAATCTTAGGAGAGGGATCAAAGGAATACAAGGGCATAGGAAATGCTTTGTTTTTACCATATTTAAGTAATAGAACATCAATTTCACAAACCTTTCAAGTAAAATTGGAAAATGTTGAAAGAAAATCCATGTTTGTATTTAGATAGTTTTGTTTAAGTTTTTGTTTTCAATATTTTGAAGCGACGATAGATGTAAGAACTTTCTTTCTTTCTAAATTCAATAAGAATGAAAAATATGATGAGGTAAAACAACTTAAAATTAGATTTAGCAATTAGCCAACATAGGAAAGATCTGAAATAAGCTTTGAAATATAGCCACTAAATTCAAGATAGCTAGGGTTTTACCATCAAACCCTAGAGCCTAAACCAAAATTTTTTGATGCAAGAATGTTTTTTTTATTCTTAATTTAAACAAAAATGATAATTATGATGTGCTAAAGCAATGATAAATCAGATTCAAACAACTAATCAACATCACCAAGATTTGAAATAAGATTCTACTCAACAAATCCTAGGTGCAAGACTAGCTAGGTTTACTAAAAATGCAAGATTTTTGAAAACCCTAATAATGAGGAAGTGCAAATGCAAAATATACCACTATGAAATGATTAACTAATGAAATACCAATCATATCTGATGAACAAAGCAGAAATTTATATCATGCTATAATGATCTAAACTTATGAAATATAGACAAGGTGACAAATATGCTTTTTTCTAAACCTAAATCAAATGCTTGATTTTCTAATTTCAAATGCAAATATGCAAGAATGTTCTTTTCTTAAACACAAAGATGATATGCCACAACAAATGAAATCAATTTAATCCACCAAATAATTCCACAACATTCGAATCTAGAAACCATAGGGTCAAGACTAGCTAGATTTTCTAGGAATGTAAGGTTTTTATAAACCCTAATAATGAAACAATGCAAAGGTAAACTATGCAACTATGTAAAATGATGAATGAATTTAACATAATCAGATATAGGGTAGAAAATAACTCAGATATGAAGTAAGAAGGATGCAAAAGTATGAGACACATCAGGTTCGCCAAAATGTTAGATGGACAAGGGAGACTTAGCTTAAAACCTTAAAATAGGTCAAACCCTAAACTAGGTCAAATCCTCTTCTATCAACATTGGAACACAAACTAAGCTTAGCTTCTACCATTGAAGGAGAGCCAAACTACAAGGGTTTTGTCCCTTTGTTGTATAAAGGAGTGTTAACCAAATTCAATCAACCAAACTAGGGCAAATCATGAAACCATAATTGAGCAAGATTAACTAATAAACAACTGTCAAAAATAGATACAAAAATTCTAAAGTGATAGTAGAGATCAAGAGACAAAGGAGAATCAAAACTTGATTTTGGGAACAGAGAAGTACCAAGGCACTGGGTCCTAGACACAAATTAGGGTTTTGTAGAATGTTAGGAGCTGTGTGCCTTCACCTGTGGTCTTCCTCCTTCCTATCACTTGTCAAATTCCTCTGAATGCGACCTACACACACACAAGAAGGGAAAGGGTTGGTGCTATTTAGGAGCTTGCCTAAGCCAAGCTCTGTGAATGTTGTTTCAACCTCCACAATAGCAATGATGAGAGATCAAAGAGTGTGTGCCCTAGGAGGGTAGAGTCAAATATGAAGTAGAATGGAATGCTATAATAAAGCATAAAGGAAAGGAGTCACCATGAGCATGGAAACCCTAGCTTGCTTGATGTGGCATCACAACTTGACTCAATAAGTTGGTGTAGCCCAAACAAGTAGAGAGATCTTCACAAGACCTGCAAGAAGTTAGTACAACAATAATCCACCATAGAGAGCTTCCAAGATCATGTAGAGAATAATAGAGAGCATGAGAGAGAGAGTGAGAGCTAGAATCCTTAGAGAACTTAGAGATGTTCAAATGAATAAACTAAATTTCTTATATATACATTCCCATTGATTCTCGAGGAGGAAGCATTAGAGATGTCCTAAGCTAACATTACTTTAAATTAGCCTCAGGCTAAAGGAGGGACCAGGGCGCTAGACGCCCTTGTCCTTTAGCCCCAAAAACTTTGGGTAAGCTTCATTAAGTGTGTTTAGGACAACACTAAATTCATCTTTTGGGTTTTATGCATCGGGATTAAGAATTACTTGTTTTAGGTCTACCCAGGTGCTAAACTAGGTGTAAAATGGCAAGGGTACACATTTTACTCCATAACAGATTCTACAAAGATTTGTCTACATTGGTTGCAAAAATAAAAGAAATAGAAGAAAGCCTTGTGATTTGGAAGCAATGCCTTCTCAATACTACAGTTCCAGAAACAAAGACAATGGCACCAATAGTGACGCAATACAAGATTTACAAAGGCTTATCTCCATCCTTGGAGAAGTTAGAAGCTACTAAAGTATATGATCCAACAAAGTGATAATGAAAGACTTTTATTTATTTAAGCAAAATGTTTTCATTTCTATAATTGTAAATTAAGTCATTTTATATGACTTAATATGGACTTATTTTATTTATAACTTTACGATAGGAAAGAAGTGACCTTTAATTTCATTATTATAAGTTATAAATAAAAGTTAGTTACAAATTAGTTATGGGGAAGAAGCCTATATATATGAGGCTTATTTGTATTTGAAAGGACTTTTTGGGATCTCACATTTTGTACAAAGGGTTTTAGAGTTGCGGCAACTCTGCAAAGAAATAGAAAATACTTTGATTGTGGAATTATGGTATCTTCTATATACTGTTATTAATCTTTTGTGTGTTGTGTTAATGATAGTCTTTGCAATCCTAAGTATTATGTGTGAAAACAATAAGTCTTTCTTTATATACATTCTACAAACCAAGAAATCTTGAGGGTACATGTAGTTATTTTTTGTTAATATGAATTTAAACAATGTTGTTTATTATCTTGTCTTTTCATGGGTTAAGGCTTGTGTAATACATTTCCTTCAATATTGTTATATGTGTTTCGTTTAAGTGATTATTGTGAACAAGGAAGACAAATGAAGTTAGAAATACAAATGAAATACGTAAATACACCAAGTTATACCTTCAAATGTGATCCCTCTCCTTTATAGGGTGGAAGGAGTTGCACCCAAACTCCTTAGATTTTACCCAAGTTGATGAAATGTGGATTGCTCTTGCTTGCTCAACACAATGTAGATGAGTGATTTGGACTAAGATGGAGATGGAGATAGGGATGAGGCATGATTTTGACATTATGATGGTATGATTAGAGGATTTTGGAGAGATTTTGGCAGAGGTTGGATGCATGAAGAAGTTCCCTCCCAATGGCTTGGGTGAGGGTCTCATTTATAGATTTTTTAAAAAGAGGATGGAGGGTGAGGATCAAGAGTTGAGATCAAGGGCTAGAAATAAATGAGAGTTAGGGTTAGGATTGAAACCATAGCCTTGTGACAAGTGTCACAAGGGGAGTGGATGAGAGAGATCAAGGGTTGAAGCTTGGTCAATGGGATTGGAGGGCTCTCAATATTTGTGAATTTTAAATTCACACGGGGAAAGGTGTGGAGGACAAAAATGAATTAAAGATTCATTTTTGGGAAGAGTGGACATGACAAGTGAATGTTTAATTCAACTCATGGGGGAGTGTGAATTAAAAATTCACCTTTATGTGGAGATGTGAAGATGTACTCTTACATGTGTAAGAGGGTGATAAATGAGGGGTAAGGAGGATTTGACCCTTTGAATAAAAGATTGATTTTTATTCAAAGGTGTGTGGGAGGATGGGCTGAGCAAGGTTAATTAAGTGTTTAGCTTAATTAACTTAGGTCTAGGGGATAGGTAGGCTAGGGTAGATTGATCAGTAGGATAGATTAATTAGATAAGAATGATTTATTTAATTAACAAGGATTAGGGAAATGGACAAAATCAACTAAATAAATATTAGAAATATTTATTTAATTGATGAGGATAGTGTTGTAAGGTATAGTGACAAATTAAATGAATTAATTGATCACAAGGGATAGACAAATGGTTAGGGATAAATTAATTAAATAAGGTGAATTTATTCAATTAATAGGGGGGATGAATTGGTGTAAAGGTACGGGAAATTGGTTTGCAAAGCAAGCCAATTTTAGGTGTCTACAATTCCAACAGAAAGAAACTTTCCTTCTTCTATATTTGGGTTAGTTATAACCTGTTTTCATACATGCAAGAGGCCCAAGTCAATACTCGTATGTTTATTGTTTAGGTTTCTCCCAAAAAAAAAATCTTTATTTTTCTTTTAATTCATTTCTTTGTATTTTTGGATTAAAAATAGCTCAAAAACTAAATTATTTATCATATGAGGGAGCTGCCCCTCTTTATGCAGAGGAGGGTTGTTAAACAATAACAACTTTTCCAATTGTTGGTATGATTATCACTGTTTCTTGGGCAAAAAAGAGTTATTTTCAAAGATTTTAATCACAACAATAAATCTATATACCAACACATCCATGGCATAAATATGGTATATATAGGAGGCATTGGTTAGTTTATTGTCATCATATTGTGAATTCTAATCTTATTGAAGACTTTTGGAGCTTTGCCTCCTTAAAGTGGCTGATTATTCTCAAGTATTTGGAACATATTTCTTATTATATTCTTATCTTGTGCAAGTTGTTTCATTACACTTGTGGTATCAGAGCATGATTTTGGAATTCGGAAGGAAAGAAACAAGGTGATTTTTTCAATTTTTGAGGTTGTGATGTGAAACACATATCTCTCACTTTTGTGTTTTTTTAAAAAAATTTGGAGGTTTTATCAAGAACGGATAGAATTATCATCAGTTTTGATTTGAGGTCATTTGAAACATTTTTGAAGGAGTTATTATGACAATCTAGAGTTTTCACCAAAATCGCTCCCAAGGCTATAAAATAACAAATTATTTTTGTATTTTGGAGGGTGGTGTAGATTAGAAAAAATTAGGGGAAAGTAATGAATCATCGATAACAACCACAAAACTACCTAAATTCAAGCCATAAGGACCCTAATCTAACAATGAAGCACAAGATGACAATAGAAATCAAATAATAAAGTCACAATATCTCAATTCTTGTGCCAAAGTTGATTCCCCTCCATTGCTCTTCTCAATTTTGCTCTTAGATTTGTAGCATGCATGATATATGATAAATGCAATATGGATGTATGATAGCAAGATCTTAAGATGAATGATATGAGTGATAGAAAAATATTGAAGATTGTGGTTAACCTTGAAATGGAGATGAAGGCTTGCTTTTATAGAGGATTGGATTTGAATGAAGGGTGAGGATTGAATGATAATGTATGATGATCAATGGATGAGATTAAATGGACCATGACCCAAGAAATTAGTTGAGAAATAGGGCTTGGATAAATTAAATAATTGAAAGCCATTATTTAATTTAGGAGGGAAGATGAATAATTAAATAATTATTTAATTATAGAAGAATAGATGGAAATGAAAAATTATTAAATACTTGAAAACCATTATTTAATAATGGATGAAGAAATGGAAAAAATATTAAATAATTGAAAACCATTATTTAATAATGTATGGAGGAAAATAGAAAAATTATTAAATAATTGAAAACCATTATTTAACAATGTATGGAAGAAATATAATGACTAATTAAATAATTAAAAATAATTATTTAATTATAGAATAGAAGATGAAAAATGGAGATGAAAAATAAGAATTTACTTAATTATAGATTAGAAAGGGATAATTAATAACGTGATTAAATAAAATTTATTTAATTATTTAACAGGAATAAAGAAACAGTGAATTAATTAAATAATTCAAAATCATTTAATTAATAGAAGAATATGACATTAGGAAATAATTAAATAATTAAAAATTATTTAACTATGTGAGAGGAGATGGAAATTAGTGTGAAAATGTTACGAGCGCAGACTTGGGACATTTTTGAGTGTCTACATTTTGCCCCTCTTTGATATAATGTGAATCTGAACATTGTGTCAAAGAATAATTAGAAAAATTTGGCTCAGGACTTACCCAACGTGCCCCAGATAAAATGGGATAGCATGATGCCCCCTCGAGAAATTTGTCAAATTTTAAAAAAATTCCAAAAAATTTGGTAAATTTACCTATAGGTCAATTTGATAGGCACAAATGCATTGGCGATGGAAAACTAGGCTTATAGGTTGATCGAGGGGTTGATATTGGCATTGGGAGGTGAAAGCTAATGCAACTAGTTATGAATAGGCCCTAGGGGAAAGAAAATAGACCATATGTGCATTTGGAATTTAGAATTCTAGAGCACTGAATTGAGATTCTGTCACGAAGGAGTTGTAGAGATGTTGCCCGTTCCAGTTGCTGTGCATAGAGGATACCGAGTTAGGACCCATAGACGACCGACAGGCTTAGGCGGAATGGTATGTACTCGAGCTTTGTGTTGTAATTTTTAAAATTTTTGCCAGATTTAGGGGCTCAAAGAAGAGCAAACAGATGTGGTGCAGTTTTCTGCATTGCATATGTCATCTCATTTGCTGCATATGTGGGCTTGTGCACTATATGTGTAATCATGTGACGCATCTATAAATTAGTGCCGTAAGTAGTTAGGTGGCGTACAACTATCAAGTGCACCGCATGTGTAATGTTGCACTGCAATTATGAAATGGTGTGACACATGTGTAAAGGTGTGACACATATGATAAATTGTGTGATGCATGTAACTAAGGACAAAATTAGCTTAGGTTTTGGCAAACTTTCTAATAGGCAAAAGGTCCAATAGTTGGTTTAGGTGTCCTGACTGGCATAATGTGCAAGTATGGGTTTAACTGGTGTTGTCATTGATGTCAACATACTCATTTTGCATTAATGAGAAGGATTAGTTGAGCTATGTGTTAAGGATATTGAGAAAATTAGTCTCAATCAGGAACAGTAAAGAACAGTGATGACAAGAAGGTAAAAGTCCTCAATAAGTTAAGGATCAGAGGATGTGGTTTAAAGGGTTTGTAGATATAAGTCTTGAGATGCTCCAGTCAATTTTTCAGAGGTCCGCATGAAGATCTAAAGAAGTTATGGTCGCTCAAGTAGAACTAGTTCCGGCAGGTGTTCAGAGGTGACAGAGTGTCACAGATAGGTCCGGTGAGATCCAGAATTTCATTATCCCGTTCTGTGGATTTGAGGGAGTGTTGAGGACGTCCCTGTGAAGTATCAAATAGATTGGTTCATGGTTTGAAGGTCTGGAAGAGCCTATTCATTTGTGACAGTGATGACAAACTGTGTTCTTGAAGCTCCGGATGAAGGAGAGAAGAATTCCAGTAGGATGATGAAGTGCGGATGTTCTTGGTGATTCAAGGAAGGTTATGATGATCGTTGGATCATGTCCAGTTTATGTTGGTGGTCTGCATTGAAGTTAGAGTTTGCATTTGAAGAATAACCACCGGATATTGGTGTTCTTCTTGAGACTGGTCGACTGGATGTTTTACATGTCTTGCGAATGATCTTGTAGGTGTTTGCCGACTTAGATGATTGTTCCTAAGTCGATGCCTTGTATAAATAAGGGATTGTGAAGTCATTTTGAAGTGTGTCTTGCGGTGATGAGTGTGTGGTAGCGAGGAGAAGTGCAAAAGGCAGAGCAGAAGTTTTGGGCTTAAATGGAACTGATTCAAGCATGGTGAAGATGCTATATTCTAGTTCTTAAAGGTGATACTTATTTCTTTGTAGACAGTGTGTCTCTTGTAGGTAGTGAGCCTCTTGTGAGCAGTGTGCTTGGGCAGTGAGCCCTAATTGGCATGTGCCATTTGTTCTTTCTATTCTTCTAACAGAGAATACATTCTTAGGTTAATCACCCCGTGGTTTTTCCCTTAACCAAGTTTTCCACATCAAAATCTTGGTGTCTTATGTGTCGATATGTTTCTGCTTTTGATTTGAATGCATTATGGTTCATGATTAATATACTGCTAATCACTAAAGAAGATTCAAGTGTTTAATTTGAGAAAGTTTCGCACAACTGATTCACCCCCCCTCTCAGTTGTGTGCCCTAAGTCTAACAATTGGTATCAGAGCTAAGTTCCTCTAAAAGGAGCTTAACCGCTCGAGGAGATCCAGGATGTCGTCATACAAGAAGAATAGTCCGAAGTTTGATGGAACCAACTTTTCTCTTTGGAAAGGTCACATGAAATGTCACTTGCAGTGTATGGGAATGGCATATTGGTCCATGGTCACAAAAGCGTATGCACCTCCACAGGGTGGTCTGACAACCCTAAATGAAATCACAGATGCTGAAAACAATCTATGGACCAAAGAGGCTCTTCTAAGAGCATTAACTGACTCAGAGCTCTCAAATGTTATTGATCTACCAACTGCCTATGAGATTTGGATTAAACTGGAACTTTTGCATGAAGGAGACGAGTATGTTAAATGTGCAAGGTTACAGAGTCTAAAAGGGAAATTTGAAAAACTGAAGATGAGAGATGATGAAAATATTACCACTTTTATGCCAAGAGTGAATGAGCTGGTTTGTGGAATTAGAAATTCTAGTGGAGTCTTGGATGAAAATGAGATTGTTGGTAAAATTCTTAGATCCCTTCCTGCCTCTTACAAAATTAAGGTTGCTGCCATTGATGAATTCAGAGCCCATACCACTGTCACAAGAGACCAATTGGCTGGCAAACTGGCTGCTTTTGAAATGACCAAGTTTGGAGATGATCCCCCCAAAAATGAATCTGCATTCAAAGCCAGTGCCTCTGTGAAAGGTAAACAAGGATTTGATCCAGGAGAGAACTCATCAAGGAAACTGTCATGGTATGAAAAAGCAAGAAAAGACCTGGAAGAAGAAGAAGTAGAAACTATTCAACTTGAAGCCCTCATTGCAAAGAGACTGCCAAGAGGATCTGGTAAGTATGAAGGAAAATTGCCTTTTAAATGTTTTAACTGTAATAAGATTGGTCATTTTGCCTCAAGATGTCTGGAGAGATTTTCAAAGCCAAATCCTAACAGATCAAGGTTCCAAAAGAATTGTTACTATGTTCGTGAAGAAGATGATAATGAAGGAGTAACAGATGATGAATCAGAGACATGAAACAAATCTAGAAGTGAATGGGTGTTTATTGCCATCAAGGAAGAAGAACCAATATCCTCTGTATCTATAAATCATAAAGTTGTAGAAAGAGCTCTGGTTGCCCAAGTTGAAGAAAAGAATGATTGGGTCATTGACAGTGGTTGCTCTCACCACATGACAGGTGACAAAAATAAGTTCATAGACTTGGAAAGGTATGAAGGAGGAGTGGTGAAGTTTGGTGATAATTCTGCTGGTAGAATCAGAGGAAGAGGAACTATTTCTTTTGATGGAAGAAACAAAACTGGTAATGTACTATATGTTGAAGGTTTGAAGCACAATCTTCTCAGTGTTGGATAGTTGGTGGACAAAGGCTATGATCTCCGATTCAAGGATGGAAAATGCAAAATCTTTGAAAGATCCGAAATAGAGATTGCATCCAGTGCTCAAACTAAAGGTAATATCTTCCACTTAGTTGGTACTGGTAAAAACCGTTTATTTGTTCAAGTTGATCAGAGTTGGTTATGGCATAGGAGAATGTGTCATGAGAATTTTGATAATATCATCAAGATAAGCAATACTCAGGCTGTAAGAGATATTCCAAAACTAGTGAAACCTACTAACAGCTTGTGCAAGGAATGCCAGTTGGGTAAGCTGAGCAAAGTCACATTCAAAATCAAGGAATTGTCTTCTACCGGATTATTGGACTTAGTTCACACTGATCTTTGTGGTCCGGCAAGAACCAGGAGTATTCAAGGTGATAGATACTTCATGCTGTTAATTGATGACTATTCCCGGATGATGTGGGTAACCTTTCTAAAGGAGAAATCAGAAGCTCTTGAGAAATTCAAAATATTCAAGGCTATGGTAGAGAATGAAACATGATTAAAGTTGAAGTGTCTGAGGTCTGATAGGGATGGAGAATTCACATCCGGTGAGTTCATAGAGTTATGTGAGAAACATGGAATCAAGAGATAGTTGTCTGCTCCTAGGACTCCACAGCAGAATGGAGTAGTGGAGAGAAAGAACCGGATCATCCAGGAAGCATCTAGGACCATGATGATGGAAGCAAATGTTCCTCAGATCTATTGGAGAGAAGTTGTCATCACTGCAGTCTATACTCTTAATCGAGTTCCAATCTGAAGCAATACCGGTAAGACCCCTTATGAACTCTGGTTTGGCATCACTCCTATTGTAAGATATTTCAGAGTCTTTGGTAGCAAGTGTTACATCAAAAGAGATGAAGATTTAGGCAAGTTTGATGCTAGAAGTGATGAAGGAATATTCTTGGGTTACTCTACTCAAAGCAAAGCATACCGGTGTTATAACAAGAGACTAAGAAAGATGATAGAAAGTACAAATGTGAAGGTTGATGAGGGAATAGAGAAACCCTCAAGGTTTTATGAGTATGATGAAGATGATCAGAATGGTGTTCTGGTTCAAAGAGCTCAATCCTCTCCTGAAAGTCAGATTCAGACTGATCCGGTAAATCAGGAAGAAGAGATAGGTCTGAATGAGCCTGATCAAGAAGCAAAAGTGCAAGAAACTCCCAAAGTTCCAAGGTATGTAAGACTGAACCACTCTGAAGATCAGATCATAGGTAACAAAAGCAAAGGTGTGCAAACTAGAGGGAAAATTGCTCAAAATTCAGATGAATATTGTCTGATTTCAAAGATTGAACCTAAGACAATAAATGAAGCCTGCAATGATGAAAACTGGACCAAAGCAATGGAGGAAGAGTTGATGCAAATTGAGAAAAATCACACTTGGGATCTTGTTCCCAGACCTAGAAACAAGAATGTGATTGGAACCAAATGGGTCTTCCAGAACAAACTAAATGAAGTTGGTGAAGTAATCAGAAATAAAGACAGATTAGTCTGCAATGGCTACTCTCAAATAGAAGGGATTGATTTTGAAGAAACCTTTGCTCTGGTGGCAAGAATTGAAGCAGTCAGACTATTTCTTGCATTTGTTGCCTTCAAGGATTTCAAGGTGTATCAGATGGATGTCAAGTCTGCCTTCTTGAATGGTGACTTAGAAGAAGAAGTGTACATTGAACAACCGGATGGTTTTCAATTATCTGAGCATGTTGAGTATGGTCTGTGGTATCCTAGAGATCATAATTTTTCTCTTCATGCATATACAGATGCAGATTGGGCAGGAGATGTGGATGATAGGAAGAGTACAAGTGGAGGAGCATTCTTTTTGGGAAAAAGATTGGTTTCTTGGCTAAGCAAGAAACAAGAGGCAATATCCTTGTCTACAACTGAAGCAGAATACATTGCAGCAGCAGGTAGTTGCACTCAAGTTTTGTGGATGAAGCAGATGCTAAGAGATATTCAAGTAGAATATGAGGAGCCTATCACAATTTTCTGTGATAATTCAAGTGCAATAAGTATTTCTAAGAATCCAGTGTTGCATTCTAAGACTAAGCATATATCTATCAAGTTTCACTTTCTGAGAGAGCAAGTGAACAAGGATGAAGTCAGATTGGAGTATGTGCCCTCCAAGGATCAGATTGTAGATATCTTTACTAAACCTCTTCCCAAGGACTCTTTTGAGTATCTCCGGGAAAAGTTAGGGGTTATTGCCCCTCCGGTGATGAACTAGGATGCACTGATGTGCATCAATCTGGTGGATATCACAGTCATATGTTGTGATCTGGATTGATGTTGGGGAGCTGCTACTCAGGGGGAGTAGCAGGTATGAGTCTGAGGTGGTGAAATTGCAAGTATGAGCCCTTTGCCATTGATGTCAAAGGGGAAGAGAAGACATGTGAAAAACAAGTGGTTGCTGATCAAAGGGAGAGAAGACATGTGAATGGTTGCTGTTGACAGGGGGAGTTGTGACAGTAAGGAGAAGTTCTTGTCTTGATGGTTTTTCACATCATATGTTGCCATCAATGACAAAGGGGGAGATTGTTGCAAGTATGGGTTTAACCGGTGTTGTCATTGATGTCAACATACTCATGTTGCATTAATGAGAAGGATTAGTTGAGCTGTGTGCTGAGGATATTGAGAAAATTAGTCTCAATCAGGAACAGTGAAGAACAGTGATGACAAGAAGGTAAAAGTCCTCAGAAGGTTGAGGATTAGAGGATGCGGTTTAAAGGGTTTGTAGATATAAGTCTTAAGATGCTCCAGTCAAGTTTTTAGAGGTCTGCATGAAGATTTGAAGAAGTTATGGTCGCTCAAGTAGAATTGGTTCCAACAGGTGTTCAGAGGTGACAGAGTGTCATAGATAGGTCTGGTGAGATTCGAAATTTCATTATCTCATTCTGCGGATTTGAGGAAGTGTTGAGGACGTCCCTGTGAAGTATCAAATAGATTGGTTTGTGGTTTGAAGGTCTGGAAGAGCCTATTCATTTGTGATAGTGATGATAGACTGTGTTCTTAAAGCTCTGGATGAAGGAGAGAAGAATTTTAGTAGGATGATGAAGTGTGGATGTTCTTGGTGATTCAGGGAAGGTTATGATGATCGTTGGTTCATGTCTAGTTCATGTTGGTGGTCCGCATTGAAGTTAGAGTTTGCATTTGAAGAATAACCACCGGATATTGGTGTTCTTCTTGAGACTGGCCGACCGGATGTTTTACACATCTTGCGTATGATCTTGTAGGTGTTTGCCGAATTAGATGATTGTTCCTAAGTCGATGCCTTGTATAAATAAGGGATTGTGAAGTCATTTTGAAGTGTGTCTTGCGGTGATGAGTGTGTGGTAGCGAGGAGAAGTGCAAAAGGCAGAGCAGAAGTTTTGGGCTTAAATGGAACTGATTCAAGCATGGTGAAGATGCTATATTCCAGTTCTTAAAGGTGATACTTATTTCTTTGTAGACAGTGTGTCTCTTGTAGGTAGTGAGCCTCTTGTGAGCAGTGTGCTCGGGCAGTGAGCCCTAATTGGCATGTGCCATTTGTTCTTTCTATTCTTCTAACAGAGAATACATTCTTGGGTTAATCACCCCATGGTTTTTCCCTTAACCGAGTTTTCCACGTCAAAATCTTGGTGTCTTATGTGTTGATATGTTTCTGCTTTTGATTTGAATGCATTATGGTTCATGATTAATATACTCCTAATCACTAAAGAAGATTCAAGTGTTTAATTTGAGAAAGTTTTGCACAATTGATTCACCCCCCCCTCAGTTGCGTGCCCTAAGTCTAACAGGCTTGTGCACTGCATGTGTAATCATGCGATGCATCTATAAATTAGTGCCGTAAGTAGTTAGGTGGCATACAACTATCAAGTGCACCGCATGTGTAATGCTACACTGCAATTATGAAATGGTGTGACACATGTGTAAAGGTGCGACACATATGATAAATTGTGTGATGCATGTAGCTAAGGACAAAATTAGCTTAGGTTTTGGCAAAATTTCTAATAGGCAAAAGGTCCAATAGGTTGGTTTAGGTGTCCTGACTGACATAATGTGCTTTTGGTGAGCGCAGGTTAGATTACCACAGATCTATACCCGAGAGAGCTAACTGTCTTGCTTCAGGTTGCAAGATCATTTAAGCATTAAGGATAGGGATACATTGCATGCGCTAGGACTATACCATGTGACTTTCGTGCCCATAGTTGAGGCTAACAGAGGATTGTTGATTGCGCTGACAGAGAGATGGCATTCAGAGATGAACTCATTTCACTTGTCGACTGGAGAGGCTACTATGACTCTAGAGGATGTATGGAGGATATTGAGGCTTCCTATTCATGGGGAGCGAGTGATCTATGATCTAAAGTGAGGCTTAGTAGCTATCCGATGATGCTTTGAGACAGATGACCTAGTGCAGCTTGGTGTAGAGGATTATGAGATCTGATGGGATATGTTGGCAAACAAATACGATAGACTGATTGTGGTGGTGTGCACTGTCATAGGTGGCGTTGTGATCCCCGATCAATGAGGACATGGATTCCCTGTAGGATGGGGTGAGATGCTTGAGGGCATGATGGAGCATGCCACAATATATGCTTGGGGGCCATGTTTACTTGTTATGTTGTACTTCTAGCTACATGATGTAGTTTATAGAGATGCTCAGTCTATTAGCTGTGGGACTACTTTGCTTATGGTATGGGCATGGGAGCATATAGCCATCTTCAGACCACCAGTGGATAGGGATCTAGCCCTAGATCTACCATATGTATATATCTATGGAGGGGCAGTGACACAGACTCAAGTTGGCAATGTCAGATACTAGAGTTATGGGATTGATCATTTAGATGGCTTTACATGGAGACCATACAAAGATTGTGTAGCATGGGGGGAGGATGCCAAGCATCTTCCTTATTGTCAGCATACCAAGTATTTGATCTGGCATACGGTATTGACCCAACACATCATTGAGAGGCACCTACAGGAGTGAGTCCTCTGGTTGGTTGGGGAGAGACAGGGTGTACCAGTGGGTATAGTAGAGTATGCATGATTGGATAGAGAGGTTCCATAGTGGGGGCCAATGATCAGTGTATAGGTTGCATTACAGGAGATTGCAGGATTACAACCTATTCAGTGGGGAGTGGCAACAAATATAGCATATGTGAGTACTACTCCCGAGTATGACACCTGGTCATGGGCATAGCACAGGCCAACACTGTTTATAGATCTAGATTTACCTACCCCTGTGGAGAGGCTCGGGAGAAGTCCTTGTGGGAGATTATGGGGGAGAGGCTAAGGGAGAGATAGAGGCTAGGGTGGTGGACAAGGAGATGACGATGATGGCTTAGTGATGGTGGAGGAGGATGAGGGGATGGCGAGAGGGGTGACAGAGGCATAGGTGGGAATGGTAGAGGTAGGGATGACAGAAGCAGATGTGCATCAAGGATTCCCAAGAGATTATCCCCTATCTAGGAGGAGGGTGATGTTAGAGTCAGGTAGATGCTGGTAGAGATGGAGGAGGTTAGGGTAGAGGAGGTGATGGATGATGTGGAGGGAGATGTGACAATGGGAGAGGTTAGAGTGGAGGAGGTAGATGAGGAGATGGAGGCAGAGGAGATAGCTCAGGAGGTAGTAATTGAGGAGGGTTTAAAGGATATCCTAATCAGGGAGGCCATTTTGGATGTCTTAGAGGAGGAGGCAGAGGATAGGGGACAAGATCCCTAGGCTCAGATTCAGGCACTATAGTCATAGGTGCAGACACTACAGTCATAGGCAGATCAGGTGCTAGTGCTACCGAGACAGATATCCCAACATAGAGCAGAGTGAGACTTGGTTACTATCCGAGCACAAGCTGAGCAGCGGTCTATTGAGTTTATTGGTACTGTCAGTGGTCCCACGATAGATCTAGAACATACACTTTATCAGGCTAACAGGGAGAGCCAATATTATAGGGATATATATGCGAGTGTCATACCAGTAGCTAAGAGGGTACCCAATTTTTAGAGTCAGAGCTAGAGAAGGACACACTCACAGAGATCTCAAAGCAACGATGGGGTATCCCAGCATAGGAGATCAGCTCCCTATGAGAGATCATTGAGATTAGGGCACAGGGTATCCTCTTCAAGATAGGTACCCTTGGGAGATAGAGGCAGTAAAGGCTAGGCCTTTTTTTAGACTCATGTATTTTTAATCAAGCCTGTGAGCTCCATTTTTGACAGACATCTGCTATTGTACTATGACACATTGTTTTTGATATATAATAGGAGATGCATCATTTTTTATGGTGACTATATGATATGTTATATTCTATATGCATGTTATATGATGGATTTATGTGATGTAATTTTATGATATGCATTCTATGGTTGTTTTCTAGCAATGAAAATGAGACCTAAAATGGATGCAAATTACACCTAAAATGCACCCAATCTCAAGTCCAAGGGACCTCAAGATTGGGCTAAACTACTAACAAACTAACTATTACTAAACTATGCTAGAATTAAACTAATTCTATATGCTGAGCACGCAAATTGACATAGTTTTCTTGCATAAAATGACTTGTTCCAAATGGGAGGTGGAAGCCTCAATTTATAGATTTTTGGAGATGGAATTGGAGGGCTAGGATCAATTTGAAGGATTAATGGTTGAGATTTCTTGAGGATCCTCAAGCAAGGAGAAATAGACAAATGGCATGTTTGGATTGGATGAGAAAGTTGCCCCAAGATTCAAGGGATGATCAATGGATGAGAATGCAAGTTTGAATGGATGGATGGCTAGGATTGAGTAGGTGTATGACATGTAAGGACTCATTTATGAAAAGGTAAGGCTTGGACTTTGTGAGGAATTTTAAATTCTATGGAGAGGACAAGTGGAATTTAAAATTAGAGGAATAGTGTTCAAATAGTGACACATGGGGTGGGGTGGAAGAAAGAGGACAAATGTACTCAATTTGGAAGATTTGCCCATGCTTCCAAAGTACTACTTGTCATGTACATGTGTGTACATTGGATGACAAGTAGACTTCTAGAAACATGGGGGTTTGTAATGATGAATTAATTAAAATTGATTCATGTGCACATGGATTAGAAGAAAATAATTATGATTACAAAAAGTAATCAAAAGTGCACAAAATAGGAAATTAAATAAATATGGTAATTTATTTAATTTTTGGAATGAACTATAGTAAAACATATTTAATTTTCAAACTATAGTAGAGGAATTTGATTTTTATGATATGATAAAGGCGCAAAATAAATTAATTAAATAATTAAAAATTATTTAATTAATAATCAGATCAAATGAAGTGATGCAGGTGGATTAGGGTTGATTGCGTGGGTGTATGAAGTTGATTGTGACCATTTTCAAGTGTCTACATTTTGCCCCTCTTTGAGATGATGTTCGAGATGATAAGATTTGTGTCGAGTAACATCATTTCAAAGAAGCTAAGGAAATGGATAGAGGAAAAGGATAATAATGGGATGATGATGCCCCCTCGAGAGGATAGGCGGGTTGGACAAACACGGGTATGCTCTCGAAAGGGAACGCATCGGTCAAAGGTGAAAGAGAAGGGAATGGATATTGAATGACAAAGCTATGAGTAGGATGTGATTATGATATGATGTAGAATGACAATAATAATGATTAGGATGTCGATTAGAATGAAGGTGTCACGAATGAATGTGTTGGTGGGAATGTGTGGAATGGTTAGAATGAGGGATGACTAGGAGGATCTACTCCCTTTCTCTTCTTTTACAACCGTGTCTTTACCAAATGAGACTTGTGAATTGTGGGATGCTGTGGGGATGTCAATGGAAGGTGATGAGGCCCAGACTATGATAGAAGCTAATGATATTAGTCTTCGAAAAGTCTAGCTCCAAGAGAGTACTCTCGTCTACTAATGACCTTTCAAAGCACAAATTGGATTTGTCAAGACCTTGAGGTGTAGGAGAAATGGTTGATTAAAGTGAACCCATGAGTTTCATAATTCACTTGGAAGGATGGACTTAAACTAGCCTTGGATTATTAAGCCCAAGTTGTGATTGATGTGAAAAAGATGTCAAGGTCTCTTGGTCCATAGATTTGTACTTATGATACAGTCAAGCTTCAACAGTTTCTCCTTATGTTTCAACTGTAGAAATACTAATGTTTAGGGGCCTCTATAGATGTCAAGGGCTGAATGCTAATGAAATGTAGTGATGAAATTTGATTGTAAAGGAATGGAATCAGATATGTAGTGGGTGATGTTGACACAGTCGCAATCGGATTCAATAGGGAGAGTAGATACTCAAAGTTTTCCCTAAGATTGTGGTGTATTGTGATTGGGAATGATTTGATTGGATTGGAATGAAGATGATGATGTATAGTGATGAGATTGGTTGGTTTGGATGGATTAGGAAGAAGTGAATTGGATTATGAATGTTGATGATTAGGGTTTTGATGACTTGGATGGTTTAGGATGAGATGTGAAATGATTAGGTTTTTGAATATGCTATGATAACAATATGGTGGAATGATTTGGAATGATGACTAGGATATAATGAAGATATGATAAGGATGAGGTGTAATGACTAGGCATGATAAGAATGTGATTAGGAAGAAGGTGACAAGGGATGATGATGATATGGAATGATTAGGGATGATTAAGATGATGTTAATTGGATGAAAGAGGTGATTTGGATGAGTTGGAAATGGTTAGGGTATGATTAGGATATGATTAAGGTATGAGTAGGATGACGATTATGATGAGGTGGAGTGGTTAGGACATGATGACTAAGGTATGATTAGGATGATTAAGATGATGGTGATTAGGCAAAAGAGATGATTAAGGTTTGATAAGGATGACTTGGATTAATTATAAGAATGATTAGGATGATGAATAGGGTACGATTAGATGAGGTGTAATGATGAAGATATAATGAATAGGATAATTTGGTTTGGATGAAATGGGTTGGCTTAGGAGGGTGATTTGGAATGATTAGAATGGGATGATTAGGTGTTGGTGTGACTTGGAATGGTGTTGGTTTGACTTGGAATGATTAGAAAGGGAATAATGTGGAATGATGATAATGTAATTAGGATGTGATTAGGATGAGGCGTAATGACTATTAGGATATGGGTTATGTGAATGATAAGGATGATGGGATGACAAGGATGAACATGATTAGGAAGAGTGATTATGTTGAATGATAAGGATATGGTATGAATGTAATGATGATTTGATGACTTTGAATGAACATGTGGACTAGGGTGTTACGTGGAATGATTAGGGTGTAACTTGGAAGAAGGTGATTTGGGGTAGGGCACAGGTTGCGGGGGTGTAGGGCGGGGGAGGGGGGATTTTTTTTTTGTATTTTTGATTTTTTGACAATTATTTTATGTTTTTGGGTTGGTGAAATTTTTAGTTATTTTTGATTTGTTTTTATTTTAATGGGTTTGTGAAAGTTTGTGAAAATGTGTGATGGGTTTGTGGAATTTTTAGTAATTTTTGATGGTTTTTTGAAAATTTGGTTATATGTTTATGGGTGTTTTGAAAATGGTTTATTATTTTATGATTGCATGTGTTTATTATGTTATGATGTATTATTTTTATTATGTTATTATTTTATTTTATTTTTTATATTTGTGTTTATTTTGGGGGTTTTGAATTTTAAAATTGTTGATTATATGATTAGTATTATGGATAGGATTTCAGTTTATTGTGTTTGTTTATTTATTTGTTTGTGATTTTGAAATTTTTATGTGATTGTTTTTATTTATGTTTTATTTGTTTTGGCGCCGAATAAGCGCGTAGGGTGGCGAGCATGCCCAATGGGCACGGAGTGGGGAGAGCGGCGCCCGAAGGGCACAGGTGGGAGGGCTTCAGCACCGAAAGGGTGCTACTGAGAGGAAAGCACTAAGGGTCGGGGGTGGATGAGGTGTGAGGAGGGGCAAGCAACAGTGTTTGTAGTGCCCTTTAGGCATGGCTGGAGGGTGGCAGGTGTAGCAAGAGTAGAGCAGCCCAGAGGTGGCATGATGAGCGGTGCAGAGGTGGCGCGGCAAGAGCAGAGCGGTCTGAGGCGGCACGGGACTGGGTGCTAGTGTAGGGTTGAAGGGGAAGGGGGAGGTCAGGGGTCTAGGGTAGGGTGGGTGGTTGAAGGGAGGGGGGACGCGAGTGAGCGGGTAGGGGAGCGGGGGGGATGGGGGGGGTAGGTTTTAGGGTAGGGGGTACGGGGGATGAGGTGGGGGGAGGGGTCGTGTGGATTGGCACCCATCGGGCGCGGGGATAGTCTCTAGCGCCCGTTGGGCACTGTAATGTTTTTTTTTATGATTTACTTTTTGATTTTTGTTTTTTATTATTTACTTTTTGATTTGTATGATTTAATTCTTGATTTTTGGTTTTTAATTTTTAATTTTTGATTTTTTGATTTTTTTTTGTGTTTTAAATGTGTTTTAATTTTTTTGATTTTTTGTAATGTGTTATTGGGGGGGGGACGTTTGCTTGGGGGGGGGAGAGGAGGTTGTGCTCGCCTCAGGCCATTGGGTCATAGGAGGGTGACTTAGAAGGGTGACTTAGAATGTGATCGATTGGATGAGAATGAAGATGATAATGCGATAAGATTAGATGACTTGGATGGATTAGGAAGAAGTTGATTGGATTATGGATGAAGATAATGAGGGTTTTGACTAGGATGATTAAGATGATGCTGATTAGATGAAAGAGATGATTAGGGTGTGATATGATTAGATGAAGGATGACTTGGAATTGATTTGAAGAATGATGAGGATGTGGATGCAATGATTATGACTGATGAATAAGATATGATTAGGATAAGGTGGGATGATTAGGAATGTGATAAGACACGGTTTGAGTGATGTGGAATGATGAATAGGATATGACAAGAATGAGATGTGAGATGATTTGCCATATGGTTGGATGCAAGATGGAGCATATGTATATATGGGTGAGGATAGATGGATTTATGTATAATGCAGATACATGATGTTATGATACATGCTAACACATTTGTGATGTAGGATGGGCTACTGATATGCATGGGGTGCAGGATGAAAGGTGATCATGACACACCAATAGAACCCTGAAAATGGTCACAAAATGATGGGAAAATAGGGGGATTGGGAATGTAAGTGTTAATGAATCTTGAGGCAACAAGAGAGGGATAGGGTGATGAGGGTAGATGCAAGTGTAAGGAACAATGTCATATTAAGACATTCTGCCAATGATAATAAAATTGAGTGCTACTATTGATATAGCATGGAATGTTATGCACTAGGGTATGTGGAACCAAGGTGATAAGGCATCCATGCATAGGAATTGACTCTACAAACAATAGGATGAACCCACTCATGCCCATAATAGTACAACCTAGTCTAGATGAGGGAAGGGGACTCATAGCATAAGTTCTTAATGCACTAGAGTTTCAAAGAACCTTAGATGCAGAAGGGGAACAATTCGCTAGAACCGACCCTATGATCCATGAGGTATTAATAATAATATGGAGTAATGAGAACCTCCCACAAGCACGACATACAAAAGCAATGACCATGCCCTTTTCTGGATTGTTCACCACTTGCCATGATATAATGAGATCAAGGCAGTTTTGACATAGTCCAAGAATGATGCATAAGATAAAAATCAAAGACCAAAAGATTGACTGACCCAAAACACACAACCATTGTATCTCTTGCCAAAGGATGGATGGAGGATTGATGATTTTGTCCATTGTGGGAAGGATGCATCCTAGGACAAGAATCGATGATGGATTAAACTAAACTAAGGATAGGCGAAGTGATACATGTTGCTAGTTATGAAAAAGCCAATATATTGGAGAAAGATTTTTCATGAGAGTATTATGTTTTGATTAGATGCCCAGCAAGTATATTGATCATAGGTCAAGTGTAATCAACAAGATCAGAAAAGTGGGACCATCCAAATGGGTTGGATGGGTGCGTCGTATGTACTTGCATACTTGATACTTCCTTTGTATTCCAGACTACCAACATACCCTATATCCACGGGATCAAGGCACATTACAATGCGGGTGGGGATGATATGTAGTTCTGGGAGACTTGATGATGTAAGGATAGGGGTTGGTTCATGTGGAATGATGATATATGGTTTAAAGAGTATGAATTTCAATTTTTAATGGGTAGGGGATGATGTTGGTGTAGTAAAAGGATGTGATGTTTACGCGAAAACATTAAAGGGACCAGGGTCATGAAGTGGACAAGAGGGTCAAGTAAGTGACGTAGCGGTGACATGGAAAGATGGAAATTAAGTATTAGGAGATGAGGGATATTTTGGGAATGATGGATAATGGAAGCTCAGATAATGGGTTTATTCTGAAGCTCAGACGAGGGGATAGGTGGAGTGGATAGTGCAAATGAAGATGGGAAGGTGGTTTGAACAATGGATCCAAATTGAACCTACACATGACACCTGCAAGTAGGTTTTCATCATGGTACTTATCCAAGGCGCCACAAGGAGTGGTTTTCACCATAGGACGGATTATTTCTCTTTACTATTTTTTAGAATTTTTTTTTATTTTTTGCCTAGGGTATTTAGCGGACTAACTATGAAATCGCTTCAAGTGAATGATATTCATGGGCTCCTCTAGTTCTTCTCCTTCAAGGGTGGAGAGGCGATATGCTCCAGAGCCATACTTTGCAGTGACAATGTAGGGTCCTAGCTAATTAGGCTCAAATTTCCCTTTCTTTTCTCGCTTAGATAGATTCCTTTGATTTTCTTTCAGGACCAGATCTCCTACTGCAAACTCCCTAGCACTGATCTTCTTGTTATAGGATCTATGAAGCTGATTTTGGTATGCTTGGAGGTGATTGAGGGTGTTGAGGCATCGTTCATCCAACAACTCAAGCTCGTAGAGGCGTGCAACATGGTATTCTTCATCAATGATGATATTATGCAAGGAGATGCGCAAGGAGGGCAATTTAATCTCGATTGGTAGGATGGCTTTCGCTCCAAAGACAAGGGACTATGGTGTAGCTTCTGCGGGTGTGCAGATACTAGTGCGATAGGCCCAGAGGGCGGGGTGGATATGTAGGTGCCAATCATGGCTAGTTTCATTGACAACTTTCTTGAGGATTTTGAGTAGGGTTTTATTAGTTGCCTCAGCCTGTCCATTACCTTGTGGGTAATATGGAGTGGACCAATGATATTGAATGTGGAATTGTTCACAGAGGTCCTGACCATCATGGTTTTTGAAAGGTTTACCATTCTCAGTGACAATGGCGGATGGGATACCATAATGATAGATGATATGGTAGAGGATGAACTTGGCAATTTGGTTACCAGTGGTGAAAGTGAGGGGGATGGCTTCGACCCACTTAGTGAAGTATTCAGTGGCGGTGATAATGAATTTGTGTTTGTTAGAGGAGGATGAGTGGATTTTGCCAACGAGATCTAGGCCCCACTGAGAAAAAGGCCATGGTGTAGTAATAGGTTGCAATGGCTAAGAAGGAGTATGAATGAGATCTCCATGTTGCTGACAGGGCTTACACATCTTCACGTACTCACATGCATCATGTCCCATAGTAGGCCAATAATATCTAGTATGCAAGAGCTTCTTGGCTAGGATAATTCCACTTGTATGTGCTCTGCAGATACCTACGTGGACTTCATGTAAGGCAAGGGAAGCTTCTTCTGTGTTTAAGCATTGAAGAAGAGTGCCATCATTGCTTCAGCAATAGAGGGTGTCAGTAAGGATAGTGTAGCGAGCAGCTTGGCAAATGAGGGATCATTTTTGTTTGCTAGTGGATTCAGGAGGGAAAGTGTGATGTTGGAGGTAAGTATAAATGTCATGATACCAGGGATTTTCTAGACCAACAATCTCACACATGAATTTTGACTCAACGACATGATATGCTAGCATTAAGAGTTGTTCCACAAGAAACTCACATTGATGTTTGTCATGAGGCATATCTAGAAGGGAACCGATAGTAGCCATGGCATCAACTACTTTGTTGTGAAGGCGCGGTACCTGCTCAAACTGTATGTAGGTGAATAACAATTTATATTAATCAACCATTTGTTTATAAGGCACTAGCTTATCATCCTTTGTGAGAAACTTGTCATTCACTTGTTTGATGATCAATTGAGAGTCTCCATAGACCTGTAGTTGTAAGATATTCCATTGTATTGTTGTTTTGAGACCAATGATCAGAGCTTCATATTCGGCCACATTGTTCATGCATGGGAAAGCAAACTTGTAAGCTTTAGGGATGTAGTCACCTTAAGGGGTCACTAACAGTATCCCTGCTCCTGAACTGTGATTGGTGAAGGATCCATCAAAGTATAGTTTCCATGTGTTGATTCTACCATGGTCAGGATGGACTCATTTGGAAAGTCAATGGATAGTGGCTGATAATCTTTGAGGGGTGCTTTGGCCAGCTGATCTACTACAACTTGTCCTTTGATGGCTTTTCTATCAACATACTCAATATCAAATTTGCTTAACAACATGACCCATTTTGCCATTCTCCCCGTGAGTGCAGTTCTGGAAAGGAGGTACTTAATAGGATCAACTTTAGAGATGAGCTTAATAGAATGACTTAGCATGTAGTGTCGTAACTTTTGGGAGCAGAAAACGACAGCTAGACATGCGCGTTCCATGGGGGTGTAATTAAGCTCATAGCCAACTAAAGTCCTGCTGATGTAATATATAGCTCTCTCACGGCCAGTATCATCCTGTTGTGCTAAGAGTTCCCCCAGTGCTACTGAAGTTGCTGATATATATAATAATAGGGGCTTTCTAGGGATAGGCACCATTAGGACCGGTGGTGAAGCAAGATACTCCTTGATGTGGTCAAATGCCTATTGGCAATTGTAGTCCCATTTAAAATGAATGTCCTTGCAAAGTAAATGGGTACAAGGATGGCAGTTGTCTGCAAGTTGAGCGACGAACCTTCATATAGCCTATAGTTTGCCTTGAAGGCTTCGAAGCTGTTTGATCATCTTTGGAGGAGGCATTTCTATTATGGCCATGACCTTAGTAGGATCTACCTTGATGCCCCTGCAGGAGACAATGAACCCCAAGAGTTTACTTGATGTTACGCCGAAGACAGATTTCTTAGGGTTGAGGTGAAGCTTGTACTCTCTGATCCATGCAAAGAACGATCGCAAGATTGCATGATGTTCTTCCCTGGTTCTAGATTTCCCTAGGAGATTGTCTACATAGTCTTCCATTATCTTATGTATCATGTCATAGAAGATTGTAGCCATTGCACATTGATAGGTTGCCCCCACGTTCTTTAGACCAAAGGGCATGACTTGCCAGCAGTATGTGCCCCAAGGATAGGTAAAAGTTGTTTTATATTGATCTTCAGGGGTGATTCTGATTTGATTATATCCAGAGAATCCATCCATAAGGGAAAACATCTCATGTCTTGCCGTGAGATCTACAATCACGTCAATGTTGGGAAGTGGAAAATCATCTTTCAGACATGCTTTGTTGAGGTCTCAAAAGTCTATACAACAATGGATGCCCCTAGGTTTATTAGCAACTAGAACAATATTGGAGACCCATTCTAGATGATCAATAGGACGGATAAAGCCAACATCTAATAGCTTCTACATGTCTTCTTTGATGAGCAAGGTGACTTGTGGGTGCATCTTACAGAGCTTCTGCTTAACAGGTTTTGCGCAGGATGTACCACAAGATGGTGAACAACCAAAGATAGATCCAATCCTGGCATGTTGGCGTAGGACCAAGCAAACACATCAGGTGTTTCATGAAGCACTGTGGAGATGTTAGATTTTTCTTCTGTACCGAGACTTTCTGCTAGATGTGTGAGCTTAGGTGATTCTTGCATGCCAAGGTTAATTTCTTATGTGCCTTCAATCAAAATGTTGGAACGCTCTTGCCAGTGAGATGGTATAGGGGGAAGATTGAGATCCTCATCTTCTAGCACCTCAGAGAGGTTTTCACTAGGAGATACATCTTTATTTTTCTCTTTTTTGTCTGAAAGTGCCTGAAAAAGGTTTTCACTAGGGGACAATTTTCTATTTTTTGGACTAAGGATCTCTTCTTCCCCCAAATAGGCATCAGCATGCAAGCATATGTCACATTGTGAGGTGTCGTGAAGTTCTAGAAATGTAGAGAGAGCCTCATCATTCAGAAATATGTCGAGAGGGGGGGTCCTTGACAATCCCAAGCAATGATTTCAGGATGAATAGGTTGAGGTCAATAACAAAGATGACATTGTCAGGGAAGAAGCAAGAAAGGTCCAGATCTTCACATGAAGCTATGATGACACTCGACGTGATGTTTTCAACACTAGAAGAGGATTCTATTACCTGTACCGAGGTTTTAGCGGGTCCATGGATTGTCACAGTTGGTGGAGCATATCCTAAACTGAAGTATTGAGCATATTTCTTGGGAGATGTAGGATCAATCGATATGGGTTCTGTAACACCTTGTTCATCGGTGCCAAGTCCTGTTCCATGGTAAGGCATTTTGCTACAAATTTGAAATGGTACAATATATTTTTCTTTGAAGTATTCTAGATTGACAGGTGTTGGGGTAGTTTCATCACGATATAGCCAATCACTTAGAGCTGTTTCTTTGGCTTCTTCTTCTCTAGAGACCTATGCTAGTACAAAGGGAATTTTATCATTGATCTTGTGCTGCTATTCTTTTTCCTTCTTTAGAAGATGAAGGCCATGGGAGTGGGGGGACAATGGTAACTATCCCATGTGGAAGGCATTGTGAAGCTCATAGTTGCCACACCCTTTGTCTACTATCTTGACCTTTTGGGGTGTACAGGTGGAAGATGAAGTGGAAGCTTGTGATTGTTCGATGTTGACTCGCGGCGTGAATGACGATGTGGATGGAGTGGATGAGGGATCTTTGACATGATCCCCATAGGTACTCAGACAATGGAATTATCTATCATAGACAACCTCTAAGGCCTTGCATTATTCAAAAGGTCATTGATTAGTGGGGATAGTGACTTCCACACCATTATGAGGGAACTTGAGGCATTGATGGTCGGTGGACAGAACAGCTTGCATAGCATGTAACTGTGGCCAACCTAGGAGGAGATTATATGGAAGGTCAAGATCAATCACATGACATAGAGTGGGCATGATGAGTGGGCCTACCTTGATAGGGAGGCATATAGTGCCTTCAGATTCTCTCTCTGTGTTGTTGTATGCCTTGATGGAGATAACCACAGATTCCAAGTCAGCCGCTGAATACCCTAGGAGTTTTATGAATTTTAATGTACATATGTTCAAGTTGGATCTATTATCCAAGAGGACCCTCTTGACCCTATGGTTAATGATTTGGACTTCAATATGAAGGGCTTTATTATGTGCGGGGTCAATAGGTGGCATGTCGGCATGACTAAAGGTGAGATGATAGGATGATGATAGTTGAATGACAAGGTTTTGGAATTGGGCGGGAGGTATGTCGATAGGAACATGAGACTCTTGGAGAGCCTTGTCAAGTATTTCCCAGTGGATGGCAGATGTCCTAAGGAGTTTCAAGATGGAGATTTGAGCAGGGGTCTTTCCAAGATGGTCGAGGAAGTTATATTGGGAAGTGGTGGTAGTGGAGGACGGGGATGGTCCCTTCGCAGTTGTATGCCCACGGTGGGTGGTGATAGCACATTCGGGAGTAGTATTTTTGAGTTTGATGGTGGCAACATGAGTAGAATCAAAATCAATTCTACCCACTATATTATTGTAGGGAGGCGAAAAGTTGTCGTAGTTGATGTTGTTGGTTTGGTTGTTAGGATTAGCGTTGGAGGAGGATGGTTGGGATGCGGTTTGATTATTATTGTGGTGGGGAAGAGGGTCTTGATAAACACCTAGGACATCATTGGGTGATGTATTATCATGGTCTTCCATTTGGATTCCATCGCGTTCAATGAGGTGTTGGACATAGTTTCTCAATTTCATGCATTTGTTTGTGGTGTGGCCCTTGATGCGGTGGTAGTCACAATATTCATTCTCTTTGTACCACATAGGATTAGGTTTGTTTTTGTCAAATGGTTTTGTTATGGGGAACTCAACCTTGCCAGCGCAGAGTAGCTTTTAGAATACAACCTCGAGTGGCTCACCCAAGGGGGTATATTTGCACTTTGGATTGTTAGGAGGTCCCTTTGGAGGAGTGGGCGGGACTGATACATTGTTAGAAACATTTTGGACTATGTTTGTCTCTTTTGGTTTAGGAGAGGCGATTTGGATGTACTTGGAATCGGTAGCACCATCTCCTATGATGTTCTTGTTTTTAGCCCAAAATTTAGGTTTGTCATTGGAGGTTTTGTCATTGTCGTTCTTGTTGTAGATTTTGACTAGACCCTTCGCAATAAGGGATTTTTCGATAGTGACCTCTTTTTCTATAATTTTGTCAAAGGTTGATGCACAATGTACTTGCAAATGGAAGGCCATTTCTTGGTTGAGGTTTTGGATGAAAATATGGATGAGTTGTTTTTCGGGGGTTGTCCAAGGTAGCCTACTAGCAAGGGCTCTCCATCTTTGTAGATAAGCAGTGAAACTCTCACCACTCTCACCACTTCGTTGTTTGGTGTTGCAAAGGCCGAGCATAGTGATCTCATGTTCTACATTGTATGAGAAGTGGGCGATGAATTTCTCTGAAAGATAGGTGAAATTGGATATGGAGCCATAAGGTAAGTGCATGAACCATTCTAGGACTTGCCCTCCTAGGCTTCGTGGAAAAAGACGAAGGAGGAATTGGTCATCATAGGCAACTTCTTGGCATGCCATGAAGAACTCCTTGATGTGGTCACGAGGGTCTCCTTTTCCTTTGTATTTATTGAATTTTGGCATTTCAAAGTGTTGAGGAAAAGGTGTGATGGCAATGTTTCTATCGAACGGGTAGGGACATAAGTCTTCGAACTTATAGTGTTTCTTTTGGGTTCCTAGTTGGATGTTTTTAAGGGTGTTTTTCATCTCTTACAATTCTTGGTCAAAAGGGTTAGCAAGAGGTGGTTGTGGTACTTGGTGGAGTGGAGGTTGTTGCATTGATGATTGTTGGTATTGAGGGTGGACGTATTGTTGTTGTTGTTGTTGTTGAGAATCGATGTATTTTTGGTGTTGTTGAGGATGAATGTATTGTTGCTGTTGTTGAGGATGGATGTATTATTGCTGTGATGATGATTGTTGGTGTTGGGGGTGGATGTATTGTTGTTGTTGGTCATATGGTGGGGGACCTATAGTTTGTGTGTAAACATGGGATCCATAGGTTTGTTGTTGTGGGATGACTTGTTGATTTTGGGGTTATGGCTATTGTTGGATGTCGTAAGGAGGTTACATTAATGACTCATGGTGGGATTGATGCGTGGAAGATTGATATGTGTGCATGGGATTAGCATAGTTTGTCAATGGGTTTTATGGTTGGTTGAGTGGATTCGTAATGGGTGTTTGAGTCATGGGTGGTGCCACCGTTTGTGTGATGATCGATCTTGGTGGAATGTTTAGTGGAGGAAGAGGTTGTGGTATAATCGTGGTGGCTTCTTGTTGATTGTTTGGTGGAGGTGGTATGGCGGTGATGGTGATATTAGAAGGTACCCCAAAAATGGGCACATCAGAGGGTAGCATGTCATAAGGTAACCCGACGAGAGGATTGGATGCTTGTGGTTGTGAAACATTTATAGCCCTCATGTTTTGTCCTAAGGTGTGAATGGTGGCAGTGTTGGTGGCATAGCTAGCCCAAACATTATTGTAGATGGGTTTGTTAGGATAAGGGACATGTCCCCATGGTTGATCGTAGATGGTTGTTGGTGGTTTGTCATGAAAGATGGTTTTGAGCTTGTCATGGTCATATGAATATGGAAGGCGTGCACCATGTTCAATGATATGTTGAAGAAATTCATCCTTATGGTTGTCAATGAATTGGTCAAACTTGTCATGTAACCTCTTTTCGTTAAGGAACTCAACAAAGGTGGGGGAATAAGTTTGATGAGGATGAGTGGATGCTTCACCCATTTCAGGTTGGTTGACATATTCCTCCATGTTGCTCGTGGTAGAGCCACTAGGAGAGAGGGGTTGATAATGGGTGTCCATTTTCTTAGCTTGTGATTGCGTGATGGGAGGCATAAAAGGTGAATTTAGGTCAGATTTGGATGACAAGGTACCAATGACGAGAGATGGAGATAGGTCCAAAATCTAGATCAAGATGATTAAAGGTCGATGGTTGCCCTATATACTTAGGGTAGACAAAGAGCCCAAGCAAAAGGACAATAGGATTATTTTACTTGGGGTAGACAAGACGCACCAAGCAAAATGGGATTTCTTGGAATCCACTAACTTAGGAGTCGTCTAGATTCCTAAGCTAATTTATCCAAGGGGGTTGATAATTCTTAGTTTATACTAAACTCAAGATGAACAAAGTCTCAAGCCTATTACAAATAAAATGATAATTTTGATCTAGAGTTTTAACCTTAGGATTTGGATGCGGTTTGGATTGATTTGATGGATTTGGAGAAAGATAGATTATGGATAGGGATGAGGATTAGTTCTATTTGAGGATGTTGATTGATTAATTGGATTGATAGAGATTGATTAGGGATGGTGGGATCAATTAGAGATGATAGTGGATGGTCAATCAAAGATTTGACTAAGGGTGGATTATGGATCGATATTGATTATTACAAGGATGATGCTAGACTAGTCTTAATTAGCTATAGGTGACTTGGATAACCTATAAATTGATGAGGATGATGACAATGCTGATGATCGATGATTAGGATTGGATCACAAGCTAAGAAGGACAAATGGATGAAGATATGGATGAGGAGGTATGAAATGTCAATGGATGACATGGAACGAGGATTGTCGATACCTTAAAGGACAAGGTCTTGAGTTTTTCACTTGTTTTGTCAATGGGCGCTAATATAGATGACTGGGCACTGATTTAGAGGATTAGGTACTGATAAAGAGTGTTGGGCGCTAATGCAGTGGATTGGGTGCTGATTTAGAGGATTGGGCGCTGATATGGAGGTTTGGGCACTGATGCATAGGTTTAGGTGCTGATGTAGAGGATTGGGCGCTGATGTGGAGGTTTGGGCATTGATGTAGAGGTTTAGGTGCTGATGTAGAGGATTGGGCACTAATGTGGAGATTTGGGCGCTGATATAGGACAGTGGTGGTTTTATGTAAATTTTGGACTTGGGATGTGATGTTTTGGGCTTTGGAGGTTAAATGATGTATTTGAGGTGTTCTAAAGTTTCAATGGTTTGTTTTTTCAAATGTTTGGGTTATGTCTATGATAGTTTTCTTTAGCAAGTGATACAAACATTTCAAACAAGTGCATACAATCTCCAAAGGTTTTATTGTGAAATTAAACAATCATGCACAACCTATGGTGAGGCAAGGACAATACTTGTTGAGTTCCCACTTGGTTTTACCCAGCCACACCTACTTATGGTTTATATCTCTAGGAACTTGGGTCACAGGTTCCCCCTTACAGTGCACTCACTTCTTAGGTACACCAAGTTCCAAGTCCTTAAGATGCGCAGATCTTAAGATACTTTGCTATCTCTGCCATAAGCCGCGAAAATGTGGGACGGCTATCAGAGTTCGATCTTTCGACCTCTTGTATCAACAAGTAGAGGGTTTTTGGCTTCTAAACAAAGTAGCTAGTGAGGGCATCCGTTTGGGTGGCCATACATGGGGTGATTCACTCTGATAAGGAGGCTTACTAGCTTATAGAGGTTATGCTCTATAGGGTTTTGGGGGAAACATTTGTCGGTATGATGCAACAACACCTGTTATTTATGATTTTCATCGCAAATACATTATTTTATATAGCAGATTGGAAGGGTTTGGCTTTAACCTGTTTCTGCTTGGGTCATTCCCACCTTTCAAAGTGGGTGGTAGGCTCTCTAAGGGTTCAACAAAAGCAACACAAGCACAAAAATACTTTTGATCCCCAAGTTCATACGAATATGTGAGGGGAGAGCATACGTATTTTTAGGCTTGGGTCACACTAAACAAGGTTCATTTTTAGCTCTTGGATTATGTTGGGGGTGATTTATGCAAGTGTTGTGAGAAGTTTTTGATTGCCAAGATCACCAAATGGTGTGAGGGAAGAGCATACACTTTTACGACATTAACAAAACCACAAGACATTTCACATAAAGTTATAAATTTTCTTGCTTAGATGAGTGGAAATGCAAGTTTGTGGTCTTTTTTAAATCCAATGAAGGTGTGAATGCAATTTGTTGTTCTTTTTAAACCATATGAGTGAAGGATGCAAATTTGTTTTTCTTTTTAAACCATATGAGTGAAGGATGCAAATTTGTTATTCTTTTTAAACCTTATGAGTGTAGGATGCAAATTTGTTGTTCTTTTTAAACCTTATGAGTGTGCCTATGATTAATCAAGCAATTTCACACAAAAACAACAACACTAAATGCTTTTAAGCTAATAAACAACCCTGCAAAGAGGAAGTTAGCAATTGTAGACAAGTCTTCGACGGTCGAATAAGGTTACAAAACCAAGTGTTAGTCTAAAAACATAATTTATGGTTAGGCACTAATCCGAGGGACTGGACGTTGATGCAGAGGGCTAGGCGCTAAGATGAGACAGACAACACTTCCCCCTTGTAAAATTGATTTTTCCTACAAAACAAAGAGCTTGTCTCCGGATGGGCATTGATTTGTCAGGCTGGGAGTTGGTGTCCTAGATAGGCACTGATATGCTAAATAGGCACTAATCTGTAGAAGTTTAGGTGTTGATCTGACCTGTTTCAAGAAAAACACCACAAAACATGCAAATTGTGTTAGAGGCAAGGTGGTGGGGTCCCACCGGGCATGCCAAAATGTCTACCTATGAAGATGAGACCTAAAATGGATGCAAATTACACCTAAAATGTACCTAATCTCAAGTCTGAGGGACCTCAAGATTGGGCTAAACTACTAACAAACTAACTATCTAATTGCACCCTAAACGAGTCTATTAGTAGTGATATGCCCTAAGATATGAAATGCTATTACTAAACTATGCTAGAATTGAACTAATTCTATATGTTGAGCACTCAAATTGACAGAGTTTTCTTGCATAAAATGACTTGTTCCAAATGGGAGGTGGAAGCCTCAATTTATAGATTTTTGGAGATGGAATTGGAGGACTAGGATCAATTTGAAGGATTAATGGTTGAGATTGCTTGAAGATCCTCAAGCAAGGAGAATTGGACAAATGACATGTTTGGATTGGATGAGAAAGTTACCCCAAGATTCAAGGGATGATCAATGGATGAGAATGCAAGTTTGAATGGATGGATGGCTAGGATTGAGTAGGTGTATAACATGTAAAGACTCATTTATGAAAAAGGTAAGGCTTGGACTTTGTGAGGAATTTTAAATTCCATGGAGATGACAAGTGGAATTTAAAATTAGAGGAATAGTGTTCAAATAGTGCCACATGGAATTTTAAATTGAGATGAATAGTGAAACATGGAGTGGGGTTGAAGAAAGAGGACAAATGTACTCAATTTAGAAGATTTGCCTATGCTTCCAAAGTACTACTTGTCATGTACATGTGTGTACATTGGATGACAAGTGGACTTCTAGAAACATGGGCGTTTGTAATGATGAATTAATTAAAATTAATTCATGTGCACATGGATTAGAAGAAAATAATTATGATTACAAAAAGTAATCAAAAGTGCACAAAATAGGGAATTAAATAAATATGGTAATTTATTTAATTTTTAGAATGAACTATAGTAAAAAAATATTTAATTTTCAAATTATAGTAGAGGAATTTGATTTTTATGATATGATAAAGGCGCAGAATAAATTAATTAAATAATTAAAAATTATTTAATTAATAATCGGATCAGATGAAGTGATGCAGGTGGATTAGGGTTGAATGCATGGGTGTATGAAGTTGGTTGTGACCATTTTCAGGTGTCTACAGTTATACGATGCTTTCTATATGATATGATATATGGATGGATGTACATGACCTATGGATGCACATTATATTGCAGGATGGTACTATATGTTCATGACATGCGTATATGATGCTTATACAAATGATGATTCTATATGATGTGATGCTATCTATGTTTTAGTATTTTTCTTATGCAATATGGATGACCTAGCATGTATATGATGATGCCTATATGATGTTTTAACATGATTATGTATGCATGATAATGAAACTAATGCATTTATTTTTGTGTGTCATAGCACTCCAAGATGATTGTAGGGACGGATGGAAGAAATGTTAATGCAAAAGGGATGGTGTTAGAAAGAAATGAAGAATGATTGGGCGAGTGAAATGGAATGAGATCTTGCTTGATATATTTTGAGATTTAATTTTATTGCATGATTATCATCATAGAGCATTTTTATTATAACAATGGATAACAAACACCATGGCATGATATAGACCAAGGTGCCAAATGCTATCCCTTGAAAAATAGGCACATGACAAATAAGGAATGCCATGATGTAGACTAGTAACCATAGAAACTTGTCAGAATATGTGAGGAAGTAACCATGAAGCATGTCAGTCCTAATACAAGAAAGTGTTAGATGACCTTTCACTTGCACAGGATATTTTGATTATGCCAAATGGAATCCCAATCACACACAAGGAACTTAGTTGCCCCATTCATATTGCAAAGACAAACTGCAAACAAAAATCAAAGAGAAAAAGGTCATGAACCATCATCGCTCCTCTCATCACTTGTAGACTTCCTTGAGGCACATAAGAACATGAACAAAGATCAATCAGATAAAAAGATAAGATAAACTAGACCAACAGAGTCAACAATCATTTAGATCTTCTTGCCAGATAATGAGTGTTTGCTTGATAGGACTACAGGATAGCATCTGGTTCCAGGGAAGGAAACATGCCGTATAAGATGTCGAGTCTGGTTTTGACAATGCGACCACTTGTATAAGGCAAATGTGAAAGGAAGCTAGGTGTGCAAAAATCACTTCCTACACTAATCTAATGAGGGGATAACTATACAAATTCAATTTAATCCTTGCAACTACAACAACATGAAACATATAAATGAGATATTGTAGCAATACACATGAACTAGAAAGCAGACAGAAGAAGAGATACAAAGATATAACATGGGGAAAACCCTTATCGGGTGAAAAACCCCACACTCAGAAACCTGCATAATGTATTATCAAAACTGAAAGTTGTTTACAATACACTTTCAATGCAAGATTCAATAGTCTTCGACACTCGTGTCTGGAGTCAGTCTGGTAGCATAATAGTACATGTCAATCACATAATGTTTCTCCAACTCCAAGCACCTATTTATATAGAATATACAAGGCAATATTGGTCCTATCTTGGAATGGGTGTCCAACTTGGCCTCATGGTACAAAACCCATGCCTATGGACACTTGGTCAACATTGTAGAATGTGCCTGACACTTGTCCATAGCTCCCATCTCAAAGAGGTCACCTATTTCTAAAATGGGCTATGACAGATGCTCTTACGACACTTACGACTATCATAGAATCTGTCATAGCAGTTACAACTTACAGCTATAAGAGAATCTGTCATACACGGGCTATAAATAGCATATTCTCTTACAACATGTCATAGTCCACCTTGGGGTGCCCAAAGATGCCTTTTTCAAAGATGCTTCATGACATATCTTCACCTGTCTTACAAGCTTCTATTTTTGACTCTTACATGTCATAACTTCGTCATAGGAATCCATCATAATCGTTTCGGTCAAACATTCCCTTACACAACATCCAAGATGCTGACACATGGAAAAATACTCCTACCACAAAGTGGGATGCCTATCTCCTCATGTGAGAACAAAATTACAAGTTGTCATCTTCCATGTAGGATGACAAATCATCGTGCCACATCCCACAAAATGACAATATGGAATTTACAATTAATTTACAACATAGGCAATGAATTAATAAATACAATCATAAATAATGCAAGGAATTACCAAGGTTGAGACACCTTAATTCCCAACATTCTCCCACTTGTTGAACACCTTGTAAGAGCCAATAGAATAACATGATTTAACTACTATAGGCTGAAAGGCCTATAGACTCTGAACACCATCTAAACTTCTCTGTGCCCACTGGCTTCGTCAATGCATCTGCAACATTCTTCAAAGTATCTACCTTCTCCAAATTTACCTTCCCATCCTCTACCATGTCTCACATGAAGTGAAACTGAACATCAATGTGCTTTGTTCTAGCATGGAAAGTTGGATTCTTTGCAAGGCAAATTGCACTCTGGCTGTCACAACTAATCGTAATATGACCTGCATCAACACCCATGTTTGAACACAATCTCTTAAGCCAAATGGCTTCCTTACAAGCATGAGTTGCTACCATATATTCATCTTCTATCATGGATAAAGCAACCACAGGTTGTCACTTACTCATCCAACTAATAGCACCACCAAACAGTGTAAACACATAAGCACTGGTGGATCTCCTGCTATCAGTCAATGTCACCTGCCCAATCTAAATCCACAAATCCATGAATATCAATAGAATGCAGAGGTCCTATAGCATTGCCATGATAGCAAATGGAATACTTGGAAGTACCCCTCAAATATCTGAACACTCACTTAACTACATCCCAATGAACTTGTCCAGGATTAGCCATAAATCGACTAAGGACTCCCACTGCTTGGGCAATGTTTGGTCTTGTACAGACCATAGCATACATCAAACTACCAACAACACTAGCATAAGGTACTCTACTCATGTCCTCCACCTCACTAGAAGATTTTGGACAATCCTCAATAGACAAATTTGTCCCTAAAGAAATAGGAACACACAATGGTCTACAATCTACCATGCTGAACCTGTCTAACATGGTCTTCACATACTTACTCTAGCTTAACCAAAGTTTTCTGTTAGTTCTATCTCTTCTGATTTCCATTTCTAGAATGTACCTGGCTGCCCCTAAATCTTTTATTTCAAACTGTGCTAACAACTGAGATTTAAAATTAGAAATCATATTCTTACCCTTCCCAATGAGTAACATATCATCAACATATAGTGCAATGATGAGAATAAAATCACCATCAAACTTATAATACACACAGTGATCCGATTTCAATCTCACAAATCCAATTGACAACACAAAGGCATCAAACTTCAAATACCACCTCCTAGGAGACTGCTTCAAATCATACAGACTTATTTAATTTGCAAACCAAATTTTCTTTACCTTTCACCATGTAGTGCTCTGGTTGTGACATGTAGATTTCTTCCTCCAAATCACCATGAAGGAAAGCCGTCTTCACATCCATATGTTCTACCTCTAAGTCATAAGCTGCTGCAAGAGATAACATGAATTGAATGGATGTCAGCTTTATAACGGGAGAGAAGATCTGACCATAATATATACCCTCCACTTGTGAATACCCATTCACAACCAATCTGGCCTTATACTTCTCAACACTGCCATCTGCACCAAATTTCTTCTTGAACACCCATTTGCATCCAACGGGTTTCCGTCCAGGAGGCAAAGGCACCAAGTCCCAAGTTTGATTCTTTTCCAAAGCTGCCATCTCATCCTCCATGGCCTCCTTCCAGGAACCTGCATCTTTCATATCCATAGCCTCTGATACAGTTCTAGGTTCATTGATGTTAGTAAGCAAAGCAAAAGCACAACTAGAATCAAGCAATGTAAAACCAAACCTTTCAGGTTGCTTTCTTATCCATGTAGACCTCCTCAAGGGCTAAGGTTGAAGTTTAGCTTCTTCATCTGAGCTTTCAGATTACACGAGCTCTCCTCATCATTAGGTCCAACATTGTCTTTATGTTCAGTCTTCTCAAGGGTAACAGGAAACTGAACAACATCCTCTTTCTTTTCTTTTTCTTTTGGTTGTAAAACAGTGGAAGAAGGTGTAAGCTCTTTGAAGATGACACTTCTTCTATACAACACTTTTTTAGCCACATGGTCCCAAAGATTGTATCCTTTCACACTGACACCATAGCCAATGAAGATACACTTAACAACCTTGTTCTCCAATTTTAACCGCTTCTCCCTAGGCACATGTGCATATGCCTCACAACCAAAAACATGAAGATGCCTTATTGAAAGCTTTCTTTCAGACCACACCTCCATGGGTGTCTTTCCAACAAGAGTTGATGTAGGACATCTATTTACAAGATAGCAAGTAGTGGCAATAGCTTCAGCCCAAAACTTTTGTTCTAGGCTAGCTCCACTAAGTATACTCCTAGCCTTCTCCATCAGTGTCCTGTTCATCCTCTCTACAACTCCATTTTGTTGCTAGGTGTATGGAGTTGTCTTATGTATTTCAATCCCAAGTTCCTTGCAATATTTATCGAATTCTATAGAACAGAACTCACCACCGTTGTTAGTTCTTAAATACTTAATCTTTTTACCAGTCTGATTTTCAGCAAAGGCCTTAAACTCCTTAAACTTGCTATAGACTTCAGATTTGCTTCTGAGAAAATAAATTCATGTCCTTATACTATAGTCATCTATGAAAGATAAAAAATATACAGATTTTGATAATGAAGGAACATTAATAGGACCAAATACATCAGACTGAACAAGGTCCAACACACCAGAAGACTTATGAGAACTTGAATAAAACTGAACACGGTTTTGTTTTCCATATATGCAATGTTTGCAAAAGTTGAACTCAATATTACAATCATCTAACCCCTCAATAAGGTTTTTATTTTTCAGGGTACACAGACCCTTCTCACCAATGTGGCCAAATCTCTTATGCCATAACATTGTCTTTTCAACATGAAGCTTAACTTCCAAGGCATGAATACAACCATCAGGACTAGATACAACAAATTTCTTTACTGCTCATTCAGATGGTGGGGATGAAGTGACTGCTGCCCTCTTCCTTGAGTTAGAAGAACTATTGCATTGTGAAATGCATGCCTCCAGCTGAAACATAGTACCTCTCCAAGGACCCTTAGTAAGCACCATAGCTCCTCTAGTCATCTTGCATCCTTCTTTTGAAAAGACAACCTACACAACTACATCATTCAACATACTTACAGAAAGTAGGTTCTGTGCTAAGCCTGGTATATGCATAACCCTAGAGATCCCCCTCACTCATCGATTAGGGAATCAGATAGAGACTCTTCCACGACCAACAATCTTCAGATGAGAGTTGTCACCCAGGCACACCTTTCCACCATCGAACTCCTCATACTTAGTAAACTAGTCTCAATGCGAGGTCATGTGGAATGATGCACCAAAATCAATCAGCCACACATCATCAAATGCATGGGTTGCCAGGGCAGCGATGAAGGCATCACCATCATCTTGTGACTTGTCAGAATCTAAATCTGGGTTCTTCTTCTTCTTTTTCTTTTCCTCTTTGCATTCCTTTCAGAAATGCCCAGTTTTGCCACAGTTCCAATAGAGAGCCTTGGACTTTCCAGGGGATTCGGATCTCCCACGGGATTTGGATCTACCCTTCTCAACTTTCTTGTCCTTCCCTTTCTCCTTGGGTCTTCCACGAATCGCAAAAGCCTCTTTGGTTGCCTCAAAAGACTTTCTCCGCATCTCTTCAAATAATAATGAAGATACCACTTCATCCATTTTGAATGTGGATGTGGTGCTCTCAACAACCATGACAAGATGATCCCATGAATCTGGTAGAGAAAAAAGCAGGGTCATACACCGATCCTCCTCCTCCATCTTCACACCAATGGATGTTAATTGTACAACCAACATGTTAAAAGCTTTTAGATGATCTGCAATAGATCCTCTATCCTCCATTTGAAGAGAGTACAACTTCTTTCTCAGAAAAAGTTTATTAACCAGGGATTTGGCTTGATACACATCTCCCAACTTCTTCCAAAGCAAGTTTGCAATTTTTCTCCTCATGGACATTTAACAGGATAGAATCATTAAGACTAAGTCTTAGACCCTTAGCATTCTGATCCTTGAGATCCCAATCAGCTTGTGACATTGCAACTGGTTTTTTTCTATTGATACTTTCCTAGAGGTCTCGATCAACAAGCATGTCTTCCATCTTGAGCTTCCACAACTCAAAATTAGTGCCATTGAATTTCTCCACTTCTATCCTTTCAGATGTGCTTGCCATCTCCTTGCTGCAATTAGATTCAGAATGCTCTGCACAGACTCCCACTCAACTTAAGATTAGCTCAAAAAACCCCTACCCAACAACTAGGATCACAGGTGATCAAGCTCTAATACCAACTGAAAGGAAGCTAGGTGTGCAGAAATTGCTTCCTACACTAATCTAATGAGGGGAGAACTATACAAATTTAATTTAATCCTTGCAACTACAACAACATGAAACATATAAATGAGATATTGCAGCAATACACATGAACCAGAAAGAAGATAGAGGAAGAGAGACAAAGATATAATGTGGGGAAAACCCTTATCGGGTGAAAAACCCCACACTCAGAAACCTGCACAATGTATTATCAAAACTAAAAGTTGTTTACAATACACTTGCAATGCAAGCTTTAATAGTCTTTGACACTCATGTTTGGAGTCAGTTCCGCAGCATAACAGTACCTGTCAATCACATAATGCTTCTCCAACTCCAAGCACCTGTTTATATAGAATATACAAGGCAATATTGGTCCTATCTTGGAATGGGTGTCCAACTTGGCCTCATGGCCCAAAGCCCACACCTATGGATACTTGGTCAACATTGGAGAATGTGCCTGACACTTGTCCACAGTTCCCATCCCAAAGAGGTCGCCTATTTCGAAAATGGGTTATGACAGATGCTCTTATGACACTTACGACCGTCATAGAATCTGTCATAGCAGTTACAACTTACAGCTGTAAGAGAATCTATCATACACAGGCTATAAATAGCATATTCTCTTACAACATGTCATAGTCCACCTTGGGGCACCCAAAGATGCCTTTTTCAAAGATGCTTCATGACACATGTCTTCACCTGTCTTACAAGCTTCTATTTTTGACTCTTACATGTCATAACTTTGTCATAGGAATCTGTCATAACTGTTTTAGTCAAACATTCCCTTACACAACATCCAAGATGCCGACACATGGCAAAATATTCCTACCACAAAGTGGGACACCTATCTCTCATGTGAGGACAAAATTACAAGTTGTCATCTTCCATGTAGGATGGCACATCACCGTGCCACATCCCACAAAATGACAATATGGAATTTATAATTAATTTACAACATAGGCAATGAATTAATAAATACAATCATAAATAATGCAAGGAATTACCAAGGTTGAGACACCTTAATTCCCAACAAAATGGTAGGATTGCATTTGGTTTCAGGAATGAGACACCTCATATAAGACACCTGGTCTGGTTTTTTGAGTACGACAATCTATATAAGACTGATGATATGATTAATATGTGATGATAGTATCTAGTTTCAGGAAACAAAGCATGCTATATAAGACGTCAAGTCTGGTTTCGACAATGCAACATTCTGTATAAGACAATTGATAGCTAATAAAGGTACCTAATAGTGATGAACAGTCATGACTGGGCAATTGATGAGTTAGGATTGGAAACTTGATGGATAGTTTCGCCTATTGTTACAAGATTTGTTGAGCTTGGTTATTTGTGGAAGGTAACCTATTTATGTCTGATCAAGGTGTCAACCTTAGCAAATGACAACTTATTATGGGATATGAACTATGGTAAACTCAACTCAACGAACCCTAAGGGACTGACCTAATGCCTCGGGGGCTCATTGATGATGGCCTTGACTACGTAAAGTGTAGAGGCAATGTAGTTCGACAATTTGGATTGACATTGACACGAACTCGATAATTGACACTGTTTTAAAATTTTTTTTTGACATTTTTTGGTTTTTTTGGATTTTTGGAATGTTTTGATTAATGTCCTCTGATACCATATCTAGGATCCCATATGAAAACCTAAGTCAAGGATTTCCCCCAGTTAGGTATAGGACCAAATTATTATGAAGGAAAATGGATGGGGTAATGTTTATTATGGATGGATATGGAAAGCAAGAGACACAAAATGCCAACTATTCTCAGGCCATGAGAAGGACAACAAAGCCTTATTATGGATTGGATAAGAAAGTGGAGTTTTATTATGGATGAGGCTGTGTGCATATTATGAAAGGCGAAGTGAAAGACTGGATAAAATGATGGTAGATGATAGAACAAAGACTGACTACACATGGTGCTTGTTTGCTAGGTTTTCACCACGGTACTTATCCAAAGTGCCACCAAAGTGGTTTTCACTATTGGATGGATTATTTCTCTTTACTATTTTTATTTGTTTTCTATATATATATATTTTGATTTTTTTGATTTTTTTATAAGATTCTCTGAGGATCAAGTATGATACTTGTGAAGGTGCATGCTATTGATGGGATCTAGTAGCGGTTCACCTTCAGGAGTAGCTAGTTGATAAGTGCCAGATCCATATACTATGATTATGATGTAAGGACCCAACCAATTAGGCTTAAACCTTCCAGGTTTCTCATGGTCTAACTGATTCTTCAGATTTTCTTTTAAAACCAAGTCCCCAATGTTAAAATGTCAAACTCAAACTTTCTTGTTATAATTGTGACGGAGATGGTTTTGAAAGGCTTGTAAATGGACCAATGCATTTTTCCACCTCTCATCCAACAATTCTAGCTCATGCAATTTGGATACGTGATACTCTTCGTCATCAATGAACTACTGCATAGATACTCTTAGGGAGGGTAACTCGACCTCGATGGGAAGAATAGCTTCAGAACCAAAGAAAAGGGAATATAGAGTGGCTCCAGTGGGGGTATGAATGCTGGTTCAATAAGCCCATAAGGCTAGATTAAGTTGGATGTACCACTCATGGCCAATGTCATTGACGGTCTTCTTTAGGATTTTAATAATGGTCTTGTTAGATGCCTTAGCTTGACCATTATCTTGAGGGTAATATAGAGTGGCGAAATAGTGGTGGATATGGAATTTCTCACACAGTTCACAGACATCTTGATTCTTGAACAGATGACCATTATCTGTGACGATGGATTAGGGGACATTATACCAACATATGATGTAATTAAGGATGAACTTGGATATTTGCTTGCCAATAATATAGGTCATGGGAATAGCTTCGATCCATTTCATGAAGTATTCAATTGTAGTTATAATGAATTTATAGCCATTAGCGGAAGTAGGATGAATCTTTCCCACAAGGTTGAGTGCTCATTGAGAGAAAGGCCATGGTGATGTAATTGGATGAAGTTCTTGAGCATGCGCACGTACAAGATCTCCATGTATCTGGCATTGTCGACATTTCTTAACAAAATTATATGCATCACATTCCATAGTAGGCCAATAGTATCTAGTTCACACGATCTTCTGAGCCAAGGTAGGTCCACTAGAGTGAGCTCCACCTATACCATTGTGTACTTCGTGTAAAGTTGTTTGCGCTTCATTAGAATCGAGACATCTAAGGATGGTACTATCTAGGCTTCGATGGTAAAGGGTATCATCGATGATGACATATCTAGAGACTTGATGAATAAAAGTTTTTCGTTGATTGGAAAACAAGTCAAGGGGAATGATTTGGTCATGTAAGTAGTTGTAAATATCGCTATATCAAGGGTAGTTAGGACCAACAATTTCACACACAAGCTCAGATTCGAGGATATTGAATGTAGGGATCAAAAGCTGTTCCACCAAAAACTAATACTGAGGTACATTATTAGGTATATCCAAAAGAGATCCTATGGTGGCCATTGCATCAACTGCTTTATTCTAAATCCTTGGAATTTGACTGAAGATGATAACATCAAAATACAACTTGAAACTATCAACCATCCGCGTGTATGGTGTGAGCTTTTCATCCTTTGTATCATAATCATCATTGACCTGATAGATAACCAATTGTGAATCACCATAGACTTGAAGATTTTTTATTTTCCATTTAATAGACATGAGAAGTCCTGTGAGCAACGCTTCATATTTAGCTATGTTGTTGGTGCAAGAGAACACTATTCTGAATGACTTAGGTATTGTCTCCTTGAGGTGTGATAAAGAGAATTCCATCCCCTGAACCATAATTTGTACAAGATCCATCAAAATAAAGTTTCTATGTATTTGAAGTTTCTATTGTAAAAATTGACTCATTAGGAAAATTAGAAACCAATGGATAATCTGCTATTGTTGGGGCGTCTGCAAGTTGATTGGCTATCACTTATCCTTTTATTGCCTTTCAATCAACATACTCTATATCAAACTCACTCAAGATCATGACCCATTTCACTAGTCGACATATTAGAGCTGCTTTGTTGAGTGAATACTTCAATTGATCTATCTTTGCGAGAAGCTTTGTCTGATGGTTTAACATATAGTGTCAAAGCTTTTTGTTGGGAAATAGTTGTTGTACACCTTGCATAATATTGCATTATTTTATTCATGTAAAATAAATATTTATTTGTGGTGCATCTTAATTGATGTGTTTAACCACATTAGATATTTATTTGGAGGCCACTTGTAAATGTTGTATGTAACATTGGGTTATTATTTATATTATTTAATTGTTGGAAAAACGTAGTAGTAACATTAAATAATGGGGTCAATGGTTTTGTGTATTCATGGTTTTGGAAGACATTGTTTTGTCCAATACCACAAGTTGTATTTGTGTGAGCTTGGTCTATAAAAGCAAGCACATGGTCATTAGTATTTGGTTGGTTGGCTATTTCATTGTAGGTGGATTAGAGGTTTGTGAGAGGTTGTCATTGTATTGAGCTCTCTCCTGTAAGTGCATATTGTGAAGCATGGTAGGTGATGTGTTGATTCATGCTTGGACACATGAAGGATGCATTGGAGGTGCTTGATGGATTCAGAGGTGTTCATGGAGACTCATGGAATGTATTGTAATATCTTTGTTGCTGAATAATACATATCGGTGTCAATGCTTTTGGAGGTTGGGTTTTTCCCTCTTGAGGGTTTTCTCATGGTATATGTTGTGCTTGTTCATTTGATCTTTGTATTATGATTATTTGCTACATCTTTTTCTCCTATTGGGTTATGTGGAATTGGTTTTTTTTGACCTGCAAATTCCTAACATGTGGTATTAGAGCCATGTTTATGGTTGAGGGAGGTGTAAGCTCCTTGGATTTGTATAACCCTTTTGTGTATAGATCGGATGCAAAATGGAAGCCATGGAAATGCATGAAAGGATTTGGGACATTATAAGGTTTTGTGCAGTTTGTATTATAGATTTGGGGTTCTAGGTATTGGAGATTTGCTATATATTGTGCAGATTTGGTGATTGAAAAATCATGACTAAAGAGGGTTTCTTGGGTTGGTGCAATGAGGGTTTTGTGGAGGGATTTTTTGCAGATGACCTCTTGGGACAAAATGGACCTTGCCGTTGGATTCAGGAGGCTCGAGAGGCGGAGAAAAACATATCATTTGCTCTATTTTGGACACAGGGCTTGGAAGGAGAAAAAAATACCCATACTTGGTTTGGCCATACAGACTATAGAGGTACGTTGTTACAAAAAAAATGAAAAGTTTTCTTGCGTAATGTTTTTTAAGTTTCTATGACTAAAAGGGGAAAATTAAAAAAAAACTTTTTGGGCGGTTCGCAGACCACCCCATTGTATGTAGGCACGACCTGCACAGCTTGGCAGTGCCGCACAGGCTTGTTAGGCTCGTGTCAGTCCTAGTTGGTAGGCCTTGACATGGCCGATAGGCCCTTAGGTCACCGGTCCGGCGCCTATTTGGTCCAGTAGGGGTGCTGCCAGCAGGTAGTAGCCCCACCTCCCCCCCCCACCGTGGGGTTTTTTAAATTAAAATTATTGTTTTTTAATGGCTACAGTAAAATTTGATGATAGCGACAAAATTAAAAAATTAAAATTGAAACCTTTGAAAAATTAAAATATGCCTAGGGTCTGTGGAATAAAACAAATTTTAAAACCTTTTTTGAAATCTGCCACATCAAAAGGTGACGCCAGCTAGTATGCCACATCAACACTACTGCCCAGTCATCAGTGCATAGTCAACACCACGTCAGTGATGACATCAATAGGTACAAAGGGTCCTGCCAGGGGTCCCCTTTTAGCCCTAGGAGGGAATTTTATTTTGGGAGGCATAACTTTCGCCCATGGTATCATATTTTTGACTTCTTATAGGTGTCAGAAAGGCCTCTCTAAGCACTACATAGTGGTATAGGTTTGGTCATCAGATTTTTCTATTTGTGTCAGAATTTGGTGCTTGAAGCCAGGCATTGCTTTGGGATAGTTTTATGCTCATATGTTTTGCATACGGAATCAGATTTTCAATTTTGGACAAGTGTTGGAGAGGTATTGTAGTGTACTACAATTTAGATTGTGTAATTTTTAGTTTGGTGTGTAGAGAGAGATTGGTACTTGTTTGATCACTTGTAGGAGCCTGAGATTCAGAGTGTAATTATGAGTGCATTCGAATGGATTTTTTGGCACAAAATTGTGGGACTGCATGTTTTTATGAGACCATCAACATGGTATAATAGGTTTTCAGATTTGGTTCTTCCAGATACTATACGCTCAAAATCGTGACTTTGATTGCCTGGGGCTATCGGGTTGGATTTCGGCACGCACATGGACCCTTTCCCTCCTTGCCACGGGATGATTCACCACGTCACTCTCGCTCATGTAGAAGTAGCCAGTCGAGAGGAGGTGAGACACAGTGGGGGTTTGGCTTGTTGGAGAGCTGGACTTCACAAAGGGGGGTCGGCAAGATCTGTGGCCTTTGTTGTTGTGCATTTTGTTGAATGTTTCGCTCAATTGTTGTGGTAGTTGAAATAACCCTATGACCTGAAAGGTCACTAGTCTCTCTTCCTCTATTTGGATTCCTTGATTTCCACCTTTGTGTGGGCAAATAGTTGTTTTCGTTGATTGCTTCTATTGTTTCTATGTCTCTGAGAAATGCTCTGTGTAGTCGTAATTACCTAATTTCTTCAATCAACAAGAGAACAAATGGGTCTTCTTGTGGTGGAATGTGTGTCTGTTGTTGAGGTTGTGGATGCAACTCCTCGATCTCATCGCGGATAGCCCTTACCCACTCTCCTCTTACTCCTAAACACATTCATGAATCAGGATAGAGGGAGTCGTATAATTACTAACTCTAACCAGATCTAGGGTTTTGACCTAGGGTTTGACTTTGTTCAACTCTGATTACCTCGTGATGGAATCGAGGATTTGCAATGTTGTCTATTTTAATAGATCTAAATGAATGCAAACTAAATGATAACATGCTAAATGTCTTTTTGGTATTTTTTAAAGTATTTTGGAAAGGAAAATGCTTCTAATCTATGAAAGAAATATGTATGCAATCCTCTATGTCTTTTCAAATGCAAAGTTTAATCTATGTCTTTGTGGGTTTTTGGTGTTTTCAATGCAATCTAACTTAATGGAAAGGGAAGATGCTTTTTCTAACAAAGTAGATTTATGAATGTAAAAATGATTAATCTAGCATGCAAGATCTAACCTATCAAGGAAAAAGCAAAAATGTTACTAATCCCAAGAGCAATGTGATTATCTAATTACTATGAAAGCAATGAAAGAACCTGAAAGAGATGAAGATTTGTTGACTCCACTACCCTCAGTATCCTTGTATAGGCAACCTCGAATCCTTCTATGACAGCAGGTGATCCTCTTGACAACAAAATGACCCGAAGAAGCAAAAAGAAGCTTTTGTGAAGCTTGTATGAGCTCGATGTGAGCTTTAAATTGAGCACAGTGGCTAAAAATTGAGCAACGTAGCGTTGCTTGATTGAACAAAGAAAGTAAAAGGCACTTATGTCCTGTATGAGCATATGAATGCTAGGTTGGAGAGCAAACTTGGCAAGAGCTGGTGCACAATGAATTTGCCTCCCTTTGTGCTTAAGGGAGGGGGATATTTATAGGTTTGAAGAAGGGATTGAATTGAAGAGTTAACTCATTTGATTGACGAGTTAACAAGAATAGATTGGGGAGTTAACAAGGTTGATTACCTAGTGAACTCAGCTGATTAGGGAGTGATGAAGTAATGATAGCTTATCACTAAAGAAGAAATGGAGGTGAGGGAATGCATGAGATTGATTAGAGAGTTAATTTGAGATCAAATAGAGCTAATTATGCATGTGTGGGTGCATGAAATAGTTAACTCCATATCAAGGATCAAAAATCATGCAAACAAAAATAAAAATGAGCAAAAACAGAGCAAAAATGAGAGAGAAACTCAAGTTTTTCTACGGGTCAAAAGATGGCAGGGTCGCCCAGGGAGATCATGAGTCGCCTGGGGAGATCTAGGATCAAAAGTGTAGAATGCAAAAATTTGTTGGCAGAAGGTATAGGGGAGGAAAAAGGAGATTTCTACATCAAGAAATAGGTCAGTCATGTGGAAGAATCCAAATCTCCACTTGCATCTTCAGGATCCCCAGTGGCGATATGGAAATAATAGGGGGAGATTTGGATGAGTTGGTCGAAATCGAAAATGGAAAGGGGGAGATGGATCGGGGGACCTCTAGAAGGCTTCTATGAGGTGCACTAGATGAAATACAAAAGGGAGAGGTGAAAACTCACCTACAAGACACTCACAAGGCTTAGGATCAAGGTCGAAAGCCACAAAACACAAGTCAACAAGTGTCGCAACAACTGTCAAAAATTGTCGCAAACGGGGAAGAATGAGAATCGACAAAGCAGAAATGACACAAAAGAAGAAGAGAGGACATGTCATCAAGAGGCCTGCTGCCCAAAGGATTTATTTTCATGCTTACATGTACGTGACAAGGATTTTAATAATCATAGGGGTCCTCATGGAGGTAGTACGTGATTTTTGTGCTTACATATTTGCCCCCTCGGGGATGGTAGTCTACATGAAAGGTAGGTATCATTCCCAAGCTAGGCCTTACCTGTTGTTAATTTTCTGTAATTTGTACCTGCAATAACTAGTATCAGTCGGCATCTAAATATATCAAAACAAATAATGAAAACTAAAATGATGAACTTACCATGGATCGTTTAAGTTTGACTAGTTGCTTGCTTTTGTCAGTTTGGACCTATAGGCATGAGAGCATGCAAAACTATGCACGAAACAAAATACATAAAAGCAAAGAACTAATCTAAGTGCATAAAAGAAACTAAGCTAAGGGCAAACAAAGAGAGCCAAATTGTGAGATCAGAATGAAACGGTGACGGAATTGTTTGTGTGAGAAGTTGATAGAGGTATCATCGAGGGGATCACAGAGATGGCCACCTCTTCCTCAACCGCAGAGAATCGGGTAAGCAATAAGTGAGAAACTCTTCTCTAAACCCTAGCTTGTACTTTATGAAAAATCTCTTGAAATTGTTTATTTTTGGTGATTTTTCTTGTTGGATTGCATTTGTCTTGTCGTTTAGAGCAAGATTGGTCTTTTGTTTTCTAAAGTCAGCTGAGAAACAAGGTTTTTTGGACCGATTTTTGCTTGAGGGGGTCACTCTTAGGGTTGCCCCTTTTGGCAAGCAGGGTCACCCAGGGAGATCCTGTCTGACAACAGGGTCACCCTGGGGGATCCTGCTTTGCAACAGGGTCACCCAGGGAGATCCTGACTGACATCTGGGTCACCCAGGAGGCGACCCTGTGGGATTGGTTTTTGGCTGCATTTGTCATTGTTTAACACTTCTTTCGCTCTGCACTGACATGAATTGGTCACTAAATCTGCCTGTTTATTACAATTTCTGAAGGTTTATATAATTTTTTGTGTAAAGTTTTCTATAGTTTTATGATTTTTAGGGATTTTTGTGAGTTTACGAGATCTAACCTAAACTTCTCTTTTTGATTTTTTGCAGGAGATGCGCATTCGATGGAATGTTGGCTGAGAGCAAGGGTGGATTTTAGGGATGTTCACTTCACTTAGTGCTAAGGATCATGCCATACTCAAGAGGATAGGTCTTGGCAGAGTTTGTCACGTTCTCGTGATCCATCCTGTATCTTGTATATGCTATGATATTCTGACTTACTGGGATGCAGATAGGAACACATTCAGGTTCCCACAGATTTTAGGGGAATGGATTATCACTCTTTATGATATGTATCGCATTCTTGGGGTTCCTGTAAGGGGACAAACTCTATTTCTTCTTGCCAGTGAGTCTTTTGAGAACAAGACTTCTTGGGCTACTTTTATGGGGGTTAATCATCTCGGGGATCAGATAGGAGTTCTACTTTCTTCAGCACCACGACTCTGCATCCGACTTCTGATGAGGTTTCTGATTGGTTTGATCGCTTTGAGACTGTCGAGAGATAAGGCCTCGGCTTATCTGAGATGGTGTTGGGCACCCATCATTCATGGTTTAGAGGAGCGCACAGTTATGCATGGGGACCTGACATCCTGGCTATGGTCTATAGAGATTTCTATTGGATCTATCAGCGAGGGGCTCTAGCTTTTATCCACTCTTCTCTGATTATGACGTGGATTTTTGAGCACATCAAACCCTACCAGAAGCTTATTCCTCTTCCAGACAGGTGACTACCAAGAGCAGCGAGGTGGGCACACATTGGTTATTATGATGCTACTCTTCCCACTATTGCCACCCTTACAGACGATGACATGATTTCTAACCCCTACCATGACATGGAGGGGGCTTGGGTCTAAGATGGCGAGATGACGACGTACTGCCGTGAGGTTTTAGAGATCACAGATCACAATGGTCAGGTTGAGGCTCATTGGGTGGATCGAGTCTTACAATAGTTCAGCAAGGATGTCTTGGAGGCTTGCCCCCTATGTCTACTTGTTACAGGACCGTTTAGGAGATGGGGGAGATTGGACAGTGGGGCATCGCTTGGACACCTTTGACTCCAGGTGTCTTCATCACTAGAGCTTCTAGAGGAGGATGAAGGAGAGGGAGAGGGACTCCTTCCTGATTTGTGACTATGATAATTGATTCAGAGTCCACTGATGAGGACTATGTTCCTGATTGCGATGGTTCTTCAAATGAGGCCCCTCTCGAGGATGAGGATTTTGATGACATTAATGTCCCGAATGAGGTTCCTGACATCCCTGAGGGTCCTCCTATTGTTCCGTGACCTCCTCACTCAGATGAGGTGATGCGTTAGGTTGACCCTGATTGGAAGCTTGGAGATCCACGTGAGTTTTGGTCTATTTTTTTTTGCTTTGGCTTTGTCCTTTCTCTTTTCATGTGGCATTGACTTGGTCTTGTCTTTGATTTTGGTTTTTCAGGCAATCTCAAAGAGTGGAGGGACTTGGTTCAGGAGGTTAATGTTGGATTAACCTTTCCCTTTACTAGGATGACCCGTGATCATCTCTTAGATGATCCTGGTGTGCCCCCTATTGCGGGATGACACACATACATTTTTACTCCTATTTACCATGGGTGTGAGATGATTACAGAGCTGAGGACCCAGATTAACATGGTTCAGGGTGAGAATAAAGTACTTCGGGAGATGGCTCACCTTAATGTTAGGCGTTCTAGCACTAGCATGGTGGAGCCTTCACAATCGCATGCCCACAACAGAGCACATCATTCTCATAGGTCCCATGGAGCGACGAGTGGTACTCGTAGACAGAGGAGCTGAAGCCCCGAGGGTTCTGTTGTAGGGAACCAACCTTGACTTGCTTTTCTTAAACTTTGTGCCCCCTTGCATGGGGAGCCTCTACTTCTCTCGAGAGCATTTTGCCTTAGCTCTTTGATACCTATTGTATATGTAAACTTCGGATGTATCTATGAAAGTTTATCTCTTTCTACTAATTTTTCTCTTGGTCAAATTCTGTACTCATCTCTTGTGCATTTTTGGAAGTTTTAGGAATTTTTTGATTATGGTGACCTTTTTAACTCTTTTAACAAATGCAATTATGACAACGATGATATGTTTTTGTAATTTTGTAGAACTCATATATGATATGCAATTTACGATATGATAATGCAAGAACACAAGAAACACATTAAATGAAACTATAACACCTTATTGAATGTCATGAGATGTGACACTTGACTTTATTGCTTTGAGACTCCTTTTCTAATTTTGATATGAATGCAATGTCGAACAAACAAGATGACTGCTCTTAAATACAATTTTCAATTCAGGGGATTGTAGGTTTTCTTGATATATATAACCTATTCAAGGCTGTGAGACGGGTTTTTAGGAAAACTCAAGTGGGGGAGTGAAATGAATCATGGAGTGCTTCTGATTTCTAGGCTTTTGCTAAAGGCTAAACACTGATCCTTATCTAGATAGGACAATCTGACAAGCTTTCAACTTAGACAAGCAACAAGTTTTATAGGTGTTTGCTAGACTTAGATCATAGATGGCAAGCAAGATAGACACGAGGTAAAGGATATTTGGGAAAGAATAAAGGTCCCTAGATAGAAGATGATCCTATAAACAACTAGACTCTTCAACTTTGCTCAGCTAGTGTGTGTGTGTGCTTTGTACCTTTATTTCTCTGTTAGAATGTCACTTTTGAGGCTTCGAGCTTAGACTGATCTCCACCCAAGAGTACGGACATTCAACAACCTTCTCTCTTTCACTCTTCTTTTGTATCTCTCTTTTTTTGCTTTTCACTTTTTTTTTGTATTTTCCTCACTTGATTTTTCTCATTTTTTTGGATTTTGATTTTTCAAGGAATGAATGCTTTTTGGAACTTTTGCTATGCAATGCTTTGATCTCTCTATTCTCACTTTTCTAATCTCTTATTTTGATCACTCATTTTATTTTATTCACTCAAATTTTAGATTGCTTCCTTTAGTGTTTTGATCTTCCTGACATTTTTGGCCAAGAAAGATAAGGGGTTGAGCGCCACCTAAAGTTTTTGTAATCCGGTTGGACTTCTCAACTACTAGGGAAGAATTGGGAAGGTCTACTTGCAAGCTTCCTTTGAACACTATAGGTTTGAATACTGACTTTGCTTAGACCTAACATCTTGACTTATTAAGACTGGGATTGGTGTAAAGCTAAGAGCTAGGCTTTGATTTAGAATCACTGGGAATGAAGGGGGACAATGGCAGTTTGTGAAAAATGTAGAATCTCTAGGTCTTGAAAGGATGACATATATCTGGGCAACATTAGACTCCTTACTAAAGGGAAAATAGCACAAGAGCAAGTCACAAACATTAATTCAAGATGAACAGAATGATGCAGAAGTGCAAGAAATAAATTATTTTTGACATTTTTTGAGTTTTTATAGTTTTTTTTTTGTATTTTTATGTTTTCTATATTTTTTTGTTTTTTTAGACATAATATTTCTTGAGGTGAAAGGCATTGACTGTTTCACCAAATTCCTCTCCCTCCATTATGCACAAGAGATAAGCACCGTTTTTGAGATCTTCTTTAATCATGTAGGGGCCTATCTAGTTGGGTTTGAATTTTCATCCTTCACTTGCTCTTTTATCAATCAGATTGTCTATCCTGAGCACTAAGTCTTCCATTGTAAAGGGCATTGGGATGAATTTCTTATTATACTGCTTTTTCATTCTTGCTAGGTAAGAATCATGGCCTTGAACAGCTCTTAGGTGCATTTCATCTATCATTTCTAATTCAGCCAACCTAACTGCCCTATATTCTTCATTATCTAATAATCCTTGCAATGACATTCTCAGGCTGGACAATTCTACTTCTAACGGCAACACCACTTCTGACCCAAAGGTAAGGGCATAGGGGGTGGTTCCAATTAGTGTTTTGACACTTTTTCTATAAGCCCAAAAAGCTGGATATAGTTGCAGATGCCAGTCTCTCTTGGAGTCTTTTACGATTTTGACCAATATTGACTTCAAGGTTTTGTTGGTAGCCTCTGCTTGTCCATTTCCTTGAGGGTAATAAACCAAAGGGGAGCTGTGGTTGATATGAAATCTTTCACATAATTCTCTCACCTGTGGGTTTTTAAAGGATGAGGCATTATCTGTCACTATGACTTGAGGGATTCTGAACCGGCAAATGATTTGGTTCAAAATGAATTTAGTGATCACGACTCCCGATATTATGGTGAGAGGCATGGCCTCTACCCACTTTGTGAAATACTCTTTTGCCATTATGATGAATAGATGTCCATTTGTTGATGGGGGGGATATCTTTCCCACCAGGTCTAATCCCCATGTGGAGAAGGGCCAAGGTGTGACAATTGGTTGCAAATCTCTCATTGGTGTATGGTGAACATGAGTGTAAACTTGACATTTCGAGAATCTTTTTAGAAATTTGATTGCATCTCCATATAAAAAAGGCCAAAAGTATCCCATTCTATGTATCTTTCTTGCTGTGGCATGACCACCAAAATGTCCACCACAGATTCCACTGTGAAACTCTTCTAATATCGTACGTGCTTCTTCCTTGTCAACACATCGAAGCAATATTCCATATAGGGCCCTCCGATAGAGGACATCATCTATCAAGCCATATTTTGTGGTGAGGATGCGTAATCACCTTTTTCCCAAAGGTGTCATGTTTTCTGGGTAGGTTTTGTTTGCGAGATAGTTCATGATGTCTTGGTACCAATATGACGCGGCATACTTCTCAAGATCCACCGCACAAATCTCTTCATCGGGGAAATCTTCGTTCACAGGTTCTTCTTGGGGGACTGGATTATCTACTAACCAATCTACTATTATTTGTCCCTTGATTGCCTTTTGGTTGACGTAAGTTAGCTCGAATTCACTTAACAAGGTTATGAACTAACCGGATCTTCTTGAGAGCATAAGTTGATTCAGAAAGGTCCTCAATTGTTCAGATCGTATCATGACTTTAGTCTCTTAATTCAACATGTAGTGTCGAAGCCTTTAGGTTGTAAAGACTATGGCCAAGCACTCCTTTTCAGCCTGAGTGTAATTCTTTTCATATTCCAATAAGGTTCGACTTATGAAATAGATGGCTCTTTCTCTTCCAGCCTCATCCTCTTGAGCTAGCATGCATGCTACGGAGATATTGGTGGCTCTGAAGTATAGGATGAAGGGTTTGTCATGCTTTAGCGGCATCAACGTGGGTGGGGTTAAGAAGAATCTTTTTACTTGTTCAAATGTGTTTTGATAGTTTACAGTCCAAGTAATGCCCACTTGTTTTTTTAGCAATTGGTTGATCAGATGGATTTTGAAAGTCATATCTAGTATGAATCGTCTGATTGCACCTAGCTATCCTAAGAAGGCTCTTACTGGTCTCTCACTTGTTGGAGGGGTTGCATTTAGGACTGCTTTGACTTTGGCTGGGTTAACATCAATACCTCTTCGTGAGACGATGAATCCCAACAATTTTCATGTCGTGACCCCAAAGACACATTTTTCAGGATTTAACCTTACTTTGTATTCTTAGAACTTATTGAAGATTTTTTGCAAATCCTCCACATATTTGCCCCTTTGTTTTGATTTGGCCAGAAGATCATCTACATAGGTTTCCACTATCTTTTGTATATAATCATGGAAGATACATGTCATAGCCCGTTGATATGTGGCTCCAGCATTTTTCAACCCGAAGGGCATAACTATATAGTAGAAGGTTCCCCAGGGGGTAGTGAATGTAGTTTTATTTTGGTCAACTTGTGCAATCTTGATCTGGTTATATCCTGAAAATCCATTCATCAGAGAGAGAACTTCATACCCTACCGTTGAATCGATAATTTGATCAATGGATGGTAATGGGAAGTCATCTTTTGGACAAGCCTGATTGATGTCTGTAAAATTGAGACATATCTAAAATTTTCCATTCTTTTTTAGGACTGGGATGATGTTTGACACCTAATTGGAACAATCAACTAGTTTGATGAATCCAACATTCAATAGCTTTTTAAGTTCTTCCTTTACCATTTCGGCTACTTGTGGTTGTATGGGCCTCAGTTTTTGTTTTATGGGTTTGGCGTCTGGTTTTGTTACTAAATTATGCACCACAATCTTTGGATCTAACCCTAGCATATCTGAGTATGCCCATGCGAACACGTCAGAATATTCAATGAGAAACTCTGTGTATTCCTCTAATTCTTCATCATTTAGTTCTCCTCCTAGTTTTAACATCCTAAGTTTTTCGAGTGTACCAATGTTGATGTCGATTGTATCTCTTGTCAGGGAGGGGTGTCCTTCAAATTTCTGAGGAGCAGGCGGTAAATCTGAGTTTGACTCGATTTAAAGGATTGCTTTCTCATTTCCAAAATAGTCCTCAGGATGAGGGAGGAGTAAGTATCCTTTTTTATGGTGGACACTTGGAAGCCCATCATATGCGTGCAAATATTCTAGGATGGCTTCATCGTTCTTAGTGTAGTCTCAGGTTGGTCATTCTTCTTGACCCATGGCATAATTTAGGATATCTGGTAACCCTTCTCTATCTAACAGTGGCTCTCCACGCACTAAAATAATGTATTCTGAGTTTTGTAATTGATCATACGGTGAGAATAATGCAGCCGATGTAGCCATTGAATCTGCTACTTGATTTTCTTCTTTGGGTATGGCTTTGATGGAAAGAAAGTTGAAGAATTGAACTAACTTGCTGATGGTCTCTTTGTAAGGTTGCAATCGTTCAGATTTTGTTTCGTAATTGTCCGCAACTTGGTTGATCACCAATTGAGAATCTCCAAAGGCAGAGATTTTTTTGATCCCCATTCTCATGGCTAGCATGACTCCTAGGAATAGAGCTTCGTACTCAGCTATGTTGTTGATGCAAAAAAAATCTAGTCTAAAGGTGAAGGGAAGGATTTTTCCATCAGGGGATGTTAGGATTATCCTGGTTCCTACCCCCATCTTACAACTAGCGCCGTCGAAATGTAGGGTCCATAATCTTTCATGGTTCTGTGAATGAGATGCTTCTTCAAACTCATAGGTGTAAGTTCAGTTTTCCTCTTTTTAGTATCCTTCTTCAATGATATCAATTGTTCCAACCAAAAGGTTTTTGATGTCCCATTCATTAATACACGGGATGGCTGCTAAGCCAAACAACACATGAGATTTAGTGGTATGTAGATCAAAAGGGAATTCCTTAAGATCATCCATTCTTTGGTAGGATATATTATGAGCGGTCACGTTGGTTTGAACATCCTGAGTTTCCTCATTCTGTTTCTCTTTCATTTTCAACTTCTTGTCTTTTTCTTCCTGTTCCTTTCTGTAAACACTGAAAGGATCAGGGTCTGCCTTGACTATGACCACCTTTCCTAAGTGATGAAAATGTATTTCTTGGAATAGTGTTGAGGTGACGGCCTTCATGGAATGAATCCAGGGTCTCCCCAGGATCATGTTGTAATTGGTTTCTTGGTTAAAGGCATAGAAGTCGGTAGAGATAGTCTTTCCCATCAGATTGAATGGTAGGCTGATTTTCCTAACTATTTGGATGTCATGACTGTCATAAATTCTCAATGTGGCAATTTGTTGTTTGATTCCTATTTTGCTGTATCCCATTCATCGTAAAAAGGACATTGGCAAGAGATTGACTACTGATCCTTCGTCTACCACCACCCTTTTTATAGTGACCTCTTCAACTTGAATTTGTATGTATAGAGGTGAATCCTTCCTTTTATCATTTTGGTTTAGCTTAGCAACATCGAAGGTGAGAGGGGGTGATTCTCCTTGTAAGGGACATCTGACCTCCAATACCTCTAGAAATGTTTTTCAATGTGAGGGAGATGTTTTCAACAAATTTATCACTTGTGAGAAGACGTTCTCTGTTTGGTTTGTTTGTTCCTCTTCATGGATCATGAATACCTCTTGGTCTAACTCTATGCTATTCGTATGGTTCTGGTTAACTTTTCCTTTTTTGATTTGAGGTTCTTTCTCCTTGCTTTGTGATTGGAGCATTTTGAGAAAATCTTTTTGTTGATTGGGTATGAGTTTGGAGATAGCTTTATTGTAACCATAACAGGTTTTTGTTTCATGACCTTTCCTTCCATGGAACCAGCAATAAGTATTGGGGTCATATGAAGATCGGTTTGACCCCTAATTTCCCTTTTATCACCATTTGTCATTACTTGGATTGTTTTTCACAATGTTGACATCTCTTTCTTGAGGTACATTAGTTGTTGTCTTTTCTGCTCCTTTTTGAAGCTTTCCACAAGCATCATAAGTTTTCCTACCACTATCAATGGCGGCTTGATCAATTCTTAAAGCACTTTCCAATGCTTCTTCATAGGACATGTATGGTAATTTATGAACTTCTTCTCTCATGTCTTTGTTAAGGGCATGTAAGAAGGGGTCGCATAGTTCTTGGTGGTCCATGTTTAGAGTGCTGGTTGAAGAGTAGAGCACTTATCTTCATCGGGTGACAAAATGTGCTATAGATTCATTTGGTTCTTGTTTCATCGTGAGGAACTCTCTGATCCTTGTTTTCACGAGTTTGTTCATGTTAAATGCCATGACAAATTCTCTGATTAGTTGTCTGAACAAGTGGATCGAAGCCTCTAGAAGATAATAATACCAATCCAAGGTGATACCTTCATGCATTTTTGGGAAAAAATTTGGGACAACTCCATCCTAAGGAAGGAGTTCCCTTATGGCTGTAGTATAAGCTTTGATGTGAGAGTTTGGGTCTCCCTCTCCTTTGAACTTCAGGAGATCTGGCAATGGCTTTGGTAGTTGCACACTCCTTATAGTCTGGTTTAGAGGCTCTTTCAGATATTTGAGATATGTTCCTAAGAAAGCACTCTAAGATTGCGGGGTTGTTAGTAACAACCCTGTGGGTAGGTTTTGATAGCCCACCATTGGATTTGTTAGATTGTTCTGAATAGGAGGATTCCCATTTAGACAAGTGTCATTACTAGCATGTCTTGAATAGTAATTGAGGTAGGGGGATTTTGAGATGCCCCCTAGTCTTGTTCATGAGATTTTGTTTTTTTCTTTGGAGCAACTTGTTCTGCTTCTAGGATCCTGATTCTTTGCACTAGAGTTGCGATTACATTTGCAGGAGTCACAGCTCTAGGGTTTTCTTCATTTCTAGGATGCTTTATTCGACCGCCTTCATAGTGACGGGCTTCCTCTCATGTGGCCTTCTCTTTTTGTTCTTCTAAGGTAATCCTCAATGCTTCTTGAGCGTCTTTGGTTTCCTGTAGATGCCTTTCTAACCTTCTAACCTCTTCATCAAGGTGAGTATTCAATGTACTTGTGGAAGGTTGTTCTGGTTGATGTACTTCTGATCTTATCCTTCTAGTCTTATGTGGTGCATTTGGTATGGCCCAGTCATTTTCCCAAGCTGGGTTATTAAAGGATAGGGAGCGCCTGGACTCTCTTGGATCATGTTCATAGTCAGAATCTTCATAGTCGTAACAATTGGTAATAGGTGCATCAGTATGAGGTGGCACATACCTATCAAAAGAAGGGGTTTCAGGTTCGTTTGAGGGAATGTTTCCCTAGTTCAAGTCTAGTTCTATCATATTTAGGGGTGCCATAGACATCGTAGAATAAATGGAATGGATGGTGGAGCAAATGATGGAAGTCGAAGTGGCTATGAAAAAGCAACGAAAGGATGTTTGAAATGTTTTCGCAATGGGATCACAAAAAGCTTAACCAAGATAAGGCGTTGCTCTTCATGTTAGGTTCACCAAAATATGTACTCTCAAAATCATGACTTCGGTTGCCTGGGCTTGTCAGGTTGGATTTCAGCACACACACGAACCCTTTCCCTCCTTGCCACGAGGCGATCCTCCACGTCACTCTCGCTCACATGGAAGTAGATAGTCAAGAGGAGGCAAGACATGATGGGGGTCTGGCTCGTTGGAGAGCTAGACTTCGTGAAGGGGGGTTGGCAATATCTGTGGCCTTTGTTGTTGTGTGTTTTGTTGAATGTTTCGCTCAATTATTGTGGTAGTTGAAATAACCCTATAACCTGAAGGGTCACTAGTCTCTCTTCGTCTATTTGGATTCCTTGAATTTCACCTTTGTGTGGGCAAATAGTTGTTTTCATTGATGGCTTCTATTATTTCTATGTCTCTGAGAAATGCTCTGTGTAGTCGTAATTGCCTAATTTATTAAATCAACAAGAGAACAAATGGGTCTTCTTGTGATGGAATGTCTGTCTGTTGTTGAGGTTATAGATGCAACTCCTCGATCTCATCATGAATAGCCTTTACCCACTCTCTTACTCTTAAATACATTCATGAATCATGATAGAGGGAGTCCTATAATTGCTAACTCTAACCAGATCTAGGGTTTTGACCTAGGGTTTGACTTTGTTCAACTGTGATTACCTCATGATGGAATCAAGGGTTTGCAATGTTGTCTATTTTAATAGATCTATATGAATGCAAACTAAATGATAACATGCAAAACATCTTTTTGGTATTTTTTAGAGTAATTTGGAAAGCAAAATGCTTCTAATCTATGAAAGAAATATGTATGCAATCCTATATGTCTTTTCAAATGCAAAGTTTAATCTATGTTTTTGTGGGGTTTTGGTGTTTTTAATGTAATCTAACTTAATGGAAAGGGAAGATACTTTTTCTAACAAAGTAGATCTATGAATGTAAAAATGATTAATCTAGCATGCAAGATCTAACCTATCAAGGAAAAAGCAAAAATGTTACTATTCCCAAGAGCAATGTGATTATCTAATTACTATGAAAGCAATGAAAGAACCTGAAAGAGATGAAGATTTGTTGACTCCACTACCCTCAGTATCCTTGTATAGGCAACCTCGAATCCTTTTGTGATAGCAGGTGATCCTCTTGACAACAAAATGACCCGAAGAAGCAAAAAGAAGCTTTTGTGAAGCTTGTATGAGCTTGATGTGAGCTTTGAATTGAGCACAGTGGCTAAGAATCGAGTAGCATAGTGTTGCTTGATTGAAAAAAGAAAGTAAAAGGCACTTACATCTTGTATGAGCATATGAATGCTAGGTTGGAGAGCAAACTTGGCAAGAGCTGGTGCATAATGAATTTGCCTCCCTTTGTGCTTAAGGGAGGGGGGTATTTATAGGTTTGAAGAAGGGATTGGATTGAAGAGTTAACTCATTTGATTGATAAGTTAACAAGAATAGATTGTGGAGTTAAAAAGGTTGATTACCCAGTGAACTCAGTGATTAGGGAGTGATGAAGCAATGATAGCTTATCATTGAAGAAGAAATGGAGGTGAGGGAATGCATGAGATTGATTAGAGAGTTAATTTGAGATCAAATAGAGCTAATTATGCATGTGTGGGTGCATGAAATAGTTAACTCCATATCAAGGATCAAAAATCATGCAAACAAAAAGAAAAACGGGTGAAAATGGAGCAAAAACAAGAGAGAAACTCAAGTTTTTCCACGGGTCAAAAGATGGCAGGGTCACCACCTTCATCAGAGAGGGTCACCCAGGGAGATCATGGGTCGCTCGGGGAGATCCGGGATCAAAAGTGCAGAATGCAGAGATTCATGTTGGTAGAAGGTATAGGGGAGGAAAAGGGGGATTTCTGCATCAAGAAACAGGTTAGTCATGTGGAAGAATCCAAATCTCCACTTGCATCTTCAGGATCCCCGGTGGGGATCTAGAAATAATAGGGGGAGATTTGGATGGGTTGGTCGAAGTTGAAAATGGAAAGCGAGAGATGGATCGAGGGACCTCTAGAAGGCTTCTATGCGGTGCACTAGATGAAATACAAAGGGGAGAGGTGAAAACTCACCTACAAGACACTCACAAGGCTTAGGATCAAGGTCAAAAGCCAAAAAACACAAGTTGACAAGTGTCGCAACAAGTGTCGAAAAGTGTCACAAACAGGGAAGAAGGAGAATTGACAACGTGGAAATGACACAAACAAGAAGAGAGGACACGTCATCAAAAGGCCTGCTACCCAAAGGATTTATTTTCATGCTTACATGTACATGACAAGGATTTGAATCATCATAGGGGTCCTCATGGAGGTAGTGCATAATTTTTGTGCTTACAAATACATGTTTACAGGTGTTTTTAGAGTTTGGACTTTGATCAAGATAGGTACACAAGTTGTCTTCTGGTTTGAGGACATGGTTGATACACGTGTGAGACTTGGAGTCTCATTTTAGTGGGATTTGAGTACGAGTACAATGATGACAATGATTATGGTGTCATGGATATGTAGGTACACTTTTGCATTGGCACGACATGATCATGTAGGTAATTGACATGTATGGGCTATGATGTTCGATTCATGATTACATGTGGTGTTGCAATGTAGTTTTGGGAGGTTGTTATTATCTCCTAGATTCTTGATCAGTTCCTTGACTATGGTTACTCATTTGTGGACTTGTTGGTAAATTGAATCTAGTGTTGATTTGGTGTTTGAGTCTTGGAGTCTACAAGTTGTCTTCTTTGATATCTCAGTTTGCATGTTACTAGTGTAATGATGAGTTTGCATGTTGCACTTGTTTTGGATCTATGAGTTATGTAGTTTTATGGATTATCTACCCTTTGGCTATAATGGGATGACTCAGATATGGACTATCTTTATCCAGAAGATTGATTCAATGTTTATGCAGACTTTGTTAGTTGGCCTTGTCAGTGTTCATTTGTACATTGGTATGTTGCATTGGGATGAGAGGATGGATGATTAGAGTGCCTGGATAGTTGATTTTTGGGACTTGTAGCATGTTTATCATGATGTCATGGATAGCTTGGGTACATGGTTTTACGTGAGCTTTTGACAGTGATGGTTTTATCTTCTTAGTTTGGAGATCATGGTTTTACTCTACCTTTTTGGAGCTGTTAATGTTACATTAGGATTCCTTGATTGTGTTGCTGCCATGGATGATCTTCATTTAGGATATGGTTACTTTGTTGTCATGAGCTTAGTATCATGATTTAGTGGAGCTTTGGTTGTGATGTGGATTCATCATGTGTGATGGATGATCTTCTACATTGGTTGTGGGTGTCTTGGAGAGACTCTTGGATTATGATTCTTGTTTTAGTGAGAGTTCTTTGACATCCTGATTTCCATTGTTGGTAGATGGTTATCTTCATGTGTTTGGAGATGTTGACATCTTGGTTTACCATGGAGGACTTTTTTGAGTCTTGGGTTGAGGTGTCAATTTATGATTTGTCAGTTTGACATGTTTATCCTTTGTTTAGAGATGTTGATATTGTGTCTTGATGGACTCATGATTCTAGATTAGAGTTTTGACATGATACAGGTTCTCTTGAGATAGGATGTGTGCATCAGTGCATGTGATCTTCCTTGGAGGAGATGGTTAGATCATGATGTCATGATAGGCTTCTTAATTAATGATGCAGGAGCATCCAGAAGCATTCAAAACAATTGAGGCAATTGACAGTAAGTTGCAAAGTATTGAGAAAGCGACCTTGGAGAATACCACATTTTACTACATTTGAGTATCAGGAGCTATAGAGTTGGACTTAGCATCTAGACATGGTCATCTACAACATATCTGAAATTCAGATCATTTGGGTTTGATTCTGGAGAGATATCACTATCAGAAGATTACCTGTTCTTAACTATTTTCACAGAACAGAGCCGACAATGTTCAGTGAAGTCTAATTGGCTTGCGAAGCAAATCCATGATTTGCAGAGCTAAAAGGAACATTATTCAATGAAGTTTAGGACTTGGCCGACTTTCCCTAAGATCTGCATGCAATTTCATTCATTTGTGAAGGAGTTCTAAACAATTAGGTGTGACCTATCTGCGTACACACATTTCATACTAGCCATTGCAATTAGGCTGACTTGATAATGATTTAAAAGCTTATAGAGGATATAAATAAGAGATAAAGGATTCTTTCTAGGCAGTGATCGATAGCACAAAGGTACAAAGAAAGACCTTAAGTTGTTTGATCCAAATGCGTAGAAGAACATAGTAGAAGGTAGAGCAGGAAGCAGAAGGAGTTGCAAAGTAGAGAATTGAGATGTAGAAGGAAGGAATGATGAAATAATATTGTTGTATGAATCTTTTGTAATCCCTGGGCTTTAGCCTAGCATCTGTAAAGCCCTTGAGGCATGTGTAATGTGTTTTGAAATCATAATATCATAAGAATGAGCTTTGAAGGCTGGGTTTTTCCTTGTTAGGGTTTTCCCAGGATACATCTTGTGTTATGTGTTGATGAATATCTTTTATCTTTCTATTGATTAGCTGTTAGATTTCATTGCATATCCATTATGATCATGGTGTTAGTTGATTAGGATGCAAGGTTGGACAATCCCTCACTGGACCCTCCTACCTTGACTTCACCAAGTGGTATCAGAGCTAGTTTTGAATCTACTGGGCTGGTTGCGAATCTGCTGGGAAGATTGCGAATCTATTGGGAAGGAAGATAGTGTTGAAAGTAGTGTGAAACCCTTGAAGTAACAAGTGTCATCGCTGAGATAGATTCTGTAAGCTTTTCAATTTAAGTTGATTTGATTTGTTTCAATGGGGAAGATTGGAAAAATGATGAAGAAAGAAAATGAAACCCTAATGTGCAAAAAGGATCTTTTGGAAGATGAATTATGTGAAATTAAAAGGTGTAATTCATAGTTGTTGGAAAGGATGAAAGAACTAGGAGAAGATAAATATGATGCCCTTGACGAAGAACTGAATGATGCAAGAAGGAGAAATGAAGAATTAGAAGCAGAGCTGAAATTATTTGAGGATGTTGAAAAGAGATTTGCAGAATTGGAAGAAGGTTTCAAATTGTTTGGGAAGGTGGAAAAGAGGAACATAGATCTAGAAGAAGATTTGGAAGAATTGAAGAAGGAGAACAGTTTGCAGAAAATTGAAATATCAGATTTGAAAGAACAGGTTAATCAGTTGGAGTAGTCACTAGTATAATGTAGAAAAGAGAATGAAAGTCTGAGATCTAAGCTTGAATTTTGTAATGTTTCTTATGATACTAATGATTTGTGTGATGATGCAAAAGCTTCTTTAGATAGTGAGATTGAAGATGACAAAGTAACTGAACCTGCAATTGTTGGTTATGGTATTGGTTTCAAAATCATGCAGAGAATGGGATATGAAGGACAAGGATTGGGAAATCATCAACAAGGAATTACAAAACCTATTGAACCAGTAATAAGATCAAGAAGTGAAGGCCTTGGATATGACAGAGGTAAGGATGTTGTTGCAAATTCAAACAAATCAAATCAGGGAAGAAGAGGTATGTATTGTTCACATTGTAATAGACTTGGACATGAAATGGAATTGTGTTGGGATCTAAACCCTTGTAAGTTCTATGGATTAAGGAACCATTCTGAGAAAATATGTTGGAATAAAATGAGAAGAAGAAAACCTATGACAAATTGTATGTAGATGAATTATGGATGGATTGATGGAGCAAAATGGAAACATGTTACTTGTATGTTTAGAAGGTTGTATAGATTGAAGTGTTCACATGTTGGTGAGAAAAGAGGATATGGATCAAGTTGCAGAGAGAGAAGACCTTATATAGAGTAGAACAAGAACAACAATTCAAACTATAGAGGGAGAAATGACATGAGTCACAATTCTTATCACAATGAAGGATACAGAAGAGATGAAAGAGGATTTGATAGAAGACCATTAAGAAGAACCTGTTTTCAAGTTTGGAGGAGGAAAGAATCAATCAGTGGATGTCAACAAGAACCTGTTACCAACAAAGATAATGAAGAAGAAGCAATACATAATTTAGAGACAGTTTGTATAGAGGAAGAAGAGCTTGTTAATATAGAGATAGTTTATGCAGAAGAAGAAGAGCCTGTTGATACATAGATAGTTTATGCAGAGGAAGAGGAACCTTTTGAGACATTAGATTTGATAGAGAAACCAAAAAAAGGTGAAGCATTGATCTTAAGAAGAATTATGTTATAGACTAATCATCAGAGGAAGCAGTGCAAGAGAAGGTTTGTGTGAACAAGTGTGAAGCATAACAGGGAAAGGAAATTCATGTTGCAGAGAAAAAGGGAATGACAAAATATTCTATCGAAAGAGAAAGTTTATATACCAGAATGAAGTAAATATGGATAAAGAAATAGAGATGAGTAAAAGGAAAGTGTATGCAGAGAGGAAACTGTGAGATTTTGATGAGTGTAGAGGAAATTGTGATAGGAACCTGGACTTAGACAGAGTTGCAGAGAAGAATTCAAGAATGTATCAGGAAGTGACTTTATTGTTTCAGAGGATGCATATAGGTATTGATTGACTCTTAATTGATTGAAACAAACATAGATCTTGAGGCAACTTGTGGAGAAGACTTGCTTAGACCGCCGATCATTGAGGAAGTGCAAGGCTTGCAGGTAGACCACCGAACCTAGGTATGACAAGATGAAGAAATGGAGGTAGCTTGTGAAGAAGACTTTCTCAAACCACAAACCATTGAGGTAGTGCAAGGCTTGCAAGTAGAATGCTGAACTTAGAAGAACTTGAGGCAATTTTGCAGGGTAGACTGGAAAATACCACCAATCTTGACGCAATTGCAAGTACCTGAAAATAGATTGCCAAATCTATTCAAAGAAACAATAATGAATTTGACATAATACAAACCAAAGTGAAGAGGCTCACTTTTCAAATAACCCCGAGAGTTTGATGCAGGAGCATCTAGAAGCATTCAGAACAATTGAGGCAGTTGAGAGTAAGTTGCAGAGTATTGAGAAAGTGACCTTGGAGAATACCGCATTTTACTGCATTTGAGTATTAGGAGCTGTAGAGCTAGACTTAGCATCTAGACATGGTCATCTACAACATATCTAAAATTTAGATCATTTGGGTTTGATTCCAGAGAGATCACTATCAGAAGATTACCTGTTCTTAACTGTTTTCACATAACAGAGCTGACAGTGTTCAGTGAAGTCTAATCGGCTTGCGGAGAAAATCCATGACTTGAGGAGCTAAAAGGAATATTATTCAATGAAGTTTAGGGCCCGGCCAACTTTCCTTGAGATCTGTATGCAATTTCATTCATTTGTGAAGGAGTTTTAAACAATTAGGTTCAACCTATCCATGTACACACGTTTTAACTAGCCGTTACAATTAGGCTGACTTGATAATGATTTGAAAGCTTATGTAGGATATAAATAAGAGACAAAGGATTGTTTCTAGGTAGTGATCGATAACACGAAGGTATGAAGCAAGGGCTTAAGTTGTTTTGATCTGAATGAGTAGCAGAACAGAGTATAAGACAGAGCAGGAAGCAAAAGGAGTTGCAGAGTAGATAATTAAGATGTAGAAGGAAGGAATCATGAAAGAATATTGTTGTATGAATGTTTTGTAATCCCTGGGCTTCAACCTAGCATCTGTAAAGCCCTTGAGGCATGTGTAATGTGTTTTGAAATCATAATATCAAAAGAATGAGCTTTGAAGGCTGGGTTTTTCCCTATTAGGGTTTTCCCAGGATACATCTTGTGTTATGTGTTCATGAATATCTTTTATCTTTCTGTTGATTAGCTGTTAGCTTCCGTTGCATATCCATTATGATTAGGCTGTTAGTTGATTAGGCTACAAGGCTGGACAGTCCCTCATCGGACCCTCCTACCTTGACTGCACCAATTATGCAGATGTGCAATTAGAGCATTGACATTGATCTTTTTGGCTCTCTTGGTATTGAGTACTTTAGTCATTTGCTTCAGAGCTTCATGATAGTGCAGTGTTGCATTTGGAGTTTAGCATGGATTGATCATGGAGGTGCTCATGGGTACTTGGAGACTTAGGTGAGGTTGGAGTTCTCTTGGGATTAGAGACACTTGTTGATACGGTTACTCATTGGAGGTTTCAACATATAGATCGAGGAGCCTACACCTAGATATGGATGCGAGTTCATTATGGACCTAGAGGAGATTGTTCTTGGAGAGAGTCATTGTGGCTTGGTGTATCCTGGAGGAGCATTGTCATTCCCCACTCTTGGTGTACTTGGTAGTTTATCATCTATGAGGTATTGCCCATCCTTTTAGATGTATTTTGCTTTATGGTTTATCTTCTCACAGATATGGATCTTGAGCTATAGTTATTGGTTTTGGAGGGTTCATTTGAGGGATGTTAGCATGGTTATCTCCTTGTTCATATGGTTTGATTTATGATGTTTCTTATGAGGAGTTTAGGAGATGTGATTGGGCTTATTCTTGGTTATGGAATCGTTATGAGTTTGATCTACCTTGATTAGAGAGGCTTACATCCATGTTGGTTACATGATACATATGTTCATTTGATCTACGAGATTGAATGGTTGGGTGTTGTTGAGGATTTTCATTTGGGGTTGTAGAGGAGGTCATACTTGACACAATTTAGCACTTTGAGGTGTTTGTAGAAGGACATTATGATTTACAAGTTTTCTCTCTTTGTCTTATGGCTACTTCCTAGAGGATTGTGTTCATCTAGTTGAACTTGGGAGAGTTATGGTGACGTGTTGTCAGAGAGTATGTAGTGATTCATCTTGCATGTGTGGATCATTGTGATTATTCTTGGTACCACATTATCTTGTTGATTAGCCACACCTCGGTTTGAGTGTTGATTGATAGACTTGATATGCCTTGGATCTATTTTTAGATTTGACATTACCCATGCAGTGGGAGTTCTTGGATGTATGTGTTCTTCATTGATAGGTTTTATACATGGAGCTTATGATTATAGTATATGGGTTGGATATGTTGTTGGCATGAGTTTATTGATGTTGTTGATACCTACAAGGTATGGATGGTTGGATGTATTAGCATATGTTGTGGATGTTATTTCTGTGGGTTTTTACATTTGACAACAACTTGGAGCCTTTTGTTATCACTTGTATTTGATGCTTGTGTTCTTTCGATTGGTGCATCTTCACCTTGGCATGTTCCTTTTCTTCCATAGGTGGCACATTGGAGGATGAGAGGAGTTATTGCTTGAGATGGTGGTCACTTTGATTTTATTGCAGGTATCTTGATGGGGTACGAGAGCATGCTGGAGATTCATGTAATTTCATGTTTGTCTATGATGATGTATTTCACTGATTGACCCTTATGCAATGTGTTATGTCATAAAATGTCGCCCTAGGACTTTTACCTCATAATTTTATCTCCTAGGTCCCCTAGATTTAATCATACATGTTAAAAATGAATCCTGGAGCAAAATCCCCGAAACCCATGACAAATGGGACTTAGGGGCCACTCTTGAGCTTAAGAAAGTCCCAAAATAAGACCCTGGACATGGGCACCCGTGCCCTAGTCCAGACCTATTTTTTCAGGACCCAAATTTTAAATGTTGGCAAAATGATCGTTAAAAGGTTTCCCTTTGTCAGCCTATTCAATTTGAATTACGAATATTTAGTGGGAATGCATATATAAACATGTTTAGGACTTCATTTTACTCCTATTTGATTAAGGCAAACTTATGATCATCAAGCAACAAGCATTCAAGGAATTCATTGTGTTGCATAGCAATATTGTGTTATGTTTGTATGTGTTTGTTGTAGATTTGGCTCCATCAACTCATTTCCTCATGATGTGAAGGCATTTCATCTCCATGAGGGTTTACACCTACTAAGGTGATATCTATTTTGTGTTGAAATAAATTTATCATATCATTTGCTTTTGCCTCTGTCCACCAATGACACACACTCTCTCTAACAATGGTGTTGGAAGGCTTGAATGCCATTTTGGGGCTTGACTGAGGCAAGCTCCTAAACGCCACAACCCCCAACCCCTCTCTTGTGATTGTAGGTTACAAGTGTCAGATCTTGTGGAAAGGAGTTGTAGGAGATTAGAGCAGAGCATAAAGATCCTAGATCTAAAGAAAATGATAGAAAACATCCCTAATTAGACATAGGCACCTACCCTTTTGTCCTCCAGTTTTGCAGTGTTAGGAATCTCTGAGTAGGTTACAGTCTAAAGCATATTTTACTTTGAAGCCCTCAAGAAAAGCACTACATTGGACAAGGGCACCCACTCTTTTGTCCTCTAAGTTTCCAACTTCCAGAATCTGGAATCTGGTATGTATCTAAGATCTGCATTTAGTGTCTTTCTGTGTGAACATTTGTCGTGTTTCATCCGTTTGTTTATGATTTTGCATAATTAGGGTTTTAGGCCTAATCGGACTAAGGTTTAACAAATTAATCAATAAATTCAAAATTTCCTTATCATTCCAAGTGACACCAAACCTGTAGCTGAGTCCTCTTGCAAAAGTTGTGATTCAACTTGGTTTAATGTCCTTGAATGTATGTAGTGAAAGGAGGATCTAATTAACCATCAACTTCATTCAACATCCCTCTTTTTCTACATAACATTTTGGTGAACCCATGTTTTTGCTGAATTTTGCACCTTTTTGAGTGTTGTACATCAAATTTGTATTCATACATATCATTTTCATCATCATACATTTTTTTTATTCAACAGGGGTAAACGCTTTTGACCAGAGCTATGAACCGAGTACAATACCAAGTGGGTGGGTGGGGGGAGACTAGACCTCATGACCTCATGCCTACCATAGGAAGCTCTCTCCAATCAAGCCAGGCCCCCTGCCCTTCAACATCATACATTTGAAAATCTAGCATAAAATTGAAAAATTTGAAAAAAAAGGCATTTTTGGCTTGCATTTAGACATAATTTACACTACTTTTCTTGCATATTATTGAAAACATTTATTTTTATGATATTAATATCAAATCTAAGATAAATTACAGCATTTCATCTTTTCAGCATCATTTACCTTGCATTTGCATCTCTCATTTGCTAGGGTTTTGCTTGAAATTTGACATTTTTCATATAACCTAGTAATTTCAAAAGCTAGGGTTTGTAATTAAAATCTTGTGTCAGATTTTATTACTCATTTTAACACTCTTTCAAATCTTATTTTTGAATGTAGTGTCGCTGCATTGTGTATCTTTACATTTTACATTGAAAAAAGTGAAAAAATTAAGTATTTTAGGTGCATAAACAAGCATAGTTTTGCTTTGTTTCATTGCATTTGGCATAAATATCATTCATTTCAGATCGTGCATTCATTTTAAAGCATATATTAATCTATAATTTGAAAATTTGGCATCATTTAATGCTCTAGATTGAAAATTGGCATATTTGTTAAATTACACATTGTGTATTTCAACGAGCATATCTTGCTCCTTTGGTTTGTCCTATTAGTTTGTGCATTGAGTGTTGTATGCTTTTTCATGAGTTGTATAACCCGCTACCCTATTAGGAACATCCATTTAAGGAGAAGTCTTAGATTAATGGGTTCTAGTTCTCTCGATAGCAATGGCGTTCCTACATCAGAAAATCCATTAAATACCTACTTTAAAAAAGGAGAAACACAAACGTTGCAAGATATCATACCTCCTACAACTACAATGGAAGAAAAAATATTTCATGATGTCAAAGATCCCATTGATGTGATAACACATGTACCTGCAGAGCAAATTCAATAACTTGATAAAGAACTAGCTAATTTTCAAGCATTTGTTGAAAAAGAAAGGATAGCGGAAGAAGTTGTGCCTGTTGTTCATAATCTAAGAGAGTTGTTAAAAGAAGGACAAGATGGTGTGAACATGCTCTGTGGCTTGGCACATATAGTGAATCACAATGTTATGCCTATGACTAAATGTGCGAACGTTATTAATAATATGTCATCTTTGATTCAAACACAAGTATCGACACCTATACTGACTACTAGAATGTCTACTTTTACATCATCAATCCTTACTACTAATGCACATGCTTGTAGCAATGCTACCACTAGTATTGGAGTATCTGATGTCATTAATTCATAGAATTACAAGGCTGTGGGATTCAACTATCAAAACCTAGCATCTAGGGTGACTTCTTATATGAATAATCACTCTCAACCACCTCTCACTTCCACCTATTCTCAACCACCTTTCACCTACAATTGTTCTCAACCACCTTTCGTTACCACTCACAACCAATCACCTCAAAATTTCATGACCACAGCTTCTAATTCTTCTCAACAACAAACCACATCTTCTAATGATGCCCTATTAAACCAACTCTTGCAAAGCATGACTTCCTTACAACAAAAGGTGACAAGCTTGACAAATTCTTCTCAACTGAATATACCAACTTACCATGCTCATAGTCCTCTATCTTTTGCAATCCTAAGAGCTCCTATGCTTGATAAGTTTAAGACTTTTCGCTTTGAAAAATATGGTGGTAAAGGTGATCCTAATACTCATGTGATAGCATTCATGACGATGTGTAGTGATTTCTTCTTTGAAGAGGATTTGTTAGCAAAACTTTTCCCCTGATCTCTCAAATATACTACTTTGGAATGGTTTTTCTCTTTACCTCTAAATTCAATACATTCTTTCTCAGAACTCATTGATCAATTCTTATAACATTTCCAAGCAAACATTGGACACTAGGTCTTATTGATTGATTTAGTTCATTGCAAGAAAGGTCCAAAAGAGAAGTTAACCGAGTTTATTAACGATATCAAGATCTCTATGCACAAATTCAATGCCAGATGAATGATGAGGATGTTCAAAAGGTATTTATTACAAATCTACAACCTAACATCCGTGATAAGATCCTTTTAATGAAGTATAGTTCTTTTCAACATTTATGCACTTTCGTCTAGTCAGTATGAAAATTGAAACTCATCGGCTCAAGTTGGTCAATCCACGACTGGACCTTCACAAAACAACTTTAAGAGGAATGACAAGAGTTTGATCAAGGTTAATGGTTAACATTCAAACAATTTTCAAACACAAGTGTCTTCTATTAGTAATCCTAAATGGGCACCTTTTCAATTCAAACAATAATATCAAAAATTTACTCCATTATCTGAATCTCTTCAATCAATTATGAATCAAGCACTAACTGGTGTAAATGATAATGGAAATAAGTCGGTTTCCCCTTTGAATAAGAATTTATAGATCTTTACGAATCCATTTCCTAAGCATAACGACAACAATATGGTAGAACAAAAACAATTGAGCAAGAAGATGATTATCTGGATTATAATGAAATAGTTGGTATGATAGAAGTGGAGAAGGAGAAGATTGAAGATTCACATCATCCATAAGGAAAAGGTATCTATGCCAAGGTTCCTCTGTCATTATCCCTTCAAGGATCAGGAGTTAAGCAAGATGCATCGAATTTACAAATTTCAAACAGCTGCGACAAGTTATTATGATACAAGGAAAGGTTGCCACGGTGGAAAATACCCCATTCTGCCACAAAAATCTTAACAAGAAATCAAAGGATAGGAAAAGAACAAGGCGGTTATCATTAGTGGGAAATAGCAATGATTCCCCTCCTCACAAGCAAGAAAAGATTTCTAATATACGATGATTGGAGAAACAAGCACTGCATGACCATCCTGGAAATAAGAATCAATCAGGTATGAACTACTCAAAATTTGTACAAAACTTTATGGAGCACCTTTCTAAGATGCTCACAAGTTTGGACTCCTCTTAGATAAAATACAAATATATCTATATATATGTGTTGTTGTAATGTCATAAAATGTCCCCTTGGGGGCTTTTTCCTCATAAGGTTTAGCTCCTGGGTCTTTAGTATGCATTTAGGACATTTTAGTTCATATTTTAGCATCCCGATGGAATGAGACCTAGGTTCCATGGCAAATTGGACCTAGGTGGACCCCTTGAGCTGTACCCTACTTAAAATAGGGGGGAGGACTTGGGCACCTGCGCCCTAGTCCTACCCTATTTTGGGGTAGCCCCAATTTCTGGGTGTCAGTTTATGACTGTTAGGTGGTTATTTTGCCGACACGGTAAAGTTTGATTTTTAAAATCTTAGAGGGAATGCTTGTAGCTGAATATATAAGCATGTGTAGGCATTCATTTGTAAAGTAGATGATTACTAGAAAGCTATTGTGTTCTCAAGGTGATTCAAGGCTTTTTACTGTGTTGCAAGAGTAGACTTGTATGTTTTGTGTGTTGATATTTGTAGATTTGAGCATCAATCTCCTCATGGCATGAAGAACATCTTCCTCCATGAGAGCTTCACTACAAGGTGACATAATATTATGTTTTTATCATCAATTCCTTTAGTTTTTGCCTTTGCCTCACAAGGGCATGCACTCTTTGTCTGGCAACGGTGTTCAAAGACTTAAGTTTCCTTTGGAGCTTGATTGAGGCAAGCCTCTAAACACCACAACCCCCAAACCAAGTCTTGTGATTACAAGTTACAGGTGTCGCATCTGGAAAAATTGGAGTTGCAGGAAGGCTTGGCAGGCATCAGGGATTTGGGATCTGAAGAAAAGTTAGACACAGGATCACTTCCAGGACTAGGGCGCTCACAGCAGTGTCCTCTGCAAACAGATCTTGGGAAACATAAGTTACATGGCTGATCAGTGTCGGAAGGAGGTCCAGATTCCTTGAAAAAGTAGGTACCTTGGACTTAGGCACCCGCACCTTAGTCCCCAACTGTTCCGCCTCAAAACCCTGAAAACAGGTATCCTATGATTTGTTATTTTACTCCCGTCTGCAAGAGGTTTTTCTGTCTTTCATCAATTTGTTGTCGTATTTGCATAATTAAGGTTTTAATGGTCAATTAGACATAGGAGAAAGAAAAATTGATGATAAATTCCCTAATCCAAGTTTCCCTTCATTTGCAAGTGACCTAGGGTATGATAGTGCTCGCCACTCGACCCTAGATCCTTCAATGTTTAGTGGAAAGGAGGGTTTTAACATCTAAACAACAAAAGATTAACAAATCCAATTTTACCCTAAACATTTTGGTGAATCCATGTTTTTGGAATTAAATTGCAACTTACTGAGTGTTTGTCTTCAGATTTGGATTGATTTCATTCATTCGTTTGGTCATTTATTTTATTGTATTGAGAAAAATTAAAAAAAATTGAAAAATTGAAAAAAATACAAAAAAATTGCATTGTTTGGCTTACTAAATTGCATCAATTCTTTCTAAATTTTCCTAATTCATGATTTTTTCATCAAATCTGATATAAACTATGGAAAAATACAAAAATTCAAAATTTTTCCTTGTATTTTCATCATTTAATTGCTAGGGTTTTGTGGAAATTTTGACAATTTTATATAACCTAGTAATTCCAAAATCTAGGGTTTGTAGGCAAAATATTTTATCAGATTTTTCTACTAATTTTAGAGGCTCATTCAAATATTTATTTTACCGTAGTCTTTCATTTTAGTGTGAATTTGCATTTAGATTTAAAATATTTGCATTTTTACATTAAAAATTTCAACAAAAACTAATAATTTTGATGCGTTTTCATTAAATTTGCATGGGCATTTTGCATGTTAAGGATTGAAACTCATTTTCAGATCTGAGAGTAAGTCAATTTAATCATAAATCAGACTTCAAAACATTCTCATAGCATTTTGTGTCAAGATTTCAAACCTAGGGCTTTAAAAATGATAATTTTCACTAAATTCGGCCTTATCGATTCTCTAAACTTGCACTATAGGTGTGTTGTGAAGGATATTTTGCATGAATTTTCTATTATCAAGGTAATCATTTTCTTCCCCTCATAAAAATCTTCACAACACCCTTTTAACGAGCTCTTGTAGTGAAAATTCGGTGAAAAACTACACATTTTGGCTATTTTTGCCCTAGGGTTTGACCTAGTTTGCACTCCAAGCGTGTTGTGAAAAATTTTATGGATTGAGGTGACTGATATTATTGATATTATTTTATGTACCTTCTAAAATTCTTTACAACACCTCCTTTGCTAGGTCTTGGAATTGAAAAACCGTGAAAAATAACCTATTTTTGCTATATTTTCACTAGGGTTTTACCTTAAGTGGCGCTAAAAGTGTGTTGTGTTGGATATTTTGGAACCAAGTGGCTGTTATTAGTGATATTATTTGATTTCCATCAAAATTTTCCTCACAACACCCTTTGTTATGCTCTTTTACATTGAATTTTGGTGAAAAACATGCCTATTTTGACATACTTTCGTTATATTTTGACTTGGCATTATCTTGGATTTGCATCATGAGTGTGTTGAGAGTGATTATATTGCTGTTTTGGACTGATATAAAACATATAACTTTCTTCCCTTAACTGAAATCCTTATAGCATCCTCTTGTGTTATTCATCGGCATTGAAAAGTATCGAAAAATCAAGCATTCTGGGCTGTTTTTGCTCTTGTCTTTTGCACTGATTTTGAAAAACCTTAAAAAATCTGATTTTGCATTGGTCTGAGCATATAATCATGGCCTCTAATCATAACAGCAACAATAGGTTCCCTCATAGACCTTACATGAAAAGAAAGGCTCTTGAACCTGAAATTGTCTTCACTCCTCATGATAGAACAACTGGAGAAAAAGAAGGACCTCTTTACATCACTATGAAAATAATGGGAAAACCCATGAATGGAACTCTTATTGATCCTAATTGCATGACTAATGTCACCACTGAGGAGTTCCTTTTTTCACATCAATTAATACAACGTTCTTATGACCTCTCGAGCATGATGATTAAGACGCATAAGGGAACCTTTATCAAGCCTTTGGGTAAGATATCTTTGTTAGTAATATTATCTAGAAAACATGTCGAACAGTGGTTTGATGTTGTCCCCATTTCTGACCTATTTCACATTAAATTGGGACATCTGTGGCTCAAAGAAATGAAAGTTATCCCTTCAACAATACACCATTGTCTAAAATTCCCTCTAGACGGCTGTATAATCACCGTCCCTTGAAACAAGTATAAACCTTTAGTTCAGCAAAAACATTACAAGTTGAATTACTTTTGGGATAAAAATGAAGTACCTAGTCCTCCTACACAAGAAATGACAAAAGATAAACAACCCGCATGTGAAGAGAGTTTTAGACCAAAAGGACAAGGTCCCTATGCTGAAGTTCCTCCCCCAAAATCCTTATAGGGATTGGGAGATCGTTGTCAACAGCAAAGTGTTCCACCGCGACAAATGAAGTTTGATCCCGTGCTTCATCTTCTAATTTGCACAAGCCTATGAAAGAGGATAGCCCTATCTTACAAAAGATAAGTGGTAAAACAAAACAAAATAGAAAAGCAAGAGAAAGAAGAAAAAGAAGACAAGAATACGCTATAAACCTTGCCTCTCAACAAGAAAACATCGATCCTAACATTCAACCAAACAAAGATAATCCTAATGATGAACAACATGATGAACAACATGATGAACAAGATATGAATTTGGCTATGGTATCGTATGTCCCACTATCCTCCAACATTAGGGAGTGGGAAGATGACGATGATGATTTACTTATAGACAACTTCTAGCCCGAAAGGGGCCCTACAGGTAAGTATCTCTAACCCTTTATCTCTCTCATGATGTGCTTCCCTCGTGATGTGTTATGTGTTGTTTGGGCCTCCTGAGATGACCTCAGATTCTCCCATAAGGTTCGGGATACTAGGAGACCGCCTCTATTGTGACCTTCTTCTATTTGTATCATCATTCTTCTAAATTGCTCTTTCTCTAATTTCATTGTTGTGTGTTGTGTCTTACGGACATAGCGTCATGGTTGGTGACTTGGGGGCACCCTCCTATGTGACTATCCCTAAGACACTTGTTTTCTCCTCTCTTATTTATTGTTTCCCTTCCTCTAGTGTTTCCACCTTGCGGGCGGATGACGACAAACATTTATACCGATACAGACCTAGTGTCCCTTTTGAGAGCAATAAAAAAATGGACTTAGCTCCTAATATGACGATGGGGTTGTATATTTTATCTAACGCTTGGTTAGTGGAAGCACTCGTGCTTTCCGCATAGTGAATTTGATGATGTTTCTATCACATTTACAAACCTTAACAATATTGCTGCTCTATGCACTGTTGTTTGCCTTTGAATCTAGCCTTAGCGGTACTCGATTCAAAGAGTTTCATGATATAGCCTCATGGTTATCCTCGAACTCAGAATTCATTATATAACCTTGGCTCTTTTTGTGGTTAATCATATGCATTGATGTTGTTGTTTATCATGATGTTGTAGACACTAACATGTTTCTTGCAGGGATGTGTTTGTGGGAATATTTGGCGATCGTAAAGTACATGTCACCTCCGGGGGGCATGGGCTTTGTGAAAGTCTGTGTTCCCTTGTGTGTTTTCTTCCTACCTTAACATGCTTGATATCAATAACTGATATCAACCACCTTAAGGTGGGGGCATATATAAGGTAAGTTGTTTATTATAGATGTTAGCAATGTGTTTGACCTCAGATGAAAAGACTTGCGCCCCAAGGTAGTGCATCGTGTATCCTGAGTTTGTTTGCAATCAAATCAATCAATCATGTAAGCCCTTTGCAGAGGTAGGGATGGTGTATTTCTCAGAGTAGATTTCACATCTTGTCATTTTCAAAAGTTCTCTTCGGAGGCGGGCAGCGGTTCTGTGACTAACTCAACCCTTAAGCATGTTTTCGATGATTGTTGCGGTGAAGCGCAATCGTCGGTGTGTGCCTGTAATGTGCCTAAGATGGTGTTAGACCTAGAATTGGTACACTCCATCACTTGTCTACTGTGTTTTCTTTGTGTCTTCAAGTGTGTGTGTTTTGGTGTGCTTGTTTTGTGTGGCATGTTTGTTGCCCCATATGCAGAGACCAGCGCCCTCAGGTAGTGCTTCCTGCATTTTTGGGAGGTTTTGCGTGTCTTGCGTGTGTGTTGCCCCATATATATAGAGACATGCAGCTTAGGGTAGTGCATCCTATATTATGGGAGGTTTTTTACTTTCCAGTACTTGCATTTGCATTTCATATAAATGAGAAAAAGAAAAGAAAAGATATCATTTTTGTCTTCCATGCATTAATGTGTCTTCTATGCATTGACTGTCTTCAGCGTGTTCTGCATGACTGTAACTGTCTTCTTCGTATTTTGTGTGCCTGTTACTATTTTCTATGTGATTGGCGTGTCTTCTCCGTGCTTAGTGTGTTTGCTGTGTTTGTGACCTTACTTTAATGCATGTATGGGCCTTGTGTTCATATATACATTAAAGTGGGGGCTAAATGTAATGTCGAAAAATATCCCCTTGGGGGCTTTTCCCTCATAAGGTTTAGCTCCCGAGTCTTTAGTATGCATTTAGGACATGTTAGTTCATATTTTAGCATCTTGATAGAATGAGACCTAGGTTCCATGGCAAATTGGACCTAGGTGGACCCCTTGAGCTGTACCCTACCCAAAATATGGGGGAGGACTTGGGTGCCTGCACCCTAGTCCTACCCTATTTTGGGGCAACCCCAATTTCTGGGTGTCGATTTATGACCGTTAGGTGGTTATTTTGCTGACACGGTAAAGTTTGATTTTTAAAATCTTGGCGGGAATGCTTGTAGGTGCATATATAAGCATGTGTAGGCATCCATTTGTAAACTAGATGATTACTAGCAAGCTATTGTGTTCTTAAGGTGATTCAAGGCTTTCTACTGTGTTGTAAGAGCAGACTTGTAGGTTTTGTGTGTTGATATTTGTAGATTTGAGCATCAATCTCCTCATGGCATGAAGAGCATCTTCCTCCATGAGAGATTCACTACAAGGTGACATAATATTGTGTTTTTATCATTGATTCCTTTGGTTTTTGCCTCTACCTCACAAGGGCACGCACTCTTTATTTGATGACGGTGTTTAGATACTTAAGTGTCCTACGGGGCTTGACTGAGGCAAGCCTCTAAACACCACAACCCCCAAACCAAGTCTTGTGATTGTAGGTTACAAGTGTCACATCTGAAAAAAGTGGAGTTGCAGGAAGGCTTGGAAGGCATCAGGGATTCAGCATCTAAAGAAAAGTCTGATACAGGAGCACTTCTAGGACTAGGGCGCTCGCAACAATGTCCTCCGCAGACAGATCTCAGGAAACAGAAGTTACAGGGCTGATCAGTGTCAGAAGGAGGTCCAGATTCCCCAAAAAAGTAGGTACCTTGGACTTGGGCTCCCGCACCTTAGTCCCCGACTGTTTTGCCTTGGAACCCTGAGAACATGTATCCTATGATTTGTTAATTTACTCCTGTTTGCAAGAGCTTTTTCTGTCTTTCATCAATTTGTTGTCGTATTTGCATAATTAGGGTTTTAATGGTCAATTAAACATATGAGAAAGAAAAATTGATAATTAATTCCCTAATCCAAGTTTCCCTTCATTTGCAAGTGACCTAGGGTATGATAGTGCTCGCCACTCGACCCTAGATCCTTCAATGTTTAGTGGAAAGGATGGTTTTAACATCTAAACAACAAAAGATTAACAAATCCAATTTTACCCTAAACAGTTGTGTTCCCATGTGATGTGTTATGTGTTGTTTAGGCCTCCTTGGATGACCCTTGATACTCTCATAAGGTCAAGGATACCAGGAGACCGCCTCTGTTGTGACCATTCTTCTATTTGTTTCATCATTTTCTATCTTGCCTCTCCTCTATTTTATTGTTGTGTCATGCCTTAGGGGCATAGCGTTGCGGTTGATGACTTGGGGGCATCTTCCTATGTGGTGTTCCTAAGGCACTTGTTTGTCCTCTCATTTTATTATTCACCATCTTCAGTGATTCTACCTAGTTGGCAGATGACAAAAACAAATAAATAATGATATGAACCATGTTTACCTTCAGTGAGAAAGAAAAAATGGACCTAGTCCATATATGAAGATGGGGTTGATCTATATATATCTGATGCTTGAGCAGTAGAATCACTCCATGTGATGTATCATCCTGTGGCATTTCTTGTGACTAACATTTTATAATCCACTAAATCTACTCTTATACACCTTAATTGGTATCTCACCTTGTTGCTACACTTAGTTTTGAAGTACCTGTAGTATAGCCCAACGGTTATACTCAGTTTCAAACCCATAGTATAGCCTTGGTCCTTGGTGTGATTGGTTTCATGCATAGATTTTATGTGGTTATTATCTTAGAGTAAGATTTTCTAACCATCTTGTTGTTTATCATAGCATATCTTATCAATGTGTCTGTGGGAAAATTTGACGATCGTAAGCACATGTCACCTTGGGGGCATGGGCTTTGCAAGAGCTCTTATTCCCTTGCATGTCTTCTCTCTACCTTAATGTGCTTGATATTGGGACACGCCATCAATCACCTTAAGGTGGGGGCATATATAATAATATCTATCTGATGATTATGGTACTAACAAAGCGTGTTTGTAAGCCCTCTCCGCGAGGCAGGATGTTGTTGTTGGAAGAATGTCTTTGAGAAGTTATTTTGTCATTGATGCTGTTAATGGAACATGAGTATGAGAACAAGGTACATACAGTTTTGCATTACAGTGTTGTCATTGATGTCAACATTGTATTTTGGTTGATGTAGATTAGTTTGGTTCTCTAATTTGCAAGAAGGTTTGATCCTCTAAAGAACACCTGTGAAATTTGGCTAAGTATAAACTCTGTATTTATGAGTTATAGAGCATCTGGTATTTTGGTCCACATTTGTCCTTTGTTGAATATTTTTCTCTGCGGTTCTAGTATGTTGTTATTGGTTGTTAGAAGCTTCTAAATCTAGAATTTTGTCTAATTTTAATGTATGGTTTGAAAGTAATGAGTAATAGAAGTTTAGCTTGACAGAATAAAGGTATTTTCAGTTCAGAGCAGGTGTGTAGGAGAGTCCGCATTCCTCCGTGGATTAGTTTTTGAATTTGTGGTTTTAAGGGGATGTTAACAGATGTGAATAGGGTGTGAATTCTAGTTTTTATATTGAATGGAGTTATTTGGGTCAGTTTATGGATCTACCGTTAAAGGGTTTTTGGTATTAGGTCTTCAGCTGAGCCAACCTAATAAGTATGAAAGTGTGCATAAGGTAAATATGGTTTGCAGAGTTAAGTGGGAGCTATTTTAGGTCAATGCCGACCTATTTCAATTTGTTTCAAAGGTTGAATCTTGGCATGAAGCGTGTGTGTGAAGGTTTGGGGCTGATATGTTCTATATGGCATGTTTTGCATGTTACATCCAATTAGGTTGACCTAATTGATATTGTGAAAGAAGTCGATATATATGAAGGATTGTTTTTGGTGTTTTATGATGGATAGGATGTGAGTGATCTATATGGTGCGATAAAGAGCCAATGGATGCAAATTGAGTGAATACAGAGTAGTGCAATGTTTCAAAACAATGTGCTGAGTATTGTTTTGTAACTTGAACTTCATTGGAACTGTACTCCATGCATATGTTAGATGCAATTATAACAGTTCAATTCTGGTAGTGAGCCACTTCTTCTATCTCTTTCTTTCAGGATAGTGAGACCTTTGGCAGTGAGCCACATGCAGTGAGCATTCTTGGATAGTGAGTCTACCAATTGTATGAACCTTAACCAGTTGCCTTATTATAATATATTGTGAGCTAATCCTCATCGTGGTTTTTCCCATTTTGGGCTTTCCACGTAAAATTTTTGGTGTTCATGTGTTATGTGTGGTAGTTATATGTTATATGTTTTATTTTCATTTACTACAAGTAATTATGCTAAATGGATTGAATTTTCAATAATTGAATGGTTTAAAAGAATAGTGATTCACCCCCTTCTCAGTATTCCAGGTGTTCAACAACTATATCTCCGGCACGAGTGCACATCCTTATATCAATTGCAATAAAAAGTCCTCTCCACGAGGTGGGATAACATATCTCTTGAGCTAGTGCATATCCTTTTATACAAAAGCCCTCATCGTGAGGTGGGATGGTGTATCTCTTGAGCTAGTGCACATCCTTTTATTGCAAAAGTCCTCCGCGGAGGCAGGGTTGGATCTTGAGACTATCCTCCCTTAAGTGTGTCTTTGGCGGTTGTTGTGGCATAAGCTCAACTATCAGGTGTGTCTGTAGCCTATTTGCGATGGTGGGACTTAGCAATAAGCTCCTTCCCTCGCCCGTGTTTGCCATGTTTAAGACATATAGTATGTCTATGGCATGTTATACAACTCTCATGATTTCTGTGTGTCTTCCATGTGTTTTCCCTCATGTGTGGTGTAAAGGGTGCAGCAATGAGTCCCCTCACACTCGAGGTTTGTTTGAAGCATTTTCCCCCTTATGTAGTGTAAAGGGTGTGGTGATGAGTCCCTGATGCAGAGCTGGCAACGGAAACATGCACAATGGTTGTCAATCACTTGCTAATATACATTTATCTTTGTATGTTTTCCCATCGGCGAGACCATCTTCATCAGCCAACCAAATCCCTTTCGCACCAAAACCCTACTTCACATCGACGTGTCCCCGACACTACTATAGCCAAGACTTCTCCCATTGGCGTAGCTCAAAATCTTTCCACCGATCCCAAACTTCATACCGATGAATGCAGTTTACATTTGTTACCTATCGGTAACACATATGCTATCGGCCTCCTCAATAGGTTTCACCCCGATGTTTACAGTCACATCGATACAGTTGGCTTTGTACATCAAAACCTTAACTTGCCGTGCCGGTTCTTCCTATCGCTCCTACCGATCACTTCCTGCATGTAACCCAATGTATCTACGGAATGTATATTCCAATATACATACAACTTGAAACATGCATTCACTGAATATACGTTCAGAATATGCCTTCACCGAAGTCAAATGTTGACTTTCCTTGTATCAACCTGATGTACATTCAAAACATAAAATCTACCACATGCATCTGCAGGATACTCACAACTATGCAACTGTGGTATACACAAGGATTGAGCTTGATATACATTTGCGATATACATAGAGATTGTATATCAACACTTTGCAACATACCAACCTGATGTGTGGTTGTCAGATACACACAACTGGTACTCGGATGCGATAGCGATATACACATAAACTGGCTATGACAAACAAAAGCGGTATGTATAGGAAATGTATATCCGAATATGTTTTACCCTTATATCTTCAAAACATGCATTTTCAACATGTTTTCACACTCGATATGCCTTGTGATATACACACAGACTGTATATCCCGCATACAAATGCGATATACTCACAATTTGTATATCCTGCAGAACTTTACTGATTTGATTCGTTGAAACCCTTACGATTTCACAGATCTATTTCTCCTACAAACATGCAATCCTCTACACTTTATCAACCTACCACACACCCATGCTAGGACTCTTCAATGCATGATGTAAGTGATTCAACAAACCTGAACACGGATAAACAAGAAACAAAAACAAAACAAAACCTAAACTGATATATACAACCATTCCATCGATTCAAAGAATCTAACTGGTGGAATGGGTTACGAATCCATTTCGATCCCACTTAGAAAATTGATTGTACAGTGAATTCAAAATGCCAGAAAACAACACAAACATGATCTTCTTATTACTTTCAAAAATGCATATAGATATCTGATTTCACAGTTTCACAACTACTGCTTTGTCTAACATCTGTTCTATATCTTCACTTCTATATCTGAAATGAATCTAAACTAGGCTATTTAACTACTTGCCAACAGTAGTACTGACTTGATTCCCAGTGGCTGGGAGACAATTCCAAGCAGCTGGGAGAGATAACCAACTAACAAACTTCTAACAACCTAACAACCTTATTATGATAGATCGATAAGTGTCCTAGGGACTTACAAACAGAAACTGAAATACAAAAACCAAAGACAAGTCTAGTCAAATAGACCTTATTACATTAAATATAGAAAATGCCTAAGACTCTAGTCTTCTTGGGGTGCTCCTGCACCAGTCCCCCCTACATTTGAGTTTTGTATGGCGTGTTTTCCCCTGGTGTAGTGTAAAGGGTGTGGAGATGAGTCTCCCCTACACTCAGGTTTTGTATGACATGTTTTCCCCCTAGTGTAGTGTAAAGGGTGCACGGTGATGAGTCCCCCTACATTTTGGGGTTTTGTGTTGCAATTTTATTTCCATGCATACATATTATGAAAATGTTATATCAATGTATTCATCATGTTTTGCATGACTACTCTCATGTCTTCATCAGGTTTTATGTGTCTTCAATACTATCTTCTCTATGTCTTGCATGCTTCCTACTATCGTCATTGTGTTTTACGTGTCTGTGATGTGTCTTCTAGTGTTTACCTAAGACTGGGGGCTAGAAATAGTTCCTTAATCTTTATGTATGCCTTAGCTTCAAGTGCCTGACATGTCTGATGTATTTTTGATCATACTTTAATGCATGTAGGGGACGTAAGATCATACATACATTAAAGTGGGGGCTGAATTTTATGTCGTAAAATATCTCCCTAGGACTTTTACCTCCTAACTTTAGCTCCTAGGTCCCCTAGATTTAATCATACATGTTAAAAATGAATCCCAGAGAAAAATCCCCGGAAACCCATGACAAATGGGACTTAGGGGCCACTCTTGAGCTTAAGGAAGTCCCAAAATAGGACCTTGGACATGGGCGCCCGTGCCCTAGTCCAAACCTATTTTGTCAGGACCCAAATTTTAAATGTTGGAAAAATGACCGTTAAAAGGTTTCCCTTTGTTGACCTATTCAATTTGAATTACAAATGTTTAGCGGAAATGTATATATAAACATGTTTAGGACTTCATTTTACTCCTAGTTGATTAAGGTGAACTTATGATCATCAAGCAAAGAGAATTCAAGGCATTCATTGCGTTGTAGAGTAGTATTGTGTTGTGTTTGTTGTAGATTTGGCTCCATCAACTCATTTCCTCATGATGTGAAGGCATTTCATCTTCGTGAGGGTTTACACCTACTAAGGTGATATCTATTTTGTGTTTCAATCAATTTATCATATCATTTGCTTTTGCCTTTGTCCACCAAGGACACACACTCTCTCTAACAATGGTGTTGGAAGGCTTGAATGCCATTCTGGGGCTTGATCGAGGCAAGCTCCTAAACACCACAACCCAACCCCTCTCTTGTGATTGCAGGTTACAGGTGTTGGATCTCCCTATTTATGCTCCATACTTATGCTCTCCCATAGCCTAGAAGGAATGGGCAATGACTGATATAAACCTGCATTAGTAGATCTCCCTTTTGCTTTCTGACATATCACACATGATTCCACAAATTTCCTCACGTCTGACTACAACTTTGGCCAAAAGTAATGCCTCTTCACAAGATCCAAAGTCTTACCCAGACCAAAATGTCCTGCCATGGCTCCACAATGCTTCTCCTTAATGATGTTCAGCCTCATAGAACACCGTGGGATACACAACTGTCCTCCTTTGAACAGTAATCCATCCTGTATCAGAAATTTAGAATACTCAACATGATATTTATCTCCAAAAGAAGTACACACGATGTAGATCTCTCCAAAGTCTTCATCAGCATCATAAATAGTCTTTAAGGAATCAATTCCAACACTTTCCAATTGAATCTAATTTATGGTGAGAGCCCTCCTACTCAAAGCATCTGCTACCTTATTCTTGACCCCTTTCTTGTGCTTGAGTGTGAAAGTGACAGCTTGTAAAGTCTCCACCCACTTCATGTGCCTATGGTTCATTTTCTCTTGACTATTTATGAAACTAAGGGCCTGATTATCTATAAATACTATGAATTCTTTTGGCATCAAGTAATGCCTCCACTTTTTGAGTGACTGGACTAGAGCATACATCTCCAAATCATAGGATGAGTATATCTTCTTAGCATAATTTAGTTTCTCACTAAAAAATGCTATAGGCCTACCTTCTTGACTGAGTACTACACCAATTTCCATGTGACTTGCATCACACTCAACCTAAAAAATCTTGCTAAAATCAGGAAGTGCAAGGATTGGCTGCTGTGCCACTTTCTTCTTCAATGTTTCAAATGAATCATCTGCCTCCTTTGTCCTAGTAAATCTGCACTTCTGTCCTCCTTTTATGCTGTCCAACATGGGTGCACAGACATGACTAAACCCTCTTATAAACTTCCTATAGAAGGTTGCTAACCCATGGAAACTTCTGACATCATTCATGGTTCTAGGAGTTGGCCAAGACAATATGGCACTTACCTTTTCTTAATCCATTCTCAGCTTTCCCTGTGAGATGACAAAACCCAAGTAGATAATCTCCTCCTGCATAAACAAACAATTCTCCAAGTTGATCATTAACTATTCTTCATGTAACCTTTTGAGAACCAGGTCTACATGTTTGAGGGGTGCTTCCCTTATATTATTGGAAATAAGAATGTCATCTAGATATACTATGACAAATTTACCTATAAATTCTCTCAAGACCTCATTCATCAACCTCATAAATGTACTAGGAGCACTGGATAAACCAAAAGGCATGACCTTCCACTCATACAACTCTTCATTGGTTTTAAATGCAGTTTTCCATTCATCCCCTGGCCTAATCCTGATATGATGATAGCCACTTTTCAAATCTATTTTTGTGAAATATTTGGCACCTCTTAAACAATCAAGCAAATCCTCTATCCTAGGTATGGGGAACCTATACTTGATTGTGATCTTGTTAATAGCCTGTGAATCAGTACAAAGCCTCCAAGTGCCTTCTTTCTTTGGTGCTAGTACAGCTGGTACTACACATGGACTTAAACTCTTACCAATTAGGCTTGTGTCCAATAATTCCTTAATCTGTCTTACTACCTCTACATTCTATTCTGGGGTAAGCTTGTATGCTGCTTTGTTTGGAAGTGTAGATCCTGGGATTAGATCTATGCAGTGACTGATGTCCCTTATAGGTGGTAGGGACCTTGGCATTCCATCAGAGATGATGCCTTTGTACTTGTCTAATAATCCTTGGACAGCTGGTTCTATGAACCTTTGCTTCTTCTCTCCCTTGACTTCTTGCTGCTGTTCCTTATTCACCTTTAGGCATGGAATTAGAGCATATGCAACTGCTCCTTTTGCTATTTCTATCATAAACGGTTTGCCTTCTACCAGCATTACCTTGACTTCTTTTCCTTTTGATTCCACCTCCTTCTCCATCCATGGTAGTAACTCTATCACCTGACCATCCTTGGTGATTGAATATGTGTTTCTAACTCCATCATGTTGTGCTCTCAAGTCATATTTCCATGGTCATCCAAATAGGAGATTGCAAGCATCCATCTGAGCTATGTCAAACAATAATCTATCCTTGTATGGTCCAATTTGAAACTCCACCCAAGACTGCTCTTCCACAACTATTTGCTGACCTTGAGTGAGCCATGAAATCTTGTATGGGCAAGGATGTGGTAGTCTCCTAAGCTTAAGCTTTTCTACCATTTCAACAGACACAAAATTTTCAGTAGATCCAGAGTCAATCAGAACTCTACATACCTTTCCTCCTACCTTGCAAGCAGTTTTGAAAAGAGACTTTCTTTGTGGGGGTTCTCTGTCAGGCACCTTCATGGTGGTCATTGCTCTCCTTATCATAAAAATTCTCCTTTTTTAGGATACCCATAAGCATCAGAAGCATTCATGCTTTGATAAGTGTTTGATCTTGTCGCACTTTGACAATCAGATTCTTGGATCAGATTTGTCCTCCTTTCTCCCATTGAACTTGTTGCTTTTTCTAGACATCTACTAGCTATATGGCCTTCCTGATTGCAATTGTAACATCTGATAGGTCCTCTACCCTAAGATCTTCCTCTAAATGATGGTCTTCTGCCCCTAAAGTTTCCTTTCTAATCATAACTCCTCCTTTGAGTTTGACTGCTGTCTCCTTTACTGTTCTCTTGATTGGATTCACCTTGGTGTCCAAATCCATTTCCTCTGCCTTTGAAAGGACTTCTTCCCCCTCTTTGTTGTCTTCCTCTTCCTCTATTGTTATGTTCTTGTCTTCTCCTTAGTTTCTCTTCTACTTTGAGTGCTAATTGGTAGCACTTCTGAACTGTATCTGGATTATGCAGATTTAGGTCTTCTTGAATGGCAAATCTCAACCCATTGAGATACCTTGCTACCTTCTCTTCCTCATTCTCCTTTACCTTTGTCTTGACACATAGTTTCATGAACTCCTCAGTGTATGCACTGACATATAACTCCTTATGTTTCAGATTTTGTCTCCTCTTATGTAATTGGATATTGTAATCTAATGGAACATAGGCTTCCTTCACTAAAGCCATCATCTTCCTCCACGTACCAACTCTGTTCTTTCCTTCTTTCACCCTGTCATCTTGGATGAAATTCCACCAAGTTAGTGCAGCCCCTTTCATTTTGGACTGAGCCGCCTTCACTCTTTGGTGGTCTGGTATTTCCTCTATTTCAAAGAGATTATTCAAGGAGTCTATCCACTCCATCACGGAATCAGGTTCCATTTTTCCTGCAAACATTAGTAGGTCTATTTTCATATCCATGTTCCTCCGCTCCATGGATTTAAGGGCATTGAGTAAGGGTCTCTGGTCTGCAGGAACATCTATCTCTTCCTGCCTAGGGATCTCCTCTTCATCCCTGTCTTCTTGTTCACCAGAATATTCTTTTCCCTTTCCTACTTTGTCCCTCAACTTCTCCAACTCATCTTTCAATTCCTGATTCTGAGCTCTAACCACTTTGCTCTCTGCCAATTGCTTCTTTACTAAGACCGCCAACTCAGCATTGGTCATCCTTGCTGGGTACTCTTCTGACCCTTCTCCTTTGGACATCTTGTCACCTTCTTCTTCTTCCCAAAAGATACAACCTTCGCTCTGATACCACTATGATGTAGAGCTGGCAATGGAAACATGCACAATGGTTGTCAATCACTTGCTAACATACATTTATCTTTGTATGTTTTCCCATCGGCGAGACCATCTTCATTGGCCAACCAAATCCCTTTCGCACCGAAACCCTACTTCACATCGACGTGTCCCCAACACTACTATCGCCAAGACTTCTCCCATCGGTGTAGCTCAAAATCTTTCCACCGATCCCAAACTTCATACTGATGAATACACTTTACATTTTTTACCTATCGGCAACACATATGCTATTGGCCTCCTCAATAGGTTTCACCTCGATGTTTACAGTCACACCGATACAGTCGGCTTTGTACATACAAACCTTAACTTGCCGTGTCGGTTCTTCCTACCGCTCCTACCGGTCACTCCCTGCATGTAACCCAATGTATCTGCGAAATGTATATTCCAATATACATACAACTTGAAACATGCATTCGTTGAATATACCTTTGGAATATGCCTTCACCGAAGTCAAACGTTGACTTTCCTTGTATCAACCTGATGTACATTCACAATATACATTCAAAATGTACATTCAAAACATAAAATCTACCACATGCATTTGCGGGATACTCACAACCGTGCAACTGCGGTATACACAGGGATTGCACCAATATACATTTGCGATATACACAGAGACTGTATATCAACACTTTGCAACATACCAACCTGATGTGCGGTTGTCAGATTCACACAACTGGTACTCAGATGCGATAGCGATATACACATAAACTGGTTGCGACAAACAAAAGCAGTATATACAGGAAATGTATATCTGAATATGTTTTACCTTTATATCTTCAAAACATGCATTTTCAACATGTTTTCACACTCAATATGCCTTGCAATATACACATAGACTGTATATCCTGCATACAAATGCGATATACTCACAATTTGTATATCCTGCAAAACTTTACTGATTTGATCCATTGAAACCCTTGAGATTTCACAGATCTATTTCTCCTGCAAACATGCAATCCTCTGCACTTTGTCAACCTACCACACACCCATGCTAAGACTCTTCAATGCATGACGTAAGCAATTCGACAAACTTGAACACGGATAAACAAGAAACAAAAACAAAACAAAACCTAAACTGCTATATAAAACCATTCCATCGATTCGAAGAATCTAACTGGTGGAATGGGTTACAAATCCATTTCGATCCCACTTAGAAAATTGATTGTACAGTGAATTCAAAATGCCAGAAAATAACACAAACAAGATCTTCTTATTACTTAAAAAAATGCATATAGATATCTGATTTCACAGTTTCACAACTACTGCTTTGTCTAACATCTGTTCTATATCTTCACTTCTATATCTGAAATCGATCTGAACTAGGCTATTTAACTACTTGCCAACAGTAGTACTGACTTGATTCCCAGCGGCTGGGAGACAATTCCAAGCAGCTGGGAGAGATAACCAACTAACAAACTTCTAACAACCTAACAACCTTATTATGATAGATTGATAAGTGTCCTATGGACTTACAAACAAAAACTGAATTACAAAAACCAAAGACAAGTCTGGTCAAACAGACCTTATTACATTAAATATAGAAAATGCCTAAGACTCTAGTCTTCTTGGGGTGCTCCTGCACCAGTCCCCCCTACATTTGAGTTTTGTATGGCGTGTTTTCCCCTGGTGTAGTGTAAAGGGTGTGGCGATGAGTCTCTCCTACACTTAGGTTTTGTATGACATGTTTTCCCCCTAGTGTAGTGTAAAGGGTGCATGGTGATGAGTCCCCCTACATTTTGGGGTTTTGTGTTGCAATTTTATTTCCATGCATACATATTATGAAAATGTTATATCAATTTATTCATCGTGTTTTGCATGACTGCTCTCATGTCTTCATCAGGTTTTACGTGTCTTCAATACCATCTTCTCTATGTCTTGCATGCTTCCTACTATCTTCATTGTGTTTTGCGTGTCTGTGATGTGTCTTCTAGTGTTTACCTAAGACTGGAGGCTAGAAATAGTTCCTCAATCTTTATGTATGCCTTAGCTTCAAGTGCCTGATGTGTCTGATGTGTTTTTGATCATACTTTAATGCATGTACGGGACATAAGATCACACATACATTAAAGTGGGGGCTAAATTTTATGTTGTAAAATATCCCCCCTAGGACTTTTACCTCCTAACTTTAGCTCCTAGGCCCCCTAGATTTAATCATACATGTTAAAAATGAATCCCAGAGAAAAATCCCCCGAAACCCATGACAAATGGGACTTAGGGGCCACTCTTGAGCTTAAGCAAGTCCCAAAATAGGACCTTGGACATGGGCGTCCGTGCCCTAGTCCAAACCTATTTTGTCAAGACCCAAATTTTAAATGTTGGAAAAATGACCATTAAAAGGTTTCCCTTTGTCGACCTATTCAATTTGAATTACAAATGTTTAGCAGAAATGTATATATAAACATGTTTAGGACTTCATTTTACTCCTAGTTGATTAAGGTGAACTTATGATCATCAAGCAAAGAGAATTCAAGGCATTCATTGCGTTGCAGAGTAGTATTGTGTTGTGTTTGTTGCAGATTTGGCTCCATCAACTCATTTCCTCATGATGTGAAGGCATTTCATCTTCGTGAGGGTTTACACCTACTAAGGTGATATCTATTTTGTGTTTCAATCAATTTATCATATCATTTGCTTTTGCCTTGGTCCACCAAGGACACACACTCTCTCTAACAATGGTGTTGGAAGGCTTGAATGCCATTCCGAGGCTTGATCGAGGCAAGCTCCTAAACACCACAACCCAACCCCTCTCTTGTGATTACAGGTTACAGGTGTTGGGTCTTGCAAAGAAGAGTTGCAAGAGATTAGAGCAGAGCATAAAGATTCCAAATCTGAAAAAATGATAGAAAACATCCCTAATTAGACATAGGCACCAGCTCTTTTGTCCTCTAGTTTTGCAGTGTCAGGAATCTCTGAGCAGGCTACAGTCTAAAGCATATTTTACTTTGAATTCCTCGGGAAAAGCACTACATTAGACAAGGGCACCCACTATTTTGTCCCTGAAGTTTCTGCCTTTCATAATCTAAAATATGGTATGTATCTAATCTGCATTTAGTGTCTTTTTGTGTGAACATTTGTCATGTTTCATCCGTTTGTTTACAATTTTGCATAATTAGGGTTTTAGGCCTAAGCAGACTAAGGTTTAACAAATTAATCAACAAATTCCAAAATTCCTTATCATTCCAAGTGACACCAAACTTGTAGCTGAGTCCTCTTGCAAAAGTTGTGATTCAACTCGGTTTAATGTCCTTGAATGTATGTAGTGAAAGGAGGATCTAATTAAACCATCAACTTTATTCAACATGCCTCTTTTTCTACATAACACAATGTATACAAGTAGAAGAATGTTGGGAAATAGGTGTTGGACACCTTGCATAATATTGTATTATTTTATTCATGTAAAATAAATATTTATTTGTGGTGCATTTTAATTGATGTGTTTAACCACATTAGATATTTATTTGGAGGCCACTTGTAAATGTTGTATGTAACATTGGGTTACTATTTGTATTATTTAATTGTTGGAAAAACGTAGTAGCAACATTAAATAAGGGGGTCAATGGTTTTGTGTATTCATGGTTCTGGAACACATGGTTTTGCCCAATACCACAATTTGTATTTGTGTGAGCTTGGTCTATAAAAGCAAGCACGTGGTCATTAGTATTGGGTTGGTTGGCTATTTCATTGTAGGTGGATTGGAGGTTTATGAGAGGCTGTCATTGTATTGAACTCTCTCCTGTAAGTGCATATTTTGAAGCATGGTAGGTGATGTGTGGATTCATGCTTGGACACATGGAGGATGCATTGGAGGTGCTTGATGGATTCAAAGGTATTCATGGAGACTCATGGCATGTATTGTAATATCTTTGTTGCTGAATAATACATATGAGTGTGGATGCTTTTGGAGGCTGGGTTTTTCCCTCTTAAGGGTTTTTTGAGGGTATATCTTGTGTTATCTTGTGCTTGTTCATTTAATCTTTGCATTATCGTTATTTGATGCATCTTTTTCTCCTATTAGGTTATGTGGAATTGGTTTTATTTGACCTACAAATTCCTAACACTTCTAAGTGGTGAAGACCACTGCAAGACATGCTCGTTCAATAGGACTATAGTTAAGTTCATACCCACAAGTGTTCAACTGATGTAATATATGGCTCTTTCTTTTCCTTCTTCATCATTTTGTGCCAAGAGGGCTCCTAATGTGGATGAGGTTGCTGATATATACAATATTAGGGGTTTACCATCAATAGGTGGCATGAGAACTAGAGGGGACAATAGGTAATCCTTGATTTGTTGAAAGGCTTCTTGACAATGATCAGACCATATGAATGGAACTCCTTTGCAAAGAAAATGTTGAAATGGGTGACACTTATCGGCCAACTATGCTATGAACCTTTGAATTGATTGTAACTTTCTTTGAAGACTATGTAATTGCTTGATATTTGTTGGTGGAGGCATATCCATATAGATTTCACTTTTGCGGGATCAACTTCAATACCTCTGCGAGACACAATGTACCCTAATAGTTTACCGAAAGTTACTTCAAAAACACACTTCTTTGGATTTAATCTAACCTTATATTCTTCCAGCCTTGTGAAAACCTTGTCTAATACATCTAGACGACTCTCTCTTGAAATAGATTTAGTTAACAAGTCATCAACATAATCTTCTATGAGTGTATGCATGTAGTCATGGAAAATTGTGGTCATAGCCCTTTGATATGTTGCTTTGGCATTTTTAAGGTTGAAGGGCATGACATTCCAACAATAAGTACCCCAAGGGCAAGTGAAAGCCATGTTGTGTTGATCTTGAAGAGCAATTCTGATTTGGTTATATCGCAAAAATCCATCCATGAGTGATAGCATTTCATATCCCGCTGTCAAGTCTACTATGATATCAATGTTAGGCAACGAGAAGTCATCCTTAGGAAAAGCTTTGTTTAAGTCTCTGAAATCTTCACAAATTTTGATTCCTCTAGTCAATTTAGCTATAGGTACAAGATTGGAAATCCATTTTGCATAGTCTATAGGTTGAATAAAACCAACATCTAACAACTTCTTCAACTCTGCCTTTACTAAAAGTGTGATTTGGGGGTGCATCTTTCCCAGCTTTTGTTTAACCAGTTTTGCATTTGGAAATAATGAAAAATGATGCAAAACTAACTCAGGATCTAACCCATGTATATCAACATATGACCAAGCAAAGTTGATTTGTCTTGCGGAAAAGAAAGCCATAAATTCTAGTTTTTTGGCTTCTGTCAAGGATGCTGTGAAGTGAATAATTCTAGGACTGTCGTTGGTGCCAATGTTTACTTCCACTGATTTCTTTACTAGCAATGGTGATCTCTCTTGAGTTGTAGGAAGCACATCCAACCCTCCATCCTTAGATGGCTCAGGGAGGTTTTCACCCATGGATACATCCTTTCTTTTTATTTTTCATGGTCTAAAGGTGCCTTTCAGTTTTCACCTAGAGACCTATCTTTTTTTGTTTTATTATTTTCACTTTTGCGACTAGAGGGCGGAGTGGACTCCCCAAAGTAAGTTGTGCTATCAAGAGCTATGATGAATCCAACTTTATGATGCCCACTAGGTATTCCTTTTCAAAGTCCCATAAACTCGGTGATTGCATCATCATTTTCGAATATGTCTAAGGTCAAAGGTCCTTGTTGATCCCAATCTATCAATTGTGGGTAAACTAGGGGTAGGTCATCATCAATATTTGTATAACTCAAGGATAAGGAAGATATGGTCAATACTAAAGTGTTATCAAGGTCCTAAAAGATATCAATCCAAGCAAGGCCCCCAGTTTGTTTGGTTTCAGGGGGATTGGTCTCAACATTTTCCTTAGATGTCTCAATGCCTTTAGAAATGTTAGCGTCTTCACCTGATAGTAACTTAGTATGAGGAGAACTCACTTTTAATGGTGTGTAGCCTAAACCTTTATTCCTTGGTATCTTGTTTAGTTGTAAAGGTTATGTCCTTCCATTCTTGTGCGGACCAAGTCCACTATGTCCATCATAACCTTTTTGCTTCATGAATTCAAAACCTTTTCCATATTGTTAAACTGGTAATTGTACAGGTTCAATTTCTTCTTCATCCTTATAGATCCATGTAGAAATGTCCTCATCTATGGTTTCTTTTCTCAATACACCAAACTTGGTAAAAGTGGTAGGGGAGACACAAGTAGTAACTTCAGGCTCCTTCTTGATAGGACGCAGTTTTCCATAGGATTTTGGCAACACAGGTAGTTTGCCAATACAATAGGAAGTCTCCATGTTATATTCCCCACACCCTGTGTTGTTGATCCGGACCTTAGGTTTGGAAGAGGGAATGGATGTAATGGAAGATTTGGATAACGTGGAAGAATCAATGTAATGGGATGAAGCGAAAGGTTAAACTTCCCTGTTAATAGTCACTTGATGTTCAGGTGTTCCTTTTAGGTGGCTTCAATATTTAAAGGGATCGAGATCACTGACTATTGTGATTTTGGTGCCATTATAGGGAAATTTAAGGCATTGATGGTATGGGATGAAATGACCTTCATGGTATGAATCCATGGACGATTGAGGATGAGGTTGTTTGGGAGGTCCAGATCTAAGACTTGGAATACAGTATCTAGAATAGCGGGTCCAACTCTTATCGAAAGTGAGATCACACCCCTAGAAGAATGCTCTGCATCATCATAAGCATTTATAACAATTTTCTTAGACATATCTACACAAGCCTTAGAGAATCCCAGTGTTGTGACCAATTTTAAGGTACATATGCTTAGACCTTCTCCACCATCTACCAAAACTCATCTAATCTTATGTTTATTAATGAATACCTCTAGGTGTAATGGGTCATTATGATTAGGACTATCGAAGGAAGGTCATGTTTGGTGAATGTGACATGATGGGTAGTAGCTAAGTATCCCACCATGGCCTAAAATTGATTGACATTAAGGTCCTTGTGAACAGATGAATCTTGCAAGACTTTGTCCAAAATGGCTTTATGTTTGGGGGATATGCGAAGCAACTCAAGGATGGATATCTGTGCGAGAGTCTTCCCTAAATTATCTAAGAGATTATATTGAACTTTTGGCTAGGGATTAGAAGAAGCCCTTCACAAGGTCACCTTGGATCTTTGGATGGTAACAACACATTCTAGACGGGTTTTGATAGTAATCATGGAGACATTGTTGTCAAATGTTTGGATATTATTAACGGTATACTCATAGGCAACACAGGTATAACTAGATTTGTCATTTGTATTTGTCCTTGAACTGGAGGCTTTCCTCAACCCATGATCTTGTAAGGAATTCTTGAAGATGGTATGATCATTGTTTGAGGACCCTTGTGGATTATCTAGTGATATATCACCTCAGTCAATGAGGTCCTGAATTAGGTTCTTCAATTTGTAACAAAAAGATGTCTTATGTCTTTTGATTCAATGATGTTCACAAAAATCATTATCATTCCACCAAGATGGTTTGAAAGGCCCTGGGTCATAATGTTTGATTTCTAGAAGTTTGATGATGTTTGACTGCAATAGTTTCTTCAGAATTAATTCAATAGGTCCCTCTAAGGGGATATAATTTTGTTTTCTTGGAGGACCTTGTCATTGATTGTTTTGAACCACATTAGTTTTTTGTTCATGAGTAGGCAGTGGATTGTTTGAGATGGTCGGTCCTATGAGAGTAATGGTAGGGCTAGCGTTATTTATCGCTTTTGCATCAACTACCCAATCATTCATGACATTTTTGTTTCTAGACCAAAATTTGCTCTTGCCATTGGAAGTGTTTTGGTTATTTTGGTTCTTATTGAAAATTTTGATCAATCCTTTTGTAATAAGTGCTTTCTCAATGGTTTCTCCTTTCTCTACAACATTTGCAAAGGTGGTACAACAATGAATTTGAAGTTGGTGCATCAATTCAATGTTTAGATTTTCAACAAACATATGGAACAACTATTTCTCTGGTATGTGATATGGGCACTTACTAGCCATACTCCTCCATCTTTGGAAGAAAGAGATAAATGACTCTCCATCATCTTGTTTTGTGTGACACAATGTTGCAATAGTCATGTCACTTGATATTATAAGAGAAATGTGCTATGAATTTTTCAGCTAATTCATTCCATGTCCTTATCTCAGGAGGTAGATGCGCAAACCACTCAAGTGCTTGTCCCGCGAGACTTAACAACCTCATAGATATGTATGATCAAATGCAAGTTATGGGCAAGCGGTATGAAACTCTTGCACATATTCTATTGGACTCCCCCTTCCTTCATATTTGTTAAAGTTTGGTACGTTATAATTTTGAGTAAAGTGAGGCATATATATACTCTAATCAAAAGGATATGGACATAAGTCTTCCATAGAGTAAGTCTTCTTTGTCCCCAATACTTGCATGTTAGAAATTTGTTGTTGCAATGTGCGCATTTGATGTGCTATAACTTTCATAGGGGATAATGATGTCTCTACAACATTTGCGAGTGCATTGTGGTATTGATGACCCATGTTTGAAGTCGATGTGTTTTGAAATCCAATACTTGAAGCAAAAGGGTTGGTGTTTGTGTTAAATGAGTTAAAGTTATTGTGTGATGAAGATGGGTTTTGGTTTTGAAAGTTTGGTATGAATGTGGCATTTGAATTGATGTTTAGTGGAGGCAGATTTTGGTTGGTGTGTTGAGAATGAGATGGGATGTTTGTATTGGATTGATATTGAACTGAGTTTGAATTTGCTTGTTGAAAATGAAGATTTGGATTGATTTTCTATTGAAATGGACTTGATTTGGTGTTTTGTTGGGACAGATTGATGTTTTGATGAGACAACTCAGTGTTTTGATGAGATGGATCGATGTTTTGATTAGACCCAAAGTTCATATTCTTGTTTGGTATAGCATTGGTCCTTTGGGATTGTGCTTTTGGAGCAATTACATGTATCCTTCGCATCCTTTTTGATGCATATGAACTCATTGTGTTTTGACCCATGGATATGGTATTGGTTGATGGTGCAATAGTTTGAGATGACGATGAGGCAAATGGATTTGCAAATGAGAAGTTTAGTGGTTGAGACATAGGATTTGTGTTTTACACTCCAAATGGTGGGATGGGAGCTATATTGATAGTTGTTGTGTTATGTGTAGTTTCTCCCAATGGTAAGCTAGTGTGCACTTGTCATGAATTGGTGTGACTTGATGAAGGTGTTGTATGACCTTGGTTTTGTGTCACATTGTTTGAAGATGAACCCACAAGCATGTTGATGTCAAAACCAGGTGGGAGTTTAGTTCCATTTTGAAGAAGTCACATAAGATATCTTTGTGGATCTGTGGCTATCATTTCATCCATAATACACAATATCTTATCATCTTAGGCAACCTCATCAATTTCTTCTTGGGTCAAACCTTACTCTACCTCATATAGGGTGAGATTTTCAAAAGGATTTGCAACTTGAAATTTTGACTTGGGTGGTTCATTTGAGGATGATCCAAAATTCATGGTGCTAGTGGGCTTAAAGTTGGGGTCATTCCAGTAATCCATTTCTTTTTGTTTCCTTTGTGACCTTGTTTGGACCATAAAGACTTATGGGTTTTGGGATGAATGCAAACTAAAGATGATGATGCAAGATGGCTATGCTACTATGCTATATTTTTGGGATTTTTGAATATAAGGGTGCCAAATGACAATGCCACTATGGTATATTTTTGGGATTTTTGAATATAAGGATGCCAAATGACAATGCAAATATGGTATATTTTTTGGGATTTTTGAATATAAGGATGCCAAATGATAATGCAACTATGGCTAAGGTATGGGATACAAAGTGACAATGAATCTATGACTATGACTATGCTTGGAATTTTGGATATGTGACTTGAGAATTTGAAAAGGATGCTAAGACAAACTAGGATAGACCAAGGTAGCTAATCAGAAATGTCAAGACCTCAAAAGGATAAGTACTTTAAGATGATGATGATTGGATAAAGTGAACCTAAACTAGACACATGAGTTTAAGGCTCAACTTGATGATGATGATAGATAGGTAATGACAAGGTCTAGACAATCCAAGGATGTGACAATGGTGTGATCAAGTATGGTAAGCTTCCCAATTTCATGTCTCAACGATGACTATGACTAGGAATAACCTAGGATGACAAAGGTTAACTAGAAAATGCAAGCTAAACTAGGAAAATGCAATGGAAGGATTGGATAGACTGAACAAATTCTCAGGTTTGAATGCATGGTCACTATCTAGATTAGATAAAAAATGTGGATACTTAGGAATTTCCCCAAAATTTTTGATTCTGACAGATGCGATGCTACAGGCTACAGTTATAGTGTTACAGGTGACAGATGCGATGCAAAAATTAACAATTCTGGCTTAGAAGGTAACAGTTGCAGTTTTAATGTCTAACAAATGCGGTCCTAAATGTGATGTAGTTGCATTTCTGTGTTTGACAGATGTGGTTTTGTATGTGACAGTTGCAGTTCAATGTTTGACAGATGCGGTGAACTATTTTTTGTAGCCTAAAATCAAGCATTTCTAAATGATTTTTCATTTTGGCCAGTTTGTACAGGTGATTAGAAAACATAGCAAACACTTAAAATACAGATCTTTGAATCTTTTGACTCTTTGAATCTTGGGAAAGGAGGTATTTCGCAAGTTTTCTTCCACAAAACTCGCTCGGCCTTGGTTTTAAACTATAGTGGGCTTACCACACCTTTCAGTGTTTTTAAATATGAGAAAAAGGAGTGGGTAACTAGAGTATGCCAAGGTTTTGGACCACCTTGACACCTCTTGCCTTGAAAGGATGAGTCCAAACAAAGAATCATGTCACCTCAACCAAGAATCGCATGTGGTAACTTCAGAGTACGATCCGCATCCCTTGCACCACCAATAGTAGACAGTCAAAAAGGTCTTAGGCTTCTAAAAACAATGGTTCGTAGTGGAGGAACTCCTAGGAACACCACAACAATAGTAGCGACGGGAGACCGAAATCTCTAACTCATGTCTAGAATCACCCGAGACCGCAAAGGCCCACCCCCTATAGCACAAGTGGATTAAGCTCACCTTTTAGTTTTTGCCCCTTTATATATCCTGCTAGAGATACGTGCTTGTGGTCGAACCTTGGGGTGAACTCCCAGGCAGGCCACCTACTAAAATAAAAAAGGGAAATCTTGTGTATTTCTCTTTCTCATCACCCAAGAATCGCACATAGTGCAAGGGGAGAGGATACTCAAGACAACATGGTGTCATTATTTCCCATCACCCAAGAATCCCACGTAGCGTAAGGGGAGAGGATACTCTAGACAAACACACTTTCAGTAACTAACTCACATGCATGCAAGTGCACAAGACATATAAGACACTTGTTCTTTTTTAAGCACCAAATCCAAATGTTCCTAAATTAAAAATCACAAACACACAATGGAATCCTGCAAGAAATTGGATTAGTAGTTTGATTGAAAGGTCTTCTCTCAACAATTGCCACACAGTTGGAAATCAAATATCAGTAAAAAAAAAGCTTTGCCTTAGTGAATGCAAAAAAGCAAAAAATGAAAATCACATATTTATACCCTCTTTTTTCTTAACAGTCAAATGCGATACAGAACAGATCAAATGCACCATAAAATCTAATAGTTGCGTCTCAAGATCTTACAGATGTGTCACAAGATCTAACAAATGCATCATAGAATCTGACAATTACGGCTCTGTATCAAATGATTGTGGCTTTACAGGGAATAGATGTGACGCTTTAACTTTGATCTCAAAAACACATCAAATCTGACAAAAAGTAGCCCATATAAAAACCCTAATGATGTAAGTTCACTGTCAAAATGTTAGAGAAATAACTAAAACCCTGTAAAATGATTAGAAAAATAACCAGATCCTTGCAAACATGATTAGAAATAACAATGATTAAAAGATTTTGAAAATTTCCAAATAGCAGTCAGATGTGGTGTTCCATGGAACAAATGCGATGCTATGCGTAACAAATGTAGCACTTTGCATAACAAATGCATCACAGAAAATAGTGGCTGTAGCATTTGAAGGAATAGATGTGGTGCTGAATAGAACAATTATGTTAGAATCTGAAAAGATTATTAACCCAGAAAACTAGTGCAAAGAATAGATATCTAAACTATGAATGCAGATGATACGAAATCAAAATAGCAACATAGCGTTAGTCTCCAAGAGAGTAATGCGAATGCTAGAAGGAAAATAGCATTAAGAGGATACAAAAGCAAAAGATACTAAATACAAGCTAGGTAGCATGCTTATATAGACTAGGGAGAGGGAGGAGGTGGCAACACTAACCAATGAGGAGCTGAAGAGACTTAATGTCTCAAGTTACTACTTGGAACCTCATTCATTCGTTGGTTTGTTCATAGCAAGTACATGTTCATCGTTCATCGTTCATCGGCAAAGCTTGAACTTCGCTCGTCAGGTTCAATGGTTCAACAGGTTCAATTGATGTGATATGTCTATCGGCATAAGGTTGGCCATCGACTACTGTTACTCTGATGAAGGTTTGAACTTCACTTGTTAGGTTCAATGGTTCAACAGGTTCAACCTATGTGATATGTCTATCAGCATAAGGTTGGCCATTGGCTGCTGTTACTCTGATGAAGGCTTGAACTTCACTCATCAGGTTTAATGGTTTAACAGGTTCAACTGATGTGATATGTCTATTGGCATAAGGTTGGCCATCGGTTGCTGTTACTCTGATGAAGGCTTAAACTTTGCTGTCAGGTTCAATGGTTCAATAGGTTCAATCGATGTGATATGTCTATCGGCATAAGGTTGGCCATCGGCTGAGCCTGTGGTAGGTACTCTGATGGTCTTTTGTTACTTTGATGAAGGATGAAGGCTTGGGCATCGGTGGGACAAGGAACCATCGGTGTGGTTGGTGGAGTTGTCTCTGATGGCTTGGGTTATTCCAATGAGGCTTAGATTGGCATCGTCAACAATAAAATTGCCGACGATAGTCTACTGAGTATGTACACCAGGATATCAAACTCAAACTGGTGAATGTGGGACTAAAAGTCTCACATGAATACGAATAGTTATGTGATGGTTGGAAGATTGCGATGCTTGGTCAGTTGAAACGAACAGTTAGGGCAGAAGTTAAAATAGTTTTTCTCTTGAAGACTATGTTATATACAGATTTGGTGAGGTCATATGAATGGATGATGAGATTTGATCAAATTGTTCATTCTATAGATGTATAGAGGAAGTGAATTGTGTGTATGATTTGAGAATCGATACCTGAGCGAGAAGGCTGGGATCTTTATTGTAACCTTTCTAAGCTTACTGTAAATAAAGATTGTCTCTTGTGGTGGTGGGTTTTTTACTCGAAAGGGTGTTCCCACGTACATTTGGTGTTGTTCTCTATTATCTTGTACATTTATTCTGTATTTTCTGGTGTTCATCTTTGTATTTGAATTAAACGTTACCTATCTGCATTATCCCCTTTGAATTGACATTAGGGAAGCTGTATTCCGCACCTTTGCTTTCCTTACAAGTGCTATCAGAGCCTAGCCAGTTGTGTTATCCTTATTGGTAGGTTGGGTTTTTTGTGTTAGTTCCGTGAGTGGGAGTTCTATAGAGGTCTATTTTGTTAAATAAGATGGCAAGTGCATTAGGAAAAGTAGACATTGAAAAGTTCAATGGCACAAACTTTGAGTTGTGGAAGCTTAAGGTTGAAGATTTGCTGCTCGACAGAGATCTTTGGGTTGCTGTGTCTAGGACTAAACCTTCAGACATGAAGCAAGAAGACTGGGACCTGGCAAATAGGAAAGCCAGAGGACTAATAAGATTAAGTTTAGCAGATTTTGTTCTATTGAACGTCCATGAGGAGAAGACTACAAATGCTTTGTGGAAGAAGTTGGGAGATATTTATCAGGGCAAGTCCTTGGTGAATAAACTTTTCCTCAGAAAGAAGTTGTACTCTCTGAAGATGGATGAAGGAGCATCTGTAGTAGACCATCTGAACTCATTTAATATGATTGTTGCATAGTTGAATTCTGTAGGTGTAAAAATAGAAGAGGAGGACCATTGTATGCTTCTGTTGTGTTCCTTACCAAACTCATGGGATCGTCTTGTGATGGCTATTGGAAGTACAACAACCATGTTTAAAACTGAAGAAGTTGCTGCCTCACTATTATCTAAAGAGATGCGGAGGAAATCTTCTGAGATGGCCAAAGAGGCCCTATCCATTCGAGGTAGATCAAAGAAAATAGACAAGAAGAAAGACAAGAAGTCTAAGTCCAAATCAGAGGGGAGATCGAAATCTCCTAGAAAAAAGTCCAAGGTGAAGTGCTGGAATTGTGGGCAGAAAGGCACATAAGAAAAGATTACAAAGAGGAGAAAAAGAAGAAGAAGAACTTCTCTGACACCGATTCTTCTCAAAGTGATGCTGATGCCTTCATTGCTGCCTTGGCAATGCCTGCATCTGAAGATGTATGGCTGGTGGATTCAGGAGCATCTTTTCATATGACATCTCACAGAGAATGGTTCACTAAGTATGAATCGTATGCTGGTGGGAAGGTGTTCCTAGCAAGTGATTTGACACTGGAAATTGTTGGCTGAGGAAGAGTTAGAATCTAGTTCCCAGATGGTAGAATAAAGGGAATGAATGGAGTATTACACATACCAAGTCTGGCTCAAAATTTACTTTTTGTTAGTAAGCTTAATGATGTTGGAGTGCAAGTTACTTTTGTGAATGGTGGCTGTAAGATGACTAGAGGTTCTATTGTACTGGCAAAGGCTGAACACATTGGAACTTTCTATAAGTTAGATGCTAAACCAGTGTGCTATAATAATGTCTCTGTAAAATCTAAAAAAGCTACTATTGTAACACATGATGCAAACTGTATGTAAGTTAAAGTTCCTACAGAGAAAATAATGCTCTAGCATCATAGACTTGGTCACATAAGTGAAAAAGGTTTAAAAACATTGAAAAGAAAAAACCTGGTAGATGGGCTGATTGATTGTAATATGGAGTTCAATTTCTGTGAACATTGCATATATGGAAAATAGAACCGTGTTTCTTTCTAGTCTAGTTCTCATAAATCTTCTGGTGTTCTAGACTATGTACATTCTGATGTTTTTGGTCCAGTTGATGTTCCTTCTCTGTCTAAATCAAGATACTACGTATCGATTATTGATGATTATTCAAGGAGGGCATTTGTATATTTTTTGAAAAATAAATTAGAAGTGTTCAGTCGGTTTAAAGAATTTAAAAATCTTGTGGAAAATTAGACTGGTAGAAAAATAAAATGTTTGAGAATGGATAATGGTGGTGAATATTGCAATGCAAATTTTGATAAATATTGTATTGATCATGGAATAAAAAGGCATAAAACTACACCTTATACTCCACAGTAAAATGGAGTTGCTGAAAGGTTGAATTGATCATTGATGGAGAAAGCAAGAAGTATGTTGAGTTATGCTAGTCTTGAACAAAGGTTCTAGGCTGAGGTAGTTGCTACAGCTTGTTACTTGCTGAATCGTTCTCCTACTTCGGCATTGGTTGATAAGACGCCTATGGAAGCATGGTCTGGAAAGAAGCCCTGTCTAAGATATCTTCATGTCTTTGGTTGTGAGGAATATGCTCATATTCTTGAGGTAAAAAGATCTAAGATGGATTACAAGGCAGTCAAATGTATCTTTATTGGCTATGGAGTCAGTGTTAAAGGGTACAAGCTTTGGAATCCTGAAACTAAAAAGTAATTTATAGCAGGAATGTAATTTTTAGAGAGCTGAAACCTTTGGTTATTGATCCTCAGCTAGAGAAGATAGAAGAAAAGAAAGAAAAGAGTGTTGTTAATATTCCTCTGACCCTGTAAAAGAGGAACAACAAGCACCAAGTGTAGATGATTCAGAAGTGAGTTCGAGTAGCTCTGAAGATTCAGATCCAGAGCAAGAACTTGAACTTGCACCTCAGCCGTTGAGGAGGTCTACACGTGAAAGAAGACAACCAGATAGGTATGGATTTTCAGTACTTGATTCAAGTTGTGCCTATGCTTTGCTTACTGATACTAATGAACCTAGGACTGTGAAAGAAGCTATTAGTTTACCTAATTCAGATTCTTGGTTGGAAGCCATGGATAACGAAATGCCATCATTGGAGAAAAATGGAATCTGGGATCTGGTGCCCTTGCCTGAAGGTAGAAACCCTGTGGGCTGTAAGTGGGTATTTCAAAAGAAATATGGTCTAGATGGTAGTATTGAAAAGTACAAGGCAAGACTGGTTTCTAAGGGGTATTCTCAAAAGGAAGGTATAGATTATGGAGAAATCTTTTCTCCTGTAGCTATGCTAACATCCATTAGATTTCTGTTGTCACTTGCAACAACGTATGACTTTGAATTGAGAAGATGGATGTGATGACAACATTTCTTCATGGGGACCTTGAAGAAGAAATTTATATGTCCTAGCCAGAGCATTTTGTGGTAAAAGGTAAAGAACATCTGGTATGTAAACTTAAAAAGTCTCTTTATGGCTTGAAGCAATCTCCCAGAATGTGGTATCAGAAATTCGATACGTATGTTTTATCTTTGGGATTTGTGAGATCTAAATTTGATCATTGTGTCTATTATAAAACTGATGGTGATCGAATTCTTATAATTGTACTGTATGTGGATGACATGTTATTCATTGGCAATGGTAAGGGGATGATCTCAGATTTAAAATCTCAGTTGTCCTTGAAATTTGAAATGAAGAATCTGGGGGCAGCGAAGTACATTCTGGGAATGGAAATCAAAAGGGACAGATCTAGTAGAAAGCTTTGGCTCAGCTAGAGCAAGTATATTACCAATGTTCTTAATAAATTTAATATGTCTGATTGCAAATAGTTAGTTGTTCTAGTTTTGTAGGGAACAAAACTATCTGTTGAAGATTGTCCAGAATCTTTGAATGAAATTAACGACATGAAAAAAATGCCTTATGCAAGTGCTGTTGGCCATTTAATGTACGCAATGGTATGTACCAGACCAAACATTGCCCAGGTAGTGGGAGTTTTGAGCTGATTTATGGCAAATCCATGCAGATCACATTGGGATGCTGTGAAGAGAGTTATGAGGTATTTGAAGGGAACTTCTAACTATGCTATTTGCTATCATGGAAACTTAGTTGGATCTTAGAAATCTATCAGCATTCAGGGATATGTTGATTCTGATTGGGCAGGGGACATTGACAGTAGAAGATCCACCAGTGGATATGTATTCACGTTAAATGGTGGTGCTATCAGTTGGATGAGCAAGCGGCAGGCTGCAGTCACTTTGTCCACAACAGAGGCAGAGTACATGGCAGCTACTCATGCATGCCAAGAAGCTGTTTGGTTGAAGAGATTGTGTTCTGATGTCAGTTTTGATGCAGGGCAGATACAAATTCATTGTGACAGTCAAAGTGCTATCTGTTTGGCAAAAAATCCTACTTTTCATGCTAGGACAAAACATATTGATGTTTAATATCACTTTGTTTGTGATATGGTGGAAGACAAAAAGGTAAAGCTAGAAAAGGTTGATACTTTGGATAATGTTACAGATGCCTTGACTAAACCAGTGAGCACGACCAAGTTCAAATGGTGTTCAGATGAAATGGGTCTTCGGGCCCATAATTCTTAGTAATCGTATGAAGATTAAGAGGTAGCAGTAATCTCTTCGACAAGTGGGAGATTGAAGAGACCTATTGTCTCAAGTTACTTCTTGGAGCCTCATTCATTCATTGGTTTGTTCATAGCAAGTACATGTTCATCGTTCATCGTTCATTGGCAAGGCTTGAACTTCACTCGTCAGGTTCAATGGTTCAACAAGTTAAACTGATGTGATATGTCTATCGGCATAAGGTTGGCCATCAGCTACTGTTACTCCGATGAAGGCTTAAACTTCACTCGTCAAGTTCAATGGTTCAACAGGTTCAACTGATGTCATATGTCTATTGGCATAAGGTTGGCCATTGGATGCTATTACTCTGATGAAGGCTTGAACTTTGCTTGTCAGGTTCAATGGTTCAACAGGTTCAACCGATGTGATATGTCTATCGGCATAAGGTTGACCATTGGTTGAGCCTATGGTAGGTACTCTAACGGTGTTCTGTTACTCTGATGAAGGATGAAGGCTTAGGTGTCGGTGGGACAAGGAACCATCAGTGTGGTTGGTGGAGTGGTCTCTGATGGCTTGGGCTATTCCGATGAGGCTTAGACTGGCATCGTCAGCAACAAAATTGCTGACGATAGTCTTACTGAGTGTTCGTGTATGTAAACTGGAATATCAAACTCAAACTGGTGAATGTGGGACTAAAAGTCTCACATGAATATGAATAATTATGCGACAGTTGGCAGATAGCGATGCTGGGTCAGTTGAAACGAATAGTTAGGGTAGAAGTTAAAATGGTTTTGCTCTTGAAGATTGTGTTATATACAGATTTGGTGAGGTCGTCTGAATGGATGATGAGATTCGATCAAATTGTTCATTCTGTTGATGTATAGAGGAAGTGAACTGTGTGTATGATTTGAGAATCGATACCTGAGCAAGAAGGCTGGGATCTTTATTGTAACCTTTCTAAGCTTACTGTATATAAAGATTATCTCTCTTGTGGTGGTGGGTTTTTTACCTGAAAGGGTTTTCCCACGTACATTTGGTGTTGTTCTCTGTTATCTTGTATGTTTATTCTATATTTTTTGGTGTGTTCATCTTTGTATTTGAATTAAACGTTACCTGTCAGCATTATCCCCTTTGAATTGACATTAGGGAAGCTGTATTCCACACCTCTACTTTCTTTACAGGAGCAACCATCTATCGGACTAAAGATAGCAAAGTATCTTCCCAAGATAGCTAATGGATGCTCACATGTAGGAAGGTGACACCTCGCAACCACTCACCTAATAAGACATGCTTTATTAACATAAGTGAGATTAATAGAAGTGTAGGAAAAACCTAGGAATATAGGGAAAAAATAAATAACCCACTAGGAAATAAAAACCTACACTAACACCCCACCATAAGTGAAGCTTAGGTGGATGTAGAAATGGGTCCTGGTAAATCAAGCCTGTTGAGGTACCCATGTACATGAAACCTCCCCACAATGAAGTTGCTCTGGTGTTGAAGGAGGATGCTCATATATGAATGCTGAAGATGATCCATTTGTGACAAATGACATTTCTCCCCTTAGGAAGAAACAACTCCAATGGTGAATGCCGAAGTAAATCCCACTCAAAGATGCAAGGTGAGGAAGGAAGCCTCATGATGTATCCTATCTCAGAACTCTGCTCAAGTGTCCCCATGTGAATATAAAAAGATGCCTCAATGCTCGAAGGTAGAAGCAATCCAATCCCATGTGTAGAACCAAGAGGTACAAGATCCAAAGACAAGGAAGATGGGATAACAATGATGAAATGACTATCATCGAAGAGGAGTTGAATGTCCTCAAGAGTGTCATCTAGATTCGAAGTGTGAGACTCTACAAACAAACAAGAGATGTTTGGTAGAAATTGGTCCCAATGAAGTGAATCCAAAAGACATATCTGATCCTATTGCAAAGAATCACTGGAAGCCCTCAAAGAAGCAACTCTGAACTTTGAAGTAACAACAGGTGCAAGGACAAAATAATTGTCATGAAAGAGAAGAGATAACCCCTCAAATGTGTCCTCCAAATCTAAAATGTGAGACTCCACAAACAAAGATGCAATGTCTGATAAATAGGAATCCCAATTAGGAAGACTGTAATGATCCTGCTACAAAGAACCACTATAAGCTCTCAAAGAAGCATCTCTGGAATCTGATGAAGCAATAGGTGATGTATCTGAAGATGGGGTATTAATGCATTTCACACAAGATGGGGTAAAAGAAGACTTAGTATCATCCACCAGAGCCTGATCATCCAAGGAAACATCACTATCAAATGAAGATCCAAAGTCTCTATACAACTGCTGGATGATGGTCCAAGTAGTGAAAGGGCACTCAGTGTGCTCTATGTGATGTAGAATATCCTCAGAAATAGTAATACATATTAGTCCATAGACCATGTCATTATTGTTAAACCATGCATTCTTCTGTTCATAGTCACTTGGCTCAGGAACGAGTCCAAGGAGATGGGGCAATAGATCCTACTAAAGGCAATGATTCTTTATCCCTTGTTTCCAAGACAAATAGTTCTCTGAGGTTAACTTAACAACAAAAGGATGGAAATAACCAAAATCCATGATGACCCCCAAAATGATTACAATAACCCCATAAAAGATGTGACTCAAAGAGAGCACATAAGACACCCCCTTTTTCACTCAATCAAAGAACCCCCCTAAGAAAATATGATTTGGCACTTTATATTAGTGTATTTACAACTGCCACTAGCAAGAAATATTAAGTGGTCTTGATCTCAATGCATTACAAAACCCTCACGAAGAGAATATGTTGAAAATACAACTTTGGCACAATAACTAGAGAAATAAATAGCACCACTGCAATCTACTCAAAAAATCATGCACTTTCAGAAAAAGAATCGCCTCGATACGAGGTCGTATGTGAAAGTTATGATCCTCTGAAGTTCCCAAAATGAGAACTGTGCAGTGTCACGACTGAGAATCTGTAATTTCTAGATGGTTTTTCTGTGCTGCGAACAAAACCCAGAAGGCGTTTTTCTTGCTGATGTATAGAAGATGTTGATCCAATGTAAATAGAACACCTTTAGCAACAAAAAATGACCCCAACAACCAAAAAATGACATACAAAGGCTGAATCAACTACCTAAGACAAGCAAAGGCATGCTGGAACCTGCAATATTGATTGAAAACACCAAATATGCAAGCTAGTTATCATATTTGAGATTGAAACTCCGGTTCCGCAACTATGTCTAATGTTCTCTGATTTCGGTGAAGCGAAAGCCAAATGTGACTTTCCAAGCCTCTTGGACGCGTTGGAACAGCTGGAAATGCTGCCACTATAACTAGAAATGCTGCAATCACCCATATTTCATAAAACACATGTGCAAACCCCAGAGATTAAAATGTTTTTGTCAAAATTTTCTGATTCTCAAGATCATCTGAAGATGCAAGAAAAGAGCATACTGGGTTTTTCAAAAAATTGTAATAAGATTTATGAGCCCCCCCGAATCTCTCAAATATGGAAACTAAAATCTACTCTTGCACATAGAATCGCTCTGATACCATGTTAGAATATGAAAAGATTATTAACCTAGAAAACTAGTGCAAAGAATAGATATCTAAACTATGAATGCAGATGATACAAAATCAAAATAGCAACATAGAGTTAGTCTCCAAGAGAGTAATGCAAATGCTAGAAGCAAAATAGCATTAAGATGATGCAAAAGTAAAAGATACTAAATACAAGCTAGGTAGCATGCTTATATAGACCAGGGAGAGGGAGGAGGTGGCAACACCGACCAATGAGGAGCAACCATCTATCGGACTAAAGATAGAAAAGTATCTTCCTAAGATAGCTAATGGATGCTCACATGTAGGAAGGTGACACCTCGTAACCACTCACCTAATAAGACATGCTTTATTAGCCTAAGCGAGATTAATAGAAGTGTAGGAAAAACCAAGGAATATAGGGAAAAAATAAATAACCTACTAGGAAATAAAAACCTACACTAACAGATTGCTTCGTACTGTCTGAAAATCACAAATTCTCAAAATTTGCACAAAATTCAGTTAGTTCACGTTGGGTTCACCAGATGTAGATTAGGAAAAATTGGGGGAAAGCAATGAATCATCGATAGCAACCACAAAACTACCTAAATTCAAGCCATAAAGACCCTAATCTAACAATGAAGCACAAGATGACAATAGAAATCAAATAATAAAGTCATAATATCTCAATTCCTATCCCAAAGTTGATTCCCCTCCATTGCTCTTCTCAATTTTGCTCTCAGATTTGTAGCATGCAAGATAAATGATAAACTCAATATGGATGTATGATAGTAGTATCTCAAGATGAATGATATGAGTGATAGCAAATATTGAAGATTGTGGTTAACCTTGAAATGGAGATGAAGGCTTTCTTTTATAGAGGATTGGATTTGAATGAAGGGTGAGGATTGAATGATAATGTATGATGATCAATGGATGAGATTAAATGGACCATGACCCAAAAAATTAGTTGAGAAATAGAGCTTGAATAAATTAAATAATTGAAAGCCATTAATTAATTTAGGAGGGAAGATGAATAATTAAATAATTAAAAATAATTATTTAATTATAGAAGAAGAGAGGGAAATGGAAAATTATTAAATACTTGAAAACCATTATGTAATAATGGATAAAGAAATGGGAAAATTATTAAATAATTGAAAACCACTATTTAATAATGTATGGAGGAAAATAGAAAACTTATTAAATAATTGAAAACCATTATTTAATAATGTATGGAAGAAATATAATGACTAATTAAATAATTAAAAAATAATTATTTAATTACAAAATAGAAGAGGAAAAATGAAGATGAATAATTAAATAAATAAGAATTTATTTAATTATAGATTAGAAAGGGATAATTAATAACATAATTAAATAAAATTTATTTAATTATTTAAGAGGAATAAAGAAACAGTGAATTAATTAAATAATTTAAAATTATTTAATTAATAGAATAATATGACATTAGGAAATAATTAAACAATTAAAAATTATTTAACTATGTGAGAGGAGATGGAAATTAGTGTGAAAATGTTACTCGCAGACTCGGGACATTTTTGATTGTCTATAGGTGGATCAAGGGTACATTGAAGTAGCTACAATCTAGATTTAAGGTTAATTGAAACATTTTTGAAGGATTTATTATGAAATTAGGGTTTTCACTGAATTCACTTCCAAGGCTGCAAATAAGCAAATTTCTTGGAGATTTTTGTAGAGAAGTGAGATCTAGGCCTAGGTAAGTTACAGCAAAATTTTAACTTATTTTGATTTATTTTCAATAAGTTATCATGTGTATTATTTTGGCAACATCATGGTCGAAGCTGCAACAAGAGGCAAGGGTAGTAATCTCATCACTCTAGGAAAGAATCTTGACGAAGGGGATATGGATTCAAAGTTAGGATTAGGGGGAATTTAGATCTGATGTCTCCATTAGTTGGAAAAATTCACTAGTTGGAAGAAGGTATGTAGAATATGCTACTTGAAATTAAAGGAATTATATAGTCTAAAATTAGATGAGTAATGGCTAACATCGATTCTAAAATGAAAGTATAATGGGATAGTGTAATGTTGTATCTCCATGAGAATATACCACAAGCAAAGGATAATGTTTCAATAAATCAAGGTGTATCATCTAGTTGTGTCAATCTTGATCCAAATGATAGAATTTATTCTAGGCCTTAGAGCCTACTATTGAAGGTGGATATGCATAATTTGGATGGCAAAGATTTAGTCACATGAATTGACTAGATGGATAATTTTTGATGTACATCAGATTCCAAGTGGGCAAAAGGTGATAATGGCTTCCGTTGGAACCATAGTAGTTTATTTGGTACTAATGACTTTGTGCTAAGAAGAAGGGTCCCATTATAATTTGGTTAGTTTTTATTGATCAATTACAGTTGCACTCTTGTGATAGAATGATAGATAACTACTTTAGCTAAATAGCAAAATTATGCCAAACAAGATTTGTCAAGCATTATATATTCAATGGTTTTAGAATCTATCATTGTGATTGGAAACAATCATAGATGAAAATTTGAATGACTTGTTTCTTTGTGGGCTTAAGGCTCACATCCAACATGAGGTGCACATGCTTCATCCAAGTTCTATATCTAAGTCTTTATCATAGCACACATGTTAGAGGAAAATATTTTAGCTCCTAGAAGTGAGGAATTCACTAGCAACAAAAATGGGAAGACTCTGTAATGTCATCCCTTCAACCTACAAGATTGACTACTCAATAAATTGAAAAAAAAAGGGCCAAAGGGTTAATGTTTTAATTGTAATAGAAAATATAGTAGAGGACACAAATGTGTTGAGAAAAAGTTGTTGAAGAAAAGGATGAAGAAAAGGATGAAGAAAAGGAAGTAGTGGTTGTGGAAGACTTAGAAGATGTCCAACCAACTATCTCTTGCCATGCACTATTCCTATTCCTTAAAGGTACATCAAAAGGTTAGAGTAGTGGAAGAACACATTCAACACTAGCTAGAGGTACTCTCTAGTCTCAAGAAGAACAAGGCAACAACACTAAACAAAATGAAGCAACAAGCTAATCAACATAGAATTTCAACCCAAAAAGCTACCAAAACTTGATGAGGAGAGAAGAATCATTTTTAAATGAGAGGGACCCCTTTAGACACACACTAAGAGGTTACAAACATGAGAACTTATTGAAAATTTCCTAGCCCAAAAGAGAAATCCAAAACTGAAGGTTGTGAGGAAAAAAGTAGAAGAGGAATTGCAAGAATTATTGTAGGGGATGTTCAAGAAGAGAATAATTCGACACTACTAAATCAAGCTCCATGGAGTGCAATTAAGGAGGTTAAAGAGTGATACTTGATGAAGGAAGACCAGGGGAGGCTCATAAGCTAGATTAGGAACCTCTGAGCCCACCTTAGGAGAAGAAGTCTTTTGATTGTCCATTTCAACAACCCCAAGAGAAGAAATGGTTGAAGAAGTGAAAGCAAACATAGGAGGGACGCCAATTGAACATGGAGACTTTGAGGGTACCTTGGCCTCCTTCCCATGAACTAATGAATAAGAAGGATTTGCATCCTTCATGCAGTAGTAGGACAATGATATTTTCTTTTTACGTGAGGGCATTAATCTACCACATGGCCCAATCCAAAACACTTGTGGTGCCAAAATGCCAACTTATGTCCAAGAAAAGGTAGGATGTGTTAAAGCATTGGTTTCTAAGGATAGAGCTAAAAAGTAATTGAGAGTATTGCTAACAGATTTCAAACTAGAATTGACCCAAAACTATAATGGAAGATAAGGTAATCTTATCCACCTAGGAAGTTCAAAGAAAGTTTATGTAAGGGGATTGAAATTTGGGTACCATAGCTTCATCAATAGGACTACCTTCCCATAAAACGATGGGCCCCTAACTAAAATTTTAGCTTGATTAATTATTGATTCATAGAAAATGACAAAGAACCCTTGGGAAGATGGGTAGATATTGATTGATTTTGAAAGAAGGATAACTAGTAACATTAAGATTTAACCATGAATGAAGCTCTAAAAAACTTAGTTAGCAATGTTTAAACTTGTAGATCAAAGAATTATAACCATATAATGATTTTCTTCATCCAAATATCAAATTTCAAAACCATTAAAGGTGTTTCAAAGGAGAAGAGGATCACTACACTATTAGGGAAAGCAACCTTAACACCATTAGACAATTGCATCATGATCTTTCCTATCTTATCAACAAATGAGAAGCACTTAGGGGAATGAATCATAATCATTCCATTTGCAAATGTTAGCTTAGCCTCATGATCAAGTGTTACTGGAATGATATCCCCATGAATTAGACCAAAGATACATCTGCATCAGAATCACAACCTTAACACTATTAATATCTTGAAATTTACCTCTCAAGCTAGAAACTTGAACACCATATGGAGAAGAAATAAGGTTTTTAGGATGGATCAGAGCAAATCCCATCACACTGACTTAATAGTATAATTATTAAGTGTAATAATCAACATTAAAATAATTTTAGTTTTTTTCATTATAAAATTACCATGGATAAAGGCTATAATCAAATTTATTTGATTAGTGATAATGAAATGAATTAAGTTTGATTCAAAAATTACATTACTATTACAAGAAGTAACCAATTTAAACAAGCTAGTTTCATTTTTTAAAGTATTAAAGTACTTATTTACTTTATAAAAAAGGCCCTTAACAATGCTTTGGATGTGGCTCATGATTTTGACAACCAATTTTCCTTTTTACAACATCCCTTTGATTAGGAGATACTCTTGTGTTATTTCTCCAAAATTCCTCAATTAGGGATTTTAAGGCTTCATCTATGAATTTATCTTTTCATGGGAGTCTACTGGAAAACACCCATAGTTCATTGTTATTTGGCTCCTTAACTCTTTCATGCCTCCCAATGGCCTTCATCAATGTTTTTCTACTTATCTTTAGGGCTTGACTTGTTTTTCTTATCAAGCAAGATTTATTTTTTTGATTTCTCACTATAATTGATGTAATAACATGTTGTGTAGCATTACTATCTTTGGTGCATGGTGTGGAACCAATGCTTTGATATGTATTGATTAGTTTTTTTACAATAGATTTTTGGCTATTGCTATTTGATGTTCTTAGATCAAGAATCTTTGATGAAGGGGGTAAATCACAAAACACCCAACAACAGAAATTGAACATAGAAAATAGAACTTTCTTTTATTGATTTGGACAAATTACTACATTATAGAAGCAAAATTACAGTCCGAGGAATCAATCCTCCACAGGCTGCAACACACTACGGCTACACCCCACCAGGCTCTGGAATCTTCTGCCTTTTGTAACCCCAAATCAACTAGGGTTTCTATTTTCCCACCTGTTCTTGATTCCACACTTGCCCCCTTAACCCTACTACTACCCAGGGTTCCCAGAAATAGTTATTAATAGCCTTTTTGGCAGCCAACAACCTAATTTTGAAATTTGCATCTCTCCAAAAATAGGTCAACTTGCAGGATCCATAACTTTTGATCTGGGTGTTCAATTGACGAACCATTTTATGCGTCAGAAAGCTCGCAGAGTGCTCTACCCATTAAGAACCCGCTCTGCCAGTTCTGACCATTTTCGGGTCCATACGGGGCCGTTTAGTGCCTCAAACCTGAGTTTGAATAATTTTCAGGTATTTTTCAGGAAACAAAAACTTTAATATCTTTTAGCTCACAAATGATTTTTGTGTGATTCCTTCGCCAAAGGTCTTATATTCCTGTTATGTAACTTCCTATAAATTTTCACTTCAATCCATGCCCAAATGCAAACTTTCTAGCAGGTTACTATTTTTAGCAGTTTGGAAAAACTGAAAGTCCTACATCATTATTCAAGTGATTATGGGACCAGAACCACAAATTTTGAAAAGAAATGGAAAGAAAATCAATAATTTTGAAACACATTTTTTTTGGGTGATGTAAGATTACCCTTACACCACTGGATGCTCCTGCATCAAACACCCAGGGTAATTTAAGAAGTGACCCTATCACGTCTCAGGTGTTTGTGCGAGGAAAACCCAAATGGTCAACCTCTACCTTAGACAACCAAGAAGAATCCTCAATAGGTCTTCCTTTCCATTTCACTAGATATTCTTCATATTGCCTGTTCTGAGTACTTCTTCCCACATAGCTATCCAAGATCTCTTCTATCTCCTCTGTTGAAGTAGATGCCAGAATACTCCACTATTCTTCTGTTGTTCCATCCTTTGTGCCACCCTCATGATATTCTGTTAAATAAGCACTGTTGAACACAGGGGAAATATTAATCCCACTTGGCAACTCTACCTCATATGTATTTCCTGAATCATGCTTCTTCAAGATTCTGCACGGTCCAAATTTCTTCATTTTCAACTTATTGTATGTTCCAATTGGGAACCTTTCTTTTCTCAAGTGAACCATGACTTCATCTCCTACCTGGAACTCCTTATACCTCCTCTTTTGGTCTGCCTTAGCCTTGTACTAAATATTCATCTTATTAATGTGATTTCTCACCTCTTCATGCAAATTCTTCAGATGTTCTGCAAAGTCTTCAGCATCGACACTTGTCTTTTCTCCTTTATCCAGATTCCTTAACTCTAAAGTATTTCTTGGACTATTTCCATATACAATCTGGAATGGTGATTTACCAGTACTCCTATTGATAGAATTGTTGTAAGCAAATTCTTCCTGTGGTAAAATCAAATCCCATCCCTTGGGCTTATCTCCTACTAAGCATCGTAGCAGGTTACCCAAACTCCTATTCACCACTTCTATCTGTCCATCAGTTTGTGGATGGTGTGCAGAACTAAACTTCAAATTTATCTTCAACTTCTTCCACAATGTCCTCCAGAAATAACCAACAAACTTGGTATCTCGATCTGAGACTATGCTCTTTGGTAGACCGTGTAATCTCACCACCTCCCTGAAAAATAATTCAACAATATGAACAACATCATTAGTCTTCTTGCAAGGAATAAAATGTGCCATCTTCGAGAATCTGTCCACCACCACAAAAATGGAATCATGTCCTCTCTGTGTCCTTGGTAAACCAAGAACAAAATCCATACTGATATCATCCCATGGCGTCTCTGGTACAGGTAATGGCTGATATAGACCTGTGTTCTAACTTGCTCCTTTTGCCATCTGACATACTCTGTAACTCTGCACAAATTTCCTCACATCCTGCTGCAACTGTGGCCAATAATAATTTTCACCAACAATAGCAATGGTCTTATCTCAACCAAAGTGTCTGGCCAATCCTCCACTATGCTTCTCCTTAATTAGGTTCTCTCTCATGGAACTCCTTGGAATGCACAACTGGCTTTCTCTAAACAACATGCCATCTTGGATTATGAAATCCAACCATTTTATCCTGTCCAAAGTAACAGGTTCCAAACAAGCTTTCTAGGCCTTTGCAAAATCTGGATCCTCAAGATACAAACTTTTGAGCTCATCGAACTTAACAACCTCTATCTTCATTTCTGTCAACAAATTTTGCCTTCTGCTCAAGGCATCTGCAACTCTGTTGGACTTCCCACTCATGTGCTTCAAAATAAAAGTATAGCTCTGCAAAAACTCAACCCATTTTAAGTGCCTTTGGTTCAACTTCCCTTGACTATTAAGATACTACAAAGCCTAATGATCAGTATATAAAACAAACTCTTTTGGCTACAAATAATGTCTCCCTTTCTTCAAAGCCTAAATTATTGCATAAAATTCCTGATCATAAACATAATACTTTTTCTTGGCATCATTAAGCTTCTCACTAAAATAGGTAATGGGCTTACTTTCTTGGCTCAAAACAACTCCTATACCACTACCACTAGCATCACAATCTACCTGAAATACCTTATTGAAATCTGGAAGTGCCAAAACAGGTTGTTCTACGACTTTCTGCTTCAATGTATCAAAGATCTTGTCCGCTCCTTTAGTCCATCTAAACTCTTTTCTATCCCCTCTCATTGTCTCAGTTAGGGGTGCACAAATGCTACTAAAATTCCTGATAAACTTTCTGTAAAAACTTGCCAAACCATGAAAAGATCTTACCTCTGTTGCACTCCTTGGCGTAGGCCATTCAATGATAGCCCTTACTTTTTCTGGGTCCATCTTAAGACCTTCCTTTGAGACAACAAATCCTAGGTATACCAACTCCTTTGCAAAACTACATTTCTTTAGATTAATTAGCAACTTCTCCTCCCTCAGCTTCTCTAGAACTCTTCTGATATGCATCAGATGCTCATCTCAAGTTTTACTGAAAATCAAAATATCATCCAAATAAACAATAACAAAACTTCCAAAATTTTTTTTCAGTACCTCGTTCATGAGCCGCATGAATGTGCTTGGTGCATTGGTTAGCCCAAATGGCATGACTAACCACTCATACAAACCTTCCTTTGTCTTGAAGGCTGTCTTCCATTCATCTCCTTCTCTGATATGGATCTGGTGATACCCACTCTTTAAGTCAATTTTTGTGAAGTACTTGGCTCCACTCAAACAATCCATGATGTCATCCATTCTTGGCAATGGAAATCTATAGTTGATCGTTATCTTATTGATGGCTCGAGAGTCCGTACACATCCTCCATTCTCCATCCTTCTTTGGTGCTAGTACTGTAGGTACTGCACATGGACTTAGGCTCTCCCTTATCAGTCCCTTCCTCAACAACCCCTAAACTTGTCTGTTCGGCTCTTCATTCTTTGCAGGGGTCATTCTGTCGGCTGCCTTGTTTGGCAAACTGGCTCCTGGTATCAAATCCATTTGTTGACTTATCTTCCTTACTATTGTAAACCTTCTGGTACATTATCTGAAATAATGTCCTGGAACTCTTCCAACATATCTAAAACTTTTGCTGGTACATCTTCACAGTTCTCTTGACTAATCTTAGGAATCAATGCAAAGTAATGATGCTCATGCTTCATACCCTCCAAAATTTTCCTACCATCTACCAGGCAAATTCTGGCAGTACTACATACCTTTTCTTCCACCTCCTTCAAGGGCTTCAACTTATGACGAACTCCATCCTTTGTTAGGGAATATGTGTTTGCATGGCCATTATGGATAGTGCTCCTATCATATTGCCACAACCTCCCCAACAACATATGACATGCATCCATCGGTATGATATCACACATCACCTCATCATGGTAGTCACCAATCTTGAACTTCACTAAACACTGCTCATTGATCAAAGCTCTATGGTCCTTCTGCAACCATATAATCTGATATGGATGCAGATGCTTTCTTCTTGTCAACTTCAACTTGTCAGCCATCTCCTCTAAAACAAGATTATTAGTGCTTCCACTGTCAATAATAATATCACAACACTTACCTTCACATTTGCACCTTGTGTGGAATAAACTCTTCCTTTGATTGGGTTGTTTCTCCTCATTCAACAAGGTTCTTCTGACAACTAAGGTTTCTCCCCTTTCAGCATCTTCAGAATGCTCAGAATGTGCATCTTCATTTACATGTGCAACTCGTGCATTGCCTTTAGGTCTTCTATTTGTCCTCCCTTGATGCTGCGGATACTCATATGCTCGATGCCCTTCTTCTCCACATTAGAAACAGGTCCCTCTAAAACCTCCTCTTCTAGGTCCTTGCCCAGGTCTACCTCTTCCTCTTCCTCTTTGCTCACCATTATTCTGGTCACAAGGGTGGTAGGTATTATCTCCTCTCTGATTTTGACTAGTGCCGGCTTCTTCACTTTTCTTTGAATCTTCATTTCGGCCCCCATAGGGTCTTTCACCAGTCCTTCCGCCTTGACCTCTTCCCCTTTGCTTGCTGTCAAATCTTTTATTTGGATTCTCTTCCACCTTTAGGGAAAACTGGTATGCATCTTCTATGGTGGTCATTCTGACCAGGCTCAACTCTTCTTGAATACTTGGCCTCAACCCATTAATGTAACGGGCTACCTTCTCCTTATTGGGCTCTGCATGGCTTGTCTTGATAGTAATTTTATAAAACTCTTTTGTATACTCCTTAACAAACTTGTTACCTTGCTTCACTCCTTGCAGCTTCTTCAGCAACTCCATCTCATAGTCCATAGGAATGAACTGATTCTTCAGTTTCTCCACCATCTGATCCCATCTAGTGATGTTTCCTTTTCCTCTTCTGTTCCTCTCTAACTGAACCTCCTTCCACCAAATATTGGCATGGCCCTTCAATTTTGTTTTTGCAAACTTGACCCGATCTGGGTCTTCTACATCTTAATACTTGAAATATTCCTCCATGTCATTGATCCAATCAATAAGCTGTTCTGGATTCAAATCTCAGAATATGTAGAAACTTTGATCTTGGGCCTCTTTTCGATCTTCTAAATGGCCCTCAACAACCTAACTTCTACAGGATCTCCTACAACTTCTTGTTCATCCTCAGATAGCTCTTCTTCAATTTCATCTTCACTTTCTTCTCTTGTTCTTGGCTCAAACCCTCTTCGCAGTTCCTCTTACAATGCATCAATTTGCCTTTGTAGGGCTCTAAAACCCTCTTTTGTCAAAGCATTCCTCCCAATACAGTTTCTTCGTGGAGGCATCTTGATCTCCGCAACAAACCCACAACCTTAGGTCCTGGTGCAAACTGCCTCACGGTCGGTGATCTATCTACACACTCAGGAACCCTTGCTCTAATACCACTTGATGAAGGGGGTAAATCACAAAACACCCAACAACAAAAATTGAACATAGAAAATAGAACTTTCTTTTATTGATTTGGACAACTTGGGTCTGTGCAGGATCATCGCGGGCCAAACAGTGGCAATAGGAAAAAAATCGCGTTTTTACTTAGCCAAATTCGCGACTTGGCAAATTTTGACTTTGAAACGGATATCTGTTTTGGTTTGGATACCAAACCAAAACGGATATCCATTTTCTAAAAAAATTTGGGAAAATGGCTTTTTACTGGTAGTCATCAATTTTCCACAGTCCATGATGTTGAGTTTGAAATGCTTCTGGATTTGACTGTGTATTATTATTTTCCTCAACGTTTCGAATCACACACAGTGATCCATCATCAGGAGAAAGATAGCAAGCAAGAGAAGAGAGAACATGAATGACAGTATGCAGACTTAAGACCACTTAAAAGGAGAGAGAGATGTGAGGCGGAAACCAAGATCAATTAAGGGAGAAGGATAGCTGCCTATCAAACCTAGTGAAGTGAGGGACAAAGAGGAGTGGGGGACATCTAGGCACACTAAGACAAAATAAACAAAGAAAGACTAACTAGGATGAGAGGAAGACCCAAGTAAAGAAAATTAAAAAAGCAAACAAAGGAGCAAGGCCACAAATTAGAAGGGAGCAAAAAGAGGAATAACTGTAATACAATCAACCATAAAGAACAAATCAAGGATGAAAGAGATAAGATAATTAAATAATTAAATAAATAATAAAAAAGGGGGGGACAACTGAAGAGGTTAAAATGTGAGGGATAGATTGGGAAAAGCTACATATAAAGAACAAGAGAGGGCTCCAAGTTAAAAGAGAGAGAGGGGTGAACTACGAAGGCAAAGGAAGGGGGGGGCTAACAAAAAAGAAAGGTAAGCCAATAACTATCCAAAGGAGGAAAGACACTAACTGGGAGAAAGCATAAGAGAGAAGAGTAAATCATAAAAGGGAAGACAAGCTACAACGACCAAATAATATATATAAATATATATTCACAACAAACTCCAAGCCACAAACAGAGCACCAAGGGGCAACAAGAAACGAAGGATACGGTTTAAAACCTAGAAATTAAAGAGGAGGGAGAAGGGGGCAACGAGATCGAGAGGTTGGAGATGGGAGGTTAATCTAGGGGAAAAGAGTATGAGAAATAAAAAGGTAAGAACGAGCCAATGAGGGTAAAGAGGAGGGAGGACAAGGAGCAAAGGGAAAGGGGGGAGAGGAGCTTGGGGGGAGAGGAAAAGGGGATAAGATGAGGGCAAAAGAGGAGGGGCAAAGACTCAATCCCACAAAAGGGGACAAGGAGGGGACAGAGGGGGGGTGGGGGCAAGAACCAGTAAAGAGGGGAAAAAAGGACAAAGATAGGAGAAGGGAGAGGGGAGCTAACAAGATCGGGTCAGGAAAGAGAGGGGAGGGGTAAGAGGGGAGGATGGGGAAGAGAAATCGACTAAGAGTGAAGGAAATCATGATGGGGTAAGAGGGGAGGCTTTTTACTCTTTTTGAAAATACACCTCTTAAATCTTGGATCTCCCATCAATATATGAACCTTCTTAAAGACCGTTTCTAGTGAAGGAGGAGGGCAAATTAACATTGGTAGCTTCTTTACACATTGATCCATAAGGATTTGTTAAACACTAAGAATCATCACTAATGAATTACTCAAATAATCAATAATAAAATATTCAATTTTGTTCATCAGGTGAAATAATCACTTTTCTAGACTATGTTCCAATATTTCGAGGATAGGAATGGTGGGGTAGCAGGGGTTGTGTTTTGGGGCGTTTTGGATTTCATGCCCTAAATTGCTTTACGCAATCCTTCATATGATTTGATTCATGATACATGGTTTGAGAAGGATACACATGATATACCCTTACCCTCTAGTGATAAAATTATGAATGATACTTTATGTGGTGAAGCTACACCTTCGTTAATCCTTCATGACATTGTTATTCATTGTGATGATGATGTCCTTCATGTGATATGTTAGGACATAATGCAAAGTTAACATGGCATGAACTCTCTTGGAAGGGTAAGCATGGACTGTAAGAACATTGAACTAGTTGGATCTGTTAAGCTCGCCATTTATGAAAGAACCTTTTAAAAGGTTAACCTTAATTAGGTAAGGTTATGTTTCAGTGTGGTTGTTTGTGCAACAATGTGTAAATTAATGTTACTGAAGGATAAATCTAACTATAATATACTAACATTTTAATAACCATGAGAGTTGGGACTAACAATTAGACTAAAAACTTGACAAACAATACAACTTGGACACATGTAGGACTTGGAAAATGGAAAAGAATATATAATTAAATGTGGAAAACAATGAAAAAGTGGTATTAGTTGCACCTATATAGAGAAGCGGTTTAGAGGTTGGTTAGGGGAATTATTTAGGGTTTAGAGGTTTAGGGTTGCTCGGGTTTAGGGGTTTAGGGTTTATAGTTTAAAGAGAGATAGAGAGAGGGGACTGATAGAGTTTGGGAGAGATAGAGGAGACAAAGGGGAGAGATAGGAGATAGAGAGTGAGAGACATGTCCAGAGACATAGAGAGAGAGATTGAGAGGTAGAGGGATGATAGAGATAGGGAGATAGAGGTTTAGGGTTGCTTGGGTTTAGGGGCATTATTTAGGGTTTAGGGACATTATTTAGGGTTTAGGGTTTATGGTTTTGGGGTTAGGGGTTAAGGTTTAGAGGTTTAGGGTTTAGGGTTTAGAGAGAGATAAAGGACCAATACGGAGATATAGAGGAGTCTGAGGGGAGAGATAGGGATATAAAGAGTGAGGGACATGGCAAGAGACATAGGGAGAGAGATTGAGAGGTAGAGGGACAAAGGTGATAGGGAGATAGGGGAGAGATAGGGAGATAGTGGTTTATGGTTACTTGGGTTTAGGGTTTAGGGGTTAGGGGTTAGGGTTTAGGGGGATTATAATTTAGGGTTTAGGATTTATTATTTAGGGGTTAGGGGTTAGGTTTAGAGGTTTAGGGTTTTGGATTTAGGGTTTATAGAGAGAGAGGAATGATAGGGAGATATAGAGGAGTCTGAGGGGAGAGATAGGGAGATAGAGAGTGAGGGACATGGCTAGAGACATAGGGAGAGAGATTGAGAGGTAGAGGGACACAGGTGGTAGGGAGATAGGGGAGAGATAGGGAGATAGTGGTTTAGGGTTACTTGGGTTTAGGGGTTAGGGTTTAGGGGCATTATTTAGGGTTCAGGATTTAAATTGTTTAGGGGTTAGGGGTTAGGTTTAGAGGTTTAGGGTTTTGGATTTAGGGTTTATAGAGAGAGGAATTATAGGGAGATAGAGAGAGGAGATGGAGGAGAGAGATAAGGAGATAGAGAGTGAGGCACATGGCCAGGGACATAGGGAGAGAGATCAAGAGAGGTAGAGGGATGATAGAGATAGGGAGATAGGGGAGAGATAGGGAGATATAGGTTTAGAGTTGATTGGATTTAGGGTGTACCTGGGTTTAGGGTTTCTCAGTTTTGGAGATAGCTAGAAAGAGAGAGGAGACAGATAGGGAGAGATAGAGGTGACAAAGGGGAGAGATAGGGAGATAGAGAGTGAGCGATATGTCTAGAGAAATAGGGAGAAGGATTGAGAGGTAGAAGGATGATAGAGATAGGGAGATAAGGGAGAGATAGGAGATAGAGTTTAGGGTTGCTCACGTTTAGGGTTTAGGGGTTAAGGTTTAGAGGTTTAGGGTTTAGTGTTTAGAGAGAGAGGACCAATAGGGAGATATAGAGTGAGGGACATGGCTAAAGCATAGGGAGAGAGATTGAGAGGTAGATGAATGATAGTGATGGGGAGATAGTGAGATAGGGAGATAGAGAGATAGAGGTTTAGGGTTTCTTGGGTTTAGTGTTTAGGATTTAGGGGTTTAGGGTTTAGGGGTTAGGAAATAGGGGTTAGGGGTTAGGGGTTAGGTTTAATCATGCATCCCAGTCATTCCCCTATCATTCCTATATATCCTATCTCTCCCCTCTATCTTTCCCTCTCCCTTATTGACGAAGCAAATGGAAACAAGAAAACTAGGACTCCCTTTGTCAGGTTTAGGGTTTAAGGCTTAGGGGAATTATTTAGGGTTTATGGTTTAGGGGTTAGGGTTTAGTATTTGGAAGAATTATTTAGGGTTACTTGGGTTTAGGGTTTGGGGGCATTATTTAGGGTTTACGGTTGCATGTCAAAAGTAGTCTCTCTCTCTCTAAATCCATAAACCCTAAATAATGGCCCTAATCCCTAACCCCTAACCCACATCTACCTCTCTTCTATATCTACCTCTCTCCTGTATCTACCTCTCTCCTGTATCTATTCAAAAGTGCCTTTAAAATACTATGAGATACCTTAGTATAAGTAAATCATATAAAAATCAAATATATATATCATCATAATCCTATATAAATTTTGATAGTTTGTCCAAAATCTCTCCTTTCATATGATACAGTCTTTCTAATATTTGGATTGTATTTTATAGCTAAAATGCCTAAATACTTAAAAAGCTAAAAATGCTAAAATAATAAAATAAAAAACAATGAATACAATAGGGAAAAAGAAAACAGATATCCGTCCATTTTGGAGATCATAAAAAGAAAAAAAAGACTACGTTTTTGCAAACCTGCAGCTTGCAAAATGCTATCTCATCTTCAAAGAATGGATATCAGAGCTGAGGAACGGATATCCGATCCAAAGAGGTAAGATTTCGTGCATTTTTTTGGTTTGTTTTGTATATTCAAGCAATTTTTTTGGTTTTTATGCTAAGTGGGTATGTTTTATAATTTAATTAGGTAAAATGGATGCACAAAATGAAAACCCAAACCCTCCACCACCAAACCCTCCCCCTCCAACAATAGAAGAGAATATTCAAAGAAATATTGATCATATAAGTAGGATCATAGAAATGTATCGCCGCCACCCTTGATTGTCTATAATGACATCGAATTTAGAGGGAATCATTAATCATATTCAAACCTTTTCAACCCAACATGAATCATTTAGGCAATGGCGAGAAGCCAAGAAGGCATAATATGCTAACGGTTTGTCATATGAGGAAGTCAAAGATTTAGAGATTACAAAAACTATGTTAGCCCAACACTTTGTCAATCCTAAAACCGGATTGCATGTTGATGTCCGTAAGCCCAAGTTTTCAATCAAATGGTGTATTCATGAGGGCATTAGTCAAAACTTTTGGGATCGTTGGTGGATGGTTTTTGATAAACCACCCAACAACAATTTAGATGTGCCTTTGTATTTCCTCCGTAAACTCTATGCAGATTTCGTCATGGGTCAACATGTTAATTATTTTGATTTTAGAGAGTTTCAAGGAGTGGGCAGGGGAATGCCTCAAGATAGACCTGGGGCAATTAGACAAGTATAAGGTCCCTATATTCCCCCTCCTGCTATCCCTTCTCCACCCCCAATGCAGCACCTAGACGTTGTTGCAAATGCAATACAACAGGGCCTTAGTGCCATACACTCTTTGACCGAGCATTTGATTATACAGACATCTCAGTTTGTACAAGCACATCATGAAGGTGATGATATTGGATCACCTGGTACTACTAGACTGTTGTCGTCCAAACATGTATGTGTGCCCCATCATTGCATTTCTTGCAATCATTTATGCTTGGGTCCTATTATGGAGAGTAGTGAGCCACCGTTGAACACATCAAAGTATGATCTCCATTCATGAAATGAGGCAATGGGGTCCAGAACTCAAGCTGAGGGGTTAGGGACAAGAGTAGAAGCTACCGGATTAGTAAACAATAGAGAAGGAGAAATGCATGAGCAATCTTTTGTGTAGGTAAAATTTAAAGTTAAATTTTATGGTCTATTCCATTTGAATATATAAACAACTTTATTAGTACTAATGTATCTAAGTGGGATAACAGTAGATGACAGAGGAGGAGTTGGCAGAAGTTCATCATGGAACTTTGTCTGCCATCCAATTTGGCATGGACTTGCCGGTATAATTTGTTGTACACATCAACTTTTTTTTATGCATTTATTTCTTTGTGAGTAATTATATATTAATTTATATCTTGATGTTAATTTTATTTTATAGTCAATCAAAAATGTGAATGATGTGGCATCTTTGCCAATAGTCTTTTCTCGAACTCCTGATTGACCCAAGGGACTATCATTTGTAGAACAACTTTCTCAATGCCAACAAAAGGTGGAGGTAATTTGATTGAATTGTACTTTAATTGATAATTTAGAAAACTTAAATATTTGATTATAGTCATTTAGAGTCTTACATTCTTGTCCTTCTTAATTGATGTAGGAGGCCTCAATGGTGGTATGTGCTTGTTTTCTAGTAGATAAGTTTTTGTGTAGTGCATTTCCTATTTTGTTTAATAATTATATATTAATTTATTTCAATGTTACTTTGTTTTAATGTAGTCTATTGAGAATGTGAGTGATGTGCCACCTTTGGCATCATGCTTCACTAGGACACTTGATCATCTTAAGAGAAAATCATTTGCAGAACGATTGTCCGAACAACAACATAGAGTCGAGGTAATTGAATTGAATTTTTCTAAATAATTGATAGTTTATCTAGTGGTCTTATAGTTGATTGTAGTGATTTAGATGTATGTTAATAAATGAAAGTTCTTAATTGTAGTAGATAAGAATCTATTTACTAACTTTAACTTATTTTTATTTACCATTGAAGAGATTAATCAAATTTGTGTTTTGACTTGTTAATGCAGGAAACTTCACCTCCATCAATTACTAGACATTTTGGTACAAAGAGGACACTTTTTCAGGATCCATCACAGATTGAGGGTCAAGTGGACTTGTAGTATTTGATGTAGCTATTTGGCATGTAGATTGTATATAGATTTTGAGACATGGCATATGGCATATTTTGTAAAAAATATTTTGAGTTGGCATATTTGCCAAATTTTTGTATATGTCTACCATTATGGACTAGATTTTAATGTATATACACCTTGATATACAATATAATTTAAATTCCTTATGTGCAAGTCATGATACTTCCCATGATGCCATACATTATGATGATAGTTCTTTAGTCCATTGATGATATGTTTAGCATTGAGAATGGTTTTAGATCAAGAGAATGGTTTTAGATCAATAGAATCAATAGAATCAATATGAAAAAATTCCTTATATATGCCCTAATCAAATAAGGTCATGATAAACCATTTCATCATGTATTTAGTCTTCATCTTGTCAAATTTTGTAAATATGTCAAAGTTGTCATATGAAAAATGTAAAAAAAATGTAAAAGTATGGAAGATGAATAGTCAAGTACTCAAGAGTCAGTTGGAGACTATTGGTTTCCCTCAAATCATGTATAAATATGCATAAACCTTCATGGAAAAGGCATCGGAGATGTATTGAAAACATTTTGAAGATGAATTGAAGACATGTTTGAATGAAATTAATGTCAAGAAACTCTATGTCAAGGACACTGGGGGCACATTATAAACATAAAAAACTTACATCTTGGGGGGAGGTGCCAATAAGGCCAATAAGGATACTATTTTAGTTGGGTGTGTGTGTGTATGCAAATCCCATTTATGGCTGAGAAGCTCTCTATTTACTATTATTCAACTCTCGTTGATAGGAGGTTGGCTCTACAACTATTGTAATTTGTGTATGAAACCTAGATGCCTACGAGATCATATATATATATATATGTATGTATGTAAATCCTACAAGACAGTCATTCATGAAATTACTATGCAAAGAGGGTTTATAAGTTGCATTAGGGTTTATGACTATCCTAAAACAACATTGTGTATATGCTCATAAAAGCCATCAAACTCTGAGAATAAACTTGTCATTAGATAAGGAGTGGAAAGCTAAAGTCACATTCCCAAAAACCCCTTAAAATCACATGTCTCCTCTTATGAAAACTAGGGTCTTTGCCGATACATTGTTTCGTAAGAGCAAAGTCACTTAAGATCCTAAGAGCAAAAACCTTGCCAGGTGCCATATTTTTTGTTCTGCTCATCGTGGGGTTGAACAGACTATGCCAACGCGTCGGGGTGGGCGGGTAAATGCTAGGGGAGGTCTCATTTTGTGCGCCAAGCATCCCAGTCATTCCGGGCAAGAGGCTACTGGCAAAGTCCCTTAAGATCCTTGAGACCAAAAAACTGCCAAACTTTGACTGGGCAGTTCTCAGAATTCATGACAATTAGGAATGTTCTGTTTAGACCTACAGGTGCACGTGACATCCTTCCACAATAACCTCTATCATTTTTTGTCAACTCCATTCTGTTTGACCGTGCCGAAATCAAACGCATTGTTGCAAAATGCTTCAATTTGATGCAGTGGAAAGGTGCTAGGTGCAACATTTTTCATTCCATAGCTCGTGCGGTTGAACGGACTACGCCAACGCGTCGGGGTGGGCGGGTAAATGCTAGTGGAGGTCTCGTTTTGTGCACCAAGCGTCCCAGTCATTCCGGGCAAGAGGCTACCGACAAAGTCCCTTAAGATCCCTGAGACCAAAAAATTGCCAAACTTTGACGGGGCAGTTCTTAGAATTCGTGATAGTTGGGAATGTTCTATTTGGACCTACAGGTGTACGTGGCATCTGTCCACAATAACCTCTCTCATTTTTGGTCAACTCCATTCCGTTTGACCTTGCCGAAATTAAATGCATTGTTGCAAAATGCTTCAATTTGATGCAGTGGAAAGGTGCTAGGTGCGACATTTTTCATTCCATAGCTCGTGGGGTCAAACGGACTACGCCAACATGTCAGGGTGGGTGGGTAAATGCTAGTGGAGTCTCATTTTGTGTGCCAAGCGTCCCAGTCATTCTGGGCAAGAGGCTACTGGCAAAGTCCCTTAAGATCCCTGAGACCAAAAAACTGCCAAACTTTGATGGGGCAGTTCTCAGAATTCATGACAGTTGGAAATGTTCTGTTTGGACCTACAGGTGCACCTGGCATCCTTCCACAATAACCTCTCTCATTTTTGGTCAATTCTATTCCGTTTGACCGTGCCGAAATCAAACGCATTGTTGCAAAATGCTTCAATTTGATGCAGTGGAAAGGTGCTAGGTGTGACATTTTTCATTCCATAGCTCGTGGGGTCAAATGGACTACGCCAATGCATCAGGGTGGGCGGGTAAATGCTAGTGGAGGTCTCGTTTTGTGCGCCAAGCCTCCCAGTCATTCCGGGCAAGAGGCTACCAGTAAAGTCCCTTAAGATCCCTGAGACCAAAAAACTACCAAACTTTGACCGGGCAGTTCTCAGAATTTGTGATAGTTGGGAATGTTCTGTTTGGATCTACAGGTGCATGTGGCATCCTTGCACAATAACCTCTCTTGTTTTTGGTCAACTCCATTCCGTTTGACCGTGCTGAAATCAAACGCATTGTTGCAAAATGCTTTAATTTGATGCAGTGGAAAGGTGCTAGGTGCGACATTTTTCATTCAATAGCTCGTGGGGTCGAACGGACTACACCAATGTGTTGGGGTGGGTGAGTAAATGCTAGTGGAAGTCTCATTTTGTGCGCCAAGCATCCCAGTCATTTCGGGCAAGAGGCTACCGGCAAAGTCCCTTAAGATCCCTGAGAACAAAAAACTACCAAACTTTGACGGAACAATTCTTAGAATTCGTGATAGTTGGGATTGTTCTATTTGGACCTACATGTGTACATGGCCTCCATCCACAATAACCTCTCTTGTTTTTGGTCAACTCCATTCCATGAAACGCATTGTTGCAAAATGCTTCAATTTGATGCAGTGAAAAGGTGCTAGGTGCGACATTTTTCATTCCATAGCTCGTGGGGTCGAACGGACTACGCCAATGCATTGGGGTGGAATGCTAGTGGAGGTCTCATTTTGTGCACCAAGCATCCCAGTCATTCTGGGCAAGAGGCTACCGGCAAAGTCCCTTAAGATCCCTGAGACCAAAAAATTGCCAAACTTTGACGGAGCAGTTCTCAGAATTCATGACAGCTGGGAATGTTCTGTTTAGACCTACAGGTGCACGTGGTGTTTGTCCATAATAACCTCTCTCATTTTTGGTCAACTCCATTCTGTTTGACCGTGCTGAAATCAAACGCATTGTTGAAAAATGCTTCAATTTGATGGAGTGTAAAGGTGCTAGGTGTGACATTTTTCATTCCATAGCTCATGGGGTTGAATGGACTGCGCCAATGTGTCAGGGTGGATGGGTAAATGCCATTGGAGGTTTCCTTTCATACGCCAAGCGTCCCAGTTGTTCCGAGCTGTAAGCTACCGACAAAGTCAAAAGTTGCTAGGATTGACATTTTGCATTCCACAGGTCCTGGGGCCGAACGGTTTGCTCCAACACGTCGGGGTGGGCGAGTAAATGCTAGGGGAGGTCTCGTTTTGTGTGCAAAGCATCCCAGTCCTTCCAAGCTGTAAGCTATCGGTAAAGTCAAAAGTTGCTAGGATTGAAATTTTGCATTCCATAGGTCCTGGGGCCAAATGGTTTGCGCCACACATCGGGGTAGGTGAGTAAATGCTAGGGGAGGTCTCATTTTGTGTGCAAAGCATCCCAGTCCTTCCAATCCTAGCAACTTTTGACTTTGTCGGTAGCTTACAGCTCAGAACGACTAGACGTTTGGCGCACGAAAGGAAACCTCCAATAGAATTTACCCATCCACCCTGACGCGTTGGCACAGTCTGTTCGACCCCACAAGCTATGGAATGAAAAATGTCACACCTAGCACCTTTCCACTCCATCAAATTGAAGCATTTTGCAACAATGCGTTTGATTTCAGCATGGTCAAACGGAATGGATTTGACCAAAAATGAGAGAGGTTATTGTGGATGGACGCCACATGCACCTGTAGGTCCAAACAGAACATTCCCAGCTATCACGAATTCCAAGAATTACTCTGTCAAAGTTTGGCAGTTTTTTGGTCTTAGGGATCTTAAGGGACTTTGCCGGTAGCCTCTTGCCCGGAATGACTGGGACACTTGGCGCACAAAATGAGACCTCCACTAGTATTTACCCACCCACCCCAACGCATTGGCATAGTCCGTTCGACCCCACGAGCTATGGAATGAAAAGTGTTGCACCTAGCACCTTTCCACTGCATCAAATTGAAGCATTTTGCAACAATGCGTTTGATTTTGGCATGGTCAAATGGAATGGAGTTGACCAAAAATGAGAGAGGTTATTGTGAACAGAGGCCACATGCACCTGTAGAATTGCTCTGTCAAAGTTTGGTAGTTTTTTGGTCTCAGGGATCTTAAGGGACTTTGTCGGTAGCCTCTTGCGCGGAATGACCTCGACGCGTTGGTGCACAAAATGAGACCTCCACTAGCATTTACCCACCCACCCCGACGCATTGGCGCAGTCCGTTCGACCCCACGAGCTATGGAATAAAAAATGTCGCACCTAGCACCTTTCCACTGCATCAAATTGAAGCATTTTGCAACAATGCGTTTGATTTCGGCACAGTCAAACGGAATGGAGTTGACCAAAAATGAGAGAGGTTATTGTGGACAGATGCCACGTGCACCTGTAGGTCTAAACAAAACAATCCCAATTGTCATGAATTCTGAGAACTGCTCCGTCAAACTTTGGTAATTTTTTGGTCTCAGGGATCTTAAGGGACTTTGCCGGTAGCCTCTTGCCCAGAATGACTGAGACGCTTGGCGCACAAAACAAGACCTCCACTAGCATTTACCAGCCCACCCTGATGCATTGGCGCAGTCCGTTCGACCGCACGAGCTATGGAATGAAAAATGTCACACCTAGCACCTTTCCACTGCATCAAATTGAAGCATTTTGCAACAATGCGTTTGATTTCAGCACGGTCAAACAGAATAGAGTTGACCAAAAACAAGAGAGGTTATTGTGGAAGGATGTCACATGCACCTATAGGTCCAAACAAAACATTCCAAACTATCACGAATTCTGAGAATTGCCCGGGTAAAGTTTGGCAGTTTTTTGGTCTCAGGGATCTTAAGGGACTTTGCTGGTAGCCTCTTGCCCGGAATGACTGGGATGCTTGGGGCACAAAATGAGACCTCCCCTAGCATTTACCCGCCCACCCTGACGTGTTGGCATAGTCCGTTCGACCCCACGATGAGCAGAACAAAAAATATTATTCCAGTTAACACATTCTCAATCATTGACATGGATGATATCTCAGTACCATTCCTTTAGGCACAATATGAGCTTCCAATGGAAGGCGCAATTGTGAGGTTAGAGATGATGAAAAGTGTGCCTATTTCATAGTCATGTTTTACTTGTCTTCAATGATGATTCCTTGATTCAACTTAATCCTTTGATAATACATTTTAACCTCCTTGTGAAAGCGCACTTTCAAGGTTGCTTGAGCAAGAGCTAGTGCCTCAACATCGAGGTGCACTTTTGGTGTTCTAGAAGCATGAACTAGCACCTCAAATAGTAAGGCACTCATTCTAGGTTGTTTATTCAATAATTGGCACTAGTCACATATGGTGTAGAGAGGTAGATGTGCACCCAAGTCATCATTTGATGCCTTCAATAACTATAAACTCCTTTGATGATGCATTTTATCCTTCCAATTCACTATCTAGGCTTAGGCACACATTTTAGGTTGATCAATCATAATCTAGTGCCCTAAGTACCAAGGCGCACTTTTAGGTTAGTTTGATAAAGGATTAGCACCTTCATTTCTAGGCGAAAGTTTGGAGTTGAAATAACAAGTTTCTTCATCACTTCAAACATATTTAACACTTTGAAGATCTCCAATGCATGATTGAATATCAAGAAACCAATGTATCATTTCATGAAGGTCTTAAGTGTTGTAAATATGCATCTTCTTATTTAATCATGTGTTGTAAATGAAGGAATGCAATGATTGCAATATGTGTACAAAACAGAATTTTTGATAAGGATTGAAAGGAAATGTTAAGAAAATGCAATTGGCGGGTGTAAATCCAAAGTGTGGAAGCATAGACAAGGCATGTGAATAGTTTGGCATGACACCTCAAAGAGATGCTATCTCATGGAATGCAATGATTGCAAGATATGCACAAAATAGATTTTCTGAAAAGGCTTTAGAAACTTTGAAGCAAATACAATTGGAACGTTTAAAACCAAATTCCATAACCTGTGCAAGCATTCTTCCCACTTGTGCCAAATTAGGATCTTATATATACATATATGCACATAATGTCATGAAAATAATGTATAGTGTATATATCAAGCCATATAGGCATGTACAAATAAAACCATATGGGTATATACAATGATATACATCGATAACATACAAAAGTATGTTTACAAAGCCAAATACACATATGTAACAAAATGTCCCAAAATTAAATCTCCTATGGATTGCTATCAAATAATCTATGGCTCTTGCTAGGCCATGAAGATGATGAACCAGTCAATGACTCATCTTCTATCGCTCATCGACTAGACCTCCTCGATAGAGATTTTTGAATTTCCACCTATTAATACAATCAAACAACGTGCACATTAATATAGAATTTAATATTCAAAATATATAACATGACATAAGTAATCAATCACTTACCACCAATTGGTGATCCCTTTTGATCATTTGTTGTCTCTCTTCTTCTATAGAGCTGGAAGGGTAGGGGAGGTGACGTCCTGTGAGAAGCATGAACAAGCAGATTTAAAAGTAAACATGAATATCATAAATATGTACATTAAATGCTGTGCTTATTATAGGACTGTTCTAGTACTATTTTAGGACTGTTGTAGGATGGTTGTAGTTAAAACTATCCTAGTAGACATGTATAGGACTGTCATCTCATGGAATACAATGATGGCAAGATTACTATCAAGATTAGTATGAAGATTAATTATGACTGTTATAGGACTTTTATAAGAATGCAAAGTAAGGAAGCATAGGCAACGCACATGAACTGTTTGGTGGAATACCTCAAAGAAATGAGAATTTTGTCAGATGTTGTAGTTGCAATTGCCTGTGACACATGTATGTATATGTGAAAGCATAGACAAGGCACATGAACTATTCGGCAAAAGACATCAAATACATGTCATCTCATGGAATGCCTTATGTAGAAAAAGGTACAAATGTGCAATATTAAGAAATACAAATGAGAACTAAAAATCATACCTCGAGTATAGTCAAAATAACCTACGATGCCATACAAAATAATTTACGATGCCATGCAAAATAATCTATGATGCCATGTAAAATAACTTTATTCGTAGTCCTGTATAGTCAAAAGCATGCATTATAGTTAAGGTAACAAGATTTTTAATAAAACAATTCTAAAAAATAGAAAAAACAAGAACAAGTTAAGATAAAAAATGTCATACCTGTCCATCTGGAAGTTTAAATGCTAGTCAAGCGTACCTGAGGGGTCATCTCTTACCTTCAAAGTATCCAATATTGCTTCATGATTAGCATTACTAATTGTCCATAGTTCTTTTGATTTTGGTTTTCCATGATGCTTTAGTAACTTGACATTTGTTGCTACAACTAGGTGAGAATACATCAATATGGTTTTATGCTTCTCAAAGTCTTCAAAGGCCGGGATGCCATTCTTTTTAACCATATATGTTCGTAACCAAGTCCCAGCAATAACAACTAATCCTGTAGGATATGTGAACCCATCATCATCTGTCATAAGTTGTGTTAGCTTTTGTTTTCCCTATACACATCGTGCCAACCAATAGTCTGACCTCTCTTCATTTCCATGTGGTGCAACAACTGCATAAACATGACCTGGCTGTACAAGGTTTGAAAGATGTTCATAGTCAAATTACCTCTCCATGTCATTGATGGAAGGTGATTGACCTTCATATAAAGGGATTAAATATTGTGGAATCCATGCATCTACCCACTCACTTGACTCACAATTGTTCCAATCACATTTAATACAACTCTAACAAAAACAAGCTAATTCTCGTGTCCAAATAGTCCATGTACTTACATTTGAGCTTTGAAATGTATGCATCTTTGATGATTCACTGATTCTCTGACATTCCAATTTCTCTATCGCTATCCCATCATCAACCAACCAAAAGAACCTGCGCACTTCAGAATCAAGAGCCACTCCTCGTGACAATGCATAGTTACACCACTTAACAATGGAATCTACATCACTGAATGTAGCACCACCTCTAATCTTTAGTTGTTCTTTAAAAAGAGCTCTCTTCACACATGCACCTGCTCCATCATGTTCACCTTTTCCATGCCCGGCTTCAAAAAAATTCCAAATATGAGGTATACCCTTCTCTACATGCATTTTGCTCAACCAATAGAAATTACGAGCATTCTTGAATTGACCAGTGCAATTATATGACCAAATGAGATGTTGATCTATTCTAATATCTTTTTCTTGCAAGAACCCATAAAATTGTTGAAAACAATATTGCACAAACTCTACTGAATGAGATCGATCATCACTCATGTAAAAATGGTATTCTCTGACAATCTTCCTATTCTCTTCTATACTCTTGGGGGCATGTCTGTATGTGATGTGAACAAAAATAGCAATCTGAATAGAATTGTAGTACTGGGATTGAACTTCATTTTGAGGTTGCAATGTATAGTTTTCTGTAAAATCAACTACAGAGACAATAGTTCCAATCGGGAAAGAGTCTTTACACATCCTGAATTGTTGATCTAACCATCGAGACCTGTGGCTATGTCTGACATACTTGTAGAAAAGATTTTTCTTAAAATCATCAATAAAATCAGCAATACTTACCTCTCTTACAATCAACTCACATCTAGAACCTTCACCTCCACTTTTCAAATTGTATTTCACTGTCTCATATCCCCTTTTCTCAACCATTCTCTTTCCAAAATCATGCTCATTGCCCTCATGAAAACATGATACAAACTTTGATAACCCACCACATTGTAAACACTTTTCATTTAAACAATCATTCTTGTAGAACATGCAACCATCATCTCTAATACATAGAAATAAATCCAATAAGTCCCTAGATGACTTTGGTAGTTGAATTGCACCACACTCCTGTAACATTTCGTTAGTGTGCAAAGTAGAACGAATATTGCATAATAATTCATGGTACATAGAAAATTCTACATGGTATTTGCAACATGTATTACGAACTTTAAGAGGAACACAATAAAATGGCTTAAGAGATTCAAATGCTCTTTGTGAGATTGTCATACCCGGGTGAGTTTCACAATATTGTTTGTACAATCTTGTTTGGCTACATTCCAAGTAATGTTTAGGATGTGGTGTGTGGTCTTTATCACCAATTCTTAACTTTACAACATCTTTTGCATTCGGTGATACCCTAGAGTTAGTGTGCCAAAATCGTTCAATTTCTTCCTTTGTGCTATCAATTAGCTTCTTGTCAACTCGTGGAAGCCTACCACTAAAAGCCCAAGTATTATTGGCAATAGGACTATCTAGCCTTGATCTTAATGCTAGTGCTTTTGACAATGTTTTACGATTCAATCTTAAGTCAACACAAGTTTGCCTCATTAATCGAGCATTTCTTAATTGTTTGCTTACTATTGAGGTTGTTATTACTCTACGGGCAGCTCTTTTATCTTTCTCCTTGCTAGTCTTTCCAATAGAATTGAGTGCATTGAAAAGGCTTCTTACAATAATTTTATTCCGATCGGACACTTTGTTTAACCGAATCTTTAATTTCTTTAGTAAAGGTCTCATTTTGTACATCTTTAATAATTGCACAAAAAGTTGGCATTGTTCGGTTAATGTTTTCTTCTCAAAGTATTCATTGAAGAGTTTTGTATCCCACAACCGAACCGTTCGTGATGACCTCTTGCCTTCAAGTTTTTCCATTATGTTCTCATCAATTTCAAGTAACCATTTTGAGGTTTTTAGGTGTTTTCCACTTTCATCATGGTTATTCTCTTCTTGACAAATGTCCTCTCTTCTTATGAAATTTGGAGATACATTGATTGTTCTTGTTTCATTCATGTTATCAACCTCATCAATTTTATCAACAAATGGATTATGGAGTGCAATTTCAATATCATGATGTTCATATCCACTTTCTTCAAGTGCACGTCTTCATTTTTCTTCTTCTTCTTTGTCCATGGTATTGCTATTATGAATAGGTGTTTCATAACATTTTTCAATATTTTCATTTGCAATATCATGGTGAATTTCATTCTTATCTAACATTTCATTATAATCAAAATTAACATCTTCAATTTGCATGTCATTACATGGTAAAGAAGAAGATTCACCTTGATGAGCATCCACCAAACCCACCCTTCCAATCCTCTTCCTTTCCCTATCTTTTTCCTAATTGCTTCAATTTCCTCCAATGTAACTTTCCTCCTCCTTTTTGCTTTATGACGACTGTTGTTCCCCATTAGGCGAACAAAAATATCACCCTTATGATTGTAACAAGAAAATTGTGTCTCCAAAAGTGCATAAAAATATTCCTTTCACTGTCATAAGTAGAAATCACGAGTATTTCGATAGCAGAGGGTCTTTGGTTGCAGAAGTTGGGCCCAACAATATTCCTTTTGTCTTTTTTCTACTTTTACAAAACAGATATCCGTTTTGAAAATGGATATCCATTTTGTAAAAGCCCAATTCTTTGCAATGGACACTTGTAACGTCCATATGGCTACTACAAAACAGATATCCATTTTATTATGTACATTTGGATTCTAGACTAGGGATTCATTGTATTATTCAATAAACTTGTGAATTACCATCTAATTTCAATGTTTACACACTAATCCACCTAGGTACCAACTTAATAAAGCTCTGGATATAAGCCATTATTTGATTTTAGGCTATCATCAAATGAGGAGCTTCTAAAGGCAAAAATATTGTCCCAAAAGAAGGCTCAATATTATTCGTAAAGACATTAGATTGTTAAAATACAAATTCAAGGTTAGATATTCCTTGGGCTATTTTAGTATAGAGAAGCAAAATTGTAATATATGACTATCCTAGGAATTAGAATGGTTGATCATAGGATATTCATGGCATTTTGATATTAATGGATGGATTGATGGATGTTTAGGGAGTTTAAGTTTAAATGTAATGTATGAGAATTCTTATTTATGAAGGATCTAATATGTCTTATGTCTTATTTGCAGGCCATTCAAGAAAGAAATGAAAAGATACCAAGGACTATCATAACACCTATTATAATTAGGTGCATCAAAGGATTGTCATCCAGGACCTTACCAATATGGGAAGTTATCAAAACCATGTCATGTTTAAAATTAAGGGCTTTATCACCTCTTTGTCCCTATAGGCCTATTAGAACAATAGGTCACATTTTATTCATATACCGGGGTTGAGAATAAACACTAAGCATTTGTAGTTATGGCAAGTGTAAATGGAAATAGATCACAACTTTAGACAATCTATCCTCTCCTAGATTGCACTGACTGAGTGGAAATTAAAAATTCCCTATTAATGCCCTTTATATATTGAAGGTATTGGTGAGAAAGGTAAACTTTGTATGTTGTAGACAAGTGATGCAGAGCAACACAACAAAAGCTTACAAATAGGGTGTAAAATACCCATTAACCCACCAATTGCTCAAATAGCTTTTAAAATATCCTTCCCAAGGTCCAAACAAGACCGAAATACACTCTTTCTTTACTATCGGCAAGACATTTCTAATGTCTCATCGAACTATGCTTCACATGTTCTTCCTTTCTCTATTGTCGGCCAGACTTATCATTATCGGTAACCTTCAAATTTGTTAGCCTGATGTGGGACCTCTCGCCGATGTGTAGAATCCATTGCTCAGGCTTATGCTGTCAGTGTGACTCCTCCGTTGTTCTCCGATATACACACTTACTCCGATGTGAGATTCACCACCCTTGTCTATTGGTAAGACCAATACCCTCGGTGAGACTTTTTACTTGCATTCTGACGTTATAACTCTCCCCAATGTGTTTGCCGTCCATTAGTCATCGGTAAGACTTCTACATCAGTCAAACATTCTCTTCGATTTCCGATATCGTATCTCACACCGAAACAATAAACACTGAACTACACCATTGGCCAGACCGCCTCTATCGGTGACACTTTTCTTCTCGCCTCTGAGAGTCCATCTCTTTTTGATGTTCCTTCTGTCGGTGTGACTCCCTCTCATCGGTGTAGTTCTCAACCGTTCTTCTGATGTGTCGATAAATAACCCATCGGTGACACTTAATGATTGTCACCCCGATATGACTTGATCGGTGAGATCAATGTTGTCGGCTCAATGGAACTTTGTCTCTCCGATAACTATTGTCAGTCCAATGTCTTCGATTTAGCCTATACATAACATGACTTGTTATAACCGGTCGACTAACGTATCTTTTCCCAATTTTCCCTATATGGCCGGTCAACCTTTGTATCCTTTGACATGTACATTCACCATTTACAACCACGATAAACGATAGCAGGATATACATGAAATGTCCACGCATACATAAAGGATATACCCATGGATTTGATCTTCGGTGAAACAATACCAATGGTACAAAATATGTTGCTTCTCTTCATCGAAAACCAATGGTACAAAATTTTTCATAGATCAAGGAAACAGATATCCATTTTCAGAACGGATATCCGTTTTGAGTTGCTTTTACCGAAGAAAAATTGATATCCGTCTTGCTTTGGTACAAAGCAGATGGATATCCATTTTGATTGTTGACTTTTTATGGATTGTAACATGTTTTAATGTTTCAGTCTCTTCTTCAAATTTCACCCTTCGTGCTGACGACTTTTTTTTATGCAAAATTGATAAAACGAAAAGGGTTTATAGAAAAAATTGTTAGCTTTCTAAAAATATAAGATTTATTTGGTTATCATTTTATTAAATAATTATTAATAATTTTCAATATACCGTGTCTTTGAAATCCTAATGGACACACTGATTGAAAAACATCCATAACTTTCAAACCATTTCACCTTTTTGAGATCCGAAACCTGTGTCACACTCTATGCTTTTCTGGCTATAGGTTAAATTTTTTTTTTTGAATTTTAATTTTTTTTTATCGAGTTAGATTGGATGGAAAATTACTTTTTATTTTTTTAAAAAAGTCACAATAAAAAAATCATAACTAATTATTTTATTAGAAAAAAATTTCAAATAAATATGCATCACATCCGGACATGAGTCCTCTACTTATTTTGAAAGTTTAAAAAAAAAATATATATTTTTACTCATAGTTAGGTTGGCTGGACAGACACCCATTTTTTATTTTTTTCTAAAAAATTTAATAGCTGTTCATTGAAATATTCAATTTTCACTAAGTAAATTTAGTTTTTTTTAAAAAAAAATTAGTAGCCTATAAACTAGATTCAATTCTCTACAAATTTCATTCTTACATCTTTTCCAAATTGTATAGATAATCCATTCAAAATTTCACATGAACTTGATAAAGTCTGATTTTTTGTATTTTCATTGCCACTTAGAGGTATAGTTTGGCCCATCATGATCCTGCACATACCCCCTTATTACATTACAAAAGCAAAATTACAATCTGAGGAATCAATCCTCCACAAGCTACAACACACTACGGCTACACCTCACCAGGCTCTGGAATCTTTTGTCTTCTGTAACCCCAAATCAGCTAGGGTTTCTATTTTCCCACCTATTCTTGATTCCACACTTGCCCCCTTAACCCTACTACTACCCAGGGTTCCCAAAAATGGTTATTAATAGCCTTTTTGGCGGCCAACAACCTAATTTCAAAATTTGCATCTCCCTCCAAAAATAGGTCAACTTCTGGGAGCCATAACTTTTTATCTGGGTGTCTGATTGACGAACCATTTTATGCGTCGGAAAGCTCGCGGAGTGCTCTATGCGTTAAGGACTTGCTCTACCAGTTTCAGCCATTTTCGGGCCCATATGGAGCCATTTAGTGCGTCAAACCTGAGTTTGAATAATTTTTAGGCATTTTTTAGGAAACAAAAACTTTAATATCTTTTAGCTCGCAAATGATTTTTGCGTGATTCCTTTGCCAAAAGTCTTATATTTCTGTTATGTAACTTCCTGTAAATTTTCACTTCAATCTGTGCCCAAATACAAACTTTCTAAAAATAGCAGGTTACTATTTTTAGCAGTTTGGAAAAACTGAAAGTCCTACATCATTATTCAAGCGATTATGGGACTAGAACCACAAATTTTGAAAATAAATGGAAAGAACATCAACAATTTTGAAACACATCTTTTTTTGGGTGATGCAAGATTGCCCTTACACCACTAGATGCTCCTACATCAATCTTCATGAAAAGACTAGGATAGCTAAGCTACTTCATTTTACCCTTCTTTCTTATTAGTATAAGTCTCTTTTATATGTAAGGAGATTATTAGTATTATTTTTATATTTAAATTATTTTCATCTTAAGTGATTTTTTTCTTCTCTAGAAGGTAGAGATGAAGACATATTAGTGAGAGGAGGAGATATTGTGGAGGCATTGTTATGTTAAAATCACTAGGCTATTTTTGAATTAAGCTCTCTAAAGACTTTTTTTTTTCTCTTTTTTTAATAAAACTAAAGGCTTTACTTAGATATAGATATATGTTACAATGTGAGCATGAGATACATCATTAAAAGTAAAAAAACTCTAAACCTAAGATGAGGCAAGCATAGCTAGAGAGAACATAATTTATGAGATGTATTGGCTCTGAGTTTGAAATGTCATATGCAAGTTAAAAGAGGCTTAGTTAAATGCCTTTATTGGCCTTTTTTATCTACTAGATGGTTCAACTTTCTAGGAATTTGATGCTATTTAATTTGATAAAAAATTTAAAGAATCTTGTTAACTTGAGTAAACACAAGGCAGATGTATACAAATTTGATCACTTGATTACTTGAGAGGCATTAGATTATCAACTTAGGGTGTTCATAAAGATTTTCCCTGAGTAGCAAGAGAAAGGTGAAACTTGTAGCCCATAAGTTGAGCAATATTATTAGAGGCTTACCCTAAATTTAAACAAAAATCAAGGATCCTGAGTTGAGGGATAAGCCATAATATGCCACTAGTAGTAGTGCTACTAGGATTGGATTTAGAATCCCCATCAAAGAAAAGAGTAGGGTATCTGAAACAAATAGATAGAGAGTGGTTGTTGATTGTAGTAGTGTTGAAAAAGCCCTTGAGGTTCAAATTTTAAGAAGAGTTAGTTTTGCTCTAGAGAGCGTAGCCATATTTTTCTTTTGTTTAAATGAACTTTGGTATTTTCTACCATGGCATGTTGAATCTTATGGATTAAAGAGTTTTTGGAGTTGTAATGAGTCTTGATAAATCCTTTTATTCATATCAAGCCAAATAAACCACATACATTAAAAAGGTAAGGAAGACGATTATAAAAAAATGATGAGAGGTTTACCTTTTAGAGAACTATTCTAGCAAGAGTTCCAGTGCTGAGTGAAAGTTTCCAAATTCAGTCTATTTTGGAATTGAACTCCAAAGCGCAAAGAGATATAGATTCAAATGGAAGAAGCTTTAGTGTGGTCAAAGAGAAGGTGAAACTCAAAAATATGAACCAAATATGAGGGCCCAAAATGCCTCATTTAATGGAATATTCTCTAGTGAGAATCTTATTTTGGTAGACTAACCACTGAAACAATTTGATTTTAAGAGTGATGTTGAAATTCTAGAGGCTATGAAAAGAATGGTCAAGAGGTTCCTCAATCTAAAAAGAATGAGCTCCAAACCAAACCAAGTAGCACCTCAAGGAGTTGATCTTTCTTTAGATTAAACTATTACACTATTTTGATCAATAGGAAGTATACTTGTTCTCTTTGCCCTTTTTTTTTTGGGTCTCATATGAAATGGAAAAAAATAATCATCTTAAAATGAAATATTAATACTAAAAACCAATTCTTTCAAATTTGATCTTCAAATGCAATGATGCATGTGTTAAAATGTTGAGTAACCCCTCAAGGGTGGAATCATTGCTATATGATATCTTTTTTTGTTGTTAAAAATGGATGGGAAAATCCCTAGTAGTAGCCCTCCCTCTCTTTTAGTTTTATTAGTTCTACCAACAAGTAAGTTACTATTACAATCATTTCACTTAAATTAACATGTGATTAATTTTGTATTTACAACTAATTATAATTCATTATTTTCTTATATTAAATTCCTCTAATACATATTGTTGGATCTTTTCCCAACTGGATGCTTCCCAGTTATCCCTACAAGGTAGCCATCATTGATCAATAGGATTTTCGGGCCAGGGGCCAACAGTACAGGAGATAGACTCTATAAATATCTCCTCTTCTTCTTTAGGCTCTGTAGAACCAAGGGGGGTATTCCCTATTCAACATCTATAAAATATGCCTATGAACATTACTGGGATGTTGATACAAAGTAGATAAATCCTCTCTTATGCAGACTAAAACTATGAAATAAGTGCAAAGGGGCTAGCTTTGGGCCTATGTTCAGTTGTGAGATAGAGGATTTTGGTCATAAAACTACTTCTAATGTCCTAAAGGTTTGTATTTAAAGTTTGAGTTTGTATTTGTATTTGGATGCAAGAATGGGACTTTGGGTTGTGACCTCAATACATGACCAGACTGGTGCCTATCTTGGGCTCAGAGTCAATAGGCATACACATGTGAATGATTACCATAAAATTGAATCAATAACTAAGTTTCAAGGGGAGATTTTAGTGTCTGCCTTACAGATACTTCCCAAAATCGAGTGCTTAGTCATTCATACTTGACGGTATACTTGCTGCAACATACCTTTCCTAATGCTTAACCTAAAACATTCAATTTGTTCCTTGAACAAAGGTAAGAGATTAAATAATCAACACAGAAAATCTGTATTCCTGAATCCCAAATAACCCTTAGCTATTTAGATTCAAAAGAAAAGATGCCCACAACTTGGAGACAAATAACTAAACACATGCAACAAATGCATTTCTCATATAAAACAACATGAAACCAACAAAATTATGCATAAAATGTACAACATATGATTCATAAACTCACAGAACACCAAAACAGAGCCACCAATAAGACTGTATCTTATTACTCCACCTAAATTTTGTCTAGTTTTTAACAACCTAAATGAGTAACACAGTTTGCCTTTTATAGAAAGAATGTGCACTCAGCATTTAGTACAATGGCACTTTAAAAATTTGCTAGATACATTGCACCAAAAAATGGTGCCTAGAATCATTCAATGCAGTAGGTAGGAGAAGAGGTAGGGAGTGGTTGAACTCGGGGAACGCGTCACCGCATGAAGAAATTCCCATTAAAATTGGTAGTTGCCCAGTCTACTCATCAACCATGCCTTTGTAACCCTGCCATCAATGGCCAACCTGGTCTTGGAAACACAATAGATTGCGTGTCCTGTGGCTTTCACACCAAGAAATGTAACTAGAGATGCTCAGGAAACCCACCGCTTGAAACAGAACCGTCGATTTCCTTCAATCACCAAGATTTGCGGCCTGAATTTGAATGGGCAAGTTGTTAGCCAATCGGATCGCGCCACGTAGGCACCCCTTTCTATCGCTGACTTTTCCACAACGAACATACATTTACCTTTTCGCCCCTTGAAACATTCCAATGTATATGCAAATAAGATTGTATATACATACAATCGTGAACATACAAGGCGAATCCCAAACCATTATAGAACAAATTACAATTGCTACTGGGTTCGAGCCTTGCATCTTTCCTTTGTATGACACTATGTATATTGTATATACAATTGCAATATACATGCCGCGGACCCCAAATTTTATAAAGCACATTGAAAACATATTCGGGTCTGGGCCTTGCATCTTTCAACTTTGTACATAACCAATGTATGTCGCATATACAATGCAAACATACAAGCAAAACATACATACAAATAGCAGGCTTCATCTTTTAGCAACCGGAATGTATGTTCACTTCAGATCTGGCTTGTATATTAGGAATGTATATTCGATTGCATGTGCAACATACAATCGCAAATATATGCAATCAATGGGCCCCACATGCTTTCAACTACTTTGATTTCAACCAACCTTGTATATTTCTTTGTATTTCCACTTGTATGTCTGACTTGTAGGCCAAACACATATAATCCCCTTGGTATGTCGCTATCGTATGTGTGATTTGTATATCAGATATACATTCACTTTTTTGCACATCGGCCTTATACATTACTTTGCATATCCTCCTTGTATGCCGCCGATGTACCTTTTGCCGTTGCATGTCTAAACATACAACACAAATATACATGCAAACCTTCACATACAAGTAGGGAATATTCTTAGAATCTGCGATAGATTCCTTAATGCATATACAAACCTGATATGCATTCAAAATGCATACAATCAATTTTTTCACCCTTTTTGAAGGCTGATTGAACATTTTTGGCCCGCCAATGTACCTTTACGCTTGTACATACGAAAACACATACATTCGATAGATTTCACCACTGCATAGAGTGATTTTAAACTTAGCATTTTTTCTTAAACACGATGGGAAAAAGCAGTAATGCAATGCATAGGGGCCGGTCAACAAACAAGCGCTAAGGCATGAAAATACAACTAATGCAACCAGGAACCTGCTACAGGAGGTCAACAACAAAACAGAAGATACAATGCAGAAGGCCAAGGGAAAAATAAAATCTAAGGCATCAAGGGTTTGAAAGAATACAAATATAAGCTTGCAAACTTGATTCAGAACCCTAATCCTAGGTGAGCACCACCATTGGCTCTGATTGGGGACGTGCAGGCGCAAGACTGCAGCAAAAATCAGACCACTTCGGGACAGACCAGACAAAATGCAAAACATAAAACACCACCGACTACACAAGGCATGTACAGACTATTTACACCTAATTTACAATGTGCACTCAAGATATTCATTCATGAGAAATAAGGTTTTAGGAACTGACTGTGCACAGGCAATTCCAGTAGTTCACCATTTAGGGCCTGGAGAAAATGAGAATCTTCTCCATGAGTATTGCTGATTTGATATGGGCCTATCCATAAGGGCTCAAATTTACCATGTTTGCCCTTATCTTGGTTCTTTGCATTCCAAACAAGGACCAAGTCACTTATCTAAAATTTCTTTTATGTAGCCCTTTTATCAAACAAATATTTTACCTTTTGCTATTTCTTGATGTTTGTCTTCTGTGCCTCTCTTCTAATTTCATCCAGTGCAACCAATTGATTTATCCTTTCATTCATTGAGTCCTCAATCTCTTCATCATTTTCTTGTATGAATCTATAAATTGGCAAGAGATTATTCACAGGTAACTTAGCTGTTGTGCCATAAACTAGCTCAAAAGGTGACCTTGCAATCGCTTTCTTCACTGTTATCCTGTCAGCCCATAATGCCATCTTTAACTTTGAATCCCAAGCCCTTTTGTTCTTATCTACCATCCTTTTAATGATTTTCATGAGGCTTTTGTTACTTGACTCTGCTTGACCATTTCCCTGTGGATGATATGGTGATGCATATGACAAATCAATCCCATAATTGTTGCAAAAATCAACAAATTCACCACATCTGAAACACATGGCATTGTCTGTGACCACTTTGACTGGCACTCCAAATCTGATAATAATGTGTTCCAAAATAAAATCCATCACCACCTTGCTTGTAGCTTTCTTAGTTGGAATGGCTTCAATCCATTTAGTAAAATAGTCAGTAGCAACCAAAATCCAACTATGTCCTCCACTTGATTTTTCTAAAATTTCCCCTATAAAGTTAATTCCCCATTGCTGAAATGGACCCTCCATAGTTACAATTTTAAGGGGTAATGCACCTTCATACTTTAGTTTTCTTGAGAACCTTTGACAGTGATCACATTTTCTTACCATCTTTTGTGCATCTGAGAAAAGGGTTGGCCACCAATAACCTGCTCTAAGAATTTTGTGAGCTGTGGTTTTGGCAGTGTAGTGTCCACCACACATTCCTTTGTGCATGTCATTTAGAATATCTCTAGCTTGATTTTCATCTACACACCTAAGTAATACACCATCAGGATTTTTCCAATACAACTCTCCTTGAACAATGGTGTATTTAATAGCATGTAACTTTAAGGTCCTTTTTTGATTATCACTGAAATGGGAAGGACAATTTAAATTCTACAAATAATACACAATATCCTTGTACCATTTAGATTCTAACACATTAACAACTTCATTCTGAAATACATTCACTTGGCATGCTTCCAAATTTGATTGTGTCATCATCTTAGCCAAACCTTGTCCCCTTACCAATTTTGTGATTTGTATCTCAATGTTGAATTCTTGTAACTTGTTAATCCACCTGCATCTTCTTCCTGTCACTTCTTGCTGAGTGAAAATGTCTTTAATTGCTGCATGGGGCACATATGCAACTATCTGAGAGCCTACTAAGTATGGCCTGAAGCTCTTGACTGCTCTAACCAATGCATATGCCTGCTTTTCCATGATATCATATTTCAATTCAGTTGCCTTCAATGACATGCTAAAGAAAGCAATAGGTTGCTCAAAACTATCTTCATTTTTCTGCAATAAACATGTAGCAATAGTGTGAAAAGAGGCAAATGAGAACAACTGAAGTGGATTAGAAAAATTAGGAGATTTCAACATAGGAGCCATCTTTATAGCTTCTTTGATGTTCTGAAATGATTTAGTTGCTTCACTTCCCCATTTGATGGTATCACCCTCCTTCAACATTTTAGAAATATCTTTCGTAGTCTCTGCAAAGTTAGGAACAAATCTTCTAACAAAATTAATTTGTCCAAAGAAAGACCGAATGCCTTTCACAGTTTTAGGGATTTGAATTCTGTCAATTGCAGCAACCCTCTCAGGATCAATCCTAACTCCATCCTTGGAAATAATGTGTCCCAATAGTTTTCCTTCCATTACCCCAAATGTACATTTCTTTGGGTTAAGTGAAATGCCATATTCTAGTGCTCTAATAAAAATTTGTTCTAGGTGCATACAGTGTTGTTCCTCCTTTTTTGAATAAGTAGTTAAGTCATCTTGATATACAACCAAAATTGAGTCAATCAATCCTGCAAAAGCAACATCCATAGCCCTCTGAAATGTAGCACTTGTATTTGTTAGTCCAAATGGCATTCTTACATATACATAAGTCCCCCATGGAGTGGTGAAGGCAGTTTTGTATTGTTCAGATTCTTTTACCTTCACCTGATTGTATCTTGAAAACCCATCCATCATGGATAAAAGCTCACAGCTAGTTACCTTCTGCAACATAGCCTCCATGTTAGGCAATGGATAATTATCCTTTAAATAAGATACATTCAGATTTCTAAAATCCACACAAAGTCTTATATCACCATTTTTATTTCTAACTGGGACAAGATTGGACACCCAAGTTGAATGTCTGATAGGCACAATTATTCCAGCCTCCCTAAGCTTCATAAGTTCTTCTTGCATTTTTGGAGCCAAAGTTGGGTTAATAGGTCTCTGTTTCTATCTGAATGGCTTAGCTCCAGGCTTCAAAGGAATCTCATGCTGGAATAAGTCTTCTCTATAAGCTTTTAGGTCCTCATATGACCAAGCAAAGATATGCTTATATTTTTTTAATAAGGCAATCAACATACTCCTGATGTGTGGCTTGAGTTGTTTGCCAACATATACCTTTTTGGGGGCATGGCATGTCCCCAAGTTTATCTCCTCCAAGTCATCCTTGTTTGTAGGAGATGCCTTTGTAACAAACTGGTCTCTATTGTCAAATGCTCTTTCTAAAGCAACTAGCCCTCTGGGGATTTTATCTGTTTTAAGTTGAATCACTTCTTTCCCCAAAAGAGTTTCTTTTCCATCCACAACTTCTACAAAATTCTAAAAATCAATCTCCTGGTTCTCATATTCATCTATGCAGTGAAGGAACTTCAACAAATCTCTATCATCATCAAACACCTGCCAACTACACACATTATCTGGTACTGCAGGTCTAATTTTAACTTCAACATTTGTAACATCAGACAAAGTAACATCATCCAGCCTTATGGCCACATTAGCTAAAAAGTCTGCCATGACATTCTTTGATCTTTCCATCCAATTTATTGAAAAAGCTTCAAACAATTCAATTGTGTCCCAAACCGCATGCTTATACTATTTTAACCTCTTATTTTTTGAAGCATACTTATCTCTCACCTGGGAGACAATTAACTCTGAATCTCCAAACACTTTTAGCATCTTGATCCCATGCTTCAAAGCTACATTTAATCCTAGTAATAGAGCTTCATATTATGCAATATTATTTATGCAGGCAAACTTTAACAGGAAAGAAAATTTTAGAAGCTTACCTGCTAGAGACAAAAACACAACTCCAACACCAGAACCTTCCTTTGAACAAGCTCCATCAAAATACATAGTCTAGAGACACCCTGCTGGTCAAGTTCTTGAATGCAAAAATCTTTGCCCTTGTTTCCTTGATCATCTGAGACAACTTTAAAATTCTCACAGTCAGTATCCACAAAACATATATGCTCATTTGAATCTTGATCTTCAACTATTTCTGGTGACCTTTCTTCTCTGGCTAGTTTGACATTTCTACCATTCATTGGGATCATGGCATATGATAAATCTAACTGCATACTTCCTCCAATCAATGTTGCCCATCTTCTTGACAACAACATACCATATTGTGGCTTTATGTCAACTACTGTTATGTTCATTTTGTAAGTTTTTTCTAGATATGCTGCTAGCTTGAAATGCACATCCTTCATGATTCCAATAACTGGTACCTCCCTAGCATCCATTGCATAGCATTTTCCACATGCTTTATCTATCTTCAATCTAGCTTGTTGCATGATAGCCAGAGGCATAATATTTGTCGATGCTCCTGAGTCAAGCATATAATTCTTGACTACTTTTCCATTGATAACAAGGGAGACATAAAATGGTTCAACCTGTGAAGGGCATTTTGTCATCGTCATTCCCAGATATACTTTAGGAATGTCATCCTCATCAATACACAAGGCCTGTTTCTTACCCTGAGTCTCAACATTCTGCTCAGCTTAACAAGGTACTCCTGAAATAAGGGGCAATGATTTACTCCTGAATTCCTCAACTTTCATCAACTCCATCAATGGAACAGAGACCTTTATTTGGGACAAAATTTGAGTTATGTCAATGAAGCATAATTTTGTATAACAATTGTAGCTTGAGCCGTGGTTTTACTCTTATCCTGAGCTGATCCAGCCTTAATTTTAATGATCTTCTGACTGTCATCCACGACTTGAGAATTCCTATTTCGATCCTCATTTTGGGGAACTTTATTTTCTGGTCTTTGAGAATCATGACCTGTTTTCTGCTTAAAATTTTGCTTATCATTGTTCCATTACTTCTTTTGTGGTTCAGTCCCCTTATGATTATGCTTTGGTTGGCTCACAAAGGTATCTCCTGATTGACGTGGATCACTTACCTGAGCCCTACCTCTAAGGTTATAGGTTCTTTTGACCTGAGCTACTGCTGCAGCTGTGAGAGCTCTAATCTCTTCATCAGAAGGCCTTCTCAAGTTATTCAGAAAAATGTGTGAGTCCTGAGCATAAGCGTAGTTATCTTCATCATCCTCATCATAGGAAACCTACTAGTAGACCTGAGTTCCATAATTTGTGCTTTCATCAGCATCACAAGAAGAGTAATCCCTATTTGTGGACAACATATTGACACTATCATCCTCCATACAATGTGGCTTATTGCATTCATCATAGGCAACAACATTATTATACAGAGATTGAGCAATCATACATTGCGACTGTGAATGAGGCATTTGACAAATTATGCACCATGGGGTGTCATCAACAATATTAACAGCCTTCTTCAAAGGATCAGGAGTCTCCTTGACATTTTGAGCCCTTTGATTAGTGTTGCTATGTGGGAGGATGGGTTTACCATTATGCCAATTAGTGTTATATGGCATATCATGCAATGATGGTCTCTTTTCTTGTCTTTGGTAAACCTACCTGTCAGGACCTATCCCCTTTTCATTTTTAGCAAGTCTATAACTTAGGTCCTTAACAACAGTTGTCAACTTATCTAATTTCTCCTCAGAAGTAGATGCACTACCTTGAGTACTTTGAGACTTATTATTTGGATTTTACAAAATTTTTACATCATCTCTTCTATTTGTCTTACCAGAGGCTTTTCTATTATTTTCAATGTTGGTTGCAATTCTAAAAGCATCCCTGAGGCTAGTAAGACCCTTATCTCTTAACCCATATGTTGTTTTAGCATCAAAAGCATTTATATATAACACTATGCACATTGGTTCATTAGGCCTCATATGAAGTGGCAACTTGTTCAACACTTTAGTGAACCTAGCATTAAAATCTGCAACCTGCTCATTTGACCCCTTAGTAATACCAGTGAACTCATTTATAAAAAAACTTTGGTCAGTCTTATCACCATATTGTTATTTAAAAATCCTCCTGAAGTCTTCCCATGATGAGATACTCTAGTCAAGCAGACCTTTATACCACTCTCTAGCTTCATCAACTAAGGATTGCATAAACAATTTCATAAAAACATCTTCATGCTCAACCTCAAAGTTGTCCATGACATTCTGAAAGGCCTTTAAATGATCTTCCCCTGACACAGTATTGTTTCCTGAAAACTTTGGTATCTGAGGTCTTACATGTTTGTCAATGGGATTAGGGTAGCCAGGAATACCATAAAAAACAAGCTGCCTGAATCTATCTAGCTGCATAAGCTGTCTACCAAATTGACTAACAGTGGCATTCCTATTGGCATTCTGATTTCTCACATTATTTAATTATACCCTAACATTGTTTATATTCTGTCTCTGATCATTCTGCTGATTATGGATTTCATTTCTTTGCTGGTTTCTTAGCACATCTGCATTATCAAGGGTGGGAACTAAATTATGTTGAGCAATTTTAAGAGCTTGCACCTTTGATCTCATATCATCTCTGATTTTCAGAGCCTGCAAATATTGTAATTCAGTCCTCAGGTTTTTGATTTCTTCAGCCAGTTCTTCATCTCTAGGCATAGAAGAGGACCATCCCTTTCCATATTGGTCATCATCATCATTCATTGGGGACTCAGTTTCTTCAAATCTGTCAGGAGGATCTAAGAAAGGGCATTCCTGAAACACCTCTGATCTCATTCTCAATCCACCACCCTGTTGTCTCTCATATGCATCCTAGATTTCAGCCTCAGTGTTTGAAAAATAAGGTGCCTACTGCTATGAAGATCTTGGATTATCTTAGATACTATCATTATTTCTGGGGCTGGGAGAACCTTCCTGACTAGCTTGAACAGTCCCTTTTTTCCTATACATCATTTTTCTTAGTAATTTCTCAAACAAAGGATTATGCAGGGATCTTCTCCCTTGCATACAAATTTTACTTTACCGGTTGGGAGATTTGTTTAGAGTCACCACCTACAACTAGGAATTAATTTTTCAAATCAGGGTCCTTATACAAAGCATTCCCCAGTAGAGTCACCAAATCTATTGGATCTTTTCCCAACTGGATGCTTCCTAGTTATCCCTACAAGGTAGCCATCATTGATCAATAGGATTTCTGGGCTAGGGGCCAATAGTATATGAGATAGACTCTATAAATATCTCCTCTTCTTCTTTAGACTCTGTAGAACCAAGGGGGGTATTCCCTATTCAACATCCATAAAATATGCCTATGAACATTACTGGGATATTGATACAAAGTAGATAAACCCTCTCTTATGCATACCAAAACTATGAAATAAGTGCAAAGGGGCTAGCTTTGGGCCTATGTTCAATTGTGAGACAGAGGATTTTGGTCCTAAAACTACTTCTAATGTCCTAAAGGTTTGTATTTAAAGTTTGAGTTTGTATTTGTATTTGGATGCAAGACTGGGACTTTGGGTTGTGACCTCAATACATGACCAGACTGGTGCCTATCTTGGGCTCAGAGTCAATAAACATACACATGTGAATGATTACCATAAACTTGAATCAATAACTAAGTTTTAAGGGGAGATTTTAGTGTCTGCCTTACAGATACTTCCCAAAATTGAGTGCTTAGTCATTCATACTTGACGGTATCCTTGCTGCAACATACCTTTCCTAATGCTTAACCTAAATCATTCAATTTGTTCCTTGAACAAAGGTAAGAGATTAAACAATCAACACAGAAAATCTGAATTCCTGAATCCCAAATAACCCTTAGCTATTTAGATTCAAAAGAAAAGATGCCCACAACTTGGAGACAAATAACTAAACACATGCAACAAATGCATTTCTCATATAAAATAACATGAAACCAACAAAATTATGCATAAAACGTACAACATATGATTCATAAACTCACAGAACACCAAAACATAGCCACCAATAAGACTGTATCTTATTACTCCACCCAAATTTTGTCCAATTTTCAACAACCTAAATGAGTAACACAGTTTGCCTTTTATAGCAAGAATGTGCACTCAGCATTCAGTACAATGGCACTTTAAAAATTTGCTAGATACATTGCACTAAAAAATGGCACCCAGAATCATTCAATGCAGTAGGCAGGAGAAGAGACAGGGAGTAGTTGAACTCAGGGAACGCGCTGCCACATGAAGAAATTCCCATTAAAATTGGTAGTTGGCCAGTCTACTCATCGGCCATGCCTTTGTAACCCTGCCATCAATGGCCAACCTACCCACTGTCTTGGAAACGTAGCAAACTGTGTGTTCTATGGCTTTCCCACCAAGAAATGTAACTGGAGATGCTCAAGAAACCCACCGCTTGAACATAACCGTCGATTTCCTTCAATCGCCAAGATCTGCGGCCTGAATTTGAACAGGCAAGTTATTAGCCAATCGGATCGCGCCACATAGGCATCCCTTTCTATCACTGACTTTTCCACAATGAACATACATTTACCTTTTCGCCCCTTGAAACATTCCAATGTATATGCAAATAAGATTGTATATACATACAATCGTGAACATACAAGGCAGACCCCAAACCATTATAGAACAAATTACAATCGCTACCGGGTCTGGGCCTTGCATCTTTCCTTTGCATGTCACTATGTATATTGTATATACAATTGCAATATACATGCCGTGGACCCCAAAATTTTATAAAGCACATTGAAAACATATTCAGGTCCGGGCCTTGCATCTTTCAACTTTGTACATAACCAATTTATGTCGCATATACAATGCGAACATACAAGCAAAACATACACACAAACAACGGGCTTCATCTTTTATCAACCGGAATGTATGTTCACTTCAGATCCGGCTTGTATATTTGGAATGTATGTTCGATTGCATGTGCAACATACAATCGTAACTATATGCAATCGGTGGGCCCCACATGCTTTCAACTACTTTGACTTCAACCGGCCTTGTATATTTCTTTGTATTTCCACTTGTATGTCTGACTTGTAGGCCGAACACATACAATCCCCTTTGTATGTCGCTATCATATGTGCGCTTTGTATATCAGATATACATTCACTTTTTTGCACATCGGCCTTATACATTACTTTGCATATCCTCCTTGTATGCCGCCGATGTACCTTTTGCTTGCACGTTTCCCTTTGTATCTAGCCGTTGCATGTCTAAACATACAACACAAATATACATGCAAACCTTCACATACAAGCAGGGAATATTCTCAGAATTTGCGACAGATTCCTCAATGCATATACAAACTTGATATGCATTCAAAATGCATACAATTAATTTTTTCACCCTTTTTGAAGGCCGATTGAACATTTTTGGCCCGCCAATGTACCTTTACGCTTGTACATACAAAAATATATACAGTCGACAGATTTCATCGCTGCATAGAGTGATTTTAAACTTGGCATTTTTTCTTAAATGTGATGGGAAAAGTGGTAATGCAATGCATAGGGGCCGGTCAACAAATGAGCGCTAAGGCATGAAAATACAACTAATGCAACCAGGAACCCGCTACAGGAGGTCAACAACAAAATAGAAGATACAACGCAGAAGGTCGAGGGAAAAATAAAATCTAAGGCATCAAGGGTTTGAAAGAATACAAATATAAGCTTGCAAACTCGATTCAGAACCCTAATCCTAGGTGAGCACCACCACATATGAAATATAAAAATATTAAATTTTTAATAAATAATAATGGAAAAATGATTTTGTTTCTTTGTGTAAATGTCATTTGCTTAAAAACTCTAACCACCATTATCATGATAGACCTAACCATGGGACCTACAAAACTTGACCAAGTCAACAAATATGCTTTTATTAATTATGGGATTGTTTAAGATCACTTCTTGAAATTTGGCAACTTTTGTTAGAATAATAAGGTTTACATAGTTAGATTAAATAATTTATGTTACTAAATAAAACAAATGTTAGTTGTTTTGTAAGTTACTTTCTCATAAGTTAGTTTGGTAAATAGATTAGTAATAAATTAATTAGAAGTTAGTTTTTTGGGAGTTATTCCCGTAATAAGTTGGGGTAGTTTATTCATGGGAATGTATGGCTTTATAAGCCAATATAACATCATGTAAAAATCCTGAATCATTAATATATCATTTCATATTTTGCTGTGCAAATGGGTTGATCTAAATTTCTATATTTTGTGCTCACCATTTCAACATGGTATCAGAGCGACCAGGCGTGATGAAGGTGCATTGATCTTAAGGAAGGCACATTGATAGTTATTTGAAGGCACCATAAATCTTGGTGAATGGACTATACCTACATGTGAAGGAGAATACAAACAACAGTCTTTGATATACAGCTTTGTGGTGAGAGGCACCATTGTTGTTGTTGAGTAGACGAAATTCACAGGGAATTTTATTAGTATTGCCATGCAAAAGCTTCCTGCCAGCAATAATAAATTTATCTTGTTGCAAATAAATGTGTTAGAAGGCAAATGCCACTGGATATTCTAGAACGTATTACGGAGGAGTAAATCAGCATGTTAACGCTGTATACAGGTTTGAAAAAAATATTTTTGCTGTGTGTGTCGTTTGAAGGCATCTCTTAAGTGAGAGAAAGAAGCCAGCAATTCATATTTACATTTTTAAATGGAAATACTAGGGGAGTGATTCATATTTATATTTTTGAATGCTAGCCTAAGCAAGTATAAAGGTGACTAGCAATTTGTGTGGAGAAATAAGGGTATTTTTTTATAGAGGTGTGGAATTATTTATTTGGAGTGATAAGTGAAAAACAATTTTTGTGTTTTATTTGTAGTAATAAGGAGTTGTATGTGCTTGTGCCAAGATTGATTGGTGTAGAAAAGAGTAGAAATTTTCTTGATGGTGATTTGGTAATCTCAAGTTTAAATCTTGCTAAGGGTTATATAAAAGGAGTTATATGAGGACATTGTAATTGGGTGCAATATTGGTGGAACTCGGCAACCTATTATTTTTTACTATTAATCATGTATGTATCACCATATGCTTGTACTCTTGGGGCCATCTATCCTACATCTGATAAATCTTTCGAAGGCTCACATGTAACATCAGACGAATAAAGTGTAAGCACATCAAATTAGAGGTTGGAGGCACCAGAGGTAGGAGGTTTTTCTTCATCCCGAGATAGCTTCTCGCTTAGGGATGATTCATTGCATGAGGAGCACCTATTTTTTGATATGTGTCCCTTTATGAAGCAAGGGGGGGTTTGGTAGTTTGTGGAAGTTTGTGGATAGTGTAATCTCTGAAACATGTGGGATTAGTGTATTCACAGTGGTTTTGTATAGCAGAGGAGGGATATTGACACACTTGGAGGAGATGTGAACTCTTAGAGGAGAGTTGTTCTCTCATGTGCAGTACTGCAGTACTGGAGGAGACATTTTGACACACTCAGAGGAGATATGGACTTTCGGAGGAAAGTTGTTGTCTCATTGTGCAAGGAGGTTGGGAACACTTTATGTTCTCATGTTGTGTAGATGTTTGCAGGTTTTACAGTCAGGAGATCGATGGTGTCAGTCTGGTGTTTCCTGGGTGAGCGACAGAAGGGCTATTGTGTTCGGTCCTTGCAGTGTTCCGTCCTTTGTTCGAGATAATGTAATAAAGGGGGGGAATGTTGGTTTTATTACATGTAAACCTTAGGGGGGGGGGTGTTAGAATAATAAGGTTTACATAGTTAGATTAAATAATTTATGTTAGTAAATAAAACAAATGTTAGTTGTTTTGTAAGTTACTTTTTCTTGTTAGTTTGGTAAATAGGTTAGTAATAAATTAATTAGAAGTTAGTTTTTGGGGAGTTATTCCAATAATAAGTTGGGGTAGTTTATTTAGGGGAATGTATGGCTTTATAAGCCAATATAACATCATGTAAAAATCTGGAATCATTAATATATCATTTCATATTTTGCTGTGCAAATAGGTTGATCTAAATTTCTATATTTTTTGCTCACCATTTCGACAGATTTACTGTCTTGTTGCTCAAGCAAGACTATGATAGGAATTCACATAAAATAAAACCAAAAATATAAAATTCAAACTTTCCAAATAATTAAAAAAAACCAAACAAGTCTCTACATGGGAAATCATTTCATCTTTCACTCCAGTCAATAGAAAGCCAGGGAAAACAAAAACAAAGGCCATTTGAAAGGTTTAATATGTATTTTTTAAAAATCCTATTAAAAATTTCAGATATTTAATTGATTGAATATAATTAGTGAGAATGATGGTATGTTTCTTGACTATATCATCTATCAAGGTTTAAATCTCTTGACGTACAATTGGGCCAGGTTTGACCCCCAGGTGATTTTAATGGACTTGATACCCATACTGGTGGCCGACTTCTGATTTAGATGTAAGCTTACTCATCACGCTGTAAACTACTTTTTCAAAAGACAGAGATGCCGATGTCTATATAATCCAATTATTTTCATTAAAACAATTTTGAAAAAACAAAATATTGATAATTTGACATGGCTAAACAGAATTAAAACCACTTTTTACAATCTCCAACAGGAATTTAACTGTACTGCAGCTCTTGTTTAATACTCATTATTTATTTCCTTTACTGCTACTAAATGCTGTTCTAACAGGGAACGTCGCAGAAACATGCAAATCCTCTCCCGGAGCTCCAATGACAAGCTCCACTAAATGCGTTTTCATTGTCTACGCACGTATTGGAACAATGCAAAGGAATGAGACATTGTCCTTTAAAAGTACCGCTCCGTCTACTACACGACCCATCGCCCACTGTAACCATGTAAGAAATACAGTAATTAGTAAGCCTTCAATAATTTTTGTTTAAATATCCGAGACAAATAAGTATATTTCTACAGTCACAGGAAAGACCATAAACATGTAAACAAAATTCAAAATTTCTAAGAAATTAAATTTTAAAAAATAGATTGTCTCTAGAAGGATATCACTCTACTTAAATATTATCTTGGTCAAACAATCAATAGTGAATTTAGGCTGTTCTTAAATAACATCCACTTCAACAGTCAAAGGTCAATTATGGCCAATAAAAATAAGACAAATATTTACCACTTTTTATTGTGAATGAGGTGTAAAATTGCTATTGGTTGTTTGACCATTGAAATGGATGATATTTAATTAGAGGGGTGAATCTACATCTTATCTATATCAAAAAGTGGTAATTATTTGTCCTATTTTTATTGGCCAAAATTGACATTTGACTATTGAAATAGATGATGTTTAAGAATAAACATTATAACTGTTAAATTATGATAGATTAAAGAAACAAAATCAATAATAATGCCCAAAACGAAAACGACTATAGTAGAACCACCATGACATACACATTTATGGCCTTCCCCATTGTCTCTGCAACTCCAAATCTCCAAATGTAATGTATTCTGAAGCAAAAATATTTAATCTATGACAGTACTTATGGCCAAGGCACTAGAACTGGAAGTTAATTTATAGCTAGATGCAAATCTCCTTGTGGGTAACGCTTTTGTATATTTTAGTTTAATGACAAACATCTAAAAACACTGATTGGGCAAAGTAGATGATCTATATTGTCTTAGCTTGAAGTCGGCAAATCCAATCCATCTATTGTTGCAGCACGTTTATTTATAGAGATGGGAAGGGAATATCCTTGTAAATAAGATTATTATTAATATATTATTGGAGGTAAAAATTAATTTGTAAAGTTGATGTAAAGTTGTTTTTAAATTTTTTTCTTTTGAAAAATAGTTGGTTTGTAGCATGATTCATGTTAATTTTGCTAGTAGTTTTTTTAAAAAAATTATTAAAAAAATAAAGGAAAACTATAGAGCCAATCAAATTGCAAGTAACAAAAAGTTAAATTGTTTTATAAAGTAAAAAAATAAAGGAGAAAGATAGAGCCAATCAAATCACAAGTAATAAAAAGTTAAATTGTTTTATAATGTTTATGGGTATGTGTACTGAGTGCAACTTGGTTGGGGGCAATGTAACAAAAGATTAAATTGTCTGAAAATTTGAGCAAATACAAAAAATAATTAGATTTTGTAAAGTTGATTTTAAGTTTTTTTTTTTTTTTTTTTTTTTTTGCATTTTTTGGTGGAAAATAGTTGGTTTATGGCATGGTGATTGGTCTGTTCTAATTTTTCTACTAGATTTTTTAAAATTTTATTTAAAAAATAAGGGGAAAAAAGATAGAGCTAATCAAATAGCATGTAACAAAAAATTAAACTACTTTCTAATGTTTATAGATATGTATATTGGTTGCAAATGTAATAATATTTTTTCTCTAATGTTTTGGAAATCAAATGTGATGTAGCAAAAAATTAGAGTGGTGCAACATATGTATCATAATTTGCACTGCCTTAATAGACATGAATGCAAAGTGTGGAGACACACAAGAGGGTTAAATGACACATAGGTGGCTGAAATTGCAATGAGAAGATGAATTTTCTTCAAGTTATTTGAGAGAGGTCTTGTTGTGTGTATTTATGAATTTTTTCTAGGTGTATGTTGAGCACTTTGTGTGAGAGGTTTTGTTGTGTTTTTATGATTGTTTTTTAAAATTTTGTATGTAAGAAGTGTGGGTTGATCTAAAATTTTTAGATTTTAATTTTTTTATGGTGCAAGAGTCAAGGGTAGTATGAAGGGCAAGTTTGCAGCTTTGCATAGTGAGGGTTTTAAGGTTTATTGTCATTTTATACAATTTTTTTCATTTCATTGTTGCAAATGAGTTTTTCTAGGTTGAGGATTAAGGTTTGAAGGTTTACTGTCATTTTATAGAATTGTTCGTTCGATGTCATGTTTGAAACTTATTTGTTATTTTATCTACTTTTTCTTTCCATTTCATTGTTGCAAATACTTTTTTATGTTTATTTTTATTAAACATAGAGAACATATACTTCTTATGCCAAATATGCATAACCTAATACTAGTTGCTTATATTGCCCTTCACTCTAGCCTATAGGCTCCAAATTTGTTATGCTTCTTGTAACATGCACATCTGAATATAACACTAATATTTAAAATAAATGACTTAAATATGGGTAATTTTTCAATAATTTTTTTTGTTCCATATAGAAAATTCAACATTACACTTTTTATAATTACATTAGAGTACTCATTACAATATTCAATGGTCACATTTCTTACGACTTACAATATTCAATTACATATTAAAATGAAGCAATATTTTCTGCATCATAAGTCTTCACCAAGTCCACTGCAAGAGGGAGAGCATCACTCTAGTGCTTTTCCTCCAACCATAGACCGACGGTCTCCCACACACACATTAACCCCGGTCTCACTCTATGGTTTTTCTATATGTTGAGTTATATCATTTTTTCTGGCTGCTTCCTTCACACGCATTGACCCCTCTTTTCAAATCATATTATATTATTCTTATTTTGTTGTGTTCCAATATCTGTTCTGGTTTCCCCACTCCAAAATCAACCCCTTTGTAGATTGAATCTGCTGTAATTGATTACTCCGTTCACCTTATTACTTGTTCTTAGCAGACCGAACCCCCTCTCTATTTTGATTTTTTTTCCTTTTATACTATTGAAAACCAGAAGGCCAACAAATAGTCGCCCTCTTGCCAGTGAATTGATGCCTTAGAGGTTTTATTATTCTAGTCAAATTTTACCTTTCTGAAATTGCTACGCTGGCTCTCTCATCTGGCTACCCAAACTCACAAAATTGACCCCCTTTATTCATATTATTCTATTGTGTCTTTTTATTCTATGACATTTTATTTCTAAAGAATGCCAAGACAAAAATGAGGCGTCATCCTTCATTGGAAAAGAAAATAAAATGATTTTTAAATGAATTTCAAATGTGGGCGAACTCTATGGACTCAACGTGCCCTTCAGTCAAAATCTGAAATAATGCAAGAGTATATCTATTTCATGCCTTCTGTGTGTGTAATTAAATCTCCCCAACAACATCTACCTTCTGTGTATGTGTGTTTTACATGTACTCATACCAAAATCACCAGATGGCTAAATGAAAATAATAACTCCATCAAATGCTTTCCAACAATATCACAATGTTTTTGAAACACTTCGACAAGCATATGATAATGAATATTGGTCACTGACACTCAGCCATGACACACCATCAAACCCAAACTGCACCAATGTATGACAAATGAAAATGTGACAAAGGATCCAAGACTCCGCCAAAATAGTTGTGGCAAAAAAAGTGAATTGAAATCCACCAATCTAAACTAGAAATGACACAAAATGAATGTGTCACATGGTCATCAACAACTATGAAAACACCGCCAATACCACAAAATCACAACGAAAATGATAAACTAGATAAAAACAAAAAAAACTGAGATATTTATTATTTTTGGGTGATGCAAGATTGCATATACGCCTGGGTGCTTTTGCATCAGACACACCAGGTAGGAAATTTTGTGAGCATAGGCTCACAAAAGGTGGAGTTGAGTGATAGAATCACTCTTTCAGATTGCAAGCAATCTACAATGAACTCCATCATTGTGATAGGTGCACAAGGTAAATTCTTTTTCCTCCTCTTCCAGCATCTAGCTGGAACATTCGTCATCTTCCTCCCACAACTCCATTCGCCACTCTTCTCGAGTCTCATGGATTCACATCCACCATGTACTGTCCTCCTCCACCAAATTATTTCTCCTCTCCTCTCCTTCACGGGATCCAACCAACTAGTAACCGATCTCCACCAAACTCTCATGTCACTCATATCACAGCCTACAATATACAAATATTCACTGAATACCTTATGGAAATTGAAGATTTTCATAGGTTCTTCTCCACACTCTTCACTGTGACTACCTCAAACAGAAGTACAAAATCATCATCACAAAATGCAACAAGGTTTACCTCTTCATTCACTACTACAAATTCACCATCAGCTGCATCATTAACATCTACTTTCTTTGTTGCAATGCTTATTTTCCCAATTTCAATTGCTGCAATCTTCTCCAACCATTCATTCTCCACTGCCAAAAGCTACGGTAATAAATCATCTTCTTCCTTATCCTTCACTGCAACCTCTTCGCATTCCGTCATTGCATCTTCATTTTTCTCTTCTTCGACTACTCTATTGCAGGCTCTTCGTTGTTCACTCAATCCTCATCCTCTTTTCTCATGTCTTCTTGTCCACTCAGATGTGCCTCCAATTTATCCAACCTATCCAATCACTTAATTACATCTACGATCATCTTGAGCCATGTCTTATTTTCTTGGTACCATCTCCACGCTTCCCAAATCATGAGCTTCTTCCTTATGACTATACCCATTTCATCTGTTGCTATAGTCTCATCTCAATCTGCAATCCACATCACACTATTAATCTTTCCATAGCTTCAATGTCTTCTCTCAGCTCTCACTATTGCATGACTCCTCCACACCTATCCCAAGCCTCTCAATCTCCTCGGACACTCTCACCACTTCAATCTCCACCCACAGGTCCAGGCGTAGGCTGCCTCACATTGAGCGCTCTGCATACACTCTCAGGAACTCCTGCTCTAATACCATATGATGCATCCTAGTTTGGGGGTCTTCCCAGATAGCTGAAACTAGCAGCTATGATTCCACAACGAGTTTAATATTTTACAAAGATGTCTACAAGCAACTAGAAATTATTCATAGAAGCAAATCACATGGATGAATACAAAATTTCATTAAAAAATTATTAGAAATCTTTCATTTATGAGAACAGAGGTTTGTATACAATGTATTCACCAATTCCTTTCCTCTCAACTTCTCTTTCCTACTTTTCTCTACTTCAATTTGTAAATCAAATTACTCTATTCAATCTCCTCTGTGTATCTGGTTTCCAACTTGCACTTCTCTCTTATTTTTCTCTTGTTGTTTTGGGGTAAAGCAAGAAGTTGGGTCCACATGTAGGGGAAGTCGTGCGGGTAAAAAAAATTCTTGACAGGAATGGGCACTCAAACCTAAACGGGTGCCCGAGCCTAAACAGGTACCCATTAGTAAATGGGTACACATTATAGAATGGTTACCCATTTCTAAACGGGTACCCATTTCAAAAATGTATATAATTTTAAAAAAACCCTTGTGGGCTCATTTTCTTCCACAAGCTGACAGGGACAGTGATATACGAGAATAGGTACGCATTGTTGAAGCCCCTACTATCACAAATCCAGTGTGTTTTTTCCTTCTCACCTCCTCCCGCTACCTCAATAGTTTTGAAGACCTCTAGGTTGGTTTCTTGCTTATTTTTTATGTATTATTTTATGATTGTAGGTTTAAATTGAAAAATTAGGGTTTAAGTAAAATTATAATATGTATATTTTGATAAACCCTAAAAATATGTTACTATAAACCCTAAAACTCTAAGCATAACTATAAACCCTAAAACTATGATCAATAAACAACTATAAACCCTAAAACTGTGATCAATAAACAACTATAAACCCTAAAACTATGAACTTGATAAACCCTAGAAAACTAAACTATAAACCCTAAAACTAAAATTCAAACTATAACTTCAAACTATAAACCCTAAAACTATGAACTTTATAAACCCTGAAACTAAACTATAAACCCTAAAAATATGAACTTGATAAACCCTAAAACTAAACTATAAACTTTAAAACTTGAGACACACTACCTATTACATCCCAACCATTAAGTTATAGAAACAATAAATAACATATCTCATAAGGATGAAAATAACATGATCTATACACAGATAATCAATCATTAGTAGTATCTATTTCTTCATTAAACTTTTTCCATTCCCTACTGCCATTAGCATTTGTCTAGTAATTAAGCACCAAACTACCATACCTCTTTGTCATAACTTCTTCCAACCTAGCACAAGGATGACCAACATTCAAAGGAGAACTTAGGATCTAACCCGGTCTTCCAAAAACTTGGGAATAGTATAAGGATAGGGGTTCGTTTGTTTTGGATTCATTATTCACTTGCATGTTTGGAGTTAGAGAGCTAGAATAGAAGATGAAAAGTTGAAGATAGTATTGTTCTTGAGTTAGATTTATTGTTTTAGAAATAATATTATAGGATTTGGAATGCTTTTTAGAGATTGTAGAAGGGGAATGTTGTGTTTGGAGAAAGAATATAAGAGTTGTTCAAATCTTCTTTTAGATTTAGATCTTAAAGTGTTGAGGTGATATTCTTTGTTTCAGGTTGTATTTATTTTGGATGTTTCTTTATTTGCATAGTACTTGAAATGATTTGTTGTCATGGATGTGCTTATGAGTGTGTTAAAAGATATTTTAGTCTCTTTTATTTGTGTGATGGGAGAGAAAGCTTAAGATGTGTTAATGGAGTTCTTATGAATGATATGGGAAGAACTATGAGTATGCATTATAATTTGTAGAAAAAGAGAAGTTTTAATTGCTTTGTATAATAGAAGGTGGGTAAAATGCTAGGAAAGGTGATAAAGAACTAAACTCGAATAAAAAGGTTCCCAAATCTTGAATTACAAGAATAAAATGCCTTTCTTGATCCATAATGTCACCTAAATATAGCATATACATCAATTCTCAAGATTATTAGAAATTTAAAAAATCCCTAATCTAGGGAAGAGGAGGATGAAAAGGTATAAATCTAGAACACCAATAGTCACTCCTTAACAAGTTGCCAACAATTTGTCAATAATGATGTTTTCTCAAGTCTTGCTTCCATGCACAACATAGGAAAACCAAAACCACACTCATTATGAAGTCAATATTGACATAAAAAAATGCATATATAAATGAAATTATACCCAGGAATGATGGGATTTTAGATATCAAAGAAACTATACCAATTAAATAAGCCTGGCAGGTTATGAGGTGATACAAATAAATTACCATAAAATAAGCCCTTATTGAAAGTTACCATAACTTTTAAATACTTTCAATGTTTACAACATCTAGGCCTAATAATTTTCCACTCCTATACTTATTTTTTGCTCATAAGCTTCATCAATTCAGCTACATGTCAAATTCATATAGGCATCCACCTTCTCAATCATAACCCTTCTATCCTCCACTATACATCACACAAAATAACTTATCATAGTATCAATGTGCTTAGTTTTCATGCTAAACATGTAGGGTTCTTTACAAATGTGATGTACCTAGTCTCACTAGATATCACATGGAATTTACATTGTATCCTAATTTCATCTAGTATAATATTTCATCTAGGAATGAGTGTTTTTCATGCACTCTATCTTCATAGTTGAAAGACCAACCACTTGACTATATTTTCTTAACCTTGACACTATATGCCACCAACTAGGTTAAAAACATACCCACTAGTAGAAATCCTATTGGGTATATCTACTATCTAATCAAAATCCATAAATCGCCATATCTTTAATGTCCTTGTCAAATCAAGACCCCTTGGTAGAAAATATAATACATTAAATTTACTCCATGAATATATATGAAGACCCTCTTTGCTAAAGTCTAATTTTCTTCATAGATTGTACATTAAGCTTATTAGGACTCCTACTCATTGGGCAATGTCTAGTTTGGTGCAAATAATAACATATATATAGATATAAAACTATACTCATATACTTGGGGCACATGGTTTGGGTTCTCAATTTCATATTTAGTGTTGAAGACACTACTCAAATGAAGTCACTATTCCCATAGGAATGGGAACACTCATCCTAAATTTATAAAATAAATAGTCTTGACATACATCCTCTAACTTAACCAAAGTTTTATATTATCTTTGGACATCTATTCTAATTGACATTCCTAAGATAAAATTAGCAAACTTAAAATTATTGATAAGAAACTATGATGAAATGTAAAATTTCAACAAGGTCTAATCATTTGCTTATTATTTCCAATTAACATATTTTCGACATAAAGAATGGTAATAATAAAATAATCACCTATTATCTTTTAATAATCATAATGATCTAATTTAGCTTTGATAAATCCTAGGTAGGTTGTACATAACATATGAATTAAAATTTTAATAATGTACACCTTGGGGTACTTATTTGATGTTTCAACTCAAACCTTTAATGTGTCTATAAAAACTATTTTAATTTCAATTTTTTTAAAAAGTAAATGTCTCTTGAGTCAAATGTAGTAAAAACATAGTACCCTCAACAATTAGGTCCATATTTTTCTTGACTGGTTGAACTTGTGCATAATTTTCAAGTATTAAGCTTTCTATTCATGGATATTTTAAACTTACATTTCCAGATATTAGATTAAGTTTATTTCTAGATATTTCTTTGTAAGTTTTCAATATGGATATATTTGTGAATAAATTTGTAAGTTTTTGATATGGATATATTTGGAAATGTAGGTGACATGGATACAATGGAAGATCAAGGGGTGGATGAATTTTTAATAGATGAAATTATTTTACAAAACCCCCCACCCCATCCACCTAAAGACCCCCCATCCCCTCCACCTGAAAACCCCCCACCCACTACACCTCTAAGCCCCCCACCCCCTCCACCTAATGAGGCTGAATTGCGACAAAGCATTAATGAAAATATTAATGCAATTGAGGAAAACATTAATTTGATTAATAATTAGCCTCACTTGATGCCCCCACATGTAGTATGGTTTGCATCTTCAATACAAACTATTATTGATTCTATTAGGTCTATTGATGCAGACCTAGATAGATTTCACCGTTGGCGAGAGGAGAGGAGGCAATTTTATGTAGATGGCCTTTCATATAAAGACATCCTTGATCTTCACATTACCAAACAAACATTAGCCCCATTTTTTGTTCACCCCACAACTAATAAACCTATACCTGCAACCAAAAAAAAAAATCAATTAAGTGGCGTAGGCATGAGGTGATCTCGAGACATTTTTGGGATTGGTGGTGGATGGTGTTTGATCACCCACCACAAGCTAATTTTGAGGTACCACTATATTTTTTGAGAAAATTATGGGTGGAGTTTTAATTGGGTCAAAAACCCAATTATTTTGATATTAGACCATTCCAGGGTGTTGGTGGTAGCATGCCACAACATAGGCCAGGGGCACAAATTGATCCCAATCGACCCGTTCCTACTGCTCCTATGGTTGCTCCTATTTTACCCATGATTCTTGCACCCATTTAGTACCAGGTAGTGTTTTCGACATTAGGGGCATTGAGTAGACTCTTGGGTAATCTCACTAAACAAGCTGCCCACATGGCAACTGAATTCAGTGGTAGAAAGCATCATGGAGGAGTCGGTGCATCTCATCATAGAGCCTCACACATGTCAGGGGCACATTTGTGTCAAAATTGCAATCAACCATGTTATGGTCCTACTCCTACATCCACATCATCTATGGAGCTATAGGAGAAGTGGAGTCATACTTGGATCTACTGTATTTGGATGATCATCCTACACAGGTACATGGAGGTCACATTTTATTTTGTTTTAAGTGCTTAATTTGAACGTATCAAAATTTATATTTAATCATGAATTAAATATATATTGTGAACTTTGGTGTAGATCTCAAGTCGCTCCAAGGCCTCAGCATGATTTGATACACTGAGTTTTGCATCGGTAGCTATAGAGACTGGCATACCTTATGGGGTAAACCAATATATATTAACCCTAAAACCATATACATATCTAGTTCTAGTTTAAATTTTCTTCAAAACTTAGATATTATATTTAAATTAACAAGTGTATAATTAAATTTAAGTCTATACATGTATGTGAAACATTTTTGTTGCAGCGAGGAGGTCAAGTGGCAGTTTCTATGTCTAACAGACCACCTGAAGGTGTTGCTTGCAGTGCTCCTCCATCATTGTCTATTATTCCTAAGTATTCCTTACTGTGTGTTTTCAAAAATTGTACTAAAGTTGTACTTTTCTTTTTTGAGTTTATATAAATTTATATATGCCCATATATGTAAGTGCAGGATGATAGGAGTGCCATTAGGATAGCGACTGGTCAGGATACTGATCAGAGACAATTTCATGAGTCATCCACATATTTTCAAGTCCTAAACTTTACTAAATTTTCTAGGTATTTATATGCTATATAATATGGTTACATGTTTCAGTAAATATTCTAACCTATTTCAAACTTGCTTTATTTGAATTTCTAGGAATTAGTAGCTCAGACTTTTGGTCTAGAATCTGAAACAACTATACCTCTTGGACAACAAAATGTGGGAGTAGATGAGCATGATTGCACGGTAATTTATGCACACTTTAAAACCTAGATTTAAATATTTAATTTCATATTTTTTATAAATTAAATCAAGTTTGGATGCTAACCTAATTCTTTAGTGATAAATATTTGAATATCCAGGAATTAGCAGTTGAGACTTTTGGTTTAGGACCAATAGCTATACGATCACCTGGGCAACAGAATGTGGGAGGAGATAACAAACATCATACGGTAATTTATGCATACATTAGTCTATATTTTAATATTTAATATGAGTATTTTATAAATTAAATTAAATTAAATTAAATGAAACTATGAAATTTAAATTTCATATGCACATGTATGTGTCATGTTTTTAAAATTTTTATCTGATTTCAAGTTTCTTTCTCTTCTGTACAACATGAGGCAGATCCATCTATTTCATGAGGAAGAAAGAGGCCTCTTTCAGATTTAAACTTGAGTGATGATCATAGGACATAGATATTTATTTCATGGATTGCACAATGCATTGTTTTTTATATATGCCACGAGGACTATGACTATATATGTTGAACTTGATATTTCATGGACTTAGGGATATTTCAGTATTTCATGAACTATGATTTGTATTTATTTATATGCTGACTATGAGTAGATGTTTTAGTACATTTCATGGGTCCTACCTATATTTCAATATTTCATGGACTTATCTATAGATCTACATGTGTATATATATTATTGATTATATGCTTGTACATTTTAGTATGTTAGATCTAGTATGTTTATGCTTTATTGATCACTTCTAGATTATATTATTGAGAAATGTTAGAATCTCTAGTACATTTTTGAATTTAAAACAAAAAACTATCTAATGTGTTTAAAATAGTTGTAGTATGTGAATATCCAATGTGTAGATAATTTTTTCAAATTTTGAATCTAGTATACATGACTATCAGAATGTATAAAATAGTTCTTGATAAATGATAACTTAACACAATTGAGAGCTTGGAAAAAACTCACTAAGATCTACAACCTAGTCTTATAATCATGTTAAAAAAGTTATGAGGTGCTACATTTTTCTATTTAAGCTCATGGATAACACATGGTCACTCTCTTCATACATGAAATAAAATTTTATTTATGCACTAAATTGTTCATATGGGGCCTACCTTTAACAAAGCTATATCTTGACCAAATATTAATATAAAACCATAGACATTGAGGCCCATTTTTCCTATGTGCTAATGTGTATGAAAATCCAATGGCATGAAAATCCAATGGCACATTGAGGCCCATTTTTCCTATGTGCTAATGTGCATGAAAATCTAATGGCAACAAATCATATTTAGAACCAAAATTAAAGAAGCAAACCTTTTGAATTTTTAGGAGTGGATCACAAATTCAAAAAGAATTAGGGCATGCTGTGCAAGCAATAACAAGTTAGGATGATACACCATTAGAAGAAACCATCATTTAGAGTAAATGTCATAAGGGATATCCATACAAAATGGGGCATCCACTAATTTATGATGTAAGATGGGATATTACATGTATTCGTAATTACATCTACAAGTACTTATCTAGTAAGTGTAAGATTTTTCCTAGCTATATGTGTATCAATTGATAAAAATCTTGTTGGTATTTCATGATCCTCAATATGAGAATCATAAAATATTTCATTTTCATTAGTATCCATGTTAGGGTTTAGATGAGAATGCCTTTGCAAAGGAAGATTAGGGTTTCAAGTAGATTGTGGCTTATTCAACACAATATGGCTACTATAGAGAGAAAGATGAAGCAATATAAAACACTCACAAATGTAAAAATTAGAAAATCAATAAGAGATCAAATATTAAAATGAAACCCTAGGGGAAATTTGAGGGTGTGTAGCATGAAAACTTAATGTTATACAAAGTAATTATAAAGATCTAAAACCTAAAGTTATAAAGAAGGATATAGCCTAATCTCAAAACCTAGGGGGCGTAGGAAAATGTCAGGTTGACCAATAAGTGTGAAGGAGTAAAATCCATTTTACATAGAAATATCATAAAAAAGAGTCTCAAAACTAAAAATATAGATTAGGAGAAAAGTAATAATGAACCAATAACACCACTAAACATAGACCTCCAAAAATTATGCAATTTGAATTTGAAAGAATATATTAAAGACACAAAATATCAAGATACAATGCAACTATAGTGCTCATGATGAAACATATGAGTATCTATACAATTAGCTCATTGGTCCATTATTAGTTTGATAAGACTACAAAATTGATCTAGCATTTACATTATGATGAAATCTTGTAGTGGCAATTATGAAAAAATTTACTTGTAAGGTACACCTGCAAAAAATAATGAATGTACAAGTAAATGAGAATGAAAGAATATATATACCAAAAACACAATACATTGATGCAATATGTAACTAGATAACACAAATGATGGCTTAAGGGGATGTAAGAGGATGGCTTAAGGGGAGCTAAGAGGATGTCTTAAGGGGATACATAAGAGGATGGATTTAGGGGATGTAAGAGGATGGCTTAAGGGGAGATGTACATGAGTCAATTTACAAATTATAAGATAAAACCTGATGGCTTAAGGGGACCTAAGAGGATGAATTAAGGGGATGTACAAGTGGATGTCTTTAGAGGATGGATGAGAAATATATGAGTATATATACAATTACCTAATTTGTGTTCACTTTTAGTTGAAGACTATAAAATTGATCTCACAAATTTGTATGGTAAAAACTTCTATTCACAATCATTCAAATATCTACTTGTAGGGTACACCTGCAAAAATAATATTTAAATGTACAAGTAAATTAACTATATATTTACATGAGTTGAAACAAATTTTAAGATAAAGGGAATAATATACAAGGTGAAATGATAATGAAAGAATATATACCAAAAACACAAAACATTGATGCAATATGTAACTAGATAACATGTTGAATATGAAATATACAAGTATATATACAATTACCTGATGTGTTTACTTTTAGTTGAAGACTACAAAATTGACCTCACATATTTGTATGGTGAAAAATTCAATCGACAATCATGCAAAAATCTACTTGTAGGGTACACCTGCAAAACTAATGTTCAAATGTACAAGTAAATTAACTATATATTTACATGAGTCGATACAAATTTTAAGATAAAGAGAATAATATAGAAGGTGAAATGAGAATGAAAGAATATATACCAAAAATACAAAACATTGATGCAATATGTAACTAGATAACATGTTGAATATGGAATATACAAGTATATATACAATTACCTAATGTGTTCACTTTTAGTTGAAGACTACAAAATTGACCTCACATATTTGTATGGTGAAAAATTCTATTGACAATCATCCAAATATCTACTTGTAGGGTAGACCTGTAAAAATAATTCAAATGTACAAGTAAATTAATTATATATATGCATGAGTCCATGCAAATTTTAAGATAAAAAGGGAATAATATAGAAGGTGAAATGAGAATGAAAGAATATATATACCAATAACACAAAACATTGATGCAATATGTAACTAGATAACACAAAGGATGACTTAAGGGGATGGAAGAGAATGGCTTTAGGGGAGCTAAGAGGATGTCTTAAGGGGAGCTAAGAGGATGTCTTAAGGGGATACATAAGAGGATGTCTTAAGGGGAGATGTACACGAGTCAATTTACAAATTATAAGATAAAACCTGATGGCTTAAGGGGATGTAAGAGGATGGCTTAAGGGGACCTAAAAGGATGAATTAAGGGGATGTACAAGAGGATGTCTTTAGAGGATGGATGAGAAATATAATATGAGTATATATATACAATTACCTAATTTGTGTTCACTTTTAGTTGAAGACTATACAATTGACCTCACAAATTTGTATGGTAAAAACTTCTATTCACAATCATTCAAATATCAACTTGTAGGGTACACCTGCAAAAATAATATTCAAATGTACAAGTAAATTAACTATATATTTACATGATTCGATACAAATTTTAAGATAAAGGGAATAATATAGAAGGTGAAATGAGAACGAAAGAATATATACCAAAAACACAAAACATACCTAAAAATTTATTCCATTGTACCATCTGCATCCTCTCATTTTTGTAATGTATCTATAATTGACTCATGTTCTTCCATAGAAATTATCTATAACTATTTATTAGTAGGTCTCCCTTGATATCTAACTAGTTTTATATTTGTTGCCTCAACCAAATGTGAGTAGTGTATGATCTTCTTATGTCTTTCATAATCTTCAAATGTAGGCAAACCATTCTTTCTTATTAGATATTTTTGTAGCCAGGTGCCAACAACAACCACATAACCTATTGGATACTCATAGTTATCATCATCTTCTCTAGGATGTAACAACTTTTCTTTTGTCTCAACACATCAAGCCAACCAATACTCAGTTTCCTCTTCATTGCCCTTAGGTGCAACAACAACATACACATGTCCTGCAAAAAAAATATTTAATTCAATAAAGTGTGTCATGTATCTAAATCACATAAATATGTATATGCATGCATATATAATTAATTATATAGATTACAAAAAAATGTAATAAAAAAAATTGAAAATTAAAGTACATTCTTGTACAAGGTTTGAAACACGATCATAGTCATCTGATGCAAACACTTGATTATCATCTTCAATTGTTGTTTCAAGTTGATCATGTGTTTTTGTAGGTGTCAAAGATCTTTGTTACTATTCTTCAACTCATTTTGTATTTTCACATGCTCCCCAATCACCTGTAATACAAAATTGACAAAAACATGCAAGCTCCCTAGTCCATATAGTCCATGTGCTTGCATTTGAACTCTTAAATGAATGCCATTTTGTTGATCCAGTTATTGTTTTACAATCACGTCGAGTAGGAATATTCTCATCTTCAACTAACCAAAAGAATCATCGAATTCTAGAGTTCTCACTTGATTCCGTAGATAATTTTTCATTACACCAATCCACAATTGCACGTGCATCTCTAAATTTTGTTGCATCTTCAAATTTTAGTTGCTCTCTAGCAAGAGCTCTTTTCACACATGCTCTAGCTCCATCATGTTCTCCTTTACCATGTCCAGCTTCAAAAAAACTCCACATATGTTGGATATTGTTTTCTTTGTGAGCCCTAAATAACCAATAAAATATTTTTGCATTTTTGAATTGCCATGTATAGTTATCTGACCATATGAAATGTTGTGCCATCTGGATTTCTCTTTCTTTTAAACTTTCATAAAATTTTGTGAAACAATATTGCACAAACTTTGAAGAGTGTAACTGGTTATCACTCAAATAGAAATGATACTCCCTCATAATTTTTCTATTATCTTTTGTACTATAATCTACATGTTTGTATACAATATGAACAAAGATGGCCACTTGCACTGAATTATAATACTGAAATTGAATTTCCTCTTATGGAGCAAGAGTATAGTTTTCTGCAAAGTTAACCGTTAATAGGATAGTTCCAATTGAAAATATGTTTTTACATGTACGAAATTGTCCATCAAGCCACTGAGCATATTGGGAGCATTTGAGATATTTGGATACAATATTATCCTTAAAATCTTTGATGAATGCATGCACACAATTTTTTTCTGTGACTAACTCGCAACACTTTCCAATTTTTCCATCCTTTAAAGAATATTCAAAATTCTTGAATCTTTTCACATCCACTAATTATTGTCCAAATTCATGTGAAATATTTTCATGCATACATTCTCTTAACAATGAAAAGTTGCCACATCTATTGCATTGTCTAGAAATACATGCTTTTGAATAAAATAAGTATCCATTAGATGTTTCACAAAACAAACCTCATACAAACTCAATTGTTTGAGGTGGCATATTTTAATACCACATTCCTACATAATTTTGTTAGAATACAAAGTAGAACATATATATCGAAAAACATCATAATAATAATGAAATTGCACATGAGTTTTACAACAACAAGAGATTCATTGTTTATTAATTTTCACATACCAAGGTTTACATTTCTTAAAAGATCTTTGACTTATGGTAATATTAAATAGTACTAACACTGAATCATCTAAGAATTTTTTATACAATTCAATATGAGTCATGTCTAATAGATGTTTTGGATGAGGATCACGAATTTTGGACCCCACTCTTAATTTTAAACATCTCTAACATTAGACGATACCCTTGTAAATTATCACGCCAATATTTTTCAATTAAAGATTGGATTTCACTATTTAATTTCATGTCATACCTTGGGAGTCTACCAATAAAACTCCAACATTGGTTAATTAGATCATTTTCAATAGCTCCTCTTCTCTTTGCTGCTCTTCTCAAAGTTTTAGGATTTATATTTAGAAATTCACTAGTCTTACTTATCATTCTTTTATTCAAAAATGATTTATTGACTAAAAAAGTTGTTATAGCTCTTTGTGCCGCATTGCTATCTTTAGATCGACTCTTTTTACCAATAGAATCAATAGCATTAGCAACACTAAATAAAACTTGTTTCATTGATTCATCTTTCTTTTTAGGTTTTACAAAAATGCCTAATTTTTTCATTATTTTTTGCAATTTCCACATTTTCATCAATTGCATCATGAGTTGACATTGAAATCCAAGAGTTTTTCTATAAAAAAACATTCTATATAATCTATTTGCATGGGTTCCCATTTGTCTCTAAGAAATCTTACCAAGAAGATTATCCAAGACATTTCTTTCAATCTTAAAAAAAACATTTTCATTTTCACTCATATAAGGGATTTCATTCTCATTTCCTCTTTCCATATTTTCAGTAGTATAATTGAGCTCATCATTGGTATATCCAACTTCATTTAATAAACTAATTTGATCAACATCATCGATAGGTGGGTTTGAAGACATACTTGGATTTGTTTCTATAGTCACGTTTTCCATATCATTGAAACTTGGCTTTGAAGACATATTTGAATTTGTTTGTATAGTCTCATTTCCATATCATTGAAAGTTGGGTTTGAAGACATACATGCATTTGTTTCTATAGTTACATTTTTTTCTAAATTCACCATTTCCACATTTGCATCATCTACATTCATCCCATCCTTTATAGTCTCTTGAATGTCTTTCTCTTCAATAGTCATGGAACTAGATGCTTCAATATTCTTCATTTCTTGAATCTTTGTTCTTCTATTTGTTTGCCTTTTGGCTTCCTTCTCTCTATTTGCTTCAATTTCTTGAGGTGTCATGACCCTCCATTTTTTTGACATTAATTTTATCCCATGATTACTAAACCCTCTTGATAAAATAACAAATGATATTTAATCCAATTTCAGATTGATGTACTTCTTTGAAATTTTGAAGTACAACTAGATGTAGATCCTTTGTTGCATAGATTTTAAAGTAAAACTAGATGTAAATAACAAAAACCCTCTTTTTTTATTCCTCATGAAAATAGCTCCTGCAGTTGATTCCACCTAAAAATTGTTCATATGATCGATTCCTTTCAAAATCTGAATAGAATATGATATGCCAAGAGATTCCACAAGACACTTGTAAGTTAAAAATACAGAAAATGTTGCTGGCATCCCATACATCAGACTTGCAAGTTGCAGGGATACAGTCATAGTATGTTTTTACCTAATGATGGGAAATAACAGATATAAAAGAAATGGGTACTTGTTCATAAAAATAATGGGTACCCGTTTGTAAAAATAATAGATACCCATTTTATAACGGGTACCCGTTATATAACGCGTACCCATTTTAGAATGAGTACCCGTTCTAAGAAATTTGAAATAGTTGACCGCCTTTTTCCTTGCTTTTAGTTTGGTTTTAGGCTTGGGAAAGGCATGGGTAGCTGATCTTGAGCCTTGGACCTGCAACTTTTTTTCTAAGTACAGAACAAGAGGAAAGACTGAGTTTACCTATATGGCTAATGATATTTTTTTTCTGATTTTTTTTATGAAATTAAAACCCATTACAGATGACATTGTCTAGTTTTCAAATATGTATTTTTTTATTGGACTTGTTTTTTTATTTATTATTTAATTTATGAGCAAACTGGTCCAAAAACTTGAAATGATAGGTGCGTATTTTTTTAATAACTTTTAATTTTTAATTTAAAAAAAAAAAGATATGTGTCATCAATCTACACATCATTCTTTACACAAGGAAAAAAATATATTTTATGATTAGTTTTGCTGAAATTATGTTGGCCATACATGAGGGGTTTTCAAAAACAACAATTAGGGCCAATAACAAATTAATAAAAAAAAATATTTGGAAAAAAATAATAAAAAAAATCCTCATCAAACTTCACTGTACTACACATCTTTTCCCAAAAGGATTTAGAAAAATACTTTTATTTAGGTCAAATTATGTTGGTCGTACACGTGCATGGTATGGTTAAAAAAAAGTGACTTTTAAACAGTGGTTTTTAGAAAGGCCTATTGAAAATTAATTTATATCATCTGGGTATTAAAATAAATTACATATTTAGAAACTAGACTCTAAGTCTACATTTCATATTACAAAGTTCTTTTAAGATTCAATCTTTAAGTGCCTCAAATGTTTAGTTCAAATGTGACAAATTCTAAAAATCAGGGAAAACACTTCCACTTTTTGGCCAAAAAGTGGACCTAACTTCTTGCACTGACCCTTTGCTTCCTTTTACCATCAATTTCTATGGTTTTTCTCTCTACTGAGCTGAATCCTTTGTTTTCGCTGCTTCCTTCACACACATTGACCCCTCTTTTCCAATCAAATTATATTATTCCTGTTTTGTTGTGTTCCAATATCTGTTCTGGTTGCCCCACTCCAAAATTGACCCCTCTGTAGACTTAATCTGCTGTCATTGATTACTCCATTCACCTTATTACTTATTCCTTAGCAAACCAAACCCCCTCTCTATTTTGGTGTTTTTCCTTTTATATTATTCAAAACTAGAAGGCTAATGAATAGTCATCCTCTTGCTAGTGAATCGACACCTTAGAGGTTTTATTATTCCAATCAAATTTTACCTTTCTAAAATTGCTATGCTGGCTCTCTCATCTAGTTGCCCAAACTCACAAAATCGACCCCCTATATTCATATATTCTACTGTGTCTTTTTATTCTATGATGTTTTATTTTTGAAGAATGCCAAGACAAAAAATGAGGCATCACCCTTCATTGGAAAAGAAAATAAAATGATTTTTAAATGAATTTCAAATGTGGGCGAACTCTATGGAGTCAACGTACCCTTCAGTCAAAATCTAAAATAATGCAAGAGATTATATATATTTCACACCTTCTGTGTGTGCAATTAAATCTCCCTAACAACATCTACCTTTTGTGTATGTGTGTTTTACATGGTCTCATACCAAAATCACCATATGGCTGAATGAAAATAATAATGACTCCATCAAATGCTTGCCGACAATATCGCAATATTTTTGAAACACTTCGACAACCATACGATAATGAATATTGGTCACTGACACTCAACCATGACACACCATCAAACCCAAACTACACCAATGTATGACATGAAAATGTGACAAAGGATATAAGAATCTGCTAAAATAGTTGTGACAAACAAAACTAAATTGAAATCCACCAATCTGAACCAAAAATGACACAAAATGAATGTGTCACGTGGTCATCAACAACTGTGACAACACCACCAATACCACAAAATCACAATGGGAACCAAAAACTAGATAAAAGCAAACAAAACTGAGATAGTTATTATTTTTGGGTGATGCAGGATTGCATATACGCCCAGGTGCTCTTGCAGCACATTAATGTAGTTTTATTGGTTTTAAGCCCTTACTCAAGCGTCTATACAAGACACTTGGTGATATGAAGACATTAGCCTCTTAAAGGCATAACTTAAGTTTAGTTTACTATTGAGGGTTCAACCATCAACCAGAAACTCTTTAAATTTTAAAAGTATACAACTATTGGCCTACTTCAGGTGCAATAGGAAAACTTCATACCTTGCGACTTACATATGGTAGCTTAAACAAGCACTATTTTGAATCTTTGCAACCATTCTCAAGCGCATGTTAGACTAAATGGAAGGCAGATTTGAGGCTTAGGTAATAACATTATTATCATGGTGTTATCAGCCTTTACAGGCTCAAATTTAATGAGAAGGTTACTATGTTTTATTGACCTATTTGAAGGCACAACCTAGCATAATGAAGCAGTATTAAGGGAACAACAAGTATTCTATATACATTGCACAATGCCTTCATACAGGTGCATTAAATAATATAGCAAGAAACGTAAATTTGGTGGCCTCTACAGTCACAAAAATACTAAAAAACATATTTCATTTTTACAAGTAAAAACTAGTTATTTTACATACCTCCTACGATGGAATAAGAATGCTATCACCTTCCCAAGTTTTGTCCCTGTCAACGTTGCAATCCTTTACACTATTCTACCTGAAAGTTTTTTTGGACTAGTGTTGTGTTATAAAATCTTGTACGACTGAGTTGAGTCGCCATTTTTACAAAAACACGCGTAATATTTTTATCTCCTCCCACGGGGCAGTTTCAAAACTATATTTTGTTCTTATCTTTCTTGGCCACCCGTGGCCTCAACCCAAGGAAATAGGTAAGTGGAGCTACCTACTCTCCCTAATAACTAGGAATAATTTGATGGGGAAAATCCTCCCTCACTAATAGAATTTAATATGCATGGGTTTATATGATGATAGGCTTATTCATTGACATTGATGATGCATTAATGAATGCTTTCATTATGCATTCGACGAATACAAAATCTACCTAATATGTCGACTTCCCGAGTTAGCCTAACACACATAGGTAATCATAACCTCCTAATTTGTCGACATGGACAATAAAATCATCATCAAGACATTCACACCACATCATCAAGATGATAGCGAAGTAAAGTATCACAATTACGATCAATGACAAGGTTTAAGACTTACTCCAATATTGATGAAACCTCTAATGTGAATGTGTGTGTGTGTGCATTCTTTGATTGCACATTAATCAATCAGTTCTCGCAATCTATAACCCTCCCCTAGTGATGCTCTCCCTCATCTGGAGGGGGAAACTCTATCCCTGCATACACCTCATGTGCACATGAGTAGTTAGTCCATCACATAATCATTAAATTTCATTAATAACATTTTAGATATCATTTCATTGCATTTTCAAAAAAATAAAATAAACTCATTTTTCTAAACTATTGTAAATTCATAATCATCATAATTATTTCTCTCTTAACTACTTGTTACTGAAATAAAAGAAGAAATAAGTTTGCTTTTAAAATGGGGTGTAACACTTCTTTTCTTTGGATAATTGTATTTTTCAAGAATGACTATCACTAAACTTATTTTCATCCTTCCTTTCTTTAGCTAACTGTATTTGGCTAGAATGGTCATCACTGAGCTCTTTTTATTTTTGTGTTTTTATTCCATATCTATTACCTACACTTTATCTTATTTGTCTAGCAGGTCCCTAATTTATTACTAAATTTGTTTTCTTTTGACCATTAGCTTTGATTTCTATTACTTACATTTTATCTTGGTTGGCTTGCATGTCCCTAGTTTCTTATCCTTACTTTCTATGGCTAACCCTTTTAGAAAGATATATGGTTACTGAATTTATTTTCTTTTGATGTTTTGTTTTGATGGCTATTATGTAAAATTTATCTTATTTTTCTTTTTTTCACTAGCTCTTGCTAGAATATCAATAAAATGTGGCAACTGAAGCATGCACATATAATGAATTGCCCTTGTGTTTTGGTGTGTTACATGTGAGTTCAACTACATATCCCCTTACATTGCTTTCTCAAGTGGTTTCATTTTGCAGGGGTGGGTTCATTGCAGATAAAAAGTGGGAGTGACATGGATGTGGATGAAATTGGTAGTGATAAGAAGAGCAACCAACAAGCTCTAATGTTTTAGCCCCAGGAAACAACTCTCTCCTTTATAATTTCCTTGTTTGATACTCACCCCCCCCCCCCCCCCCCCCCAACCCCCAAAAAAAAAATAAAAATACAAGGAGAGGTATCCACTTCTATAAACAGTATTAGTAAAAAATTCAAAATTGTGAAAGAGATTCTAAAGATACAATCTTTCTATTTAATGTACATCACATTTATTCTTTTTGTGTCACCAGTGTTTATTTCTCATTTCAATTGTGGGGATTTTTTTTGTTTCCCTAAAAATTAAAATCAATTTAATGTATAATTTTTATTTTTTGGGTTTTTGTTTCTCAAACCTAATATAGAAAAGGCTACAGTTCTAATAAATTTATGGCAGTTTCTAAAGAACACACTATAGAAAGGCATGGACAACTTATGGCCCATTAGGAGTAGATCATTCTTCTTTAGTGCATTGGTGATAATCATCTTTCCCCTACCCTTCTTTCAAGAGCTTTTAGATGCCTGTTGTGTAGTCTCACAACATGCCCCATTTGGCCTTGGCAAAATGAGGACCCAACTTCTTTTGTTGTCTTTGTTTGTCTATTTGTTCCTTGGGTGGTAATGGTAAAATGTCATGTCCCCTCAAAGCCAAATTCAAGTCAAAATTTGAGTTACAAATAATCCCCTGTGAAGGCCATGAATGGATAGAGGGAAGAATTCTAGTGAGGTTTTCCTTTTGGGTCATGTGAAAATTTGTTGAAATGAGCAAGTTATGCTGCTTAGCAGTTCCAATCAACCAGACATTTTTGGTCAACTGGACATGGACATTGGCGAAACATAAATGTAATGTCTAGTCTCCATATTAGGTTCCAAATATGTGAAAATAACATCCAGACCCAAAGATATAATTAAAAATTAGCTCAATCACTATCCATAATGGACCAGACATTAGTGCATCCTGAGCGTAAATATCCATGTCCATATCCTGTTGAAACCATCAAAATTACCCTAGCAAGTCATGAACTCGTCTACCAAACAAGACATTTCAACCTAACATGATTGATTGAGTAAATGTCATGTCCAGTCCAAATATCCAATTCAAACCATCAATTTTATCTTAGTCCACAGATGTGTTTCCTATTAGTAGTGCATCCACATAGAGGTTAGTTGTCAAAGCAAAGTCAACTTCATGCTATTGTGATGGGCTGCCATGTGGACGTAGAGTGCATGATCGCAGTGCCAGTCAAGTTGGACCCAATGAGGGGTGTGCTGATGCAACTATTGTCCACTTGGCCTTAGTCAAAGTCAACAAGACATTTTACACTAGATATTTAGGATCCAAATGTCCAGCCAGTCATCAGCTTTAATTCCCATACCGTGAAATGATTTTGGCCATTGAGATTTAAATTTAAAATATAAACTTTGCTCCATCTATTGGTTTCACTTGCACTCAAATAGTAATTGCTGACCGAACTGTAGTAAACATTCAATGCATCCACACTTAGCGAATTTCATGAAGTTAAAGCTAATTTTGACACATTGATAAATCACAAAAGCATTTGTTAGAAATATGAAGAGTAGAAGTGCAGAGAATTACCATTGAGAACAAATTTGCAAAGCTTAAAATAGAGTAGACATTTGAACAAACAAAGAGCATAACAACAAACAGACATCTTCTATACAACATAACCAAGGTGATATCCTATTTATCAGGTACGTATATGACAAAACCCCTCTCCTTGATGGTTACAGTAATTCTTTCTTTATTGAAATGATAATTTATTTTATAAAGAGTAAATCCTTAGTCTCAGGGTTTTATCCTGTTATAAACAATCATGAATCACTACATAGGGCTAAGATTAGGTTACATACCCTAATTTCTAGATGTTGGAACTAATTTTAGATGTATGCATCATGTAGGACACAATGTAGAAAAGGCAAGACAAATGCGACAATGAATTCAAATCGGTGATGTTTCCTACTCCTGACGCAATATGGAGTAAGTATGGCCATGCATTAGATACCCACTGTGGAAAGATAGATTTAGAAGCTTTTAGATCAAGGGTCTAGGCACATGAGGATCATCCTATACTTAACAGCATCATCCAGAGCGGGATGTATCATGCAACTAGCTTCCCATATGCCACAGATGCTCTAGAGCTAGTAATTGAATGCATATAGAAATACAATCCCCTCAATAGGAGGGTGGAACACCAAGGGTGAGTGTATGCAGACTTCTCACCTAAAGAAATCACATAAACTTTTAGGTTACCAAGGATCTAGGAAGTCTTCAAAATACACCTAAATGCGTTATCAAAGGAGTATAACTCCAATGTTGTAGGATGCAGAAAGATTATGCACACTTCATGGTTAGATCTGGTGACTAGGCCTAAGGCAGTCTCTGAGATGCCACAAAATTTATATGACTTCAATCTTGAAGTGCAATACATGATAATCTTGCTGAGAAAAATGGTTGGGAAGGACTCTGGGTCCTTGGAATTATGGATGTTTGGCCTCATCTATTTTGTAAAGGAGATCGATGAGGTAGTGCACTAGGCACAATTGATTACTGATGCCCTACATGCGAGGATGATTGGGTGGAACAAGAAGTGGAGATTTTGTATGACTTCCTATGTAGTATATTCTTGCACATACCGAGCCCAATTCAATGGATTGCACACAGTTGGGAAACTTGGTAACAAGAAAGGAGAGTAGTTAGTGTGGGATTATTACCCACAACTGGAGAAGAAGCAGTCCCTTATACATTATAGGAGGGTGAAGGACTATTTCATGATGTGGCTGGTCCGCTTGATGGAAGGGGACCAAGCCAAAAGAATCTCAAGGGAGGCCCAAGTAGTCATTACAACACATGGGTCTTAGTTCATCCACTTTCCAACATTTTCTTACATTAGGATGGAAGGATTTGAGGGTAACCCCTCATGTTTCCTTAGTATCCAAATGATAAGGTTCTACTTCTAGAAATCACTAGGTAGATAATTCCTTCATATGAGGCATATGTCTAGAAGAATAAGCGAGGAACCATAACTATTAGAAGTTGAGCTGCAAATGATGAACTTGTAGCCATTTCCCCTCACAAGAACCTTTGATCCTTACAATAGGATGAAAAGGTTTGTTAATAAGAAATTACAACATGCTCCTCATCTGGAGGACTATTGGGCAGATTGTATTGACGAGGAGGACATCAGGAAAAGGGGATACCAAAGGTTGACCCTCAATCAACTCTAGACCTTGGGATGTTTGGAAGTCTCTCCATAGGTAAAGTCTGATAATGGTTAGGTTCTTGACCTAGACTACAATGAAAATAAAGTATACAAAGAAACATTGTCTCTTCTAGACTGGATACAACTAGACGAGACATCCATTGATGTTATCACTAGGATGGTCATGATCACCATTGAGAGGTGGGTTGATAAAGAGGTGAATGAGCTGAAGGCCAAAGGCATAGCTATAACATATGATAAGAAGAGGAAGAGAAAGGATAGAGGAGACGTAGATTATGATGATTTCCTCATCATTAAAAGGTGAATCATGGAGGCTAAATTGGCACAGCTAGGAACATCTGCATCTAGTGAGGCTCTAACTGCAGAAGGCATCACTATTGCCATTGCGCTGTTGCCTCCAAGAGAGAAACCACTAAAGGTGATGCCCATCTCAGTCATAGAAGAATGCCATGCTACAGATATACTAGAGGGAGTGGTGATTCTGAAGTAGAAGAGGGGGATGCCAACGACACATATGAGGTGTGCAATTGCAAAACTAGTGGACACCTAGGGAGAGGCATCATAACCAACAAAGATGGAACTAATGTTCACATTTGATCAGCCTCAAGGAGAGGTACCATCACCACAAGATACACTCCAAGCGCATTTAGCTCAGCAGGTGGCAACATATCAGGTGCATACTGGTGAACAAGTCATGGAACTCCAAAGGGGCCAATGAGCCGAGCAGATTATCAAAGTAAAGTAAGAGGTGGCTAATGAGGCAAAGGTACAAGAACAAGCTTGAGCTGAGGAGCTACAATTGCCACTAAGTTAGATAGTGGATTTGACTATTGACAAGGTCACTCAAGCAGTGACCAATGATCCAGTTGCCTCTTTACTGGCATATTAAACATCACCTCCACCTAAACCCTAGTGAGCGGAAGCTGAAGTAGAAGAAATAAAGAATATAGATGTAGCAAAAGATCTAGAAATAGAAGAAATATCTGATACTGAAAGGTATGGATCACCAAATGTGCTAGAAAACTAACCAAATGTTCTGAGTATGGGGGCCATGGCACAAGAAGAGATGGTGCCATCTCAACAAGAGGTGACAGATAAATCAACTGAAGATGTCATCCTTCCAGAAGTTCAAAGGGAAGTTCTTCAAGATGCACCTAAAGAAGGATACATGGAATAGGCTGAAGAACAAGTAGAAAAGGAACATGATAAGCAGGTGCAACATTTGCTATCACTTGAAGAACAAGGTCTATAGGACCAATGAGATGAGGAAATGCACCAAGAGGTGGAGAATTTTAAGATTCGGCAATAGGAGATTCCTCAACAAGAGATTCCCCAAGAGGAAATGCGACAACAGGGGGAAGGTCTGAATAAGGATGCAGAGTTAGCAATAAAGGATGCTCACATTAAGCAATCTAGTCAAGAAGGACCTGAACCAGATATACCAAAATGGTTGGCTTCAGATGTAATTGAACGACCTATTAACTTAGTCCCTTTGATTTTAAATCATCATTCTCTGTAGAGGGATTAAAGCCCAAGTAAAAGGCAAGGGTAGTGTCTACCATCAAGAGGGACACAATAGGTTGTAGGAAAGCCCATCTGGCTATGCTTACAGTAAACAAGGTGAAGGGTGCAATCACAGCAGGTGAATATTAGATTACCACCTTGGACCAGGGACACACCACTGTTGGGCAGGAAATTGATGAGCTCATGGGCAGTGCAGAGGCCACAACAACTAGAATCCATAAGAATAAGTTGAAGAAGGAGCTAAAAGGGCACATTGCCTAGCTTGAAGGGTATATTAAGGGGTTATTGGTCCCAAGAGTGCAAATCATTGAGGTCCCAGCCAATTTTACGCTAGTGACGCAAGATGACATAAGTGACCTAGATGCAAAGAAGCATTAGGTGTAGGTAATGCAAGGGTGGTTTTAGAAGTTTATGAAAGATGGAGAAGAGGTGATCCCAACATAAATATAACACTAGGACACCTTAACATTTATCAAGAATAAAGCTGATACATTGAAGAAGGAATGTGCAACAAGACATGATCAAAATGATCAGGATCTTGGTAAACTGAAAATCATCTGCAAGCTGCATGACAAGGTGCTTTTGAAGCATAAAATAATGACAGTCTAGACAATGCTGAAGATATCCATATGGATAAAGGACCTAAAATTTGAGGGAGACATCTTAAAAGGGTGCAGGCATAAAGCAGTAGACATAAGCACCAAGGCACATGATCTCCTAACTGATGAGATGGAGATTTTAAAGGAACTACTCAAAACCTTGGTGGATGAGGAAGAAACTTATGAAGAGCAAGCTTCTATAGGAGTGTTTAAGGCTAGATATGAGCCTGCTTTAAAGAATCCTGTTGGAAATTTCTCAGAGAAGACCATAGATGAAGTGATGGATTTGTCTAAAAAGATAAAGGAATACAGGGAGAAGCTAGATGTCTAGGCAAATAAGTGGATATCCATTGGTGGCCCACTTCACATGCTGGAGTATGCTAGGACCAAGGCACAATAGTTAGATAAAGATGATATAGATAAGACTATCACAAAAAATGATCGGTATAAGTTCCTGGATTCCAGAGGGGGGATAGTTGAAGAGGACATACCCTTAGATATAGAATAGTCCAGTGCCCAACAGACTAATTTTGTGAATACAGGATATCAGGTGAAGTGTGTTTGTTAAAAATACATATCCTGATGATTGGAGATATCTAGTGGTAGATGAAGTAAGAATATTCCAGAGGATGCACTTTGAAAATGATGAAGAATATACTGATTGCCAGCTGTCATCCAATCTCGATTGCAAACTGGCAATCACGTGCCTTGTTTTCTGACCATGGATTTGTTGAAAGAGATTTTAACCGTTGAGATTTTGTAATTGATCTTGGATCCTTGTTCTATAAAAGGATCCAGATCAGTTGTAAATAGGGAGATTGAATTGGTGAACTTTTGTTAAGCACTAAGTTTGTTTTCTTTGACACTTTGTGTCTTACCTCATTGTTCTTTCTCAAGTCAGTGAAATATTTGTATATCTCTTGAGCATATAATGAAATTGAAGATACATATTACAGTTAAATCATAAATCCTGAATAATCTTTCATTGATTTCTGGTATGGAATGTTGAATTGCTGCATCCCTTTGGAGTGCATTCGACCAATTGCTTACTATTATCAATTTATGTTGAAGATTAGCATCTGTTATATGTAACTGTGGAATTCTTGATGAAGTATAACTATATTAGCTTCATTTCATGAAAGTGTCTGGATATGCGTGTGGACCACTGATGAACTTAGATTTCTTAGAACTCTTTCTTCTCAACCTTGTCTTTTGTCTTTTATTTTACAAATTCTAGTCAATAATTACAAATAATGATACATCCCAAGAAAGTAATGGTAAATAATGATGAATCTCATGCTTTAAAGAAGATCTTTAGATGAATTCAAAGTTTATGTTTAAAGATCAGTTCACCAGATATAATTCAGAAGAATTAATCAAAGTTAAGAACATTTCAGAAGAACTGATCAAAGTTATGTTTAAATTCATGATGATTTGCTTGGAACATGAATAATTACTTGAGAATTTGACATAAGTTGTTCAAGATATGTGTAGATTGTGCTAAATATGCAGAATATTTGTGAATTTTGATCAAATTAGGAGGAAGATGATTTAAAAGTACGTAAGGCCCCAAAATGGAAATAGCAAACACAACAAAGCCTAAGTGACTACTAGACAATCAAGACCTGACAACCAGAGACTTGGGATTTTGAATCTTTAGAGACCCTGAACTCTTTCAAGATGAATAAGGGTTTATTGTGAGAACTTTTATTCATGTGCATGTGACTAGACACCACATCAATAGAATTGGCACTAGAAGGAGTGCCTTCCCAACTTTAGTTAGTAGTCCTTCAAAGATCTTGTCAATATTTCACATCCTTAGCTAGTTCACTGCAAACATCCTTAGCTAGTTCACTACAAACATCCTTAGTATTTGACTGTCCCAATGTATCTTTCAAAGATTTGGTCTCAAGCTCTAAAGTTCATCCTAATCTCTCGAGTGGGCTCACTGACCTATCACTAGGTCCCGATCTAGTGGTCCTTTAGGTGAATTACCTAACACTAGATGGAGAACTTGCTCAGTTAGTAGTTAGCCTAGACATTGTGCTCCAGCCATCCCAGTAATTCTAACTTTAGTCTGAATGGAATTCTTTAATGGGGACTCACCTATCCATTTTGCCACGTATAATGATATGCCTAAAAATCCCAATAAGCTATGTCCTAAATATTACGTCGATCAGGATGTTGAAGATCACCTTAGAACCTTCAAGAAAGCTTGCTTTAGAGCTAGAATCCAACATGAAGATGTTGTGTGTAGACAATTTCCCTATACTCTCAGAGAAGAAGCATACTGTTGGTATGTCAATTTACTGTAGAGCTCTATCACAACCTGGCCATTGATGGAAAAATCTTTTAAGTATAGATTCAGAGTTCCAGTCGATGCAGCGACAATGTATCATCAATTTGTAGAATATTTGTGAAGTTTGATCAAATCAGTAGGAATATGACTCGAAAGTCTGTAAGTCCCCAAAATGGAAACAACAAACACAACAAACCCTGAGTGAAAACTAGATAGTCAAGACCTGACAACCAGAGACTTGGGACTTTGAATCTTTAGAGATTATGAAGTCTTTCAAGATGAATAAGGGTTTATTGTGTGAACTTTTATTCATGTGAATGTGACTAATCACCACATCAACAATGCCACCTTAGAAATCAATCACCTTCACTATTGTACACTATACCTTGATGGAAAGGAGTATTACCAACCCACCCAACTTCCATATGTCCTCAACTAGTAATTATACTTCATGTAAAGTACTGTAATTCCACATTCATACATAACTGAAGTAAAGCTGAAATTAACAGTAAGTAAAGTAAAGTAACTACAACTACATCATCAAGTTAAAGAGATAGAATAAACATCTATTGTCCATGCAAGATTCTATTCATAAATTTGATCTTCAATCATGATACAAGTCATCTATAATTTGAAGTACAATTACAGAGCTTTCTTTAAATAAAATATATTCAAGTTTTAGTAATGGTTTTACGCCTTACATAACATTCTGAGTTCAATGAAAAGTACAATTGTCATCAATATCAAGTAAATCTAAACAATCAGTCCTTGACTGCCATCGACCATCTGGCCATCTGCTGCGTCGAAGGACAAGAACACGGTTCAAGTACTTTTTTGCCCAACCACAAAGTTTGCGCTTCCCCGGTATTCTTCAAACTAAGGAATGCTTGACCTTGCTCGAAGGGTCTAGCAACCTGTAAACAAATGGGAGGGTGGAATCTGGTGCGTGTTTATTAACCTACTTGCATCCCTATCTTGAATGCAGCATCACATTAACATGATATGGTAGGGAAATTAAAATCATAACTAGGCAAACAAACCATCTGTTTCATTGGTACACACGTCTATTTCAACGTCAAAATTACTTTAGCCAAAGTATTAACCGATTAACGGTGTGTAAGTTTTGAAAAGAAAACCTACTTCTCTGTTTCCCCATATTCAACACCCGTCCCGAAAGGCAACTTCTCAAAAGCATAAAAACATGGAAAAACCATTCTCACTCCAAGCATAAATTTACAAAGTTAAAACATATAAAACTCATTACATGCATGTAACATTACAAGAGAAGAGAATTCATTTATGGGAAAAATTAACCGTCATTGGTTTTCATATGTAGCTAGTTTCTTAGAATGATACACAGTTTGATTTATCAAGTTTATCTATCTTGTTCATGAATTTGATTCATTTTTCATTGTTATAAGGTAAATTCAAAGTTTATCCGCCATGACTAAAATAGAGGTTTCAACAAGTAAGTTGTCATAAGGAGGTAGATGAGTTTCTTTATATAATTATAAGGTTCTAATTGTACTTGTACAATATACTCATAAATATTGGATTATAAGAAATAAACAAACCCTCATAGGATAAAATAATAATAAATCTATTAAAGGATAGCATGCAAAATTTATAATTAATATGCTTTTGCATGTGAGTTTTGTTTTATATAAAAGAAAAAGAAACCTAACATGTGGAAATATATATATAGGGTAAGTGCAAAAAATTGGGGGGCCAAAAAGTGGCCAATTTTTTTTTTTTAAAAATTAATACATAAAGCGGGCGCATTATAACACGCTTGTGTTATGGTTTGGTAATGATGAGCCTAAGGCTCGACAAACCAAACCATAATGTGAGCGCGTTATGACTAATTATATATATATATATATATATATATATATTTTCCTCTACACCTGCGGCTTGCAAACCCTAAGAAGCGCGAAGCACACTTGCGTTTTGGAAGACTCAATTCAACACCAAAATCTTACTGATTCATCGCCAAAATGCCGCCATGACATAGAGCAGGCCAAAGGAGTGAATTTTATTTTATTTTTGTTTGAATTTGTTTCTAAATAGGTAGGTTTGAGTTGATTTTTGATGTAAATTTCGTTAATTGTCAGGAAATGTTAATGCACCTCCTCCTCCTCCTCAAAATCCACAAAATCTTGAAGAGGAAATACCTGCTGAAGAACAACCCGAACAACAAACTCCTCCATCCATTCCTCGACATGCCCCTGGAACACAAGAAAATCTAATGGGGCAAATTAAAAACAATAAAAAAGAAATTGAAGACATAATTGCAAGGTTGAAAGATCCTTCCACTTCAACCTTGCATAGGTCCATGCTTGCTCAATCTCTTGAATCTATGTTATCAAATGTAGATTTAATTAGCAATCAAATATCTAGTTGGTTGGATAAGAGGAGAGAGTTTAGAGACTATTATGTAGACAAGCTATCATATAAAGATGTGAAAAAGTTACAAATTACAAAATTAGACTTGTGTTCCATTTTCACAAACCCACAAACAAATCAACCTCCACCCATTACATGCAAGAGGTTCCCTATCCATTGGTGCAACAACCAAGCGATAAGGTACAATTTTGGGTAGAGGTGGTGGATGGTTTTTGACCATCCTCCATGCATAATAATGAGGTCCCGCAATGCTTTTTGAGGAAACTCTACTGCGAGTTTGTCCTCAATAAAGTACCAAACTATTTTGATATGTGGGACTTCCAGGGTAGAGGTGGAGGGTCAGCACAAGATAGACCAGGGGCACGTGTTGACCCACAACAGCCAGTGAGATGAGTAATTAGAAGACTAGCCCATGAGCATGTTTCTATCCCTTCCATTGTGAAGGAGAGTGTTGAGGTCGACACACTTTAGTCCATTAGTGCCTTGACCCACAACATCATAGAGCATGCCAGTCCTGCAACACAGCGTGGGTTGGGAGATAGTGCGAGGAGTAGGGTCCCACCCGATGCTTGTCAGACTTATGCGTTAGCATGTGGTTATGACCCCATGGATAGTCAGGACGTAGGTAGACAGGCTACATTTATAGCTGAGCAGATGGTATGACATATACCCTCCTGAGTGAAACTTTTGGCCTTGATACTCAGGTAAATATTAGCTAGTTTATTGAATTTAATTTATTAAATTTCATTTTTGAAATGAAAGATTAACTAATTTAGTTTGATGATTTTAATAAAATTTCAGGGTCATATTGTTGATGCAGTTTTCAATGGTTCTCCACCTGCATATTACACTACATCATCTACTGTCGGGGTATGTAACTAGTAAATAATTATAAATATTACATGTGAATAGCATCGTTATATGAATGGTATTCTAATATCTGATTTTGGATGTTGAATAGGTTAATATTGGAGATTTCATGGCAACACTTGCTAGCGGTGGTGGACTTCAAAGCTTCACAGATGTAATAAAATAAATAGTTTAATGAATGAATTGTACTTACTAGATTTTTGTATGTGACTTGTGTGCTTTATTGTGTGTACTTCCATGTTTAGATGAACGTGTGTGTATGTTAGGAGCCATGATTTGCATCACTATTATAGTTTTCATAATTAAATAATGTTGTTTTATTTCCAGATGATGCAGGCTGCAGAGACACCTCCTGATGTTCATAGGGCAATGGAGCATGGTGTGACCTTTGCGATTCATAGCTCCATGCCATTGATAGGGGTATGAGGTAGATTAGTAAATTTCAATTTACATTCATTGTTATAGTTGTTTATTTTTGAAAAATCAAAAGATTATTGATTTGAAGTTTAATTTCTATCTGGATGGTTTCTATAGGACATGACATCACCACGGCCTATTCCTGCTACTGAGGCAAGTGAGGAGACAGATTATATGGTAGCGGTAAGTGATTATTTTGTTAAATGTTTCATTTTTTATAACATGTAATTTCTATATATTAATGTCTATACTTTTTATTGTAACAACTAAAGATGCAGGAAGAACTAAATAGGAGGAGTAGCCCTCAAGTTCATAGTAGACCACCCACATATGCGTCTCCATCCCCTAGAAGATCAAAGATTGTCTGTGATCTATTCTCTTCACCAGCCAGAGGGAAATAACTTTTTATTATGTTCCTTTGTTGTATGCCTATATGGCATTTGTGGACATATATTTTGTATTGCATATAGTTGACATTGTATGCCTATATGGCATTCTTGTAAGCCTATATGGCTATTTTGTATATATGTTATACTTATATCGACAGATATTGATGTATGCCTATATGGATATTTGGTTAATACAAATCTTTTTTATTGATGGCATCCATACTTGCATTATAAATCCACATTTGAATGGATATTTGTAGATGGCTACTTCAAATATTTAAAGTCCAATTGTATTACATCAGATGTTTCTTGATCCAATAAGCTAGCTATTGTTATTCAAGTATCACCTAAACCTCATTTTGGAACTAAAAGATAAAAGTTGTATTTAAAATAAAAATGAATCATCATGTTGAACAAAAAATATTCATATTCTTTATGAGTTGCTCAATTGAAAATATTCAAATGAGTATGCTGATCCATATTCTTTATGAGTTGGTCAATTGAAAATATTTCTTAATTTCTTGTTATTATACCATATTGGGATGTAAAGAGTATGTTTGTTGTTTTGAATAAGATAGTCAAAATCATATGCTTATGAGCACCTGATGACCATTGTGGTTATTAAATGTAATTCCTCTTGCATATAAGGCGAGGTTATGAGATTACATTGAGTCTTACCTAATTTTAGTATGCAACAAAACATTGGGGCTATAGGCTTCCATAAGTCATCAACAACCAAGGTTCAAGGTTGTCATTGAAGTCAAAGGGTCAAGGTTGTTTGTCATTGATGTTAAGGTTGATGCCATGATGTTGATAAGGTGATACAGTGATTTAAGGTAGGTGATGGTCATGAGGTGCATGATGTTGTGAATATGGTTTTCATGATAAGGTCTCTCAATTCATGCTGATGCTGCACAAGACAAACATGGTTCATATGATGCAAGGTTCATGTTCATGGTGGATGTGGTTTTGTTCATGCAAGGTTTTGTTGTGAATATGGTTTTCATGATAAGGTCTATCTTGAAAGGTTGATATAATGCAAGGTTCATATTCATGGTGGATGTGGTTTTGTTCTTGTAATAAGAAGTTAGAGAAGATACAAGCTTTCATAATCATAATCTTATTGATAGTTAGGGTTTGCATATTGCGCATTAAACCCTAAAAAGAATCTACTTTTCTTAAGACTTTAAAACCCTCAATTGCTTGTCGTGTGTAAAGCGCACTTTTGTTTTAATTTAATATTAACTTATAATCAGAAGTTACTATCATTTAAATCAACCTACTAAAGGGTCTTTAAGTCATTAGTTCACCGGCCCTTCAACCTAACTCAACCGGCGTCTCTGGTAAACTCTTATAAGCTTGAGCGCCATATCATAATCGAAAGTCATATTTAATTGATATGAGGGTGGGAAAAAGGATTGGAAGGTCAGTATTTAAAAGGAATTTGGAATACAAACAATCATCTCTATGTAGTTGAATTTGATGGGCATGCCTTTATAAAAGGCTAAAAGATAACTTTATGCAGGATATCATGGTATTTGTAGTGTTTGAAGATTGAAGACTAGTTAGTGTTTATAGCTCGGACTGTTTTGGCATGTTTGGGTACGAAACAGGACCATGCCTAACCTAAACATACCCATCTAGACACGTTGGAATTGTTGGTTTGGCCGCAGGAGGAGAAGAACAAAAGTTAAACCCCTTTGCAACTTTACACTACCTCCTTTTGACAATTTTTGGGGCAGCAGAAAAATTTTCACCACGGGCAAACGCCTCAGAGATATAAAAAATTGAGAGGTTATTGTAGAGGGACCCTACGTGATCACTTTTCTTTAGACAAAATGTATCTAAGTGACACAATTTCCAAGTAACAACTTGTCAAAGATTGCTACCTTTTTGCACTTTGGACTCTTCAGGGATATTGCCGGTATAATGTAGCTCGGACTATTTTGTCATGTTTGGGTGCAAAACAAGACCATGCCTAGCCTAAACATACCCATCTAGACATGTTGGAATTGTCAGTTTGGCCACATGAGGAGAAGAAAAAAAGTTACACCCCTTTGTAACTTTGCACTGCCTCCTTCTAACGATATGTGGGGCAGCAGAAAACCTTTCACCACGAGCAAACACCTTAGAGGTATAAAAAACTGAGAGAGGTTATTGTAGAGGGACCCTACATGATTTCTTTACCTTAGACAGAATGTATCTAAGTGACACAGTTTCTGAATAAGAACTTGTCAAAGATTGCTTCCTTTTTTCACTTTAGACTCTTCAGGGATATCGCCAGTACAATGTAACTCAGACTGTTTCGGCATGTTTGGGTACAAAACAGGACCATGCCTAGCCTAAACGTACCCATCCAGACGTGTTGGAATTGTTAGTTTGGCCACATGAGGAGAAGAACAAAAGTTACACCCCTTTGCAACTTTACACTGCCTCCTGACATTTTTGGGGCAGCAGAAAACCTTTCACCATGGGAAAATGCCTCAGAGATATAAAAATAGAGAGAGGTTATTGTAGAGGCACTCTACATGATCATGTTTCCTTAGACAGAATATTTCTAAGTGATACAATTTTTGAGTAACATCTCGTCAAAGATTGCTGCCTTTTTGCACTTTGGACTCTTCAGGGATATCGTCGGTACAATGTAGCTCAGACTATTTCGACATGTTTGGGTGAAAAATAGGACCATGCCTAGTGTAAATGTACCCATCCAGACGTGTTGAAATAGTCAGTTTGGTTGCATCAGGAGCAGGACACCAAAAATGCAAAAGTTGCTTTGTGCAACTTGACAACATTGACACTTTTTTGCAACAGGACTCAAAGACTCAAACTGACCCCAAATGACTCAAAATGACTTAAAAACAAATGAAATAGTCTTAGAAGACCTTATTACATACAATTGACTCAATCAAAACAAAATTTCATTTTTTGACCCCTCTTGGAGGCATGACAACCTAGGTGCCCCTGCACCATTAGTGCAATTGAAGTCGATAAAGTTTTCCTATTAAGAAAAAGAACTTCCCTTAGCTTCAAGAAATATAAATATTCTATACTGATAAGGTGAACCACGTGAAGGTGGAAGCTCATGTGGCCTCACCTAAGACCTAAGACACATGTAGTCTAGTAGACACAGGATACCTAAGACACCTATTTTCTAGTCTCTATCTACCTAGTTGACATATCGTATATACCTAAGACACAATTAGAGACACCTATTATCTAGTTAGAAACCAAGACACCTAGAGACACCTATATTTTATACATTACCTAGATTTTATACATTATTCTTAGGATCAAGTTCATCCATCACTTAGGTCTAACCCCATGAAGCATAACATGATGATGTAAAAATGTGTATATGTGTAAAAATGCAGTAGGAAATAAAAAAGACAAACCTTACAAACTAATGTGCATACTTACAACTCAATGTAACACGACTTTACAAAATCAATGTGAATACTTACAAATTAATCCAATGAACCATCTGGGTCTGTTCTACTCTTTATTGTGTCAAGTATTGCTTCATGGTCAGACTCATTTCCACAAGATTTTGTTCAAAGGTCTACCCCGATACTGTATCAAATGAACATTGGATGCCACGACAAGGTTCGAGTAATGAAGAATCTTCCAATGCGTGTCAAAGTCTTGAAACGACCAAACATTAACACTCTTATGTGGGTACCTTCTTGTTGCAAGTATGGGCCTAACTAGTGTTGTCATTGATGTCAACATACTCCTATTGCATTAATGTCAAGGATTGGATGAGTTGTATGTTGAGGATATTGAGAAAATTAGCCCCATCAAGAACAGAGAAGAACAGTGAAGACAACAAGGTAAAGATACCAGTTAAGATGAAGTTTAGAGGATGCGGTTCAAAGGGTTTTTAGATATGTGTCTTAAGATGATCCATTAAAGATCTTAGAGGTCCGCATGAAGATTGGAAGAAGTTATGGCCACTTGAGTAAAACTGGTTCTGGCAGATGTTCAGAGGTGACAGAGTGTCACAGATAGGTTCGATGAGATCTGGAAATGAAATATCTTGTTCTACGGATTTGGTGGAGTGTTTAGGAAGTCAATGTGAATTGACAACTCAATTGGTTCGTGGTCTAGAGATCTGCAAGCATCTATTCTAATATGATAGTGATGACAAACTGTGTTCTTGAGGTTCCAGATGAAGGAGAGAATGATTTTAGTAAGCAGAAGTAATGTGGATGTTCCTGGTGATTCAGGAAAGCTTGTGGAGATCTTTGGATTGTGTCCAGTTCATGTTGATGGTCCGTATTGAGGATTAAGCTTGTAATTGATAAATTACTTCCGGATGATGTTCTTCTTAAGTTTGGCCGACCGAATGAGTTACACATCCTACGGATGATCTTGAAAATGTTCTGCGGTGTTTGGGGAGTTTCTTTAAGCAGATTGAAGTCTCAGATTTGTGTGGCCAATAGTGTGTTGATCCATGTAAAGTCTTTTGTAATTAGTCATGCTGTATTTATGTATTTGCTCTGTAATGTATGCTGACTTGGATGATTATCCCTAAGTCGATGTCTTGTATAAATAAGGAGTTGTAAAGTCATTTCAAAAGGATCTTGCGATGATGAGAGCATGGTAGTGAGGAGTGTGAAAAATAGAGCAGAAGTTTTTGGGCTTAAATAGAACTGACTCAAGCATGGTGAAGATGCTATTCTTTAGTTCAAGTATGTAATACTTATTATTCTGTAGACAATGTGTCTCCTATAGGTAGTGGGCCTCTTGTGAGCAGTGTGCTTGGGCAGTGAGCCCTAATTGGTATGTGCCATTTTGTTCTTCTTATTCTTCTAATAGAGAATACAATCTTGGGTTAGTCACCCTATGGTTTTTTCCTTAACCGAGTTTTCCACGTCAAAATCTTGGTGTCATATGTGTTAATGTGTTTCTATTCTTGAATGATTGCATTATGTTTCCATGATTAATTTATGATTATGTTGCTAAATTAACAAGGATTTAAGTAACTAATAAGTAGAGAAAGTTTTGAAACAACTAATTCACCCCCCCTCTCAGTTGTTTACCTTGAATCTAACAATTGGTATCAGAGCTAAATTCCTCTAAAAGGAGATTAACCACTTGAGGAGATCTAGGATGTCTTTCTATAAGAAGGATAGCCTGAGGTTTGATGGAACCAATTTCACTTTGGAAAAGTCGCATGGAATGCCTTTTGCAATGTATGGGAATGTAGTATTGGATTATGGCTTCAAAGAAGTATGTTCGTCCACATAATGGCCCGAGTACCATAGATGAAATTAGAGATGCTGAAAACAATCTATGGATAAAAGAAGCCCTTCTAAGTGCCTTATCTGATTCAGAGCTGACAAATGTTATAGATCTAAAAACTGCATATGAGATTTGGCAAAAACTGGAACTTCTGCATGAAGGAGACAAATATGTTAAATGTACCAAGCTCCAGAGTCTGAAAGGGAAATTCAAAAACATGAAGATAAGTGAAGATGAGAATATCACCTCTTACATGACAAAAGTAAATGAGCTTGTATGTGGCATCAGATGTGCTAGTGGAGTTTTGGATGAAGATGAAATTGTTGCTAAGGTTCTCAGATCCCTACCTCCTGCTTATAAACACAAAGTTGCTGCCATTGAGGAAATTAGATCCTTAACAACTATCACAAGGGATCAATTGGTTGGCAAGATATCTGCATTCAAGTTAGCTGAGTTTGGTGATGCACTTCCCAAGACTGAATCAACATTTAAAGCTAGTGCCTCTACAAAAGGCAAACAAAAATATGATCCAAGTGAAAGTTCTTCAAGAAAATCTTCTTGGTATGAGAAAGCAAGAAAGGATCTAGAAGAGGATGAATTAGAAGCTAAACAACTTGAGGCTCTCATTACAAAAAGACTACCAAGAGGATCCGGTGAGTATGAAGGAAAATTGCCTTTCAAATGTTTTAACTGCAATAAGATTGGTCATTTTGCCTCAAGATGTCCAGAAAGATTTTCTAGGCCAAACCCTAATAGATCAAGATTTCAAAAGAAGTGTTAGTACATTCATGAAGATGATGATGAAGGAGTAACAGATGATGAATCATAGACATGAAACAAATCTGGAAGTGACTAGGTGTTTATTGCCATCAAGGAAGAAGATCCAATGTCCTCTGAATCTGTCAATCATAAAATAATAGAAAGAGCTCTGGTTGCCCAAGTTGAAGAAAATGATGATTGGGTCATTGACAATGGATGCTCCCACCATATGACTGGTGATAAAAATAAGTTTATAGATTTGGAAAGATATGAAGGTGGAGTGGTAAAATTTGGTGATAATTCTGCTGGCAAGATAAAAGGTAGAGGAACTATTTCTTTTGATGGAAAGAACAAAACCAGTAATGTATTGTATGTTGAAGGTCTGAAGCAGAATCTTCTCAGTGTTGGACAGTTGGTGGACAAAGGCTATGATCTCCGATTCAAGAATGGAAAATATAAGATCTTTGAAAGTTCTGGAAAAGAGATTACATCCGGTACTCAAACAAAAGGTAATATCTTCCACTTGGTTGGTACTGGTAAAAGTTGTTTATTTGTTCAAATTGATCAAAGTTGGTTGTGGCATAGGAGAATGTGTCATGTGAATTTTGATAATATCATCAAGATAAGCAACACTCAGGTTGTAAGAGATCTTCCAAGACTAGTGAAACCTACTAATAGTTTGTGCAAAGAATGTCAGTTGGGTAAGCAAAGTAGAGTAAGATTCAAAAGTAAGGAACATTCTTCTACCAGATTATTGGACTTAGTTTATACTGATCTATGTAGTCTGGAAAGAATCAAGAGTTTGCAAGGTGACAGGTACTTCATGTTATTAATTGATGACCACTCCTAGATGATGTGGGTGACCTTTCTGAAAGAGAAATTTGAGGCTCTTGAGAAATTCAAAATATTAAAAGCTATGGTAGAGAATGAAACTGGATTAAAACTAAAATATTTGAGGTCTGATAGAGGTGGAGAATTCACATCCGGTGAGTTCATAGAATTCTGTGAGAAACATGGGATAAAAAGACAGTTGTCAGCTTCAAGGACTCCACAGTAGAATGGAGTAGTGGAAAGAAAGAACTGGACCATCCAGGAAGCATCCAAAACCATGATGATAGAAGTAAATATTCCTCAGATCTACTAGAGAGAAGTTGTAAGCACTACTATCTATACTCTTAATTGAGTACAAATTAGAAGCAGTACTGGTAAGACCCCTTATGAACTCTGGTTTGGTATCACTCCCACTGTGAAGTATTTTAGAGTCTTTGGTAGCAAATGTTATATTAAAAAAGATGAAGATCTTGGTAAATTTGATGCTAGAAGTGATGAAAGAATATTTTTGGGTTATTCTACTCAAAGCAAAGCATACCGGTGTTATAACAAGAGATTGAGAAAGATGATGGAAAGTACAAATGTGAAGGTTGATGAAGGTGTTGAAAAACTCTCAAGGTTTTATGAATATAATGATGATGATAAGAATGATGTTTTGGTCCAAGCTCCTTCTAAAATTTAGATTCAGACTGATCTAGAGAATCAGGAAGAAGAGATAAGTTTGAATGAACTAGTTCAAGAAATAGAAGTGCAAGAAACTCCCAAAATTCCCAGGTATGTAAGTTAGAATCACTTTGAAGATTAGATCATAGGTGATAAAAGCAAAGGTGTTCAAACAAGAAGAAAGATTACTTAAGACTTAGAAAATTATTGTCTAATGTCAAAGATTAAACCAAAGATAGTGAATGAAGCTTGTAATGATGAAAGCTGGACTAAAGCAATGGAGGAAGAGCTGATGCAAATTGAGAAAAATCACACTTAGGATCTTGTTCTCAGACCTAGAAACAAGAATGTGATTGGAACCAAATGGGTCTTCCAGAATAAACTAAATGAAGATGATGAAGTAGTCAAAAACAAAGCTAGATTGGTCTGTAAGGGTTACTCTCAAGTAGAAGGAGTTGATTTTGAAGAAACTTTTGCTCCGGTGGCAAGAATTGAAGCAGTTAGATTATTTCTTGCCTTTGCCACTTTCAAGGATTTCAAAGTATATCAGATGGATGTCAATTCTACCTTCTTGAATGGTGATTTGGAAGAAGAAGTATACATTGAGCAACCAGATGGATTTCAATTGTCTGATCATGGTGATATGGTTTGCAAGTTGAAGAAAGCATTGTATGGACTAAAACAAGCCCCAAGAGCCTCGTATGAAAGATTGGATAAGCATCTTTTGAAGATTGGTTTCAACAAACATACTATTGACAATAACTTGTACTTCAAAATTGAACATGAACGTATTTTGATTGTTGAAGTATTTGTTGATGATATCATTTTTGGAGGAAGAGATAGCATGTGCAAGACTTTTGCAAAACAAATGAAAGGTGAATTTGAGATGTCTATGTTTGGGGAAATGAACTTCTTCTTGGGTCTGCAAATCACTCAAACAAAGAAAGGAATCTTCATTTCACAGACCAAATATGTGAAAGAATTGTTTAAGAAGTTTGGGATGGAAGACTCAAAACCAATGAGTACTCCCATGGCAATCAGATGTAAGTTGAGCAAAGATGATGACTCTCCTAAGGCTGATCAGAAAAAGTATAGGTCAATGATTGGAGGACTATTGCATCTTACTCAAACTAGACCTGACATTATGAATGCTGTTGGTCTTGTTGCTAGATTCCAAGCTGATCCTAGAGAAACTCATGTCCTGGCAATCAAGAGGATTCTCAGATATCTAAAAGTGATAGTTGAGTATGGTTTATGGTATCCTAGAGATCATGATTTCTCACTTCATGCATATACAGATACGGATTGGGCAGGAGATGTGGATGACCAGAAGAGTAGCAGTGGTGGATCATTCTTTTTAGGGAAAAGATTGGTTTCTTGGCTGAGCAAGAAACAAGAGGCAATATCTCTGTCCACTGCAGAAGCAGAATATATTGCAGCAGTAGGTAGCTGCACTCAAGTATTGTGGATGAAGCAAATGCTAAGGGACATTAGAGTGGAGTATGAGGAACCTATCACAATCATCTGTGACAACTCAAGTGCAATAACATTTCAAAGAATCTAGTGTTACATTCAAAGACAAAACATATATCCATCAAGTTTCATTTTTTGAGAGAGCAGGCGAACAAAAATGAAGTTAGATTGGAGTTTGTGCCTTTTAAGGATCAGATTGCAGATATTTTTACTAAACCTCTACCTAAGGACTCTTTTGAGTATCTTAGGGAGAAGTTAGGGTTATTACATCTCCAGTTCTGAATTAAGGTACACTGATGTGTATCAGTCCGATGGATCTCACAGTCATATCTTGTGGTCTAGATTGATGATGGGAAGCTGCTATTCAGGGGGAGCAGCTGATATGATTCTGAAGTGATGCAAGTATGTGCCCTTTGCCATTAATGTCAAAGGGGGAGAGAAGACATGTGAAAAACAAGTAGTTGCTGATCAAAGGGGGAGCAGTAAGGGGAGAGAAGACATGTGAATAGTTGTTGTTGATAGGGGAAGTTATGTCAGTGAGGAGTAGTTCTTGTCTTGATGGTCAAAACAATTTTTCACATCATATGTTGCCATCAATGACAAAGGGGGAGATTGTTGCAAGTAAGGGCCTAACTAGTGTTGTCATTGATGTCAACATACTCCTGTTGCATTAATGTCAAGGATTTGATGAGTTGTATGCTGAGGATATTGAGAAAATTAGCCCCATCAGGAATAGAGAAGAACAATGCAGACACCAAGGTAAAGATACCAGTTAAGATGAAGTTCAGAGGATACGGTTCAAAGGGTTTTTAGATATGTGTCTTAAGATGATCCAGTAAAGATCTTAGAGGTCCACATGAAGATCATAAGAAGTTATGGCCACTTGAGTAAAACCAGTTTTGGCAGATGTTCAGAGGTGACAGAGTGTCACAGATAGGTCTGGTGAGATCCGGAAATGAAATATCTTGTTCTGCAGATTTGGTGGAGTGTTTAGGAAGTTAATGTGAATTGACAACTCAATTGGTTTGTGGTCTGGAGATCCGCAAGCATCTATTCTAGTATGATAGTGATGATAGACTATGTTCTTGAGGTTCTGGATGAAGGAGAGAATGATTTCAGGAAGCAGAAGTAATGTGAATGTTCCTGGTGATTTAGGAAAGCTTGTGGAGATCTTTAGATTGTGTCCAATTCATGTTGATGGTCCACATTGAGGATTAAGCTCATAATTGATAAATTACTTCCAGATGATGTTCTTGCTAAGTTTGGCTGAGCGGATCAGTTACACATCTTACGGATGATCTTGAAGATGTTCTACGGTGTTTGGCAAGTTGCTCTAAGCAGATTGAAGTCTCAGATCTGTGTGGCCGACAGTGTGTTGATCTGCGTAAAGTCTTTTGTAATTAGTCATGCTATATTTATGTATTTGCTCTGTAATGTATGCCGACTTGGATGATTATCCCTAAGTCAATGTCTTGTATAAATAAGGAGTTGTAAAGTCATTTCAAAAGGATCTTGCGATGATGAGAGAGTGGTAGTGAGGAGGAGTGAGAAAAGTAGAGTAGAAGTTTTTGGGCTTAAATGGAACTGACTCAAGCATGGTGAAGCTGCTATTCTTTAGTTCAAGTATGTAATACTTATTATTCTGTAGACAATGTGTCTCCTGTAGGTAGTGGGCCTCTTGTGAGCAGTGTGCTCGGGCAGTGAGTCCTAATTGGTGTGTGCCATTTTGTTCTTCTTATTCTTCTAATAGAGAATACAATCTTGGGTTAGTCACCCTATGGTTTTTCCCTTAACCAGGTTTTCCACGTCAAAATCTTGGTGTCATATGTGTTAATATGTTTCTACTCTTGAATGATTGCATTATGTTTCCATGATTAATTTATGATTATGCTGCTAAATTAACAAGAAGGATTTAAGTAACTAATAAGTAGAGAGTTTTGAAACAACTGATTCACCCCCCCTCTCAGTTGTTTACCTTGAATCTAACACTTCTAAGCCATGTTCCAGTAATAACCACTGATCCTGTAGGGTATTCGATGTTTTCTCCATCTATAACTGGGGCCTCCAATTTTTTTTGGCCTCAACACAATGACATAAGTAATAATCTGTTCCCTCTTCATTATCTTAATCTGCAATAACTACATATACGTGCCCTACATTGATATGTGTAGCAAATTAGATGAAATTAGTCAACATTACAAAAACACTACAAAGTAAGATGACGTTATGAATTTTAAAAACTATGCAAATAGATATATTACCTGGTTGAACTAGATCTGATATGTGGTCAAAGTCAACTGATGATTCCGTTTATGTTAGTTCCAGTGCCGTCAGGGGTCGATACGTGTCAAGTGGGCTAAGATAACTTAACTACCATTCGTCAACCCACTCCTTTGACTCGCACTCATCCTAGGCTTGAATTGTACAGGAAGAACAAAAGCATGACATCTTTCGTGTATGGATACTCCATGAACCTGCAATTGAGCTTCTAAAAGAGTGCATCTCACTTGATCCTATCAGTGTAGAACAGTCCTCATATGGTGCAATATTAGTATCATTTATCAACCAAAAAAATCTATGAACTGAAGACTTACCTTCATTACTTGGACCCATGGAAGCATTACACCACTCGACAATCAATTTTGCGTCTGTCAACTTTGCATTGTCTTTATACTTTAACTCTTCTCGTGCTATGGCTCTTTTGATACATGCTTTTGCACTATCATGCTCCCCCTTTCCATGGCCGGCCTCACAAAAATTCCACATATGCTGAATACCTATAAAATTATGCCTCCTACTCAGCCAATAGAAATTCCACGAGTTCTTGAATTTTGACACAGTTATCTGACCATATGATATGATGACTGAACGATATGCCCCTTCGAGCCAAATCATTGTAGAACACCTGAAAGCAACCTTGCATGAACTTCGTAGAATGCATGCAATCATCACTAATATAGAAATTATACTCCCTTATGATCTTTTTGTCATCCTCTGTACTATCATTCGCATGAATGAATGCGATGTGCACAAATATAGAAACTTGTGTGGATTTGTAATATTGTGATTGCACCTCATGCTGTGGCTGTAGACTGTAGTTCTCTACAAAGTTGATGACTGAAACAATGCTACCAACTAGAAATGTGTTCTTTCATAACTTGAATTGCAAGTCCAACCATCGAGCTCTATGGGCATGTCTTGCATACTCATACACTATGCTGTCATGAAATATAGGCATAAACTGATACACTGGAATCTTTTCAATAACCAATTCACACTTCTTTGCTTATTTACCATCTTTTGTATTGTATGCCACTATTTTATACTTGCCAAACTCTACTAGTTCATTTCCAACCGCATGTGTTCTTTCCATATGTTCACATATTGGCAAATGTTTTAAGCCACCGCAATGATGACATATGCCATCCAAGCATAATTTCTTGTAGAATATTTGACCTTCCTCTCTTTCACATAAAGTTCTTGATATGAAGTCTCTTGAAGATGTTGGTGGGGCACGTATGGTACAACCTTTCAAAACATTGTTAGTATGCATATCTAAACATATAGACCTATAAACATCAAAATGGTTAGAAAATTCAATATGTAATCTACAACAACAAGTAGTGTGTGTGTGATTTATCTTGACATAGAAAGGTTTTAGCATTTCAAAATATCTTTGACAAATTTTAATTTGAGGATACTTCTCTAGAAATTTACCATAAAATTGTGTTTGAGTCTCATCCAAAAAATACTTTAGATGTGGCTCATGGTTTTGACTACTGATTCTGCTTCTTACCACATCCCTTTGATTTAGAGACACCCTTGTGTAATTCTTCCAAAAGTCTTCAATTAGTGATCTCAATGCTTCAACAATTGGTTTATCTTTTCATGGTAGTCTCCTCGAGAATGCCCATAATTCATTGGCATTAGTGTCCTCAATTCTTTGGTGTCTTCCAACAGCTCTTGATAAAGTTTTCCTATTAATTCTCAATTCTTGACTCATCTTTCTAATGAGACGAGCTTTCCTCATTTGACTACTTACTATAGTCAATGTAATCACACGCTGTGTTGCATTACTATCTTTTGTGCGTGAGGTGTTACCCACACTTTCATACACACTCATTGGATTCTTGACAATAGATTTTTCACTTGAAGCCTCTAATGTTCTCAACCTAAGAATCTTCATGATGGACCTATACTTTATACTTCGCATCATTTCAACGAATAGTTGACATCTTGCAGTCTCATTTAACTTTTCAAAGAACAATCTCCAAATCCTATGAGCATATCTTCTACAAGTACATTTTGGAATCTTACCTTCCATTGGCTGCAAAATATTCTCATCAATATCAATCAAATACTTTGGCTCTCTATGCAAAATTCTAGGTGGTGTTAAGTTAGGTAAATTCATCTCAACATTAAGAATTTCATCAATATTTAAATGAGATGGGCTAGATGGCATACCTTCGATCAAAGATGGAATAGATGACATACCTTAAGGTTGAGGTGGGAACGATGGTGTACCTCCTTCATCACATGTGAGTGATGATGTACTCTCAACTTGAGATGTGGTAGATGGTGTCCCTACATGTTGACTTGCGGTAGAGGATGTGTCTCCAACTATGGTATTCAAATCTCTCGTAGCACGAAGTTTTTGCATTCGTTCTCTTTGTGCCACCAATACCATATCTCTTTGTGACATTGTGGTTCCTTTTCAATTGGCATGTCTTCATTTATCGTGTCCAATTTCCTCTTCTCATGAAGTTCCCTCATAGCCAGTGCTTTCTTTGAATTCTTAGCTTCTATCTCTTCTTGTGTTGGTTTAATTCTTGATCGTTTCCTTGGCATGATAGAGAATTTGTTTGTAGCATGATAAAAAGACCAATATTAGTTCCTAAGAAATGAATCCATACAAATAACTAAAATATATGTCATTCAACCCTTCATAGTAAATGTACATACAATCATCATGTAAAAGAGTAAATGTCACTTAACCAAAATAGGTACAAAGCATACAAAGCAAATTATTGCAGCCATGAAAAGAGTACATGGGACTTCATGCTTGAAAAGGTTGAGGCAGACCCAATTTGACATGTTTGTTGTTACTAGGGCTACTAGGATTTGGAATTGAGAAGGTGTTTTGTTGGTACTAGGGATACTAGGATTTGGGTGGCTTGTGAAGGAATAGACAACAATTGTTGTGTCATGTGCATGTACAAATCATCATGAATAGGTGCATAAGGAATGTCCTAGCCCAAGTTATGTGCATACAGATCATCATATCATGTGCATACTTGTATGATCTTGGTACCTATTCATTTGTATTTTAACTTGTTAATATGACAAGATAATAGTGGGATTGTAATTTTATTATGTTGTAAGGATTTATTCTTGTATAGTTTGACATGATGGTATGTTAAGGTCTGTTTATTACACATAATTATTAAAGAGCCCAAGTGTAGAAAATATACATGGCATCATGTGAGATTGTAGGCTGCTTTCTTGATTGAGAATGTGTCTATTTTAAACATGTATGATAAAGCATGATAAAGTAATTCAATCCGAAATAAGGAAAATGTAAAGAACATGCATGTAAAGACTTGACATACCTAAAAAATAAAGATTCGAATGGAGAGAGTACCCAATTATGTAGTGTTTTTTTCTTCTTGCATCAAACTCCTCAACAATTTGAGTTTTTCACCACTTGCTTCCTTTTCAATGTTAAATTGAATAACACTCAAATATAATTACTAACAACAATACTATTAACCAATCTATAATGTTAAATTCCTAAAATTGAATCACAATTAACATTGCAACACTACAAAAATTGAAACTTGAATAGATATATATCAAACTTGGTGTGAAAACTATGTTATTTCCTCCTTCTCAAGTTGGCAAAGTAGAAAAGGTGGTGGAAAGATCAAGCAAAGGTGGTAGAATGTGTAAAATGTGCATGTGAACTTCCCAACAACATGAAAGCACTTCTTTTTTGTCAGAGCACATGCATAATCAGCATGAAAATAGAGCATGTGGGCCTGGATTATGGGGGTCAATGCTTTTTTACCATTTCTATAGCGGGACAAAATGCGAGCGCATTATACTGCGCTCACATTATAATACGCTCGCATTTTGTCCTACTATAGATTGATCCATAAATATTTGTGCCTATCTCACCTCTAGTTCCATTAGCTCATGTTCTATATCTCACTTATCTCTCCCCCTCACCTCTCTACCTCTCCCCTCTCTATGTCTCTCAATCATTCCTTGTCTACCTCAACCCTAAACCTTATCCCTAAACCCTAATCCCCCTCAACCCTAATACCTCAATCCTCAACTCTAATCCCTCATCCCTAAACCCTAAACACTATCCCTATTCCTAAACTCTCAACAGGCTTGATACTATACCTTAAACCCTAATCCCTTATCCCTAAACCCTCCAACCCTATCCCTAATCCTTATACCCTCGACACTCTACTTTAACCCTAATCCCTCGATCCTCAACCCTATCCTGAAACCCTCAACCCTCGAACCTTAATGTACTCAACCCTCAACGTTAAAACCTAATCCCTCAACCCTTAACTCTAATCCCTCGACCCTCAACCCTATCCCTAAACCCTCAACCCTAAAAGCTCAACCCTCAACACTCAATGTCAAACCCTAATCCCTCAACCCTTAACTCTAATCCCTCAACCCTCAATCCTATCCCTAAACCCTAGACCCTAAAGCCTCAACCGTCAACCCTCAACGTCAAATCCTAATCCCTCAACCCTTAACTCTAATCCCTCAACCCTAAACCCTATCCCTAAACCCTAAACACTATCCCTATTCCTAAACCCTCAATGAGCTCGATACTATACCTTAAACCCTAATCCCTTATCCCTAAACCCCCCAACCCTATGCCTAATCCTTATACCCTCGACACTCTACTTTAACCCTAATCCCTCGACCCTCAACCCTATCCCTAAACCCTCGACCCTCGAACCTCAACCCTCAACCCTCAACCCTCAATGTCAAACCCTAATCCCTCAACCCTTAACTCTAATCCCTCGACCCTCAACCCTATCCCTAAACCCTAAACCCTAAAGCCTCAACCCTCAACCCTCAACATCAAATCCCAATCCCTCAACCCTTAACTCTAATCCCTCAACCCTAAACCCTATCCCTAAACCCTAAACACTATCCCTATTCCTAAACCTTTAACGGGCTTGATACTATACCTTAAACCCTAATCCCTTATCCCTAAACCCTCCAACCCTATCCCTAATCCTTATACCCTTGACACTCTACTTTAACCCTAATCCCTTGTCCCTTAACGCTATCCCTAAACCCTCGACCCTCGAACCTCAATTCTCAACCCTCAACCCTCAATGTTAAACCCTAATCCCTCAACCCTTAACTCTAATCCCTTGACCCTCAACCCTATCCCTAAACCCTAAAGCCTCAACCCTCAACCCTCAACGCCAAATCCTAATCCCTCAACCCTAAACCCTCAACACTATACCTTAAACCCTAATCCCTCAACCCTCAACCCTAAACCTTATCCCTAAACCATAATCTCTCAACCCTCAACCCTAATCCCTCATCCCTCAACTCTAATTCCTCATCCCTAAACCTTAAACGCTATCCCTATTCCTAAACCCTCAATGGGTTCGATACTATACCTTAAACCCTAATCCCTTATCCCTAAACCCTCCAACTCTATCCCTAATCCTTATACCCTTGACACTCTACTTTAACCCTAATCCCTCGACCCTCAACCCTATCCCTAAACCCTCGACCCTTGAACCTCAACCCTCAACGTCAAAACCTAATCCCTCAACCCTTAACTCTAATCCCTTGACCCTCAACCCTATCCCTAAACCCTAAACCCTAAAGCCTCAACCCTCAACCCTCAACGTCAAATCCTAATCACTCAACCCTTAACTCTAATCCCTCAATGCTAAACCCTATCCCTAAACCCTAAACACTATCCTATTCCTAAACCCTCAATGGGCTCGATACTATACCTTAAACCCTAATCCCTTATCCCTAAACCCTCTAACCCTATCCCTAATCCTTATACCCTTGACACTTTACTTTAACCCTAATCCCTTGACCCTCAACCCTATCTATAAACCCTTAACCCTCGAACCTCAACCCTCAATGTCAAACCCTAATCCCTCAACTCTTAACTCTAATCCCTCAACCTTCAACACTATCCCTAAACCCTAAACCCTAAAGCCTCAACTCTCAACCATCAACGTCAAATCCTAATCCCTTAACCCTAAACCCTCAACACTATACCTTTAACCCTAATCCCTCAACCCTCAACCCTAAACCTTATCCCTAAACCCTAATCCCTCAACCCTCAACCCTAATCTCTCATCCCTCAACTCTAATCCCTCATCCCTAAACCCTAAATGTTATCCCTATTCCTAAACCCTCAATGGGCTCGATACTATACCTTAAACCCTAATCCCTTATCCCTAAACCCTCCAACCCTATCCCTAATCCTTATACCCTCGACACTCTACTTTAACCCTAATCCCTCAACCCTCAACCCTATCCCAAAACCCTCAACCCTTGAACCTCAATGTACTCAACCCTCAACGTCAAACCCTAAACCCTCAACCCTTAACTCTGATCCCTCAACCCTCAACCCTATCTTTAAACCCTCAACCCTAAACCCTCAACCCTCAACACTCAACGTCAAACCCTAATCCCTCAACCCTTAACTCTAATCCCTCAACCTTAAACCCTATAACTAAATGCTCAACACTATACCTTAAACCCTAATCCCTCAACCCTAAACCCTATCCCTATGCCCTAATCAATCAACCCTCAACCCTAATCCATCAACCCTCAACCCTAATCCCTCATCCCTAAACCCTAAACATTATCCCTATTCCTAAACCCTCAACAGGCTCGATACTATCCCTCAACCCTTAACCCTTAAAACTTGAACCCTAAAACCTATCCCTACATGCTCGACACTCGACACTATATCTTAAACCCTAATCCCTTAACCCTCATCCCTAAAGCCTCAACCCTAAATCCTTAAACCTTCAACCCTAAACCCTATCTGTAATCCCTCTACCCTCGACACTCTTCTTTAACCTTAATCCCTTGACCATCAACCCTATCCCTAAACCCTTAACCCTCAACCCTCAACTCTCAACATTAAACCCTAATTCATCAACCCTAAACCCTAATCCCTTAAACCTAAACCCTATCCCTAAACCATCAACCCTCAACACTATACCTTAAACCCTAATTCCTATCCCTCAACCCTTAACCCTTAAAACTTAAACCCTGTCCCTACACCCTCAACACTCGACACTATATCTTAAGCCTTAAACCCTCATCCCTAAAGCCTCAACCCTCAATCATTAAACTTTCAACCCTAAACCCTATCCCTAATCTCTCTACCCTCGACACTCTAACCCTAACTTCGACATTAAATGCTAATCCGTCAACCCTAAATCCTAATCCGTCAACCCTAAACCCTAACCCTAAACCCTCAACCCTCAACACTATACCTTAAACCCTAATCCATCAACCCTAAAACCTAATCCCTCAACCCTAAACACTATCAATAAACCCTCAACCCTCGACACTATACCTTAAACTCTAATCCCTCAACCCTCAACCCTCAACCCTAATTCCTTATCCCTAAACCGTAAACACTATCCCTATTCCTAAACCCTTGACACTATACCTTAAACCCTAATCCCTTATCCCTAAACCCTAAACCCTATCCCTCAACCCTTAACCCTTAAAACTTAAACCCTAAAACCTATCCATAAACCCTCAATGCTCAACACTATATTTAAAACCCCAATCCGTTAGCCCCCAGCCCTAAAGCCTCAACCCTCAATTGTTAAACCGTCAACCCTAAACCCTATCCCTAATCCCTCTACCCTCAACACTCTACTTTAAACCTAATCCCTTGACCATCAACCCTATCCCTAAACCCTTAACCCTCAAACCTCAATTCTCAACATTAAACCCTAATCCGTCAACCCTAAACCCTCAACAATATTCCTTAAACCCTAATCCATCAACCTTAAACCATAATCCCTCAACCCTAAACCCTATCCCTAAACCCTCAACCCTCAGCACTATTCCTTAAACCCTAATCCCTCAACTCTAAACCTTAATCTCTCAACCCTAAACCCTAAACCCTATCCTTAAACACTCAACTCTTAGAAAGTTATACCTTAAACCTTAATTCCTCAACCCTCAACCCTCAACCCTAATCCCTCATCCTTAAACCCTAAATGTTATCCCTATTCCTAAACCCTCAACCCAAGACACTATACCTTAAACCCTAATCCCTTACCCCTAAACCTTAAACCCTATCCCTCAACCCTTAACCCTTAAACCTTAAACCCTAAAACCTATCCCTAAACACTCAACCCTATACCCTCAACAATATACTTAGGCCCTAATACCTTAATCATCAACCCTATACCTTAAACCTAAAGCCTACACCCTCAAACCCTCATCCCTAGAACATATAACCTCACCCTTATATCCTAAACCTCAAATATTGTGCCTCAACCCTATAGTTAAATTAAACCTAAACCATACGTGCTCTTAACCCAACTCACCCTATGCCTTATATACACTCAATCCATATCGTAAACCCTAAACCCTAATCCCCGCGCCTTACACACTTAATCTTATACACTCAACAACCTAAATATTCACCCTCAACTGTAACCCTCAACCCTCTACCCTCTACCTATTACTTAAGCCCTAATCCCTCAACCCTCAACCCTCAACCCTCAAAACTATACAGGCTCAGGTCCTTATATACACTAAACCCAAAACACTTACATACATACATGCATACATACAAACATACATACATACAAAGATGCATACATACAAGCATGCATACATACCTATAAGAATAGCTATAAACATCCATGAAACATACGTATGAAATTTGAACATATCTCATTCAAACGAAGACATAATGCGCTCGCATTATGTCGAACTGGGAAAACACAGGCAAACATGCAAAAAAGAAAAAAAGCATAACATAACGCGCTCACGTTATGTTGTTATTTGGGAATCCCACGCCTTGGGCTTGGTATTTGCTTTAGATTTCCAACCCAAAGGCTTGGAGTGCCTTTTCAACATCCACAGATGTGTTTTTGCAGATTCTTCAAGATTTCACATAATTTTGTTTATGTTAACCCTCAGATTTGCACGTGTTTCAAGGTCAAAGAAATCAAACACCTGGGTAATGTTAGGCTTTCTCTTAGCTATTTAACGATGTAATTTTTTTCACATTTTGACAATGTTAAGCCTTTCATTTTTAATTTATTTTGTTTGTGTGTCTGATTTTGGGCAAAAACCACTATTTGGTCTTTTTTTTCATTGTAAATTAACCATTCATTGAAATTTCAAAAAATTATATATTTAGAAACTAGACTCTATTCTACACATATTAAAACAAAGGAAAAATAATTTTCAATTAGTTTTCAAAATTTATAGGGGTAGCACGGCCAAAATTCTATTTTTTAGGATGTATTCACTTTAAAAATTAGTAAAAAATCAAATATTCATCAAAAAATTATCAAAAAAATTGGGCATAAACTACGTGCTGTTAGCTAATTTCTCACTGAAGCAATTTTATAAATACAAAAAAAAATTTAACCTTTTGAGGGAGCCACAAAACATATTATGTTATTTTTTTTGACAGAAACAACACCAATTTCTGTGGCTCCATGTTTTGAACCCCTTAATCTATACCATTTTCAAAAAAAATTAGTAGTTTAGAAAGTAGACTCGGAGCACTACGAACATTGTTTTGGTTACATCTCCAAATTTTGAGTGTAACTATGCTCAATTTCTCATCCAAGGCTGGCATTTCCTGATTTCAGAAAAAAAGTGGCCACTTAAGACCCCTTTTTAGCCCCCCATCTTCTTGCACTTACCCTACATATATATATATCTGATTCTTTAGTCAATAAGAAAGGTCGAAAATAAGAAGAAGAAGACTAAAAGTTCAAGTCCATTTCTATGAGGTCGATAATAAGGATAACAAGTCAAATAGTCGCTGCCATAACACAGGCCATTTGAGAGAAGTGGGGAGGGAGGTCGACCATCCCAATATATATATATATATATATATATATATATATATAGACAAAACACAAAACTGAAGCCACTTAAAAAGATTTTTGTTTCAAAGTAAGTTACAGAGGACATTAACCCAAAACAAGCCGAGAGGTAATCGGTAAGGCCACTAGAGGTTTAAGACTCTTGCATTCGATTTGCCTATGCCAAGGCATATCAAGGATTGGTTGTAGGTCAATACGTCTGGTTAAGACTAGTCTAAAATAGATATAAGAGAATTCAAAAGTTAAAAACTGAGGTCGATATTTAAAGCAAAGAAGACCAATGAATTTGCTGAGGTAAATGTGGTTTCACAAGGCACAAAGGCCATGGCAACGGTTTGGCAAATCATTTTTTATTGGATGCAGAGCCGAACAAGAATGACTCACAGATCGAAAGAGAGAGCTGTTGAGGGCGATCAAAAAGATAGGCCAATCTAAAGAAGATATAACAAGATGTCCTTAAAACAAAAGGCCGCTAAATTTAAGGTAAGGCCGATTATCATTGGAAGAGGCTGCTATAAGTTCTAAAAATAGAGGTAAATGAGGAATCCAACTACCAAAGCAAGTTGATTTAAGGAAAGTCAATTCAGAGATAGAGAAATAAAGGAAATGACTGACTTAATCAACAGACCATCCATGCCAAGAGGCCGATTCATACTATTACATGGATAAAAAAAAAAGTTCTAGTCCACAAAATGGACATTCCAAAAACAACAAGGAATAATCTTCCAAAAACAAGAAGATTCCTGAAGCAAGACAAAATTTGTTTGCACATCGATCGTTCAGGCCGAAAGGCCATTTAGACAGGCTCAAGCCGAATAAAATAGATAAAGACCACATAAGAGGTCGATTCAATAATAGGAAAGACATCAACAAAACAGGTCGTTTAAATCAAGGAGATCGCCCAAAAAGGATGCTGAGCGCAATTTTTTTTGAAGATCGAAAGATCAAAAGTTAAACACCAGAGGAAAAGATACATTGGAAAGAGGCCAAAAAGGCGTTTGAAGATTAGCCAAGTGAGGAACTAGATTTTGAAAAGCAAATCAAAACAAGTAACAACATAGAAGATGTATCTAAAGCATGATTTTAAATTGTAGACCACAACGACACAACCGAGGTCGATCATAACCAAAACAAACATTTTAAGCGAAAGACAAGAAAGGAAAACAATAATAGAAAAGTACCAATTTCACTGAGATGCTCCCTGTCACGCTTTCTCCTTGCTATCCTCACTTTTAGTGCCTCTGCCTTGTCCATCGTCTAATTTTCCAGCGCTGTGTATGTATCCAGTTCTTGATTCTTCTTTTCTTTTATTATTTTTCTTTTAAAACCCTAAATTTTTCATTCGCTGCCTCATGCAAATTCTTTATTGTTTTTGAAATAAAAACCTTTTTCTTTTTGCATGCCGCACATGCATGTTTTCCATTTTTAATAAAACAAGGATCTATATTTAAAATAACATTAAATATATTTATATATAGATTTTAGTTCACAAATACATATTTTATTCATTTATAAATTGACAAAATAAGGTTTATTTATTTAAAAAAAATTTCAACAATATTATTTATTAAAATAGAAATATATGTATATAAACTAAGCACTTTACTTTTCATATAAATTTAATATTCTTATTTATATATAATTACAAAGGTAGGAAAAATAAAATTAGCCATTAATATATTTGCATATAAACTAACTTATTTAACTTACAAAACTAACTTATCTAACTTCGACGACAGATCTTGAACTTAGCTTAGAGGCAATGCAAGATAATGACAATATCAAACAAAGAGCAATAGGCAAACATTCATCGAAACAAGAATGTAAATCTACATAAGTGTGTGACACCAGACAAAACCCATCCGATTATTGCCAAGCGGCTAGGTCCCCTCTACCTGACACATGTTCTTGCCTTCAACAAACCTGCAGTCAATCCCACTCATTTTGCACCGTCAATAGGTTAGTTCCAAAAAATATAGCCGAAGCGACTGAATCATAAGCCAATAATATATCTCTATCAAATATCTTCAATTAGTGTTCAATAGTTTCCAATGCATTTAACCAAATTAAATCAATCCGAAAATTTGAGATGTGACACTTCAAGATTGAGAGGCTCTAATTGATGAAAATCATTCCTATGATAGGTTTAAAAGCCCATAAATCCCATAACACCCATTTAAGCTTGAGGAAGAATTTAAGCAACTTTAGGTGCAACAATAAAAATCTAAGACTTTAAGAAGGTATAGAAAGGGTGTACACAACAATAGGTTATGGAGCAAAAGCATTAGCGATTATAGTAAGCTTGTCCATCATCTCCTCCTCCTGATCAGCCAATGATTTGGAAATTGATTTGTCAAAATTGTGAGTTGAGTGCAAAGATTATGAGAGGCCTCCAACATGTGTTGCACCTGAATGCATACTAGTTGAGCAAGGTCACTTAGGTGCACTTTAAAGTCTACACCATGTATCAATTAGAGCTTCTTATGCCTACATATACACATTGATAGTGTTGAATTTTGCAAGGATCAGGTCTTCGCATTCAAAAGTTGTCTACAACTAGTTGAGCATGACTATTTTAGATGCAAAGTGTGCATCAACCCAAGTTTTCCATTTGACATGGACTTTGGAAGCATTAAGCAAATGTTTGCAAGATCCTTGTTAAAATTGTGAGTTAGTATTGATGAGGACCAAGAAATTCATAAAGTTGTGTCATTTTTTGGTCAAAATCTCCTTTTGTTCATACAATGCTTCCTTGTCAATACCAAGGTTGTCAACAAAATGTTAGGGAGGAGATTGAGTACTTTTGCCAATGAGGTTGGTTATAAGAGTTGTAGGACTAGAAGAGAGAAGGGCATAGACCAAACCCTCTAGATGTACAACTTCTTGTGCCAAATAATTATAAGGAGACACAATTAATGTACCTATAGGAACAAGTTTTAAGTGTATGCTAATGATGTCACTTTAGAGAGTATGTGGACAACCAATTTTTTGAGTAACACTAGCTTAGAGTATATTATAGGCATTCCGGCTATTTGTAAGGTGACATTGAACTTTATGCCACAATCTTGACATTTTTCTCTTGTCAGCTTTTGTGGGGCTACTTTGTCTTCAATACATCATATTCATCACTAACAATAGGAAGAGGCTTATATAGTATATAGAGTATAGGACAATGCTTACACAATGGTCAAACATTTGATATGCCCTATAAAGAAAGAACTATTCTTAAACATCATCCACTTCAACAATCAAAGGACAATTTTCGCCAATAAAAATAGGACAAATATTTACCACTTTTTGTTGTGGATGAAGTATAAAATTAGTATTGACTCTTCGACTATAAAAATGGATGATATTTAAGTAGAGTGTAAACAATTGTACTTTCAAATATTTTACTAAATATTTTAGTGAAGGACATAAATATTTTAGTGAAGGACATAAGATATTATGATAAGGTACGAACAAGAATGGATAATGCACGCAGCTGAAAGATTGTAAGCCTTTCGTTATTTCAAGCTCATAATATACAAGATATGTACATGGCGGAATGGAAAAGCGAAGTAATAACAGGAGATGCACATAGACTTTACCACACGGAGAGCAGGATATGCATGCAGAGGTTGTATAGAGGACGCGCTAGAGTTTGCCTTCTATTATGCAGGATTCAAGGAGCGAGTCGTTGGCAGGGCGCAAATTTATTAAACAGCAACTTTTGTGTGATATGTGCGGCCATGGATTATGATGGGATGATATATGTGCAGGATTAACTTGAATGCATATGTCATCTGATAAGCGCATGTGTTGCATGCCCATTTTTTTATACGCTGCCATATTATGAGTTTATGTCATTGGCGCCCAGGTTTTGTTGGAAGAATGTTATATATTTGTCATGTTTTATACTCAGTTAAGGTTATGGACGAATTTTTTTATCAGGCTTCTTTTTCTTACTGATTTGTAGCATCTAGTTGTTTGACATCTAATCAGCAAAATAATAATCCACATGTACCCCCCTTTCAAGAATGCGGGAATTAGTAACAGAGGCAAGCAAAGATTTGGATGGTGCAATCTACAGCAGATCAAAATAATATATAACCGTAAGACTCATATATGGTTATAACATGGCCGCAGTGGTAGTTATTGGCCTCAGAGAATTTTTTTTGATGGAGATTATTTATAAGATCATTTTTGTTATTGGATATAGGAGTACGAGTTTTAGGCTGAATTTCTTCGGCTGAGAGCTAAGGATTTGGGGTATCCATTCCACCAAATTCACTCGAGATACTGGAGCACAAGCATTAGGCTGAACTTCTTCGGCTGAGAGCTAAGGACTCAGGGGTATCCATTCCACCAAATTCACCTGAGATAGGGGAGCACGAGCCTTAGGCTGAACTTCTTTGGCTGAGAGCCAAAGACTTGGGGGTATCCATTCCACCAAATTCGTCCAAGATATGGGAGCACGAGCCTTAGGCTGAACTTCGGCTAAGAGCCAAGGACTCAAGGGTATCCATTCCACCAAATTCACCTGAGATACGGGAGGAGCACGAGCCTTAGGCTGAACTTCTTCAGCTGAGAACCAAGGACTTAAGGGTATCCATTCCACCAAATTCGCCCAAGATACGGGAGCACGAGCCTTAGGCTGAACTTCTTTGGCTAAGAGCCAAGGACTCAGGGGTATCCATTCCTCCAAATTCACCAGCATGAGCCTTAGGCTGAACTTCTTGGGTTGAGAGCCAAGGACTCAGGGGTATCCATTCCACCAAATTCACCGAGATACGAGACCACAAGCCTTAGGCTGAACTTCTTTGGCTGAGAGTCAAGGACTCAGGGGTATCCATTCTACCAAATTTGTCCGAGGCACGATCCTGGCCTCATCCTTTATGGTGTCCGGGGCCTTGCACTCAATAAGACTTGATCCCTGATGGACTCATTCAGAACTTTCAACTTCACCAGCAAACCAAAAACCTTTTGACTGTTTCGTAAATTTGATTTGTTACGGGAGAAAAAAATTTGTATACCAAAGTCAAGATGAATAAAGTATGTAACTTGAAAATGAATGAAGATTCAATGTGGGATGAATGCGCTTGGCTACGCACAACGTACAACAACAAGAGATTATAGTGGACAACCATAGTGCGCATGGGCTACATGCAGTTGTACAGAGGGAATTGAAGTCAGTTGTGCGTACTTCAAAATGAAAAAAAATAGAAAGGACGCTCACGCAGGTGAAGGAGTCGATTCTTTATTCGAACCCAAATCCTGTGCAATTTTTTAACAAAAAATTGTGTAGGCTGTATGTGTGAAGTGTTTATGTTTGTGGTTCATGTATGTTTCCTTTCTTTTGTCGATTATCAGTTTTTGGCTGGATATGGATGGGTGCTCATTGGTATTTACAAGTTTATTGATATGTTCCAAGTGGCTTAATCACCCATTTGTGCACCATTTCATTGCAGTTCAATAGGCATATTACTTTCAGCCAGTGTAATATTTCATGTGTTTCCACAAGCACCCAAGAGTACAATGATGAAGTGTCTTTCAAAATTTCCTTATAGTCACATTGCGACATTGGTTTTTGATGTATGCACACCATGAGGATACGTGTCCTAGGGTATGCACATATTGAGTGGGTGTGCAAGGTGTTTTGAGGTTTGTAAGTAATAGTGTGGGGTCTCAGTAAATGCGCATGGTTGTTGGATGGTGATAATGGTTCAGATTTCTCTTGGATTACGTTTTTTCTTGTTAGATTTGTTTTTATAACGTACATTTGGGGGTTTACGTAGAAAGAAATGCAGTGTTATAGGAGACACACTAGAGTGGGTTTAGTGTTGAGTATAAAGTGCAGATTGAAGAATCAGATTAAAAATAGAACAATAATAAATAACACAAAATAGAGACAACAAGAACAACGATACTAAGAGTTATGTGGTTCACCAAAGTATAGCTACGTCCACGGGAAAAATAGCTCATGGCAAACACTCTTATTACTTGTAGCAGTGAAAATACAATGCATCATTCATCAATCAAAGTGATTGAGATGAAAATATATAATGTTCTCTTTAGGGAAAATGAAGAGTCATGAGAAGGGAAAGATGAAGAGGAATTGATGGTTGGACTTCACAACCAACAATCTCCCACTTGAAGTCCAAACCACGTTGTGATGTACAAAGTTGTCTCCCACTTTTCCAAGCTCAATGTCATTTGGTAAGCAGACCAAGAGAAGCTCTACAGAACTCCAACTTCTCTTGTGAAATAGGTTTTGTGAAAGCATCTGCAAGATTAAAATCGGTGTGTATCTTCTCCAACTTGACTTTGCCCTCTTCAAGAACACTTTGGATGAAATGGTACCGAAGCTCTATGTGCTTAGTGTGAGAATGAAAAACTAAATTCTTTGCCAAATGAATAACACTATTGCTGTCACTAAACAAAGTGAAAACTTTTTGTTTACAACAATTCACCCAATAAAAGCTGCAACCACAACATTTCCTTAGCTCCCTTGGTCATTGCAATGTATTTCGCTTTGGTAGAGGAGAGAGCTACCACTTGTTGCAATCTAGAAATCCAACTGATCGCTGCCCCTACAAATGCGAAAACATATATGGTAGTAGAGCATTCTTGTCCAAGTCACTAGCCATGTCGGAGTCAACAAAACCTTGCAGCTATGCATCTTTACCTTTGAACCTCAAAACATAATGTGAAGTGCCCTTGAGGTATCTCATAATCCAATTTACTGCTTGCCAATGAATCTTACCAAGATTACTCATGTACATGCTAACTACTCCCACTACATGAGCAATGCCTGGTCTTGTGCAAACCATCGTGTACATGAGGCTCCCAAAAATAGAGGAATAAGGCACTCTTGCCTGTACTCTTTTTCTTCTTGTGTCTTAGGACACATCTTGAAGGATAACCATAAATGATCAGCAAGAGGTGTGCTTACAACCTTAGCACCCTTCATGCTAAATCTATCCAAGACCTTATCAATGTACTTATCTTGTGACAATTTGATTTCTCTTTTCTGTCTATCTTTGATTATTGTCATGCCAAGGATTTTCTTCATAGCCCCCAAATCCTTCATTGAAAACTTGTTAGCCAATTGATGTTTCATCTTGCTAACAACATTCATACTAGTTATGGTCACTAACATGTCATCAACATATAATAATAGTAACACAAACTCACCATTTTCCAAAACCTTGTAATACACACATGGATCAACATCACACTTGGTGAAATGTTGCTCAGCCATGAAGGAAATGAACTTAAGGTACCATTGTCATGGAGCTTGTTTCAACCTATACAAGCTTCTCTTCAATCTACAAACTAAATTTTCATGCCCTTCTTTTTTGAAACCTTCTGGTTGCTGCATATACAATTCTTCTTCCAAGTCACCATGGAGAAATACAATCTTAACATCATGCTTCTCCAATTCAAGGTCATAGACAGTTGCTAAACCCAAAACTACCTGGCTTGTAGTCATTTTCACAATGGGTGAAAAAATGTCATTGAAATCAACACCCTTCTCTTGGTCATATCCTTTGACCACTAATCCTGCCCTGTACTGCTTCTTGCCCCCAGCTTCTTCCTTCAACTTGTAAACCCACCTATTTTTCAAAACTTTGCAGTTTGGAGGAAGAGAGACCAAGTCCCATGTTTAATTTGTCATCAATGAACCCATTATTCTCTCATGGCATCCATCCAATGTTTGCAATTAGAGGTATTACATGCTTCTTCAAATGTGGCTTGTTCAACTTCATTATAAGTAAGCAAATGTTGAACAAAGTCATCATATTTAGATGGAGGTCTATGCTCCCTAGTGGACCTTCTTAACTAAGGAAATTTTCCCTATGAAATTCTTTGTTCATGATGTGCTTGTGAAAAATCGTCTTCATGCTCTTCATTATTCAATGGTAGAGAAAGAGTGTTAGGCGACTGAGGATAAAGAGAGTGGGGCAACTGATTTTGTATTTTTGAAGTCTGATTTTCCTACACCATACCAAATAGCATATTTAGTGAAGTGTTTGACCGTAGGTTTGAAGTGAGATTGGGCAACAAACTTGTACTTATGCCCTGCGTAGACCTTTAAGTAGGTATACTTTGTATTGACTACTATGTAGAAGCTGAAATATATCCTTGCGCTGAAACTTGAGTAGGTTGCATAGAAATTTGAGTGTGTTGTGTTGAATTTGATGTAGATTGCACACATCTACTAGGCGGTAGGTTTATGATGTTAGGCATAGAGTTTTGAGTGTGGGGTGACTAATTTAAGTGAACATCCTACGCCATGCTTCTTGTATTTGTACTAGATGGTAGATATATAGTTCTATTTAGTTGCAGACTTTAATGTTGGCTTTTAAACATAACACTTGCATTTGTGATGACATCCAAAGGAATGTACTCCTTGGCTGATATCCCATGTTCTGTTAGATTGGCCATAGATTTTTCATTGAAAATTATGTCTCTGCTATGAGTGACTTACTTGGAGACAAGATCCCATAGCCAATAACCATACTTCTCATCTCTGTAACCAACAAAGATGCATCATTTAGATTTTACATCTAGTTTTGTTCTTTTCTCCTGTGGGATGTGAATGACCGATTCACACCCGAACATTCGTAGATGGTTGTAGGAGATCCTCTTTCCTAGCCACTTCTGCTCTGAACTATCAAAATCCAACCGGGATGATGGACCTTGGTTGATGAAATACACAATTGTATTAATTGCCTCTACCCAAAACTCTTTACCCAAACCTGCATTAGAGAGCATGTTGCGAGCTCTCTCCAAGATTGTTTGATTCAACCTCTCAGCTCACCATCTTCTTGAGGGGTGAATGGAAATTTTATGATCTGTTTAACACCATTATCTACACAAAACTAATCAAACTCTAAGGAACAAAACTCACCATCATTATCAATTTTTAAGCACCTAACTTTGTGGCCAGTCTCATTTTCAACTAGTGCTTTAAATTTTTTGAACATGCTAAATACTTTAGATTTTCTCTTTAGCATGTACACCCAAACCTTCCTAGTACAATCATCTATGAAAGTAACAAAGTAATTAGAGCTACCAATAGAAGTTACCTCCATAGGGCCAAAGAAATGATCCAAATGCACTAGCTCCAATGGTCTTGTCTTCTTGTCATGTTTCTTAGTGGAGAAGCTAATCCTCTTTTGTTTTCTATAAATACAATGCTCACACAACTCTAAATCAACAGATTTCAAACCTAAAGTTGATCCCTTTTGTGCAAAATCTCAAGGCCCTTCTTGCTCACATGAACAAGCCTCTTGTGCCAAAGCTCCGTACTGTTGTCCGCAACCACCATCGTAGCTCTCACTTTAGCATGACTCTCTAGCACATACAAAGTGCCTAATTTTCTGGCTCTTGCAATCACCAAGGCTCCTTTGGTCACCTTCCAAGTGCTTGACTCAAAAGTGATGCTACTATTGATAACTGAGAGGGGGGGTGAATCAGTTATCATAATAATTTTAACTTTCTGTGCTTTCTTAACAGTTAATGTAACATTAGATCAAATAAGCAAGCATAATCATGAAATGAAAATAACACCAATACACATGACAAAATGATTTTGACGTGGAAACCCAGTTAAGGGAAAAACCACGGGGTGATTAACCCAAGATATTATTCTCTGTTAGAAGAATAGAAGATACAAAATGACACTTGCCAATTAGGGCTCACTGCCTAAGCACACTACTCACAAGAGGCTCATTGCCTACAAAAGACTTACTGTATACACGAAGAAAACTTGAACTAATGAGAAGCATCCATACATTCTGAAGTTCAGTTCCAGTTAAGCTCAATAGACTGATCTGCTGCACTTCATTCTTACTCTCGTTAAGTGCTGCTGCCCTTTTACATTTCGAACCTGCTTTTCTACCTTTTGTTCTATTCTGCTTTTATTCGCACTTCAATTCATACACAACACACACCTTCACATCTAAATCCGTCTTATATATATATCCACACAAGTGATTTCAACGCTTTTCTAGTCGGCATTCAGAATAGTCAATATTATCTCAAACTTTAGTCTGTCGGCTGAATCCTTGCTTCCAAGTGAAGCAGATCAAAAAGAAACTTATAGAAGTCATCTAATAAGTCATCCAATCATGAAATATATCTTAGGAGTCTTTATCACCATCAACATCTCATCCAGAATAACTTCTGATGCTCTACCTATCAGTTCTTCCTCTATCTATTCTATCAAACCGGACCCTAATACTTGAATTCTTACATCTCTTTACTCTTTCATCACCGGAGGCTCAATTCCTAGAATCTATCAGTCAAGGTATTCCTCTTGACTTTCCTAAGTCCACACATTCCAAAGATACTTCCTCTGAGAGATCTGGACCTGACTGTTGAACCTTTCCTCATACTCTGTTCTTGCTTACTGGACCACAACATTCTTCAATCTGACTTCTGGTATAGACACACCATGTCTTGCGGATGTGTGGGATGAACTTTGTTGCCATCAATGACAACATTCATGAATCCATATAGTGTCTCTTACCAACAATCTCCCCCTTTGGCATTGATGGCAACACTTAGTGAAAAATGACTAAGTGTCACACTATACTCCCCCTTGGCCGATGCTCTATTTTTATATACAATTTCTGGAGCTCCCCCTTAGCTAAATTCCTCATTTTTCACTATTCTTCACTCCCCCTTTGACATCAATGGCAAAGGGTAGGATCCGCAAACCAAAATTTTCAAAATTTCAACTATACTTGGCCACATAAGTATATACATATGGCATACTTACATATACTGAAGAATGTCTGCAAAAGTTGTCTTCAATTGGACAAATTCTATTGCCCAACTTTGCTTCATTCTGTCCAAAATTGATATATGACCACTTAACAGGAATGCAAACGCATCTGCCCTTTTTAGATCAGTTGGATCACTGGTCCGGGCTTCTTTTATGGCCTCATGCATGGCCTCTAACTTAGGGATAATTATCCCTCTAAGTGCACCTAACTTGCTTATTCTATTTTTCTTTTCCTTCTCCAGCTTCTTGATTTCATTCAAGACTGCAATAGTCTGACATTCTTGATTTATTATGGAGGATGAGAGAGGATCAAAATTCTTTGATAGATTTGTCAGTTTGTCCTCCTGTTCTTTTACTTTCTTCTCAATATCTGTTGTTACTGTGGTCCAGGATATACAGAATTTATATATATCTCCTCCATCCTTAAGAGCATTTTCCAAGCTCTTTATCCCAATATTCATATTTCTCCTATCATTAGCTATTAACCCTTGTACCTCTGATAATCTTTTTGCCAAGAATTCCTTCCGGACCTTATCTTCTGCTGACTTCTCCAGGGAATCAAAATGTGTGCTAACACTATTGACTAGAGATTTGAGATTACTGGATGAGGAGGCTGAGGAATCTTTCTGAAAAGATGGCATGATCTTTTCTAGAGCGCCGGATGTAGCTTCTATTAGCTCACAGTCTTCCATGTGAGACTTCAGGAGTTTTTCTTTTGCCTTTGCATTGGCAAATGAAGCTATCTTCATTGTTTGAATCGGGGAGAGAGAGTCAAAGTTAAATGGACCTTGAAGTAACTCCGGTTCATCAATCTCCAATATTTCTTTTGTCAAGAAGTCCTTGATAGTTTTTGCAGTGTCTCTTGCCGAAGACAGAGATTTCTTCTCTTCTGCACTGTCACTTATGTTCTTTTCAGCTTGACTTTCTTCTCTTCCTTTCACTTCTTCTTCTTTCTCCTCTATTCTTTCTTCTCCTTTAGATCCGGAGACTGTAGGGAAAACTAGAGGAGAGATATTTGTTTGTTCATGGGCCACCTCTTCCGCAGCAGAGGATTCCAAGTCCTTACCTTTATCTTCCCTTGTCTCCTTAACCTCTTCTGCTACTGTCTCAGTAGCTTCTTCCTCAATGTTTGTAGCTGAGGGATCATCACCTAAGTCCTCTATAATAGGAATGTTGAATCTTTTGTATGCATTTCAGAGGATCTCTTCTGTCTCTTTTGCTACTTCGTTAGTTTTTCTGAGCATAAGCTGATTCATTCTGGCTTTGCTCCGGAATTCATTCTTACAATCTTTGAAGATCATACTCTTCTGCTTAGGAGTGATTGAGGGATAAAGATGAATAGCTATCTGTTCCCAGATCTCCATATCCTTCTCTTTGGCATTATTCTTCTTCAATTCAAGTTCCTTCTCAAGTCTTTTAGGAATTAAAGATATAATCTCAATGAAAGCCTTGTTGTAAATGTTCAGATACTTAACTGTGGCATCTTGCAGACTCTTTTTATCAGCTTCACTGTATTTATCATAAAATTTTGTTAATGGCTTCAAATTTCCATCCACAGTGATTGCCTTAACTATATCATCTAAGGACAGGGTGGCTCTTTCAACAAACTCTTCTACTTCTGCCTCCTTGGTTTCACTGGATATCTTCTTCTTTTTCCTCATTTTCTTCACCTCCTTGTCTGATTCAGTTTCTTCATCATCCTTCAGGCTAACATAGGATCTTGTTGCCTTTTTTTTTGTTCTCTTCTCTCCTTTTTAGGATGTCTGGACTTCTAGTTTTGATGTCTTTGAGCTTTTATCAGAGATAGGTGTAGCCCTTTTAGAGGATCTGGTCTGGGAGGGGGCTTCTGCCGTATCACTTTCCTTTTCTGCTTCTTCCTTCTCTTTCTCTGCCCTTTTTACCTTTTTTCTATTGGCATTAAGAGCTTCTTTTGATATTCCATATCTTTTGGAAATATTCTCTACTTCTTTTCTCACTTTTCTCTTTACCTTTGGTTGTCTAAGTTCCACATGAATTTTTATACTCAATTCTTCAAAGGTTCCAAACCTTTCTGTTTTGGGATCCTTGGGTTGACTAACCATGTATTGGACATGCAGCTCCACAAGTTTCTCATCCACCTCATACCCCATCAGCATGATCCAGTCTGTCCTTGGTTCCACAGCTTCCATTTGGCACTGATCAGTTTCAACCATAAAACAAACTGTATCCTTATACTTTTCAACTAGGGATTTGGGAATTCTCTCTCTTGCTTGCATCGAATTTTGGAAGTTCTTGAAATAACTCCACAGAGCTGTATTTCTTGTCTTGGCATCTCCAAGCCCATGCAAATAGTCTCTGATTTGGATTGCAATAGGTCTATCATCCTGCCAAACCCAACCACTTGATCTGGGCAGCTCACTCATGAAGTAGAAAAATAGACACAAAATTAGCCCACCATACTTGAAGGAATTTTTCTTATCCTTCTTGATCTTCTGTAGATTCTCCAATAGTTGGTTTAGAAGAAGTTCACATAGATCATAGTCAGTATTTTCTTGTAGCATCTGATAAGCTGTATAAACTGCAGTTCCCGGTACTGAATTTTCCCTACTGGAGTGATAAATTTTGTAACCAATTATCATGGATGCAAATTTGATATCTGGATCAGTGATATCTTCAATTGTCATAGCTCTCTTGTCAAATTTTGATTCGGTTGCATCACTCATTGTCTGATTTTTGACAGATTTGAGAACAAGTATCCCACCGGATGAATACAGACTAGTTACTGCCCTAATTGCATCTTTGGTGATCTTAAATGGTCTATTCAACCATAGGAAGTTATCATGTATTCTGCTCAACACATACCAGACCCATTCGTCTTCTTCAAAACAGGGGAAATAAATGTACTATGCAAAATGCTTATCCTGGATGGCCTTGAACTGAGGTTTGAGCTCAAAAGAATCATCTATTAACTGATTGTGATAGATATCAGCCAGCTTAGATTCCCCAAATTCTTCAATATTCACATGAATATATGCCCTAACATCTTCTACATGCAGAACCCCATGCGAAATGCTTGAAAAAGCGCCGAGGGGATCAACTTCTAGGGATTTATATGGATGCTTCTTAAATTTAGGTCGTGGCCTATCAGAAATCTTCACTATATTTGGAGTAGTCATCTTTCAAGAATTTGCAGAGAGATTGAGAATGGAAAATACCTTTTGCGCCTTTCGGTTTCACGGAGTTAGCCGGATCGATTTTTGGATGAATTAACTTCTGCAAATGATCTTTGATGAGCTTGAGGAATTTTGTTGCAGAGCTTCTCTTTTCGTTTCTTCTTGAATGCATAATGAACAAATGCTTAATGAGAAAACCCTTATATTGCTCTGCAAACCCTAATGTCAAGTTGTAATAAATGCTCGACCTAAGTCATTCCAGTTTGCCTTATTCGGATGACTTGAAGAATCGGATCAATCTTGATCTTAAACATCTTGTGGATCTTCCAAATCTTAACCATAGTTTATTTGGATGTTTCTCTTATGAACCCTTTAATCTGCAACTCTTCTTGTGCCAGTTCTGGCACCAATTGATTGGCTGGGGGAACAAGGTTTTCTTTGTGTCTCCCCCTGAGCCAGAGCTCACTTTTTAATTTCTGGAAGGAATATCAGCACCAGAGTCTGGTGCGGATCCATCCCCTACATTTTCTGTACTTTTCTTCACCCAAATCTTGTTCATCTCACTTTGAACTTCATCCGCATTCACTTTTTGTTTTCCCTTATCTTGATTCTGATTATGATGAACCAGACCTCTTTTGTCCTGATTCTTGCTTCTACAGAATTTTGCAATATGACCAGATCTGTTGCAAATTTGGCAAACAACATTTCTTTGCATATTTGATTGATATCCTCTTGATCTTCATTGATTAGCCATATGACCTATTCTATTGCATGTAAAGCATCTACCATTAAATGATTTGTTCATTTGCATATTTCTGCATTCATGAGATTTGTGACCATACCTTTTGCAATTGAAACACTATCTGGAGAAGGATGTATTAGTTTGATTCATTCTCTTTCTACACTGATTAGCTTTATGACCAATGTTATTGCAGTTGTGGCAGTATCCATTGAAGGATGGATATCTTTGAGCATTAGGCTATCTTGCCAGAGGTCTTCTAGGCCTGTTCCTTGGATTTTCTGATCCAAAATTCTTCTGACCGGATCCGGAGCTTTCTCCTTTCTCATATCCCAAACCACACTTGTCATCTACCCTCTTTTGACTTTCAAGAACTTCAAGTTGAGCATAACTTATCTTGAATTTCTCTTTATATTCATTTGCTGTTTGAAGATCCTTTTTAAGAGAGACAATTTGATCCTCAAGTTTTCCTCATTATCTTTAGCATCTTCAAGATCAGATTCAAGATGTCTGATAATTCTATCCATCTTGTGGCAATCTTTTGATTTCTCCTTGAGAGATTGTCTTAGATCATCTTCAGTTTTTCTTTTCTCTTCAACCTCTTGGGTAAACTTCATAACTCCTGATTCCATTTCATGTCTTACCATAATGATTTCTTTTGATAACTTTTCACATAACTTGGTTTTCTCCTTCAGATCTCCATTTGTATCATTGGCTTCACTTTGACTTTCCAATTGCTGAAGTAGCTCCTTTCTCTTTTTCATAGAGAGACTTAATTTGTCTTTTAGTTCTTTTATGAAATCATCAGCCTGTTTGAGTCTTTCCTTTAATTCATTGACTTCAGAGTTTGACTGCTCAAGATCATCAAGGGCAGTCTTGAGTTGCTCCCTTATACCATATACATCCATTTGAATTCCCAAATCTTCCTCAAGCTGTTAGGCTCTGTTAGGAGGAACTTGGCTCTGATACCAATTGTTGATAACTGAGAGGGGGGGTGAATCAGTTATCATAATAATTTTAACTTTCTATGCTTTCTTAACAGTTAATGTAACATCAGATCAAATAAGCAAGCATAATCATGAAATGGAAATAACACCAATACACATGACACAATGATTTTGATGTGGAAACCCGGTTAAGGAAAAAACCACGGGGTGATTAACCCAAGATATTATTCTCTGTTAGAAGAATAGAAGATACAAAATGGCACTTGCCAATTAGGGCTCACTGCCCAAGCACACTGCTCACAAGAGGCTCACTGCCTACAAAAGACTTACTGTATACACGAAGAAAACTTGAACTGATGAGAAGCATCCACACATGCTGAAGTTCAGTTCTGGTTAAGCTCAATAGACTAATCTGCTACACTTCATTCTTACTCTCCTTAAGTGCTGCTGCCCTTTTACATTTCGAACCTGCTTTTTTGCCTTTTGTTCTATTTTGCTTTTATTCGCACTTCAATTCATACACAACACACACCTTCACATCTAAATCCGTCTTATATATATATCCGCACAAGTGATTTCAACACTTTTCTAGTTGGCATCCGGAATAGTCAATATTATCTCAAACTTTGGTCTGTCAGCTGAATCCTTGCTTCCAAGTGAAGCGGATCAAAAAGAAACTTATAGAAGTCATCTAATAAGTTGGCCAATCATGAAATATACCTTAGGAGTCTTTATCACCATCAACATCTCATCTGGAATAACTTTTGATGCTCTGCCTATCAGTTCTTCCTCTATCTATTCTATCAAACCGGACCCTAATACTTGAATGCTTACATCTCTTTACTCTTTCATCACCGGAGGCTCAATTCTTGGAATCTATCAGTCAAGGTACTCCGCTTGACTTTCCCAAGTCTGCACTTTCCAAAGATACTTCATCTGAGAGATCTGGACCTGACTGTCGAACCTTTCCACATACTCTGTTCTTGCTTACTAGACCACAACATTCTTCAATCTAACTTCCGGTATAGACACACCATGTCCTGTGGATGTGTGGGATGAACTTTGTTGCCATCAATGACAACATTCATGAATCCATATAGTGTCTCTTGCCAACAGCTACAACCTTGAGCATCTAGTTGTCTCGAAGAAATTAGATTTGTTTTGAGTTTAGGCATGTGTCTCACATCCCACAACAACCAATTATTTCCATTTTTTAATTTCAATAACACATCTCCTTTATCAACAATGTCACAAGGTTCATCATTACCAAGATAGACCTTACCAAAGTTGCTTTCTTGATAGTTTTTGAAAACTTCCCAGCATGAAGTGGCATGAAAAGAAGCACCAGAATCCAACAACCACACATCAAGTGTAGTTTCACTTATAGATAATTCTAATGCACTTGCATCATCTTCATATGTTGCATTTACCTCATTTTCTTTTGATTGAATTTTTGCCTTCTTGAATGACCAGCAATTCTTCTTTATGTGGCCTTCCTTACTGCAAAACCAACAACCTATATTTCTGCCCCTAGATTTAGATCTCTTGTTAGATTTAGATCTTCTTCTATTGTTATTTCTTCCCTATTCTTGGGATCTCCCCTTATTTTTGAAAATCAAAGCTTCTCTAGATGAAGTATCTTGATGTTTTCTTCTCATGTCTTCGCTAAGAAGAATTGTAGTCACATCATCAAACTTCAACACATTTCCTTTCTTATTTTCGGATACCAAATTACTAACTTCCATGGCAACACCTTCCCAACTATTAGGAAGAGAACACAAAAGAAAGATGACTTTGACTTCATCTTTGAAATTAATATCATCATAAATTAATTGGCTGATCAAAGAATTAAATTCATTCAAGTGATTGGAAACGTTGCTACCTTCCTTCATCTTCAAATTGAATAATTTCTTCATCAAGAAGACTTTATTAGAAGTGGAAGCCCTCTCATACATGTTGGACAATATGTTCCATAAACCTTTCACTATCTTCTCCATTACAACATTAAACAAAAAATTGCTAGAAAGAGAGAGGATGATAGTTGCCATAGCCTTTTTGTCCAATACATCCCAATCTTTGTCAGACATTGCAGCTGGCTTGTTGGACTTTCTCTCAAGCACTATTATTGAGAGATCTTTTTGAATTAGGAGAGCTTGTAATTGCAGCTTCCATATCCCAAAGTTCTAGCCTGAGAATTTTTCAATTCTCCACTTATCTCTATCCTCCATCTCTTCTCAAAACTTCGTAGTTCTAATACCACTTGTTGAGTATAAAATGCAAATTGTAGAATCAGATCAAAATCATAACATCAATAAATAACACAAAATAGAGACAACATGAAAAAAAACACCAAGAGTTACATGGTTCACCAAAGTATGGCTACGTCCACGGGAAAAGCAGGGCAAACACTCTTACTACTTGCAATAGTGAAAATATAATGCATCATCCATCAATTGAAGTGATTGAGATGAAAATATATAATGTTCTCTTTAGGGCAAATGAAGAGTCACCAGAAGGTGAAGATGAAGAGGTAGTGATGGTTGGACTTCACAACCAAGATAGATTGGGTTCACGCACATGTGACATGCAATAGAGGAGTAAGAATTGTTTGGGAAACCACACATGATTTATTTTTTGTTGCGAGTCTATAAAGGATTGATTGTTCAACATATTTGGTGCTTGCACCTACATACTTGGTGGTCATAATGACTTGTTACCCATGTGGTTTGGTGAGATGGTGAAGATACTATATAGACAATCACAAATTATTTTGATAGCATTTTTGTTTCCATTGATTTGAGGATTTGATTATAATAAGTTGATGTCTTTTTAAGTTGTTTATGGATACTAGAATCTTTGAGGTGCTTGAAATTATTCATAGTGTTCAAATAGGAGGTTGATCATCCCCAAGTAGAACAATGCACTAAATGTTAGGAACATGGAAACATAAATTCAAGAAAGGAACACAAAATAAAGAAAAAATGTGGCAAGTAATAAGATGTATAGGAGAGGATATGGAACCAATGAAGTCAACCCCCATCATTTTGTCTATAATATACTCAAAATATGTCTATCCATGTCATTATGAAGTATATACACATGGAAAAGAGTGGGATGTAGAGATACCTAGTGTTAGGTATGCTCTGAAAAAATTGACATAGATGTTGTATTAGGTGGTTTCTCTTTTATTTCATGTGTAACCTCAACATAGGGTGTGTTATGGTGAAGAAGATCAATGTCTTGATGCACACAATTTGCTTTCATAGAATTAACCTCACCAAGTGAGAAACTTGTGAGCTCATGAGTATGATCAATGTTTTTATTTCCTTTCTCTATAAATTCTTGAACTTTATATTTGAATAGAATGAATCTTTATATAGAAAATCTAAGTATGTGAGGATGGGCACAAAATTTCTTATCCTTTTGTGGTGTAATCTTAAAGCTATCATTGGTTTGACAAGATTGAGGTAAGGTAACGAGATTGTGTTTCAAATTTGTTCTAATACCATATGTGGAGACTCTTTTAATTGATTGACTTCTCTAAATTTATTTGGCTTGGGAAGTTATTTATGATCATCATGAATATCACTAGGTACATCTTCATTGCCATCATCTTTTGAATGTGGCAATAATGGTAACTCATTGGTAAAAGGGGAAGTACTTGAAATATGCTAATATAAAAGAGGATCTTCTAATAAAGAGCACTCAAGTTTACATATATTCTAGCACATAAATTGAAAATAAATGATGAACCTTGGAAAGTACTCATCCTTTGATCAGAGGAAGTAACCTATCAAAAATATACATTAAAACTCATCATCCCATAATGTAGATCTCATATTAGTGGTATCACCTTGTACCAGTTTAAGTCTTCACACATAAGTATCAACATATTGTTCTAAATGGTTAGTCCAAGTGATGTAGTACTTTACATAAGGTAAAATATTAGGCCCAACATGTCCCATTATCTTTCGTGTATGCATCATGTCATGTATAATGTAATGCCCCAAGCCTTCACCAAAGACATTAGTTGAACAAATGTTGGATGATTTTTTTTTACATTTGAAAGTGCGATATTTACATGTTGCATTTACACTCACATGCACAAAAGGTGTCATAACAAGAAAAACAACAACACCTACAAGAACATCACCATTGCACTAGGGAAGGTGGCACAAGTGGAAGACTTCACCCATCATGTGACAAGTCACCATGATGACCATGTGAGAGGTGGAGCTCACTCCACAATGACGATCAAATAAACATTTATGACCTTGCTTCCTCATGAATATATGGAGGAGGATGAGGGTATGTGCAGGATCATGATGGGCCAAACTATACCTCTAAGTGGCAATGAAAATACAAAAAATCAGACTTTATCAAGTTCATGTGAAATTTTGAATGGATTATCTATACAATTTGAAAAAGATGTAAGAATGAAATTTGTAGAGAATTGAATCTAGTTTATAGGCTACTAATTTTTTTTTTAAAAAAAAATTTACTTAGTGAAAATTGAATATTTCAATGAACAACTATTAAATTTTTTGAAAAAAATAAAAAGTGGGTGTCTGTCCAGCCAACCTAACTATGAGTAAAAATATATATATATTTTTTGAAACTTTCAAAATAAGTAGAGGACTCATGTCCAGATGTGATGCATATTTATTTGAATTTTTTTTCTAATAAAATAATTAGTTATGATTTTTTTACTGTGACTTTTTAAAAAAAATAAAAAGTAATTTTCCAGCCAACCTAACTCGATAAAAAAAATCAAAATTCAAATTTTTTTTTAACCTATAGCCAGAAAAGCATAGAGTGTGACGCAGGTTTCGGATCTCAAAAAGGTGAAATGGTTTGAAAGTTATGGATGTTTTTCAATCAGTGTGTCCATCAGGATTTCAGAGACACAGTATATTGAAAATTATTAATAATTATTTAATAAAATGATAACCAAATAAATCTTATATTTTTAGAAAGCTAACAATTTTTTCTATAAACCCTTTTCGTTTTATCAATTTTGCATAAAAAAAAAGTCATTAGCATGAAGGGTGAAGTTCGAAGAAGAGACTGAAACATTAAAACACGTTACAATCCATAAAAAGTCAACAATCAAAATGGATATCCATCTTGCTTTGTACCAAAGCAAGATGGATATTAGTTTTTTTCGGTAAAAGCAACTCAAAACGGATATCCGTTTCCTTGATCTATGAAAAATTTGGTACCATTGGTTTTCGATGAAGAGAAGCAACATATTTTGTACCATTGGTATTGTTTCACCGAAGCTACAATCCATGGGTATATCGTTTATGTATGCGTGGACATTTCGTGTATATCCTGCTATCATTTATTGTGGTTGTAAATGGTGAATGTACATGTCAAAGGATACAAAGGTTGACCGGCCATATTGGGAAAATTGGGAAAAGATATGTTAGTCGACCGGTTATAACAAGTCATGTTATGTATAGGCTAAATCAAAGACATCGGACTGACAATAGTTATCGAAGATACAAAGTTCCATTGAGCTGACAACATTGATCTCACCGATCAAGTCATATCGGGGTGACAATCATTAAGTGTCACCGATGGGTTATTTATCGGCACATCAGAAGAACGGTTGAGAACTACACCGAGGAGAGGGAGTCACATCGACAGAAGGAACATCGGAAAGAGATGGACTCTCAGAGGCAAGAAGAAAAGTGTCACTGATAGAGGCGGTCTGGCTGATGGTGTAGTTTGGTGTTTGTTGTTTCGGTGTGAGATACGATATCAAAAATCGAAGAGAATGTCTAACTGATGTAGAAGTCTTAATGATGACTAATGGATGATAAACACATCGGGGAGAGTTATAATGTCGAAATGCAAGTAAAAAGTCTCACCGAGGGTATTGGTCTTACTGATAGACAAGGGTGGTGAATCTCACATCAGAGTAAGTTTGTATATCGGAGAACAATGGAGGAGTCACACCGACAGCATAAGCCTGAGCGATGGATTCTACACATCAGCGAGAGGTCCCACATCGGGCTAACAAATTTGAAGGTTACCGATAATGATAAGTCTGGCCGACAATAGAGAAAGGAAGAACATGTGAAGCATAGTTCGATGAGACATTAGAAATGTCTTGCCGATAGTAAAGAAAGAGTGTATTTCGGTCTCGTTTGGACCTTGGGAAGGATATTTTAAAAGCTATTTGAGCAATTGGTGGGTTAATGGGTATTTTACACCTTGTTTGTAAGCTTTTGCTGTGTTGCTCTGCATCACTTGTCTACAACATACAAAGTTTACCTTTCTTACCCATACCTTCAGTATATAAAGGACATTAATAGGGAATTTTTAATTTCCACTTAGTCAGTACAATCTAGGAGAGGATAGATTGTCTAAAGTTGTGATCTATTTCCATTTACACTTGCCATAACTACAAATGCTTAGTGTTTATTCTCAACCCCGGTATATGAATAAAATGTGACCTATTGTTCTAATAGGCCTATAGGGACAAAGAGGTGATAAAGCCTTTAATTTTAAACATGACATGGTTTTGATAACTTCCCATATTGGTAAGGTCCTGGATGACAATCCTTTGATGCACCTAATTATAATAGGTGTTATGATAGTCCTTGGTATCTTTTCATTTCTTTCTTGAATGGCCTGCAAATAAGACATAAGACATATTAGATCCTTCATAAATAAGAATTCTCATACATTACATTTAAAATTAAACTCCCTAAACATCCATCAATCCATCCATTAATATCAAAATGCCATGACTATCCTATGATCAACCATTCTAATTCCTAGGATAGTCATATATTGCAATTTTGCTTCTCTATACTAAAATAGCCCAAGGAATATCTAACCTTGAATTTGTATTTTAACAATCTAATGTCTTTACGAATAACATTGAGCCTTCTTTTGGGACAACATTTTTGCCTTTAGAAGCTCCTCATTTGATGATAGCCTAAAATCAAATAATGGCTTATATCCAGAGCTTTATTAAGTTGATACCTAGGTGGATTAGTGTGTAAACATTGAAATTAGATGGTAATTCACAAGTTTATTGAATAATACAATGAATCCCTAGTCTAGAATCCAAATGTACATAATAAAATGGATATCTATTTTGTAGTAGCCATATGGACGTTGCAAGTGTTCGTTGCAAAGAATTGGGCTTTTACAAAACAGATATCCGTTTCCAAAATGGATATCTGTTTTGTAAAAGCAGAAAAAAGACAAAAGGAATATTGTTGGGCCTAACTTCTGCAACCAGAGACCCTCTGCTGTTGAAATACTCGTGATTTCTAGCTATGACAGTGAAAGGAATATTTTTATGCACTTTTGGAGACACAATTTTCTTGTTACAATCATAAGGGTGATATTTTTGTTCCCCTAATGGGGAGCAACAGTCATTGTAAAGCAAAAAGGAGGAGGAAAGTTACATTGGAGGAAATTGAAGCAATTAGGAAAAAAGATAGGGAAAGGAAGAGGATTGGAAGGGTGGGTTTGGCGGATGCTCATCAAGGTGAATCTTCTTCTTTACCATCTAATGACATGCAAATTGAAGATGTTAATTTTGATTATAATGAAATGTTAGATAAGAATGAAATTCACCATGATATTGCAAATGAAAATATTGAAAAATGTTATGAAACACCTATTCATAATAGCAATACCATGGACAAAGAAGAAGAAGAAAAATGAAGACGTGCACTTGAAGAAAGTGGATATGAACATCATGATATTGAAATTGCACTCCATAATCCATTTGTTGATAAAATTGATGAGGTTGATAACATGGATGAAACAAGAACAATCAATGTATCTCCAAATTTCATAAGAAGAGAGGACATTTGTCAAGAAGAGCATAACCGTGATGAAATTGGAAAACACCCAAAAACCCCAAAATGGTTACTTGAAATTGATGAGAACATAATGGAAAAACTTGAAGGCAAGAGGTCATCACGAACGGTTCGGTTGTGGGCTACAAAACTCTTCAATGAATACTTTAAGAAGAAAACATTAACCGAACAATGCCAACTTTTTGTGCAATTATTAAAGATGTACAAAATGAGACCTTTCCTAAAGAAATTAAAGATTCGGTTAAACAAAGTGTCCGATCGGAATAAAATTACTGTAAGAAGCCTTTTCAATGCACTCAATTCTATTGGAAAGACTAGCAAGGAGAAAGATAAAAGAGCTACCTGTAGAGTAATAACAACCTCAATAGTAAGCAAACAATTAAGAAATGCTTGATTAATGAGGCAAACTTGTGTTGACTTAAGATTGAATCCTAAAACATTGTCAAAAGCACTAGCATTAAGATCAAGGCTAGATAGTCTTGTTGCTAATGATACAAGGGCTTTCAGTGGTAGGCTTCCACGAGTTGACAAGAAGCTAATTGATAGCACAAAGGAAGAAATTGAATAATTTTGGCACACTAACTCTAGGGTATCACCGAATGCAAAAGATGTCGTAAAGTTAAGAATTGGTGATAAAGACTGCACACCACATCCTAAACATTACTTGGAATGTAGCCAAACAACATTGTACAAAAAATATTGTGAAACTCACCTAGGTATGACAATCTCATAAAGAGCATTTGAATCTCTTAAGCCATTTTATTGTGTTCCTCTTAAAGTTCATAATACATGTTGTTGCAAATACCATGTAGAATTTTCTATGTACCATGAATTATTATGCAATATTTGTTCTACTTTGCACACTAACGAAATGTTATAGGAGTGTGGTGCAATTCAACTACCAAAATCATCTAGGGACTTATTGGATTTATTTCTATGTATTAGAGATGATGGTTGCATGTTCTACAAGAATGATTGTTTAAATGAAAAGTGTTTACAATGTGGTGGGTTATCAAAGTTTGTATCATGTTTTCATGAGGGCAATGAGAATGATTTTGGAAAGAGAATGGTTGAGAAAAAGAGATATGAGACAGTGATATACAATTTGAAAAGTGGAGGTGAAGGTTCTAGATGTGAGTTGATTGTAAGAGAGGTAAGTATTGCTGATTTTATTGATGATTTTAAGAAAAATCTTTTCTACAAGTATGTCAGACATAGCCACAGGTCTCGATGGTTAGATCAATAGTTCAGGATGTGTAAAGACTCTTTCTCGATTGGAACTATTGTCTCTGTAGTTGATTTTGCAGAAAACTATACATTACAACCCCAAAATGAAGTTCAATCCCAGTACTACAATTCTATTCAGATTGCTATTTTTGTTCACATCACATACAGACATGCCCCCGAGAGTATAGAAGAGAACAGGAAGATTGTCAGAGAATACCATTTTTACATGAGTGATGATCAATCTGATTCAGCAGAGTTTGTGCAATATTGTTTTCAACAATTTTATGGGTTCTTGCAAGAAAAAAGATATTAGAATAGATCAACATCTCATTTGGTTAGATAATTGCATTGGTCAATTTAAGAATGCTCGTAATTTCTATTGGTTGAGCAAAATGCATGTAGAGAAGGGTATACCTCATATTTAGAATTTTTTTGAAGCCGAGCACGGAAAAGGTGAACATGATGGAGCAGGTGCATGCATGAAGAGAGCTCTTTTTAAAGAACAACTAAAGATTAGAGGTGGTGCTACATTCAGTGATGTAGATTCCATTGTTAAGTGGTGTAACTATGCATTGTCACAAGGAGTGGCTCTTGATTTTGAAGTGCGCAGGTTCTTTTGGTTGGTTGATGATGGGATAGTGATAGAGAAATTAGAATGTCAAAGAATCAGTGAATCATTAAAGATGCATTCATTTCAAAGCTCAAATGCAAGTACATGGACTATTTGGACACGAGAATTAGCTTGTTTTTATCAGAGTTGTATTAAATGTGATTGGAACAATTGTGAGTCAAGTGAGTGGGTAGATGCATGGATTCCACAATATTTAATCCCTTTATATGAAGGTCAACCACCTTCCGTCAATGACATGGAGAGCTCATTTGACTATGAAGATCTTTCAGACCTTGTACAGCCAGGTCATGCTTATCCAGTTGTTGCACCACATGGAAATGAAGAGAGGTCAGACTATTGGTTGGCACGATGTGTACAGGGAAAACAAAAGCTAACACAACCTATGACAGATGATGATGGGTTCACATATCCTACAGGATCAGTTGTTATTGTTGGGACTTGGTTACGAACATATATGGTTAAAAAGAATGGCATCCCGGCCTTTGAAGACTTTGAGAAGCATAAAACCATATTGATGTATTCTCACCTAGTTGTAGCAACAAATGTCAAGTTACTAAAGCATCGTGGAAAACCAAAATCAAAAGAACTATGGACAATTAGTAATGCTGATCATGAAGCAATATTGGATACTTTAAAGGTAAGAGATGACCCCTCAGGTATGCTTGACTAGCATTTAAACTTCCAGATGGACAGGTATGACATTTTTTATCTTAACTTGTTCTTGTTTTTTCTATTTTTTAGAATTGTTTTATTAAAAATCTTGTTACTTTAACTATAATGCATGCTTTTGACTATACAGGACTGTGAATAAAGTTATTTTACATGGCATCATAGATTATTTTGCATGGCATCGTAAATTATTTTATATGGCATCGTAGGTTATTTTGACTATACTCGAGGTATGATTTTTAGTTCTCATTTGTATTTCTTAATATTGCACATTTGTACCTTTTTCTACATAAGGCATTCCATGAGATGACATGTATTTGATGTCTTTTGCCGAATAGTTCATGTGCCTTGTCTATGCTTTCACATATTACATACATGTGTCACATGGCAATTGCAACTACAACATCTGACAAAATTCTCATTTCTTTGAGGTATTCCACCAAACAGTTCATGTGCCTTGCCTATGCTTCCTTACTTTGCATTCTTATAAAAGTCCTATAACAGTCATAATTAATCTTCATACTAATCTTGATAGTAATCTTGCCATCATTGTATTCCATGAGATGACAGTCCTATAATAGTCCTATACATGTCTACTAAGATAGTTTTAACTACAACAGTCCTACAATAGTCCTAAAATAGTACTAGAACAGTCCTATAATAAGCACAGCATTTAATGTACATATTTATGATATTCATGTTTACTTTTAAATCTACTTGTTCATGCTTTTCACAGGATGTCACCTCCCCTACCCATCCAGCTCTATAGAAGAAGAGAGACAACAAATGATCAAAAGGGATCACCAATTGGTGGTAAGTGATTGATTACTTATGTCATGTTATATATTTTAAATATTAAATTCTATATTAATGTGCACATTGTTTGATTGTATTAATAGGTGGAAATTCAAAAATCTCTATCGAGGAGGTCTAGTCGATGAGTGATAGAAGATGAGTCATTAACTGGTTCACCATCTTCATGGCCTAGCAAGAGCCATAGATTATTTGATAGCAATCCATAGGAGATTTGATTTTGGGACATTTTGTTACATATGTGTATTTGGCTTTGTAAACATACTTTTGTATGTTATCGATGTATATCATTGTATATACCCATATGGTTTTATTTGTACATGCCTATATTGGTTGATATATACACTATACATTATTTTCATGACATTATGTGCATATATGTATATATAAGATCCTAATTTGGCACAAGTAGGGAGAATGCTTGTACAGGTTATGGAATTTGGTTTTAAATGTTCCAATTGTATTTGCTTCAAAGTTTCTAAAGCCTTTTAAAAAAATCCATTTTGTGCATATCTTGCAATCATTGCATTCCATGACATAGCATCTCTTTGAGGTGTCATGCCAAACTGTTCACATGCCTTGTGTATGCTTCCACACTTTGGATTTACACCCACTAATTGCATTTTCTTAACATTTCCTTTCAATCCTTATCAAAAATTCTGTTTTGTGCACATATTGCAATCATTGCATTCCTTCATTTACAACACATGATTAAATAAGAAGATGCATATTTACAACACTTAAGACCTTCATGAAATGATACATTGGTTTCTTGATATTCAATCATGCATTGGAGATCTTCAAAGTGTTAAATATGTTTGAAGTGATAAAGAAACTTGTTATTTTGATGTATTTCAACTCCAAACTTCCGCCTAGAAATGAAGGCGCTAATCCTTTATCAAACTAACCTAAAAGTGCACCTTGGTACTTAGGGCACTAGATTATGATTGATCAACATAAAATGTGCGCCTAAGGCTAGATAGTGAATTGGAAGGATAAAATGCATCATTAAAGGAGTTTATAGTTATTGAAGGCATCAAATGATGACTTGGGCGCACATCTACCTCTCTACACCATATGTGACTAGTGCCAATTATTGAATAAACAATCTAGAATGAGTGCCTTACTATTTGAGGTGCTAGTTCATGCTTCTAGAACACCAAAAGTGCACCTCGATGTTGAGGCGCTAGCTCTTGCTCAAGCAACCTTGAAAGTGCGCTTTCACAAGGAGGTTAAAATGTATTATCAAAGGATTAAGTTGAATCAAAGAATCATCATTGAAAACAAGTAAAACATGATTGTGAATGAGGTACACTTTTCATCATCTCTAACCTCACAATTGCGCCTTCCATTGGAAGCTCATATTGTGCCTAAAGGAATGGTACTGAGATATCATCCATGTCAATGATTGAGAATGTGCCAACTGGAACAATATTTTTTGTTCTACTCATCGTGGGGTCAAACGGACCGCGCCAACGCGTCAGGGTGGGCGGGTAAATGCTAGGGGAGGTCTTGTTTTGTGTGCCAAGCATCCCAGTCATTCCGGGCAAGAGGCTACTGGTAAAGTCCCTTAAGATCCCTGAGACCAAAAAATTACCAAACTTTGACCGGACAATTCTCAGAATTCATGATAGTTGGGAATGTTCTGTTTGGACCTACAAGTGCACGTGACATCCTTCCACAATAACCTCTCTCATTTTTGGTCAACTCCATTTCATTTGACCGTTCTGAAATCAAATGCATTGTTGCAAAATGCTTCAATTTGATGCAGTGGAAAGGTGCTAGGTGCGACATTTTTCATTCCATAGCTCGTGCGGTCAAATGGACTGCACCAACGTGTCGGGGTGGGCGGGTAAATGCTAGTGGAGGTCTCGTTTTGTGCGCCAAGCATCCCAGTCATTCCGGGCAAGAGGCTACCAACAAAGTCCCTTAAGATCCCTGAGACCAAAAAACTACCAAACTTTGACGGAGCAGTTCTCAGAATTTGTGATAGTTGGGATTGTTTTGTTTGGACCTACAGGTGCACGTGGCATCCATCTACAATAACCTCTCTCATTTTTGGTCAACTCCATTCTGTTTGACCGTGTCGAAATCAAACGCATTGTTGCAAAATGCTTCAACTTGATGCGGTGGAAAGGTGCTAGGTGTGACATTTTTCATTCCATAGCTTGTGGGGTCAAACAGACTGCGCCAATGCGTCGGGGTGGGTAGGTAAAAGCTAGTGGAGGTCTCATTTTGTTTGCCAAGCGTCCCAGTCATTCCAGGCAAGAGGCTACCGGCAAAGTCCCTTAAGATTCCTGAGACCAAAAAACTACCAAACTTTGACGGAGCAGTTCTTAGAATTCATGATAGTTGGGATTGTTCTATTTGGACCTACAGGTGCATGTGGCCTCCATCCACAATAACCTCTCTCATTTTTGGTCAACTCCATTTCGTTTGACCATGTTGAAATGAAACGCATTGTTGCAAAATGCTTCAATTTGATGGAGTGGAAAGGTGCTAGGTGCGACATTTTTCATTCCATAGCTTGTGGGGTCAAATGGACTGTGCCAATGCATCGAGGTGGGTGGGTAAATGCTAGTGGAGGTCTCATTTTGTGCGCCAAGCATCCCAGTCATTCCAGGCAAGAGGCTACCGACAAAGTCCCTTAAGATCCCTGAGACCGAAAAACTGCCAAACTTTGACGAAGCAGTTCTCAGAATTCGTGATAGCTAGGAATGTTCTGTTTGGACCTACAAGTGTACATGGCATCCATCCACAATAACCTCTCTCATTTTTAGTCAACTCCATTCTGTTTGACTGTGCCGAAATCAAACGCATTGTTGCAAAATGCTTCAATTTGATGGAGTGGAAAGGTGCTAGGTGTGACATTTTTCATTCCATAGCTCGTGGGCTCGAATGGATTGTGCCAACGCGTTGGGGTGGATGGGTAAATGCCATTGGAGGTTTCCTTTCATGCGCCAAGCATCCCAATCGTTCTGAGCTGTAAGCTACCGACAAAGTCAAAAGTTGCTAGGATTGAAATTTTGCATTCCACAGGTCCTGGGGCCGAACGGTTTGCGCCAACACGTCGGTGTGGGTGAGTAAATGCTCAGAAGGACTGGGATGCTTTGCACACAAAATGAGACCTCCCCTAGCATTTACTCACCCACCCCGATGTGTTGGAGCAAACCGTTCGGCCCCAGGACCTGTGGAATGCAAAATTTCAATCCTAGCAACTTTTGACTTTATCGGTAGCTTACAGCTTGGAATGACTGGGACGCTTGGTGCATGAAAGGAAACCTCCAATGGCATTTACCCATCCACCCCGACGCGTTGGCGCAGTCCATTTGACCTCACGAGCTATGGAATGAAAAATGTCACACCTAGCACCTTTCCACTCCATCAAATTGAAGCATTTTGCAACAATGCGTTTGATTTCGACACGGTTAAATGGAATGGAGTTGACCAAAAATGAGAGAGGTTATTATGGACAGACACCACATGCACCTGTAGGTCCAAACAGAACATTGCCAGCTCTCATGAATTCTGAGAACTGCTCCGTCAAATTTTGGCAGTTTTTTGGTCTTAAGGATCTTAAGGGACTTTGTCGGTAGCCTCTTGCTTGGAATGATTGGATGCTTGGTGCACAAAATGAGACCTTCACTAGCATTTACCCACCCACCCCGATGCATTGGCGCAGTCCGTTCGACCCCACGAGCTATGGAATGAAAAATGTCACACCTAGCACCTTTCCACTGCATCAAATTGAAGCATTTTGTAACAATGTGTTTGATTTCGGCATGGTCAAACAGAATGGAGTTGACCAAAAATGAGAGAGGTTATTGTGGATGGATGCCACGTGCACCTGTAGGTCCAAACAAAACATTCCCAACTATCACAAATTCTGAGAACTACCCCGTCAAAGTTTGGTAGTTTTTTGGTCTCAGGGATCTTAAGGGACTTTGCCGGTAGCCTCTTGCCCGGAATGACTGGGATACTTGGCGCACAAAATGAGATCTCCACTAGCATTTACCTGCCTACCCAAATGCATTGGCATAGTCCGTTCGACCACACGAGCTATGGAATGAAAAATGTCACACCTAGCACCTTTCTAGTGCATCAAATTGAAGCATTTTGTAACAATGCGTTTGATTTCAGCACGGTCAAATGGAATGGAGTTGACCAAAAATGAGAGAGGTTATTGTGGAAGGATGTCATGTACACCTATAGGTCCAAACAAAACATTCCCAACTGTCACAAATTCTGAGAACTGCCTGGTCAAAGTTTGGCAGTTTTTTGGTCTCAAGGATCTTAAGGGACTTTGCCGGTAGCCTCTTGCCCGGAATGACTGGGATGCTTGGCGCACAAAATGAGACCTCCCCTAGCATTTACCCGCCCACCCCGATGTATTGGCATAGTCCGTTTGACCCCACGATGAGCAGAACAAAAAATATGGCACCTGGCAAGGTTTTTGCTCTTAGGATCTTAAGTGACTTTGCTCTTACGGAACAATGTATCGGCAAAGACCCTAGTTTTCATAAGAGGAGACATGTGATTTTAAGAGGTTTTTGGGAATGTGACTTTAGCTTTCCACTCCTTATCTAATGACGAGTTTATTCTCAGAGTTTGATGGCTTTTATGAGCATATACATGATGTTGTTTTAGGATAGTCATAAACCCTCTTTGCATAGTAATTTCATGAATGACTATCTTGTAGGATTTACATACATACATACATACATATATATATGATCTCGTAGGCATCTAGGTTTCATACACAAATTGCAATAGTTGTAGAGCCAACCTCCTATCAACAAGAGTTGAATAATAGTAAATAGAGAGCTTCTCGACCATAAATGGGATTTGCATACACACACACACCCAACTGAAATAGTATGCTTATTGGCCTTATTGGCACCTCCCCCCAAGATGTAAGTTTTTTATGTTTATAATGTGCCCCCAGTGTCCTTGACATAGAGTTTCTTGACATTAATTTCATTCAAACATGTCTTCACTTCATCTTCAAAATGTTTTCAATACATCTCCAATGCCTTTTCCATGAAGGTTTATGCATATTTATACATGGTTTGAGGGAAACCAATAGTCTCCAACTGACTCTTGAGTACTTGACTATTCATCTTCCATACTTTTGCATTTTTTTTACATTTTTTACATGACAACTTTGACATATTTACAAAATTTGACAAGATGAAGACTAAATACATGATGAAATGGTTTATCATGACCTTATTTGATTAGGGCATATATAAGGAATTTTTTCATATTGATTCTATTGATCTAAAACCATTCTCTTGATCTAAAACCATCCTCAATGCTAAACATATCATCAATGGACTAAAGAACTATCATCATAATGTATGGCATCATGGGAAGTATCATGACTTGCACATAAGGAATTTAAATTATATTGTATATCAAGGTGTATATACATTAAAATCTAGTCCATAATGGTAGACATATACAAAAATTTGGCAAATATGCCAACTCAAAATATTTTTTACAAAATGTGCCATATGCCATGTCTCAAAATCTATATACAATCTACATGCCAAATAGCTACATCAAATACTACAAGTCCACTTGACCCTCAATCTGTGATGGATCCTCAATCTGTGATGGACCCTGAAAAAGTGTCCTCTTTGTACCAAAATGTCTAGTAATTGATGGAGGTGAAGTTTCCTACATTAACAAGTCAAAACATAAATTTGATTAATCTCTTCAATGGTAAATACAAATAAGTTAAAGTTAGTAAGTAGATTCTTATCTACTACAATTAAGAACTTTCATTTATTAACATACATCTAAATCACTACAATCAACTATAAGACCGCTAGATAAACTATCAATTATTTAGAAAAATTCAATTCAATTACCTCGACTCTATGTTGTTGTTCGGACAATCGTTCCGCAAATGATTTTCTCTTAAGACGATCAGGTGTCCTAGTGAAGCATGATGGCAAAGGTGGTACATCACTCACATTCTCAACAGACTACATAAAAGCAAAGTAACATTGAAATAAATTAATATATAATTATTAAACAAAATAGGAAATGCGTACATTTAAAATAGGAAATGCACTACACAAAAACTTATCTACTAGAAAACAAGCACATACAACCATCGAGGCCTCCTGCATTAATTAAGGACAAGAATGTAAGACTCTAAAAGACTATAATCAAATATTTAAGTTTTCTAAATTATCAATTAAAGTACAATTCAATCAAATTACCTCCACCCTTTGTTGGCGTTGAGAAAGCCGTTCTGCAAATGATAGTCCCTTGGGTCGATCAGGAGTTCGAGAAAAGACTATTGGAAAAGATGCCACATCATTCACATTTTCAATTGACTATAAAATAAAATTAACATCAAGATATAAATTAATATATAATTACTCACAAAGAAATAAATGCATAAAAAAAAAAGTTGATGTGTACAACAAATTATACTGGCAAGTCCAAGCCAAATTGGATGGCAAACAAAGTTCCATGATGAACTTCTGTCAACTCCTCCTCTGTCATCAACTGTTATCCCACTTAGATACATTAGTACTAATAAAGTTGTTTATATATTCAAATGGAATAGACCATAAAATTTAACTTTAAATTTTACCTGCATAAAAGATTGCTCATGCATTTCTCCTTCTCTATTGTTTACTGATCCGGTAGCTTCTACTCTTGTCCCTGACCCCTCAGCTTGAGTTCTAGACCCCATTGCCTCATCTCGTGAATGGAGATCATACTCTGATGTGTTCAGTAGTGGCTCACTACTCTCCATAATAGGAGCCAAGCATAAATGATTGCAAGAAATGCAATGATGGGGCACACATACATGTCTGGAGGACGACGATCTAGTAGTACGAGGTGATCCAATATCATCACCTTCATCATGTGCTTGTGCAAACTGAGATGTCTGTATAATCAAATGCTCGGTCAAAGAGTGTATGGCACTAAGGCCCTGTTGTGTTGCATTTGCAACAATGTCTGGGTGTTGCATTGGGGGTGGAGAAGGGATAGCAGGAGGGGGAATATAGGGACCTTGTACTTGTCTAATTGCCCCAGGTCTATCTTGAGGTATTCCCCTGCCCACTCCTTGAAACTCTCTAAAATCAAAATAATTAACATGTTGACCCATGACGAACTCTACATAGAGTTTACGGAGGAAATACAAAGGCACATCTAAATTGTTGTTGGGTGGTTTATCAAAAACCATCCACCAACAATCCCAAAAGTTTTGACTAATGCCCTCATGAATACACCATTTGATTGAAAACTTGGGCTTACGGACATCAACATGCAATCCGGTTTTAGGATTGACAAAGTGTTGGGCTAACATAGTTTTTGTAATCTCTAAATCTTTGACTTCCTCATATGACAAACCGTTAGCATATTCGGCCTTCTTGGCTTCTTGCCATTGCCTAAATGATTCATGTTGGGTTGACAAGGTTTGAATATGATTAATGATTCCCTCTAAATTTGATGTCATTATAAACAATCGAGGGTGGCGGCGATACATTTCTATGATCCTACTTATATGATCAATATTTCTTTCAATATTCTCTTCTATTGTTGGAGGGGGAGGGTTTGGTGGTGGAGGGTTTGGGTTTTCATTTTGTGCATCCATTTTACCTAATTAAATTATAAAACATACCCACTTAGCATAAAAACTAAAAAAATTTGCTTGAATATACAAAACAAACAAAAAAAATGCACGAAATCTTACCTCTTTGGATCGGATATCCATTCCTCAGCTCTGATATCCATTCTTTGAAGATGAGACTGCATTTTGCAAGCTGCGGGTTTGCAAAAACGCAGTCTTTTTTTGCTTTTTATGATCTCCAAAATAGATATCTGTTTTGGAAACGGATATCTGTTTTGAAAATGGATATCCGTTTCCAAAACGGATATCCATTTTCTTTTTCCCTATTGTATTCATTGTTTTTTATTTTATTATTTTAGCATTTTTAGCATTTTAAGTATTTAGGCATTTTAGCTATAAAATACAATCCAAATTTTAGAAAGACTGTATCATATGAAAGGAGAGATTTTGGACAAACTATCAAAATTTATATAGGATTATGATGATATATATATTTGATTTTTATATGATTTACTTATACTAAGGTATCTCATAGTATTTTACAGGCACTTTTGAATAGATACATGAGAGAGGTAGATACAAGAGAGAGGTAGATGCAGGTTAGGGGTTAGGGATTAGGGCCATTATTTAGGGTTTACGGATTTAGAGAGAGAGAGAGACTACTTTTGACATGCAACCGTAAACCCTAAATAATGCCCCTAAACCCTAAACCCAAGTAACCCTAAATAATTCTTCCAAATACTAAACCCTAACCCCTAAACCATAAACCCTAAATAATTCCTCTAAGCCCTAAACCCTAAACCTGAGAAAGGGAGTCCTAGTTTTCTTGTTTCCATTTGCTTCGTTGATAACGGAGAGGGAAAGATAGAGGGGAGAGATAGGATATATAGGAATGATAGGGGAATGACTGGGATGCATGATTAAACCTAACCCCTAACCCCTAACCCCTATTTCCTAACCCCTAAACCCTAAACTTGAGAAACCATAAACCCCTAAATCCTAAACACTAAACCCAAGAAACCCTAAACCTCTATCTCTCTATCTCCCTATCTCACTATATCCCCATCACTATCATTCCTCTACCTCTCAATCTCTCTCCCTGTGCTTTAGCCATGTCCCTCACTCTATATCTCCCTATTGGTCCTCTCTCTCTAAACACTAAACCCTAAACCTCTATACCTTAACCCCTAAACCCTAAACGTGAGCAACCCTAAACTCTATCTCCTATCTCTCCCTTATCTCCCTATCTCTATCGTCCTTCTACCTCTCAATCCTTCTCCCTATTTCTCTAGACATATCGCTCACTCTCTATCTCCCTATCTCTCCCCTTTGTCACCTCTATCTCTCCCTATCTGTCTCCTCTCTCTTTGTATCTAGCTATCTCCAAAATTGAGAAACCCTAAACCCAGGTACACCCTAAATCCAATCAACTCTAAACCTATATCTCCTTATCTCTCCCCCATCTCCCTATCTCTATCATCCCTCTACCTCTCTTGATCTCTCTCCCTATGTCCCTGGCCATGTGCCTCACTCTCTATCTCCTTATCTCTCTCCTCCATCTCCTTTCTCTATCTCCCTATAATTCCTCTCTCTATAAACCCTAAATCCAAAACCCTAAACCTCTAAACCTAACCCCTAACCCCTAAACAATTTAAATCCTAAACCCTAAATAATGCCCCTAAACCCTAACCCCTGACCCCTAAACCTGAGAAACCCTAAACCCCTAAACCTTAAACCCCAAACCCCTAAACCCTAAACCCAAGTAACCCTAAACCACTATCTCCCTATCTCTCCCCTATCTCCCTACCACCTATGTCCCTCTACCTCTCAATCTCTCTCCCTATGTCTCTAGCCATGTCCCTCACTCTCTATCTCCCTATCTCTCCCCTCAGACTCCTCTATATCTCCCTATCATTCCTCTCTCTCTATAAACCCTAAATCCAAAACCCTAAACCTCTAAACCTAACCCCTAACCCCTAAACAATAAATCATAAACCCTAAATTATAATGCCCCTAAACCCTAACCCCTAACCCCTAAACCTGAGAAACCCTAAACCCAAGTAACCATAAACCACTATCTCACTATCTCTCCCCTATCTCCCTATCACCTTTGTCCCTCTACCTCTCAATCTCTCTCCCTATGTCTCTTGCCATGTCCCTCACTCTTTATATCCCTATCTCTCCCCTCAAACTCCTCTATATCTCCCTATTGGTCCTTTATCTCTCTCTAAACCCTAAACCCTAAACCTCTAAACCTTAACCCCTAACCCCAAAACCCTAAACCCTAAACCCTAAATAATGCCCCTAAACCCAAGCAACCCTAAACCTCTATCTCCCTATCTCTATCATCCCTCTACCTCTCAATCTCTCTCTCTCTCTCTATGTCTCTAGACATGTCTCTCACTCTCTATCTCCTATCTCTCCCCTTTGTCTCCTCTATCTCTCCCAAACTCTATCAGTCCCCTCTCTCTATCTCTCTTTAAACTGTAAACCCTAAACCCCTAAACCCGAGCAACCCTAAACCTCTAAACCCTAAATAATTCCCCTAACCAACCTCTAAACTACTTCTCTATATAGGTGCAACTAATACCACTTTTTCATTGTTTTCCACATTTAATTATATTCTTTTCCATTTTCCAAGTCCTACATGTGTCCAAGTTGTATTGTTTGTCAAGTTTCTAGTCTAATTGTTAGTCCCAGCTCTCATGGTTATTAAAATGTTAGTATATTATAGTTAGATTTATTCTTTAGTAACATTAATTTACACATTGTTGCACAAACAACCACACTGAAACATAACCTTACCTAATTAAGGTTAACCTTTTAAAAGGTTCTTTCATAAATGGCGAGCTTAACAGATCCAACTAGTTCAATGTTCTTATAGTCCATGCTTACCCTTCCAAGAGAGTTCATGCCATGTTAACTTTGCATTATGTACTAACATATCACATGAAGGACATCATCATCACAAGGAATAACAATGTCATGAAGGATTAATGAAGGTGTAGCTTCACCACATAAAGTATCATTCATAATTTTATCACTAGAGGGTAAGGGTATATCATGTGTATCCTTCTCAAACCATGTATCATGAATCAAATCATATGAAGGATTGCGTAAAGCAATTTAGGGCATGAAATCCAAAATGCCCCAAAACACAACCCCCGCTGCCCCACCATTCCTATCCCCGAAATATTGGAACATAGTCTAGAAAAGTGATTATTTCACCTGATGAACAAAATTGAATATTTTATTATTGATTATTTGAGTAATTCATTAGTGATGATTCGTAGTGTTTAAAAAATCCTTATGGATCAATGTGTAAAGAAGCTACCAATGTTAATTTGCCCTCCTCCTTCACTAGAAACGGTCTTTAAGGAGGTTCATATATTGATGGGAGATCCAAGATTTAAGAGGTGTATTTTCAAAAAGAGTAAAAAGCCTCCCCTCTTACCCCATCATGATTTCCTTCACTCTTAGTCGATTTCTCCTCCCCATCCTCCCCTCTTACCCCTCCCCTCTCTTTCCTGACCCGATCTTGTTAGCTCCCCTCTCCCTTCTCCTATCTTTGTCCTTTTTTCCCCTCTTTACCGGTTCTTGCCCCCACCCCCCCTCTGTCCCCTCCTTGTCCCCTTTTGTGGGATTGAGTCTTTGCCCCTCCTCTTTTGCCCTCATCTTATCCCCTTTTCCTCTCCCCCCCTAGGCTCCTCTCCCCCCTTTCCCTTTGCTCCTTGTCCTCCCTCCTCTTTACCCTCCTTGGCCCGTTCTCACCTTTTTATTTCTCATACTCTTGTCCCCTAGCTTAACCTCCCATCTCCAACCTCTAGATCTCGTTGCCCCCTTCTCCCTCCTCTTTAATTTCTAGGTTTTTAACTGTATCCTTCATTTCTTGTTGCCCCCTGGTGCTCCGTTTGTGGCTTGGAGTTTGTTGTGAATATATATTTATATATATTATTTGGTTGTTGTAGCTTGGCTTCCCTTTTATGATTTACTCTTCTCTCTTATGCTTTCTCCCAGTTAGTTTCTTTCCTCCTTTGGATAGTTATTGGCTTACCTTTCCTTTTTGTTAGCCCCCCTCCTTTGCCTTCATAGTTCACCTCTCTCTCTCTTTTAACTTGGAGCCCTCTCTTGTTCTTTATATGTAGCTTTTCCCAATCTATCCCTCACATTTTAAGCTCTTTGGTTGTCCCCCCCTTTTTATTATTTATTTAATTATTTAATTATCTTATCTCTTTCATCCTCAGTTTGTTCTTTATGGTTGATTGTATTACAGTTATTCCTCTTTTTGCTCCCTTCTAATTTGTGGCCTTGCTCCTTTGTTTGCTTTTTTAATTTTCTTTACTTGGGTCTTCCTCTCATCCTAGTTAGTCTTTCTTTGTTTGTTTTGTCTTAGTGTGCCTAGATGTCCCCCACTCCTCTTTGTCCCTCACTTCACTAGGTTTGATAGGCAACTATCCTTCTCCCTTATTTGATCTTGGTTTCCGCCTCACATCTCTCTCTCCTTTTAAGTGGTCTTAAGTCTGCATACTGTCATTCATGTTCTCTCTTCTCTTGCTTGCTATCTTTCTCCTAATGATGGATCACTGTGTGTGATTCGAAACATTGAGGAAAATAATAATACACAGTCAAATCTAGGAGCATTTCAAACTCAACATCATGGACTGTGGAAAATTGATGACTACCAGTAAAAAGCCATTTTCCCAAATTTTTTTAGAAAATGGATATCCATTTTCAAGGTTTGGTATCCAAACCAAAATAGATATCCATTTCAAAGTCAAACTTTTCCAAGTCGTGAATTTGGCTAAGTAAAAACACAATTTTTTTCCTATTGCCACTTCTTGTCCTGTGATGATCCTGCACATACCCATGACATCCCAACAAAGGGGGACCACTCACACAAGAGATGGTTTAACTAGGAGGTACGAGCCCTCAAGCAATTGGAATGGTCACTAGTCAATTTTGTGCAGGCACAATTCCTAATGTAAAAGATGGAATAAATTCACAACCAATCCTATCGATGATGTGTTAGCATGGGAAGACTCAACAGAACAAGGGGAACAACTTTCGTATACAAAGTTTCTTCAGGCAAGGTCAGAAAATGCTCGCTATCCAAGGTCCCATATACGTCCAAGTAGTTCAGAGGACCACAATGACCCAGGAGGACTATAGTGCCCCAAGCGGACTATAGCATGTCTCTCTAGTGTCCCTTCCTAGCACTAGTGTCCTTTTCTAGTGATAGGGTTGTAAATTGGTGCTTGTGTCCAAGTCTAGCACTGTTATCTTTCCATAGTGTCCAAACACAAAATTTCCTTAGAATGCCTACTTAAGACTTTGACCCAAGGTCAAACAAGGACTCTATGATGAGTGCCAGGTAGCACCCATAATAATACACCTTTTTACCTCTCTTTTCCAACCTTCTTATTCCATTGTCCTGATAATTGCACCAAAGTTTTTTTTTTCTTTTTGAAATGCACCTGGTAAACTTTTTAACGTGACTGGCGACGCTGGTGCGACACACCCTCCGGCTCCACGCGAATGCTTTTGCCTAGAGCAATGAACCGGTGAGGCCACAACTGGGGGACCTCATCCCCTAGGAAGAACACTTCAAACTCGTGAGCTCATTGGCCTAGCGAAGGCATAAATCCTTGCGAGCTCGTTGGCCCAGCGGGGGTTTGAACTCTGGTGGCCGCCACTACATCCTGAGTGACTTAACCACCGAACCATGCCATCATCGGCAATAATTGCACCAAAGTAGATTGATAAGATTTGTTCTAATTATATTAATGAGAGATGAATTATCGAAAGTCATGATTTTTGATTGAAGGACTAATGTGCAGCAATTTAATGGAAATATGTAGAAATTCTTTCTTTTTAAATCTACAGGTGTAGATGTTCGGGCAAAGGCAATTTTGAGCATCTCCAAAGATGGTCCTAATAATCTCTGGAGTTGACATGAAGGATACCACACCAATCTCTGATGTTTTCCAATATGATTGGAGAGATTTTGAGATAAGAGGCCAAAGGGTGAATGATACAGAGTGCACAACAGGAAGCAACACACAATTGATCAACGAGATGTGGCCTATGTCTTGGCGACCAAACCTTGTCGGCCAAACATACCCCGTCGGCCACTTACTAACTTCTCCTACCAATCTTCCAACTTCCCCGGATGGCCAACTTCACTCATATACATCACTTCATTTGTTATTTCCGGTGGACTACAGTCCATATGCACCAGTTCACCACTACACCCGGTCACCTTCTTGTATCTAACACAATGTATGTTTCAACATGCATTCTCAAAATACATTTGCGATATACATTTGGTGGGACCCTTCCTTCGGTGTGACTTAACTCATCGACAAGTTTGAAAACTACTCCACTGATACACATCGACCACGCTGATACCAATCAACTTGTATGTGCTTCGCTCGACTTACTATTGTCAGTCACCATTTGTATCCAATGAAGGTTGTGTCCTCAACATGCATTCGATTCCACCGTTGCGGCCAGTCACCTCTTGTATCATATGAAATGTATATTCTCAATGTACAATGCAATATGCATTTGCAATATACATTCGAGGAATTGATATAAGGATTGCATCAATATATTCTCTTTGGCGAGACTAAACCCGATCTTTGCCGATGCCTTTCTATCGGCGTAACACCAAGGATCGGTGCAACTGCAAAAGGTTTCTTTGAAAGCTATGTCACGCCACTGACACTTCGTTTACTCTGTGATTACACAGACACCAAACCAACACACAAAAACAAAGGCTCGATAGTACGAACACCCTCTGTGAACACTTGATCGCCGCCAACTTGGCCACTTCTCAACAACACTTTTCCTATCACTTCTACGACTAGTCACATAGAGATGCCTAGTTGACTTATACCAAACTCCTTGGGTCTTTGGGTGTCTGATCCAGAACAACAGAAAACACAAAATACATACTGTATCCCTCCATCAAACTGAGAATGAGAATGCTTTCGGTGGATAGAGGAATAACACTCCATTTGTTCACAAAACCCTAGTTTCTAGGTTTTTAGATCAATCTCTGTAAAAGGAATAATATCTGACAACCTTCAACACTCTAAATCACCAGATTACTATCAAATGGAACTACTTCAATGCATGAATACTACCAGTCAGTACAGAATGACAATCACAGAGAAATACTCAGAAAGAATAATGTTCAACACCCAAAATCCAGTTCTTCATTCATTTACTCCCATCTGTGTCTCTATTACATCCAACTTCTCACCTATAAAAGGCTTGAGATAGTAGTTTACATCCTCCAACCGTGCAAAACTGATTTGAAAATAGTTAGCCGTTGGATTTCTCCTAACACAAGAAAACTACATGTTTTCCTTGTGTGATTACATCAAACTTGACCAAAACATGGTCTACATAGGTCTAGTGACCAAATTGACACAAAGGCCTTATTACAAACATGATGGGCTTAAAAAGCCTTTATTGAAACAAAACAAAAACATGACTCCTGCACCATAGAGAGGGTGCTCCTGCACCATACTCCCCTTGTAGGAAAAAACTCAAGTCCCTTGAGTTGCTAACTGTTGGAGTGTCGTCCCATGCTTCAAAATGTTTGCCTCACTCATCTAGGTAGCCTCTGAATTAGAAAGATTCTACCACTTGACCAAGTACTCCTTGTACATTCCTTCTCTTTTTGACACCCTTGGAATCTAAGATGCATTCCAACTGTACAGGCTTACTTGGAGGTAGATCTTTGATCTAGTCTTCATCTTCAATCACGACATCTGATCCATATTCAGCATTCAATGGAGGTCTGAATGGAAATAGGTCTGCAACATTGAATATGGGAGAAATACCAACACCGGATGGCAATTCTATCTCATATGCATTTGGACCAAACTTATGCACTACCTTGCATGGTCCTATTTTCTTCATCAGAAGCTTGGTTGGCTGTCCTTTAGGAAACCTTTCCTTCCTTAGATAGGCCACCACCAAATCTCCCACCTTGAACTGTACATCTCTCCTTTTGAGATCTGCTCTATCCTTGTATTTAGAGACTGTTTTCTCCAACCAAACTTTGACTTGATCATGAACTGCTTTCATGGTGGCAGCAAAATCTTCTCCTAGAGCACTCCTCTTATCCCAACCTTGTAGGTCTTTGAGTTCAAGTGGTCCTCTTGGATGGAAACCATAAACAATTTCAAATGGACTCTTCCCAATACTTCTATTGACTGAATCATTGTAAGCATACCTAGCTTGACTGATCACCAATTCCCATGCCAACCCATGTTGCTTGGTAAGGCATCTCAGAAGGCTTCCCAAGGACCTATTAGCAACCTCAGTCTGACCATCAGTTTGGGGATGGTAGGCTAATGAGAAAGACAATTGTGTGCCCAATTTTCTCCATAAGGTCCTCCAAAAATGACTAACAAACTTGGAGTCTCTATCAGTGACAATTGAAAGGGGTAAACCATGGATTCTAACCACTTCTTTGAAAAAGAGACCAGCAATGTGAGATGCTTCATTTGTGCATTTGCATGGCACAAAATGAGCCATCTTACTAAATCTATCCACAATGAGAAAAACATTGTCTACACCCCTTGCTGTCTTAGGAAGACCAAGTACAAAATCCATACTAATGCTCTCCCAAGGCCTGTTGGGAATAGGGAGTGGTTGGTACAAACCAGCATTAGAAGACATACCTTTGGCCTTTTGACATATGGTACAACTTGTAACATATCTCCTCACATCCGACTGTACTTTTGGCCAATAGTAGAATCTAGTGACTTGTTCCAAAGTCTTGTCCAACCCAAAATGTCCTCCTAAGGTTCCATTGTGCTTCTTCTTGATGATGTTATCCCTCATTGAACATTTAGGAACACATAGCAAACTGCCTTTAAATAGGAGACCTTCCTGCAACACAAAATATGAATATTCACCATGAAAAGTGTTAGCCAAACTAGCACAAACTTCATAAGCAGCCTTGAAATCTACATCCTCTTTGTATAACTCCTTCAAACAATCTATCCCCATGCTTTCCATCTGTACTTCCTATATGACCAACATCCTTCTACTTAAAGCATCAGCCACTTTGTTGGCAACACCCTTTTTATGCTTAATAGTGAAGGTATAGGCCTGCAATTGTTCCATCCACTTGACATGCCTATGATTCAACTTTTCTTGACTATTTAGGAAGCTAAGAGCATGATTATTAGTAAGAACAATGAATTCTTTGGGTAGTAAATAGTGTCTCCACTTTTTGAGAGCTTGCACCATTGCATAAAGCTCTAAGTCATAGGTAGAATACCTTTGTTTAGTCTCATTCAACTTCTCTAAAAAAATGCCACTAGATGTCCATCTTAACTGAGAACAACACCTATTTCTTGTTGACTTGCATCACATTCTACTACAAAAACTTTGTCAAAATCAGGGAGCACTAATGTAGGTAATTCAGCCACTTTCTGCTTCAACAATTCAAAGCTATCATTTGCTTGCTTTGTCCATTGAAATTTGCACTTTACTCCACCCTTGATGGTGTTAAGAATAGGAGCACTTATGTGACTGAATCCTCTAATGAACTTCCTATAAAAAGTTCCCAAGCCATGGAAACTTCTAACATTTCCCACTGTCCTAGGAGTAGGCCAATTGAGAATAGCCTCAACCTTTGTGGGGTCCATCTTCAAACAAACATTAGAAATCACAAAACCAAGATACACAAGCTCAGTTTTCATGAAATCACACTTATCCAAGTTGATCATCAACTTACTCTCATGCAACTTCTTCATCACCTGTCCAAGATGCTTCACATGTTCTTCTTTTGTCCTGCTGAAAATAAGTATGTCATCAAGATAAACAATTACAAATTTGCCAATGAATTCAACAAGTACCTCATTCATCAAACACATGAATGTGCTTGGGGAATTACTGAGGCTGAATGGCATGACAAGCCACTCATAGAGACCTTCATTTGTCTTGAAGGAAGTCTTCCATTCATCTCCCTGCCTAATTCTGATTTAATGATAACCAGATTTCAAATCAATCTTGGAATAATAACATGACCCTCCAAGATAGTCCAAAAGATCCTCAATCCTTGGCATGGGGAATCTATACCTTATTGTGATCTTATTTATGGCCCTTGAGTCTGTACATAGTCTCCACTTCCCATCTTTCTTTGGAGCAAGTACACTAGGGACTGCACATGGACTAAGACTCTTTCTAATCAATCCTTTATCTAAGAGTTCTTGAATTTGTCTACTCACCTCTTTATTTTGCTGTGGTGTCAATTTGTAGGCAGCCTTATTGGGCAATGTGGCACCTGGGATCAAGTCAATTTGATGACTTATATCTCTCATGGGTGGTAAGGAGTTAGGAGTTTCCTCTACCACAAGATCCTGGTACTTATCCAACAATTGTTGTACTTCTAGTGGAATCTCTTTCTAATTTTTGTCTTGTTGTCCTGATTCATCTTTAGGATTCATTATTAAGGCATATCCTTGGGTATCCTTCTCCTTCATGAGGTTTAAGAACTATTTACCACTAACCATCATGACACTGGTGTCATTACTCTTCTCTCCAATATGCTCTTGCATAGGATCCATCCTAAACTTCCTTCCATTCTTGGTGACGAGGTGTGTGTTCTTCTCACCATCATGTTGTGCCTTCACATCATACTGCCATGGACATCCAAGAAGAAGGTGACAAGCATCCATAGGAATAATCTCACATAGTACCTTGTCCTTATAATCACCTATCTCAAACTCAACCCAGGTTTGTTCTTCTATCATGTAGTTTTGATTCTTATTCAACCAAGAGATCTTATGAGGACTAACATGGGGCAGCCTTTTCAACTTACATTTTTCTACCATTTCAGTAGACACTACATTCTCAGTAGAACCTGAATCAACAATGATTTTACAAAGCTTACCATATGCTATACCTTGGGTTCTAAAGAGAGTCTTCCTTTGTGGGGGTTCTTGCTTCAATGGCATCTTCATCAAGGTTCTCTTGATCATCATGCTCTCTCCTTCAAGGACTGGTGCAACAATACTAATAGGTGAATTCACACTTTGGCAATCATCATCTTTTAACAATTGATTCCTTCTCCCACCATCATGGGAACTAGATGCCTTCTCAAGGCATTTGCTCATAGTATGGCCTACTTGATTGCAACCATAGCTTCTTCCAGTGAAAACTCTGGGTCCTCTGCCTGCACCACCACCTCTACCTCTGCCATTTGGTCTTCTCCAACCTCTGAAACCACCACTTCTATGATCTACATCAGAATGATACTCTTGTTGACTCAAATTTTCATTTCTACTTGACTGTCCTCTACCAAAACTGCCTCTTCCCCTATTATTTCTGCCACCTCTTCCTCTGGTGTTTTGATCACTCTTTCTTTTCAACTTATCCTTTGCCCTAGAGGCTAATTGAAAACATTCATCCACTATTTTAGGAACCACCATATTGAATTCATCTTGTATGTTATACCTCAAACCATCTAGATATCTGGCCACCATCTCTTTCTCCTCCTCCTTATGATTGGCTCTCATGCTCAATCTATGAAATTTTTCAATATATGTGGCCACATCCATATCCTTTTGTCTGAGATGATTGAACTTCCTAATGGTCTACAACTCATAATCAGATGGCATGAACTTGTCTCTCAGCATGGCCACCACTCTAATCCATTTGGTGATAGGGTTCTTTCCAACTTTCTCTCTTTCACATTGTGTATAGTTCCACCAGACCAGGGTAGAACCTCTCAATCTTGTCTTAGCAAACTTGACTTTCTTGTTGTCACTATACTCCTTGAAGTCAAAATAGTTACACATGGCTTCAATCCAATCCATGAGAGCATCTCCATCTAGTTTCCCATTAAATGTAGGAACATCCATCTTTGGATCACCACTATCTCCATGACCTTTGAGTGCCTTCAAAAATGCCTTTTGGTCTACCGACATACCTTCTCCTTGAGGGCTCTCCTCTGCCTCTTCTTCTTCTTCTTCTGAATCAGAAGTACTTCCATCCTCTTTACTCTTACCCTTGGACTTCCCTTCTTTCAACCTTTCTTCGAGCATCTCCTCTACCATCTTCTTGATGGCTTCTTTGCTCATAGACTTGGGAGACATTGTGCTAGCCTTAGCTTCTATCTCTGTGTCTGACATGCACTGCTCCAATTCAAATATTGGCTCTGATACCAATATGATGCAGAGTGCACAACGGGAAGCAACACACAATTGATTGGCAAGATGTGGCCTATGTCTTGGTGACCAAACCTTGTCGGCCAAACATACCCCGTCGGCCACTTACTAACTTCTCCTACCAATCTTCCAACTTCCCCCGATGACCAACTTCACTCATATACATCACTTCATTTGTTATCGCCGATGGACTACAGTCCATATGCACCGGTCCACCACTACACCCGGTCACCTTCTTGTATCTAACACAATGTATGTTTCAACATGTATTCTCAAAATACATTTGTGATATACATTTGGTGGGACCCTTCCTTCGGTGTGACTTAACTCATCGGCGAGTTTGAAAACTACTCTGCCGATACACATCAGCCACGCTGATACCAATCAACTTGTATGTGCTTCACTCGACTTACTATCGCCGGTCATCATTTGTATCCAATGAAGGTTGTGTCCTCAACATGCATTTGATTCCACCGTTGTGGCCAGTCACCTCTTGTATCATATGAAATGTATATTCTCAATGTATAATGCGAAATGCATTTACAATATACATTTGAGGAATCGATACAAGGCTTGCATCAATGTATGCTCTTCGGCGAGACTAAACCTGATCTTCCCTAACACCCTTCTATCGGCCTAACACCAATGATTGATGCAACTCCAAAAGGTTTCTCTAAAAGCTATGTCACGCCACTAACACTTTGTTTACTCTACGATTACACAGACACAAAACCAACACACAGAAACAAGGGCTCAACAGTACAAACACCCTCTGTGAACACTTGATCGCCACCAACTTGGCCACTTCTCAACAACACTTTTCCTATCACTTCTACGACTAGTCACATAGAGATGCCTAGTCGACTTATACCAAACTCCTTGGGTCTTTGGGTGTCTGATCCAGAACAACAGAAAACACAAAATACATACTGTATCCCTCCATCACATTGAGAATGAGAATGCTTTCAGTGGACAGAGGAATAACACTCCATTTGTTCACAAAACCCTAGTTTCTAGGTTTTCAGATCAATCTCTATAAAAGGAATAATATCTGACAACCCTCAACACTCTAAGTCACCAGATTACTATCAAATGGAACTACTTCAATGCATGAATACTACCAGTCAGTATAGAATGACAATCATAGAGAAATACTCAGAAAGAACAATGTTCAACACCCAAAATCCAGTTCTTCATTCATTTACTCCCATCCGTGTCTCTATTACATCCAACTTCTTGCCTATAAAAGGCTTGAGACAACAGTTTACATCCTCCAACCATGCAAAACTGATTTGAAAATAGTTAGCCATTGGATTTCTCCTAACACAAGAAACCTACATATTTTCCTTGTGTGATTACATCAGACTTGACCACAACATGGTCTACATAGGTCTAGTGACCAAATTGACACAAAAGCTTTATTACAAACATGATGCACTTAAAAAGCCTGTATTGAAACAAAACAAAAACATGACTCCTACACCATAGAGAAGGTGCTCCTACACCAGTGAATCATCTCTAGAGCAGGATAGAAATCATAAGCACATCTCTGGAGCTACAGACAAATAGTACACACCTTTGGAGCCCTCCTTAATGCACTGCAGAGTTCAAACATCACTATCAGTCAGCACTTCTGGTGGCAATTGGAGTGCTCTAGGGATTACTTAGCCCACACTTGAGTAATCGAGTGAAGACTCTAGTTAACTGCTAAAAGTTTAATTCCTCTTTTATTGATTTTGCATGAGTTCTCGACAAACTGATTAAGTACCTATATTTTAGGGCCTCGTTGCCCAGTTGTTATTTGAAACTAAGACTCCAGGTTTAGTGGGACTGTTGTTCCACTAAAATCTATTTCAATTGCATGATTTTACTCTGCAGTTAAATAGTTGATAGAATAAGAGATTGATGCTATCTCATAGATAAATTGGTAGTTAGAGTAAGTGATATCTCATTGCTGGATTTGATATAAATATATAAGGTAGAAGCAGAAGAAAGATATAGATTATTATTATTGTAATCTCATTTGGATATAGATACTTTTTTGAATACAAAAGGATATTGATGGGATTAGATTGAAGAAGAATTGTGATATTACATTCTTGTACTGATTTATTGCCTTAGTCTTCAATCCTGAGGGTGAGGAGCAAGGGCCAACTCCCGCCATCAAGACAGGAGGCTAGTATTTATTTTGTTCATTATTTTGTTTCAAATTCTGCTTAGGAAGATAGTTATTATTTTCTTATAGATAAATGCATGCTTCAGTTGAATGGATTAGAATAGATCAATGTTAGCTATTTATTATTTCACCTTTATTTCCAGTATTCTCAGAATTTACTTTCATAGCAGATAAATCATCAACATTAATTTCCATAGCAAATAAGATTAGCAGAATTAGTTAAATGGACTTGTAACTATAGGATTCCTAATTACAGATAGCTAAGGACACAACCCTGAATTTGACACATGAAAACATGATTAAATGCTGAGGACCAACGACCCTTGTCATTTTTGGCGCCGTTGTCGAGGATCTCTGTGTTAATTAGGGAAACTTAGTTAAATAGTTTTTAGGATAAATTGAATCTGTATGGTTCGAGCTAGGGATTCAAAAGGAAGATACATAAAATAGACATCCCAACAACAAACTATAGGAGAAAGTTGTAGGGTGGCACAAGATCTTGTTGAAGAGAGGCACCTAGAACCTACCTTGGAAACTACACCCCAACTCAATAATTCCTAAAATCCTCCAAGTCCTTCAATCTCTGAATATATCCAAGAATTGCAAGAAAGATTCCAGGCAGATCCTTTGATAGAAACTAATTCCTCAGAACCCCACACCGAATCTCAAAGAGAAGAATCAGTATCAGACATGGATGATAATCATGATGAGGAGGATAATCAAGCTCCAAGAACCTTCTCATATCCCATTGTTTTGGCTGCTAAAGATAATGCCCCTATGAAGAATATTTCACCTTCACATTTGCCAAATTTTAGGGGTCTTGCTTTTGAGGATCCAGATCAGTTTTTGTTTGAATTCAAAGTGGTATGCCAGACTTATGATTATGGATCAGATAATCAAAAATTCAAATTTTTCCCCTCAACACTGAAAGGTTTTGCTATGAGATGGTTCATGGGTTTGCCCCAAAACTCCATCCATTCCTGGGAATAGATGGAAACGGAGTTTTTGGGAAAATACTAGGATTACTGTAGAGTCAGTGATAAAAATGAGGAATTGTTCAAAATTAAACAAAGAGATGATGAAACCTTAGAGGACTATGTGGATAGATTCAACTTTGCTTTGAGAAGGTATGGCAATCCTGTGGCTCACTCTTTGGCTAGAACCCTATTTGTAAAAGGAATAGACAAAGAATCAAAACAAGCACTGGATCTAATGGGGAAAGGTAATATCAATAAAATGGATATGCCTGCTATAGAACTCTGTAGGAACTATTCCAGAACCCAAGATGGAGTGAGAACACTATTGTGCCTTGCACACATGCCCCATTTTGACAAATGGAGACCCCCTCTTTTGCTTTGGCTTGGAGTCTCAAACTTTGTTACTTATGATGATGGGAAAGTGAATTTGTGCTTAGAGTGCATGATTTGTTCTAGATTTGAGTATTTTGCATGTTTGGAGTCATTTGATGTTGTGCATGATTGCTTTGGAGGTGTCTTGGGTGGTCATGTGCTTAAGAAATAACCATTTGTTACTTTCTGCACTAAAATTGGGTGTTACTGTATTTTGCTCCAAAATCCCATGTCACTGGATATTGCCCTTGAGATTGCATTTGCAAGATGTGTCATGTTGAAATTCTTAGTTTCTAGATATTACAGTTGCAAAATCATGTCAAGTTCCATTAGATTTCACTAAGGAGTCAATAAGCTTTCACCCTGATACATGTTTCTGAAGCCCTGATTTGGCTATGTCTGAAATTCTAAAAATCCTGAAAAATGGCTAAGTCTGAAATCTGGTGGAACCACAAAATTCTAGAATCTGTATATGAAATCCTATGGATCTAGAACCCATCTCAAACATCTTGAAATTATATTTAAAAATATTTAAAGTATAATAAATTTATTTTTAAATATACTTTCACCCTAGACATTTCCAAATTTGGTGCCAAAAATGACCCCAACTGCAAAAAGAGCTAAAAACACCCCCTACTAACCTTTGCACCAAATTCACCTCTGACCGACCTCTCTCCAAGCTACCGCTAAGTTGGTTGGCACCAAAATCCCCACCAACACACTCTGCGCTAAAAATAGACCCAATAGACCTGCGCTAAAAAGTGAACCGACTGACCCCATGAAGCATCATTTTAGTCGGTCAGACCCAAAATCCGCGCTAAGATCGGATGGACCCAAAATCCATGCTAAGGTTGGATGAACCCAAAATCTGCACTAAGGTTGGATGAAGTCAAAATCCCCGCTAGGTCAGTTGGAAGCAAAATCAGCACTAAGTCAGTAACCCCCAAAATTAGCGCTTTTTGGTATTTTGGCCTGAAAATTGAGTTTTTCAAGGTGTAAATTGAATTTTCGTGGTGAATTTGAATTGCATATCTATTTGTCATATCATGATGAATATTTTACTAAATTTGTGTGGATTTTTGACATGTTTTACAACAATTAATGCTATTGCACATGAAAAGTTTGTGACCCCCAAAAATCTCGCTTTTTACAGAAAAGGCTAGAAAAATATGAAATAAAAGTTTGCAAATGGATTCTAATGATGACACAAACTTCCTAGATCAATATATAGGCCAAATGGGTACTTGAAAATGGCAAAAAATGTAGAAAATCATGTGAAAATCACCAGATTTAAGAGGTTGTTTATACGAAGGTGACATTGACAATGAGCTATTTTTGATTGATCCATGACTGCAAATGGACATATCTTGACCCAAATTGATGGAAAATGATTGTTTAAGATGAAATTGATGCTTTGCATTGTGAAATGTAGGTCTTGGAGGACATATGACCTTGTTGGAGCTATCTTGGAAGGATGAACATACAATAGTATCCTACTGACCCAAAAATGCAGAATTGACATTCTATCAACCAAATTGCTACTGCACCTGCAAGAGAAAGTTAGTATGATGTCCAAGATGATGGAGATAAGCTATAGGAGATAAAGACATACAAGATCAAGTCTATTTCATTGTTGTTCCTACAGATCTAGTCCAATGTCCAAGACATACATATAGTTGTTCCTGTAGTCCAGTCATCAAGAATTAGTCCAACAAGCATCTAGTTGGATATATCTTCACTAATAAAGTGCCACATACTTCTCTTGGTCCATTCAACAATTGGAATCCTATGAATCCACATCAGCTCAAGTTTTCAAGTGTCATGTGACTTTATTTTAGCTTTATTAGGCCTTGAAAATTGACTTTTCATCATGTACAACCAAACGGGTATCCATTTTGTCCAGATTCAATGTATTTGCAAGCTATATTTTGTCTTTTTCTTAAAGGACAAATGTAAATCCAAAAATGTAAAAAACTTCTGTACTTCATTAAATTCCATGTAATCTGGACCATTGGTGTTGAGTTAATCTCCACCGTCCATTGAAAAACTTGGTATGGTTCCTTGTCTATAAAAGAGCCATCCTTTTCTCTCATTTGTAAGTAAGATTAGATACTGAATTGCTAAGACTTTGCCAAAATACAGTCAATACAAAGCAAGTTTTGCAGGTTGCTGGGAATTTATGTTTATGTGTTGTCTCATTTTAGTTTTCATGGTTCATATCAATCTGAATTTAATTAGTTGTGCTTTTGTAATGATGGGTAAATGTTAAGATATCTGATGAATGCTTTGGTCCATACTATTAGTGCTTGCCAATGGTAAGTTGCTGTGTATAGTTAGCCTGGGCCCTGTCATTGAATCTAGTTCAGTTGCACTCCACTAGTTAAGCTGCACCATTGTCTGGGTGTTTAATAAGTGAATGCAATTTGAAAATCATAATGATCCTCTGAATATTGCATCATTTCTTGCAACATTGTGGGTTTCCTATCCTAGTGAAACATGGAATGATTTATTGAAAGTATTTGTCTATCTGCAATATTTTACCCCATTGTGACTGTCACTTAGGATCTCTTATCCCTTCTCTCTCTCTCTCCTTTTCCTTTTGCATTCTATTTATATCAAGTTTGTTAGGTTAGGTTAGAAGCAACATCTACATTACAAATTTGTTGAAAGTATCATAGGGTATCTACATACACTGCTGTCATATTCTATAAACCTTGCATTTCGTGTAAGACCCCTGGTCAGTACAGCTAGAACATTCCAACTAAGAGATTCCAAGCAAGCTAAGACCTAGCTGTAGAAACCTTGGAGTAGTCTTATCTAGGGTAAGATACTTTTCAAGAGAGGTGTGATACCAACAATCATACCTGTGTTGTTGTTTGCAAAAACACCCAAGTCTTTCAAAGGGAAGACTGAAATAAGACAGTTAATGGAGGAAATTGAAAATCTTAAAACATATATTCTAGTCCAACTGAATACCACATTAGATGGGATTTAGGCAAAAACTAGAGCAACTGATCACAGTAGAACAACTGAACCACTCTCCATATATTGTCCTAGGTGTAGGAACAAACACTTGTTGAGAGAATGCCCTTTAGATAAATTGGAGATCTATCAAATCTGTTACAGGGAACATCCTACCAGTTAGTGTGATCAGCTCCCATCCTTAAAAAGGCTAACTAAAAAGAATGCCATTATAGAGGAGGAGTTGAACTATGTAGGACAAAAACAAGATGGGAATTTTCCTTATAATCAATATCCAAACCAGGCTTCTTATCGGGGTCCTTCAAACTGGGGAAATAATCAATAGAATCTAGTGTGGCATGGGCCTCAGAATATTCCTCCTTGGGGGCCACAAGATTGGCCAAACCAACAATGGCAGAACCAACATTGGCAAAATCAGCCCTAGGGAAATCAACAATGGCCACAACAGTTTGGATCACAAAATATGTAGTCTCATTGGGGTCCTCAATAGGGTTATAATCAACAATACCAGAAACAATCTTGACGTTTCCAACCTCAACAACAAGCATTGCTAATTGGACCCCCCAACACACAAGGACATTCACAAAATGAGCCAGTTAAATAGCCACCTTTACCAGCCCAACCTATACCAAACCCACAGAATAAACATGGAGTAGCTGTTTACATGACAGAATAAGAAAACATAGATGGTATTAATTCCATATATTCCAATAATCTCCAGCTGTGTTCTGGGAAAGCACTTCCAAGACCATCTCCTCCAACTATAGTTGAAGTAACCAATGATGAGGAACCTAAAAATCCATCCACTCAACTTCAAGATGAGATTACTATCGAAACAATGTTGAAAGAACCATCCTTGGATAACTTCAGAGTTCCTCCTAAAGGAACTGCTCTGAAAAACACCTTTGGAAACACTTCTACTATGAACTCTGGAGTTGCTCTGGAGATAGAAAAACTAGCATCGTACCGAGAATGGCTCAAACAACATGTCTCTCAGAAAAAGGTCTTACAAAAACAAGTCTAATCTACCCTATAATCAAAACTTCTACAGGAAATTAGACAATTAAACATTGAAATTCTGCTCCTACAAGTAATTAGGGATGTGCCTGAACTGAATCAATTCATCAAACAACATTGTGTTAAGACCCAAGGTAGAAAAAAAACCTTTCCTGCCACCATCCAGGTGGAAGGGAAAGTAGTAGACCTCCTAATGGGAGAAATACTCCTCCCAAAATATGGAGACTCTAGGAACCTTGTCATAACTATTTATATCTTAGGGGTGGAAATATCTAATGTTTTGGTTGATTTGGGAGCAATAATAAATGTAATGACAGTCCACACTATATACAAATTAGCTCTAATAGGTATCTAGTCCACATCCACAATCCTTCAACTGGCTGATCAGTCGGTACCTATTCCAAAAGGGGTGATAACTAAAGTTCCAATTGTAGTAGAATCATGGGAATTCCCAGTAGACTTCTGGATATTAGAACCTAGAAACTAGTGAAATGCATATCCATTGATATTAGGAAGGCCATGGCTTGCCACAACAACATCATCTATTGATTGTCGAATAGGGGATATGGTCATTTCCAATGGAATAGATTTGAAGAAAATATCTTTATAACCTCCAACTAAACAATCAATACATTATTCAGGAAAAGTTTGGGTAGATGAGCTGAATAACATGGAAAATAGTGCCTCAATAGCTATGGTTACCATCAAAGAACATTTGGGAGAGTTAGAAGAAGAAATCCACTATGATACAACAGAAGATATCACCCACATTCTTATTAGCAAGGATATAATGGAACTAGCCCAAGATTTAAAAAGAGAATTTCTCACATTTTTTTGTTAGATAAATGCCATCTTGGGGATGGCTCCCTTTGGAATATAAAATCTTGATGATAAAAAACTAGCTTTTATTTAAGGGCTAGTACCCTATTGGGTATGCCATGACAGTTTCCTACATAACTAAAGGCTAACAGTGCCTCTAGTGGTTTAACACATTCTCCTCGGCCCAAAAGAAAGAGAGATAGTTACATAATTTCGTGCATAATCAGCATGATGCCTTCTGCTGCCTCTAATAGCCTTCCCACTTGCCTGTCAGTGAAATCACCTTTGTTCACCTGTAGGAGTTTATGAAATATCTCCAAGTTTCAGTTTTCTATTCCCTCCTTGTAAGCTTCCAGCATGTCCTTGGCTTTCTTAGAGCCAACCTTCCTCGCATAGGCTGATTTCAGTGTTTCTTCCACCCAATCCACACCAACATCATGGATCTATCCCATCACCATAGCATGGTTAGCTTGTGCTACCAGTTGCGCGCGCTAGGAGACTCCGTAGAAGGAGCCTCCCATGATCAGAGATATGTTAGCAAAGAAAAGTTGATAAACATGACCATCATGTACATGGCCTCCACTCCAAGATCCCCCGCCAATCACCTGGAGAATCGCCGACCTCGCTGCTTCCTCTTTCAGTTTAAACAAGCATCCTACTTGCTGCTCCTTCCCTTCCTCCAAGCACCTGCATTTCACTCCCATAATCTGCGCCATTTTTTGAGAAGGGTGGGGGGACTTCTAAAGACTATAAAGAGAGACTCCAGTTGTGACAAGCATCAACTCCAAGCCTCTTTCCTACTTCCGTTCTGAGCCATACTTCCTTGAAAATCTTGCTGAAATCTGCTGAAATCCCACAGCATTTGTCCTCTCATATTCCTTCTTGATTAGTAGTGAGAGCAAGCACCGTCGGATGCAAGATCTGCAATCCATCTCCCTCCTGCGAGTGCTCTGCATCTGACAGTAGTACCACATCTAAACCTGTCCATCCTGCTACGTCTGAATTACTAAGGTCCTTTATGCCCCTCGTGACCCCTTGGTTTGCCAATAAATCCGTAGCCTTGTTGGCTTCCCTATATATGTGAATGATGGAAAAATCTAGATAGCTTAGGTCATCCTTGACTCATTTTATCCCTTTTGTTAAAAGCCAATTTTCTGAGTTATTCCTTTGAATTGCGTTGATTATTAGCTAAGAGTCCCCTTCAATATTTATGTTAATCCACCCTCTTTTCTTACATTCTGCAACTCCCTTGGCCAGAGCTTCTAATTCTGCTACGTTATTTGAGGCTATTCCTAAGTAACCAGGAGCCGCCCATACTAGTTCTCCCTTCTCATTTCTTACAATAAAACCATATCCTACTTGCCCTGGATTGCCTTTGGAAGTTCCATGAAAATTTAATTTTAGTCTGCCATTGGGAGAAGCCAGCCATCTGGTTTGACTCCTCTTCTTCTTCCCTCCGCCCAATCCCTTTGGGACCTTTAGGTTTGACCAATTTTTCATAACAAAATAATCCCAGCTAGTGAATTTGCATCCTCCTCTATAATGTGCTTTGGAATTTAGGATTTCTATTAGCCCAATTTCTGCCTTTCTTATTAATCTGTCTGTGGAGATTTCCTTTTCCTCAAAGATTCTCAGATTCTGTTTCCTCCAAATATGCCATACTATCATGGAGGGAGTAGAAGTCTAGATACCACCCTAGAAACCCTTCTTTTGTAACATTGGCTAGCTTTTCAGGAACTCCACTATTGAAAAGTTCTTAGCCCCTTTCCACCCTAGTAAGTTAAGAAAATGATTCCATACATCCATTGCTACCTGGCAGCCTAACAACAAATGATCTAAAGTTTCCTCGTGTTGTTTACACAGAACACATCTATTTGGCCCGTTTATGCCCAATTTCAGTAACCTATCCCTGGTTAGGATACTCCTGTGAAGTACCATCCACAAAAAGGCTCCTACCTTGGGCAGTACTTGATTGTCCCAGCATAGCGTTTTTGGCCAGCTTTCAATGGCATTGCTATCTCTTTCCAATTTTAAAAGGTGATACCTGATTTTAACTGAGTAATTGCCCGATTTGGCTCCACACCACAAAATTTCATCCTCTTCATTACTTATTCATATTCTTCTTTCACTGAGCACTTCCAAGTATTTCTTTTTGACTTCCCCGCTGACATTGTACTCTGCCAGATTCGCCCATTTGACTCTTCCCTCCTCATCCACCCCTTCTAAATAGTCCATCACCTTTTCTCCCTTGGCTTGAATCATTTGTATTTTTAAATCTTGAAGCTCTTCTATGCTATCTAATGAGGGCCACCCTTCCCATGAGTCCATCCAAAAATTTGCTTTACTCCCATTGTTGATGCTCCACGTAAGATGGTTTAAAATTAAGGGTCTACATTTTCTGATAAAATTCCAAATCGCCGAGCCGCCCCCTGGATTTGCAATGGTCAAAATTTTGATGGGATCCATATCATCTAAATATTTACTCTACAGAATTCTACACCAAAGTTTCTGTGGTTGTTTGACCATCTTCCATACTAGCTTAGCTCCCAGTGCTTCATTTTGGAGTTTTAATTCTCTCATTCCCATTCCTCCTTTTTCCTGCGGGTAGGTTGCTTTGTTCCATCCAATGAGAGGTATTCTTCTTACATCCTTCGATCCTTCCCACAAAAATCTTTTCCATCCACTTTCCAAATTACTCTTGGCTTTATTTGGAATTTGAAAACATGACATTAGGTGAATCGGAATCGCTCCTAATACTGCTTTAAGCATGGTGATCCTTCTTGCTAAAGTTAACCACCTTCCCTTCCATGCTTCCATTTTGTTTTTGGAGTGAGTAATTACTTCTTCCCATAGATGAGATTTGATTGGTCCATTGAATAGGGGAGTCCCTAAATACTTCGTTGGTAATGAGTCCACTTGATAGCCCAAAATAGTAGCTAACTGCTATTGCCATCTTCTCGATGTGTTGAATAAATACATTCTTGTCTTTTCTTTGATTATCAGCTACCCCGAAAGTTTTGTATAAGAATCCAGGACCCTTTTTACGGCCTCTACTTCCGCAATAGTGGCTTCCTTGAAAAGAAAAGTATCATCTGCGAATTGTGCATGGGTAACTGTTTCTATGCCGCGGGCCACTCTAATTCCTTTCCATTCTCCCATCATTTGACATTGCTATATCATTTTCCCCAATGCTTTAGCCATTAAAACAAACAGACAGGGAGATAAAGGGTCTCCTTGCCTTAGTCCTTGTGAGATTTCAAAAAAACCACATAAAGAGCCATTCACTACCACATACATTCTTGGAGAGGAGATGCACTAGAAAATGCCTTCTAGCCATTTCTTGCCGAAACCCATTTTTTCCAAAATCTTAAGTAGGAAGTTCCATTTAACTCTGTCGTATGCTTTACTCACATCAAGCTTTATTAACATACTTTTCTATCGATTCTGGTTGATCGAGTGAATTACTTCATTAACCAAGATAATGCTATCTGCTATTTCTCTTCCTGGTGTGAATCCATTCTGATTTTTGGAGATGATTCTTCCCAGTATAGGTTTGAGTCTATTAGCTATTGATTTGGCCAATATTTTATAAACCGTATTGCATAAGGATATAGACCTGAAGTCACTTACCGTCTTGCAATCTAATTTTTTGGGGACGAGAGCGATGACTGTGTTATTTATTTCTCTTACAAATTTGTTCTTTTTTTTGAATTCCTCTATGATTTTCCAAACCTCTTGGCCCACTATTGACCAACATTTTTGAAAGAAGAGAGCTGCGAATCCATCCGGGCCTAGAGCTTTATCTGGGTGCAACTAAAAAGCTACCTTTTTTACTTCCTCTTTTGTGAAAGGTTTCTCAAGATCTTCTCTCTCTTCCTCACTAAGTATTCGATTGATGCAGCTAGTAGCTGGGTCAATGTCCTTCCAATCAAAGCCTTCCTCTGGTGCCAAATTTTTTTGGAAGTAGTTCACTACTTCCTTCTCTATTTCTTCTATTTCCTTCAAAACAACTCCATTCTTGTCTCTGAGTTTTGAGATTTTATTCATCATTCTTCTAGCTTTTACTGAATTGTGAAATTTTTTTGTATTTCTATCCCTTGATTCCAACCATACTTCTCTAGTTTTATTTCTCCAGTACTCCTCTTCCCTAGCTAGAAGTTCATCCCATTCTGCCATCAAATCTTTCTCTTTCTTGTAATCACTTTGAAACACCCCATATGTTATTATCTTTTGATTTAGTTCCTCCAACTCTCCCTCTACTCTCTCCTTCTCTGCAAATATGTCCTTAAAAGTTGATTTGTTCCATTCCCTTAGCCTTTTCTTGACATGTGCCAGTCTTTTACAGAAAATGAAACTCACCGATCCTCCACTTCCAGGTATCTTTGTTAACCATTTCTCAATCTGCTCTACCAATTCCTCTCTTCTCTACCACATCTTTTCGAATTTGAAATATGAATTCTGAGGTTTGACTAGTAAGCTTATTACTAGTTTGATGGGATAATGATCTGATAGAGAGCAAGGCAGAATACTTGATTCTATCCCTAAGTTCGATTCCAACCATTTCATGTTGCATAAGAATCTATCCAATTTTTCCACAATATTGGTAAAGCCTTCCCTTCTGTTGGTCCAGGTGAAATTGCCTTCCTTAGGGGGAAAATCTATAGATTTGCCTCCGCCACAAAGTCCCAGAAATCTTTTGCAGCTCTATTTTCTGCTCTTAAGCCCCTCATTTTTTCATCTAGACCTAAAATGGCATTAAAATCTCCTCCCAGAATCACTCTTTCTTCCCTGATCCTTTGAATCCTACTTAGAATACTTCTCCACACCTCTCTCTTTTCCTCTGTCTTGATGGGTCCATATACGCTAAAGATCCAAAAAGTCATATTAGACTGAAACATGTGAACCTTTCCTAAAATCTAGTTTTGGCTTACCTCTATTTCTCTAATATCAACCTTAGAAGGGTTCCACATTAAGCCAACCCCTCCCGCTGTACCTCTAGGGTCGCTAAAAACACCTGTGAGCGGCCTAAAATGTTTTAAAAAATTCATAGCGTCTTCCTAAATCAACCTAGTCTCTTGTAATAAGATTAAATCTAACATTAACTTAGAGAGGTGGCGCTTGATTGCGCGCCTTTTGTTAGGGGCATTTAAGCCCCTAACATTCCATGATAGGATTTTTATGGCTTCCCAAGGGAGGTGCTTCCTCCCTTGGATCTTAACATAGATGTTTTGATGCTTAGGGGTCCTTTGTCCACTTCATACTCCTCCCTTTTTTCCTTATTGGTCTTCCTTCCTAGCTTCTTCACTGTTCCCAGATTGCCTCTAGCTCCTCTAGCACCAATCTGGCTAATGTGTCTAGGGTCAATAATGCCAATCTCCTCCCTTAACTCCGCTAACTTCTCATCCTCCAGCCAAGCTTCATTTGTCCTTTCTACTGCTTCCAGAGTTTCCAACACTACTTCCTGATTGGAATCCTCTTTGCCACTCTAAAAGCCTTTTCTTACCAAATCCTCCAACTCCTCTAGAGAGTTGAATTGCTCATAAGTCTCCTTCCTATCCTCAGGTTTCTTGGACAGATCTTGGGTGGGGTCCTCTAAATCTATTTCAGGTTTAGATTCTCCCTTTTTTTCCCAGCTCAGAGGTGCTGGGCCCCTGTTTGAAGATTCGGCCGAAACTCCTGTTTTATCTTCCAAATCCTAATGTTTTACCTTTCCTTTTTTTGTTTCTGTAGTCTTCGGCTCCTCATTTTGTTTATTCTCTTCTAAATTCTTTTCTTCTTCCTTTTCTGACATTCTAGGGCATCCTGCTTCCATATGTCTTCTGCTTTTGCATTTTAGACAGAAGAACTTTTTCTCCTCAATTTTGATGTTCTATTCCCATATTCCGACTGAAGTGATCAGTTTTATTTTCTTTGGGATTTTTTTTATTGCTACCAAATTGATTCTTGCAAAATAAGTTGAATCACTATTTCCCATATCCAAATCCACCGCATTCCCTAGAGTATCTCTAATTTGATATAAACATCCCCCTAACCAGAATTTGAAAGGAAGATTATATAATCTTATCCAGATTGGTTCTTTGTATGGATCAAAATTGTTAGGGTTGAAATTTGGTCTCCATTTTTGTGTATAGCCAAAATCTGGTCCTATCTTCCATGGCACTTTTTCCAGAACTTCATTTCTTTCCTTCTCCTCTTGGAAATCTACAACAAAGAATTGTTTAGGGATGAAGTGAACAATTTCTACCTTTTCCCAATGTTCTCCAATCCATTCCTTGATTTGTCACTTGGATCTATTCCTTCCTATAATTCTTCTTATTATTGCTGTTCGTTCCAGAGCTTCGATATCTTTGTCGAATTTTTCCTTAACATTGATTATCAATTCTTCTTCCTATTTCGAAACTACCTCTTCTTTAGTAATGTCCACATAGCTTCTCCTTTCGCTGTTGAGTGGAATTGCATTGACTCCTGTCACGACATACGGCGCTTCTTCTTCTTTGTTTCTTTTACCAACTTCTATAATTTGCGCTCCATCCTGCTTTTTCATTCCCTCCTACTTTTTCACTCCGTCCATTTTTTCAAGAATTTCTCACTTCTACTCATTGTACCCTTGCAAACATTATTCCTTTTGGAGAGACCTTTTATAGAGACTTAGCCACATTCCACATGTTTCTCTCACATTCTTGCCCCCTCAATACCATGACTCCAGGATATGGATTGAATACATCTATGGATCAGATCACAAAACACTTAATATCAACACCCAGTTAGCAGAAAAATAGGAAGAAGCACTTCTCAAACTCCTAATTTCCCATTCAACAACTTTTGCTTGGGAATACCAAGATATGAAGGGCATCCCTCTTGAGATATGTAATCATATATACACTGAAGATGTCAAACCTATTAGACAACCCCAGAGAAGATTGAATCCTACTTTAAAAGATATTGTTAAGACTGAGATAGAAAAAATACTGCAAGCAGGGTTTATATTTCTAATCTTAGATAGTCAATGGGTCTCACCCTTAGTCATAGTGCCTAAAAAGAATGGGAAGTGGAGAGTGCGTATTGACTATAGAGAACTAAACAAAGCCACAAAGAAGGACTACTTTCCTTTATCATTCATTGACCAAGTGCTAGACAACCTTGTAGAGAGGAAGTATTTCTCATTCCTGAATGGGTTCAGTGGATATAACCAAATTCAAGTAGCACCTGAAGATCATGATAAAACCACTTTCACTTGTTCTTGGGGAACTTTTGCCTACAAAGTTCTTCTATTTGGGCTATGTAATGCTCCAACTACATTTCAGAGGCTTGTTTTAGCCATTTTTACTGAATTAGCTAATGAGTGCATGTAAGTCTATATGGATGACTTTACTGTGTATGGGGACAACTTTGAAGAAGCTCTTATAAACCTAGAAAATGTACTAAAATGCTATGAAAAAAATCAACTATCCTTGAACCAAGAAAAATGCTTTATGATGGTAGAGGAAGGAATTGTATTGGGACACCACATCTCAGTAAACGAGATCAAAGTAGACCAAAACAAAATAGAAGTGATCAAACAGTTACCCTCACCTAAAAGTCAAACAGATGTTAGAAGCTTTCTAGGTCATGTAGGCTACTATAGGAGATTTATAGAAAATTTCAGCAAAATAGCCGCTCCTATGTTTTCCCTACTTAACAAAGACACCGACTTTTTATGGATAGAGGATTGTCAATCAGAATTTGCAACGCTTAAAGAGAAACTTACTGTCACACCTATTTTAAGAGGGCCCAATTGGACTCTGCCATTTCACATACAAACTGATGCTTCAAATGAGTCTATTGGGGTAGTCCTAGGGAAGAAAGAGGAGGGAGAAGGTATGCATGCTATCTATTACATCAGTAAAAACCTTACCTCTACAAAAAGAAATTGTACCACAACTGAAAAATAATTCTTGGCAGTCATATATTCTATAAACAAATTCAAGCATTATATCACTGGATACAAAATATTTATACATACTGATCATGAAGCCATCAAATACTTAATAAACAAGCCAGTAGTAGATGCAAGGATAATTAGGTGGTTATTGCTATTGCAAGAATTTGACATTACCATAGTCAATAATCAAGAAAAATTCAATTTGGTTGCTGACTTTCTATCAAGATTGCATACAGGTGGAGAGAACCAACTGGTGGAGGACAAATTTCTAGATGAACATCTTTTTGCTATCTCCTCTACTATACCTTGGTTTGCAGACATAGCTAATCTTTTAGCTATAGGTTTGTTTCCATCTCATTTTACCTCAAAACAAAAGAAGAGTTTACTAAAAGAAAGCTTATCTTACAAATGGTTAAATGGTTTACTATTTAAGTGTGGTCCTGATTTCATTTTATGCAGGTGTTTGAAAGATGATGAAATTTTTGATGTCTTAAGGGCATGTCATGATGAACCATCTAGTGGGCATTATTCCTCCAACATAACCATCTACAAAATTTTGGGAGCTGGTTATTACTGGCCCTCTATTCATAAGGATACTAAGAAGTATGTGTAACAGTGTGATCAATGCCAAAGGATGGGACAACCAACCTTTACCTAGGAAATGTCACTTCATCCTCAAGTAATGTTGGAACCATTTGAGCAATGGGGTCTAGACTTTGTGGGACCAATTTCCCCACCATCATCAGGCAAAGAATACATTTTGGTATGCACAGACTATGTAACTAAATGGGTTGAGATTCAGGCATTGCAATTTGCAATAGAAGAAAAAGTTGCTGATTTCCTCTATAACATAATCTTCTTAAGGTTTGGAGCCCCAAGATCAATAGTTTCAGACATAGGACTTCAATTCACTTCTCAAGTAATCAAAGCATTGACAGACCTGTATCAAGTTAAGCACAGAAAGTCTTCACCTTACCATCCCCAAGCTAATGGGCAGGTGGAGGTGACTAATAAGGAACTAAAAAATATCCTGACAAGGACAGTGGCCATGAATAGAAAGGATTGGGCTAGCAGGTTATTTGAAGCAGTTTGGGATTACAATACCACCTGGAAGTCCACAACCAAGTTCTCACCATATGAATTGGTTTATGGGAATAAACCCATTCTGTCTATAGAATTCAAATTGCAGACACTCAAAACTTCATTAGATATCAGTCTACCATTGTCTATAGCACAACAGAACATGATTCTTCAACTTAATGAGTTGGATGAAATCTGTACAGAAGCAATCCAACAAACAAAACTTATTCAATATCAAAGGAAACAATGGCATGACCAACACATCAAAAGGAGGACATTTTAGTAGGGCAATTGGGTTCTCCTAAATGATTCTAAGTTCAAGGAGTTCAAAGGGAAGTTACAAACTCACTGGATGGGCCCTTACCAAATAAGAAAAGTTTTTGAAAATAGAACAGTTTTGCTAGTACCCATTGATGGAAGCACACATTCATTCTTAGTAAATGGCCACAAAATCTGACTCTATAAAAGGCCATCAACTAAGGAGGAATTTACAAAGGACTTGTGCTTAGTTATAGGGGTCACAACCTCTGTCACAGATTGAGATTGAAAAAAAAAAGAAGGTTGAAAACTAGCAATTGGCGGCCTTCTTGAAAAAAAAAGAAAAAAAAGGAAGGTTGGAAACTAGCAAATGGTCCCGATAAGGGCGTGGTTTCGGTGGTTAAGTCACTCGGTTGTAGTGGTGGCCACCAGAGTTCAAACCCTCACTGGGCCAATGAGCTCGTGGGTTTGAAGTGTTCTTTCTAGGGGATGAGGTCCCTCGTGTTGTGGCCTCACTGGTTCATTGCTCCAGGCAAAAGCATCCACGTGGAGCCAGAGGGCGTGTCGTACTAGCGTCGCCGGTCACGTTAAAAAGTTTACCAGGTGCATTTAAAAAAAAAAAATAGCAAATGGTAGCCTTCTTGAAAAAAAAAGAAGAGAAAGATGGAAAACCAGTAAATGGCTGTCTTTCTCAACCAAGGGGATTAGAAATCAGTAAATAGCGGTTCGCTTCTTTTTGAAGGATTGTAATAATCCATCTACGGAGCTGGTCAGATGCCAGGAGCTACTAAAACACATCTCCGTAGCAATCTAGGAGCACCTCTGGTGCTTCACCAATAAAGAACCATTTCAAAGAATAAAAACAAGGAGGGGACCCACCTCTCAAGGTATTAAAGTGGGGACATCATAGGATGAGGTCAGCATGACTCATCCTCCACTTTGTGATATAAACAATGATGAAATCAACATGCACATCATCAGCAATCAAAAGGCAATTGCTTCTGCAGGTGCAAGTCATCATGGATTTCTCTGCTAATGTCACTTGATAGCATGTCATTTCCAGACCACTCAGTGGGAATAATTTCAGAATACATGACAATGCAGATGTTGACGCCAGTTCAAGCCATGAAGGAGCTGCTCACATGCTGGGCCACATCAAATCTCATCAAAGCTGTGGCATTGTAGCCAAGTACATCAGACCATCATCATGAAAAGTGATTTAGGTAATTCACTCGAATTAAATTAATTATTACCTATCTTGTCATTTCTATTTATAGGTGCAGTTATTGTGACACATTTCCTATCATTATTTCCCTTTTAATTCATGCATGCCACCTTATTTCCCACACTATCGACCTCTCTTTGGAGTGTCACATCAGTCCCTACAATTATGACTGCACAATCATGTCAACTAATCTCAAGCCACCTTCCCATAATCTAAGCAGTTGTAATTAACAGATCAAACCTAATTCAAAGATTGCAAAATTCTCCAAAATCTTTTGGGGATAATATTCAAGTCTACTACCACAGTCCTCGTAGGGTGAAAAGAGAAAAAATAAACTATAGAGGAAATCAAGAAGACTTTAATCAGAGGAGGTGAAATAAGACAAGAATATGGGAGTGAAAAATAAGTTAGAGCTAGAGAATGTAACAAGCCTTCTAGAAGATCAAGTTGTAGCATATATCTTAAGGAATGTTGGGTGGTTAGAATTTCTGGAGAAGTTTGAAGGCTTTCAGGAAGACATTGTGGATGATTTCCTATACAACCTAAAGAATAACCAAACAATTGTGAGACGGATTCATATTAGTGTCTCTCCCACCATTATCAACCATATTTCAGGCCTACCAGAACAAGGTGAGAGGTTTTACCATCTAAAAACCTTATATGCTAATTTGATTAAAAAATTTTCTAAAGAAGGTGAACTTGAAATACAAATGCATTTAAGCAAAAATGAAGTCAAAGGAATTGTTAGGACCTCACTTCCACAACCATGGCAATCTCTAGTTATGTGGTTAATGAAATATTTTACATGTGATGGATAATTCTCTATAGTTTTAGGACCAATAATGAAGATGTTAATTTTTCTGTAGCATGGGCATGCCCATCCATAATTTAGCATAAATATCCCAAACTTTATGTATTCTTCTATTAAAGCCTTTGTAGACAAGTATCAATAGGGGAAAGGTCCCATGAAAAACCATGGCCTCATTTTCTTGATTGTAAAACATCACTTCCTGTCCCAAGCTGATGGGGAGGCCTTATGGCAGACATTCTTAGAAAACAAACCACATGACAGGACACTAGAAAGGGCACAGGGTATAGATTAGACTTCATCTACTTAGTAGGATGAGGAAGTAATGCCTTCCACTTCCTCCCCAGCTACTGAAAAAGACAAGAACTAGAAACAAACAATGGAGGAAACTTCTACCCCTATTACAAAAAGAGGAAAGGGAAAGAAGTTTTGGGTGAAGTCTCAGTTGCCATAGAACAGCTAAAAGAACCTGTTATAGTGAAACTCCCCTATATGACTTGCTTAGTAAAACATAAGATGACTTTGGCTGAGGAGTCTATTCTAGCCAAGCAAACAGGGGAGGCAGTCATTATAGAAGAAGAAATTATGCTGACCTCTACCTAGACTTCTAACCTCAAGAAGTAGGGGAAAAAGACAAGGCAGAGTAAGAAAGCAAAAAAGACTTCAAAAACACCTGATTCTAGTAGACACTACTGGGCCAAAAAGAATCTAGTGATTCAGATGAAGTTCCTCTAATTAGGAAAAAGAAACAAAGAGAGGTAGTTAAGGAAGCTTCCCCAGAGCCACTTGTTCATCCAAGTTCTTAGATTCCAGTGCCACAACATTCCTATGCTCCAGAGACAGAAGAGAGAGACACCTTAACCATTTCTTCAGACTCTGAGGATAATGCACCTACAATAGAGGCATAGGCTCCACCTGTGCTATGGAGAAGCTAGAGAAAGAGGCAGCCTACTCAAATTGAAGAAGATACTACTCTCTTGGCTGAGGTTCTCTTGGGTTTCTGAACTTCCATGGATGAGGTTGGACCTTCATCAACCCCAATAATAGCAGAAGGAAGTCAAGAGGAAGCTCAGGATAAGGAGATTGCAGGGGAAGTTGAGAAGGGACAAGATAATGCAGCTGACAATGTAGAGCAAAGAGCTATGGAAGCCCCTGAGGAGGAACAGATAGAAGGGTGAGAAATAGGGAGTTATTCTCACCCCTTTGATTAAGAGGACATAGAGGTCCCAAGGGAACAACTGCTACTAGAGGAAATAGATAATCTAAAAAGACTGTTATAGGGGGAAAATTTAATCATTACTGACCTCAAAAAGGTCATGAAAGAAAAATAAATGGAACAAAACAGATAATTGAAGGATTGCAAGTAGAACTCTAGGACAAACAAAAGATAATTCAAGAGAAAGAGGTGGAAATTAGAGACAAAGAAATAGAGGCTACCCAAAGAATCAGAGAAAAAGAAGAGCACAAAATATCTCTGATACTATAAAAGCTCGAGACAATAGTCTCACATTAATTGCAACACTCATTGAGAAGGTACAAAGTCAGGCCAAACAGTTGATATGGGCCAATAACTAGATAGATGATTAGGAGGAATACATTCATGAGTTGACTGGCCCAGTTGCAACCATGGAACAGGGGATTCAAATAGATAAATATTTAGGACCAATTCCAATAGATATCCCTAAGGCCCTATTTCATTGGGAAAGAAGATGTTAGGAATATGAGACCTCCAAACCAATGCTGCAATTGCAAAGAGTAGTAACTACCATGTCACAGAGAGTACAAACCTTAGAGGAAAAGGTCATTCAGGTAGCCTCCATTTCAGCCAAGATCATATCTTGCAGACCTTCGAGTAGTAGTTATTGTCTATTTTTGCAAGAATAAATCCTCCAGAGAAGGATGTCTTTGATTTTATCTGATTTAACCGAGGACATCAAAACTAAGGCAGGCTTCATGGAGGCATACATAAAAGGTCCTGATGAGGATAAATATTTCCTGTGTGAGCTGTATTTGCATGGTTTCTATATCAATGATCATACCTTCCTTATCGACTTCTTTGTAGGGGAATGCCAACTCAGGGCATTCATGTCACTAATGAGAAATCATCAGATTTGGAATGAAAGGATGGAGGCTTATACAAAGAAGGATGCATAAACAAGCCTCTTCCTCGGGAGGGAATGTCCAAATCCTAATGCTTTTAAGATTCATTTCAGGGCAAACATTTACTCCCCAGAAGGTAAGACCAAGATTTTGCCTTTATATCAGAAACACCTACAGGAATGTTCTATTAATTTTGGTCTCCTCATAAATAGTTTATCTAATCAAATGCTTCTAGTGGCAAAGAGAAGGTGGAAAACTTTAACTACAGAACAAAAGATGAGGGAAGTAGTGTCTCCTGCCAACCTAAGGTTGTTTATGAGGAAGGCCAGGATAGTGTCCAACTTGATGGATAAATACAAACTAGAGTGGATAGGTGGCCATTTTAGACCTCCTCTCATTATTGAGCCACTACCTATCTGGGCTAAACAAATGGAAGATGCTAGATTTCAAGAATGGTTGAAGCAGGTTGAGCAGTTCAGGGGGAATGGCAATACAGACCGCACTCCTTGGCCCACATATGCAGATGATTTCAATTTGACTGATAGAATATTCCACCTAAATAAGTCCAGATTATGAAGAGTAGGAGGACCTACTAACCTTTAAGTTCGGGGGGATGATGAGTGCCAGGTAACACCCATAATAATACACCTTTTTACCTCTCTTTTCCACCCTTCTTATTCTATTGTCCTGATAATTGCACCAAAGTAGACTGATAAGATTTGTTCTAATTATATTAATGAGAGATGAATTACCAAAAGTCACGATTTTTGATTGAAGGACTAATGTGCAACAATTTAATGGAAATATGCAGAAATTCTCTCTTTTTGAATCTACAGGTGTAGATGTTCAGGCAAAGGCAATTTTGAGCATCTCTGGAGATGGTCCTAATAATCTCCAGAGCTGACATGAAGGATACCACGCAAATCTTTGATATTTTCCAATATGATTGGAGAGATTTTGAGATAAGAGGACCAAGGGTGAATCATCTCCGGAGCAGGATAGAAATCATAAGCACATCTCTAGAGCTGCAGACAAATAGTACACACCTTCGGAGCCCTCCTTAATGCACTGCAGAGTTCCAGCGCCACTATTAGTCAGCACTTCCATTGGCAATTAGAGTGCTCCAAGGATTACTTAGCCCACACTTGAGTAATCGAGTGAAGACTCTAGTTAACTGCTAAAAGTTTAATTCCTCTTTTATTGATTTTGCATGAGTTCTTGACAAACTGATTAAGTACCTATATTTCAGGGCCTCGTTGCCTAGTTGTTATTTGAAACTAAGACTCCAGGTTTAGTGGGACTGTTGTTCCACTAAAATCTATTTCAATTGCATGATTTTACTTTGCAGTTAAACCATTGATAGAATAAGAGATTGATGTTATCTCATAGATAAACTGGTAGTTAGAGTAAGTGATATCTCATCACTGGATTTGATATAAATATATAAGGTAGAAGCAGAACAAAGATATAGATTATTATTATTATAATCTCATTTGAATATAGATACTTTTCTAAATACAAAAGGATACTGATGGGATTAGACTGAAGAAGAATTGTGATATTACATTCCTGTACTAATTTATTGCCTTAGTCTTTAGTCCTGAGGGTGAGGAGCAAGGGCTGACTCCCGCCATCAAGACAGGAGGCTAGTATTTATTTTATTCATTATTTTGTTTTAGATTCTACTTAGGAAGATAGTTATTATTTTCTCATAGATAAATGCATGCTTCAGTTGAATGGATTAGAATAGATCAATGTTAGCTATTTACTATTTCAGCTTTATTTCTAGTATTCTCAGAATTTATTTTCATAGCAGATAAATCAGCAACATTAATTTCCATAGCAAATAAGATTAGCAGAATTAGTTAAATGGACTGGCAACTATAGGATTCCTAATTACAGATAGCCAAGGACACAGCCCTAGATTTGACACATGAAAACATGATGAAATTCTGAGGACCAACAACCTTTGTCACTCTACTACCAAGGAATCCATCCCTAGGCCTCCTACAAACCAATAGAAGACAAAACAAGCTCCAAGAGATGATTTTAAGGTCTCCAAATTGTCGATCTATGAACAAGTACAAAACTAACACACTCTCAAACAAGAGAGAAGGTAGCTAAGTGGAACACTTGCCAAGACAAGATAGATTACCAGAAGACACCTATTCAACACATTCAACTCACATTGATGTACCCACACATGAAGGAGTTAGTAGATGGTTCAAGGGCATGAACAACCCTACATAACCATTGAAAACCAACTAAAGATGATTCAACAAGCCAATTGAACATCTAAAACCATCTACACTAAGGCACTTAGCCAAATTGCAACTTATAAATCAAGGCTTTATTCCAATAACGTTCATGTAAGCAAATAAGAAAAAAATAATACAAAATACTATGCATCATGTTCAACACCAATGTTGATACATGCCAAAAGCAATAATAGGATCATCACCACCTATCTGGAAGAATATGATCCAATGCCAAAACATCCATAAACATCAATTAAATCATTAAATAAATTGAAGATAACATGCTTTAACATAGAAAAATTATAGCATGTAAAATCATATAAATCATGCCAACATCCTCACAAGATAAGGCATGGAAAAATACAATGGTAAATGAAAGAAGATGAGTCCACTTAAATTCGTGGAAGTCACTTGGGAAAAGAAAACCCTAAAAGAAGTGCATGCTCATTTTGAAAATATTATGGTGAGCATACTGAAAATGTACATATTACATAATAGTTGTAGATTTACATAACGAATAAAATGCAGAAATAAAAGATTTGTGATTTCATATTGTCAACTTGATTGATTATTACATTGAATTGCCTTATATAGCCATTATTCTCCCATAAATAACTAAACAACAAATTGCCCCAAACCAACTATGGGAAACTAATTCCCAACTAACTATTCTATTAGTTACTAACAATAAACTAACCTTTATTTATTTGATATCTAAACTATATTACTATAAAAGATGTAATAATCTAACATTTCCCTTTTATTACATCAATATGAACAAGAGATAGAATACTGCAAGGAGTAAACATAATAGCCCTTCTAGAGACTTTGATGAAGCGCCTTCACCAATTCTCCTCGCCCACCTAGGAAACACCAAATTGAATCCATCAACGAATGTCCTGACTAGATCAAACCTTCAGAATCCTTTGTACCACATGAGAGAGCATAATCCCACCCTCCATGCATGATTCGAGAACAAAACTCTCCTATGAGAGTCCACAACTCTACCGATTGTGCTGATAATCCCTCCTCTAGTGCTGCATCTGAGAGAGCAACTCTCCTCCTCTAAGAGTCCCCTTTCCACCGAAAGTGTCAATGATCCCTTGAGAGAACATGACTCTCCTCCAAGAGTCCACAACTCCACAGAATGTGTCAATAATCTAGGCTCCTTTTGGGAACACAACTCTCCTCCTTCAAGAGTCCACTTTCCTCCAAAAGTGTCAATATTCCTCCTCTAATGTATGGGAACAAAATATCTTCTCCAATGTACAAAAGGAAATGCACCAAGGTGAATACACGAAATGCATCCACAAGTATTGCCAAGCCCCCCTTGCTCCATGAAGGGACATAGATTGAAATGAGTGCTTCTCAAATAAGGAATCATCTCTGAGCAAGAAGCTAGCTCGAGATGACAATGGTCCTCCTACCTCTGATGCCTCCTATGTCTAATGTGTAATCTTTACGCTCTATTCATTTGATGTCTCATTTTTCTCTCTAATAGCACAAGTATGTGAGTCTTGAAAATATTTTTTAGGCATATCTTGGATAACTTTAGGAACACAAACATTAGGTGACATAATGAAAATAAACATTATCATATTTAAAGGTGTCAATTTCCATTGATAATGTACCTTTTGCAATGTCCTCCCTATTTCTCTGAATCAACTCCATATTTCACCATTTACAAAACAAACATCTTATATACTTATAAAATTTGAAACCTTTAAACAAACCCTTCAATGCATCAAACTTATTTTAATATTTGACCTAAAAGGGAAGAGACTACCCTAATTTTATCACCAAATTGATAACGTTATAGACAAATGAGCTTGAGGATGGAAAAATCTATGGTAAGTGTAAAACCAAATTGAACATGTACAAGTGAAACTCATTCTAAGAAGAATTCCAACCCACATGACACTTGTTGTTCTTATAGCCAACAAAGGAAAACTATTTATGAGACCAGGATGGAAGCATGTATATCTTTCAATAGAGATTACCTCGTATACAGTGTATATATGCTTCAACAAAAACTATGAGTAACAACAAGCATGCCCCTCCAATAGTTACAGTCCTAGTCATTTGAATATCATAAGTATTTCTCTAAATGCTTTGATTAGCTTATATCATGATCTCCAGGTAACACCTTCCATTGTAGTAGCTATCCATATAATTATTACAATAGGCTTGCTCGAATATCAACCTATAAACTCTCTCCTTCACAACCATACTTGACCTAAGAAGGAGTTTAAATGCAAAGAGAAAGAAACTCTACATACTGCCAGACACTTCTATCTCTTCTATAGATCTTTCATGCAGTTCACTGCATAGGTTTTATGCCTTATTGTAGATGGCGCTTCAAAATTCTCAATACCTTAGATCAGACTTCAAACTTCAAATGCATGCCTTAGTTTTAAACTGGTTTGGAACATCTTTTGATGCCTTCATACGCCCAACAAGAGTTTTTACTAGCTTTAACACCTTTCTCATACTGTACTCATGCTTGATTTGGATGCCTTCTCACACACTCGATATTAAGAATTTCTATTCACACCACAAGACCAAATCAATGCTTTGATACCATATTAAATTATGGTGAGCATATTGAAATGTAGATTACATAGTAGTTGTAGATTTACATAACAAATAAAATGTAGAAATACAAGATTTGTAATTTCATATTGTCAACTTGATTGATTATTACATTGATTGGCTTATATAGCCATTATTCTCCTATAAATAACTAAACAATAAACTTCCCCAGTCCAACTATGGGAAACTAACTATTGTTTTATTTACTAACAATAAACTAACCTTTATTTATTTAATATATAATCTATATTAATATAAAAGATGTAAATAATCCCATAGAAAATAATGGGTACCTATTTAGGAATGGGTTCCCGAGCCTAAACTCATAGCCATATTGAATGGGTACCCATTTATGATTGGTTGCTCAAGCCTGAATGGATGCCTATTATAAATGTGCACTCATTTATAATGCATATTTTTAAAAATAAACAAAATGGGCACCTATTCATGAAATATATTTATTTATTTTTTAAAGCGCTCGTGACTTCATTTTTCACAGTTGAAATGGTGGGACCAAGTGGAAAATGCTTTGTAGAATGCATACTTGCATCAACTTGCCCCCCTAGCATGCCTCTACAACCGCTTGCCTTCATGAGATTTGACTTCCATTGTTTCCAGGTAAGTGGTTCTCCCTTTTGATGTATTTTTTACAGTCTTTTACTATTTTTTAATTAAAAAATTTAGTTTTCTAACCTAAAACCATGACATAGATTTTAGTCACTAAAAACCAAAACCCTAGGATGTAGTATAAACCCTAGGACATAGTATGAACCCTGGAACATTTAAATTCTAATTTGTAAACCAAAAATTTGGGGTTTAGGGTTTGAAACCTGAAAATGAAAACCCTAGGACAAGTTTAAATATGAAATAAAACTAATGAAAATAAAACAAAAAATAGACAAAAACAATTTGAACAAAACAAAAACAATGCTCACTAGCATTAGGGAAGAGGAGCCAGTAGTTGTTAGGGCTAACTTTGTGAACATGTAGTAGTTACATGGAATATTGTAGGACCTATATTTTTTTTAGAAATTTGATATGGACTCTTATCTATATACAACTAAGGTTTAGAGGTGTGACTCATCATGTAACTCAAAAAATCACAAGTTTTATCATCTATAACCAAATCACAACTTCTATTAGCTGGCTATTGTTTAACCACTACAACTTTGTGACTTCCCTAGTAGTATGTATGTTCAAATAGGTTAGTGTATTTTTAATTTGTAGTTAATAAATATGTGTTTTTATTACTATTTAATTTAGTATATTACTATGTGTTCATATTAGTTGATCAATTTATAGATTTTATTTGTGAACTTTGAATCAGTTTTGGCTAGTTATAGATTTTAACCCTTGATCTCAAACCCTAACCCCTAAAACCTAAATTTAGAACCTCTTTAAACCCAAAACCCTAAACTTGGAACTATTGATTGACACCATAACTCAAAACTACAAACCTTCAAACTTTAAACTCTAACTCAAAACCCTAAGCCCTTTAAATTGAATGCTAACATTAAGACTTCAAATCCTCAACATTGAACACATTCATACAAAACATCAAACATCATACATGAACTTAGAACCGCCAACCCTAAAATTTCAAACTTGATCCCTTTAAAATCACCCCCAAACCAAGCCCTTAAACATGAAATCCTTAATCCCATCCCTAAATCAAAATGCCAAACATTGAAAAAAATGAACCCTAAGATTAAAAAATCAAACCCAAAGTCCTCAATCTTGAACCATAAACATTGAATTTATAACCACCAACCAAACCTTCAATTTCTTGAACTCTAGTCTCACATCCCCAAATCAAATATTCAAACATGGACCCTAAACTTGGAACCACTAATACCAAAATCTAACTCAAAATACTAAACATTAAAAAAATGAACCCTATCCTCATAACCTCAAACCACCAACCCTTAACATGTTGAAGGCACAAGACAACTGAGAGGGGGGGTGAATTAGTTGTATCAAAAACTTCAAACCCTCATAAACATAATCACATCCACATTAGTTCACTTAAACCCTTAATCTGTTATGAAGTTCAAACATGAAAAGAAGATAACAAAAACTTAAACACATCAACACCATGCACAAGAGAACACCATATTTTTACATGGAAAACCCTAAAAGGAAAAAATCACGGTGAGGATTAAGTCACAATATAATGTAGTAACAATACCAAATTACAAAGGCTCACTGTAGGGGACTCACTATCTAAGTGGACTCACTACCCACTAAGAAAGAAAGAAAGAAAGAAAGAAGAGTTCAGAATGGCTCACTTCCATGCTATGAACTGATATAATTGCATCTAATCTATGTATGAAGTTCATTTCCAATGAAGCTCAACATACACAACACCTTTGCACCATCACTAAAAATTGTAGACACCTTCTTCTCACTGCATCTAGTAGCCTAACACATGAAAGCCCTTGCTGCCCTGATCAAATTCACATAACTACATCATATCCCACATTCACACACACACACACAAACTCTTGAAACTTATTTATACCATCATTACCCTTGAAACAATCTTCAAGGTCGGTAACACAATCTTTAATCCTTGAAACAATCTCCAAGGTCAAAAAACACACAATGTTTGAATTAGGTCTAGAACTAAACATTCCATGACATAAGGGAATGAAGGAAAACTACTCTATGCCTTAGACTGGACCCAATTCTATGTAGGCATGCTACACAACACTCACATAATGATGAAACACACAACATACACTCAATACAAATTTTCCATTAATCATGTGAGAGCCAAAGATTTGAAGACTGAAACATAAAAAATCTTCTATTCATCAACTCTGTTGCTACAATGAGAGAAAACTCTCTTATATCCAAGAAAACAAAAAAATCAAAAAATTACCTTTTTTGGTAGATTTTGACAATTGTCAGATTTTGCCATTTTAGGTAATTTTACAATCATATCTTGAGAATCCAGTTTTTTCACAAAAAACTTCCTAAAGCTAAGGTAGGACTAAAAGCCAACTAACATCCTAAATTTGAAACATGAGATTCAAGTTATTAAAAAAAGCAACTTTTAAAAAACTAGAAAAAAACACTAAATTGCCATTTTGAGGGCCAAGATGAAAGTCTCAAGCCCCAAAAAGTGTCAAGACGAGGTCCAACCAACTAGAGTGGGTTGGGAAACCACTGACCACCTCATAATGCATCCACTTGTAAAATTTCCTAGAGAATCCACATCCAAGTCATAAGTTATGACCTCCGGAAGTCCTTGCATCACATAATGACCAACTCAACTCTGCAAACATTCAAGGTCGGCCAAATAGTGTAAACATAATAAATTCTTGATCACATGCTTTCACAATTACAACCATAACTTGTGGACCTTACACATGGGTTTAACACAATCTAGAAACATCCACAAACATCTTGAAGTCACCTGGAAACCAACATATTCAACCACAACAACTTTCATCTGAACACAACAACACTGTCAAACTTTGCCACACAATAGATTACTTTTTGGTGCACCAAATCACAAACCTTTTGGATGGAAGATAGGTAGAATCATTATTAACACATATCTAGAACCGTAACACCTGAAACCTATCTACGAAGGAATGCAGAGTAAAATACTTTCTCCCAGACACTTCTACACAACTTAGAGACACTATCAAATACTGTTCTCAAACTAGTGAACATAACTTTCACTGCATAGCAATCTGGAGCACCAAATTTTTGATTTAGCATCTTTAAACACTTCTCAACAACATATCCAAACTACACACTTAGATCACCAACACAGAATAAATGTAGGGCAAAACCTCAAACAATACTGTGTAAGTCAGAAGACTTCAAAACACCGTTTCCATAATTAATCAAATTTTCTCAAAAGCACTTGGAAACTGAATATTAGAAGAATATCCTTAGCATCTTTAGCACATCAACATAGCAACAAAACCACCTTTAGCAAGACAAATTAATCAAACAAAAAAAACTTCATTAGAAGACACAATTGATATCAATGACAATAAAAGCATGTTGACATCAATGACAACACCGATTAGTACATACTTGCAACAATCGCCCCCTTTGTCATTGACGGCAACATATGATGTGGAAAATCATCATGACACAACTTTGTACCAGTCTCACTCTCCCCCCTTCTTTTATACATCGTACTCTCTTTCTCTTCCTTTGTTTTTCACATGAACTCTCTCCCCCTTTGACATCAATGGCAAAGGTTGACACATCTTTCCCAAGCTTTCTCCCCCTGATTATGATGCGACACATACTTGCATTGGTCTCAATTACTTTGAATACTCCCCCTTATGAGTACACACCAATCTGTACCAATTCTTACTCTCCCTGACTACAGAAATCATCAATGCCACTACCTTCTCCCCCTAAGAGGTAGCCTCCAACATTAGTCTAGAAAAGAGTGAATCTTGAAATACACTGAACTAATGCATTTACTTATGCATCTAGTTCAAAGGAGGGGCAATAACCCCTAACTTCTCTTGGAGATACACAAATGTATCCTTAGGAACAACCTTAGTGAATATGTTAGCAACTTGATCCTTTGTAGGCACATACTCCAGCTTCACTTCATTCTCTGCAACCTTCTCTATCAGAAAGTGATACCTAATTGAAATATGCTTTATCCTTGAATACAACAATAGATTTTTTGAAATGTTAATAGCACTAGTATTATCACAGAAGATATGAATTGGATCATCATACTCAACCTTGATATCCTTCAAGGTTTGTCTCATCCATAACACCTGTGTACAATATGATGCAGCTGCAATGTACTTTGCCTCTACAGTAGATAAAGACACTAAATCTTGCTTCTTTCTTAGCCATGATACAACTCTATCTCCAAGAAAGAATGCACAACCACTTGTACTTTTCTTGTCATCTACACATCTGGCCCAATCTGCATATGTGTAGGAACATAGGGTAAACTCATTGTTCTTAGGATACCACAAACCATTATCTAGTGTGCCCTTCAAATACCTAAATATCCTTTTCACTACCATGACATGTGACTCTCTAGGATCTTCTTGAAATATTTCTACAAGATAGAATGCATGCATGATATCTGGTTTGGTAGTAGTTAGGTAAAGCAATCCTCCAATCATTGACCTATATTTACTCTGATCAACCTTAGGGGATTCATCATTCTTTCTTAGCTTGCAACCAATTGTCATGGGGGTACAAATTGGTTTAGAATCTTCCATTCCAAACTTCTTTAACAAATCCTTGACATACTTTTATTGTAAAATGAAAATACCCTCATCTGTCTGATTAATTTTTAGCCCAAGGAAGAAGTTCATCTCTCCACACATTGACATCTTAAATTCTTTTTGCATTTCATTTGTAAAGTCCTTACACATACCTTTATTTCCACCAAAGATTATGTCATCCACATAGACCTCAACAATCAGTGTTTGATCCTTGCTTACCTTGATGTACAAAGTACTATCTGCAGACCCTTTATTGAATCCTTGCTGCAACAAATACCTATCTAACCTTGCATACCAAGCTCTGGGAGCTTGCTTCAATCCATATAGTTCCTTCTTCAATTTGCATACCATATCTAGTTTGTTTGACAACTAAAATCCATTTAGTTTCTCTATGTATACTTCCTCTTCCAACTCACCATTCAGAAAAGAAGACTTCACATCCATTTGATATACTTTAAAATCCTTATGTACTGCATAAGCCAGAAATAGCCTAATAGCCTCCATTCTTGCCACCAGGGCAAACGTTTCTTCATAGTCTATTTCTTCCACTTGTGAGTACCCCTTACACACAAGTCTTGCCTTGTTCCTTACCACTTCTCCATTCTCATTCAACTTGTTCCTATATACCCATTTAGTTCCATTCACATTCTTATTCTCTAGTCTTGGCACAAGTTCCCAAGTCTAATTCTTCTCAATCTACATTAGTTCTTCTTCCAATACTCATCCTTGCATGCCTCAACCACTATTTTAGGTTCACCTTTGGAAAGTAAACATAGATTTACCTGTTCTTCAGCAACCCTACTTCTTGTCAATATACCTTTGCTCTTATCACCAATGATCTGATCTTCAGTGTGATGCCTCTACACATATTTAAGAGTTTTAGGAACTTTTTCTAGAGCTTCTTGTTCTTCAACTTGTGCTTCTCTTTCCAGAGATTTTTGTTCTTCAACCTGTACTACTTTTTCTTTAGTTTCTTCTTTTTCTCCACAAGAAGACTCATCTGATTCATATCTATTAATCTCTAAAAACTTCTGTATATCTTCATCAATCTTAACATTAGCACTTTCAACAATCTTTCTTAGCCTCTTATTATAGCAATGGTAAGCTTATCTTTTGTTAGAGTATCCAAGGAAAATACCTTCATCACATCTTGCATCAAAGTTTTTGAGTTCTTCATATCTTCTTATATAACATCTACTTCCAAAAACTTTGAAATATTTAGTAGTGGGAATCTTTCCATACCATAGCTCATAGGGAGTCTTTGTGTCATTTTCTTTCACATGTACTCTATTCTATATGTAGATAGCCGTATGAATTGCTTCTCCACAGTAGACTTTGGGTAGGTTTACTTCCTTTATCATTGTCCTTACAACTTCTTGAATAGTCTTGTTCTTCCTTTGAACCACTTCATTTTGCTGAGGAGTTCTAGGAGTAGATATATGCCTCTTTATCCCATGAATCTTACAAAATGTGTTAAAATCATTAGAAGTAAACTCTCCACCTCTATCAAAACTTAAACATTTGATTTTCATATCCAATTGATTCTCAACCATTTCTTTAAAAGCTTTAAACTTATTTAGAGCTTCTGATTTTTCCTTAAGAAAAGTGACCCAAGTCTTTCTAGAGAATTCATCAATAAATAACATGAACTACCTGTCACCTTGAAAACTCCTTACTTTGGTAGGACCACACGGGTCTATATGCACTAACTCCAACAGTATGGTAGAAGAATGATCCTTGCTTTTGAAGCTTCTTCTTGTTAGCTTTTGAAACTGACATTCCTTATAGATAGCAGTAATAGGCTTTGATAACTTAAATTGTAGATCTCTCACAGTTTGGATTGAACTTACCCTTACCAGGCTATCAAAATTGATTTGACACAATCTCCTATGCCATAGCCAACTCTCACTGATCTGAGTCATAAGGCAATAACTAACACCACCTTTGAGATGATAAACATTTCCACCCATCTTCATTACAACAACAATTACTATTCTAGAGATTTTTCTGATCTCACATCCATCATCCTGAAACGTAAGATTGCAACCCTTTATAAACATATGTCTAACACTTAAGAGATTATGCTTTAAACCTTTGATATAAAGAACATCATCAGTGTTATTCTTTCCATCAAAACTGATTAAACCTTTTCCACAAATCTTAGAAGCTTCATCACCACAAAACCTAACTACTCCACCATCAAAATTTTCAAGTTTAATAAACTTACTCTTATAACCTGTCATATGATTTTAGCATCCATAGTAATTTTTCTAGAGCATCCATGATTTGAGATATCACATAGTAATTTTTCTTGAGCATCCTTCCTCTGTTTTTCTTATTCTTAATTCTCAAATCTCTATCTGGACACCTTGAATCATAATGACCTATTTTTCCACAGTTGAAACATTTAAAAGGCAACTTACTACTGAACTTACTAGTACCCTTTTTCATCCTTCTCACAAAGTTAGCTTCCACTTCATCAAAGTCTTCCAGCTCTGATTCAACTGTCTTCTCTATTTTACTAGCTTTAAAAGAAGTCTCATCCTTTGTAGTTCCACTACATGTGCCAAACTCTCTTATTTCAAAAGTAGTTAGTGTGCCAAGCAACTGATCTTTGGTAAATTTAATCAAGTTTTGTAGTTCTTCAATAGCAGAAACCTTATGACTGTAAGCTTTAGGAAGAGTTCTAAGTACCTTCAATATCACTTCTTGATCATCTATATTTCCACCAAGACCCTTGATGCCATTGACAACTTCATCTACCTTCTGTAAGTAGCTTGTAATGTTTTCATCTTCCAACATATGCATGGTCTCATAAGAGCTTCAAATTCTACATTTTAGCTTGTTTAACCTTCTCATCTCTTTCATAGACACTTTCCATCCTTTTCCAAATCTCATTAGCAGTTTTCAAATTCACAACTTTCACCAACTCAAAATTAGTAAGTCCACTTAAGAGAGCATGTTTTGTCTTATCGTCTATTTCAACAACTTTGATTTCATCTTTAAAATTTATGCCATCCTTATGTTCAGTGCAATTAGACTCGATGCATTTCCAGACCTCATAATCGAGAGAAATTAGATAGGCTTCCATCCTTACCTTCCAGAGTGCATAGTCTGATCCATTAAACAAGGGACTATCCTTGTGCACCATCCCAAATCTACCTCAAGCTGTTAAACTTTCTTAAAAGGAACCTAGTTCTGATACCAATTGTTGAAGGTGCAAGACAATTGGGAGGGTGGGGGTGAATTAGTTGTATCAAAAACTTCAAACCCTCATAAACATAATCACATCCACATAAGTTCACTTAAACCCTTAATTTGTTATGAAGTTTAAACATGAAAAGTAGATAACAAAAGCTTAAAAACATCAACACCATGCACAAGAGAACACTAGATTTTTATGTGGAAAACCCTAAAAGGGAAAAACCACGGTGAGGATTAGATCACAATATAATGTAGTAACAATATCGAATTACAAAGGCTCACTGCCATAGAGAGAATGCTCACTGCAGGGGACTCACTGTCCAAGTGGACTCACTGCCCACTGAGAAAGAAAGAAAGAAGAGAAGAATGGCTCACTACCATGCTATGAACTGATATAATTGCATCTAGCCTATGCATGGAGTTTAGTTCCAATGAAGCTCAATATACACAAGACCTTCACAGCATCACCAAAATTTGTAGACAGCTTCTGCTCACTACATCTGGTAGCCTAACAAATGAAAGCCCTTGTTGCCTTGATCAAATTTGCATCACTACATCATATCCCCCATTTGTACACACACACACAAACTCTTGAAACTTATTTATACCATCATTACCCTTGAAACAATCTTCAAGGTCAGCAACACAATCTTCAATCCTTGAAACAATCTCCAAGGTCGGAAAACACACAATGTTTGAATTAGGTCTAGAACTAAACATTCCATGACACAAGGGAATGAAGGAAAACTACTCTATGCCTTATCTTGGACCCAAATCTATCCAGGCATGCTACAAAATACTCACATATTTACCAAATCAACTCCGCAAACATTCAAGGTCGGCCAAACAATGTAAACATAAGAAATTATTGATCACATGATTCCATGATCACAACCATAACTTGCAGACCTTACAAAGGGCTTTAACACAATCTAGAAACATCCACGAATGTCTTAAAGTCACTTGGAAACCAAAAAATTCAACCAGAACAACTTTCACCTGAACACAACTTTCACTTGAACACAACAACACTGTTGAACTCTGCCACACAATAGATTGCCTTTTTGTAGCACCAAATCACAATCCTTTTGGATGGAAGATAGGTAGGATCCTTATGAACACATATCCACAACTACAGCACCTGAAACCTATTTGTGGAGGAGTGTGGAGAAAAACACTTTCTCCCAGACACTTTTGCACAATTCAGAGACACTATCAAATACTGTTCTCTAATTGGTGAACATAACTTTCACTGTAGAACAATTCAAAGCACCAAATTTTGGATTTAGCATCTTCAAACACTTCTCAACAACATATCCAAACTACACACTCAGATCACCAACATAGAAGAAATGTAGAGCAAAACCTCGAACGGTACTCTGTAAGCTAGAAGACTTCTTCAACACACTGTTTCAATAATTAATCAATTTTTTGCTAAAGAACTTGGAAACTCAATATCAGAAGCATATCTTTACCATCTTCAACACTTAAACACAACAACCAAACTACCTTTATCAAGACAACTTAATCAAACAATAACAACTTCATCAGAAGACACAGTTGACACCAATCAAAACAAAAGCATGTTGACATAAATGACAACACCGATTAGCACATAATCGCAACAATCTCCCCCTTTGTCATTGATGGCAACATATGATGTGGAAAACCATCATGACACAACTCTATACTAGTCTCACTCTCCCCCTTTCTTTTATACATCTTACTCTCTTTCTCTCCCTTTGTTTTTAGCATGAACTCTCTCCTCCTTTGACATCAATGGCAAAGCATGACACATCTTTCCCAAGATTTCTCCCCTTAATTATGATGTTGCACATTCTTACACTACTCTCAATTGATTTGAATACTCCCCCTTAGGAGTACACACCAATCTATACCAATTCTTAATCCCCCTGACTGCATCAATCATTAATGCCACTACCTACTCCCCCTGAGAGGTAGCCTCCAACATCAGTCCAGAAAAGAGTGAATCTTGAAATCCACTAGACTGATGCATTTCCTTATGCATCTAGTTCAAAGAAGGAGGGGAAATAACACCTAACTTCTCCCAGAGATACTCAAATGTATCCTTAGGAACAACCTTAGTGAATATGTCAGCAACTTGATCCTTTGTAGGCACATACTCCAGCTTCAATTCATTCTCTGCAATCTTCTCTCTCAAAAAGTGATACCTAATTAAAATATGCTTTGTCCTTGAATGCATCACCAATTTTTTAAAATGTTAATAGCATTGGTATTATCACAGAATAAAGGAATTGGATCATCATACTCAACTTTGATATCCTTCAAGGTTTGTCTCATCCATAACACCTGTGTACAATAGGATGCAGCTGCAATGTACTCTACCTCTATAGTAGATAAAGACACTAAATCCTACTTCTTACTTAGCCATGATACAACTCTATCTCTAGGAAAGAATGCACCACCACTTATACTTTTCCTATCATCTTTTCCTGTCATCTACACATCCAGCCCAATTTGCATCTGTGTAGTCACATAGGGTAAACTCATTGTTCTTGGGATACCACAAACCATGATCTAATGTGCCCTTCAAATACCTGAATATCCTCTTCACTACCATGACATGTGACTCTAGGAGCTTCTTGAAATCTTGCTACAAGACAGACTGCATGCATGATATCTAGTCTGGTAGTAGTTTGGTATAGCAGTCCTTCAATAATTGATCTATATTTGCTTTGATCAGCCTTAGTGGATTCATCATTCTTGCTCAGCTTGCAACCAGTTGTCATTGGGGTACAAACTGGATTAGAATCTTCCATTCCAAACTTTTTTAATAGTTCTTCAACATATTTTTATTGTGAAATGAAAATTCCCTCATTTGTTTGATTAATTTGCAGCCCAAGGAAGAAGTTCATCTCTGCACACATTAACATCTCAAATTCTTTTTGCATTTCATTTGCAAAGTCCTTACGCATACCTTCATTTTGACCAAAGATTATGTCATCCACATAGACCTCAACAAGCAGGATTTGATCCTTGCTTACCTTGATGTACAAATTACTTTCTGTAAACCCTTTACTGAATCCCTGCTACAACAAATACTTGTCTAACCTTGCATACCAAGCTCTGGGAGCTTGCTTCAGTCCATACAATTCCTTCTTCAATTTGTATACCATATCTAGTTTGTTTGACAACTAAAATCAATCCGTTTTCTCTACGTATACTTCCTCTTCCAATTCACCATTCAGAAAAGTAGACTTCACATCCATTTGATATACTTTGAAATCCTTATGTGCTTCATAAGCCAGAAATAACCTAGTAGCCTCCATTCTTGTCACTGGGGAAAAAGTTTCCTCATAGTCTATTACTTCCACTTGTGAGTACCCCTTACACACAAGTCTTGCCTTATTCCTTACCACTTCTCCATTTTCATTCAACTTGTTCCTGTATACCCATTTAGTTCCATTCACATTCTTATTCTCTGGTCTTGGTACAAGTTCCCAAGTCTAATTATTCTCAATCTACATTAGTTCTTCTTCCAATACTCATCCTTGCATGCCTCAACCACTATTTTAGGTTCAACTTTGGAAAGTAAACATAGATTTACCTATTTCCTCAGTAGCCCTGCTTCTTGTCAATACTGCTCTTATCACCAATGATCTGATTTTCAGTGTGATGCCTCTGCACATATTTAGGAGTTTTAGGAACTTTTTCTAGAGCTTCTTGTTCTTCAACTTGTACTTCTCTTTCCAGAGCTTCTTGTTCTTCAACCTGTACTACTTTTTCTTTAGTTTCTTCTTTTTCTCCACAAGAAGACTGATTTGATTCATATCTGTATACCAAAAAATTAGACAAATGCAAAGATAAAACAATACAATGCAATTACCTTTTTACCCAAACCCTTCAAATACCTCAGATGTTGATGCAAGCATGTTGGATTTTCTCGAATGATTGGATTGTTGGTTGCTCACAGTCATAGCATAACGTTGATAGGAGATTTGATGAGAAAAAGATAGATGATAATGGATGAAAGGAAGATTAATGATGCAAAGGTTCCCAAGTGATTTTGACAGCGTAAGGATATAAAACTCAATGCATACAAATGGCTTATGAGAGGCCATATTTATAGACAAAGGTGAGAGGATGATCAACGGTGGAGGATAAAAGAAGAAATCAATGGATGAGGATCATGGATAAATGTACAAGTGTCATGTGTCCATAAAAAGACACTTTATTTATAAATCTTAGGTGGGTTGTTGATGAGGATAAGATTCCTTCTCAAGATAGAATGCTTTTTCTATTTTGAGACTTAAGTGATGAGGATAGTTGATTTTTATAATTTATTAAATCTTCCCACATCTGATTTTTCTATTTTATGGACAAGGGGGCCCACTTGCTCGATTTTAGAAGAAAATAATAAGGATGGAAGATAATATAAATTAAATAAATTAAAAATTTATTTAATTTATGGACATGGTGAATAAATAAATAAAATAAATGATTTTAATTTTTTTTTTAAATGTGCCAGGTAAACTTTTTAACGTGATCGACGACACTGGTGCGACACACCCTCTAGCTCCATGCGAATGCTTCTGCCCGGAGCAATGAACCAGTGAGGCCACAACATGGGGGACCTCATCCCCTAGCAAGAACACTTCAATCCCGCAAGCTCGTTGGCCTAGCGAAGGCTTTATGAAGGCGTAAAGCTTGTGAGCTCATTGGCCCAGTGGGGGTTTGAACTTTGGTGGCCACCACTACAACCGAGTGACTTAACCACTGAACCATGCCCTTATCGACAAATAAATGATTTTATTTATTTATTAGAAGAAAAGACAAAATAATTAAATAATATAAAATTATTTAATGATTTGATGGTAGATATTTGATGGTAGATGGAAGAATAATGAAAATTAATTAAATAAATAAAATTTATTTAATTAATTAAGGATATGAAGAGTAAAATGAAATATAAGTATGTTAGACAAAATGAACGTATGCGATGCAATATGAGTTTCATGCATGAATAATGAAATGGGACAATTTTGGGTGTCTACAATATCCATTAATCTCTAAAAACTTCTGTATATCTTCATCAACCTTAACATTAGCACTTTCAATAATCTTTCTTGGCCTCTTATTATAGCAACAGTAAGCTTTGCTTTTGTTAGAGTATCCAAGGAAAATACCTTCATCACATCTTGCGTCAAACTTTCCTAGTTCTTCATCTCTTCTTATATAACATCTACTTCCAAAAACTTTGAAATATTTAGCAGTCGGTATCTTTCCATACCATAGCTCATAGGGAGTCTTTGTGGCATTTTATTTCACCTATACTCTATTCAGTATGTAGACATCCGTATGAATTGTTTCTCTCCAATAGAATTCCAGTAGGTTTTCTTCCTTTATCATTGTCCTTGCAGCTTCTTGAACAATCCTATTCTTCCTTTAAACCACTCCATTTTGTTGAGTTCTAGGAGTAGATAGATGCCTCTTTATCCCATGAATCTCACAAAACATGTTACACTCATTAGAAGTAAACTCTCCACCTCTGTCAGACCTTAAACATTTGATTTTCATATCTAATTCATTATCAACCATTTCTTTAAAAGCGTTAAACTTATCTAGGGCTTCTAATTTTTCCTTAAGAAAAGTGACCCAAGTCATTCTAGAGCAATCATCAATAAATAACATAAAATACATGTCACCTTGAAAACTCCTTACACTAGTAGGACCACACAGGACTGTATACACTAACTCCAATAGTCTAGTAAAAGATTGATCCTTTCTTTTGAAGCTTCTTCTTGTTAGCTTTCTAAACTGTCATTCCTTACAAACAATAGTAATAGGCTTTGATAACTTTGGATCTCTCACAGCTTGGATTGAACTTATCCTTACCAGGCTATCAAAATTGATGTGACACAATCTTCTATGTCATAGCCAACTCTCATTGATCTAAGTCATAAGGCAATAACTAACACCACCTTTGAGATGATAAACATTTCCACCTGTCTTCTTTCTAGCAACAATTACTATTCTAGAGCTTTTTTTGATCTCACATCCATCATCTTGAAACATAAGATTGTAACCCTTGCTACACATATGTCCTACACTCAAGAAATTATTCTTTAAACCTTTGACATAAGGGTGTGTGCAAGAAGTTGAGTCCACTTTTTGGCCAAAAAGTGGAAGTGTTTTCCCTGATTTTCAGAATTTGTCACATCTGACCTAAAAATTTGAAGCACTTAAAGGTGGAATCTTGAAAAAAGTTAATAAATATGAAATGTAGTACTTGAAGTCTAGTATCCAAGTATGTAATTTTTTTAATACCCAGATGATACAACTTGATTTTTAATAAGCGTTTCTAGAAACCACTGATTAAAAGTCACTTTTTATTACTATACCATGCACGTGTACGTCATCCATATTTTGACCTAAATAATCATATTTTTCTAAATACTTTTGGGAAAAGATTTGTAACTCACTGAAGCACATTTTCTATTTTTTTTATAATTTTTTATTGAATATATTTTTTTTGTTAATTTTTTATTGGCCATTTTTGGTGTTTTAAAAAATCGTTGTGTACATCACGCATAAGATGACCTAAACTAATCATTTTTTTAATTTTTTTTTTAAATTGAAAAGAATTGTCTGAAGTACGTTTTTGTACAATTTCTTTTACAAAAAAATATTTTGATAAAAAGTTATTAAAATATTAAAAAACTGTGATAATTCAAGTTTATGGACCTATTTCATCAGAAATTAATTGAAAAATTAAAAAAAATCTAATTGTAAAAAAAATTACATATTTGGAATCTAAACTATCTCATCTGTAATGGGTTTTAATTTCATCAAAAAATTCTACAAAAAGGGCCTTCAGACATATGCCCAAAGTCACTATTTTGTTGTGACATTGACGGGACCTTCAACTTGCAGGTCAAACTAGGTCCAAAGCCAAGGGTCGGGTTCCCAAGCCTTTTTTCTGAACCAAAACCCATAGCAAAAATTGGGTCAGAAATTCAAATTTTATGAAATGAGATCCCGTTTCTAGAAAACGAGATCCCACTTTTGGCTCGGGATCCCGAAGCATAACGGGATCTCGTTTCATATAAAGCAAGATCCCATTTTGGTTTAACTGATTTCGGGTTTTTTTCTAAGTCCAAAAATTCTACCTTAAGTGGACTCATCTTTGTGCATTTACCCATAAAGAATATCATTAGCATTATTCTTTCCATCAAAACTGATCAAACCTTTTCCACAAATCTTAGCAGCTTCATCACCACCAAACCTAACTACTCCACCATCAAAATTTTCAAGTTTAATAAACTTACTCTTATCACCTGTCATATGATTTAGGCATCCATTGTCAATGACCCAGTCATCCTTTTCACTCTTAGCATGAAAAGCAGATATTATAGTGCCTTTAGGGTTAGTACATGCTTATGAATTCTTTTCCTTCACATAGCTTCTAGAGTTAGCAGAACCAATTTCATCTCTTATGGAAATAAATAAGCATTCATTATCATTATCATCTTTAGAATTAGATTCATCATCAGAAATGCTTGCATAGTAAATTTTTTTGAGCATCCTTCCTCTGTTTTCCTTATTCTTAATTCTCAGAGCTCTATCTGGACACCTTGAAGCATAATGACCTATTTTCCACACCTGAAACATTTAAAAGGCAACTTACCATTGAACTTACTAGTACCCTTTTTCATCCTTCTCACAAAGTTAGATTCCACTTCATGAAAGCCTTCCAGTTTTGATTCAACTGTCTTCTTTGTTTTACCAACTTTAAAAGAAGTCTCATCTTTTGTAGTTCCACTAGATGTGCCAAACTCTCTTATTTCAAAAGTAGTTAGTGTGCCAAGCAACTGATCTTTGGTAAGTTTACTCAAGTTTTGTAGTTCTTCAATAGCAGAAACCTTATGAATGTAAGATTTAGGAAGAGTTCTAAGTACCTTTAATATCACTTCTTGATCATCTATATTTCCACCAAGACCCTTGATGCCATTAACAACTTCATCAACCTTCTGTAAGTAGCTTGCAATGTTTTCATCTTCAGACATATGCATGGTCTCATAAGTGAGTTTCAAATTGTGCATTTTAGCTTGTTTAACCTTCTCATCTCCTTCATGGACACTTTCCATCCTTTTCCAAATCTCATTAGCAGTTTTCAAATTCACAACTTTCACCAACTCAGAATTAGTAAGTCCACTTAAGAGAGCATGTTTTTCCTTACCATCTATTTCAGTAGCTTTGATTTCATCTTTAGAATTTATGCCATCCTTAGGTTCAGTGTAATTTGACTCAACACATTTCCAAACCTCATAACCAAGAGAAATTAGATAGGCTTCCATCCTTACCTTCCAGAGTGCATAGTCTGATCCATAAAACAAGGGAGTATCCTTCTTGTACGCCATCCCAGATCTACCTCAAGCATAAGACAACTGAGAGGGGGGGTGAATCAGTTGTATCAAAAACTTCAAACCCTCATAAACATAATCACATCCACATCAGTTCACTTAAACCCTTAATGTATTATGAATTTTAAACATGAAAAGCAGATAATAGAAACTTAAACACATCAACACCATGCACAAGAGAACACCAGATTTTTATGTGGATGTGAGGCCTACCTTTACCTTACCAAATATTTTTTCTTACGATACATATGTGATGGATTTTATTATGGACATGTGGATATTGGGGACTGTTGATCCCGTATTTAGACTTTCTTACTCTATCTTATGCTTGATTAGATAGATGGTTTATGTTTTGTGGATGATTAGATCTCTTGTTAGATTTCATTTGATGATATGATGTTTAGATGCTATGATTTCATTTGATGATTATTGGTATGTGTATTGATGGTGAAATTGATGATTTATCTTACATTATGAGATCTTGATTATACTTGTAAATGGGAATGACTTGAGATATATATATATATATATATATATGTTAGCATGTGGTTATTATTGATGTTATATGCAATTATGCAATCATGTGTGTGATGTATGTAGTTCACTTCACTTAGGCTATTTTACCATGTGCTATTAATGGGTTTGTGGAAGTGTGCAGGTAACTTTCCATGCCGATGGAAAATCGCAAGTCAAATAACAACCATATGTTATATCCCTGTTAAGCCGACCTAGTCCTAAGTTGGACTAAGGTTATTTGTGTTTGAGAATGTTGATTATGTTGTATTGGATTTATGGTATTTTGTAAGGTTTACCCTTTTTAATTTATCTCTTGTTGTGTTGTAAAAATTGTAATGTTGGGTTTGCACAATTTTTAGTGCTAAATGTTTGAAGCCCTTTTCAAGTAATTTTATGTGTTTCCTAGTGTTATTAATGGTCAAATATTGACCCTAGGTCATACCCCTAGGGTCTAGGACCATTCTTAACATGTTTAAACTTGTTTAAACCATGTTTGGTCACCCAAACTTGGCCCTTGAGTCAAGTGACGAGTTTGGTAAGTGTGAGAGGTGGTTGGAAGGTCACCATCTCACTTAACCTAACCTCACCCACTTGGGTAAGGTTACCCTTACCTCAAGTTCTTTAGAAGCTTCTTGACATGTCTCACATGTGTGAGACCTCTTCCCCATGCTCTCACACATTTGTGATAGCACTTGTGAGGAAGAGTGTAGCTTAGTTGAATGAGAAGGTGACAAGTGTCACCTCCTCATTCATGAGAAGCTTCTCTTGTGTGCTCATATCTCCCTTTGTGGGAGAGTGTGTAGCTTTTTAGAATGGGGAGATGACAAGTGTCACCTCCTCATTCTTGTGCGGTTGTGAGGAGGGTTATGTGGATGGAGGAGAGGGTGACAAGTGTCACCTTCTTATCCACTAGGGTTTGAGAGCCTTGACTATTTATCTCTCTTTGAGATGAGATGGGGGTTCTTTTGTTCTTTTGGTTTGGGAAATTTTATGCTTTTGTTGGGAGGAGAGAATGACTTGTAGATCTTGGAAGGAATCTGGGAGGACTTGTGGAAAGATCTTCACAAACACCCTCCATCTTTGAAGCTTGAGAGGTATTTCTCAAGGCTTCAAGCCTATTGTTTACTTGCTTTTGCTTATGCATTATGTATGTTCATTTTTGTGATGCTTATGTTATTTAAGATTTTGTGTTTGTGGGTTTAAAGGGTTGTTTGGGTTATCTCTCCATGTGAGAGAGCTCACCTTTGTCTTGGGTGAGAGAGGATGTGAACTTCCTCGGTTCCCTTTCTTTGTTTTGGTATAGTTTTATGGCCAAGGGCCTTTTATTGAAGTTTTGAGAAGTATGGTATTATGGCATGAGTGCCTTGTTTTGAGAATTGAGAAGTTATGGCAAGAGGCCAAGTGATTATGAGCATATTGAGTATTATGAGTGTGGGTCTCCTTGAGTTGAGAGTAGTCCACTCTCTCACCCTTCAAACTCATTTTCAAAATGGGTTAGGTTTGTGTTTTGCCTTGGATGGGTGTTAATGTGTCTGATGTGAGTGTTTTTCTCCTTTGCGGTATGATCTTTGGTTATTGGAATGCCTCCTAGCTTGGGGGTGGCCTATTAGTAGGCCTAGGTTGGGAGGAGAGCTTCCCATGGGTATGGTGAACTATTTTGTGTGTTTTGTAGGATCATTTAGTGGCTATGGAGGAGTTTGGCTTGGGAAGAAAATATTGTGTTTAATGGCTTTATGTATTTTTTAAATGAGAGCATTGAGATGCCTCATCCCCTATTTTGGGTTTGTAATAAGTTGTAGAGAGTTGAACTCTCTTTTGGGTGGTAGTCTTTTAACCTCATTGTAAACCTTGTAATTTATTTTAGATGGTTATGGCAATAATATATTCTTCATTCATGTCATGAAAGAAAATGGATATCCCTCATCTCTCTCTCCCCCTTTCTCTCTTTATTCTACTTAGTTGCAAGGAAAGTAGAAGATTGTAATAATGTTTGGAGAAGGAAATAATGCTTATTGTTGTGTTAAAAAGAAAAAAATAATTTGTTTTGGCATACTTGTGTTATCATCTCTTGATTGAGTTGTTATATTATTTTACATAAATAAGGTTAGTTCTCAATATGTAAAAATACCTATCCTTATATATATAGTCTATCTATATATATAGTTATATATTTATGTTTATGTACTAAAGAGCTCACTGTGTTTTCTTTTTACTCTCTGTATTTTTTTTACAAAACTAAGATTTTGTTTGCCAGTGATATATATATATATATACACATATATATGTATATATATACATATACATATATATATACATATACATATATATATATGTATATATATATATATATTCAACTATATTTCCTTTATTGTTAGTGTAACCCTAAATAAGATTTAAACATTGTTATCTGCATGGTTCTTAGTTTAAGTTTTTAGGGTATAGAAACCCATATGGATGATGGTGAGGCCACCGCAGGCGGCAATAAGGGCTCGGCCTGGGGCTTTGTGCAGGAGGGGCGAGGGATTTGGGACCCCTATTGCCTCCCCACAAAGCTCTATGGGGAGGTGGTGGGAGCCCCGCCCCCCCTCGGATGTGTTAATGGGGTTTAAACCCTGCACAGACCATGCTCTGCATTTTCCTTTGAGTTTGGCTACCACTGCTAAAACATGACGCCCCTTCCTAAAGCTTCAGTTGCAACTTTCATTGTATTCGGCCCTAGTTTTAAATGTATCTCTGGTTATTAAGTTGTTTATATCAGTGTGTATATATATACACACATATACATATAGTTATATATATCCTTACATATATTCATGACTAGAATATCTATTCCTTCTGTCTGGGTAAAATTTTTATTCTGGTGTTTTAAAAAAAAAACAGAGAGCAAAACTTGAAGAACTTGGAAAATGTTAAACTATTTGAACTTGAATACAAACAATAGAAGATTATTTTAATTCTAAACTTGGAAACCTGTGCGTGTTTGAAAATAAACATAGAAAACCAAACAAATTAGAGAAGAGAAATTAATAAGACAACTTGTAGATAAACATTTAGAAAATTCCAATAAAAAACATGTTGAGATTCTCCTTGGGAAGGTACCTTCCACTTGGGAAGGTACCTTCCCACTTGCTCCTCCTTGAAAACCTGCACCCAATCAGAAAACAAACCACTTGTGAATGTTAACAAATGAGACATTTGGGAGATTTTATAATTCAAACCTAGGGTTTGGTGCCCTAACTCTTAGCATTGTGATAATTAGTCTTAAATGGGGTTAGGGTGTTAAGTAAACCCACTCGGAGTGTGGGAGGTTATTTTGGACTCTAGTATGTGTGTGTGAGGAATTGTTTTATTTAAGTTATTTAATTTATCTAGCTGTTTCAATTCTGGTGTGCATTTTAAATGAGGACAAATTATCCCTTTTGTTGAATGGATTAAATAAACCTTTCTTTGCAATTATATTTACATTATTTATCTCATGTTGAAAATAAACTATAGTAGGAGTTGTGTTTACCTATTTGATTTATTTTATTTAAATAATTAGGGAGGGTTCTTAGTCAAATTGTGCATTTGATTTATTTAAATTTGAAAGGGGTTAAGGTAGGAGATTTATTTTAATTTAATTTTTGCAACCTCCTATAGTTGATGAGATGGCGTTATGTTGTCAAAATCACTATAGGATTTAGTTCCATTTTGACCCGTTATGCTACTGAAATTTATCTAGATTTAATTGAGATTATTGTTTAACATTAGTCTGATTAATTTATCCCTTCTTGCATTAAATTTTTAGATTATTATTTAAGTCAAATTTATTATAGTATTATTTTAATGATTAGTTTCCTTTGGTCTATAGTGGGCCTAAGGTTAGATTTTGATTTATATCAAAATCGACTCACTTCATCTTAGTGACTCTAGGGTTGGAAGGAAGAACGGAATCTAACCCTCTTAGTGTCGCTCCTTGAGACATACACCCCCTTAGTGGCTTACATTATCATAGGGATGGCGAAGAGAGTATCGCTTCATCCTGTTGATGATTGTTTTTACACATTCACAACAAAAGTTAAAATTCACAAAATGAACCTAATTGTCTTGAAAGATATGAAGAAATCAATTAAGAGTTCTTAATCCCAAGTTTCTGTATGGTCAGGTCTTGACCTTGTGGACAATTCAGTAGGTTAATGTGAAGCTATAATATGCAAGGGGCCTTATTTGATTTAAGATGATTTATGACTCACTAGACTCAAATTATGCAAATTGTTGCAACTATCAACAAATTATCCATCTCTTTGCACAAATTTACTATTGTATCACAAAGCTTTATATGATTTTTAATGAAACAAGCTTTTCATTTCAAATTGCTATGAAAACTGTCAAGTATTAACACAATTGTTCATGCTCCCTTCAAATGTTAGACAATTTCCTTTAAATCTCTGTGTTTAGGCTAATTATTTCAAATATTTGGGGAAAAGTTAGAGAAATTCAAATTAAACATCACTCTAATGTAGGATCTAAATGCTCTATTAGTCACGTCATAAGGAATATATCACTTGATCAAATCAATAGATTAAATCATTAAATGTGAAGCCCTGAGTATTTTCATGAACACACATCTAAGATTGCAAGCTTTTAAAGAGATATTATTTCAAATACAAGTAAGAGCTAGAAAACACTCTAAACATAGACGCAAAATTCTAGATGTACTTGTATTTAAAACACATAGTCATATATGATTTACAATGTATGAATGACTCTTTGCTTCATTAATCAACTTCACAGAAAACTTACAATGTCTTACATATACAATAAGAAAGGTGGACATTCCATGCATTCCTTAGTGCAGACATAGGTGACCTCCTCTTCTAAACTAAAATACTCCTTCTAATCAAAGTGTTCAAACAAATTACAATTGCTAGCTATCTTTCAAAAATCCTTGTGTAAATTATGTGCATGTAGCAGAGCTTCCTTTATAGACTTTGAAACTCCCGACTGCTATGGCTACAAAGTTTAATCTACGGTTACGATCCTTCTATTATTGATTGATGGTGCATATTCATCCTTAACCACCTCTCAAAATATCTAAATGGTATCTTTTCCCTCTCAAAGGATGCTATTGGAATATTTTCAAAAATAAGATTCCCCTTTTCTTTGACTTTTGCCTTCTTGTAGACTTTCCCGTAGATACCTCTTTATTTGATCTCTTTTCAAAACTACTGCTCCCTTTTATAGTTTTTTATTCCTTTAAGTATGATTTGAAATTATTGATTATACCTTCTACAAAAGTACGATCTCCTCTTGGACTCCTTGTCCATATATACTCCTGTAGTGTAACTCCTTCCTTCAGTTTCTTTTCTCTGTTCTCTGATCCTTCACTTCTTTTCTTATACTTCTTCATTTTAGCACCTTCCTCCATTAATGAATCAATCATCTGTTTACTCATATATGCTTCGAGATTTTCTATGCATGGTGTAAAAATGACATTAAACTATATCAAAGCCCTTTCCAGTTCATATGCTAGTATATGCATACATTCATGCTCTAAGAGTCTTTCTATTATCCTTTTATGCACTCTAATCATATCCTCTGCCTTTTCTTCTAATTCTTGAGCAACTGCTATGCATTTTCTGAGATTATCCTCTTCAAAATTGAGATCTAATCTTACCTGTGGCACTTGATTCTCCATTGAAGGGGTAATTACTCCTTCATTGATTAACTCTTCTACTCTTTCCTCAATTTCTGTTAATTGTTCCAGTTCAGATTTGCATTCTCCCTCCTAAATTGGCAATTATGAACAAGTATATTGCATTTGTTCTTTTCTCTTCCAACCACCTCCCAACTTTGCACAACTTGTTTTATAGCATGTTCACCTTCTTGCATAAAATCTTTGAACCATTCATCAAATATATTGGCCGTAAGACTTTTATTTTCCATGTCCTTTATTTCCTCCTTAGATACAATTGCTATCTCATTGGGCAATTCTGGCACTCTTGTATTGGGATCAAATATCCCTTTAATAAATTGCTGCAATTGGACAATGTGTCCTTTCAAATATTCTTGTTTGTCCTTATCTTTCTTCAACATTTCTACTGTTACCTAGTGCATGTCTTCCCACTCAGTTATGTGTTACTCCCGTGTAGTATGCCAAAGGTCAAAATTTAATATTTTGTATTCATCTAAGGTTATTTCACCTTTTTCCTTCTCGTTTTGAGGTATAGCCAAGTTCAACAACCTACATCCATCTGGACCTCTTTGTATGGCCGACATTTTTCTGGCCTTTTTCTTTTCCTTCCTTGGAGTTGTATTGCCTAATAAACTTTTGATATTAATAGGTACCAATTGTACCTCCTTCATTTCCTTTCTTATCTCTACTCCTAACCAAGAAAGAGTCTCTTTTGTGTCTTCGACCATTTTTTCTTCATCAATTACCTCTTCTTGAGGTTTTTCCACTTCTCCATGTTGCTGATGTTCCTATTGTTCTTGTTGTTATTGCTCTGGTTGTTGCTGCTATTGCGGAGGATGCTGTTGTTGTTTTTGTTGAGGTGGAGGCTGCTGTGGAGGGACTTCTTCTTGTACCATGGGATTATCCTATTGTTTGGACTCACCCTCATCATCTTCTTCTTCCATTTCTGTGTCCCCTCCAGCCTCATCTTCTTCTTCAGGACCCTCTCCTTTTGATGTTTCTTTTTCTTCTTCCTCTTCCTCCTGTACTTGCTCTGTATTTGTCTCTATATTTGTCATGTCTATGTCTTTTGCTTGTTCTTCAGTTTTATTTTGATCAACATTCTCTGTATGTTCCTCATCTTTAGGCTTCTTAGTTGTATCTTCTGTACTGGTTGCCTCTTCTGTACTCTCACCTTTTTTTTGTACTTTCTCTATATTTACAGGTGAACTTATCATTGTATCTTCTTCTTTTCCTTCTTTTTCTTCTTTTTGGCTTTCTATGTTTTTCTCTTCCTCACTCTTTTCACCATACATATTAAGAATATTTAAAACATTTACTCCTGAGGTGCCAGCTTCTGTTTCCTCCTTTGTTTGAGCAGGCTTATCTGTGATTGTCTCCTTAGGTGCATCTTCTTTTTCAGCCTCTTCAATTTTATGTGCCTCTTCCTGCACATCCTTGATTATTTCAGGGGATACTAGGGTACCAAATGGATCTCGTATTCCTGATTCTTCCTATACCTTTTCCTTGTCATATACTGAGCCTTGTTCAATTTCCATCTTGACTAGAGTGTTTTGCTCTTCTTCTTCACTTAAGAACTCATTGGATTCTTCTTCAATTTCAATTTATTTTCCTGCATACATCACCCTTTTCTCACTTTCACTACTGTCATCCACAATGTGGACAGTCTCAGTGGTTTGTTTGGCCTCTTGTGTTTTTGACCCTTGCAGCATTTCCCCAGCCAATTTTGTCTTCACTTGAACATATGCCTATCTCTTTTCTATTGAAATGGATGCACTAGGTATATTACTCAATTTTGCATCTACTTATTGTGCTCCTATGACTTCACTGGTACCTGAAGTTTTTCCTTTTGATAAACTTATTGGTATTGCCCTTCTAACTTGCTATCCTACTACTTCCTTGGAAGTCTGTGCTTCCTCTACACTAATCTCATGACTCAATAATTTTGCATCTATAAATGTATCAGATAATACTGCTACTATTATTCCCAATGCATAGGGATCCATTAGAGTAGTATTCTTATCTTTTTCTACAATCTTAGCCTCTACAATCTTTCTCTTCTTCTTATAGAAACAATAGGGATCATCACTAGGTTCTCTTACTCTCTTCTTCCCTTTCTTAGGATATGTGATTTCCCTCCCTTTAGCCTTGAGTTCTACAATCTTGTCCTTTAACCATGTTTTTGAAAATAAAATAATTGGTTTGGATAATATGTCCAAAGATGTGTTCCAACGCTATGACCAATCAGGCTCTATAATAGGAGCAAGCCTAGCCTCTGCATAACTGTGATGCAACAATTTTCATCTTCATGAACCTCTAGAGGAACATAAACATCTCCCATAGTTTTCATTTGCTCAACTGTTAGTCTTTTATGAGCCCTTTTCCTTACCTCCTTATCATTTTTGCAATCTAACCAAAAATCTTCAATGTGTATTTGATGTTTATACTTTTTATCATTTGCATTTTGAATCCTATGGAAGGGGTCAAAGTTTCTAGCTAAATCAAACTCTTTAAATCCATAGTATCTCAATTCCTATTCTAAATAAGTAGCAACTTCCTCATTGTAGCATGAATTTCTACCTATAGCCCAAGGTAGCTTAAGGTTTCCTTTGCTAAAATTTTTCTTGTACATTCTAAAGGTGTTCAGATTTTGCCTTGAAAACTCTAGAACAATTGATTTATCAGAAGGATATCAGAGTAACATGAAAGGCTTTCCTTCAAATCCTTCAGTTCTGATACAAGTAAAATGTTGACATTGAATATACCATGAACTATGCAATCCAATTGCATCTTCTGCATCCTTAGACAATCTTTTATCGGGTTCTTCCCTTAGAATTCTCACCATATAAGTATAGAATACATCATTAACTAAAGCATATTTCTTCAATGCATTCTCCTCTTGTAGATCAGGGTAATGCTCATTTACCAATTTATGTCCTGGACCACTGCCTAAGGTCCCAACCCTATCTATTAATTGTATGAATGGTCTAACCTTTGCTGCACGTGAATACAATACGTATGAAGACAAATAAAAAGGCAACAACTTTTGCTTCCTCAGCATGGCCTGTTTCCATATAGCTGTGGTTATGGTCTTGGCCTAGTGAATCTGTCCTTGTTCCTTTCCTACTTCTCTCATGAACTGGATGACATTAAACATCCATGGCTTACATTTAGTGCCCTCTCTCAATCCCACCAATCTACTCAGCATTGTAATCATCAGGTATATTTCTTCTTTGAAGTATATTCTCATCAGATTTTTGTGCACTCTGGCTACAGCCTTAGGTTTGTTTTCTAGACTGTACCAACCATAAAATAGCTTACCCCTACAATCCCTTTCATTGATATTATAATCCTCATTGTATTGATCTATATCTATATTTACCATTTTCTCATTGATCTCCAGGCCAAATGTCTTTGCAATACCATCTGTGGATAAATCTACAATGAGTCTGTCATAGAACATTAATTTTCTAGTTGATAAGTCATATAGAGTTATGCAATCTAAACACAAATACCTGGCCTCCATAGCCAACAGAAAACCCGTAGCTTTGTACAACCCACTCTCCCATATACAATTCATATCAGGTGTAGCATCTGCTGCAATGATCTTCTGTAAGACATCATTTGTATCATAATTCCCAATGTTTGTATTTGTCCTTGCTCCACTATTACTAATCAATGTCAGATATCCTCTGTGTAGTGGCAATTCTTCTTTCTCTATTTCCTTGCGAGGTTTCCTCTCTTTTTTCACTTCGCTCCCTGTATCTATCTTTTTTTTCTTCGGGGCCATCCTGTAGAACATGCATCGTTTTAACTCTCCATTTTAATTTCTACCTAGGGTTTTACTACGAATTTCTATTTTTTTACCATTTTACCCTAACCTAGTTTGTCCTTTCTGTTTTGACTTTCACATTTGTTAAGCTCTACCCAACTAATTAATAGTTAAAAAAATGATTTAACAAATGCCTACATCTTATAATGAAATGACTAAAATTTACGTGCATTTTTACCACTTGAAATGTAATGGTGTTTTGGGATAAATACCTATATTTCTTGACCACTCAACTTCCCTTTGTTGACTTACTTTACCATTTTTTCCTCCATCCAACTGCTGTAATTCCGTCGCCTTGATGACTTCTGTTCAATTTTCTATAACAATTCCTCGCTCTACAGTTTTAATTCTTAACCATGTAAATCCGAAAGAAAATAACATTAATTTTACCATAGCTCCCTTGAATTTTACTCTTTTTGGGTGTTAGCTTGGCATTAATTACAGTAATTAATTCACCTAAAGCTTTGGCTTTCTATTTCAATGTTTAAGTTTTTAAACTTTTTATCCGTTAGTTCATTTCTGCATACATCTCTTTTCTTTGTATATTTCCTCAAGTATGTTATTCTTTGTATGTTAGAATTGTATCTTTTCAACATTCAAGCAAATATACAATGAACCATAACTAATGTTCTTTCCTTTTTCCTTTTACCCGTACTTGTATCTGTCACTTTGTATATCGCTCTTTGCATGTTTCTTAGATACAAGCACATATACAAACAACTTATACCAACCTCCTTTTACCATTTATCTCCTGCGATGTCTTTTATTCCTTTGTATCTTGGATATGTATATCATAAACATACAATCGTCCCAAACTTGCAAAGACGTTTTTGTATTTAACTTCCTTTTCGCATTTGTCTTGCATCTCCTATTTGCATCTTTTCTTGTACGTCAGCTTGTATATCGAAGATATACATTGTTATTATACAAGCCTGATATGCAAGCAATGCGACCGACTTTACTTTCCACTTGTATTTCCATGTTACAACAATGCTTGTATCAATCTTAGATAGCCTCCCCGATACATGCAAACTCACTTGTATCTCCTTTCAGACTTTTCATCTTTTATAACCCATATTTCATAACTCCTTCGGCTCCATAATTGTATATAAAGTGAAATGCATCTTTCAATATACATTGAGGTGTGATGCATCTTTTATATCAGACTTTAATTTTCCCCGAGTTCTGTGTTGTATGTATACCAGAATGTATGTATCCAAAGCATACAACATACAAAGCGCAAAACTTGCCTTGATAAAACCACATTTCATATTCTTTTTATTTCTGTGATATGTATATACTGTTGTATATCACCTTTTATGTTTCCTTTTACCACACATACAAACTTAGGATACATCTAACGAACTTAACCAATTTTTCATTTTAACTCTAAATTCTGTCGGGTCCAACTTGAATGTAAAGAATAAAGCATTACAAAATGCATACAAGTACGATGATGCAATAAACCTGATAACTCTTTTTATGTGACTAAAACAACAACACAACATATAAACGACCTTGTATATGCAACCTACAAACCCTCCCATAGTGCATTTTACCAAAACATGCATATCCTATAGAATATTGGGAATTTTAAAATGGTCTAAAAAACAACCCTTACTCATTTTTGACAAGGAATTTACCCCTATTCTGCTCTAGTATTTAATGCTATTTTTCTTTATTTTCAACAACGTTTGTAACTTTCACTTCCTTTTCCCTTTTACCACCAAACAGACCCACACACAAGTAAAAGCCACAACCACAACAGGGGTCCTCATTTTGTTAAGAAGTAAAATGGGGCGTGTTGTGAGCATCACAACAACTAGCAACCAAATAAAACAATTAAATTAAAACCATTAAAGAAAACTAAAGGAAATAAATTCATAACTTCCAACTATCTTTTTTGCAAATCATTATTGAACTTAAGACCTAATGTATTTAATAAGGTGCATGAATTTCCCCTTTCAGTTTAAGTGGGTGCATGTGATTAATTATCCTCATCTTGAAAATAAGTTGAACAAACTAGTGATTGATATTAAATTGCATAGTTGATGTCATTCCCTCATAGCCAACCAGATAGAGCCTTGCTACCAGCAGGCATCTATAGCCTTGACAAGGTTATTGTTACAATTCTCCTAAGTAGAGCCCCATTGCCAGCAAGCGTCTATAGCCCCGGTAGAGTTACTTAGATGGCTTAATCTAGATTTTCGGTAAAAATCCATTTTATTTATTTATTTTATATTTTGTGTAAGATAGAGACTTTATAAGATAATACATTTATAACTTCATGATGTAAGGATTGATCATTTGCTGACCTGTAATGGACCCAAACATAATTTATCAAATTTTCCATGATTTCCTTTCTTTTCATGTGCTTTATCCCAACACAACACTAAGTCTGATATTCTAAATGTTTTGACTCTTGCTCTTTTGTCAAACTATCTTTTGACCACTGCTTGATGCTTGGCAAATTTTTCAATGGCTTGGTCTCTCTTCTCATCCAATTGTAGCATTTGGATTATCCTAGCTTCTTTGTGATCATCAAAGCCTAAATATTCATTAGCAAACTTCCAGACAGGTATTCTTAAATTCATTGGAAGTATGGGATCAGTTCCATAAACTAAGTGATAAGGTGCATTGCCTAAGGCTGACTTAACCTTAGTCCTATCTACCCACAACGCATATTTTAACAATGTATTCCATTCCCTAGGATTCTTTTCAATTAATTTCTTGATTATATCCAATAAAATCTTATTTGTGGACTCAGCTAAACCATTCCCCTAAGGATAATAATTTGAAGAAAATTTTAAAACTATCCCATATTTCAAATGCCCATTTAGAAAATTTTAGAGAAGAAAATGCAGGGCCATTATCACATACCAGCGAATATGGAGCTCCAAACCTTGTTATGATGTTTTCTTCAAGAAATTTGATAACCACCTCAGTAGTAGAAAACTTGCAACATGTGGCTTCAGTCCACCTTGTACAATAGTTAGTTACTATCAATATAAACTTATGTCCTACAGATGATGGAGGATTTATAACTCTAATGAAATCCAAGCCCCACTGTGCAAATAGCCTAGATTTAATGACTGGTTGTAATGGATTAGCCTGATTCCTTCCTTTATCTGTCGTAGTTTGATAAGTGTGACAACTTTGAATATGACTCTCTGTATCTTTAAATATTGTTGGCCAATAGTATCCCTCTCTTAGTATCTTATGCATAGTAGCTAAATGAGAGCCATGAGCAGTTCCATACTTATCATACAACTCTGACAATACCTTATCTGCTTCAGCTCTGTTTAAACATCTTAGATATATACCTTCATGGTTCTTCCTGAATAGAAGACCTCCTTGTACCATATACCTCTGTGCTTTAATCTTTAAAGCTCTCCTCTGAGAAGACTTCATCTTACTTGGATATTTACCTGATATCAGAAAAGTATTCAAATCATCATACCAGCCTGATGCATCCTTAGAATTTAACACATACTGCTACTTCACCAAATTTGGATCTGTGTTTGCTATGGTTTGCACTAATGCTTGTTCTTTGACCAGCTTCATTGGAATAATTTCCATATCAAACTCTTGCAATGTTGTAATCCATTTAGCTCTTTTCTCTCTAGGCTCATTCTGCATCAGCAGCATTTTCACTACTGCATCTGGTACTATAGCCTTAACTTGACTTTGTAAGATGTAATGTCTAAACTTCTTTATTGCTCTTAATAGTGCAAATACCTATCTTTCTGTATCAAGATACTTCAGTTGTGCATCTTTCAGAGGTGCACTCATAAAAGCTATGGGCTTTTCTTCATTATCATCTCCTTTTTGTGTCAAAGCAGCTGCAACTGAATGTGAAGATACAAAAGAATATATGTAAAATGGCTTGGTATAATTTGGACTCGCTAACATAGGAGCATCAGAAATAGCTTCCTTAATATCTTCAAATGTCTTTTTGGCTACTGGTGTCCATTCTATCTTTGCATCCTTTTTAAGCATGGTGTTTAACGGTTGCACAATGTCTGCAAATCCTGTAATAAACTTCCTAACAAAGTTAATCTTACCAAAAAAGGAATTTAATTCCTTTTTACTATTAGGTAATTGCAAATTTTTTATTCCTTCTATTCTGTCAGGATCAATGGATATCCCATTTTCAGAAATGACATGTCCTAACAATTTTCCTTCAGTTACACCAAATGAACATTTCTTTGGGTTGAGAGAAATCCCGTACCTTTCACATCTTTTAAGTACTCTTCTCAAATCTTCTGCATGAGTGGATGCATCTTTGGAGTAAATAGTTAAATCATCCATATAAATAAAAATGCATTTACCTGACAATCCACAAAATGCAATGTCCATGGCTCTCTGAAAAGTGGCACCTGCATTGATTAAACCAAAAGGCATTCTTCTATATGAATAATTTTCCCACTTGCAAGTAAAACTAGTCTTCAACCTATCTTCTTTATAAACTAAGACTTGGTTATATCCTGAGAATCCATCTAGGAAAGACATCATCTTAGCCCCATTTACTGCTTGCAGCACTTCATCTATTGGAGGCAATGGATAATTATCTTTTTCAGAGGCCTTGTTCAAATTTCTAAAGTCTACACATAACCTAATATCTCCATTTTTCTTTCTCATAGGTACTAAATTAGCTACCCAGGTTGAATGTCTTACTAGGAAGATTATCCTGGCAGACAGTAATTTTTTCACTTCTTCAAAGATTAAAGGCTCTAAAATAGCATTCATAGGCCTTTGTTTCTGCCTAAATGGTTTAACATCTGGTTTCAAAGGTATTACATGAGTTATGATGGGCGTATCATATGTCTTCAAATCTGCATATGTCCATGTTATGACATGTTTGTATTCTTTGAGAACATCCACAATTTCTTTTCTTAACTCAAAGCAAGCCTTTCCAATCAATACATTCTGTGGACTTTGCTCTGTTCCTAAGTTATATGGATCACATTTACCTCCCTCAGTTTTGGGCAAATCCTTCTGTCTTACTACCCCATCAAAGTCAAAGATCTATTCTAACTCAATTACTCCCTTAGGTAAGAAATTGCTTTTCAAATTTATTATGTCTTCTTCATCCCAAGACACATCGGGTCTTTCCTATTCATCAATGATTTGAGCTTCAAACACCTCATTACAAGTGAGAAAATTGACAATTTGCTGATCCCCTTCAAATACCTAAAAATGAGTGACATTATTTGGTATGCTCGGGACATTCACTAATTCAACAACAAATCATTTCAAACCTAACAATGTTAAAGGTTCCAAAATGCTAGCAGCAACTGCTAATGCATCTGGTCTATGATTCAATTCTCTAGGAATGTGTTCTATGTTAAAGGTATCAAATGAATCAATCAAATCCCACACCCTATGCCTATAACATACCATTTTCTTATAATTGCATGCATACAATTTCCTTTCTTGTCTGAACACTAACTCAGAATCTGAGAACACTCTGATCATTTTCACCCTTTTCTTGATAGCCATAACAAGTCCATAAATCAAAGCTTCATATTCTACTACATTATTAGTATAAGGAAATTGTAGCCTGTATGCTGCTAAAAATGACTTACCATTAGGATCTATGAGTTCCACACCTGCATCTACACCTTGTTTAGATTTAGATCCATCACATTTCAGTGTCCACATGCCTTCTTTATTCTTTTGACCTTTTATTTTGGCATGTTTTGCATTTTCTATTAAATGTGAGGTACTATCTTGTTTCTTCATGTGCAATTCATTTTGACCTACTTACAAATTTATACTTTCAATTTGTAAATTAGAATGACAGACACTCTTGTCATTTGTTTCTTTTTCTAAATCTGGAATTAATACATCCATGTTGTCTTGAAAGTATCTCTCTGGTTGATTAGGATTGACCTTTCCTTCCTGCAGTTCCATCTTCTTTGTGCACTTTATATATTGATATTCAATAATGTCTCTGCACATTCCACAATTCTCTTCAGAATGAGGCCTATTATGGACTCTGCACATGCTCTTGTACAACTTGCATTGAATTGGAATTTTTTTTTCGATGTATTTTTCCATTTCCTACCTAATGATATGACCAAAACTATTTATTGCATTATCTTCTTCATCAGACTCAATGAACAATACTGTTTCTTTACTAACAAGTTTTTCTTTAAAACTTAGCATCAATATTTCTTCAATTTGTACCCGCTTGTTAGTGACTCTATAAACACCAGGTTCAATAGAAGCATACAATATCTCATTAGTCATGTTGTATTATGTGATCATGTGTTTCATCCTGGGTTCAGCTTCTATCCTGATCTGATTTGGAATACCTCTCCAAGGTAACCACATGTGTGAAAAATCAGTGGCCATATAACCATTCAATGTTTTTGACCAGTCTCTACTCAACAACATCCCATAATTCATAGGTATATCTACTACCTGAATGTAAATAAATTGACTTACCCTAGGATATGAGGCTAACTGCATTTGAATATGTATTGGTTCTCCTATCACATTGACCTCAGTTTTATCCAATTGTGTAACAACCTTAGCAGATTTAGTGGGAGTCAGCCCTAAAGTTTTGCATATCCCTAAAGGCATTACATTAGCTAATGCACCAGAATCTACCATGCAATTATGTATGTTCTTTCCAAACATATTAATGGTTAACAAGAAAGGAGGGGCTTCCCTCTTATTTGCATACATGACCACAATAGTATTGGAAGGTTGTTCAGTTTTCTTACTCTTTTATTTAGGCTATGAATCTTTACTAGGAACACTCGTATCAACAGAGACCTCATTTGTCACAGATGTATCCAAGGATTTTATGAAAAAATTTCTGACCCCTAGACTTTTCAATAATTCACATAAAGGTATACTGACTTTGATTTTCTTTATCTCTTTAGACAAGTAACTCATCAACCTCATTGTTTCCACTGTCTCTGTTTTCCCTATTTGGACCTTTTGTTATACTGTTCCATTATTCACATGATGATTAGCCTTTAGTATAGCAAGATTATTACTAGCATTTTGATTTGGGGGAGTATTGAAATTGTTAGGAAGAGTGGAAGTAGTGAAAGGACCTCTTGGTCTGGTGTTATTTCTCAAATTGTAGGTATGATTTTTGTTAGACTGTTGAAAATCCTGTACCTCTTCTGTTTCATATAACACTTCATTTTCAACTTCAAAAGGAAACTAAAAAGCATTCAATACTAAATCTGATTCAGGATATAGGTTTTCACAAAAGTAAGGTTCATTCTCTAACAATTGATCTTCTTCCTCCCTAGTTGCAAAGGTAAAAGTCTCTAAGACTAAAGTAGTCTCAAATCCTGAGGGCACTATTTCATTACCTTTGGGAATGAGGAACTCAGAGGTAGGAGTCTATACATCTACATTGAAAATACTTGCTTCCATATGAAACTAAGGACAATCTAGTTCAACATGGGCACTGGTATTATGAATCCTACACCAATTTTTTAATGCTACATTAGCCATTTGAATTCTAGCTATTTGTTTTGTCTCCCGATTATCCAAATTCTCAAATGGAGAAGCGAGAGTGCCATTGTTCGGCCCTGTGTTCCATGTCCTAGGTGGCCTTGGCTGATTCTGATTTCTATTGTTATTACTCCAGGTTTTGCTATCTACGACAGGCCCTTTGTTTTACATTGCTTGTCCCTAATTATGATTTTGGTTTTGACTATAATTCTAACCCTGATTAGAACACTGATCTTGGTTATAATTCTGGTTATGATTCTAGTTATGGTTCTGATTGTATCCTTGATTATTCCTACCATAGAAATTTTTATTTCTCAGTTGTGTCATTTCAGTAGTCAATCTTCTCAAGTGTGCAGTAATTTCTTTGATTTCCTCCCTATCCTCTTGTGTCTTTGCCACAAATGTATCCTGAGGAGGCTGGAAGAAAGACTGACCATTACTCTGATTATTATCAGTACCATTACTAATATAAGGGACTATAGCCTAGATTGGGGAAGGATTATACATAGGTGTGTATGTAGGAACTGGATTCAACAATGGAGTATTATGTGTAGGAACTCCATTCCAAGGTTGTGCTTGACTTTGCATCCCAGGGTTTCCTCCATTAAGAAATGGATTATAAGTTGTTTGTCTCATCTCTTGGTTTACTGAGGCTGCCTCCTTATAAGCTTTGGATATTGTATCTATATCAACCTTTCTTTTGACAAACATAGTAGTTAGTGGATCAAGGGTGACATAATACATGGCTAATAATGCATCTGCATTTACTGTGCAAGGAGCTACTAACCTAGAATAAGCCTTTTGAAACCTATCATTAAAATTGTCAATCAGTTCTCCTTCACCTCTTTTAATTGCAACTAATTTGTGATATAAGGTGGAAGGATCCACTGGTCCTCTAAACCTAGACAAAAATGCCTCCTCCATAAGTGCCCAAGAAGAAATGTAACCATTAGGCAAGTTAACATACTAGTTAGAAGCCTGCTCATTAAAGGTGTAAGGAAACAACCTACACACAATGTCTTCATACTCTAACCTGGCTCTAAAGTATGCCTCCTTGAATATCCTAACATGATCCTCTAGATCTTGATGCAATTGATATTTAGGACATATCTTTTCAGGATTCTTTGGCATCTCATGATAATCAGGGAATGTTATAGGAGAATTGACATTAAAATAAGCCATTGCAGGTACTTGTGCCTGGCTTGGACCTCTGGGAGTACCTGGATTTCTAGGAGGACTTGGACCTCTAGGTGGACTAGGACCTCTAGGAGGACCTAAACCAAGATTCAAAGATCTAAATGAAGAACTGTCAGGACTCACAACATTATGGATGTTAAAAGGTGATCCAAGAGGCAATCTAGATGAACCTCCTGTGTTTGATATCCTAGGATTCCAAATCAAAGGACCTTTACTCTTTTTTCTATCAGGTAATTGCACAAATATTTCCTCTGAACTGGATCTAGACCTAGTCACTCTACCACTGTTATGAGCCAGCTTTACTCAAATCCAACCTTAACTCCAATAAGGCCCTCCTAGCGCCAAAAACTGTTGATGATTGTTTTTACACATTCACAACAAAAGTTAAAATTCACAAAATGAACCTAACTGTCTTGAAAGATATGAAGAAATCAATTAAGAGTTCTTAATCCCAAGTTTCTGTATGGTCAGGTCTTGACCTTGTGGACAATTTAGTAGGTTAATGTGAAGTTGTAATATGCAAGGGGCCTTACTTGATTTAAGATGATTTATGACTCATTGGACTCGACTTATGCAAATTGTTGCAACTATAAACAAATTATCCATCTCTTTGCACAAATTTACTATTGTATCACAAAACTTTATTTGATTTTTAATGAAACAAGCTTTTGTTTTCAAATTGCTATGAAAACTGTCAAGTATTAACACAATTGTTCATGCTCCCTTCAAATGTTAGACAATTTCCTTTAAATCTCTGTGTTTAGGCTAATTATTTCAAATATTTGGGGAAAAGTTAGAGAAATTCAAATTAAACATCACTTTATTGTAGAATCTAAATGCTCTATTATTCATGTTGTAAGGAATATATCACTTGATCAAATCAACAGATTAAATCATTAAATGTGAAGCCCTAAGTATTTTCATGAACACACATCTAAGATTGCAATCTTTTAAAGAGATATTATTTCAAATACAAGTAAGAGCCAGAAAACACTCTGAACATAGACACAAAATTCTAGATGTATTTGTATTTAAAACACATAGTCATATATGATTTACAATGTATGAATGACTCTTTGCTTCATTAATCAACTTCACAGAAAACTTACGTCTTACAGATACAATAAGAAAGCTAGACATTCCACGCATTCCTTAGTGCAGACATAGGCGACCTCCTCTTCTAAACTAAAATACTCCTAATCAAAGTGTTCAAACAAATTACAATTGCCAGCTATCTTTCAAAAATCCCTGTGTAAATTATGTACATGTAGTAGAGCTTCCTTTATAGACTTTGAAACTCCTGACTGCTACGGCTACAAAGTTTAATCTACAATTAAGATCCTTCTATTATTGATCGATGGTGCATATTCATCATTAACCGCCTCTCAAAATATCTAAATGGTATCTTTTCCCTCTCAAAGGATGCTATTGGAATCTTTTCAAAAATAAGATTCCCCTTTTCTTTGACTTTTTCCTTCTTGTAGACTTTCCCGTAGATACCTCTTTATTTGATCTCTTTTCAAAACTACTACTCCCTTTCACAATTTTTTATTCCTTTAAGTATGATTTGAAATTATTGATTATACCTTCTACAAAAGTGTGATCTCCTCCTAGACTCCTTGTCCATATATACTCCTATAGTGTAACTCCTTCCTTCAGTTTCTTTTATCTATTATCTGATCCTTCACTTCTTTTCTTGTAGTTCTTCATTTTAGCACCTTCCTCGATTAATGAATCAATCATCTGTTTACTCATATATGCTTTGGGATTTTCTATGCATGGTGTAAAAATGGCATTAAACTCTGTCGAAGCCCTTTCCAGTTCATATGCTGGTATATCCATACATTCATGCTCTAAGAGTCTTTCTTTTATCCTTTTATGCACTCTAATCATATCCTCTACCTTTTCTTCTAATTCTTGAGCAACTGCTATACATTTTCTGAGATTATCCTCTTCAAATTTGAGTTCTAATCTTACCTTTGGCACTTGATTCTCCATTGAAGGGGTAATTACTCCTTCATCGATTAACTCTTCTGCTCTTTCCTCAATTTCTGTTAATTGTTCCAGTTCAGATTTGCATTCCTCCCTCCTAAATTGGTAATTATGAACAAGTATACTACATTTGTTCTTTTCTCTTGCAACCACCTCCCAACTTTGCACCGCTTGTTTTATTACCTGTTCACCTTCTTGCATAAAATCTTTGAACCATTCATCAAATATATTGGCCTTAAGCCTTTTATTTTCCATGTCCTTTATTTCCTCCTCGGATACAACTGCTATCTCATTGGGCAATCCTGGCACTATTGTATTGAGAGCAAATATCCCTTTAATAAATTGCTACAATTGGACAATGTGTCCTTTCAAATATTCTTGTTTGTCCTTATCTTTCTTCAACATTTCTACTGTTACTTGGTGTATGTCTTCCCACTCAATTATGTGTTGCTCTCGTGTAGTATGTCCAAGGTCAAATTTTAGTATTTTGTATTCATCTAGGGTTATTTCACCTTTTGTCTTCTCCTTTTGAGGTATAGCCAAGTTCAGCATCCTAGATGCATCTGGACCTCTTTGTATGGCTGACATTGTTCTAGCCTTTCTCTTTTCCTTCCTTGGAGCTGTATTGCCCAATAAACTTTTGATATCAATAGGTACCAATTGTACCTCCTTCTTTTCCTTTCTTATCTCTGCTCCTAACCAAGTAGGAATATCTTTTGTGTCTTTGGCCATTTTTTCTTCATCAATCACCTCTTCCTGAGGTTTTTCCACTTCTCCATGTTGCTTCTGTTCTTGTTGTTCTTGTTGTTGTTGCTCTGGTTGTTGTTGTTGTTGCGGAGGATGCTGTTGTTGTTTTTGTTGAGGTGGAGGCTGCTGTGGAGGGACTTCTTCTTGTACCATGGGATTATCTTGCTATTTGGACTCACCCTCATCTTCTTCTTCTTCTTCTTCAGGACCCTCTCCTTTTGATGTTTCTTTTTCTTCTTCCTCTTCCTTCTGTGCTTGCTTTGTATTTGTCTCTATATTTGTCATGTCTATGTCTTTTCCTTGTTCTTCAGTTTTATTTTCATCAACATTCTATGTATGTTCCTCATCTTTAGGCTTCTTAGTTGTATCTTCTGTATTGGTTGCTTCTTTTGTATTTTCACCTTCTTTTTGTACATGCTCTATATTTGTAGGTGAACTTATCATTGTATCTTCTTCTTTTGCTTCTTTTTCTTCTTCTTTTTTGCTTTCTGTGTTTTTCTCTTCCTCACTCTTTTCACCATACATATTAAGAATATTTAAAACATCTACTCTTGAGGTGCCAGCTTCTGTTTCCTCCTTTGTTTGAGCAGGCTTATCTTTGATTGTCTCCTCAGGTGCATCTTCTTTTTCAGCCTCTTCAATTTTATGTGCCTCTTCCTGCACACCCTTGATTATTTTAGGGGATGCTACGGTACCAAATGGATCTACTATTCCTGATTCTTCCCGTACCTTTTCCTTTTCATATACCGAGCCTTGTTCAATTTCCATCTCAGTTGGAGTGTTTTACTCTTCTTCTTCACTTAAGAACTCACTGGATTCTTTTTCAATTTCAATTTATTTTCCTGCATACATCCCCCTTTTCTCACTTTCACTACTGTCATCCATAATGTGGACAGTCTCAGTGATTTGTTTGGCCTCTTGTGTTTTTGACCCTTGCAACATTTCCTCAGCCAATTCTGTCTTCACTTGAACATATACCTGTCTCTTTTCTGTTGAAGTGGATGCACTAGGTATATTACTCAATTTTGCATTTACTTGTTGTGTTCCTATGACTTCACTGGTTCTTGAAGTTTTTCCTTTTGATGAACTTATTGGTATTGCCCTTCTAACTTGTTGTCCTGCTACTTCCTTGGAAGTCTATGCTTCCTCTAAACTAATCTCATGACTCAATGATTTTACATCTATAAATGTATCAGATGATACTGCTACTATTATTCCCAATGCACATGGATTCATTAGAGTAGCATTCTTATCTTTTTCTACAATCTTAGCCTCTACAATCTTACTCTTCTTCTTATAGAAACAATAGGGATCATCACTAGGTTCCCTTACTCTCTTCTTCCCTTTCTTAGGATATGTTATTTCCCTCCCTTCAGCCTTGAGTTCTTCAATCCTGTCCTTTAACCATGTTTTTGAAAACAAAATAAATGGTTTGGATAATATGTCCAAAGATGTGTTCCAAGGCTGTGACCAATTAGGCTCTTTAATAGGAGCAAGCCTAGCCTCTGCATAATTGTGATGCAACAATTTGTCATTTTCCTGAACATCTGGAGGAACATAAATATCTCCCATAGTTTTCATTTGCTCAACTGTTAGTCTTTTATGAGTCCTTTTCCTTATCTCCTTATCATTTTTGCAATCCGACCAAAAATCTTCAATGTGTATTTGATGTTTATACTTTTTATCAACTGTATTTTAAATCCTGTGGAAGGGGTCAAACTTTCTGGCTAAATCAAACTCTTTAAATCCATAGTATCTTAGTTCCTGTTCTGAATAAGTAGAAACCTCCTCACTGTAGCATGAATTTCTACCTATAGCCCAAGGTAGCTTAAGGTTTCCTTTGCTAAACTTTTTCTTGTACATTCTAAAGGCGTTCAGATTTTGCCTTGAAAACTCTAGAACAATCAATTTATTAGAAGGATACCACGGTAACATGAAAAGCTTTCCTTCAAATCCTTCAGTTATGATACAAGTAAAATGTGGAAATTGAATATACCATGAATTGTGCAACCCAATTGCATCTTCTACATCCTTAGACAATCTTTTATTAGGTTCTTCCCTTAGAATTCTCACCATATAAGTATAGAATACATCATTAACTAAAGCATATTTCTTCAATACATTCTCCTCTTGTAGATCAGGGTAATGCTCATATACCAATTTTTGTCTTGGACCACTGCCCAAGGTCCCAACCCTATCTATTCCATGTATGAATGGTCTAACCTCTGCTGCACATGAATACAATACGCATGAAGACAAATAAAAAGGCAACAACTTTTGCTTCCTCAGCATGGCCTGTTTCCATATAGCTGTGCTTATGGTCTTGGCCCAATGAATCTATCCTTGTTCCTTTCCTATTTCTCTCATGAACTGGATGACATTAAACATCTAAGGCTCACATTTAGTGCCCTCTCTCAATCCCACCAATCTACTCAGCATTGTAATCATTAGGAATATTTCCTCTTTGAAGTATATTCTGATCAGATTTTTGTGCACTCTGGCTACAACCTTAGGTTTGTTTTTTGGACTGTACCAGCTATAAAATATCTTACCCCTAAAATCCCTTTCATTGATTTGATAATCCTCATTGTATTGATCTATGTCTATATCTACCATTTTCTTATTGATCTCCAGACCAAATGTCTTTGCAATACCCTTTGTGGATAAATCTGCAATGAGTCTGTCATAAAACATTATTTTCCTGGTTGATAAGTCATACGGAGTTATGTAATCTAAACACAAATCCCTGGCCTCCATAACCAACGGAAAACCCATAGCTTTGTACAACCCACTCTCCCATATACACTTCATATCGGGTGTAGCATCTGCTATAGTGATCTTCTGTAAGACATCATTTGCATCATAATTCCCAATGTTTGTATCTGTCCCTGCTGCATTGTTACTAAGCAATGTCAGATATCCTCTATGTAGTAGCAATTCTTCTTTCTCTATTTCCTTGTGAGGTTTCCTCTCTTTTTTCACTTCACCCCCTATATCTATCTTTTTCTACTTCGGGGCCATCCTATAGAACATGCATCTTGTTAACTCTCCATTTTACTTTCTACCTAGGGTTTTACTACGAATTTCTTTTTTTTTACCATTTTACCCTAACCCAATTTGTCCTTTTTGTTTTAACTTTCACATTTGTTAAGCTTTGCCTGACTAATTAACAGTTAAAATAGTGATTTAACAAATGCTTACGTCTTATAATGAAATGACTAATATTTACGTGCATTTTTACCACTTGAAATGTAACGATGTTTTGGGATAAATACCTATATTTCTTGACCACTCAACTTCCCATCGTTGACTTACTTTACCATTTTGTCCTCTGTCCTGCTGCTATAATTCCATCGCCTTGATGAATTCCATTCAATTTTCTGTAACAATTCCTCGCTCTACAGTATTAATTCTTAACCATGTAATTCTGAAAGAAAATAACATTAATTTTACACTAGCCCCCTTGAATTTTACTCTTTTTGGGTGTTATCTCGACATTAATTATAGCAATTAATGCACCTAAGGCTTCGGCTTTCTATTTTAGTGTTTAAGTTTTTAATCTTTTTATCCGTTAGTTCATTTCTACATACATCTCTTTTCTTTGTATATTTCCTTGTATTTTATTCTTTGTATGTTAGCATTATATCCTTTCAACGTTCAAGCAAATATACAACGAACCATAACTAATGTTCTTTCCTTTTTCCTTTTACCCGTACTTGTATCTGTCTCTTTGTATATTGCTCTTTGCATGTTTCTTAGATACAAGCACATATACAAACAACTTATACCAACCTCCTTTTACCGTTTATCTCCCGCGATGTCTTTCATTCCTTTGTATCTCGGATATGTATATCATAAACATACAATCATCCCAAACTTACAAAGACTTTTTAGTACTTAACTTCCTTTTCACATCCGGCTTGCATCTCCTATTTGCATCTTTTCTTGTACATCGGCTTGTATATCGAAGATATACATTGTTATTATACAAGCCCGATATGCAAGCGGTGGGACCCACTTTACTTTCCACTTGTATTTCCACGTTACAACAATGCTTGTATCAATCTTAGATACCAGCCCCAATACATGCAAACTCATTTGTATCTCCTTTTAGATTTTTCATCTTTTATAACCCGTATTTCATAACTCCTTTAGCTCCATAATTTTATATAAAGTGAAATTCATCTTTCAATATACATTGAGGTGTGATGCATCTTTTATATCGGACTTTAAATATCCATGAGTTCCATGTTGTATGTATACCAGAATGTATGTATCTAAAGCATACAACATACAAAGCGTGAAACTTGCCTCGATAAAACCACATTTCATATTCTTTTCGGTTCCATGATATGCATATAGTGTTGTATATCACCTTGTATGTTTCCTTTTACCACACATACAAAATTAAGATACATCTAATGGACTTAACCGATTATTCATTTTAACTCTGAATTCTGTCAGGTCCAACTTGTATGTAAAGAATAAAGCGTTACAAAATGCATACAAGTATGATGATGCAATAAACTTGATAACTCTTTTTATGTGACTAACACAACAACACAACATACAAATGACCTTGTATATGCAACATACAAACCCTCCCATAGTGCATTTTACCAAAATACGCATATCCTGCAGAATATTGGGAATTTTAAAATGGTCCAAAAAACAACCCTTACTCATTTTTGACAAGGAATTCACTCCTATTCTACTCTGGTACTTAATGCTATTTTTCTTTATTTTCAACAAGGTTTATTACTTTCACTTCCTTTTCCCTTTTACCACCAAGCAGACCCACACACAAGCAAAAGCCACAGCCACAGCAGGGGTCCTCATTTTGCTAAGAAGTAAAATGGGGCATGTTGTGAGCATCACAACATATCCCATTGTGATTGACTTCCCCCGCCTTTGGGTGATGTACCTGACGTTAGTTGTAGAGACAACTACGTTGCGTGCGTGTGTCACTAAGTGCGCATGCTGCACGCGAGGGGGTTTTTAGAGTCAGGTGGGAAATTTTTTGGTAATTCGTGTCATGACCACATGAAAAATGTGGACATGACATGTGGTTATTGTGTCATAACCACATGACGAATGTGGGCATGATAATGGAAAATCCTAAAAGGGAAAAACCATAGTGAAGATTAGCTCACAATATAATGTAGTAACAATACCGAATTACAAAGGCTTACTGCCATAGAGAGAATGTTCACTGTAGGGGACTCACTGTCTAAGTGGACTCGCTACCCATTGAGAAATAAAGAAAGAAGAGAAGAATGGATCACTGCCATGCTATGAACTGATATAATTACATCTAACCTATGCATGAAGTTTAGTTCCAATGATGCTCAACATACACAACACCTTCGCAACATCACCAAACATTATAGACACCTTCTACTCACTGCATCTGGTAGCCTAACACATGAAAGGCCTTACTGCCCTAATCAAATTTGCATCACTACATAATATCCCCCATTCACACACACACACATAGAAATTCTTGACACTTATTTATACTATCATTACCCTTGAAACAATCTTCAAGGTCGACAGCACAATCTTCAATCCTTGAAGCAATCTCCAAGGTCGGTAAACACACTAGAATTAGGTCTGGACCTAAACATTCCATGGCACAAGGGAATGAAGGAAAACTACTCTATGCCTTAGCTTAGACCCAAATCTATCTAGGCACACTACACAATACTCACATAATCACCAAATCAACTCCACAAACATTCAATGTCAGCCAAACAGTGCAAACATAAGGAATTCTTGATCACATTCTTTCACGATCACAACCATAACTTGCGGACCTTACACAGGGCTTTAACATAGTCTAGAAAAATCTATGAACATATTGAAGTCACCTGGAAACCAACAAATTCAAACACAACTTTCACTTGAACACAACAACTTTCGCCTGAACACAACAACTTTCACCTGAACACAACAACACTGTCAAACTCTGCCACACAATAGATTGCTTTTCAGAGGACCAAATCACAAACCTTTTGGATGGAATATAGGTAGGATCTTTATGAACACATATCCAGAATTGAAGCACCTGAAATCTATCTGTGGAGGAATGCGAAGAAAAATACTTTGTCCCAGACACTTCTGCACAACTTAGAGACACTGTCAAATACTATTCTCAAACTGGTGAACATAACTTTCACTGCACAACAATCCAAAGCACAAAATTTTAGATTTAGCATCTTCAAACACTTATTAACAACATATCCAAACCACACACTCAAATCACCAACACAGAAGAAATTTGAAGCAAAACCTCAAACAATATTCTGTAAGCTAGAAGACTTCTTCAACACACTATTTCCATAATTAATCAAATTTTCTCAAAAGCACTTGGAAACTCAATATTAGAAGCATATCCTTAGCATCTTCAACACTTCAACATAGCAACCAAACCACCTTTAGCAAGACAACTTAATCAAACAACAACAATTTTATCAGAAGAGATAGGTGACACCAATGATGACAGAAGCATGTTGACATCAATGATAACATTGATTAGCACATACTTGCAACATAACATTGGAAGACACTCATACAAAACCTTAAACTCAGTGCTTAAAATAAAAGCCCAAACCATAAAGCTCTTAAAACTTGAACCATAAACTCACATCTTGAAATGAAATCATTAAACATGAACCCTAAACTTGGAATCCCTAATCCTAGAACCATAACTCAAAATCTAAATTTGGTCCTAAACCCTCACAAGTTGGTCCTACCTAAGGCATTGAACACCATTAAGCATGGCTCAATGAGGAGACATGCAACACATAAGTCATATGCCACTAGGTCATATATTGAAATGATCCCTCACATATTATATAAATGTAACTATCATACAACTAATGAAGTTTAGACAACTAGTGGCAATGGTGAGAAAGATATAATGGTCATTGCTCAATCATTCAATATGAGTACTTTATCTATCAAGACCTATGAAATATTATTACAACCTTCAATGTAGTGCTATCAAATCTTGTCGGCCCATCATCTACAAACATATATCAAATCATTAGTAATACGTTGTCTAGGACCAATAGTAAATTGTAATCTATGGGTAAGTGCAGGAAGATGGGGGGCCAAAAAGGGGTCTTAAGTGGCCACTTTTTATTTATTTATTTATTTTTTATTTTTTCTGAAATTAGGAAATATTGGCCTTGGATGAGAAATTGAGCATAGTTACACTCAAGCTTTTAAGATACAACAAAAACAATATTCATAGTGCTTTGAGTTTACTTTCTAAACTACTATTTTTTTGAAAATGGGATAGATTAAGGGGTTCAAAAAAGGGAGCCACACAAATTGGTGTTGTTTTTGTCAAAAAAACATAACATAGCGTGTTTTGTGGCTCCCTCAAAAGGTTAACTTTTTTTTGGTATTTTTAAAATTGCTTCAGTGAGAAATTAGCTAATAGCATGTAGTTTATGCCCGATTTTTCTGATAATTTTTTAACAAATATTTGATTTTTTACTAATTTTCAAAGTGGACACATCCTGAAAAACATAATTTTGGCCATGCTACCCCTATAAATTTTGAAAACTAATTAAAAATTATTTTTTTTAATATGTGTATAATGGAGTCTAGTTTATAAAAATTTAATTTATTTGAAATTTCAATGAATAGTTAATTTATAAAGAAAAAAAGACCAAACACTAGTTTTTGCCAAGAATAGACACACACACAAAAGAAATTAAAGATGAAAGGCTTAGCATTGTGAAAATGTGAAAAAAATTACTTTGTTAAATAGATAAGAGAAAGCCTAACATTACCTAGGTGTTCAATTTGTTTTACCTTTAAACACATGCAAATCTGAGGGTTAGCACGAATGAAATTATGCGAAATCTTGTAGAATATGCAAAAACACGTCTTTGGACGTTGGGAAGGTACTCCAAGACTTTGGATTGGAAATCTAAAGCAATGCTCGAGCCTAAGGCTTGGGATTCCCAAAGCAACATATAATGTGAGTGCGTTATAACACACTTGTGTTATGTTTTGTTTTGCATTTTTTCCTTTTTTGTAAAAGTTTGCTTGATGTTTGTCAAGTTTGATATAACGCGAGCATGTTATAGCACACTTGTGTTATGTCTCCCTTGTAATGTTTTATGTTCAAGGCTTTTAAATATGTTTGATGTATATATGTTTGTATATATATTTGTATTTATGTATGTAAGTATGTATGTATTCCAAATTGTATGTATGTATGTATGTATGTATGCCTGGACGTATGAATGTACATGTATGCATGCTTGTATGTATGTATGTATGTATCTATGTGTGTATGCATGCATGTATGTATGTATGTATTTATATATGTATGTATACCTATATGTATGTATGTATGCTTATATGTATGGTTGTATGTATGTATGCATGCTTGTATGTATGTATATATGTATTCATGTTTGTATGTATGTATGCTTGTATGCTTGTACATACGTACGTACGTATGTATGTATGTATGAATGTATGTATGTATGTATGTATGTATGTATATATGCTTGTATGTATGTATGTAAGGGTTTTGGGTTTATGGTATATAAGGACCTGAGCCCGTATAGTTTTTAGGGTTGAGGGTTGAGGTTTTTGGGTTTAGGGTTTAAGGTTGAGGGATTAGGGCTTAAGTAATAGGTAGAGGGTAGAGGGTAGAGGGTAGAGGGTTACAGTTGAGGGATAATATTCAACTTGTTGAGTGTATAAGATTAATTGTGGAAGGTATTGGGATTAGGGTTTAGGATATTGGGTTTAGGGTTTATGAAGTGGATTGAGGGTATATAAAGCATAGGGTGACTTGGGTTGAGAGTGTATGGTTTAGGTTTTATGTATAGGGTTGAGGCACAATATTCATGGTTTAGGGTATAAGGGTGAGGTTATAGGGTATAGGGATGAGGGTTTGTGGGTGTAGGTTTCAGGGCTTAAGGTATAGGGTTGAGGATTGATGGATTAGGGATTAAGTATATGGTTGAGGGTATAGAGTAGAGGGTTCAGTTTACAATTGAGGGATAATGTTCAAGTTTGAGTGTCTAAGATATAGGGTTTAGGGTTTAAGGTTGAGGATATAAGGCATATGGATGAGGGTTTAGAGTTTAGGGCATAAGTATAGGGTTGATGGTATAGGGTATAGGGTTTAAGGGTATCTAGGGGTTAAGAATTTAGGGTTTAAGGGTTTAAGGTTTGAGCGATTAAGTGATGCAGAGTGGCACAAGGGAAGCAACACACAAGGGTTTACTCTATTGTCCTTTGCCCACTCACCCACTTCACCTAGCCTTCAACCAAGCAACCAAAGGCACATTCAAGGGTATATGAAGGGTTTGATATCCGGGTGATGACTCAACCTTCAAGGCTTCTCCAACACCTTAAGACAGATCAATAAACACCTTCTATGTAGTTGGTTTGATCCCTAACTTCCCAAAACTCTCCAACCTATACCTTGACTAGTAAGGCTACTAGCCCTCCAAACTAGGTTTTCTCAACACAACTTGACAAAATCCCAAATGACCAGGTAAGTGAATGATGGTTTTAGATACCCTTTAAGGGACCCTATCAAACTTCCAAGTCTCCTGTCCAACTCTACTCCGGCAATCCAGAACACTCACTAGGTCTCTAGGCCTAATTGATTAGTTTAGGGCTAGGTTACAAAGCAAGTGATTAAAATTGGGTGCATAGATCAGAGGCAGGAATTTGGAATGCCTCTACCATGCCCAAACAACACAAAACCACCATCCATTCACTCACCATATCAGGATTCTATCATCTACAACCTCAAATAGCATAAATTTGGTCAAATACAAGGAAATACTTGACCTAGGGCATCACCTTAAAATTCAAAAATAGTCTCTCCCAGCCAAATGCTTTTGGAATCCTGTAGAGTACATCCGTAGCTTGTATTTCACCAGTTTTTATGAATTTTCACCAGTGGGAATGCATTCTAGGGCCAGATTTCTATGTCTGCCCTAGAAAACAGGGTTTCTAGACCAGTCTTGAAAGAAAATTCAATATCTTTTGACTCCAACCACTTCAAGACCTCAAACTAGTTGCATTTGAACCTTGACTCCAAGCGCTTTCAAAAAAAAAATTTTCTCACCTAAAAAATCCGTACAGGCCGTACACAGTAAAAAAATAAGAAAAAATGACTATTTTCTATTGTTTGAATGCCCAAAACTCCATACCAGACCTCCTTTGCCATACAGGAGTAAAAATCACCATCATATCAACCCCTCCAGGTTGTTACATAACTTCTACAAATAGTTTCATCGACCAAATTGGAGTTGTAACCGGTCAATGTGTCATTGACACTATTGACAATACTTGACATTATGGCATTTGGCCTTAGCACAAAGAAACCAATTGGTTTAACTTGTGTAATGGATCTCAAATGACCAACACACTCCCTAAAACATGATAAAACACTAAAACAACCAAAAAGACTCAGAAACCAATCCTTAGACCTACTAGGCCTAAGGGGCACAACTAGGTCCAAGTGGACTACGAAGGATATGAGGTTTATTAAATTACCCCAAACCTCTTGACCACACAAAAATAGACCTTCCAAACATGGCTATGAAAAGCCTTATTACAAAACACATCAAACAAAACTCAACTTATCAGAGATGCTATCAAAATGCTTGTAGGAATCAAACTGCTCCTAGGTGCCCTACACCATACACCCACTGTCAAACAGAACTCAAGTCTCTTGAGTTAGGAATGTTATCAAATGTGAAACCTGCCTTCTCAATGTCTTCTCTGCTCATCCAAGTGGCATCCTCTTGAGGTTTATTTAGCCACTTCACCAAGTGCTCATAGTAGGTGTGCCGTCTAGTCTGTTTTGCAATCCTCTTATCCAAAATGCACTCAATCTGATTAGGAGATGAAGGAATTAGTTCTTGGATTGTCTGATCCATTTGGTTTTCTTCATCAACAGTCTGAGGATCAGATCCTTTATAGGGATAAAGGTCTGAAACATTAAAAATTGGAGACAAGGGAATGTCATCCGGAAGTCTGATTTTATATGCATTTTCTCCACATGTCTTGAGCACTTCACAAGGCCCAATCTTCTTCATGAGTAGCTTGGTATATTTACCTGCAGGGAGTCTCTCCTTCTTAAGGTGGACCATAACCAAATCTCCTTCTTTGAACAGCAGATCCCTTCTCTTCTTGTCAGTAAACTGTTTATATCTTTGAGAAGTGGACTACAATTTTTGTTGTACTTGTTCATGGACATCTTTGATCACTTGAATGAAGTCTTTAGCCAAGGCACTGTTGTTTTCCAGTCCTCTAACCTCCCTAAGTTCCAAAATACCCCTTGGGTGAGTGCCATAAACAATTTGGAAAGGAGACAGGTCGGTACTTCTGTTGACAGTGTCATTGTATGAGAACTCCACTTGTGCCAAAACTGAATCCCAACTAGCACCTTGCTCCTTTGTTAGGCATCTTAGGAGGTTGCCAAGTGACCTATTAATCACCTCTATTTGTCCATCAGACTGAGGGTGATAGGCAGATGATAAGGACAAATTTGTACCTAGTCTTTTCCAAAGTGTCCTCCAAAAGTGTCCTATGAACTTGGGGTCTCTGTCTGAGATGATTGACAAAGGTAAACCATGTAATCTGACTATTTCCTTGAAGAAAAGACCTGCTATGTGTGAGGCATCATGTGTGGTTTTACAAGGGATGAAGTGAGCCATTTTTGGGAACCTATCAACTACCACAAAGATGCTATCATGTCCATTCTTGGTCCTAGGCAAACCAAGTACAAAGTCCATGCTAATGGAATCCCAAGGCTTTGAAGGAATAGGTAGTGGAGTGTATAAACCTGCATTTGATGTATGCCCCTTGGCTCTTTGGTAAATTTGACAAGTTTCAACAAACTTCCTTACATCGGTTGGTAATTTTGGCCAAAAATAGTATCTCCTAACCAATTCTAGGGTCTTATCAATGCCAAAGTGGCCTGACATGCTACCACAGTGCTTTTCCTTGATAATATTCTCTCTAATAGACCTTCTTGGGATACACAACATGCTACCCTTGAAAAGATATCCATCTTGTAACAAAAAATTAGAAAAATTAGTGTTATACCTTCCTGTCATGGCTTTGCAAGATAGGTAAGGTTCTTTGAAGTCTTCATCTGTTGTATACTGATCTTTGATGGCATGAATACCTGTACTTTCCAACTGAATAGTTTGCACAACAAGATTCCTCCTACTTAAGGCATTGGCTACCTTATTGGCCACTCCTTTCTTGTGTTTTATTGAGAAGGTATATGCTTGGATGTACTCCATCCACTTGACATGTCTGTGGTTTAACTTCTGCTAGCTGTTCAAGAAGCTCAATGCATGGTTATCAGTAAAAACTATAAATTCCTTAGGCAATAAATAGTGTCTCCACTTCCTCAATGACTGAACCATGGCATATAATTCTAGATCATAGGTAGAGTAGTTCTATTTTGCCTCATTTAACTTCTCACTAAGGAATGCTACAGGCCTCCCATCTTGACTTAGGACTCCCCCAACAGCCCTCTTACTTGCATCACACTCTACCACAAAGACCTTGTCAAAATCAGGAAGAACAAGGACTGGTTGTTTTGATATTTTTTTCTTTAATAGTTCAAAGGCTTGATTGGCCTCATTTGTCCACACAAATACACATTTCTTTCCCCCTTTTATGGTGTCAACAAGTGGAGCACAAATACCACTGAACCCTCTAATGAACTTTCTATAAAAGCTACACAAACCATGGAAACTCCTTACCTCAGAGGCTATTGTAGGTGTGGGCCAATTAAGAATGACTTCCACTTTGCTTGGATCCATTTGTAGGCTGCCCTTAGAGATGACAAACCCCAAGAATATCAACTCTTCTTGTAGGAAGACACATTTGTCAAGGTTGATTCTCAACTTCTCCTCTTGAAGCCTCCTGAGCACTTGATGGATATGCCTTATGTGGTCTTCCTTGTTGTCACTAAAAACCAATATATCATCCAAATACACAACAATAAACTTGTTAAGGAAAGGTTTTAGCACCTCATTCATCAATCTCATGAAGGTGCTTGGTGCATTTGAGAAGCCCAAAGGAATCAAAACCCATTCAAATAGTCCTTCATTGGTTTTGAAGGCAGTTTTCCACTCATCGCCTTCCCTTATCCTGATTTGGTGATAACCACTTTTTAGATCTATCTTGGTAAAATACTTAGCCCTACCCAAGCAATCCATTAAATCTTCTATTCTAGGCATTGGAAATCTATACCTGATAGTAATCTTGTTAATGGCCCTGGAATTAGTGCATAGTCTCCATGTTCCTTCCTTCTTGGGTGCAAGTATTGCAGGTACTGCACATGGACTAATACTCCTCCTTATAAGTCCTCTATCCAACAAGTCTTGGATTTGTCTTGCCACTTCAGCATTTTTCTCTGGGGTCAACTTGTAGGCTGCTTGGTTTGGTAGGGTGGATCCCGGGATGAGATCAATGCAATGACTAATCTCCCTCTTTGGTGGAAGGGCATCCTTACTCTCATCGGCTATCACATCATGGAACCTTTCCAATAGTTCTTCCACTTCCTTTGGTCCAATCCTCCTAAGAGGTTGCTGCACTCTTACCTTCTTGGGATTTACATCCTTGGGCTTGATGACTACTGCAAAACATGGCACTTTCTCTTCCTTGAGGTTAGCCAAAAACTCTTTTTCACCTACCAACATAACTGAACTAGAAATGACCTTCTCTTTGCAATCATAATCAAAGGAGTCATTGTGAAGTTTTCACCATTTTTGGACAAATGAATCACATTTTGCTTACCATCATGTTGGGCACTTGTGTCATGTTGCCAAGGCCTTCCAAGAAGAAGGTGGCTTGCATCCATATCTACTATCTCACAAAGAATCCTATGATGATATTCACCTATCTTGAATTCAACCCAACATTGCTCTTTCACCACAATTTTTTGTTCCTTGGTTAGCTAAAAGACTCTATAGGGGTTAGGATGGGGTATCCTTTCCAATCCTAATTTAGTCACCATTTCATTAGAAGCCAAATTTTTAGAAGAACCTGAATCAACTATTACCTTGCAAGTGGTTCTGAACAAGTTGTTCCTTTGGGGCTGCTCCTTGGTGGCTGGCATGATGAGAGATCTGTTAAACATGATGCACTCTCCACTCTTAGGTGCTGCAAACTTGGAAGAGGCGGTTTGGTATGATGTGGTGCTTTGACAGTCCTCTTCTTGAAGGAGTTGCACTCTTCTATCTTTCTGATTTGCAGCAGTGTTTCCAATCTTCTCTGGGCATCTAAAGGATTAATGTTCAATCTGATTGCAAGAGAAACACCTTCCAGTAGACACATTGGGACCCCTGCCCCCACTTCTTCCTCTGCCATTACCTCTCCCTCTAAACTGACCCTTATTAGCACTGTCTCTGTCAGCAGCCCCTTGACTGCCTTCTTGAAATCTGCCACCTTGGGGTCTTGAATAATTATCTCTGTTTTGAAATCTACCTCTGCCCCTAAAGTTTAGATTTCCTCTACCTCTGCTGCTACTATTTGAATCACCTTTTCTCCTCTGCTTATCCTCAATCCTCAGTGCCATTTGAAAGCACTTATGGACTATCTCCAGGTTAAAGAGGGTTAATTCATCTTGAATGGAGAACTTAAGGCCATTGAGATACCTTGCAAGCTTCTGTTTTTCATTCTCAGGTATCTTGGCTTTCAATGTCATCTTGTGAAACTCCTCTGTGTAGGTGCTCATATCCATGTCCTTCTATCTTAAGTTGTGCAACTTCTTGTTTAAGTTGACCTCATAATCTTCAGGGACAAATTGCTTCTTGATTTCGAGCACCATCTTCCTCCATGTAGAGATAGGGTTCCTATCATCTTCTATCCTCTCATTTTGAATAAAGTTCCACCAACTCAAGGCTGGCCCTTTCATTCTTGATTTGGCAATCCTCACTTTCTAATTTTCTACCACTTCTTCACATTCAAAATAGTTCTCCATTGCCTCAATCCAATCAAGGCACTCCTTTGGGTTCATCTTACCAGGAAACATAGGTAAGTCCCCTTTAGTGTCCTTTCTACTCAACTTTCCAAGTGTATCTAGGAATTGTCTTTCTAACATGCCTCCTTGTGGCTCTTCCATAGGCACTTCTTCTTCTTCATCTTGATCCTCTTCATCTGAATCTAAGATGATTTCTGGCTTCTTCTTCTTGTCCTTGTCTTTCTTCAACTTTTCTATCTCAGCCTCCATCCTTTTGTTCTTGGCTACTTGCTCTCTCACTATCTTTGCCAATTCGGCATTGGTCACTCTTGAAGGGACTTCCTCCTCTTCTTCTCTATCTCCCATCTCTTTTGATGGCTCTGATACCACCTGATGCAGAGTGGCACAAGGGAAGCAACACACAAGGGTTTACTCTATTGTCCTTTGCCCACTCACCCACTTCACCTAGCCTTCAACCAAGCAACCAAAGGCACATTCAAGGGTATATGAAGGGTTTGATATCTGGGTGATGACTCAACCTTCATGGCTTCTCCAACACCTTAAGATAGATCAATAAACACCTTCTATGTAGTTGGTTTGATCCCCAACTTCCCAAAACTCTCCAACCTATACCTTGACTAGTAAGGCTACTAGCCCTCCAAACTAGGTTTTCTCAACACAACTTGACAAAATCCCAAATGACCAGGTAAGTGAATGATGGTTTTAGATACCCTTTAAGGGACCCTATCAAACTTCCAAGTCTCCTGTTCCAACTCTACTCCAGCAATCCAGAACACTCACTAGGTCTCTAGGCCTGATTGATTAGTTTAGGGATAGATTACAAAGCAAGTTATTAAAATTGGGTGCATAGATTAGGGGTAGGAATTTGGAATGCCTCTACCATGCCCAAACAACACAAAACCACCATCCATTCACTCACCCTATCAGGATTCTATCATCTACAACCTCAAATAGCATAAATTTGGTCAAATACAAGGAAATACTTGACCTAGGACATCACCTTAAAATTTGAAAATAGTCTCTCCCAGCCAAATGCTTTTGGAATCCTATAAAGTACATCCCTAGCCTGCATTTCACTAGTTTTTATGAATTTTCACCGGTGGGAATGCATTCTAGGGCCGGATTTCTATGATTGCTCTAGAAAACAGGGTTTCTAGACCAATCTTGAAAGAAAATTTGATATCTTTTGACTCCGACCACTTCAAGACCTCAAACCAATTGCATTTGAACCCTGAATCCAAGCACTTTCAAAAAAATAACATTTTCTTACCTAACAAGTCTGTACAGACTGTACATAGTAAAAAAATAGGAAAAAATGACTATTTTCTGTTGTTTGAATGCCCAAAACTCCGTACCAGACCTCCTCTGCCATACATGAGTAAAAATCACCATCATATCAACCCCTCTAGGTCGGTACATAACTTCTACAAATAGTTTCATTGACCAAATTGGAGTTGTAACCGGTCAATGTGTCATTGACATATCAGAATGCTTGTAGGAATCAAACTGCTCCTAGGTGCCTTGCACCATTAAGGGTTTAAGGGTTGAGGGTTGAGGCTTTAGGGCTGAGGGTTAAGGGATTAGGGTTTAAGGTATAGTGTCAAGGATAGAGGGTTTAGGGTTTAAGGTTTAAGGGTTGAGGGTTGATGCTTTAGGTATAGGGTTTAGGGTTTAGGGTTAAGGGATTAGGGTTTAAGATATAGTGTTGAGGGTTGAGGGTTTAGGGATAGGGTTTAGGATTTAAGGTTTAAGGGTTGAGGGTTGAGGATTTAGGGATATGGTTTAAGGTTTAGGGTTAAGTGAGAGACCTCTATGGCTAAGGACAGATGGAGAGGTAGAAAATGAGTGACTGAGAGACGTAGAGAGGGGAGAGGTAGAGAGGTAAGGGGGAGACAGAGGTGAGAGATAGAGAGGTGAGGGGAGAGATAGAATAAAATGAGAGTGAAGTTGACAACTTGACGGAAAGATGAGTAAAGAGGAGGGAGAGAGGTGGAGAGGAAGGGAAATATCTAGAGAGCCTTGAGAGATATACAAGTGAGAGACTTATAACCTAGGGAGAGAGGGGTGAGAGAGATAGGGGAGAGATGGGGGTGAGGTAGATATGGGAGGAGAGGGGTGGATAAGGGTTGAGGGTTTAAGGCTTTAGGGTTTAAGGGTCAAGGGAGGGTTGAGGTATTAAGGGTTTAAGGGTTGAGGGATTACGGTTTAGTGTTGAGGTATTAGGGTTTAAGGTATAGTGTCGAGGGTTGAGGGTTTAGGGATAGGGTTTAGGATTTAAAGTTTAAGGGTTGAGGGTTGAGGCTTGAGGGATAGGGTTTAGGGTTTAGGTTTAAGGGATTAAGTTTTTAGGTATAGTGTCTAGGGTTAAGGGTTTAGGGATAGGGTTTAGGATTTAAGGTTTAAGGGTTGAGGGTTGAGGCTTTAGGGAGAGATTTTAGGGTTTAGGGTTAAGTGAGAGACATAGATGGCTAAGTACAGATGGAGAGGTAGACAAGGAGTGACTGAGAGACATAGAGAGGGGAGAGGTAGAGAGGTGGGGGGAGACAGAGGTGAGAGATATAGAGGTGAGGGGAGAGATATAATAAAATGAGAGAGTGAAGTTGATAACTTGAGGGAAATATGGGTAAGGAGGAGGGAGAGAGGTGGAGAGGAAGGGAAATATCTAGAGAGCCCTAAGATATATACAAGTGAGAGACCTACAACCTAGAGAGAGAGGGGTGAAGGAGATAGGGGAGAGATGGGAGTGAGGCAGATAGGGGAGGAAAGGGGTGGATAAGGGCTGAGGGTTTAAGGCTTTAGGGTTTAAGGGTCAAGGTTTTAGGGTTTAAGGGTTGAGGGTTTAAGGATTTAGGGTTTAAGGGTCAAGGTTTTAGGGTTTAAGGGTTGAGGGATTAGGGTTGAGGTATTAAGGGTTTAAGGGTTGAGGGATTAGGGTTTAGGGTTGAGGGATTAGGGTTTAAGGTATAGTGTTGAGGATTGAGGGTTTAGGGATAGGGTTTAGGATTTAAGATTTAAGGGTTGAGGGTTGAGGCTTTAGGGATAGGGTTTAGGGTTAAGTGAGAGACTTAGATGGCTAAGGACAAATGGAGAGGCAGACAAGGAGTGACTAAGAGATGTAGAGAGGGGATAGGTAGAGAGGTGAGGGGGAGACAGAGGTGAGGGATAGAGAGGTGAGGGGAGAGATAGAAGAAAATGAGGGAAATATGGGTAAGGAGGAGGGAGAGAGGTGGAGAGGTAAGGAGTTTTGTATAGCAAGGTAAAACGTGCTCATGTTATAATGCAAGCACATTTTATCTTGCTATTGAAATAGTAAAATAGCCAAGACACCCATGATCCAGGCCCACATACTCTATTTTCTACTGGTTATGCATGTGTTTCGACAAAAAAAAAGCTTCTTCATGCTGTTGGGAAGTGCACATGCATATTTTTCACATTCTACCACCTTTGCATGAACTCTCCACCACCTTTTTTCTAGTTTGCCAACTTAAGAAGGAGGAAATAACATCATTTTCACATCAAATTTGATATATATCAATTCAAGTTTTAATTTTTGTAGTGTTGCAATGTTAATGTGATTGAAGTGTAGGAATTTAACATTATACATTGGTTAATTGTATTGTTGTTAGTAATTCTCTTTGAGTGATATACAATTGGATGTTGAAAGGAAGCAAGTTTTAGAAAAACTCAAATTATTGAAGAGTTTGATGCAAGAAGAAAAAAAGACTACATGATTGGGTACTCTCTCCATTCGAATCTCCATTTTTTAGGTATGTCAAGTCTTTACACATGTTCTTTACATTTTCCTTAATTCTATTATGTTTCTTTATCATCCCTTATCATACATGCTTAATACAATGCTTTGATTTTGTTATTATGTATATTCCATGTTCATCATTGATTGTTTCTCATTATAACCTTAGCCTTGTCTATGTTGTTTGATAAAATGCTTTGATACACATGTATGTAAAATGTGGTAGCATAGACAAGGCAATGAGTTTTTTGAAAAAATGCCTCAAAGAAATGGCGTCTGAATTATTTTTGTTGTTCTTTGAGACTACATTTCTTTGAGCAATTATATGTCAAATAGTTCACGTGCCTTGTCTATGCTTCCACATTTTGCATAGATGTCTAATAGGGAATTTGCAACAATAACATTTGAAAAAAATCCCCTTCCATTATGCTTTGAGGGATCATGCCCATACCTTGTTTGAAATAACCCATTTTTTAAAATGTAGGGGGAAGCTATCAAAGGTTGTCGATTTTGGCTTTACACTTTCCAATCGCATTAGCTTGAAAGATTCTAAACACTTTTTAACAAATCCATTTTTTGCATATTCTACAATCATTATGCTCCATTAGATCATATCTCTTTTGGAAGAATTACACAAGGGTATCTCTGAATCAAAGGGATGTGGTAAGAAGGAGAATCGGTAGTCAAAACTATGAGCCACATCTAAAGCATTTTTTGGATACGACTCAAACACAGTTTTTTGGTAAATTTCTAGACATGTATCCTAAAATTAAAATCTGTCAAAGATATTTTGAAATGCTAAAACCTTTCTATGTCAAACTAAATCACACATGCACTACTTGTAGATTACATATTGAATTTTCTAACCATTTTGATGTTTATCAGTCTATACATTTAGATTTGCATACTAACAATGTTTTGCAGAATTGTGGCATACATGGCCCACCAACATCTTCAAGAGACTTCATATCAACAATTTTATGTGAAAGAGAGGAAGGTCAAATATTCTACAGGAAATTATGCTTGGATGGCACATGTGAGCATTGTGGTGGCTTGCAATGTATGCCAATATGTGAACATATGGAAATCACACGTACAATTGGAAATGGACTAGTAGAGTTTGACAAGTATAAAATAGTGGCATACAATACAAAAGATGGTAAAGAAGCAAAGAGGTGTGATTTGCTTATTCAAAAGATTCCAGTCTATCAGTTTATTTCTACATTTCGTGACACTATAGTGTATGAGTATGTGAGGCATACCCATAGATCTCGATGGTTGGACTTGCAATTCAAGTTATGCAAGGACACATTTCCACTTGGTAGCATTGTTTCAGTTGTTGACTTTGTAGAGAACTACACTCTACAACCACAACGTGAGGTGCAGTCACAATATTACAACTCCACAGACATTTCTATATTTATGCACATTGCATTCATTCATGTGAATGATAGTATAGATGATGACAGAAAGATCATAAGGGAGCATCATTTTTATATTAGTGATGATCGTACGCATTCTACTAAGTTCGTGCAAGGTTGCTTTGAGGTGCTCTACAATGATTTGGCTAGAAGGGGCATATCATTTAGTCAGCATATCATATGGTCCAATAACTATGCATCACAATTCAAGAACTTGTGGATGTTATATTGGCTGAGCAGGATGTATAATATTATAGGTGTTCAACATATGTGGAACTTTTGTGAGGCCGAGCATGGAAAGGGGAAGCATGATGGTGCAGGAGCATGTATCAAAAGAGCCATAACATAAGAAGAGTTAAAGTATAAAGACAATGCAAATTTGACAGATGCAAAATCAATCATCGAGTGGTGTAATGCTTCGACGGGTCTAGGTAATGAAGGTAACTCTTCAGTTTGTAGATTTTTTTGGTTCATAGATGATACTAATATTGCACCATAGGGGGATTGTTGTACACTGATAGGATCAAGTGAGCTACACTCTTTCAGAAGCTCAAATTCAAGTTCATGGAGTATCCATATGCGGAAGATGGCATACTTTTATTCTTCATGTACAATTCAAGCTTGGAATGAGTGCGAGTCAAAGGAGTGGGTTGGCGAATAGTGGTTAAGTTATCTTAGGCCACTTGACATGTATCGGCCCCTGATGGCACTAGAACTGATACTAATGGATTCATCAGTTGACTTTAACCACATATCAGATCTAGTTCAACTAGGTAATATATCTACTTGCATAGTTTTTTAAATTCCTAATGTTATCTTATTTTGTAGTATTTTTTTAATGTTGACTAATTTCATCTAATTTGCTGTACATGTCAATGTAGGGCATGTTTATGCAGTTATTACAGATGAAAACAATGAAGAGGGAACATATTATTACTTTTGTCTTTGTGTTGAGGCCAAAAAGAAATTAGAGGCCCTAGTTATAGATGGAGAAAATAGTGAATACCCTATAGGTTCGATGGTTGTTACTGGAACATGGCTTAGAAGGTACCCACATAAGAGTGTTAATGTTTGGCTGCATTAGAAGATTCTTCATTACTCAAACCTTGTCGTGGCATACAATGTTCATTTGATACAATATTGGGGTAGACCTTTGAACAAGACCTTGTGGAAGGTGCACGAGTTTGGCCATGAGGTAGTACTTGACACAATAAAGAGTAGAGCAGACCCGGATGGTTCGTTGGATTAATTTGTAAGTATGCACATTGATTTTGTAAACTCGTGTTATTGATATTAATGTATTGTAGTTGATAGCTAGACCTTTCATTTCTATATTTCATGTCTACATATGTTTTGGTTCCAAGTTTACGTATGTTTGTCTTTTTTTGTTGCATTTTTACACATATACAATGAATATTGGGTAGATTATATGCATGTTTATGGTTTCACCATTTGACCATTTGGAGACCTCAATTTGCAAACCTAACCTTTGCATCTCTAGATTAGACTTGGGAGACCCTTCCTCAACCATTATTTCACTTGAAACATGATCATGAAAAGGAATAACGGGGGGTGTTAACAGGTAATAGCCCTTAAGAGTCCAAAGTGTAAAAAGGCAAAAATATTTGATGAGCTATTACTCAGAAATTGTATCACTTAGAAACATTTTGTTTGAGGCTACGGGATCACGTAGGGCCTCTCTACAATAAACTCTCTCAATTTTTGATATCTCTGAGGCATTTGCCCATGGTGTCTAGTTTTCAGTTGATGGAAAAAGTGTTAGATGCATGCAGTGTAAAGTTACAAAGGGGTGTAAATTTCATTAAGTTCCTCATGTGACCAAACTGATAGTTCCAATGCATTCAGATGGGTATGTTTAGGCTAGGAATGGTCCTTTTTTGCACCCAAACATGCCAAAATAGTTTGAGCTACATTGTATCGGCGATATCCCTTAAGAGACCAAAGTGCAAAAAGATAGCAATCTTTGACGAGCTATTACTTGAAAAGAATGTCACTTAGAAACATTCCGTCTAAGGTTATGGGATCATGTAGGGGCCCTCTACAATAATGTCTCTCAGTTTTTGATATCTCTGACACGTTTGCCCGTGGTGTCTAGTTTTCAGTTGATGGAAAAAGTGTCAAATGCATGCAGTGTAAAGTTGCAAAGGGGTGTAACTTTCGTTCTTCTCCTTGTGCGACCAAACCAACAATTCCAAGACATCTGAATGGGTACATTTAGGCTAGGCATGGTCCTATTTTGCACCCAAACATACCGAACAGTCTAAGCTACATTGTACTTGCGATATCCCTCAAGAGTCTAAAGTGTAAAAAGGTAGCAATCTTTGACAAGCTATTACTCATAAAGTGTGTCACTTAGAAACATTCTATCTAAGGTTACGACATCATGTAGGGCCCCTCTACAATAACCTCTCTCAATTTTTGATATCTCTGAGGTGTTCCGATGGTGTCCAGTTTTCAATTGATGGAAAGTGTTAGATGCATGGAGTGTCAAGTTACAAAGGGGTGTAACTTTTGTTTTTCTCCTCATGGGACCAAACTGATAGTTCCAACACATTCGGATGGGTATGTTTAGGCTAGGCATGGTCTTGTTTCACACCCAAACATGTCAAAATAGTCTGAGCTACATTGTATCGGTGATATCCCCTAAGAGACCAAAGTGCAAAAAGATAGCAATCTTTGATGAGTTGTTACTCAAAAAATGTGTCACTTAGAAACATTCTATCTGAGGCTGCGGCATCATGTAGGGCCCCTCTATAATAACCTCTCTCTATTTTTGATATCTCTGAGGCATTTGCCCATGGTGTCCATTTTTTAGTTGATGGAAAAAGTGTTAGATGCATGCAGTGTAAAGTTGCCAAGGGGTGTAACTTTCGTTTTGCTCCTCATGCAACCAAATTGATAGTTCCAATGCATCCGTATGGGTACATTTAGGCTAGGCATGGTCCTATTTTACACCCAAACATGCTAAAACAGTCTAAGCTACATTGTATCGGTGATATCCCTTAAGAGACCAAAGTGGAAAAGGTAGCAATCTTTGACAAGCTATTAATCAGAAACTGTGTCACTTAGAAACATTTTGTCTCAGGCTACGACATTATGTAGGGCCCCTCTACAATAAACTCTTTTAGTTTTTGATATCTCCGAGGCATTTTCCTGTGGTATCCAGTTTTCAGTTGATGGAAAAAGTGTTAGATGCATGCAATGTAAAGGTGCAAAGGGGTGTAACTTTCATTCTTCTCCTCGTGCAACCAAAATGATAGTTCCAACATGTTCATATGGGTATGTTTAGGCTAGGCATGGTCCTTTTTTGCACCCAAACATGCCAAAATAGTCTGAGCTACATTGTACCGATCATATCCCTTAAGAGACCAAAGTGTAAAAATGCAGCAATCTTTGACGAGCTATTACTTAGAAACTATGTCACTTAGAAACATTCCGTCTAAGGTTGTGACATCATGTAGGGTCCCTCTACAATAACCTCTCTTAGTTTTTGATATCTCTAAGGCATTTGCCTGTGGTGTCCAGTTTTCAATTGATGGAAAAAGTGTTAGATGCATGCAGTGTAAAGTTGCAAAGGGGTCTAACTTTTGTTCTTCTCCTCGTGTGACCAAACCAATAGTTCCAATGCATCTAGATAGGTACATTTAGGCTAGGCATGGTCCTTTTTGTCACCTAAACATGCCAAAACAGTTTGAGCTACATTGTACCAGTGATATCCCTTAAGAGATTAAAGTACAAAAAGGTAGCAATCTTTGACGAGCTGTTACTCAGAAACCGTGTCACTTAGAAACATTCTGCCTAAGGTTACGACATCACATAGGGTCTCTCTACAATAAAATCTCTCAGTTTTTAATATCTCTAAGGTATTTGCTCATGGTGTCTAGTTTTTAGTTGATGGAAAAAGTGTTAGATGCATGCAGTGTAAAGTTGCAAAGGGGTGTAACTTTCATTTTGCTCCTCATGTGACCAAACTTACAGTTCCAATGCATCTGGATGGGTATGTTTAGGCTAGGAATGGTCCTGTTTCACACCTAAACATACCAAAATAGTCTGAGCTACATTGTACTGGTGATATTCCTTAAGAGACCAAAGTACAAAAAGGTAGCAATCTTTGACGAGTTGTTACTCAAAAATGGTGTCACTTCTGTTTGAGTCTATGGGATCATGTAGGTCCCCTCTACAATAACCTCTCTTAGTTTTTGATATCTTTGAGGTGTTTACCCATGCTATCTAGTTTTTAGTTGATGGAAAAAGTGTCAATTGCATGCAGTGTAATGTTGTAAAGGGGTGTAACTTTTATTCTGCTCCTGGTGTGACCAAACTGATAGTTCCAATGTGTTTGGATTGGTACATTTAGGCTATTCATGGTCTATTTTCACCCCCCCACATGCCGAAACAGTCTATTTAAGAGTGCAAAGTGGAAAAAAACAACAATCTTTGACGAGTTATTACTCAGAAACTATGTCACTTAGAAACATTATGTCTAAGGCTACGGGATCACATAGGGTCCCTCTACAATAACCACTCTTAGTTTTTGATATCTCTGAGGTGTTTTCCTATGGTGAAAGTTTTTCTGATGCTCCATAAATCGTCAGATGCATGTAGTGTAAAGTTGCATGGTAGGCTACTTTTTGTTTTGTTCTTCGTGGGGCCAAACCATTAGCGACAACACATCCAGTTGGGAACATCTACGCTAGGCATGGTTACTGCCCTTCATTATAAGAGTCATAGTCTTTCCTTTTCAAAGGGTCATAAATTTTTGCCATTGAAATGTCATCACTATTCGTGATAACCTAAATTCATTTATTTGTAATATTGCCTAAGGTTGTATTCTTAATTGTATTCTCCAAGGATGTTATAAATGTCTTTCTCAGTGATAAATTGCTCTCCCTTTTATGTTAGTGCTTATCAACCTAATACATGAAGTATGAGGTGTACACGTGAATACACATAATACGTGAAGTATACACAAGAAGCATGAAGCATACAAGTGAATACACGTAATACATGAAGTCTACATAGGAAGCATTAAGCATACATGTGAAAACATGAAGTATACACAAGAAGCATGAATCATACACATGAACACGTGAAGTATACACAACAAGAATGAAGCATACACGTGAATGGTAGCACGTGAATGGTAGCATGAAGCATACACGTGGAATGGTAGATGCCTTCCAAGAATTATATGACAAACTTCTAGAGGTATGAGGTCACATGTAATAATGTCTTGCTCATTTTTAGTTGTATACTTCAAAGTGCATTGTATAATTACATGAATTTCCTTACCATGCTACAATGATCCTACAAAGTATGGGCTTAGATGTGTAGTGGCAGAGAGAGATAGGTGTTAGATTGCATCATGTATTATTATATTCATATTATTGATTTAATGCTCAATAATCTTAGAGGAGAATAATGTTCAAATTTTATATATTTACAATTATATAAAGGAAAAGTGCATGTAATACAATTGGACTGTAAATATTTGAAGTAAACCATCTACAAATATCCATTGAAGCGTAGATTTATAATGCAAATATGGACACCATCAATAAAAAAGATGTGTATTAACCAAATATCCATATAGGCATACAATGTCAACTATATGCAATACAAACTATATGTCCACAAATGCCATATAGGCATACAATAAAGGAACCCAATAAAAAGTCATTCCCCTCTGGGTGAAGAAAATAGATCACAGGCAACCTTTGATCTTTGAGGGGATGGAGACGCATATGAGAATGGTCTACTTCGAAGCTGAGTTCTGCTCCTATTTAGTTCATCATGGATCTATAACTATTACAATAAAAAGTATAGACATTAATATATAGAAATTACATTATAAAAATTGAAAAATTTAACAAAATAATTACTTACCATTGCCAGATAATCTCTCTCCTCATTTTCCATAGTAGTAGGATCAGACTATGGCATTGTAATGTCCTATAGAAACAATCCAGATAGAAATTAAACTTCAAATTAATAATCATTTGATTTTTCAATAATAAACAACTATAACAATGAATGCAATTTGAAATTTACTACTCTGCCTCATACCCCTGTCAAAGGCATGGAGCTATTAATTGTAGAAGACACACCATGCTCCATTGCCCTATGAACTTCATGAGGTGTCTCCGCCTGCATCATCTGAAAATAAAACAACATTATTCAATTACAAAAACTAGAATAGTGATGCAGGTCATGAATCCTAACACACACACATGTTCACCTAAACATGGAAGTACACACAATAAAGCACACAAGTCACATGCATATATACAAATTAGATGAAGATTCATATGAGGATACATGACTATTGTATGTTATAAGGGTCAACAAAGGAGGGACCATAGTAGCATCAAGAGAAGTAGAAAGGGGACATTTTTTAGATGCAACAAGATCAGTGCCCTCCTGAATGTCTATAGAAGGAATGATGGTCACTGAATGCATGAATATTATTGAAAACATGTGAAAATAAACAATTAAGTCAAAGAGACACCCACCAACTACATGGGTTGATGGCTCAAGTAGAGAATATTCCACTAATATCTGATCCTCTATGATTCTAGAAGACATGAGCATACTAGGATAATGAGGCTTTAGAAGAGGAGCCACCTTAATTAGAGAGATAGTAGATGTAAAAGAAGTCAGAGAGGGAGTGAAGGTGTTAGTTTAGGTTTAGGTTGGTGGTAGGGTGGGGTAGGGTAGTGCTCAAATTTTTGTTTGTTTGGTAGTGATGGAGGTAGAACAATGCCTAATCTAGAGGGTTTTAATATGTCAGGAAAAGATTGTTGATGGGAATGAGGGGCAGAACAAAGGATACAAGAATGGAACTAGAAATCACATAGACATTAGGTAAGTTTATGGGTTTATGGGAAGGAGGAATATCGAGAGTTTGTGGAATAATAGGAGGGAGGAAAGATAGGACAAGAAAAACCTTATTTTAAAAATTTCTTATCATTTTCTTTGTCTTGAGGTTTGTCAGGGGTGGGTTAGAAGAAAAATAGGTTTGGGATGTCTGGTAGAGGTAGATTAGGAAATAGGTAGGGTAGATATGGGTTGGATAGTAGGTTAGGTGTAGTGTTGGAGAAGTTTCTTATGCCTACTTTTAGAAGTGGATGGGGAAAGTTCCTACACTTTTTATTTTACTTTATCTTGGAGGGGTGTTAGAGGGGAGATCAAAGTCAACAAGGAAGGTGTAGTAATAGGTGGATATATGGTGGGGAAGATAGGGGCATAGCTAGTGGAGTAGGTGAAGTAATAGAAAGCGGTTGTGGGGTGGGGGGAGAAATGTGTTTAGAGGCATAAGATAGGTAAAGGTGAAAGAGGGAATTGGTATGAGGTTGAGGTGGACCAGAAGGGGTTGAAAAAAAAAAATCTAAGGAGAAGTGTCTTAAGGTAACAACTAGTTGGTATGGGCTATAAGAAATGGTGAAGACATGACCATCATGGGGAATTTAAGGCACTAGTGGATGAAAGTTTAGGGACAACCCAATTGCAATGATCCAAGGATGACTTAAGAGAATAGATAGTGGTCTAAGGTGGGGATGATATGACATGAGACATCTAGGCATTTAGGTCCTACCTAGGTTAGTAGGGTGAGGGAGCCAAAAGTAGGTATATAAGTGTCATTATGTGTACACTAGGAGATATCTAAGGGGGATAAGAATCTCTTTGCAACCTAGTGATATATAAGTGTTCCTCTGTAACTACATTAATAAGGCTCAAAAGATCCACCTTAATTCATTTATCATTTTATAGTGTACTTGTGCTTCAATCTACAGAGGATCATTATAATCATTAGTAGGCACATTGTCAAGCAACAAGGTGATGGAAGGTGTAGGAGTGGGTTCAACAATGAAATTATAAGGTTGAATGTCTAATGTACCTATCATCTCAAAGAATATAGTAGTATTAAAGGAAGGGTCATCATTAGACTTAGGTGGGTTAGATGTAGGATAAAAAGTAGGGATGGAAGAAACTGAGGCAATAGGATTGACATAGTTTGTAGGGGAATGGGTTAGTGTATATTTGAATATTTTGGTTAGGGGTGACTTGTTTCCCCCATAATTAATACCTAAATCCTAGATGATGTTGGAGTCAATCATATGCTATATAAGATGTCATAGGCTCATGCCCCTCTCCGGTGTCATCTCCTGGTGTATGGTGATACTAGAAAAAACCTTTGGGATCGTATGTCTTTAAAAGGGGAAGATTTATTTCAAGGGGATATATTGGTGGTAATTGGATGAGTTTATTACAAAGAATTTGTCAAAGAATAGTGTGGAGGGGATCAACAAGCTTTGGTAGACATGTATGGAAAATGTGTAGAATAGACAAGGCAGTGAGCTGTTTGAAAAGATGCCTCAAAGAAATGTGGTCTCATGGTGATGTCCTTGTCTATGCATTTGCTTGTCATGGCATTCCATGAGACCACATTTCTTTAAGGTATTTTTTCAAAAAACTATATTGTAATTGAAATTTTGTCATCTATCAACATCTAGTTATTAGTTATAAAATGTGTAGTAATGCTTTGAGTTTGAAAGATGTGCAATGCAATGTAATCAATGATATGAATATAAACTACAAAAATCTAGTAAGTACAATTCATTATTTAAAATATTTATTTTATTACCTGAGTGAAACTTTGAACTCCACCTCTACTAGGAGGTGTTGCCATGAAATCTCAAAGATTAACCTATCCAACATCCAAAATTAGATATTAGAATACCATTCATATAACAATGCTATTCACATATAATATTTATAATTGTTTACTAGTTACATACCTCGCTAGTACATGTCATAGTGTAATACGGAGGTGGAGAACCTTTGAAAACTGAATGAACATTATGACCTTGAAATTTCATTAAAATCATTAAACTAAATTAGTTAATCTTGCATTTCAAAAATAAAATTTAATGAACTTGCTAACATTTACTTGAGTATCAAGGCTGAAAGTCTCACTTAGGAGGGCATTTATATCATGCCCACATTTCCCATGCAGTCACGACACGCATCACACATGTCATGTCTACATTTGTCATGTGGTCATGACACGAAACATCAAAAAAATTTCTACGCTTTCCTAGAAACCCCCTTGCACGTGTGAGCATGCTCGGTGGCGTACGCTTAAGACGTAAACAATATAGTTGTCAGTAGGGTAATATGCATATGTGCGCATACCCAAATGCAAGAAGGCCAACAAGGGGGTCATCGCGACAGGGTTAACGTCGCTACAAGGGTTAAACTTACTAACCTACTAAACCTAAATTCTGGAAAAATCCGGCAGCATAACGCCTCACGAGCGTGAGTGGGGTTTATTGTACTAACACTAATCTTGATCATGAGGTTTCCAGATAGGGTTAATAAATTTCTTACAACTCACTAATTACATTGGTAACATAGTTGATTAAGTTAATTGAACATTTTTCAACAAAGCCCGAACATTTGTTCTCCTTCCCGTTTCTCTGAAATTTAATTTTAATTTGTTCTCTTTTACATTCTCTATCAATCAGAGTTATCACTGCATCCTTTACATTATTCCTAATTTCTTGGTAGATCAGTTCTCTATCAATCAGAGTTATCACTGCATCCTTTACATTATTCCTAATTTTTTGGTAGATCAGATCACGTAATCAGGACTTACTAATGTTGTTTGATGAAGTCCACTAGGTTTCCGCTCTAGGTTTAATTCAACGTTTGAATTAATTTTGTTAATTAAATCGCCCCCTATCATGATTAAAGGATTATTAAATCTCAATTTAGTACTCTTAGCCCTATTTCAGAAAAGCCACGCATTTTCTCCTCTTTATTTTCACTTTTATCTTTCTTTCTCTTTTTCTCTCATTTTTCTCAATTGGACTTTTTTTCAAATTACAGGTTGGGTTAAAATAGCCACATATGAAGTGCATATGATGGCTTAAATAAATATGAAGTTATAAACACACACACACACACACACACACACACACACACACACACACACACACACACATATGCTATTTGTATTTACAACACTAGATTTTTCTTTAATAAAATATATGTATATTTTTTTTTTCATTTTCTTGGTATTTTATTAGTGAAAACTGTTAAACCCCAAAACACATTTTCCTATAATTAGAATTTATATATATATATATATATATTCTTATTAAATAATTGTTATATATATATTTTTGTCAATATTGAAACCCTATTTTTTTTAAATGGCTTCTTTTTACAAAATTATCAATTATATATATATATATATATATATATATATATATAATTTAATTGAGTTACAATATTAGGTTTTCTTTATATACATATGAATATTGTATATTTCATACTTTCTTTTGAATGACATTGAAAAACCCTAACATAGTTTGTTTTGATTGGACAGAGACATTGGACGGCAGCGACGCTGATTGGGCGATAGAGGCACAGAGTGGAGGTCACAGGTGGAGGGGGTAGAGATTCTGAGTGGAGGTGGGCGCAGAGATGGGCGGAGGACACCGGTGGTGGAGGGTACGGGGAGGTCTATAGTGAAGGAGGCCACAGAGAAGTGTCAGGCCATTGTGGTAACTTAGCACAGGGGAGTTAAGGGGTTGCGGGGTTCACAGAGCGGAAGCTGTAGAGGGGAAGGTTTTCAGACTGTGCAGAGGTTAATACGGGGGCAACGACAGATGGGGGTGTGGGGAGGGGGTGGAGCCCCCATCGACATCCCACTTAGTGGGGTGTGGGTGCGGGCTCCGCCCCCTCCCCACACCCTTTACATTGCTAACGGTGGGGGTTCGAACCCCCACCAATCTTTGTATATATATATATATATTTATTTAGAATAACTCTGTGATGCCCAAAAAAAATACAGTCTCTCCTCTGTTTTATATTTTATTTTATTCTTTTTCTTAACATAGCAACCTTATTCATAATGAAATTTATTAATATATATATTTTATATATATATACAATTATATGTATACACAGTACAATTCCATTACACAAAAAATTTCTAGTTTAATTAAATTTAAATATTAATATATATATATATATATATCTATACACAATATATATATATATATATATACAATTATATGTATCCACAGTACAATTACATTACACAGAAAATTTCCAGTTTAATTAAATTAAAATATATATATATAATTTAAATTTTTCTTTGACAATTTATAACTTCTTTTTTCTTAAAAGGAAATATATAAGCAAATTTCATCCACATATAAATAAGTTATATGTATATATATATATATATATACATATATATATATATATATATACATATATATATGTATATATATATATGTATATATATGTATATATATATATGTATATATATATATATATATTTCTATATATATATATATATCTATATAATTTAATAATTCCAACTATAACCCCCCCTTTTTTTTTCTTTTACACTTACTAATTTTCTATTGTAAACAAATTTGCAAGATAATACAAACATATTTTTCTTTTATCATTTCTAATACAAGGAGAAGAAAAACTTAATTTTCCTAATAAGTATATTCATTGTATGATTAAAATTTACACAATTTTTTTTTGAATGGAGGAAATAATTATATTTGCAATTAATTAAAAGAAAACTTTAATGCATAACTACATCCAACTTTCATTCTTCCAAATAACAAATTATAATTTCTTATTTGCCTCAATAACAACTAATTCTAAACTTTGTTACTAGAAGTATAATTTTTTTTATACAAGCAATATCCTTTTAAAAACAAATTTCCTTCCTTCATCTTTACCTAAATGGTAAAATTTAAATCAACAAACTATAACTATCAATACAATGAAAGAGGCTTTTTCACAAATTTTAGAAGACACAATTTTACACAAGAGAGAGAGAGAGGTTCTCCTCTTTGAAAATCAACAAGGATGAAATTCTTAATAGGACCAAGCTCTCCTTAAGAGCCTTAAGAGTAAAGGAAAATAAAATATTTTCCAAGATAAGTAAATTCTTCAGCTTCACACTAAGCTCCATGAAACTTGCATATCACACAAGGGAAAGAAACACCACACATCCTGCTCTCCTCCCTACCGTAGACCCGCAAGAGGGTCATCCACACACCTAGGGAACTCAAATCCACTTCACAAGAAGACAACAAACATCTCAAAAACACAATATTACACCCATGGATATTTACAACACACAACTCAACCAAGGTGAGTTTAAAAGGGGTAGGAGAGTGGACACACTCAACTCTAGAGTGCCACTCCTTAAAAATATCTCAAAACAATTTTTCTCATGGCCTCAAGCCAACATGTTAACAAAATTTCCAAAGGAGTTCATATTTTGGCTCTCAAGCCATATAACAAATTACTCAAAATCACATAAAATGCCCTCAAGGCTTTCAACATCCCAAAACAAGGTAATGACCTCGAGGAGGATCACTCCTCCCCTACCCCACACTTGATGAGCATTTTCTCCCAAGTGGGAGAGGCTCTTTCAACACCCAACCAAAATTTTCTACAATAACAAAATACAACACAAGAAAATACCTCACACACATAAGCATCATGCAAGCAACTAGAATACAAAGGGGAGGCCTTAGCCTTAAAAACCAACCTTTGAAAGCCCTATTATGGAAGAAGTTGATGTAGAGCTCCTCCAAAATCTCCTCCAACATAAGCCACCAAAATCCCTCTATCCTTTTTCTCCAAAACAATTTCCAACAATAAAAATTCTCCAAAATTCAACAACCCCTCACCTTATCCCAAGTGGGATTAAAATAAGCTCAATCCATGAGCTTAGAGGAATGGGGAGGTGACACTTGTCACCTCCTCACTCTTCCTCCCAACCACTAGCATGTCCCAAGGGATGGGTGTTGACACATGTCACTCACCCATCCCCAAAGTCTCCCTCACCCCTTACCACATGTCCTCTCTCCAACACATGGGAGAGAAAAGGGGAGTTAAAGAGGGAAAGGGTGACAGATGTGTCCCCTTCCTTTCCTCTCATGAAGGACCACACAACTCCATGGGTACTCTCACCAATTGTGAGAGAGACTTGAAGTCAAGTCCTCCAAAATTGGTGGGTCTTGGAGTCATTTCTAACCTTGGGAAGTGAGAAGGGATGGGTTTGAGTGTTGGTACCACTCATCCTATCCCTCCCATGCCTCTAAATTCGTCACTTAACTTCAGTGTGAAGTTAAGGTGACCATATGGAGGTTTACCAAGGGTTACCCAAGTCAAAAGGGACCCTAGACCCATGGGGTATAACCCAGGGTCAAGTTTAGCCTAGTTAGAACACCTAGGGTCAAGTTAAAACACAAGAAAAGGGTCTCCAAAAATTTAAAATTTATAAAAATGTAATTCAAAGACAATTCTTACAACACATACCATAATTCAAATTAAAAGAGGGTAGACTTAACCCAATTAACCTCATGCCAAATAATATTACAACATTACATCATACATAGAGTTGATCTTGGTTCCTCGTGGAACTAGATCGGCTTCACAAGGGATTACAATATCAAGTGTGGGATGATCTCCAGTATCTATGGATTGTTAGAAATACCTGCGCATTTAATTGCAAAGTTAATTACACATAAATATCATAGCCAAAGCAATTTAAAACATGCATACCCATAAACTATCACAAGTTCTCTTAAGCATAAAGGAAATCACATTACAATTTTCTAACTAACATCACCCAATTAGTTTTCCTTTAATATAGAGCATCTATCTAACATCACCCAATTAGTTTTCCTATAATATAAACATCTATCTAACATCACCCAATTTGTTTTCTCTTAATACAAGCATCTATCTAACATCACCCAATTTGTTTTCTCTTAATACAAGAATCTATCTAACATCACCCAATTAGTTTTCCTTTAACATAATAAAGTCTAATAGTTTAGAAATCTGGGATCAACAGTCCCACAAGTATAAAAGTATCAGTAACAGTGAGGTAAATAGTCACATGAATGGAAATTAAAAAGGTAGGCCTCACATCCTCCCGCTAAAGACTGTACTTCCTCTTGGAAGTTGTCAAAGAGTTGAGGATAAAGAGTCCTCAATCTCGCTGCATCCTCCCATGTTGCAGTGACCTCATCGTACATGTCCCACTAGACTCTAACCTGGTCCAACTCTCGACCTCGAAGGCCCAACGTCTGATGAGCTAATATGCAAATTGGCACCAAAGCCAATTGTCTGTCTACCTCTACCTGAAGAGAACTCTAATCCAATACGTGAGATAAGTTAGAGATGTAATAACGTAAAACTGAAACATGAAAGACATCATGGATACATGACAAGCTAGGTGGCAAGGCTAGATGATAGGCTACAGGTCCTATCCGCTCCAAGATCTCAAAAGGTCGTACAAACTGATGTGCGAGCTTAGAGCCCTTTCTGTAACGGATTGGACTCTTTTGCGGTCGCACTCTCAAAAATACCCTGTCACCCAGTGAGAAGCTCTGATCAATTCTCTTAGCATCGACATACTTCTTCTATCTATCCTATGCCTCCTGAAGTCTCTGTCTAATCAGTGTAACCTGCTACTCCATATCCTGAACTATCTCTGGACCAATGGCGACCCTATCCTCTATCCGATCACAACTCAATGGTGTCCTGCATGGTCTATCGTATAAGGCCTGGAAAGGGGGCATACCCAATGGGCTGTGATGCCCATTATTGTAGGCAAACTCAACTAGATACAGATACTCCTCCCATCTAGACTGATGATCCATAACATACATATGAAGCATGTCTTCCAACACCTGATTAACTCTCTCTGTCTATCCATTAGTCTCTAGATGGTAAGCTGAACTGAAGTTGAGTTGTGTGCCCAATGCCTACTGTAAGGCTCTCTAGAAAGTTGAAGTGAAAATAGAGTCTCTGTCAGAAATGATGCGGTGAGGTACTCCATGAAGTCTGACAATTTGATCTAAAAACACTCTTGCCACAGATGGTGCATTGTACGTCATGCGTATAGGTGAGAAATGTGCCACCTTGGTCAATTTGTCAACTGTCACCATGATGGCATCATGGTGACATGATGACATAGGTAGACCAACAATAAAATCTATGGAAATGGTGTCCCATTTCCACTCAGGTATCTTGTGAGGGTACAATAGTCCTGCTAGATGCTGATGCTCGGCCTTGACCCTCTGACACTCAAGGCAACGAGCAACATATTCTGCAATGTCTCATCTCATCCCAGCCCAATGATATAACTATCACAAATCAGAATGCATCTTCTTCACTTTTGGGTGTGCTGTATAAGGTGCTTGATGAGCCTCTGAAAGAATCACTACACGTAGATCACCCGCATGGGGTACATAGATGCGCTGTCGATGTCTAAGAAAACCATTAGACTCAAGGGAATATCATGTGAACCTGCCCTTAAGGGCCCTCTATTTCTAGATTTCCTATTGCACCTCAAGAAACCACTCATCCTCAGGAAGATGCTATAAGATACACTCTCTCAAGTCCACCCTCAATGTCAAGGTCAGGGTCTCATGGTGCCTTCAACTCAAGGTGTTAGCGACCACGTTCTCCTTCCCTTTGATGTAGTGGACATCAAAGTTGTACTCACATAATAACTCCATCCAATGCCGCTGGCGGGTGTTCAAATTTGGTTGTGTGAAAATGTACTATAAGCTATGGTGATCCGAATGGAGCTCAAAGCATCGACCTATAATGAAGTGTCTCCAACGAACAAGACCGTGAATAACTACTGTGAGCTCTAAATCATGAGTAGGGTAGTTTAGCTCATGTGTCTTGAGCTTACACGATTTGTATGCAATCGCTCTACCGCCCTACATAAGCACGACTCCCAATCCCTCTAGTGATGCATCTATGCAAACAACAAAATCCTCTGCAGGATCTGGAACTGCTAATATGGGAGCACTGGTAAGAAACTCCTTGAGGACCCCAAAGGCCCTCTCACACTGCTTGGTCTAAGTGAAACCTTTCCCTTTCCGCTGAAGGGAAGTGATGGGATACGCTAACCTGGAAAAGCCCTCAACGAATCTACGGTAATAACTGGCTAATCCCATAAAGCTCCTGACCTCTGTCACACTAGTGGGTGCTGGCTAGTCTTGAATCACTCTGATCTTCGATGGATCTATGAAGATGCCATCGCCTGATAAGATGTACCCCAAATACTGCACCTCTATCCTGAAGAAGGCACACTTAGCCAGGTTGCCATAAAGTTACTGCTCTCGTAAGTACTACAAGACCTAATGCAGATGATCCACATGCTCCTCCTCGGTCCATGAATATCTCAAAATATCATCGAGGAAAATGATCATGAACTGATCTAAGTAAGTGTGGAACACCCCGTTCGTGAGGCTCATGAACACTGTAGGTGCGTTCGTCAAACCGAAGGGTATCACTGTAAACTCATAATGGCCATATCTGGTTTGAAAAGTAGTCTTATGAATGTCTGCCTCTGTGATGCGCAATTGGTGATACCTGGATTTTAGATCAATTTTTGAGAACACTCTGGCTCCTTGCATCTGATCAAAGAGGTCATCAATCCTAGGCAGAGGATAATAGTTCTTCACCATCACCTTGTTCAACTGCCTGTAGTCCATGCACAAGTGAAGAGATCCATCCTTCTTCTTCACGAAGATAACCGATGCGCCCCATGGTGAAATGCTAGGTCGGATGTGCCCCTTCTCAAGTAACTCCTCTAACTACAGTTTGAGCTCTGTAAGTTCATGCGTAGTCATCCTGTAGGGTGTACGAGACACTAGCTCTGCACCCGGCACTAGATCGATGTGGAAATCTACCTCTTTGCATGGAGGCATACCTGGTAATTCTGATTGAAACATGTCAGCAAAATCTCTTAGGATAGGGTGATCATCTAAAGAATCCTCAAGCTCATCCTCTTATCTGTCACTGACCGTGATAGCGAACAACTGACAACCCTTCTACATGCAACGCTTAAGCTGCTGAGCAGAAATCATATGAACAGCCACAGGCTTCTGAATGCCCACTATCTCAACCGGTGAGCCATGATCGTCTAAGTAGCTAATCATCCTCTGCCGACAATCTAGCTTGGCTCTATGAGCCGCAAGCCAGTCCATACCCAAAACTACACCGTAGGATCCTAATGGCATAACCCTAAGGTCACATGATGTAGTGAAGGAACCCAAGGAGATGTCGTAATCTTTAACCAAGGTATCTACTAACATCCTGGCCCCAGAGGCCAACTCAACCTCCCACCTAATGTCCTACCTAGAAGCCACCAGCCTGCAACATTCCACTAACGATGTAGACAGAAAAGAGTCGGTAGCTCCAAAGTCAAAAAGAATAGAGATGGGGAAATCCCCAATCATACCTGCTGTCTCAATAACTGAGGCCTGGAAGTTAGCCTGGCAGTTGTCAACTGTTGCAAACATGTGGTGGGACCTACCCACATCACCTACAGTCTGCTCAGATCCTCCTGAATGGGGCTATCCCCCTGCTGTAAATCCCTGTGGACACTGTCTAGCCATATGCCCTGCCCCACCACATACATAACATGGGCCCCTAGCCTGTAATTGACTTGACTGAGTCCTACTCGACTGCTGTTGTCCAGTCCGTCCAATGGACCCCTGTGAACCTCTGTAAGACTGCTGAGACCTCGCGGGTCCCGCAGATGATCCCTACTGTCTCTGATCTTTACGCATGCCCTGCTACTGCCAACCATGGTTCTATCCTCTCTGAATGCTCTACTGGGGTCTAGACCTCTGCTGATGCTATTGTTGCTACTGTGGAGGCCTAGGAGGTAACGATGAGGAATTAAATCCTCCTCTCTGTGGTGTGGATTGTGGCCTATGAAAGTTTTGCTACTACTGGTGATTATGATCTTGAAACTGCAAGCGTGAATTCTGCCCTCATCCCTAAATTTCCTCTACAATAAAAGCCTTTTCGACAGCCTCACTCATAGTCTAAGGGTCTGCCATACGTACTGGTCCTGCTATCCCATGATTCAGGCCTCTAATAATTTTGTGCACTAGGAGTTTCTCATCGTGGATATACTCTGCGTAATGAGAAAGCTCAATGAACTGGCTCTCATACTGAGCAACCATGAGTCCTCTCTGTTGTAAATCATGGAACTCATCTATCTGACACTATCTATAGTGATCTGATAAGTAACGCACATTAAAGTACTCTATGAACATGTCCCATGTGAGTGTATCTAAGGATAATCAGCGCTTGCACTCCTCAGTGTGCCACCAGGTAGCTGCTGCATCTCTCAGAAGGTGTACTACCACTCGTGCTTTTGTGTTGCTCCCATAAGGTCAAAATGTGAAGCACCTATCTAAACTGATAAGCCAAGCCTCAATCACAGTTCCCTCTATAGCTCCTGCAAAGGTAGGTGGGTTGAGCCTAAGCAGGTCTCTGATGAGGTCTCCTCTGTCTCTAAGTCCTACAACTGGCTCATCCAACCCATACTCATATGGTCCATGATATATCTTCTCTACTCTCATGGTCTCATCTCGTCTCGAGAGTCTCGGAGGACTCCTACTCCATGTGCAGTAGGCTGACCCTGCCTCCTCTACTATAGTATCAGGGATCTCTAAGAAAGGCTCCATACGTGGCACCTCTCACAGATTAACGTGGGGCTCCGCACGTGGCTCAACATGCGACTCAGCATGCGGCTCCTTACGTGGTTCCTCTCGCAGATCAATGCGAGGCTCATCACGTGGCTCTGGAATAGCTAGTGGTAACTTCTCTAACATGGCCTGCAATGTTTGTAAAATCTGAGGACCTATGTCTAATGCTGGTGGTGCCTATGGTACTGGCTGATCTGCTATAACTGCGGGTCCCTATCCTTCTGTAGAGGAATCACTGTGTACCTCCGTGGACGCAGTGTTGCATGATCGCGCTCGTTGAACACGTTGGGGAGGCATCCTACAAAACAAGGTAGGCACTAATTAATCAAAGTTATAGAATAAATAACGTGCCCCAATATGCCCAATGTTTAAACTTGGGCTCTGATACCAAATGTCATGCCCACATTTCCCATGCGGTCACGACACGCATCACATGTGTCATGTCCACATTTGTCATGTGGTCATGACAGGAAACATCAAAAATTTTCTCGCGCTTCCCTAGAAACCCCCTCACACGCATGAGCGTTCTCAATGGCGTACGCTTAAGGCGTAAACAATACAGTTGTCAGCGGGGTAATATGCACACGTGCGCATACCCAAACTCAAGAAGGCCAACAAGGGGGTCATTGCGACGTGGTTAACGTTGCTACAAGGGTTAAACTTAATAACCTACTAAACCCTAAATTCTGGAAAAATCTGGCAACATAACGCCTCACAGACGTGAGTGGGGTTTATTGTACTAACACTAATCTTGATCACGAGGTTTCCATATAGGGTTATTAAATTTCTTACAAATCACTAATTACATTGGTAACACAATTGATTAAGTTAATTGAACATTTTTCAACAAAGCCCGAACATTTGTTCTCCTTCCCGTTTCTCTGAAATTTAATTTTAATTTGTTCTCTTTTATGTTCTCTATCAATCAGAGTTATCACTGTATCCTTTACATTATTCCTAATTTCTTGGTAGATCAGTTCTTTATCAATTAGAGTTATCACTGCATCCTTTACATTATTCCTAATTTCTTGGTAGGTCAGATCACGTAATCAGGACTTACTAACGTCGTTTGATGAAGTCCACTAGGTTTCTGCTCTAGGTTTAATTCAACGTTTGAATTAATTTTGTTAATTAAATTGCCCCCAATCATGATTAAAGGATTATTAAATCTCAATTTAGTACTCTTAGCCCTATTTCGGAAAAGCCACGCATTTTCTCCTCTTTGTTTTCACTTTTATCTTTCTTTCTCTTTTTCTCTCATTTTTCTCAATTGGACGTTTTTTCAAATTACAGGTTGGGTTAAAATAGCCACATATGAAATGCATATGATGGCTTAAATAAATGCGAAGTTATAAATACACACACACACACACACACACATATATGCTATTTCTATTTACAACATTAGATTTTTCTTTAATAAAATATATGTATATTTTTCTTTTCGTTTTCTTGGTATTTTATTTGTGAAAACTGTTAAACCCCAAAACACATTTTCCTATAATTAGAATTAATATATATATATATATTCTTATTAAATAATTGTTATATATATATTTTTGTCAATATTGAAACCCTATTTTTTTTTAAATGGCTTCTTTTTAAAAAATTATCAATAAATAATATATATATTATTTCATTGAGTTACAATATTAGGTTTTCTTTATATACATATGAATATTGTTTATTTCATATTTTCTTTTGAATGACATTGAAAAACCCTAACATATATTTTGTTTTGATTGGGCAGAGAGATTGGAGGGCGGCGGCGCTGATAGGGTGACGGAGGCACAGAGTGGAGGTCACAGGTGGAGGGGGCGGGGATTCTGAGTGGAGGTGGGCATAGAGATGGGCAGAGGACACCGGTGGCGGAGGGCACAGGGAGGTCCGCAGTGAAGGAGGCCGCGGAGAAGTGTCAGGCGGCTGTGGTAGCTCAGCATAGGGGAGTTAAGGGGCCGCGGGGTTCACAGAGCGGAAGCCATAGAGGGGAAGGTTTTCAGACTGCGCAGAGGCTAATACGGGGGCAGTAGCAGATGGGGGTGTGGGGAGGAGGTGGAGCCCCCACCCCACACCCTTTACATTGCTAACGGTGGGGGTTCGAACCCCCACCAATATTTGTAGATATATATATATATATTCAATTATATGTATACACAGTACAATTCCATTACACAAAAAATTTCTAGTTTAATTAAATTAAAATATTAATATATATATATATATATAATTTAAAATTTTCTTTGACAATTTATAACTCCTTTTTTTAAAAAAGGAAATATATAAGCAAATTTTGTCCACATATAAATAAGTTGTATATATATATATATAATTTAATAATTCCAACTATAACCCCCCCCCGCTTTTTTTTTCTTTTACACTTACTAGTTTTCTGTTGTAAACAAATTTGCAAGATTATACAAACATATTTTTCTTTTATCATTTCTAATACAAGGAGAAGAAAAACTTAATTTTCCTAATAAGTATATTCATTGTATGATTAAAATCTACACAATTTTTTTTTTGAATGGAGGAAATAATTATATTTGCAATTAATTAAAAGAAAACTCTAATGCATAACTACATCCAACTTTCATTCTTCCAAATAACAAATTATAATTTCTTATTTGCCTCAATAACAACTAATTCTAAACTTTGTTAATAGAAGTATAATTTTTTTTTTATACAAGCAATATCCTTTTAAAAACAAATTTCCTTCCTTCATCTTTACCTAAATGGTAAAATTTAAATCAACAAACTATAACTATCAATACAATGAAAGAGGCTTTTTCACAACTTTAGAAGACACAATTTTACACAAGAGAGAGAGAAGTTCTCCTCTTTGAAAATCAACAAGGATGAAGTTCTTAATAGGACCAAGCTCTCCTTAAGAGCCTTAAGAGTAAAGAAAAATAAAATATTTTCCAAGATAAGTAAATTCTTTAGCTTCACACTAAGCTCCATGAAACCTGCATATCACACAAGGGAAAGCAACACCACACATCCTGCTCTCCTCCCTACTGTGGACCTGCAAGAGGGTCACCCTTGAGCTAGGAAGGTCATCCACACACCTAGGGAACTCAAATCCAGTTCACAACAAGACAACAAACATCTCAAAAACATAATATTACACCCATGGATATTTACAATACACAACTCAACCAAGGTGAGTTTAAAAGGGGTAGGAGTGTGGACACACTCAACTCTAGAGTGCCACTCCTTCAAAATATCTCAACACAATTTTTCTCATGGCCTCAAGCCAACATGTTAACAAAATTTCCAAAGGAGTTCATATTTTGGCTCTCAAGCCATATAACAAATTACTCAAAATCACATAAAATGCCCTCAAGGCTTTCAACATCCCAAAACAAGGTAATGACCTCGAGGAGGATCACTCCTCCCCTACCCCACACTTGATGAGCATTTTATCCCAAGTGGGAGAGGCTCTTTCAACACCCAACCAAAATTTCCCACAATAACAAAATACAACACAAGAAAATACCTCACACATAAGCATCATGCAAGCAACTAGAATACAAAGGGGAGGGCTTAGCCTTAAAAACCGACCTTTAAAAGCCCTATTATGGAAGAAGTTGATGTAGAGCTCCTCCAAAATCCCCTCCAACATAAGCCACCAAACTCCCTCTATCCTTTTTTCCCAAAATAATTTCCAACAATAAAAATTCTCCAAAATTCAACAACCCCTCACCTTAACCCAAATGGGTTTAAAATAAGCTCAATCCATGAACTTAGAGGAATGGGGAGGTGACACTTGTCACCTCCTCACTCTTCTTCCCAACCACTAGCATGTCCCAAGGGATGGGTGTTGACACATGTCACTCACCCATCCCCAAAGTCTCCCTCACCCCTTACCACATGTCCTCTCTCTAACACATGGGAGAGAAAAGGGGAGTTAAAGAGGGAAAGGGTGACACATGTGTCCCCTTCCTTTCCTCTCATGAAGGACCACACAACTCCATAGGTACTCTCACCAATTGTGAGAGAGACTTGAAGTCAAGTCCTCCACTATTGGTGGGTCTTGGAGTCATCTCTAACCTTGGGAAGTGAGAAGGGATGGGTTTGAGTGTTGGTACCACTCATCTTGTCCCTCCCATGCTTCCAAATTCGTCACTTAACTAACATTACAATTTTCTAACTAACATCACCCAATTAGTTTTCCTTTAATATAGAGCATCTATCTAACATCACCCAATTAGTTTTCCTATAATATAAACATCTATCTAACATCACCCAATTTGTTTTCTCTTAATACAAGCATCTATCTAACATCACCTAATTTGTTTTCTCTTAATACAAGCATCTATCTAACATCACCCAATTAGTTTTTATTTAACATAATAAAGTCTAATAGTTCAGAAATCTGGGATCAACAGTCCCACAAGTATAAAAGTATCAGTAACAGTGAGGTAAATAGTCACATGAACGGAAATGAAAAAGGTAGGCCTCACAATTTGTCATCACCATCTACTCAACTACAGATGTAGCTTGCGCACCTATGTCCTGACTATCCGTGGGGTCATAACCATAGACTGACATTCAAGCCTAACAAGTACGGGGTGGAACCCTACTCCTCAAAGGCTTCCCCAGCTCATGCTGTGCTGTGGGACTGGCATGCTCTATGATGCTCTCGGCCAAGGAACTAATGGGTTGTAGTGTCTTGACCTCAACATTCTCCTTCACAACAGAAGGGATAGACACGTGCTCATGGTCTAGTCTGGTGAGTGCTCATCTTGCTGGCCATTGTAGGTCAACACGTACCCCTGGTCTATCCTATGCTGACTCCCCACCTCTACCCTAGAAGTCTTGCATATCAAAATAGTTTGGCACTTTATTGAGGACAAACTCGCAGTAGAGTTTCCTCAAAAAGTATTGCAGAACCTTATTATTGTTGCATGGAGTATGGTCAAAAACTATTCACCACCTTTGCCCAAAATGGTCCTTTATCACTTGGTTGTTGCACCAATGGATAAGAAACCTCTTGCATGTAAGGGGTAGAAGTTGATTTGTTCGTGGGTCTGTGAGAAGAGAACACAAATCAAATTTTGTAATTTTTTCATTTTTGACTTGTTCATAGGATAACTTATCTACATAGAACTCTTTAAACTCTCTCCTCTTATTTGACCAACTAGAGATTTGCTTGCTAATTGAATCTACATTTGATAACATAGATTCAAGAGATTGAGCAAGTGCGACTCTACGTGAGGTTGAAGTTGCAGGATCTTTCAACCTTGCAATTATGTCCTCAATTTGTTTTTTATTATTTTCAATTTGTCCCATTAAATTTTCTTGTGTTCTAGGGGCATATTGAAGAATGAATGGATGTGTTTGTTGTTGGAGTTGTTCTTTAGTAGGTATTTGCTATTCAGGTGATGGAGGATTTTAAGGATTTTCAGGAGGAGGAGGATGTGCATTATCATTTCCTATAAATTAAAGAAATTTACATTAAAAAACCACTTAAATCTATTTATTTAGTAACAAATTCACACCAAAAAAAATGGAACTTACTCCTTTGGCCTCCCCGACATCGTCGCGGCATTTTGATGATGAATCGATGAAAAATTGGTGACAATATGGTCTCCAATAACACGAGTGTGCTCTCCCCTTTTTGTAGGCTGTGGGTTTGCAGGAAAATAGAATGCAAGAATGACCAAAATGTTGCTTTTTTATATAGTAAAATATAACGCGCTCGCATTATTGCTTATAATTTTTTTAAAAAAATTTGGCCACTTTTTGGCCCCCCAACTTTTTACACTTGTCCCTATGAAAGAAAATGAAAAATCATGGAAGAATGCACATAATAAATATGACACAGTAGAATCCATTGTTTAGCCCTATCTAGGTCAAGGTATATCACCAAGTGCATGCATAAACTTTTACTATCGATGAATGTATTTAAGAAGAATATATGAATGTATTAATTTGAAGCATGTATTTATATATTTACAAGTTTTAAATGTATAAATATTTTAAACACATGTATTGTTATGAACTTAAATGTTTTATTTGTGCATGTATTGTTATGTAATTAAGTGTTTAAATGTATTGTTTAAACCATGTAAATTTATATATTTCCAAGTTTGATATATGTATAAAAATTGTGTGCATTTAATATATAAATTGAACCAAGTCCCAATTCAATTAACTTTTTTTATATAACTGTAGCTCTAGTTCTAGTAGTCATATATGGATCAATTACCGATTTTTGAGTTCTTGTTAGAACAAGCACTATAAAATGAACCCCAACCCAAGCACCCCCATCCAAAACCCTACCCAAAGGCTTCCACCCCAAGACCCCCCAAAAAAATAAAACCCACAAAATCCCCCATCCCCTCTATAGACATAAAAAATTGACCACAGAGCACATTCCTATCCATCCCCAAATCATTCCTATCCATCCCTAAATCATCCCCTAATTATCAATAAAATTCCTTAAGTCAGAAAATTTAATTAATTAATTAAAATTTCCTTAATCCTAAGATTTAATTAATTTTAATTAATTAATTAAATCTTTTCAAATTCACCCATTCCTAAGGTTTAATTAATTTTAATTAATTAAATAAATCCTTTCATTTTTACCACTTTCCTATAAATAATAAATTAAAATCAATAAATTTAATTTATTATTTATCACCTAAAACCTAAACCTAAAAAATAATCCATTAATTTACCTACCATTCCGTTCAAAACCCTTTTACCTACCTTTTTCCCATTCAACTGATCGAACCACTTTTGAACTGTTTCCCCAAATTTTATAAAAACCTAGCTAGTTTCCAATAACCACCCCTGGCAAATTTTATAAGGAGTTATGCAATTCAAGAGCAACCACATTTCAATACTTTGGTAACATTTATATTTGTTTGGTTTTTATAGTCTTATCATTTAATCTTTTGTGTTGCACTGAATATAGGTTTTATGGTTTGCATCAATAGTTTTCAAATCTGTATTAAAATATATATTTTGTTGCATAGATTGGTGAACCAGACGTGAACCCCCTTCTTAATCCATTATTTTTGCAAGCATTTTGGTGAAGTTTGTGTAGGTTACTCCTGGCCTGAAATCCGATTCCTCCATTGATCCAAGAGCTTCTTGCAGGAAAACAAAAGCATATCATACTTTGGGTTTGAAAAAGTTGTAATTTTTTGAATTTTTTTTAAAGTTTTAGGACCTTTTGGTCCCTTGCACAGTCATACAATCTCTGCCATATCTGATTTTTTCGTATCAAAGTGGTGTGTGAATTATTTCAGACCCTTGATTATTGGTTTTGTTTTCAAGAAGTTTCTTTTATACATTGGATCTTAACCATTTCTATATAGTAACCACGGTGACTACTCCTTTTAATAGTTAGTGAGGTGGTTCCAAAACTAACTGTTGTGTGTTTAATCTACCTCAAATCGCTTAGGATGCAATTGTTTTTAATCTAACGACATTGTTTTCAGATTTTCTGTTATTGTCCATTGGTATTAAACTATTCCTTTCTCACAATGAAAATTTTTCCTAAACTATCTCACGCAGTATGAAAGCTATTCACACAAAGGTTTTTTATATTTAAGCATTATAACATTTGGAAAATTATCTTAGACTGCAACAAATATTCACATTGTGTCTTTCTTTTTTTTTCTTTTATGGGAGCAATATAGTGCTGGAATTTCTTCATGCCTTAAAAACAATCTACTTCAGGTAAAATAATTCATGCCAAGATTTTAATGTACGCTGGAAAATTTTCATTGCTCTGACATATTTCTTGAACCTCTTGTGGGTACCCTGCTTTCATAAATTTGTTGGCTGTTCTTATCAATGTATTCCTGTTAAGTAAAAAGGATCTAGCAAATTTGACATCGGTTTGTTTCAAATATTATATGATGAGCTACAAATCAAGGTTTGATTCATTATGAAAGTTTTTGACTTATTTGTTAAATGTTATGTGCTGCAGGTTGTTCAAGATTTTGAACCATAAATCCTAATATTTGTTGTAATCGTTGACTTTTGGTTTTAATTGTGATAATTGCAATTTATGTTTGGCAGTTAAAAGCAAACCTCAACATTGATTTATTACTTGATATTTGGGTTTGGTCTTGGACTGACAGATATTCATTGGATGAAGGGTTCTCATCTAAACATGTGCTAGTTTTCTACAGGAAGTGCAACTTTTATCCTTATTTATTCCTTAGCAACCGCATATTCATTGAATGTCCTATAGATGCAAGTGTTTGTGAAATTTGCTAAACTCATTCCAGTTGTTCTCATTGATGTATTCATTCTCTGAAAATTTATCTCAAGCTACAAGAAGATATTCATGCTGGCATTATTGGAGTGGTGAGATCCATTTAAACATATTATTTCTCTAAATTGCTTCTTCTTTCGTGGTGTATGATAGGGTTTTGTGTTTTGGGCCTACCCTGAAGAAATTTTCTAAACTCTTGGTTGTTCCTATCAGCATATTCCTTGAATGTCATATGAGTGCAAGTGCTAAATAATTAGCTATTGTTGTTTGTATTGTTTATCTTTAACTCCTAGTGAAATAAACACTGGGCGGAAGACTCAAGCCTTAAGATCGATAGCGAAGCCTTTGAAATGGTTTGCAGTTAAAGTTATTCTTGTATGCTAATCACTAATGAGAGAAATTACTCCAAACATTTAGTTTTATACGGAGAGTTAACTTACCAGTCACTAGCCTGTCAAGTATTTACATTTGACATTGAAACTGATGGTTAGTCTTTTGAGTTGTTAGCACTAACATTTGAAGCTACTCGCACATTGGTTTGCATTTGTGGTCATATTGATAACCAGGATCCCCACTGAGCTCATAATTGGAGTTTATGTTTATCTTAACTACCAGGATAACCACAACAACAAAAATTTAGCCCACCCAAGTTAATTGCCATATCTGATCAAAATTGCCAAACTGCCAAACTTAACTACCTGAGTGTCTATCTCTAGCCCTTGGAGTCTGTTTTACTCAAACGATCATAACTTTTTCCATTTTTATCTGATTTTCATAATTTTGTAGGCATTGGAAAGTTAGTCTAGTCATTTACATAGTAGTGCATTCCATTTGACTAAATTCATCTTAGGTTTTCTAGTATAATCATTTGAAATTCAGACTTTCATTTTACAAAAATTAAACATTTTCTTGTTGTTGTACATTAACTTTTTCGTGTGGACTTTTGCAGGTTAATTCATCTTGGTCTAATGTTTTCATTGTAGCTTTACACCTATTGAAGACTACTTTGCAAACTACTAATCAGTGTGTTACATGTTTGATTGTCAGAGAATCTAATCTTGAAACATTGTGTCTTCTTTTTATAGATTACATCACATCATAAGCAAAGGTTAAAATTAACAAGTGTTTGCCATGTCTTGTGGTTTGCATTTTTGTCATTGAATGCATATGCTCTTCTCTTGCGCCACTCAATGATCTTGAGGATCAAAAGCATTCCTTTGACATTTTGTATAATCACCCACATATTTGGATTTGGAATTAAAATGAACCCATGCGAGTGTGAGGTGAAGGCATTGTGTATGCTCTTTCCTTGCGCTTTGTGTGATCTAGGAGATCAAAAACAACATGCTTCCTTGCTTTTTTTACCCTTTAGAGTGGGCCTACTCTTGAGACACATCCAAAAGGAGAACTCACTTGTGACCCCAAGCGGGACTTTCATCTGGTCTGCTATATAAATTGAGGATAAGGTGAAAGCCAAGTCTAACTAGTATTAGCGCTCACCATACGGTGCTAACTCGAAAGGAGGCATACCTTTGTGTATATTAAACTCCTAGTAGGGTTAGTTAGAGCCTTAAGTGGCTTGCTGGGTGCTCGTGGGGTGCCGGTCCCCCAGATATTCACTAGAACCCTTTTGTATAGTGGCCAAAAACCCTCTATTTGTTGACCCAAAAGGGTAACCTTTGAAGCTGCCTCGATTCTTGCGGTTCTTACCTGAGATAACAAGGACAATCCTAAGGTTTAGTGGGGGAACGAGCCTTGGGAAACCTAGAACTTGGTATGTGTGAGAAGTGAGTGCCATGGAGGGGAGTTGGTGCTACCAAGATCCTTGAACTATCCGTTTTGAATAAGTACAGCTAGGGGATTCAACAAATATAGTCCTTGCCTAGCCTAGGATCATGCATGTTTCCAAGTGTTTGCAAAACATCAAGATATCGTCAAAAACAACCAATATGATTGTTGTGTGTCTTATATGATTGGTGTGTGTGCTTGTCTGATCTTCACCCTTAGACATTCTTTCCATCCATTCATTCCAAATCATCATACTGTGTTTTCATCACTACAACTTGTCCCCTATATCATTAACTTGGCCTTGAGAATTGGGAACCTATCATCCTTCCATGTCACATCTCAAGTGGAACCTTGTCACTTTGAATCCTAAGAAGCTTTTTCAATTGATCCATTCATTTCCCACCTAATTCATTTATCATCATCCTATTCACATTCCATCCTTAACCTAGTCCAATCCTTATTCATCAAAATGGTTGTGACCATCAACAAATCTAGGACAAATCAAAAACCAAAACTCATACTCCACGGAGGCCCTCCTAGCTATAATAATGATAAGAATTTGGTAGATCATGATGCATATTTTGGTACCCATGAACCATATATCTCCCCATATTCGCTTCCACCAACATCACTATCATCCCAAGAATATGAGGAAATACAACAACTTTGACATATCTATGATGATTATTATCCACAAGATCATTCTTATCATCCTAACACAACCTAAGATTTTCCTTCCATGCCCTCAACCTCACAAAACTATAATCCTACCTAGATCTCAACCTTGACATCCATTAATCCCCAAGTCCTTCAATTACAACAACAACTCGCTCAATCACTACAACAAGAGGTAGATCTTAGATTTAAATTGGCACAACTATCACAACTGTCTTCACAATTTCAACATCCTACCACATCAACATCCCAACTCTATGAGTCATCTCCATCTACCTCATACAAATATTTATCACAACCAATCTACCACTCATATAAACCCAACACATCCATACCTCAAACCTATTCAACAATAACTTTACCTCAAACCTCACAAGTCTAGATCCCTACCCATGCTTCATCTTCACACATACCAAATCCCCTCACCTCATATCTTCAACAAAAAATTCAACAAAAACAAGCCCTCCTTCAACAACAACAAATCTTAGCCCAAAAACCACAACCTTTATTTAACACATCATCCACCATACATTTATCCATGCAACAACAAATTCCATCTAATTCTGATCCTAATCCATTGGTCCACCAACCTTCTAATCCATCAATCCCTTCATTACCTTCACCACCATCATCCACACAACATTAACAAATTCAACCTAAGTTCTATGAGTAACCCCCATCATCATGCCAACCTAGTCTCTCCACATCAACCAATCTCATGAATATTCCTAAATATCCATCTCAAAATCCTCCACAACATGAGCATACTAGAACTAATCCCTCCTTGCACCAAGATCAAGAATTTTCAAGTCATCTTAATGATACTCTTGACAATGGAGATACCACCTCAAGTTTGGAATCATACACCAATCCATCCACTAGTCCTCCTCATTCATCCATCCCTATGGAACCTCCATCATATAATCCTTCCAACCTTCCAAATCCTAATCCATTAATACAATCCCCAACACACTTAAAGTCTAAACCATCAACTCTTCCACCTAAGCCCAATCCTATGATTTGTCAACCTAAGCCTTCTCCAAGTCTTGACCCTATCACAACCAATCCTATCATCCCCCCACCTAACCCAAATCCCAATCCTATTATATCCAATCCTCTTGTTCATCCACCCAATCCTAATCCTACTCCTATCTCACCAAATCTCATTATCCCTCCATTACATTCTAAGCCTACACCATCTACCATTATTCTCCATCCGTTATATTAGCCATCTACCCATGTACTAATGAAGGATGTGATCCATTGGGTACTAGCAAGGAATAAACCACCACCCTCATGCCATCAAATCCCTATCCTTGAAACTATACAAGAACCTTCAAATGTTCTCGAAGATCCACCTACCATAAGCCCACTTCATTCCCTGCTATACATTGAACCTATCCAAGAAACCTCCATTCCTATCCAAACTCAAGATTTATGTCAAGAGTCAAGTCTAAAGCATGATCAACCTTGCTCCTTACCAAATCAAGAACAAAACCCTTCCATTCAACCTGTTCATAACCTATATCTTTTTTATGATCAAGAGCTTGTCACTCCTTCCACTCATAGTCCCAATAATATCCATGCTCCAGAAACCTCCATTCCTATCCATGATCCCACAACATCCACTTCCTTTGATGACACAAAGACGATCAAACAAATAGTCTAGATCTTCATTAGCATAATGTTAATCAAGATCCTATTACTCCTTCACCATCTCATATTGATACCATTTCAAATCCACCATCGTGTCCTATTGTTCTTACTACCTTCCTAAATGAATGTTCTTCCCTAGGAGAGTAGCAACTTGTATCTGCCACCTCACCCTCCTCATCCATTAAGGATCTCGTGTCTTGTATCCTCAAAAATAAGCATCCCATTGTGCATCGTATGTTCCAAAACATGAATTATCAAGGTAAAGGCTTAGGCCTTCATGAGTAAGGTAACTTGGAACCCATCCATGTCAAAGTCTCCCCAAAACTATATGGTATTGGTTATACACCCCATGGTAAGCAATATCAAGATGTTGGTACCACATTTCTACCTCCTAAATCCACTCCATCTAAGTCCAACCTAGGTGCACCTCATCGCACCCATAAAACATTTGTTGCTATTCCTCCTCCATTATCCTACAGACCTAAAAAGAATGTGACCATTCATCTTCCTCCATCCACTTTACCTCCACTTCTTCCAACTCCTAACATCCCTCCATCTACTTTACCTCCCCTCCTTCCAACTCCTAATATTCCTATCCTCACATCCCCTTATCACTTTAGCCACAAATCCATTAATCCCTCCATTCATACATCTCGTTCCCATAAATCCCCTACAATTCCTAATCATGATCAACAAATGCACACATCAAATAAACATGAAGCTATCCTAAACACCCCTATGGGATTAAAAAATAAAAATTTGGATGCCTCCACCTATAAAGCCAAAAATCCCAATAATACTTATGCCATATGGCACACATGTGAAGAATAGCAATATCAAAATTCAAAGAGGCTACCCAAGTCCACATCTCAAAAAGATAAACTCAAAACCAAAATGGTTTGGGTCCCCAAGCAAAAAGTATTTAATTCAAATGGAGCATCTACATGCCTAAAATCCCAAACATCCCGCTCCCTATCACAAAATCCTAAAATTCATAAGTCCATTTGGTTCCCTAAAGACTTGAATAGGCAATCCCCTCAGATAACATCTTCATTACTCCCAAATCCGTCTTCCAATAAAAAGCTTCAAAATCCAATTCGATGTGTGCAATTGTTGGTCTTGATTCCCTTCCACTCCACAACATTCCCACATACCTCCATCTCCCCATCTTCTATCTACTATCCTACTTATTTCTTCCATCATGTCCCTATGGTCCATGCTTTTGCATAAGTCCTTCATATCTATCTCTTTATCTCCATCCTCCTCCACTATCCTTCTATCCTAGTCCACATCATAATCCACTATCCCTTATCCATCTTGCATGAACCTTTCATATTCCACATCAAAATCCACTATCCACTTAATTCATATCTCTCTCCTGCAATCCCCTACTAACATCTCTAAGCATAATGGCATTTGACATGGTCCATGTACGATGGCATCCATAACTAACAGAACCACCATCTTGGTATGTGAACAAAATCTCGAGTCTCTATCTATTCCATTCTATCCCCTACCAAAGTCAAAAAAAAATCAACATAGTAAAGAGAAATCATTTCGTCCAATGGTGAAAACTTGGTTAATAGGTGCATTGGATAAGTACCATGATGAAAACCTGGCAAACAGGCATCATGCGTAGGTGGTTATCTATGTGCTTTATACTTGGGGGAATGTTGTCTAATCTATCCCATCATATATATCCTATCCTATCATTTTCCATCCTATCTTGACATCCTTACCAGTCATATATATCATACCTTCCTCATTGTACCATCCATCTTCCCTTCCTCCTTTTGATCTTGATGAGGGTAGAGGCAAAATGTTGAAAAATGCTTTTGACACCTCTTGTCATACTCCAAATTCCACCCATCCAATTCTAAGAATATCCTCCATACATCCTAAGTCCATTCATTCCCTTCCAAGCATTATCCTTATCATGCATCCTAATCAGAATCACCTCGTTAGATCCTAAGGCATAATATCTAGAGTGGGGGTAGGTTATTCCTATGCAATGTAGTCCTTGGAAATCACATCCTAGGCTCCCTCCATCCATCTATCATATATTTCCCATTCATTGTCCTTCTATCACCAATCCTTGTATCCATTCATATTCCTACATTTATCCTATTATCCATGCATATTCCTAACTTTATCCTATTGCTGATTCTTTTATCCATCCATACTCCTACCTTTATCTTATCACCACTCCTTGTATCCATCCGTACTCCTACCTTTATTCAATTTCCCATCCTTTTATCCACCCATCCAATCCTACATTTATCCCATTACCAATCTTTTTAATCCTACAAGTTTGATCCTATCGCCCATCCTCTTATCCATCCATCCAATCCTTTTATCTATCGCATTCACTATTGTTCATCCCCATTCATTATTAATCCTTGCCTTTTGGTTTGGTTTTCCCTTGTCATTGGTATCTATCCAAAGGCTATCTACACACAATCCCATGCCAAAAATCCAAAAAAATCATAACATTTGAAAAGCCAAAAAAATCAAAATATTCCCAAAATACAAAAAAATCAAATATCCATAAAAAATCCCTGCAATAAAATCAATTCATTTCATCAAATGAACTCTTCAAATCACATCCATTTCAATCGATTCATTCCAATCAAATCAATTCTCCAATCATCAAATCAATCAATCCATCCACTCAACCAATCAAATCAATCAAATGCAAGTATCCTTCCATACCAATCAAGTCAATCAATCAAGTTAAATTATCCAATTACATCTATGGTCTTGTTCCTAGTCCCGTTGTAAACTTGATCGATTAATCATCAACACCATCATCATCAATGCGATACATCATTCCCAATCCTAGTGTTGTTTTTGGGATATATCGTTCCCATATCAACAACACAATCCTCGCATTGTTCTTGAGATAAATCATTCCCACATCAACAATGCTATCAATCAATCATTTCAATCAATCCAATCGATCATCTATTTTTAGTTTGATAGGGGCAATCACCTTGTTTGTTTTTGAATCATTTGTGTGTGCTTGCTTGCTTGCTTGTGTGTGTTATCTTTTCATCTTCCATTTGAATCACATCCTTATCATTCCAACTAATATTCATATCTTGTGTATGTTGGAATAGCTTTTTGCATTATCCTTTGCATTTAAGGTCACATCATACCTTTTGTGCATTAGGACTTAAATGCTCTAAGTTTACTTCCTCATATGTTAGACAAGGTTGTATTACGCTGGGGCACAGGACACATTATCACCTTGGTCTTTATACCTTGGTGCATAATGTCAAGTGCTATATCAATCAGCATGACTCCATCTCCTTCCCTTCATTTCCTTTTTAAAGAGCCTATCCATCTCCTTCGTCCTTTCATATCCTCTTGAGGGGGCATTATCTACCAATCCTTTATTTTTATGAGCCCCATGTGAGCCTGAGCCTACTCGAAATCTATTCCAACCTATGTTTTTAATCTTCTTTTAAACAACATTGCTTCGCAACATCGTCTCAAAGAGGGGCAAAATGTAGACATAAAAAATTGACCACAGAGCACATTCCTATCCATCCCCAAATCATTCCTATCCATCCCTAAATCATCCCCTGATTATTGATAAAATTCCTTAAGTCAGAAAATTTAATTAATTTTAATTAATTAATTAAATGTTCCTTAATCCTAAGATCTAATTAATTTTAATCAATTAATTAAATCTTTTCAAATTCTCCCATTCCTAAGGTTTAATTAATTAAATAAATCCTTTCATTTTTACCACTCTCCTACAAATAATAAATTAAAATCAATAAATTTAATTTATTATTTACCACCTAACACCTAAACCTAAAAAATAATCCGTTAATTTACCTACCATTCCGTTCAAAACCCTTTTACCTACCTTTTCCCTTTCAACTGATCAAACCACTTTTGAACCATTTTCACAAATTTTATAAAAACCTAGCTAGTTTCCAATAACCACCCCTGGCAAATTTTATAAGGAGTTATGCAATTCAAGAGCAACCACATTTCAATACTTCAGTAACATTTATATTTGTTTGGTTTTTATAGTCTTATCATTTAATCTTTTCTATTGCACTGAATATAGGTTTTACGGTTTGCATCAATAGTTTTCAAATTTGTATTAAAATCTATATTTTGTTGCATACATCCTCCATCTAATCAGGCTTACTTGCAAGCAACCATAAATAACAATATAAATGTATTACAAGAAAAGATTGATTTTATTCAAAATGAGCTACATACACCCCCACATGTTTCACGGTTTGCATCTTGGATGCAAAACATTATTGATTTTGTTAGATCCATTGATACAGAATTAGATAGATTCCATCTTTGGTAGGAGGAGAGTGTTGATTTATTGTCATTAATGTCAAAGTTGGATGTCAAAGGAGTTTGTTAGAGTGTCTCTAGAAGAGGAGAAGTGCCTAGAAGCAAAATGTCTAAGGAAAAGAAAGGAAGAGTTATTGATTTTTTTCCATTTCAGATTGTATGACCAAACTGATGAATTCATTTTGTTAAAGACCCAAATGGGTATCTCCATTTTTAGTTTGGTGAAGTTTGGGCAGAAATTGGCTAAGTTATAGCTAGTCAGAGTTTTCTTCAGTTCATGAACTGGCAAGTTCATCGGTTCTCTTTTTTGCTGATTCACCAATAGAGGAAAAATATAAGTGAACACTTAGAAGAAATTCTTTTCATTGAAGACTTATGATATTAGGAAAGTTCTTCTTTTATGAAGTTGTTCACAAGTTCAGTTTTTTACCGATTTGTTGACTAGCCGATGGTAGCATTGACAAAGAAAAAACTTAAGTCTTTGGGAAGTTCAGGAATTCTAATATTCACTGATTCATCGACAAAAATAGAGAGAAAGTGTTGAATACAAAGAAAGGTTTAGGATCTTAGAGAATCATTGAGAAAGGAAAGTGTTGAAAGAAAAACAAGTGTTTTACTTGTCAGGAAAGTTTGTACAAGACAAACTTGTTCTCAAGTTAGCTTTTTTCTTGGTTTGCTGACTAAGTGACTGTAAAGGGTGAGTTTTGGATAGTAGAGTTTTTGGTAGTTTTGGTGTATATCCTCCTTTCACCCTTATATTCAAGGACCTAGGGTCAAGTTGCAATGTACTATCATACCTGAGGTCACTATTGAGATGTAGGAAAACTTGGATTTTTATGATTAGATTGGAAATTTCCTTCTCTCATACTCAATTGTACCTTAAAACCCTAATTATGCAAATATGACAGAATGCTTCTATAGAAAGATGTAAAATATCAAATAATTGTGCACTTGTTTTCGGGGTTCCGAGGTGGAAAAGTCAAAGACTAAAGAGCGGGTGCCCAAGTCCAGTGCCCTAGTTTTTGTCAAGATCTAGAAACTCAGTCTGTAACCTGTATCTGCTATATCAGAGATTTTCTTGTTGTAGAACTTTGAGGACTAATGAGCAGGCGTCCAAGTCCAAGTAGTTGTTTCTTTCACTGATCTGCAATCCTAACACTCTGTTGTACCCTCCTATAACTTCACTTTGTTTGCAACTCCATCATGTAAAATGTAATCATGAAAACTTTGGGAGCAGGTTGTGGTGTTTAGAGGCTTGCCTCAGTCAAGCCCTAGAGAGACATTCAAGCCTTCCAAACACCGTTGTCGGTTAGAGAGTGCATGCCTTGGGAGGTAGAGGCAAGAACCAAATGATAAATGCTCAATAATCACAATAGATATCACCTTGTAGTGAATATCTCATGGGAGGAAGAAGCTCTTCATTCCATGAGGAGATGGATGCTCAAATATGCAAACACAAACACATAGACAATGCAAATATGCTCTTACAATACAATGAAAGCCTTGAATCACCTTTAGGATGCATAAAGTTCACAATAGCCATCTCTAGTTTACAACTGAATCACTAAACATGCTTATATATGCAACTACAAACATTCCCACCAAGATTTCGTAAATTCAAACTTACTGTGTTGGCCTAGGGACCAAATAACGGTCATAAACTGACACTAGAAATTTGGGCCTGACCCAAAATAGGGCAAGACTAGGGCACAGGTGCCCAAGTCCTCCCCTCTATTTTGGGTAGAGTTAGGTTCAAGGGTCCCCCTAGGCCCCATTTGTCATGATAACTAGGGTTCATTCCATCGGGATGTTGAATTATGAAGTAATATGTCCTAAATGCGGCTAAGAGACCCAGGAGCTAAACCTTTTGAGGGAAAAGCCCCCAAGGGGACATTTTTTAACATTACGTTTAGCCCCCACTTTAATGTATGTATAAACACGAGCCAATACATGCATTAAAGTACGGTCAACAAATACAACAAACAAGCTAAGCACAGAGAAGACACGCCAGACACATTGAAGACAATGACAGGCATGCAAAACACGGAGAAGATAGTTATAGTTATGAAAAACATGGAGGATACAGTAAATGTATAGAAGACACATTGATGCATGGAAGAAAGGAATGATTTCTTTTCTTTTCTTTTTCTCATATATATGAAATGTAGATGCAAGTACATGAAAGTAAAAAAACCTCCCATAATACAGGATGCACTCATCGTGCAGGTCTTTAAACTATATATGGGGAAACACACGCAAAACACACAAAACCTCCCAAAATGTAGGATGTACTCATTGCATAGGTCTTTAGACTGCATATGAGGCAACACACATGCCACACAAAGCAAGCATGCCAAAAACACACACTTTGAAGACACGTAGAAAACATGGCAGACAAGCGATGGAGTGTCCCTATTTCTAGGCTCAACACCATCTCAGGCACATTACAGGCACACATTGATGATTGGGATTCACCACAACAATCTCTGAAGACACGCTTAAGGGTTGAGTTAGTCACAGAACCGCTCCCAGCCTCCACATAGGACTTTTGAAAATGACAGGATGATGCAATCTACTCCAAGAAATACACCATCCCTACTGCCATAGAGGGCTTAATAAAAAGGATATGCTTTATATCCTGCCTCCACAAAGGGCTTACATGATTGATTGATTGCAAACAAACTTAGGATGCAAGATGCACTCATCGCGCAGGTCTTTAAACTATACCTGAGGACAAACACATTGCTAACATCTACAACAGACAGCTTACCTTATATGTCCCCACCTTAAGGTTGTTGATATCATGCATTGATATCAAGCACATTAAGGTAGGAAGAAAACACACAAGGGAACACAGACTTTCACAAAGCCCATGCCCCCTGGAGGTGACATGTGCTTTACGATCACCAAATGTTCCCACAAAAACAGTGCTACAAGAAACATGTTAGTGTCTATATAAAAACAACATCAATGCATATGAAATCTGAGGTATGCAAGATTCAAGATAGACAAAGTGCATGGAGCAGTAGTGTTGTTATGATTTGTAAATGAGATAGAACACCATAAAAATCACTATGCAAAAAGCACAAGTGCTTCCACTAGCCAAGCGTCAGATAAGATATATAACCTCATTGTCATATTAGGAACTAAGTCAAATTTTTTATTTCTCGAGAAAGGGACGCTAGGTCCGCATCAGTATAAATGTTTTTCATCATCCACCCACTAGATAGAAACACTAGAGGAAGGGAAACAATAAATAAGAGAGGAGAAACAAGTGTCTTAGGGACAGTCACGTAGGAGAGTGCCCCCAGGTCACCAATCGCAATGCTATGTCCGTAAGACACAACACACAACAATGAAATCAGAGAGAGGCAATATAGAAGAATGATGATACAAATAGAAGAAGGTCACAATAGAGGCGGTCTCTTGGTATCCCAAACCTTACAAGAGAATCAAGGGTCATCCTAGGAGACCTAAAAAACACATAACACATCATGAGGGAAGCACATCACGAGAGAGGGTTAGAGATATTTACCTGTAGGATCTTTATATCAGATTTTGGAACTTGTAAACCTCTTGGAGAGGTACTCGATCATGTTGAGTGCAAAGTTTGAGTGGTTCTTATGAAAGTCTTGTTTATTATCATATGATGCTTGTTTTGTAATTCCTTGTTGAAGTGAGACTTTTTGTTGCTTATGAGGGGGGAACCACTATTATTTCCAACTGCTAACAATCGTCTTACTCTTTTTTGATTTTTAGTGAGTTTTTATTGTTTAATCTTTCTAACATAGTAACAGGAATTATCTTGTACCTTCTCACTTGTCTGTATCAGTTGTTCTACTTGTTTTTTTGGTGAATTTTGGTTATCTCTCGATCCATATAAGGATAACGGAGGAGGAACCTTAGCATAAATTCCTTGTCTTCGTGGACGAGATGGATTATCCACTTACTTCTTATCCACTTCAATCACACCCATGATATTATCATACTCTAAATAATCATCGTCATCTATTTCCACTAAACCTTGTTCCATCACATTGGTATCAGTATGTTTAGGGAATGTATTAGTAAAGATTTGTAAATTCTGATTCATCAGAGCAACTGATTTATTTTTGTTATCATTCACACCCGATACCTGGATGATATTCGAATCAATAAGGTCTTATATCTCATGTTTAAGATGCATACATCATTCAGTATCATGTCCTTGTGTCTGATGAAAATGACAAAAGGCATTAGCATCTAAGTAAGGTCTTTGTGCTTTACTAGGATCGACAGGCTTAATCGGGGGAAGCTTTAGAATGTTATTACTCATAGCTTGATTCATGATAGAATGATAAGACTTAGATATCAGAGTAAACTTTCTTGGTTGATATGATGCTTTCTTTGGATTTGTGATAGCAGACACATTAGAAAAGTTGTTCATATTCGGTCCATTAATCTTGATGAAACTCCTATTGTTATTATTCCTCTTATTGTTGTTTTGTGATGATCCATTGATGGATTGACTAACTTGAGCCGATGAGTTTTGGTTTTCATGCTGACTAGACGAAGGTTGGTAATCATGAAGGGCGGTGCATAAATGTTGAAAGGAGTTATACTTCATCAAGAGGATCTTATCACAAATATTAGGTTGTAAATTTGTTATAAATACCTTCTGAACATCCTCATCTTTCATCTAATATTGAATTTGTGTATACAAAGATTGATACCGACTAATAAACTCAGTTATCTTCTCTTTTAGACTTTGTTTACAATGAACCAAGTCAATTAAGGAGACTTGGGGTATGATGTTTGCTTGAAAATGTTATAGAAATTGATCAATTAACTGCGAAAAGGAGTGTATTGAATTTGGAGGTAAAGAGAAAAACCATTCTAAAGTAGTATCTTTGAGAGATCGCGGGAAATGTTTTGCTAGCAAGTCCTCTTCAAAATAGAAATCACTATAGATAGCTATGAATGCTACCACATGAGTATTAGGATCACCTTTTCCACCATATTTTTGAAAGCGAGGAGTTTGTTGTGTGGTTACACAACACGCCCCATTTTGACTTGGCAAAACAGGGACCCAGCTTTTGTTTTGGCTTGTGTTGTCTGTTTCTGGCGGTTTGGTAAAAATGGGTCAGGGGCATCATCATCATGAGGGTCAGGATGAGGTAGGTCATCATCATGAGGTTAGTTTTTCAAAGTTCATATTTTGTTCCTATGACTTCATGGTTAGAAAGAGCTTGAAATTTCATGCAGGTTTGCCTTTTGCATCACTTGAAAATTTGTCCATATGAGGGAGTTGTGAGCAGTCAAAGTTTTGGTCAAACCTGATAATTGCTATATGAACATCATCATCATGATATTTGAGAAGCCCCCCCGATAATATCCTGAGGTCAAAACATCCGGACGTCAAGTTTAAGTCGTAGTAGGTTCTTCCCGTCGGGCGGTCTTTTGTATCGCCAAAGGTCATCATCATGATCTTACTATATCACCCGGTGAATATCATGCAGTCCCGAAACATCCGGACGTCAATCTTAAATGCTAGTGTGTTTTACCCGTCAAGCGAGCATCATGATATTCTAACATTGCGAGCATCATCATGATATTCCAAAATCACCCGATATGATAATATCATGCTGATGGTCATCGTCACCTTACTTAGAGAAATCTGCCATCTGCATAATTTGCGCGCGCACGACCAAGTCTTGGTGATCAACATCATCATGATATTTCGAGACCCGACATTTCCTAATATCCTCTTGACCTCCTTTTGCGTGATCATGATGATCACCTTATCTTTCGAAGCGGAGGGTGATTTTCATTTCTTGAGTCATGTTGAACAAGATCATCATGATCTTGTTCGTCTCTCCCAACGGTTCGTAACATCATCCTGCCGACAAGTATAACATTTTGCAAATATGATGATGACGATGACGTCATCATCACCTTCTCCTTCGGCAGGATTATTTTCCAAGGCGTGATCCATTTCGCCAATATGATGATGACGATGACGTCATCATGATTTTCCTCAGTGGCAGGATCATTTTTCCAAGTCCTCCTGTTTGTCTTCATCATGATGATGATGACGATGTCTTTCTTTCCCGAATATGCAGAAGTGAACATCCTGATGTGCTTTTTATCAGGGCATTAGGAAGGGAGGATCATCATATTTTGTGATATCCTGCGGCCACTTTGAAGTATATAGTTGGTCATCATCATGATTTTGGCGTCGGTATAACTGTTGCCGTCGGCCTAGGATAAAATTGTCACCCTGATCATATGTAGTCACGCCGATGCAAATATGATGATGATGCAAGGCCGGTTTCTAAGGATGGTTGGAGGGCGATTATTTCTTTGTATAATCTGAGATCATCATCATCATATTTTGAACCCGATATACAAGAAAATGGGCAAAAACATGAAGCGATGGAAATTTGAAAGGGCCGACTGTCTGATTTTGGTCAACGAGGGTTGACCTGGTTGTTTTTATGCTGTTTATGCATTTAGTGCATAAATTTCCATTGATTTGAAGCTCGTAGCTGCGCAGGGGAGGTATGTTTAATAAAGTGTTTACTTCTTGTTGTTTATCATGATGATGATGAACCTTATGTTTGTCTGTTTACTTGCAGGAAATTATCATGATGCTGCTGAAGCTGAACATTGAGATCATGATGCTGCTGAAGCTGAACATTGAGATCATGATGATGCTGCTGAAGCTGAGCATTACAAAGTTGCGCGTGGAGGCAACATAGGCCAGACATGAGGAGGGTATTGTCAAATATGCTGTTCGCCAGCTGGAGACCGAATCAAGTTGAAGATGCTGGAATATTCTGTGCCAGCTGTACATTTGCTAACGGACGAAGCATGTGCTTTTCATCTGGGCCGTTGTTTGTTATGAGAGGATCCTGATCCTTGGATCATTGTAACCGTTTTCTGGCAGTTGCTCTATATAACATCCAGAACTTGTCATTTTGAAGGAGGGAGAAATACATTAGAATATACAGACGCATCTGGCGCAAAAGTCCATTACTGTAGAATAAGTTAGGAGATCGGATTGCTGAGACTAATGAGGATAGAATTGTTGAAATATCAAGGTTCTTTCTTCAGATCACTGTAAATGTACCTGTTCTTGAGCATACTGAATGAATACGAAGTTCCAGATTACATCCTGATTGCAAATTTTACGTAATCTTCTGTTGATTTCTGGATATGTACTGGTGAATGCTGTGTTCAACTGGAAGCGCTTTCATTTCATTACATGTTGTTATCAACTTTCCTTTGAAGCTTTGCACTAGATCATGCGGATTTGTGGAATGTCCTAGTGAAGTATGATTTCTAGTTTTCCTTCTTTTCATTGCAAGTATGGGAGCTTGTATGTGAATCAGTGATCTAAGTCCAGTAATTTTAGGAATCTCACTCTCTAACCCTTTTCCTTTTTTCAATTTCATTAATTCATCACCATAACTGCAAAATCATGATAAATAACAAGCAGAAACAGTGAAATATGCTGAAATCCCGTAGGTAACTGAAGATCCTTAGCATATTTGAGTTAAATGCATGCATTATTGAAAATATCATGCAAAGAATCATAAATAATGGTAGAAATTATGCAAATATCAGCCTGTATGCACATTATTTGACTAAATTTACAGTGCAGAGGTAGGATTGTTAGAGACTTATGCAGAGCGAACATCCAGAGCAGGATATTTGAAGATGATGATGATGAACAGTGCAGAAACACGTAAGGCCCCTGAATGGAAAACAGCAACACACATCAACCACTGAGTAACGTCAGTAGATTAAGACCTAATCAACGGAGACTTGGGATCATGAATTCTTTGAATTCATCGTATCTTTCAAGATGAGTAAAGGTTGTTGTGTAACTTTTATTCTATGTTTGCGAATGACTAACTTCATGAACAACAGAGTTTCAAACCTTTCAAGCATAGGAGTTCTCAAAATTGAATAGGAAAGGGGATTACGGGCATGATATGTTGGTATATTAGGTTGCGAAGTGTTTGTCAAGTTTGTTACCTTTTGTTGTAAAGCAGTCATGCCCGACAGAAGTTGGTTTAGGATGGCATCATTGGGAAATGTGGTTTTCTGCGAGGAATTGGAACCAAAGTGAGGAGGTGAATGAGCTTAAGATGTGATAGGCAAAGGTTGAGGACATGTCAATGGTGGTTGGACATATTGATAGGTGGAAGATGGTTGCGAGTAGGTAAGAGGTGGCTAGAAATGAGTGGAGTAGATAGGTGGTTGATAATAATTATGCATAGAAGAGGTCCCCTTAGAAACCAAATTTTGATAATCAAATCCCACAGCTTTGTAATTGGTGCCATTAGATACTCCAATACCAATAGTAGCATTACTACAAGCATTCACATATGTTGTTAAGATTGTTGATGTAAAAGTGGATATTCCTGTAGTCAGTATAGGTGCTAATACTTGTGTATGAGATGGTGACAAAGTGTTATTTATCACTTTTACACATTCAGTCACTAGCATGATATTGGTTTGTACAATATGTGCTAAACTGTGGATTGCGTTAACACCATCTTGTCCTTCTTTTATCGATTATCTTACATGGTGAATCATAGGTACAACTTCTTCAGTGATCCTCTCAGTGTGCACATAGTCTTGGAGTTCAGCTAAGTCTTTGTCAAGCTTATTTATTTGCTCATCAAACACATATCCTATCGTCTCAATAGTATCATCAACATCGTGAAAAGTTTGCTCTTCCATTGTACTTGTGATAGGTGTAGTGTCTTGTAACATTTGCATCTCTCCATTTGTAAAGAAGGTGTTTAATGGTCCAACTTCTTCAAGAGCAATAGATCCCATGTGTCTTATTCTTCTTCTTAAAGGAATGTTTCTCTTAGGGAAGAAGGTTATTAGACTCATGCAAATCTAGGATGACGACAAGTCAAAGTATAGTGAAAATATGCTAAAACATGTGATTTTTCACCAAATCTCAATGTAAAAGGGCATGACAAAGGGTGTTGTGATGATGGAAACAAAATTATATCAGTAGTAACAGCCACTTAATGCCAAAATATCCATCACAACATGCTTTTAGTGCCACTCAAGGTCAAACCCTAGTGAAAATGTAGCAAAAAGAGACAATTTTTCACGGTTTTTTAATTCCAAGACCTAGAAAAAGGGGTGTTGTAAAGAATTTTAGGAGGTGAAACAAATAATACTGATGGTATTAGTCACCTCAATCCATAAAATTTGTCACAACACACTTGGAGTGCAAACTAGGCCAAACCCTAGGGCAAAAATAGCAAAAATGTGTAGTTTTTAACCAAAATTTCAATACAAGAGCCCAATAAAAAGGTGTTGTGAAGATTTTTAGGAGGGGAAAAAAATAATTACTTTGATAAAAACTAATTAGTGCAAAAATATCTTTCACAAGATGCCTATAGTACAAATTTAGAGAGTCAATAAGGCCAAATTTAGTGAAAATCAATGTTTTTGAAGCCCTAGGTTTGAGATCTTGACACAAAATGTGATATGAGTGTTTTGAAAGATTAAATATGATGAAAATTACATTCTCTTAGATATGAAAATGATTTTCATGCTCTAATATGCAAAATGCAAGTGCAAATCTAATGAAAAACCAATGAAAATGCTAGTTTTTTGTTTACTTTTTCTATGCAAAAATGCAAATTTTTAGAATCTAAATGCAAATTTGTTCCAAAATGCAAGACTATAGACAAATGAAAATTTTAATGAGTCTCTAAAATTATTAGAAAAATCTGAAACAAGATTTTACCTACAAACCCTAGATTTTGGAATTACTAGGTTATATGCAAAATTCACAAAATTTTTAACAAAACCCTAGCAATTTTATGATGAAAGTGCAATGCAAACTAATGAATTTTTGTAATTTTCCACAATTTAAATCAGATATAATGTAAAAATCATAAATTTAATGAAATTCAAATTAATTGATACAAAATAGATACCCTAGCATGTAATTTTTTTTCCAATTTTTCTAATTTTTCAATTTTTTTTGTAAATTTTCCAATGCAATAAGATGAATGACTATATGAATGAATGAAATCAATGAAAATATGAAGCACAACACTCAGAAAGGTGCCAACAAGTCCAATAACATGGGTTCACCAAAATGTAAAGAGTGATTTTTGGATAGTAGAGTTTTTGGTAGTTTTGGTGTATATCCTCCTTTCACCCTTACATTAGAGGACCTAGGGCTAAGTTGTAATGTACTATCATACCCTAGGTCACTATTGAGATGTAGGGAAACTTGGATTTTTATGATTAGATTGGTAATTTCCTTCTCTTATGCTTAATTGTACCTAAAAACCCTAATTATGCAAATACGACAGTAAACAAATGAATTACGAAAAATGCTTCTACAGAAAGATGTAAAATATCAAATAATTGTGCACCTATTTTCGGGGTTCCAAGGTGGAAAAGTTAGGGACTAAAGAGTAGGTCAGGGTTCTAAGGTGGAAAAGTCAGGGACTAAAGAGCAGGTGCCCAAGTCCAGTGCCCTAGTTTTTGTCGAGATCTGGCAGAAACTCAGTCTGCAACCTGTATCTACTGTATCAGAGATTTTCCCATTGTAGAACTTTGAGGACTAATGAGTGGGCACCCAAGTCTAGGTAGCTGTTTCTTTCACTGATCTACAATCCTTACACTCTATTGTACCCTCCTGCAACTTCACTTTGTCTACAACTCCATCGTATAACTTGCAATCATGAAAACTTTGGGAGGGGGTTGTGGTGTTTAGAGGCTTGCTTCAGTCAAGCCCCAGAGAGACATTCTAGCCTTCTGAACGTCATTGTCAGATAGAGAGTGCATTCCTTGGGAGGCAGAGGCAAAAAAAAAATGATAAATGCTCAATAATCACAATATATATCACCTTGTAATGAAGATCTCATGGGAGGAAGAAGCTTTTCATTCCATGAGGAGATGGATGCTCAAATCTGTAAACACAAACACATAGACAACACAAATCTGCTCTTGTAACACAATGAAAGCCTTGAATCACCTTTAGGATGTATAAAGTTCACAATAGCCATCTCTAGTTTACAAATGAATGCCTAAACATGCCTATATATGCAACTACAAACATTCCTGCCAAGATTTCGTAAATTCAAACTTACCGTGTCGGCCTAGGGACCAAATAATGGTCATAAACTGACACTAGAAATTTGGGCCTAACCCAAAATAGGGTAGGACTAGGACACAAGTGTTGGCAAGAGACACTATATGGATTCATCCCACATATCTGCAAGTCATAGTGTGCCTCCACCGGAAGTCAGAATGAAGATTATTGTGGTCCGGTGAACAAGAACAGAGCATGTGGCAAGGTCCGACAGTTTGGTCCGGATCTCTCTGAAGAAGTATCTTGGTGCAGTGCGGATTTGGGGAAGTCAAGAGGACTACCTTGAGTAATAGATTCCAAGGATTTAGCCTCCGGTGATGGACAAGGAAAAAGATATGAACAATTGAATACCAAATTCTTGAGTAACAGTGTGAACAGAGGAAGAACTGACTGACAGAACATCAGATTGCTTTCTGAATGTGTTTCTGACAGTGGTAAAGGTTATGAAGACTTGGATTATGTTTGGCTGACATGATTAATGATATCTACAAGTATATGCTTGATCCACATTACTTGATGAGCAAGGATTCAACTGACAAAACAGAGTTTGTGAGAAAATAGACTGCTCCGGATGCCGACTAGAAAGGTGATGAAATTACTTGTGCGGGTATATATGCACGATGGATTTAGTTGTGAGAAGTGTTTTTGTGTGTTGTTGTTGTGCGAATAAGTGTAGAGTAGAGCAGAAATAGCCAGAGAGATCTGGTATGTGAAAGGAAAGCAGAATAAAGAGAAGAGGAAAGATGAAGTGTAGCAGATCAGTGTACTGAGCCTAACCGGAACTGAACTCCAGCATATGTGGATGCTTCCAATTAGTTCAAGTATTGTATAACATTGTTTTGTAGATAGTGTGTCTCCTTGTAGGCAATGTGCCTCTTTGTGATCAGTGTGCTCAGGCAGTGAGCCCTAATTGGCAAGTGCCATTTTGTAATTCCTTATTCTTCTAACAGAGAATAATCTTTGGGTTAATCACCCCATGGTTTTCTCCCTTAACAGGGTTTCCATGTCAAAAATACTGTGTCATGTGTTTCTCATTTCATGGTAATGTTTATTTGTTTGCTTCAATGCTGCATTGATTAATAAGAAAGTTCAAAAGAAGAAATAATTAGGATAACTGATTCACCCCCCCTCTCAGTTATCAACAATTGGTATCAGAGCTAAGTTCCTCCTAATAGAGCCTAACAGCTTGAGGAAGATCCGGGAGTTCAAATGGATGCATATGGTTTAAGGGAGCAACTCAAGACTGCCCTTGAGGATCTTGAACAGTCAAACTCTGAAGTCAATGAATTAAAGGAAAGACTCAAATAGGCTGATGAATTCATGAGAGAACTAAAGGACAAATTAAGTCTCTCTATGAAAAAGAGAAAGGAGCTGCTCCAACAATTGGTAAGACAAAGTGAAGAAAGTAGTACAAATGAAGAATTGACTGAGAAAACCAAGTTATGTGAAAAGTTATCAAAAGAAGTCATTATGGTAAGACATGAAATGGAATCAGGAGTTATAAAGTTTACTCAAGAGATTGAAGAGAAAAGAAAAGCTGAAGACAATATAAGACAATCTCTTAAAGAGAAATCAGAAGATTGCCTCCAGATGGATAGGATTATCAGACATCTTGAATCTAATCTTGAAGATGCCAAAGATAATGAAGAAAAACTTGAGGATCAAATTGTCTCTCTCAAAAGAGATCTTCAAACAACAAATGAATATAAAGAGAAATTCAAGATAAGTTCTGCTCAACTTGAAGTTCTTCTTGGAAGTCAAAAGAGGGTAGATGACAAGTATGATTTGGGATATGAGAAAGGAGAAAGCTCTGGATCCGGTCAAAAGAATTTTGGATCAAAAAATCTAAGGAATAGGCCTAGAAGACCTCCGGTAAGATAGCCCAATGCCCAAAGATATCCATCCTTCAATGGATACTACCATAGCTGCAATGACTTTGGTCACAAAGCTAATCAGTGCAGAAAGAGAATGAGTCAGACTAATTCATCCTTCTCCAGATAGTGCTTTAACTGCAAAAGGTATGGACACAAGTCTCATGAATGCAGAAATATGCAAATAAACAAATCATTCAATGGTAGATGCTTTGCATGCAACAGAGTAGGTCATATGGCTAATCAATGTAGATCAAGAGGTTATCAGTCAAATATGCAAGGAAATATTATTTGCCAAATCTGTAATAGGTCCGGTCATAATGCAAAAGTTTGCAGAAGCAAGAATCAGGACAAAAGATGTCCAGTGTATAATTAGAATCAAGACAAGGGTAAACAAAAGATGAATGCAGATGAACTTAGGAATCAGATGAACAAGATTTGGGTGAAGAAAAGTTTAGAGAATGTAGAGGTTGGATCCGCACCAGACTCTGGTGCTGATATTCCTTCCAAAAATTAAAGGTGAGCTCTGGCTCAGGGGGAGACTCAAAGAAAATCCTGTTCCCCCAGCCAATCAAGTGGTGCCGGATGTGGCACAAGATGCGGAGTAAAGGGTTTGTAGATATAAGTCTTGAGATGATCCAGATAAGATTTCAGAGGTCCGCATGAAGATGTCAAGAAGTTGTGATCGATCAAGTAAGACCTGTTTCGGGAGATGCTCCGAAATGACAGAAGATACAAAAAGGTCCGGAGAGATCCAGAAGCGCATTGTCTTATTCTGTGGATTGGACAGAGTGTTTGGGATGTCCTTGTGATGTGTCATCTTGATTTGTTCATGGTTGGAAGATCTGCATGATGTTCATAGATCAGGACTGATCCGGTTCTTCAAGTTATCCGAATAAGGCAAACCAAAATAATGTAGGTCAAGCATTTATTGCCATCGGATATTAGGGTTTGTGGAGCAATATAAGGGATTTCTCATAAATCACTTGCTCATTCTGCACTCAAGAAGAAGCGAAAGGTGGAGCTCTACAACAAGATTCATCAAGTTCACCAAAGATCTCCTGCCGAAGTCATTACATACAGAAATCAATCCAACCACTCCATGTAACCGAAGGCGCATAAGGTATTTTCCGTTTTCGATATCTTACTACAAATCTTTTGAGAAATGGCTACTCCGTATATAGTAAAGATCTTAGATAGGCCCCGACCTGAATTTAAGAAACACCCATACAAGTCATTGGAGGTAGATCCCTTAGGAGCATTCTCTAGTGTTCCTCATGGTGTTTTACACACAAAAGACATTAGGGTTTACATACATGCAAGTATTGAGGAATTCGGGGAATTCAAATTGAGAGATTTCTATCACAAACAACTGATAGACAATGCTTTTGAGCTTAAACCGGAGTATAAGGGTATCCAGAAGAAACAGTTTGATCAATTCATTCATTTCCCCTACTTTGAAGAAGATGAATGGGTCCGGTATGTATTGAGTAGGATGCATGACAACTTCCTATGGTTGGATAGACCCTGCAAGATCACAAAAGAGGCAATTAGGGCAGTGACTGGTCTATACTCTTCCGGAGGGATACCTATCCTCAAATCTGTCAAAAATAACATTGTAACTGAGGCCACCAGATCAAAATTTGATAAGAGGGCAATGACCATTGAAGATATTTCTGATCCGGATATCAAGTATGCATCTATGGTAATAGGATACAAGATTTATCACTCCAGTAGGGAGAATTTTGTATCCGGAACTGTAGTATACACTGCCTATGAGATGCTGAGGAAAAATGCAGATTATGATATCTGTGAACTTCTTTTAAGCTAATTAATGGAAAATATACAGAAGATCAAAAAGGACAAAAAGAATTCTTTTAAGTATGGTACTCTTATATTATGTCTATTTTTCTATTTCATGAATGAGCTGCCTGGATCAAGTGGATGGGTATGGCAGAATGACAAACCTGTAGCAGTCCAGATCAGAGATTACTTACATGGACTTGGGGATGCCAAAGTAAGAAATACAGCTCTGTGGGGATACTTCAAAAACTTCCAGAGTATGATGCAATCAAGAGAAAGAATCCCCCAGTCTCTTGTTGAAAAATACAAAGACTCAGTCTGCTTTATGGTTGATACTGATCAGTGCCTAATGGAGGCAGTTGAGCCAAGGACAGTCTGGATCATGCCCATGGGGTATGAGGTTGATGAACAGATTGTGGAACTGCATGTTCAACACATGCTTAGTCAACCTAAAGATCCAAAAGTAGAAAGGTTTGGAACCTTTGAGGAGCTAAGTGTGAAGATCCATGTGGAACTCAGAGAACCTGAGATAAAAAGGAAAGTAAGAAAAGAAGTTGAACATATTGCCCAAGGCCTAGGCATCCCAAAGGAGGCACTTGATGCCAACTAGGAAAAGAGGAGAAAGGTTGAGGAAGAAAAGAAAGAGGCATAAAAGAAAAGCAAGAAAAGTGCTCCAGTGGAAACCTCAACCCAGACCAGATCATCAAAAGGATCTACACCTGTCAAAACCAAAAGCTCACAAATATCTAAACCGGAAGGTCAGACATCCGGTAAAGGAGAGAAAAGGTCTAAAATAAAAGCCACAAGGGCTTATACAAGTCAAAAAGATGAAGAGGAAACGAAATCAGATGAGGGGGTAAAAGAAATAAAGAAGCAGAAGAAGAAAGGATCCGGTAAACCCTCCATAGGCCAAGACAAGGAAGAAATGACAGAGGTATTTGTTGAAAAGCCCACCCTATCTCTAGAGAGTGTAATCAAGTCAGTCACGGTGGATGGAAACCTTCAACCAATGACTGAATTCTATGATGACTACAATGAGGCTGACCAAAAGATTCTGCAGGAAGCCACAATCAAGTATCTGAACATATACAATAAGGCTTTCATTGAGATTATATCTCTAATTCCTAAAAGCCTAGAAAAGGAATTAGAAATAAGAAAGAACAATGCCCAGGCAAAAGATCTTGAGATTCGGGAGCAGATAGCTATTCAGCTATATCCTCAAATTGATCCCAAGACAATGAACATGATATTCAAAGACTGCAAAGATGAGTTCAAGAGTAAAGCAAGGATGAATCGACTCATGCTTGGTGAGACTAACAAGGTGGCCATAGAAATAGAAGAGATCCTCCAGAAGGCCTTCAAAAGGTTTAATCTTCCTATTGTAGAAGACTTGGGTACTGATCCCTCATCCACAAGTGCTGCAGAAGAAACTTCTGAGAAAACAACAGAAGAGACGGGCCCTGAACAAACCAACATTTCTCCTCTGGTTTCCCCTACAATTTCCAGATCCAAACAAGAAGAGAAACTACTGGAGAAAGAAGTAGCGGTAAAAGAAAAAGAAGCTGACAGTACCAAGGGTGCAGAGAAAGAGAAGACTCCAACAGAGAAAACCACAACTAATAGTGGTAAGAATGTGGAGAAAGAGAAAATTCCAAAGGACAGTTCCAAGACTGTAGAAGAGAAGAAACATCTGTCTCCAGCAAGAGACACTGCACAAACTGTTCAAAAATTTTTGAGTCAAGAAACAATAGAGATTGATGAACCGGAGCTTCTAAAAGGTCCATTCAACTTTGATTCCCTCTCTCTGGTACAGACAATGAAGATAGCTTCATTTGCAAATGCTAAGGCAAAAGAAAAACTCCTAAAGTCTCACATGGAAGACTGTGAGTTGATAGAGGCTGCTTCCGGAGTACTTGAAAAGATTATGCCATCGGTCTAGATAGATCTGATAGCCTCCTCTTCTGGTAATCTCAAAACCTTACTCAGCAGTGTTGATACACATTTTGATTCTCTAGAAAAATCAGCTGAAGAAAAGGTCCGGAAGGAGTTTTTGGATAAAAGATTTTCAGAAGTACTAGGATTAATCTCTAATGATAGGAGAAATATGAGTATTGGAATAAAGAGCTTAGAAAATGCTCTTAAGGATGGCGGTGACATTTACAAATTTTGTATCTCTTGGTCAAAAGCAACAGTAGAAATTGAGAAGAAAATAAAAGAGGAACAGGACAAACTACTGAGTTTGTCTCAAAGTTTTGATCCTCTCTTTTCCTCCATAGTAACTCAAGAATGTCAAACTATTGCAATCACAAATGCAATAAAGAACTTTGAGAAGGAAAGGAAGAATATAATTAACCAGATGGGAGAACTTAGAAGGATTATTATCCCTAAGTTAGAAACTATGCATGAGGCCATAAGTGATGCTCAGACTACTGCCCAAACCAATGATTCGACAGATCTCAAGAGGACAGAAGCTTTTGCATTTTTGTTGAGTGGCCACATTTCAATTTTGGACAGAATGAAGCAAAGTTGGGCTACAGAACTGGTCCAATTGAAGACATCCTTTGCAGACATTCTTCAGTTTATGTGAGTATGTAATATGCGGCTAAGTATAGTAAAATTTTTGAAAATTTTGGTGTGCGGACCCTACCCTTTGCCATTGATGTCAAAGGGGGAGTGAGGAGCAGTGAGAAATGAGGAATCCAACTAAGGGGGAGTTCCAAAAATTGTATATAAAGATAGAGCATCAGCCAAGGGTGAGCATAGTGTAAACACTTAGTCATTTTTCACTAAGTGTTGCCATCAATGCCAAAGGGGGAGATTGTTGGCAAGAGACACTATATGGATTCATGGTTGTTGTCATTGATGGCAACAAAGGTCATCCCACATATCTGCAAGTCATAGTGTGCCTCCACCGAAAGTCAGAATGAAGATTATTGTGGTCCAGTGAACAAGAATAGAGCATGTGGCAAGGTCTGATAGTTTGGTCCGGATCTCTCTGAAGAAGTATCTTGGTGTAGTGCAGATTTGGGGAAGTCAAGAGGACTACCTTGTGTAATAGATTCCAAGGATTTAGCCTCCGGTGATGGACAAGGAAAAAGATATGAATAGTTGAATACCGGATTCTTGAGTAACAGTGTGAACAGAGGAAGAATTGACTGACAGAACATCAGATTGCTTTTTGAATGTGTTTCTGACAGTGGTAAAGGTTATGAAGACTTGGATTATGTTTGGCCGACATGATTAATGATATCTACAAGTATATTCTTGATCCGCATTACTTGATGAGCAAGGATTCAGCTGACAAAACAGAGTTTGTGAGAAAATAGATTGCTCCGGATGCCGACTAGAAAGGTGATGAAATTACTTGTGCGGATATATATGCACGATGGATTTAGTTGTGAGAAGTGTTGTTGTGTGTTGTTGTTGTGCGAATAAGTGTAGAGTAGAGCAGAAACAACCAGAGAGATCCGGTATGTGAAAGGAAAGCAGAATAAAGAGAAGAGGAAAGATGAAGTGTAGCAGATCAGTGTACTGAGCCTGACCGGAACTAAACTCTAGCATATGTGGATGCTTCCAATCAGTTCAAGTATTGTATAACATTCTTTTGTAGACAGTGTGTCTCCTTGTAGGCAGTGTGCCTCTTTGTGAGCAGTGTGCTCAGGCAGTGAGCCCTAATTGGCAAGTGCCATTTTGTAATTCCTTATTCTTCTAACAGAGAATAATCTTTGGGTTAATCACCCTGTGGTTTTCTCCCTTAACAGGGTTTCCACGTCAAAAATACTGTGTCATGTGTTTCTCATTTCATGGTAATGTTTGTTTGTTTGCTTCAATGATGCATTGATTAATAAGAAAGTTCAAAAGAAGAAATAATTAGGATAACTGATTCACCCCCCCTCTCAGTTATCAACAAGTGCCCAAGTCCTCCCCCTATTTTGGGTAGGGTTAGGTTCAAGGGGTCCCCCTAGGCCCCATTTGTCATGATAACCAGGGTTCATTCCATCGGGATGTTGAATTATGAAGTAATATGTCCTAAATGCAGCTAAGAGACTTGGGAGCTAAACCTTTTGAGAGAAAAACCCCCAAGGAGACATTTTTTGACATTACAATGACAAAGACCTCAAAAACTAGGTTTTTGGTTTATCATTTGTGTTGATAAAGGAATTAGAGGGGGAAGTTTGAGAAATGTGGAATTCGCCAATAAAATGGATAAAGCGCTCAAGGAGAGTTCAGAAAAAGTGATTTTCATCGATAAAGACGACAAGAGCCAAGGTTCAAAAAACATAAAGTTCACCAATAAGAAGACTAAAGGAAACCAAAGGGAAAAGTTTGGGATTTGGAACTTTTACCGATAGAGGCAAAGGAAGAGTAGTTTGAGATTTCGAGGAATCACCGATAAAGAAGAAGACAACCAAAGTTTGAAAAAGATAACTTTCACCGATAAAGGAGTTATAAGTCATAGTTTGAAAAATGATAAAATCACTGATAAAGGGCTAAAAGATAGAATTTCAAAGAATGAGAAAATCCCTAATAAAGGGCTGGAAGCCAAATTCTAAGAAAGGACAAATTTGCCAATAGAAGAGGATAATGAAATAAATAAAAGGGGATAAATGACTATATTTTTTGGCATGAAATTAGGATACTTTTTTAGCAGATAAAGATTGATAGTGTATGCACGGTGATGATGGTGTAAACAACAGCTTGCATGGCGATGATGAGATAACAACAAAAAAGCTAGATTTTTGCATGCACGAAGATATAAATAGAACTACAATTGTGGTTGATTTTAATGATGATAAAACAATAGAAAAGAAGATTTAATGCATGCATAGAGCTACATGCTATTAAGAAAAGTGTCTCAACCTTGCAACTTCGAAAGGTTATTATTCTTCCTAGTTTTGGTCTTTTCGAATACCCTTTATCTTGAAGAATGATCTAAAACTTTTAAAGTTTCCAAAAGGGCTAAAAATGGTGAGACTTGCTATTTTTAGTAAGTTTACATTTGACCTCAAATTGACCTAAAATTTTCCCAGAAGGTGTGGAACAACTAAGTAAACATCTCAGGTGATTTTCAACTCAATATCATATTTGGATTGTGAGATATTAAAGTTTCTATTTTTGAAACTACTGAAAAAAGTTTTGAACTTAATTTTAAGGCACTTAGAGGTCCCTAAACACTCTAATTTTTTTTGTAAATGATGAAGTGGGTTAGAGTGTGATGGATCTCTTCATGAGATTTTCGACGCATCAAATGGTTTGTCAATCAAACACCTGGATCAAAAGTTATGGCCTCCGGAAGTTGGACCTCATGTTTTTGGGAAATGTAAAAACATATTGGACACATAAAAGAGCTGGAAAGGGGAGAGTTACACATGTTGGTGTGTGTTTTGGCACATCACAAGGCATCTTTGATTGGAGATAATTTGGGTGCCACTTGTGGGTGGTTTTAGCTCATGGTTTTGTAATTACCGTTGACGGTTTATTGTATTGTATCTCCTATATATCAAGAGCTTAATATGGAGGTTGTGTGTAAGAGTCTTATAGATGTTGAGTTACCTCCTAGATCTCTGGTTGGTTATACTCTTGTGAAAGCTTACTCTGCAAGTAGATTGTAATCTTCTTGATTCCTGAATAATATATTGGGCGACTTTGGAGTGTGGGGTTTTTTACCTGAAAGGGTTTTCCCCATGTATATCTTGTGTCATGAGTTTTGTATTTGCATTTGATGTTGTTATTACCTTTTTGTTAATGTGCATCTAATAACCTTTAATTGTAAAAGTTAAAATTTACATAAATGTTTCCTCAATAGATTAGTGTAGGAAGCATTTTCATGTACCTTGATTCCTTCTAGTTGGTGTTTGAGCATGATCACCTTTGGTTCTAGTTGTTGGGTAGAGGGTTTTTTGAGCTAATCTTTGTTTGAGTGGGAGCTTGTATAGAGGATTTTGAAATCTTTGTTGTAGGAAAGAGATGGTGAGAACATATGGGAGGTTTGAGATAGAGAAGTTTAATGGCAGTAATTTCAAGTTGTGGAAACTCAAAATGGAGGACATGCTTGTAGATCAGGATTTATAGGATGCCATATCTAGTACAAAACCAATGACAATGTCTCAAGAAAATTGGGATCTCAAAGATCAAAAATCTAAGGGTTTGATAAGACTCTATTTGGCTAATTCAATTCTCTTGAATATTCATGAAGAGAAGACTACAAAGGATCTTTGGAAGAAGCTTGGAAATGTTTATCAAGCTAAATACCTGGTGAACAAGTTATTCCTATGAAAGAAATTGTATTCTCTGAGGATGGAAGATGGAGGATCTGTCACTGATCACCTAAATACATTCAATATGCTTGTTGCCCAGTTGACCTCTATTGGTGTGAAGATGGAGGAGGATCAATGCATGACATTACTATGTTCCTTACCAAATTCATGGGATCCCCTTGTTATGGCCATTGGGAATACCACTACCACCTTCAAGATGGATGAAGTGGTTTCTTTGTTGTTGTTTGAAGAGATGCAAAGAAATTCTTCCGAATCAGCTAAGGAGGCTCTTGTGGTTTGTGGTAGATCTAAAGAGAAGGGAAAGAAAAATGATAAGAAGATGGAAGAAAAAGGAAGATCCAAATCTTGTGGGAGATCTAAGTCTCCCAGAAAGTCCAAAGCATTGTGTTGGAATTGTGGCAAACCTGGTCACTTTTGCACGGAGTGCAAGGAGGAGAAAAAGAAAAAGAAGAAGAATTATGATTCAAATTCTGATAAGTCCTCTCTAGATGAAGGAGAAGTGTTTGTCACTACCTTGGCAATGCATACATCTGAGGATGTGTGGCTTATTGACTCTGGTACATCTTTTCACATGACCTCGTATCGGGGTTGGTTTTTGAAGTATGAAGAATACAATGGTCGAAAGGTGTACTTGGGTGATGATTTTTACCTAAAAATTGTCAGCTGTGGAAGAGTCTTGATTCAATTCCCTGATGGATGAGTGAAGGGAATCAATGGTGTTTTGCATATCCCTAGTTTGACATGTAACCTTCTTTCTATAAGTAAGTTGAATGATGTGGGTGTGCAGGTTATTTTCTCAAATGGAGGATGCAAGATGGCTAAAGGATCTATGGTGTTGGCTAAGGGTGTTCGGATTGATACTCTATTTCAGCTTGATGCATGCGTAGTTAAGTGCAATAGTGCCTCTATTTTGAAGAAGAGAGCTTTAGAGTCTTCATCCTCACCATTATAACTAGCAGCAAAGAAGACTGTTGCATCTACTTTTGATGGTCATGCTTTTTGGGTACCTAAGGGTGCTCATTCTATGGAGATGAAACTTCTAGCTGAGAAGACAATCTTATAGCACCAAAGGCTTGGTCACATTAGTGAAAAGGGTTTGAGGACCCTAAAAAATAAAACTCTTGTTGAGGGTATGAATGACTGTAATCTTGAGTTTGATTTCTGCGAACATTGCATTTATGGAAAACAAAACTATGTTCAATTTTATTCTAGTTTTGACAAATTTTCTGAGGTGTTAGACTTGATTCATTCTTATATGTTTGGTCTTATTAATGTTCCTTCAATTTCAAAATTTGTTTACTTTGTTTCATTCATTGATGATTACAGTAGGACATGGGTGTATTTCCTTAGAAGAAAATCTAAATTATTTAGTAGATTCAAAGAGTTTAAAGCTCTTGTAGAGAATTAGAAGGATAGAAAGATTAAGTGTTTGAGGACTGACAATGGTGGTGAGTTTTGTTCAGTAGATTTCAACAAGTTCTATAAAGAACAAGGGATTGAGAAGCACAAGACAACTCCGTATACACCTCAGCAGAATGGAGTTGCAGAGAGTATGAGTAGAATGTTGATGGAGAGGGCAAGGAGTATGCTAAGTGGAGCTGGTCTTGAACAAAAGTTCTAGGCTAAAGCTATTGCTACTGCTTGTTATTTGGTTAACATGTATCCTACATTAGTGCTCATTGATAAGACACCTATGGAGGTATGGTCTGGTAAAAAGCCTTCATTAAGACACATTCGAGTATTCGATTGTGAGGCATATGGACATGTACCTAAGGAAAAGAGGTCTAAGTTGGATAACAAGGTTGTGAAGTGTATCTTTCTTGGTTATGTCATCGGTGTGAAAGGGTACAAGCTTTGGGATCCATTGGTTGAGAGAGTTCTATATAGTAGAAGTGTGATCTTTAGAGAGCTCAATCCTTCTTCTATTGTTTTACAACCAAAGAAAAAAGAGAAGAAAGATGATGTGGTTCAGTTTCCTTCCACCCCTGAGAAAGTTGAACCAAAAACATCTATTGGACTTGATAATGAGGAGAGCTCTAGTAGCTCTGAAAGTTTAGAAGAAGATGAAGAACCTCAACCTCAATCTTTGAGGAGGTCCATGTAGATAAGGGAGCAACCTGATAGGTTTAGTTATTCGTTGCATGAATCTAGTTGTATTTTTGCTTTGACTTCTAACACTAATGAGCCTAGAACTACGAAAGAGTGGTGCAAACTTCACAGTAGGAGGGTTCATAAAATGAACTATTTAGGCCATGTATCAAGAGTAAACACAATGGAAACAACTCAAAGATATGAAACAAATGCATATTTTAGTCATTTAGTATATCATATAATTCAAATATGGATCGGCCAGCAACATTCAGGCTTGCAATTAGGGCTAACACGCCTAATTACAAAATAGCAGAATTTGCACAAGATGTAGCTTTGAAGCTCGTTCCCAAGAATTCAAAACTAAGAGCTATGAATCAATTGCTAACTATCTTAACTACTTTCCTAGGGACCTATTACATCCTTATATATCATCTCTAGATCATAAGATTCCTTCGTGTCGGCCAAGGAAGATCACAAACTCCAATGAAGAGCTGTAACGTGTGTACATGGATAGGTCAGACCTAAATGGATGGAACTCCTTTGCAAATGAATGGAATGATGTGCAGATCTTGAGGAAGGTCAACCATGAACTAAAGATCATTAAATGATGTGTCCTTAGGCTCCACAAGTTAGGAAATGCTCCACAAGTCTTCTCCTTTAGTTGATTGTTTGAGACTATTAGGATGCTCTGTTTTGAGAAAATAATTGATCTTCTAATAGAAATATCTTTCCTGTACCTTAACCAAATGTTTTAAATTTTGGATATGATGTGCATGAATGTCTCTAGATGCTAAGTCTGGTTCCACAAGGTCTGAAATGCAACTGCAGTAGAATGTGGACCAAAATACAGAAACTGCTACTGACTGAACTACCTGAACCAAATTGGAAAATGAAAAGAAACGAACTGAAATGCGATCCAATTGAAATGCAAATGTTTTGGGTTGATGCAAGATTGCTCTTGAACCAGGGATGGTCCTGCATCAAACATCTAGGGTTATTGAAAAAGTGAGTCCCTCACTTTGCCGGGGCTAGAGGAAAACCAAGGTGGTCTACCTCAGCTTGAGAAATCCAATATGAATCTTCTTCCGGTCTGCCTTTCCACTTTACAAGATATTCTTTGTATTGTCTTCCTCTGGTGCTGCGTCCATCTTTGCTGTCCACAATGTCTTCAATTTCTCTAGTGCTTGTTGTGGTAACTACTTCTTCAAGTCTTTTTCAATGCTATCACTAAACTCTACTTTATGATACTGATATAGGTTTGTAATGTTGAAAATAGGTGATATACCTAATGTCTCCGATAACTCTACTTCATATGCATTTCCTAAATCAAACTTCCTAAGTATCCTACAAGGTCCAAACTTCTTCATCTTCAACTTGTTATATGTTCTAACTGGAAATCTTTCTTTTCTCAAGTACACCATCACTTCATCTCCAACTACAAATTCCTTGCATCTTCTCTTCTCATCTGCTTGTCCCTTATATTTGTTGTTCATCTCCTCCAAATGCTTCTTCACCTGATTATGCACTATCTCCATATGTTTTGTAAATTCTTCTACTTCTGCACTTCTCTTTTCTGTCGTACTGATATCTCTCAACTTTGCAATTCCTCTAGGGTGTACTTTGATAACAATCTCAAAAGGTGTTCTTCTAGTACTCCTATTCACTAAATTATTATATGCAAACTCTACTTGTGAAAGAATCAAATCCCAACTTCTTGTCTTCTCTCCAACCAAACATCTCAACAAGTTTCCCAAACTTCTATTCACTACCTCTATCTGTCCATCAGTCTATGGATGAAATGCTAAGCTAAACTTCAAATCTGTCTTCATCTTCTTCCAAAGTGTCTTCCAAAAATATCCAATAAACTTTGTATCTCTGTTTGAAACTATACTCTTAGGTAATCCATGCAATCTCACAATCTCATTAAAAAATAGGTCAGCTACATGCACTGCACTAGTTGTCTTCTTACAAGGTATGAAATGTGCCATCTTTGAAAATCTGTCTACCACTACAAATATAGAATCATGTCCTCTCTGTCTTAGGCAATACCATTACAAAATCCATACTTATGTCTTCCCAAGGTCTCTCTGGGATTGTCAAAGGTTTATACAGTCTAGTATTTTGAGTACTCTCTTTTGCAACTTGACAAACTCTACAACTTTGCACAAATTTCCTAACATCCTTATGTATTTGAAGCCAAAAGTAGTTTTCACTCACCAAAGCCACTATCTTATCAATGCCAAAATATCCCTCCAATCCACCACTGTGTTTCTCCTTGATTAAATTATCTCTCATTGAACTTCTAGGTATGCACAACTGATTTCCTCTGAACAACATATCTTCCTAAATGAAATAGTCCAACCACTTACTCCTATTTGTCACAACGGGTTCCTTACTTGCTTTCCAAGGTTCTGCAAAATTAGTGTCTCCCTCATACATGTTCTTCAATTCTTTAAATTCTATCACTTCAATCCTCATCTCTATCAGCAAGTTCCTTCTCCTACTCAATGCATTTGCAACTTTGTTTGATTTTCCAATCCTATGCTTCAATACAAATGTATAACTCTGCATAAACTCTACCCATCTCATATTCCTCTGATTCAACTTACCTTGACTATTCAAATATTGTAAAGCTTGATGATCTATATACAACACAAACTCCTTAGGCAACAAGTAATGTCTCCACTTCTTCAAGGCTTGAATTATAGCATAGAACTCTTGATCATAAAATAAATATCTTCTCCTTGCATCATTCAACTTCTCACTGAAATATGCTACAGGTCTACCTTCTTGACTTAATATTGCTCCAATTGCACTCCCACTTGTTGAAATGAACTAGAAAACTGAGAGGGGGGGTGAATCAGTTGTCTTATTACTTAAATAATTTTGCACCTTAAAACATTAAACACTTCTCCACTATTTGTTATGATTAAGTCATGAAACCATAAACTCAAAAACATAAACACAATTGCAAGATCATACACAAGAGACACCAGATTTTTTATGTGGAAAACCTTGTTAAGGGAAAAATCACGGTGGGGGTTAACCCACAAGATATATATGTAAAGCACAATACTGAAAATCAGAGGCTCATTGCCAATAGGGCTCACTACCTAGAAAAAGGCTCACTGCCAAGGGTTTTTGAAGTGAGATGTTAGCATCTAATCCATGCTTGAATTTAGTTCCATTGAAGCGCAATACTCTTTTGCTCTACTCTGCCTTTTCTCTTCCTTATTTATCTTCACATTTCCACACAATAATACATTTTCCTTGACTCAATTTCAAGTATTTATACACTACGTCAACCTTGGAATGATCATCAAGGTCGACATTACAATCATCAACTGTTGGAACAATCCACAAGGTCGGCATTACAAACATACATAAAATACGTCTGGACCTAATACAAATTATGCTAAGGAGAAGACTCAAAATTATGAGCGGATCACATCATGCCTTAGCATGGACTCAAACATGATCTTCCACATCACAACATGTTTCCGCAATCTTCAAGAGATCTCCACAATCACTGGAATTAACCAAGTCAGCTAAGACTAGTTACACGCTACACTATCTGGGAACAATCTTCAATTTTGATCTGAAATACTCCTTGCAGACCAATACAAAGGTAGGAAGATGATCACGAGGCCTCCACAAGCACATTGTAATCACCAGAAGAAACCGTACAAATTCTAACCACTTTATACATGAGATTCTTCACACTAGAGCACATGAACTTCACTATCTTGAATTGTTATAAAAGAAAGATAGCTTACAGACCACAAAATCATGAACCATTGTAGTTGTAGGCACTTATCATCATCTCAGACTTCCCTCTAGAACTGCAGAGCAAAATACTTCAATGCTAAGGAATGCAGAGCAAAATACTTTCTCCCTATCACCAGTGAATAATCAGAAAAAGTAGGTTTTATTTTGGTGAATGTAACTCACTCAATTCTTCATATTGGAGGCTCAAACTTAGGATTTAGCATCTTCAAACATGCCTCTAAATAATTTCCATTCTGCAAACCAATATCTTCAATATACAAGAAATGCAGAGTAATCTTCTGGACTATTCTCCAATATGCAACTCACTATCTTCACTGTGATTCACTGTTTCCTTTTTGATTCTTCTGGAGGGGCTAATTTTCTTAATATCCTCAACATATAAAGCTTCTAACCAAATAAAAAAATAGGATACATGTTATATGGAGCCTAATCAGACTCAGAGGTTAAATTTTCTCCTCTTTTATCGGTGCAATTTCCCCCCAAATTATTTAACGGGGGAGTGCAGGGGGCAGAGCCCCGCTTGCAGGGCTTGGGGGGCTTATCCCCCCAGTGGGGGTTGGGAGGCGGAGCCCACGGTGGGGGTTTGGGGGAAACACCCCCAGCAGGGGCTGTTGGGGGCAACACCCTCGAAGCAAAAATTGCCTATTATTTTATAAGGGCGTTGGGAGTTATTTTTCTATTAGCTGACATAAAAAAAAAACCCTATTTTTGTAACTGACATAAGGCTTGATAAAAGTGGCTAAGGGTTAGGGTTTCCATGGATATTGTATTGTAGCATTTGTAGCAGTATTGAGTTGCAGGGATTGTTGGTTGTAATTGGTTTGATTTACTGGATAATAATATTGGACTCTCTGTTTGGTGGATGTAGCCCGAGTTTTGGGTGAACCACGTTAAAACTTGTCTCTTGCTGTTATTATTTTTGTGTATTTCCATTCCTTTGTTTAATTTTTATTTGCATTTAATTGATATCTTCTTCCAACTAACCCTAACAAGTGGTATCAGAGTGGGTTGTGTTCAATTATCATCTACAGGAAGGTCTCACGTTTGAGTGGGAGTCTCACGGTTGAGTGGGAGCAAAGGAGGACGAGGGTAAATTGAAGGTAGATAAATTCAATGGGCAGAACTATCAGTTATGGAAGATACAAATGGAGGATTATCTCTATCAGAAGGATTTGTGGAGGCCGTTGGAAGGGGTATCCAAGAAACTAGTAAGAATGATAGATGAGGATTGGGAACTTCTTGATAGAAAGGCATTGGGAACCATTTAGTTATTCCTAGCACCATCTATGGCATTCAATATAATAGAAGCGAAGACAACAAGTGAACTGATGAAAGCTTTGGCTAAATTGTATGAAAAACCCTCAGCCTCAAATAAGGTATTTCTCATGAAGTGTTTGTTTAATCTGAAAATGATTGAAGGTGGATCTGTGACAGATCATTTAAATGAGTTTAATATGATTGTTAGTCAGTTAACTTCTGTAAAAGTGAAATTTGATGAGGAGGTGAGGGCTCTCTTGGTTTTATGTTCTTTGCTAGAAAGATAGAATAGCTTGGTAATGGCTGTAAGTAATTCTGTCTCTGGTTCAAACACTTTAAAATTTGATGATGTTGTTGGTGTTATCCTTAGCGAGGAAATGCGATGGAAAAGCTCAGGAGGGTCCACATCAGGTAGTGTTTTGAATGCAGAAAGTAGGGGCAGATCAAAGGAGAGAGGAAAAGGTTTTGGAGGTCATGGGAAGTCACGAGGAAAATCAAAGGACAAGAGATCCCAATCCAAAGGATAAAAGGATTGCTGGTACTGTGGGAAACCAGGTCATCTGAAGAAAGATTGTATGTCTCAGAAGAATAAAGAAGGAGACAAACAAGAAGGCAATAAGGAGGCAAATGTGGTAAGTAATAAATATGAAGATGATGCTTTGATTCTTTCCCTAGATAATGCTAATGATTCATGGGTTTTAGATTCAAGGGCCTCATTTCATGCTACACCCCATAGAAGTTATTTTCTTGATCATGTCCAAGGGGATTTTGGGCTGGTTTATTTGGGAGCTAACGAACCTTGTTAGATTGTTGGAAAGGGAAGAATTAAGATTAAGTTGCAGAATGGGAATCATTGGCTACTACAAGAGGTAAGGCACATTCTAAGGCTTAGTAGGAATTTAATTTCAGTAGGGCAGCTAGCTGAAGAAGGTTGCATTGTTACATTTACTGATAAAAATTGGAAGGTTTCAAAAGGTGCCTTAATAGTAGCAAAAGGTGTGAAAGTAGCCACCTTATATCTTTGTATAGGTCATACTGTTCCTGTGATGGGTGAAATGTGGATTAATCAATAACAATAACAAACCCAATACATCAATGAAATATGAAGGAAAAGGAGATTTAAAACAATAACAAGATACTTACAACCTTTACCTTACGCCTTCCATTGTTCACCTATCTGTTCTTGATCTTGATAATAATGAAGCCCTCAGAAGCGTATGCTCCCTTGCTTGTTGAAGATGACAAGAATAGAATGGCTATGATACTTGATGTGTTGAAGATGAGTTTCAACACAATATTGATAGATGATAAGTGATACGTGAAGTAATGGTGGTAGTGGTGCCAAAGGCGTGCTAATGTTTCTGCAGCATAAGTTTGCTTAAACGATGGATGATGAATGAAGAAGAAGAGGGTTGTATTTATAGAGTTGTGTAGAAGAAGATCAATGGTTGAGAAGAAATGAGATCAATGGAGGAGGATGGTTGAGGAACGTGCAACCAATAGAAGAAGGACACGTGTCATTCAAAAAGAAGCTTTGTTGAGTTAACTGCTTTCTTGATGAGGATGAGTTTTGTTTTTCTTAAATTAGAATTTATTTTTCTAATTTAAGAGCAAAGTTGCTTTAACTCAACTTTTGCTTTTGTATGACAAGAGGAATGTATTTTTAGAAGATATGAAGATTTTTAGAAGATAAAAAAGCATAATTAAATAAATAGATTTATTTAATTATTTGTAGATAATTTGGAGGAATAAAATAAAATAAAATATATTTTATTTTTGTGGAGATTTTTTAAAATTGCATTTTATTTAAATATGGAAGAATAAAAAGATTTAATTAAATAATTAAAATTATTTAATTATGTTAGAAGAATAACGTTGATGTAGATGAATTTAATTAATTAAATAAATGTAATTTATTTAATAATATGAGAGGAGATGAATCAAATAAATAAATAAATTTATTTATTTATTGATAGAGGAATGTGAATGATGAAATAAATATTTAAAATATTTATTTAAGTAGATTCATGTCATTTTTAGGTGTATACAGTTCCTTCTACTTTAGCTGTTGCAGAGAAAAACAAACAGGTTTAGGAATAGTTGCTACAGGTTCGTAGGAAGAGACTGAAACAGTTGCTGTAGGTTCTAAGACAACACTGTGGCATAACAGACTTGGGCATATGAGTGAAAAAAGTATGAAGGTACTTCATTCTAAGAAAGTTTTACCAGGTCTAAAATGTATTAATATGGATTTTTGTGAAAGTTGTGTGTAAGACAAACAAAAAAGAGTCAATTTTCTCAAGGATGAGAAGCAAAAGAAAGATGAAAAATTGGAGCTTGTGCATACAGATGTATGGGGACTGTCTCAAGTATCTTCTCTTGGTGGCTCTCGGTATTATGTTACATTCATAGATGATGCAACTAGGAAGGGTTGGATTTATTTCCTTTTGCAGAAATATGATGTATTTGAAACATTTAAGAAATGGAGAAGCTTGGTTGAGAATGAGATAGATAAAAGATTAAAATGTCTCAGATCTGATAATAGTGGTGAGTATTGCAGTAAAGAATTTGAGGATTATTGTTCCTTTAAAGGAATTCGTAGGCAGAAAATGGTTCTAGGGACTCCACAGAAAAATGGAGTGGCTGAACGCATAAATAGGAAAATAATGGAGCATGCAAGGACCATGAGATTGCATGTTGGACTGCCTTTAAAAATGTGGGCAGAAGCTATCAACACTGATGTATATTTAATTAATAGAGGTCCTTTAGTTCCTTTAGGCTATGGTATTCCAAAGGAAGCATGGATAGGTAAGAAGGTGAGTTATTCTTTTCTCAAAACCTTCAGATGTGAAGAATTTGCACATGTAGATTCTAAAAATAGAACCAAGCTAGATGCAAAATAAAAAAATGTGCTTTTGTTGGATATGGCATTGATGAATTTGGTTATAGGCTTTGGGATTTTGAAAATTAGAAAATTGTGAGAAGCAAGGATGTTATATTCAATGAGAAGGTGTTGTACAAAGATCAATTGCATCAGCATGAGAAGAAAGAAAAAGATTATGTGGTGTTGGAAGATACTCCAAATAGTGATGTTCTAGTGGTTCCTCATGCTCTGCAACAACAACTAGAAATACCACAAATTAGATGGTCAACAAGGCTAAGTAGACCTCCTGAAAGGTTTTCTCCCTCTTTGTATTCTATTTTTTTAATAGATGCTGGTGAACCAGAAAGGTATGATGAAGATATGCAGGTGGATACATAGGTTTAGTGGGAGATTGCAATGAAAGAAGAAATGGACTCCTTGTTGAAAAATTAGACTTAGGAATTATGTAAGTTGCCTACAGGTAAAAAGGCTTTACCAAACAAATGAGTTTATCAGTTGAAAGAGGAAGATGGAGGTAAGAAAATATTTAAAGCCAAGTTATTTGTAAAAGGATTTGCACAGAAAAAGGACATTGATTTTGATGAGATTTTTTCTCCGATTGTTAAGATGACTTTTATTCATACTGTTTTAAGTATTGTGGCTCCTTAAGATTTGCATTTGGAATAGTTGGATGTGAAAACTACCTTTCTCCATAGTGATTTGGAAGAGGAGATATATATGGAACAACTCCAAGGATTTGAGGTCAATGGTAAGGAGAAACTGGTGTGTAGATTGAAAAAGAGTTTATATGGCCTGAAACAAGCACCTTGGCAATGGTACTTGAAACTTGATAGTTTTATGGCTGAGCAAGGCTACAGTCAGTGTAATTCTGACCATTGTGTTTATTTTAAGAGGTTGGATAATGACAGCTACATTATTTTATGTTTATATGTTGATGACATGCTTGTAGCTAGGTCTAACCTGGCTAAAACAACAGTTAGCATAGTCATTTGCTATGAAGGATTTGGGGGCAGCAAAACAAATCCTTGGTATGAAAATTTGCAAAGATAGGAAGAATAGAAAATTGACTCTATCTCAGGCTGATTATGTTGAAAAGGTGTTGCAAAGATTCCATATGGAGAATGCAAAACCTGTCAGCACACCTTTGCCTAGTCATTTGAAATTGACTAAGGAGATGTGTCCTAAGACACCAGAGGAGGAAGAAAAAATGTCCAAGGTACCATATGCTTTAGCTATAGGAAGTTTAATGTATGTCATGGTATGCACAAGACCAGATATTGCACATGTTGTAGGAGTCATAAACAGGTATATGAGTCATCCTGGATTGGAGCATTGGAATGCAGTAAAATAGATTCTCAGATATTTGAGAGGTACATCCAATAAAAACTTATGTTTTAGGGGCTCTAATACTAATTTAGTAGGCTATGTAGACTCATATTTGGTAGGAGATATTGATACCATGTGGAGTACTATAGGTTATGTCTTTACTATAGGTGGGACAATAGTGAGTTGGATTTCCAGGTTGCAAAAGGTGGTTGCTTTATCCACCACAGAGGCAGAATATGTAGCTACAACAGAGGCAAGTAAGGAGATGATATGGCTACAATCTTTCATGGAAAAATTGGGCAAGCAATAGGCTAATAGTTATTTGTTTACGGATAGCCAGAGTGCCATACATCTTGTAAAGAATTCTGCCTTGCATTCAAAGACCCAACACATACAGTTGAGGTATCACTTCATTCAGTCAGTGTTGGATGATGGATAGTTAAGGCTGGAAAAGATACATACAGATGAAAATCTAGTGGATATGTTTACAAAGGCAGTGACAAGGGAGAAGATGAGATTATCTTCAACTTCGGTTGGTCTTCAAGACTGAAAACAAAATCAGAACAATAGAGTCTAGGGTGCTTATTTCCAGTGGGAGCTATAGGGTCAGCGGTGTTATGATTAGTCTCCAAGTGGGAGATGATATGGTGTGGAATCTGATTAGTCTCCAAGTGGGAGATTGTTGTTATATGAAGCCTAATTAGACTCAGAGGTTAAATTTTCCCCACTTTTATCAGCATAGTTTCCCCCCAAATTATTTAATAGGAGAGTGCAGGGGGGCTTATCCCCTCAGTGGGGGCCTAGGGGTGGAGCCCACGGTGGGGGTCTAGGGGCAACTCCCTAATGGGGGCTTCTGGGGGTAGCGCCCCCAAAGAAAAAATTGCCTATTATTTTATATTGGCGTTAGGAGTTATTTTTCTATTAACCGACATTAAAAAAAAACCTATTTTTGTAACCGACATAAGGCTTGATAAAAGCGGCTAAGGGTTAGGGTTTCCGTGGATATTGTATCGTAGCATTAGTAGCGGTATTGAGTTGCAAGGATTGTTGGTTGTAATCAGTTTGATTTACTGGATAATAATATTGGACTCTCTGTTTGGTGGATATAGCCCGAGTTAAGGGTGAACCACATTAAAACTTGTCTCTCACTATTATTATTTCTGTGTATTTCCATTCCTTTGTTTAATCTTTATTTGCATTTAATTGATATCTTTTAACAGCTAACCCTAACAATACAGACCAATGACAACAAAGATATGTTGACATCAATTCAACAACACCGATTAGGCACATACTTGTAACACCACTTACATCACAATCCGCTTGAAATACCTTATTGAAATCTAGTAATGCCAAAATAGGTTACTCTATTACTTTCTTCTTTAATAACTCAAAACTTTTATCTGCTCTTGATGTCCACTTGAAATCTTTTCTGTCACCTCTCATTGTCTCTATCATAGGGTTACATACTGAACTAAAATTTTTGATGAACTTCCAGTAGAAACTAGATAATCCATGAAATGATCTGACTTCTCCAATGCTCTCTGGTGTAGGCCATTCAACAATTGCTCTTACTTTCTCATGGTCCATCTTCAATCCTTTCTCAAAAATCACAAATCCCAAATACACCAATTCTTCCTTCACGAAACTACACTTCTTGATGTTTATCAACAATTTCTCTTCTTTCAGTCTGCAATACTTGTCTAAGGTGTTGCAAATGTTCTTTTGTCTTACTAAAAATTAGAATGTCATCCAGGTATACAATAACAAACTTACCCAATAATTTCTTCAAAATTTCATTCATCAATCTCATGAATGTGCTTGGTGCATTTGTCAATCCAAAAGGCATCACTAACCACTCATACAATCCTTCATTTTTCTTAAAAGCAGTCTTCCATTCATCTCCTTCTCTGATTTTGATCTGATGGTATCCACTCTTCAAGTCTATCTTTGTGAAATATCTTACCCCACTCAAATAATTCATAATATCATCCATCTTAGGTAAAGGAAATCTATACTTAACTGTGATCATATTTATTGCTCTAGAGTCTGTACACATTCTCCATTCTCCATCTTTCTTTGGTGCTAACAATGCAGGTACTGCACAAGGATTCAAACTTTCTCTAATCAATCCTTTCCTCAGCAACTCTTGTATCTATCTATTCAATTCTTCATTCTCTACCAGTGTCATTTTGTGTGCTACTTTGTTAGGCAAGCTAGATCCTTGTATAAGATCCATGTGATGACTAATACTCTTGATTGGTGGCAATCCTTAAGGTACATTGTTTGATATGATGTCTTCATACTCTGTCAATAATTTAGTTATCTCCTCTAGTTGTGATTCAATCTTCTTCTCCAATGTTTTAGGTTTCTTAAGGATCAAAGCATAACACATATTCTCATGTTTCAAACCATCCAAAATTTTTCTTCCATCTACCAAATAGATTCTAGCATTCCCACATACTTCACCCTTAGGATAATCTTCCAAAGGAATCAAAGTAATTCTCCTTCCATTTGCTATTATAGTGTGTGTATTCTTTCTCCCACCATGTATATCTTTTCTATGATACTGCAAAGGTCTACCCAATAAGATATGCCAAACATTCATAGGCATAAAATCACACAAGACTTCATCATGATAAGATCCAATATGAAATTTCACCAAACATTGTTCACTCATCAATACATTATGATCATCCTAAATCCATGCTATCTGATAAGGCTTAGGGTGTTTCAATCTTTCCAACTTCAGCTTAGTCACCATCTCCTCTGAAACTAGGTTATTAGAACTACCACTATCAATTGCAACTTTACAACATTTACCTCTGGATTTGCATCTGGTTCTAAACAATCTTTTCCTCTACGAAGTTTCCTCATTTGGCTCTACTTGAAATAGTGCTCTCCTCATCACAAGTGATTCTTCTTTCTTTGGTTTTCCAACTAAATTAGGTGATCCAACAGGTTCTTCTTCCACATAGGCTGCTCTTCCACTGTTCTCTATCCTCTTGCTTGTACTCCCCTAATTACATTCGAATGCTCTATGTCCTTCACCTCCACACTTGAAACAAGTTCCTCTGAATGTTCTCCTATTAGGTCCTCTACCTTCTCTTCTATATCCTTCACTCTAGTATGCACTAGGGTTTCCTCTGCGGTAAAAATTTCTATCATATCTATGATATGCATTGTTATCTTTGTCCTCCTTCTTGAATGTGTTCTCTTGTCTATTCTACTCTGCATATGATCTCTCCTCCAGAAAATGTTCTCCCTCTCTGAAATTTACCTCCTCTACCTTTTGTCTCTAATCATGTCTCTTATTCAACTTCTTGGTGTAGTCATGATAGGAGGGTTCATAGAATGAACTATCCAGACCGTGCAGCAATACTAAACACAACGGAAACAACTCAAAGAAATAAAACAAATGCAAATTCAGTCATTTAGTATATCATAGAATTCAAATAGAGATCAGCTGACAACATGCATGCTTACAAATAGGGCTCATAGGCCTTTTTACATACATGCACAAGATAAGGATTTGAAGCTCCCTTCACACAAAATTGAAACTAATAACTATGAATCAATTCCTAACTACTTTCGTAAGGATCTATTACATCTTTATATATCATTTCTGTAACAATAGATTCCTCCGCATCAGATAAGGGAGGTCACAAACTCCAATGAAGAGATGTAACGTGTTCACAGATAGGTCAGACCTAAATGCATAGAACACTTCCTCAAATGAATGGAACAATGTGCGAACCCTTGGGGAAGGTCAGCCACAAACCAAAGGACATTAAATGATGTGTCATTGAGATCTGCAAGTCAAGGAATGATACGCAAGCCTTCTCCTTCAGTTGATTATTAGGAATTGTTAGAATGCTTTGCATTGAGAAAACAGTTGATCTTCTGAGAGAGATGTCTTTCTGGTAACTGATCCAAATGTTCTGAATTCTTGATATGATGTAGATGCTAAGTCTAGATCCACAAGATGTGAAATGCCAAAACCAAACCACAAGCTGAAAACTGCTATTGACTGAACTGGAAAAAATGAAAGAACTAGAATGTAAACAAACTAAAATGCAAATGTTTTTGGTTGATGCAAGATTGCTCTTGAACCATGGATGCTCTTGCATTAGACATCTGGGGTTAGTAAAAAAGTGAGTCCCTCAGTTTGCTAGGGTTAGGGGAGAACCAAGACAGTCCACCTCAGCCTGAGAAATTCAAGATGAGTCTTCTACTGATCTGCCTTTCCACTTCACAAGACATTCTTTGTATTGTCTTCCTCTAGTGCTGCATCCAACTCTGCTGTCCAAAATGTCTTCAATCTACTCCAGTGGTTGTTGTGGTAACTGCTTCTTCAAGTCCTCTTCCATACTATCATTGAACTCTGCTTCATGATACTGATAAAGATCTGCAATGTTGAAAATACATGATATGCCCAATGTCTCCGTTAGCTCCACTTCATATGCATTTCTTGAATCAAATTTCCTGAGTATCTTACAAGGTCCAAACTTCTTCATCTTCAACTTGTTACAAGTTTTAACTAGAAATCTCTCTTTTCTCAAGTACACCATCACTTCATCTCCAACTTCAAATTTCTTATGTCTTCACTTCTCATCTGCCTTTTCCTTATACTTACTGTTCATATTCTCCAAATGCCTCTTCACTTGATTATGCATTGTCTTCATATGATCTACAAATTCTTCTGCTTTTGCACTTCTCTTCTCTTCCATGCTGATATCTCTTAATTATGCAACTCCTCTAGGGTTCATTCTGGTCACAAACTCAAAAGGTGTTCTTCCGGTACTCCTATTTATAGAATTATTGTATGCAAACTCTGCTTGTGAAAGAATCAAATCCCAATTTCTGGCTTTCTCTCCAACCAAACATCTCAACAAGTTTCACAAACTCCTATTCACTACCTCTATCTGTCCATCTGTTTGTGGATGAAAAGTTGAATTGAACTTCAAATTTGTCTTCATCTTCTTCCAAAGTGTCCTCGAAAAGTAACCAAAAAACTTTGTATCTCTGTCTGAAACTATACTCTTAGGTAATCCAAGCAATCTTACAACCTCTTTGAAAAATAGGTTTGCTACATGTACTACATCAGTTGTCTTCTTACAAGGTATGAAAAGAGCCATCTTTGAAAATTTGTCAACCACTACAACTATTGAATCGTGTCCTCTTTATGTCTTCAGTAATTCCATCACAAAATCCATGCTTATGTCTTCCCAAGGTCTCTCCAGTACTGCCAAAGGTTTATACAATCTAGTGTTCTGACTACTCCCTTTTACAACTTGAAAAACTCTACAACTCTACACAAATCTCTGAACATCCTTATGTATCTGAGGCCAAAAATAATTTTTGCTTACCAAAGCCACTGTCTTATCAATGCCAAAATGTCCTGCCAATCCACCACTATGCTTCTCCTTGATCAAATTATCCCTCATTAAACTTCTAGGTATGCACAGCTGACTTCCTTTGAATAACATATCTTCTTGAATGAAATAGTCCAACCCTTTACTTCTATCTATCACAACAAGTCCTTACATGCTTTCCAAGGTTCTGCAAAATCAATGTCCCCCTCATACATGTTCTTCAATTCATCAAAATCCAACACTTCAACTCTCATCTCTGTCAACAAGTTTCTTCTTCTACTCAAGGCATCAGTAACTTTATTTTATTTTCCACTCCTATGCTTCAACACAAAAGTATAACTCTACGTGAACTCTACCCATCTCATATGTCTCTGATTCAATTTACCTTGACTATTCAAATATTGTAAAGCTTGATGATCTGTATACAACACAAACTCCTTAGGCAACAAGTAATGTCTACACTTCTTCAAGGCTTGAATTATGGTATAGAACGCTTGATCATAAACTGAATATCTTTTCTTTGCATCATTCAACTTCTCACTGAATTATGCTATTGGTCTACCTTCTTGACTTAACACTACTCCTATTGCATTTCCACTTGCATTGTAATCAACTTGAAATACCTTATTGAAATCTGGTAATGCCAAAATAGGTTGCTCTGTCACTTTCTACTTCAACAAATCAAAACTCTTATCTACTCCAGATGTCCACTTGAAATCTTTTTTGTCACCTCTCCTTGTCTCTGTCATATGGTTACATATTGAACTAAAATTTCTAATGAACTTCTGGTAGAAACTAGCCAATCCATGGAATGATCTAACCTCTCCAATGCTCTCCAGTGTAGGCCATTTAATAATTGCTCTTACTTTCTCAGGGTCCATCTTAATTCCTTCTGTAGAAATCACAAATCTCAAATATACCAACTCTTTCTGCATGAAACTACACTTTTTGATGTTTATCAATAATTTCTCTTCTCTTAGTCCCTACAAAACTTGCTTAATATGCCACAAATGTTCTTCTTTTGTTTTACTAAAAATCAGAATATCATCCAAGTACACAATCACAAACTTACCCAAGAATTTCTTCAAGACTTCATTCATCAACCTCATGAAAGTACTCAGTGCATTTGTCAATCCAAAAGGCATCACTAACCACTCATACAATCCTCCATTAGTCTTAAAAGAAGTCTTCCATTCATCTCCTTCTCTGATTCTAATATGATGATATCTACTTTTCAAGTCTATCTTAGTGAAATATCTTGCTCCACTCAAACAATCCATGATATCATCCATCCTAGGTAAAGGAAATCTATACTTAACTGTGATATTGTTTATTGCTCTAGAATCAGTACACATTCTCCATTCTCCATGCTTCTTTGGTGCTAACACTGTAGGTACTGCACAAGGACTCAAGCTTTCTCTAATCAAACCTTTTCTCAACAACTCTTGTATTTGTCTATTCAGTTCTTTATTCTCTATCAGTGTCATTCTATGTGCTTCTTTGTTAGGCAAACTTGCTCCAGGTATAAGATCCATGTGATGACTGATACTCCTTATAGGTGGTAATCCATCAGGTACATTATCTGATACGATGTCTTCATATTCTGTCAGCAACTCTCTTATCTCCTCTGGTTTAGTTTCTTTCTTCACTACTTCAAGCGTTTTAGGAATCAAGGCATAACACATACTTTCCTATTTCAAACCATCCAAAAATTTCCTTCCATCTACCAAACAGATTCTAGAATTCCCACATACCACATCTTTAGAATCATCTTCTAAAGGAATCAAAGTAATTCTTTTCCCATTTGTTGTTATAGTATATTTGTTCTTCTTACCATCATGTATAGCTTTTCTATCATACTGTCAAGGTCTACCCAACAAGATATGACAAACATCCATATGCATAATATCACACAAGACTTCATCATGATAAGATCCAATATGGAATTTCACCAAACATTGTTCACTCACCAATACCTTATGATCATCCTGAATCCATGCTATCTGATATGGCTTAGGGTGTTTCAATCTTTCCAACTTCAGCTTAGTCACCATCTCCTTAGAAACTAGGTTATTTGAACTACCAGTATCAATTACAACTTTACAACACTTACCTCCAGATTTGCATCTAGTTCTGAATAGACTTTTCCTCTGTGATGGTTCCTCATTTGCCTATATTTGAAATAGTGCTCTCCTCATCACCAATGATTCTCCTTTCTCAGGTTTACCAATAGAACTGGGTGATTCAATAGGTTCTTCTTCAACATAGGTTGCTCTTCCACTATTTTTGGTCCTCTTTCTTGTACTACCTTTATTATATTCAAATGCTATATGTCCTTCACCTCCACACTTGAAACAAGTAGCTCTAAATGTCCTCTTATCAAATCCTCTTCCTTCTCTTCTATATCTTTCATTCTAGTATGCACTAGGCTTTCCTCTCCGGTAAAAATTTCTGTCATCTCTCTGGTAAACATTGTTATCTCTGTCATCCTTCCTAACTGGGCTATCAAATTTTTTTTCTCTATAAATGGTCTATCACATCTAGAAAACATTCTTCCTTTCTAAAATTTACCTCCTCTACCTTTCTGTCTCTAATCATGTCTCTTATTCAACTTTTCTTCAACTTTTAGGGCAAACTAATATGCTTCTTCTAAAGATGTCATCCTCACCAAGCTTAGCTCTTCTCGAATATTCAATCTTAACCCATTGATGTATCTAGCCACTTTCTCCTTGCTTGCTTCACTATGTCCTATCCTTATGATTATCGTGTGAAATTCTTCAGTGTACTCCTTCACAGATTTCTCCTTTTGTCTCAGTTTTACAATCTATTCAACAATTCCAACTCATAGTCAGCAGATATGACCTGATTCTTCAACTTTGTCACCATCCGGTCCCACTTTGTAATCTTTTCTTTTCCTCTTCTATTTCTTTCCAACTAAGCTTCTTTCCACCATATAACAGCATGTCCTTTCAAATTTGTCTTCACAAATTTCACCTTCTCCGGATCTTCAATCTCCTCATATTCAAAGTATTCTTCCATGTCATTTATCCAGTCAATCAATTCTTTAGGATTCAAATTACTAGTATAGTTTGGTACATCAACTCTAGGTCTCTTTCCAATCTTTGAAATAGTTCACAACATCTTTACCTAATCTGATTCTTCTTCTTCATTACCTTCTAGGGTTTTGCCAGTTGGTTCAGCAGATTGAAATTCCTCTTCATCATCACTTTCAACATTAGGTCTCAATGTCAATACTCTTCGCCTATCTTCTTCTATAGCATCTAAATGAATTTGCATTGTTCTCATCAATTCCATCATCTCATCCATTCTATAAGCTATTGTACCAACAAGAGGAACTCTCCGCGGCAGCATTCTTCCTAGGATCAAGTGTAAACTACCTCAGGTTCGATGATTAGGCTACAAGGTGACAACTGCCTCACAATCAGCGATCGATTGCAACATAGGTAACCTGCCTCAATTCAGTGATCTGTCCATAGTAAGATCTTATGGAATTCCCTCACCAACTTTGCTCAATTCACTCCCAAAGATTTGAACTTTCACTTTGATACCATTTGGTGCAATCACGATAGGAGGGTTCACAGAATGAACTATCCAGACCATGCAGCAAGAGTAAACACAACAAAAACAACTCAAATAGATAAAGCAAATGCAGATTTAGTCATTCAGTATATTATAGAATTCAAATAGAGATCGGCCGACAACATGCGGGCTTACAAATAGGGCTCACATACTTGATTACATACATGCACAAGATAAGGCTTTGAAGCTCCCTTCACACAAAATTGAAACTAAGAACTATGAATCAATTCCTAACTACTTTCCTAAGGATCTATTACATCTTTATATATCATTCCTGGACCAATAGATTCCTCTGCGTCGGCCAATGAAGGTCACAAACTCCAATGAAGAGTTGTAACGTGTTCATAGATAGGTCAGACCAAAATGCATAGAACACTTCCTCAAATGAATGGAACAATGTGTGAACCCTTAGGGAAGGTTGGCCATGAACCAAAGGACATTGAATGATGTGTCATTGAGATCCATAAGTCAAGGAATGATCTGCAAGCCTTCTCCTTCAGCTGATTATCAGGAACTGTTAGAATGCTCTACACTGACAAAACAATTGATCTTCTGAGAGCGATGTCTTTTCGGTAACTGATCCAAATGTTCTAAATTCTTGATATGATGTAGATTCTAAGTCTAGATCTACAAGATGTGAAATGCTTAAACCAGACCACAAGCTAAAAATTGCTACTGACTGAACTGCCTGAACTGAACTGGAAAAAATGAAAGAACTGGAATGCAAACAAACTAAAATAAAAATGTTTTTGGTTGATGCCATATTGCTCTTGAACCAGGGATGCTCCTGCATCACTTCTCTTCAACTTTTAGGGCAAACTAATATGCTTCTTCCAGTATTGTCATCCTCACCAAACTTAGTTCTTCTTGAATGTTCAATCTTAGTCCATTGATATATCTAGCCACTTTCTCCTTTCTCACTTCAATATGTCCTATCCTTATGATCATCTTATGAAATTCTTCAATATATTCCTTCACAGATTTCTCGTGTTGTCTCAGGTTTTGCAATCTCTTCAATAATTCTAACTCATAGTCAACAGGTATAAACTGGTTCTTCAATTTTGTCACCATTCTATCCCACTTTGTAATCTTTTCTTTTCCTCTTCTATTTCTATCCAACTAAACTTCCTTCCACCATATATCAGCATGTCCTTTCAACTTTGTCTTTACAAGTTTCACCTTCTCCAGATCTTCAACTTCATCATATTCATAGTATTCTTCCATGTCATTATCTAGTCAATCAATTCTTTAGGGTTCAAATTGCTAGTGTAGTTCGGTACATCAACTCTAGGTCTCTTTATAATCTTTGAAATAGCTCAGAACATCTTTACTTGATCTGATTCCTCTTCTTCATCACCTCCTAGGGTTTCTCCAATTTGTTCAACAAATTGAAATTCCTCTTCATCATCACTCTCAACATTAGGTCTCAGTGTCAACCCTCTTCACCTATCTTCCTCAACATCCAACCAAATTCTCATCATTTCCATAATCTCATCTATTCTACCAGCCATTATTCCAACAATAGGGATTCTCCTTGGCGGCATTTTCTTGGGATCAAGTGCGACTGCCTTAATTCAATGATCAGGGTACAAGTGACAACTACCTCACAATCGGTGATCGGTTGCAACATAAGTAACCTACCTTGGATCAGCAATATGTCCACAGCAAGATCTTATAGAATTCCTTTGCCAACTTTGCTCCTAAAGATTCAAACTTTCACTTTGATACCACTTGGTGCAGTCATGGTAGGAGGGTTCACAGAATGAATTGTCCAAGCTGTACAACAAGAGTAAAGACAACAAAAACAACTAAAAGGTATGAAACAAATACAAATTCAGTCATTCAGTATATCATAGAATTTAAATATGGATCGGCCGGCAACATGCGGGCTTGTAATTAGGGCTCATAGGCTTGATTACAGAATATCAAAATTTGTACAAGATAAAGCTTTGAAGCTCCTTCCCAAGAATTCAAATCTAAGAGCTATGAATCAATTACTAACTATCTTAACTACTTTCCTAGGGACCTATTACATCCTTATGTATCATCTCTGGATCATAAGATTCCTCCGCGTCAACCAAGGAAGATCACAAACTCTGATGAAGACTTATAATATGTGTACATGGATATGTCAGACCTAAATGGATGGAACTCCTTTTCAAATGAATGGAATGATGTGTGGATCTTGGGGAAGGTCAACCATGAACTAAAGATCATTGAATGATGTGTCAGGATCCACAAGTTAGGAAATGCTCCGCAAGTCTTCTCCTTTAGTTGATTGTCTGAGATTGTCAGGATGCTCTATTCTGAGAAAACAATCGATCTTCTGATAGCGATATCTTTCCTGTACCTTAACCAAATACTTTGAATTCTGGATATGATGTGCATGAATGTTTCTAGATGCTAAGTCTGACTCCACAAGGCCTGAAATGAAACTACGATAGAATGTGAACCAAAATATAGAAACTGCTACTGACTAAACTGCTTGAACCAAACTGGAAAATGAAAAGAAACAAATTGAAATGTGAATAAACTAAAATACAAATGTTTTTGGTTGATGCAAGATTGCTCTTGAACTAGGAATGCTCCTGTATCAAAGAGGCTATGGGTATGAAACATGCAGGTTCTTAGAAGGAGGCCATGGAAGAGGAGATGGCTTCATTGGAAAAGAATAAAACTTGGGATTTGGTGTCTTTACCTGAAGGATGAAAACCTGTTGGATACAAATGGGTGTTCAAAAAGAAATTTGGTGTAGATGGTAGTTTAGAGAAATATAAGGCTAGATTGGTTGCAAAGGGCTATTCTCAAGTGGAGGGAATTGACTATGGTGAGATTTTCTCTCCTATTTAGTTCCTATTATCTCTTGCAACAACGTATGATCTAGAAGTGGAATCGATGGATGTGAAGATAAAATTCCTTCATGGTGACTTGGAGGAGGAAATCTATATTCACAACTAGAGCACTATTTGGTGAAAGGTAAAGAAAATCTAGTTTGCAACTTGAAAAAGTCTTTGTATGGTTTGAAACAATCTCCTAGGATGTGGTACCAAAAGTTTGATGCCTTTGTGTCGAGTATTAGATTTATGAAATCAAAATTAGATCATTGTGTTTATTACAATTTAGACAATGATCGTATTCTCATTATTGCATTGTATGTCGATGATATGTTACTCATTGGGAATGGTAAAAGTTTGATTTTTGATTTGAAGTCTCAGTTGTCATCACAGTTTGAGATGAAAAATCTAGGGGTAGCTTGGTACATTCTAGGGATGGAGATCAGAAGAGACAGAGCAAACATAAAACTTTGGTTAGGCCAGAGTAAGTATGTTAACACTGTGTTAGAGAGATTCAACATAGTGGATTACAAACCTTTGACTATTCCTATTACAATGGGGACACAACTATCTATTGCAGATTTCCCAAAGTCTCCTTCTAAGATGGAGGATATGAGTAGAGTTCCTTATGCTAGTGTAGTTGGAAGTTTGATGTATGTGATAGTCTATACAAGACCAGACATTGCCCAAGCAGTGGGAGTCCTTAGTCATTTTATGGCTAATCCTAGACAAGTACATTGGGATTCAGTGAATATTATGTTTAGATATTTGTGGGGTACTTCCGAGTATTCCTTATGTTATCATGGTTATCCTTCAGGACCTCAACATTCACTTTGTATTTGTGGATTTGTGGATTCAGATTGGGTAGGTGACATTGACAGCAGGAGATCCACCAGTGCTTATGTGTTCACTATGTTTGGTGGTGCTATTAGTTGGATGAGTAAGAAGCAACCTGTGATTGCTTTTTCCACTACTAAAGCTGAGTACATGGCAACAACTCATTCTTGTAAAGAAGCCATTTGGCTTAAGAGATTATGTTTTGATGTTGGGTTTGATGTAGGGAAGATTACTCTTTGTTATGATAGTCAGAGTGCCATATGTTTGACAAAGAATCCTACTTTCCATGTCATGACTAGGCATATTGATGTCTAGTACCATTTTGTTCTTGACCTAGGAGAGGATGGGAAGATAAATTTGGAGAAAGTTGACACTTTGACGAATGTTGCAGATTCTTTGACAAAACCTGTGAGCACAGAGTAGTTCAGATGGTGTTCAAAGTCTATGGGCCTCTCGGCTCCTAGCAATTAAATCATGGTGTTGATACTCTGTTTCCTCTTGCAAGGTGTTTTCCAAGTGGGAGAATGTTAAGAAAAGTGTCTCAACCTTGCAACTTCGAAAGGTTACTATTCTTCCCAATTTTGGTCTTTTTGAATACCCTTTATCCTGAAGAATGATCTATAACTTTCAAAGTTTCCAAAAGGGCTAAAAATGGCAGGACTTACTATTTTTAGTAAGTTTACATTTGACCTCACATTGACATGAAATTTTCCCAGAAGGTGTGGATCAGCTAAGTAAAGATCTCAGGTGAGTTTTGACTCAAGATCATATTTGGATTGTGAGATATTAAAGTTTATATTTTTGAAATTGTCAAAAAAAGTTTTAAACTCAATTTTGAGGCACTTAGAGGTCCCTAAATGCTCCAAAAATTGTCATAACTGATGAAGCAAGTTACAGTGTGATAGATCTCTTCATGAGATTTCTGACGCATCAAACGGTTTGTCAATCAAACACCCAGATAACATGTTATGGCCTCCAGAAGTTGGACCTCTTATTTTTGGGAAATGTAAAAATGTGTTAGACACATAAAAGAGATATAAAGGGGAGAGTTACATGTGTTGTTGTGTGTTTTGGCACATCAGAAGGCATCTTTGATTGAAGATAATTTGTGCGCCACTTGTGGGTGGTTTTAGCTCATGGTTTTGTAATTATCTTTGATAGTTTACTCTATTGTATCTCCTATATATTAGGAGCTTGAGATGGAGGTTGTGTGTAAGAGTCTTATAGATGTTGAGTTACCTCTTGGATCTCTGGTTGGTTAAACTCCTGTGAAATCTTGCTCTGCAAGTATATTGTAATCTTCTTGATTCCAAAATAATATATTGGGCGGCTTTAGAGTGTTGGGTTTTTTGATTGAAAGGGTTTTCCCCACGTATATCTTGTGTTGTGAGTTTTGTATTTGCATTTGATGTTGTTATTACCTTTCTATTAATGTGCATCTAATAACCTGTAACTGTAAAAGTTAAAATTTGCATAAATCTTTCCTCAATAGATCAATGTAGAAAGCATTTCCACATACCTTGCTTCCTTTCACATGCAAAATCATTTTTCTAGACATGCAGATGGTGGAATACATGCAAAAAGTAGAAGTGTAAAAAGACTGGAGTGCGCACATGCAAGTGTGCAATTGTGTGCAGAGTTAGCTATATAGAAGCTATTTTAACAAAATAAAATATAGAGAGACACATTGATGTAGGCATGAGAAGAATTTAGTGCAAAGTGAATCTGTGTGAGCAGTGTGAGAGGAGAAGACTGTAAATGATTTGAATTAATGCAATTGAGGTTTATGAAGAACCAAATGGCTTCATACTTGAATATGTAATGAACTAGTGAGGTTGGTGCCTCTTGTGGATTGAGTTGGTGCTTAGATTAGGGGATTGTAGTCTCCTTAGAGTTAGTACTCTTAAATATTGTAATCAAGGTTTCATTTGTGAGGCTAGATTAGGATGGTGAATCCTAGCAGCATTTTCTCACCATGGTTTTTCTCATATTGACTTTTCCATGTATATCAGGTGTTCATGTGTGCATGCTTCCTTGTTATTGATGTTATTACACTAATAGTTGATCTACATTCTAGAGGCTTGAAGTTTTAAGTTTTATTGATCTATTGATTCACCCCCCTCTTAGTAGATTGCTTATGTTCTAACAATTGGTATCAGAGCAAGGTTCCTTGGAGAAGCATAATAGATACAAGTTGATTTGGGAGATTGAACACATGGCCGGTCAAGAAGGATATCACTCAAACAAAGCACCATTGTTTGATGGAATGAATTATCCATTCTGGAGTATATGGATGGAAGCCTACCTAACTTAAATAGGGTTTGATGTTTGGCAATCTATTAATTTTGGTTATATTGCTCCTGGAACTCCTCCAATAGACTAGGTGGGTAAGAAGGAATGTGAGAATAATGCTAAGGCTAAGAATGCAATTCTATGCAGTTTAGCTAACTCTAAATTTGTGAAAGTAATGCAATGCAAGTCTGTCGAAGAAATCTGGAATAATCTTTAGAGAATCTATTCAAAGGAGATACAAAGGTGAAACAAGCCAAGTTGTAGACCTTTAAAGGAAGATTTGAAATCCTGAAAGTGAGAGAGGAAGAAAAGATTATTGGTTACCTACTCATAGTTGATGAAGTTGTGAGTGCTATGATAGAACTAGATGAAGAAGTAAAAGAGCCAATGATTTTTTAGAATATACTTAGATCTTTACCTTCTAGGTATGATTCTAAAGTCTCTGCTATAGAAGAAGCAAAAGATATTAATAAGATAACTATTGATGAAATACATGGCATTTTTACTGCCTATGAAATGAGGATAGGTGGTTCTAAGATTTCAAGGAAAGAAGCTACATTTAAAGCATGAAAGAAGAAAAATAATATAGAGCCTGTATATGAGACAGACGCGGAAGAGGCCAATTTTGTAAGAAGATTGAAGAGAGGATCTGGGAAGTATAAAGGTAAGTTACCCTTTAAGTGTTTTAATTATGGAAAGGTAACTAGTCACTTTTCTACTAAATGTTCTTTTGAAGGAAAAGATAAAAGCAATGAATTTGATAGTAAGAAAAGTAACAAGCACACTAGTAGAAATATGGAAATAAATGACCAAGTGACTAAAACTTTTAGTCATGTGACCAAATTTTTAGTCACATGACCAAAATTGTTTGCAACACAGCTATAAATGACTAAATAAATGACTAAATAAATGACCAAATAAATGACTAAATAAATGACTAATTTGGTCATCGGTTGAAATGACTAAATAAGTGACTATTACTCCTCTATTCTTTTTTCTTTCCAATTTGATCATAATACTATGTTAGATCTTAGTATAAGTAAACTATATTAAAACCAAATATATTGTTCAATATGATTTAGTACATTGTGCATACTTATGAAGAAATTTGTTTGGTTTTCTTAGAAAAATATGAGATATATTGGATTTGTCAACTAAAATTCAATCAATTAGTAGTTGTAAGGCCCAACCTCATTGTAACTTCCATTTATTTTGTGATCACAATTGCTTTATTCATTATCAACATTATATGTTGATCCCTAGCTACTAGATGGATTCATATGCTAACACTAGATTAGATGTGTAGATGTTTGTCTACTACTTGCATATATATGTTCCTAGAAATAATTTATTATATCTTGGGTCCATGCTTTCTTTATGTCTTTGCTTTATTTCAGGGTATCACTAGGACTCCTATTTATATCCCACCGATATTCATCACTTCTGCTGATGTCTTTTGTCTTTGGTAGTTTCATCTAGGGCTTAAATTTGATGGTCATATAACCGTATTTAAGCATTTTTGCCATAAACTACAATCAATATTTTCAAAAGATTGTATCAGATGAAAGAAGAGAATTTTGACAAATTGTTAAAATTTATATAAAATTATGATTATATATATATGGTTTATATATAATTTTACTTTTACTATGGTATGCCATTGTATTTTAAGGGCACTGTTCAATGGATAACTGTCATAAAAAAATTGCTTGATAGGCAGGGTTTCATCATTATATTAGTGAGACACTCTCTTTTGTCAGCCTGATATCCCTATGTCTCCCTGAAAAGAAAGCGAGAACTCGATGCCTTCTCCTGCCAAAGATCCCAAGGTTTCGCTTCTCATGCGAGGAGCAGTTTGTTTTGGGGGGGGTTCGCTACGTGGACTTGAAGATAAGCTGTACCCTTTCTCGATCAAATTCACGCAAATGGTCTTCATTATGTTGTCCTCATCAATCCAGGTATGCCATTCATACCCCATAAATTTGTTTGTAGAATGCTATTTTACCGTCATTCTAATAAATTTGGTCTGTGTTTGTTTTTGCAATAGGGATCCATGTTGATGAAAGCTATGGTACCTTCTAGCATGGAATGGCTGCAGATGTTATAAAATATCAAGGACAACCTTACATGGGTCAAGTATGGCTAGGTACCACCTATTTTCTAGACTTTCTGAATCCCAAAACCATTTCTTTTTGGGTAGATGAAATCTCTCGCTTCCACAAAATGGCTCCTGAAGATGGCCTCTAGATCGACATGAATGAGGTCTCCAACTTCTGGGGGGGTTTTAGGGTTGAAGTTTTAGGGGTAGCCTGGGGAGAAAAGTGATGCAGAGGTAAACGCAACAGAAGCTTACAAATGGGAAGGAGGAGTCATTAACACAACCAGCATGTTAAAATCCTATCGGCTTATCATCATCATCATATTACTTGCTAACACAGACAACATCATCATATTTCGAAGAGGCATGAAATATCCTCCTGCTAACTACTGTTCACTTCCTTATCACCTTTCGCCTTTCGCCTATCAGCAGCATCATCACATTCGGCAAGCGCAAACATCCTCCTGATGTTCACTGTTCATCTTACCGCCAAACTCTATCTTCATCATCATGATGTTCAGCATCATCTTCATCAGCAGGATATAAAATATCCGGTTCCTCCAATATATCCTGATGACGACAACTTCAAGCACCTTTCCTGCGATGCTTACGTCACCCCGATATCCGACTACTCAAACAACAGCATCAGGATATGACTTATCCGGTCATATTGAAACATCCTGATGATGTTACCCAAACTTTATGCCGATGACTTACGCCGATGCCAAAACACTTAGCAACAGTAGGATAAACTTGCATAGGGTGATATTCGCAATATCCTGATGACGATGACGTCACATGCACCTAATGACGATGACGTCACATGCACCTGATGATGATGTCAATGCACCTGATGATGATGTCATCCAGATATAAGATCCTTATATCCTCCGCAGCATGATAATGAAATATCGGGTGATCTTTTCAATATCCTGATGATGACCTTTCCGGTCCTTAGCCAAAAAGTGAACTTTCACTCCTGCATACGATAGCGATATGCGGATGATGGGCACACACGAAAGATGATCCAGATGACGATATACACACTGATTATATATCCGACTTATAACATCCTGATGCACTTGAAACATACAGTCTTCGTCAGCTTCATAACCCGATCCAGATAGCGATATACTCACAGATGTCGATGCGATTCACTCCATCTGGAAAAGCACATGCAGACCCCTGTATATCCGTCAGCTGCATGCAAACTCACAGAACCGCACAATTTCACAAAGAGAATATGATGATTGGGCTGGATCACCTTCAGATCAAAACTTAACAGTTTATCTTCCTAAATCCTAGCACATGAGGATGCTAGGTTGATTCATAGCATGCTACTAGCTGATCTCCCACACAATGAAATGCATAAATAGAAAACTAAAATACAACCTAAACTAACATGCATGACCATTCCACCGATTCACAGAATCAACCGGTGGAAGGGTTGAAAGAATCCATCAACTTGTAATCAGAACGAAATCAAAACATAAACAACTGATAAACCAGATAATGCAATTGATGAGATCTTATTCAGATGAAACACAAATGTCCTGTTTTTACAACAATGTTTCACAATGTCTGGACTGATCTCTGGATTTCACTCAATCACCAGTACAACATAACACAACTACTACTCTCAACTTGACATGATATGATATCTAACCCTAACTGATCTGAGTTATTTATAGCAATATCCTACAAGTACTACCAACTCGATTCCCAGCGGCTGGGAGCTTCCAAACGGCTGGGAGAGGATAGCTCAGACTACATGATCACGAACTCTAACTGCCTGCACACTCTCCTAGGCTGATCTAATACATATGCATTGGTACAATGGACCTTATTACATTATGAAATCAAACATGCTAAAAATAGACTAATGTCCTGTCATGCGGACAATATCCTGTCTTGTAGGGGTGCTCCTGCACCATACTCCCCAGAAGAAGAAATCTCAAGTCCACTTGAGATGAGAGTATGAAAATCTGCACCATGTTTCTGGATCTACTCTTTAGTCATCCATACTACTTCAGAATTAGGTTTTCCCTTCCAAGAGACTAGATACTCCAAGTACTGTTTGTTCCGGGTCTGTTTGACCACTCTGGTGTCCAAAACCTTCTGCAACTGTGGAGGATCATGCTTGGGAATGTCATCATTGACTGTATCCGGTAGGAGTTCCTGATCTGCATCTGGATAAGACTTGTATGGAGTTAAATCACATACATTGAATATAGGGGACAAACCAAGATCAGGTGGGAGTTGTATCTCATAAGCATTCTGTCCATACTTGTGCAAGATCTGACATGGTCTAACTTTTCTCTGCATGAGTTTAGTATATTTTCCCTTAGGAAGTCTGTCCTTCTTCAAATGAACCCATACCAAATCTCCAACATCAAACTGAACATCCTTCTTCTTTTTATCAGCATATTCCTTATACTTCAAGGTGGTTTGTTGCAGTTGGGTCTTGACTTGATCATGAACCTCTTTGATGGCTTCTGCAAAAGCTTCTCCTTTTGCACTAATAGGGTCTACTGTAGGTAGATCTCTCAATTCCAAAATTCCTCTTGGATGCATACCATAAACTATCTGAAAAGGTGATTTCCCTGTGCTCCTATTGACAGTATCATTATATGAAAATTCAGCTTGAGATAGAATATTATCCCACTTTTCTCCATGTTGTTTTGTCAAACATCTAAGCAAATTTCCTAAGGAATGGTTCACTACTTCAGTCTGTCCATCCGTTTGAGGATGATATGCAGAGGAAAAAGACAAATTTGTTCCAAGTTTCTTCCAAAGAGTTCTCCAGAAGTGACCAATAAACTTCACATCCCTATCTGACACTATGCTCAATGGCAATCCATGGATTCTGACAATCTCCCGGAAAAACAAATCTGCAATGTATTAAGCATCAGCAGTGGTTTTGCATGGCAAGAAATGTGCCATTTTGCTGAATCTATCCACTACAACAAAAACACTGTCAAACCCTTTCCTTGTCCTTGGTAAACCCAAGACAAAATCCATACTTATGCTTTCCCATGGTCTGGAAGGAATAGGTAAGGGCTGATATAAACCTGCATTAGTCGACCTGCCTTTAGCTTTCTGACATATCACACATGTCTCTACAAACTTTCTGACATCTGATTGTAACTTTGGCCAAAAGTAATGTCTTCGGACAAGATCAAGAGTCTTATCTAGACCAAAATGACCTGCCATAGCTCCACAATGTTTCTCCTTAATGATATTTAACCTCATAGAACACCTTGGAATACATAACTGTCCACCTTTGAACAACAATCCATCCTGAATCAAAAATTTAGAGAATTCAGCATGATATTTCTCTCCAAAAGAAGTACATACATGATATATCTCCCCAAAATCTTCATCAGTCTCATACATGGTCTTTAGTGAATCAATGCCAACACTTTCTAACTGAATCTGGTTGACTGTTAGAACTCTCCTGCTCAAAGCATTTGCAACTTTATTCTTGACTCCTTTCTTATGCTTCAATGTAAAAGTAAAAGCTTGTAAGGTTTCTACCCATTTCATGTGTCTGTGGTTCAGCTTTTCCTGGCTGTTTATGAAATTCAGAGCCTGGTTATCTGTGAATACTATGAATTCCTTTGGCATCAAGTAATGCCTCCATTTCTTGAGTGACTGGACTAAAGCATACATTTCCAAATCATATGAGGAATACCTCTTTTTAGCATCATTGAGCTTCTCACTGAAAAATGCAATAGGTCTACCTTCTTGGCTGAGTACTGCTCCAATGGCCATGTGACTGGCATCACATTCCACCTGAAAAATTTTGTTAAAGTCTGGAAGTGTAAGGACTGGCTGCTGTGCCACCTTCCTCTTCAATGTTTCAAAAGAATCATCTGCTCTTTGAGTCCAAACAAATCTGCACTTCTGTCCTCCTTTGATGGTATCAAGCATGGGTGCACAAATATGACTAAACCCTCTTATAAACTTCCTGTAGAAGGTTGCTAACCCATGGAAACTTCTGACATCATTCGAAGTCTTTGGGGTTGGCCAAGACAATATGGCACTTACCTTCTCCTTATCCATTGGTAACTTTCCTTGTGAAATGACAAAACCCAAATATGTGATCTCCTCTTGCATGAACAAACACTTGTCTAAATTTATCATCAGCTGCTCTTCCTGTAACCTCTTAAGAACCAAATCTATGTGTCTGAGATGTTCTTCTTTTGTGTTGCTGAAAATCAGAATGTCATCTAGATATACTATGACAAACTTACCAATGAACTCTTTCAAAACCTCATTCATCAACCTCATAAAAGTACTAGGTGCATTAGATAAACCAAAAGGCATAACCTTCCACTCATATAACCCTTCATTTGTTTTTAATGCTGTTTTCCATTCATCTCCTGGCCTAATCCTGATCTGATGATATCCACTCTTTAGATCTATTTTTGTAAAATACTTAGCACCTCCCAAACAGTCAAGTAAATCCTCTATCCTAGGGATTGGAAACCTATACCTGATTGTGATCTTGTTAATAGCTCTGGAATCTGTACAAAGCCTCCAAGTACCTTCCTTCTTTGGTGCTAGCACAGCTGGTACTGCACATGGACTTAAAATTTTCCCAATCAAACCTGAATCCAATAATTCTTCAATTTGTCTGGCTACTTTTGCATTCTGTTTTGGAGTTAGCTTATAGGCTGCTTTGTTTGGAAGTGTTGACCCTGGAATTAAGTCTATGCAATGACTGATATCCCTGACAGGTGGTAGGGATCTTGGCATTCCTTCTGAGATGATACCTTTGTACTTATCCAATAGCTCTTGGATAGCTGGGTCTATGAACCTTTGCTTCTTCTCTTCCTTGACTTCTTGCTGCTGTTCTTTATTCACCCTCATACATGGGATTAGGGCATATGCAACTGCACCTTCTGCTACTACTTCTTTCATGAACTGTTTACCTTCCATCAGCATTACCTTCACCTCTTTTCCTTTAGATTTCTCCTCCTTCTCTGTCAATGGTAGTAACTTTATAACCTTACCATCTTTAGTGATTGTATAGGTGTTTCTAACACCATCATGTTGTGCCTTCAAATCATACTGCCATGGTCTACCAAATAAAAGATTGCAAGCATCCATCATGGTAATATCAAACAACAACTTATCCTTATATGCTCCAATCTGAAATTCTACCCAAGCCTGCTCTTCTACAGTTGTCTGCTGACCTTTGGTAAGCCATGAGACTTTATATGGGGATGGGTGAGGCAATCTCCTAAGCTTAAGCTTTGTCACCATTTCTTCAGACACAAAATTTTCAGTAGAACCAGAATCAATCAAAACTTTACATGCCTTACCTCCTGCTTTGCAAATAGTCCTGAAAAGAGACTTTCTTTGAGGGGATTCTTTGTCAGGTACCTTCATGGTAGTCACTGTTCTTCTCATCATTAGAGACTCTCCACTTTCTGGGTATCCATAATTATCAGGAGCATTCACACTCTGAAAAGAAGTAGAGCCTGTCATACTTTGATTATCAAGTTCTTGGATCAGATTTGTTCTCCTTTCTCCTGTTGAGCTTGTGGCCTTTTCTGGACATCTGCTGGCTATATGGCCTTCTTTGTTACAGTTATAACATCTGATGGATCCTCTGCCCTGGGATCTTCCTCTAAAAGGTCTTCTACCTCTGAAGTTTCCTTGCTGACTATAATTTTCCCTCTAGTTCTGACTATTGTTTCCCTTACTATTGTCATGATTGGATTCTCCTTGATATCCATGTCCATGTCCTCTACCTCTAAAAGGACCTCTTCCACCCCTTTGTTGTCTTCCTCTTCCTCTATTGTGTTGTTCTTGTTTTCTCTTTAACTTCTCTTCCACTTTCAATGCCAACTGAAAGCATTTCTGAACTGTATCTGGATTATGCAAACTTAAATCTTCCTGAATGTTGAACCTCAATCCATTAAGGTATCTGGCTACCTTCTCTTCTTCACTTTCCTTTACCTTTGTTTTCATACAAAGTTTCATGAATTCTTCTGTATATGAGCTGACATCTAGCTCCTTCTGCTTCAAGTTTTGCTTCCTCTTGTGTAATTGGATATTGGAATCCAATGGGACATAAGCTTCCTTTACTAATGCCATCATCTTCTTCCATGTAGTGACTCTACGCTTTCCTTCCTGTACTCTATCGTCTTGGACGAAATTCCACCATGTCAAGGCGGCTTCTTTCATTTTTGACTGGGCTATTTTCACCCTCTGTTGTTCTGGTATCTCCTCTGTTTCAAAGAAATTGTTCAAGCAGTCTATCCACTCCATCACTGAATCAGGCTCCATCTTTCCTGTAAACACTGGCAAATCCAGTTTCACATCCATGGTTCTCCTCTCCATGGCCTTGAGGGCGTTCAACAGTGGTCTCTGGTCTACAGGAACGACCTCCTCGTTCCAACTAGGGATCTCTTCTTCTTCCCTATCTTCTTCTCTACCAGAACCTACTCTGTTCCTCAACTTCGCTAACTCATCCTTCAATTCCTGATTCTGAGCCTTCACGGCCTTGCTCTCTGTAATCTGTTTCTTCACCAGAACTGCCAACTCAACGTTGGTCATCCTTGCCAGAATCTCAGATGTTCCTTCGTCACCTGACATCCTGCTATATCCTTATCTTTTCCAGAAGATCCTTCCTTCGCTCTGATACCACTATGATGCAGAGGTAAATGCAACAGAAGCTTACAAATGGGAAGGAGGAGTCATTAACACAACCAGCATGTTAAAATCCTATCGGCTTATCATCATCATCATATTACTTGCTAACACAGACAGCATCATCATATTTCGAAGAGGCATGAAATATCCTCCTGCTAACTACTGTTCACTTCCTTATCACCTTTCGCCTTTCGCCTATCAGCAGCATCATCACATTCGGCAAGCGCAAACATCCTCCTGATGTTCACTGTTTATCTTACTGCCAAACTCTATCTTCATCATCATGATGTTCAGCATCATCTTCATCAGCAGGATATAAAATATCTGGTTCCTCCAATATATCCTGATGACGACAACTTCAAGCACCTTTCCTTCGATGCTTACGTCACCCCGATATCCGACTACTCAAACAACAGCATCAGGATATGACTTATCCGGTCATATTGAAACATCTTGATGATGTTACCCAAACTTTATGCCGATGACTTATGCCGATGCCAAAACACTTAGCGACAGCAGGATAAACTTGCATAGGGTGATATTCGCAATATCCTGATGACGATGACGTCACATGCACCTGATGACGATGACGTCACATGCACCTGATGATGATGTCAATGCACCTGATGATGATGTCATCCGGATATAAGATCCTTATATCCTCCACAGCATGATAATGAAATATCGGGTGATCTTTTCAATATCCTGATGATGACCTTTCCGGTCCTTAGCCAAAAAGTGAACTTTCACTCCTGCATACATTAGCGATATGCAGATGATGGGCACACACGAAAGATGATCCATATGATGATATACACACTGAGTATATATCTAACTTATAACATCCTGATGCACTTGAAACATACAGTCTTCGTCAGCTTCATAACCCGATCCGGATAGCGATATACTCACAGATGTCGATGCGATTCACTCCGTCTGGAAAAGCACATGCAGACCCCTGTATATCCGTCAGCTGCATGCAAACTCACAGAACCGCACAATTTCACAAAGAGAATATGACGATCGGGCCAGATCACCTTCAGATCAAAACTTAACAGTTTATCTTCCTAAATCCTAGCACATGAGGATGCTAGGTTGATTCATAGCATGCTACCAGCTGATCTCCCACACAATGAAATGCATAAACAGAAAACTAAAATACAACCTAAACTAACATGCATGACCATTCCACCGATTCGCAGAATCAACCGGTGGAAGGGTTGAAAGAATCCATCAACTTGTAATCAGAACGGAAATCAAAACATAAACAACTGATAAACCAGATAATGCAATTGATGAGATCTTATTCAGATGAAACACAAATGTCCTGTTTTTACAACAATGTTTCACAATGTCTGGACTGATCTCTGGATTTCACTTAATCACCAATACAACATAACACAACTACTACTCTCTACTTGACATGATATGATATCTAACCCTAACTGATCTGAGTTATTTATAGCAATATCCTACGAGTACTACCAACTCGATTCCCAGCGGCTGGGAGCTTCCAAACGGCTGGGAGAGGACAGCTCAGACTACCTGATCATGAACTCTAACTGCCTGCACACTCTCCTAGGCTGATCTAATACATATGCATTGGTCCAATGGACCTTATTACATTATGAAATCAAACATGCTAAAAATAGACTAATGTCCTGTCATGCGGACAATATCCTATCTTGTAGGGGTGCTCCTGCACCAAAAAGGGGGAATGGTTGTTGTGGGTGGGTTCTGGAAGGAGATCGAGCCCCATATAGTTAGAGAGTAGCAATTTAGGAATGAAGGGGAAACAGTCCGAAGAAAAAAAAATGGTTGATAGCGAATAACTCAGGTGGGTATAGTAGATGGAAGATTGGAGGTGAGGTGAAGGGGAGTGCAAACAAAAGAAAAAAGAGTCACCTTCGAGGAATCGATCCAAGGCACTAGAGCAATTTTTATAGGTATTTGAATTAGTTCTTTGTTTTTCTAGCACAGAAACAAAAAAATTGTTGCCAAAACTGAAACCCCATTACAACCTTTTTAGAAAAATATGCCAAAATTTATGTAAACATTTCTAAAGCATTTTTAGGAATCTGAAGGACCCTAGTAAGGATTTAAATATCCCTTTTTGATGATTCTTGGTCCTATTGTTGTTTAAGTTTTTTTCTTCCCATACTTCCAATTTTGGTGAAAATTGCCTTGTAATGGCTTGGCTGTAACATCTGATAGCTATCACTGCAAGAGTATGAACTGCTTGGCATGTGCAATTAAAATGATGAATGTACATCAATTTATTCTAACACTTTTTATTTATTTATAAGAGGATAATATTGCAAATAAATTGTATGATATCAATAATGAGAAAAGCATGAGAAGACAATTATAATTTATATGTGACAATGAACCATATTAAAGACACTATTATAGTGACAAGGAAATAAGATGGTGAGTGAAAAATATGGTTGGTTTGAAGCTAGAATCTATGAAGACCCTGTTTCCACTTCATTCTAGACCAAAATTTTTTTTGCAAAAAATAAAATATGGGAGTTACAAAATATGGAATCCAAGTCGTTCAATTCCTTGAAGTAATCTTAAGCATTGGTCCAGTTTCAAATATGTAATATACTATTCATTTATGCATTTCTAATATCAATTTGCATTGTGAATAGAAGTTTGGTGTAGGGATTGGAGTATATTTCTCCCTTTTATTTTACTTTACTGTATTTTGAAATTAAATATCCCTGCTTCCATCATGTTTTCTTTCTTTATGAAACTCTATCTACATGCTGGTATTCGGTTTGCTGGGCTTTTTAGTTATCATGGCATTCCTCTATTGTAGTGTTAATGTATTTGTTTGGCCTCTAGAGGATAGAATGATGACAACTGGAATGCATACAATAGCATATATTTTTTGTAATTGTTGTGGGTGGATCATTGGCTGAAAATGTGTATGTCCTGGGGCCTAAACTTATGCAACATAAGTTAAATACTTAGTTAATAGGTAATTCAGTGTATAGCTTTCTCTAACAATGAAAGTTTGCAAGATTTCTAAGTGGATGAGTCTAAAATGGGTAATCATGGGTGTGTAGTAAGTCAAATATGTCAGGATAGATCCATTTGCTGACCAAGATAGAGTGAAATTTGGGAAGATACCTTGAACATTGCTGAAAGTGTTACTACTTTGGTTAGTCTTCTAGCAGTACCTTTGTATTCTCTTGTAACACTTCTGAATGAGTCCTAATCATGTGATTTTCATGATCCCCCATCTAGGTATCTCAGCCATAGAACTTTCATTTTGCTTGAAATGGTATATAAGGAGATTTAGATGAACATTCATCAATTTTTAAGAATTATTTTATAAGGTTGCTTAATTTGTTTGATGGAACAAGTGCAATCTAGTTCAAGTAATAACTTAATACTGATGAACTGATTACATGTGAAATAAAATAGAGTGATCAAAGTTGAAATAAAATTTGAAGGAGAAATCTTGAAGCTACGAAATTTTCAAGCATTTGGTTAATTCTCAATTGATCTATAATTGACTTAGTTATATTCCATAGCTAATTCATCAACTAGAGCCTTTAATTATGTACATCTATCTTGTTGAATTATGATATCTAAAATGATCTGTAATTAAGCATAGATATTCCTTAGCTAATTCATCAACCCTTATAATAGTGAATTATGCTTTCTCTTGCCACTCTATCTCATGTTTTTACAGAATGCTATGGTCTGCAACTTTCTTGCACACTCTTCTACATTATATTTATAGACTGTAATTTAGATTGAGTGCACTAAACTTTTACAGGACTCTCAAAACTGCCCTGCCAACATTAGGTAGGAACTATGTTGCACTACAGCTCTTGTTTGTCTTTGACCTATTCTCTAATCGTTGCTTTGGTGGTGGTAGTTTACTCATGCCTTCTCTAGAACATTGGTGGTGTTCTCATAGTGCTTGGAACAAATTTCACCAATATTCAGACCAACGAAGAAGTGGCCATCAAGCTTGTAAGATTCTAACCCTGTTTTACATTTATCATTGTAGCCTATTTAAATGTGAATCCTAGGGCTGATGCAACAATTTTTGTGGATATCTATTTAGTTTGAAGTGTAGGGTTAAATTGTTCTTTTTTGACCCATTGATTTTAGAGTTCTTTTGGGGTTTAGGGTGATTGCTAATGAATAATAATGCCAATGGCAGCATGTAAACCATAAAGTTTGATATGTAGCCTTCGTATCTTGTGAATTACAAGTTTTATTTCAATTCAAAACAATGAAGAAGGCGTTTGGATCACCTCAAGAACTGAGCATCAGGTATCCTTCTAGAAGGGCTGAGATTAGCCATCCTCTATGAAGTAATCAACAACTCCAACACAAAATGTATGCATTACATTTCTCTTCAATTTCTTATAGAAATATATCACATTTAATGTTTTTTTTAATTGAGTTTGAGATCGTCATTGGTTTGTCATTGTAGGGGGATAGGTTTATTGCTCATAGAAGTTTCATAGATTTTGATTGGGCTTGGTATCTGGAAAATAAAAGAAATATCATTGGAGATTCATCCTCCATGGAAGCATATAACAAGGAGTACACAACTAGTTTGGTGAAGGATTCTAGTAAAATGTCAAGAATCCTAAGCTTTAGTAGAAAGCCATCTATAGAGGGATTGCAATCCATGTATTCAGAAGCTCTGTCTATTGATGCTAGGACCAGACCCAGTAGATCACATAGTCTCTACATACCTCAAGTAAGAGTTATTCCTATTTTTCTTTTTAAAATTATGATTGTTTTGTGAATACTTCAGTGTCCTAACTATTTTTTTAGATTGAATAGACAATCCACTTAGGCAGGTTTAGGGTTGGTTGAAAATTAGATAAATTGCACACCCATTCCTCCTCTAACAAAATTCTTCTATCTTTGCTACTTTTATGGACATCTCACCCCTCTAGTGCTCCCCAGCTACTAGTTTTGTTTTTTGCCTTCACATCGATACTTGCACCATAAAATTGTCTTTGTCTATCTTCACTTCTTTCCCCTGGACAAGTCAAATACATGTCAATTATAGATTAATAGTAGTCATTTGAGGTCATATCTGATTCAATGGAGCTTGCAGGCATTTTTCTCCCCCAACAATCTACCTTCCCTTCCATTCCAAGTTGCCCATACCTTAAATATTAAATGCAATATTTTCATGCCTTTAATGGGGATGTGACATATGAGTATTATGTTGATATTATTTGTGAGGAATTTTTTTAATTATATCTTACAAATATGATCTAGATATAATCAAATAATTAAATAAATTAAATGTAGATATAAAAATTTAAAAAATGGGTAATCGAATAATAATAGGAGTGTTTATTTGTTTATCATGAGATGGCAACTTGACTTTGTAGTTGATGTTGTTAGTGCATTACGAGAGGTAATTAGAATTAAATATTTGAATTCAAATAAGAGATCAAAAGGTTGCAATAGGACTTTGTAGAAATATATGCTACTATATATGGTTGTGACATGCAATTTAGTCTACTTGCCACAAGTTGCTTTATTGTTGACATGCCCTCCTAAACTCGCTTGCCTTCTTCTTGAACCTATTTTTGAAGACGACTATGTTAAAAATACAATAGGGCTAGCTTCAAGATAAGAGAAGTACTAAACTTTTCTTGGTAGGAGTCAAGCCCTAGATGATGAGCATAAATTCACAGTCACACCACACCAATGATGAAGATGCAAAAATCTAGTGTCTTGGTGTAATGGTGTAGTGTCTACATGCAAATATATAGCTTTTGAATGCTCTCAAGTTGAATGATCTTTCAATATCGTGCTTTCTCTGAATAATTTTTAATTGATTTCTAATGATATAGGAATGTTTACAAATACATGTCCATATCCGTATAATCCAAAAAATTTCATGCACATGATGACTAGATAACAACCAGCTTCAGAAAGGGTCAACTCAAAAGCAAGAACTTTAGAATTTGAATGAGGTAGATTAAACCACACCATAGAGGCTAATTCCACTTAGAAAAACACTGTGAATAAAGATTAGTTTGAATCAAGAATATTTGTAATGATAACTTATTGATAAATTTTAGTATAAAGGTTAATTTGTACAACAAATAAATTAAAAATTGCATACACTTAAAATGATATAAAATAAAAATATAAAAAATATATAATATAAACTTTGATCTCCTTATATTAACATAACTATTAATGCTAAGAGGCATTTTACAATGGCAGCAAGTGATGGAGTGTAATGGTGTGTACTTGTTAATAAAAACTCTTACCTTTTACCTTACTTCATGTCCTAACTTCAAAATATTTCAATCATCGGGCCCTGTTTAAGCCCTATTTTTGGATGTTCGTATACGTTGTTTTCTAGTACCACTTGATTTTATTGTGGATGGTGCCTACCTAGATGTCGTTTCTTGCAGTGCATACATGTTTTTGTTTCTATTGTCTTTGCATACCTTTATTTCAAGGATCCAATGGTAACAATTAAAATCATTTTGAGAGGTGAAGCAACTTTTTTTATTTTATGCATGTCTCTTGTTGGTTATATGTTTTAATCTTTAAATTTTGGCACAACTTTTTGACATAAGATTATTAACATGTATGCCAAGTGCAAAAGTAGGCAGTCACATGTTTCACCAAATGCAATGAAAATGCCTCCAACCCCATCAGATCATATTTGCTAGCATACTTGCAGCCTGTGCCAAAATGGGAGCTTTAGAACAAGGTATGGACTTCCATCAAACTATAAAGGATGGAGTAATTTCATCATATGTCATAGTGGCCACTACCTTAGTAGACATGTATGCAAAATGTAGAAACATGCACGAGGCACATTAACTATTTTCCACATTTCACATTTGGAAGTTTGTGCAACTTTAAGGAATTCTCAAGAAAATGTGGTCTCATGGAATGTAATGATTGAAAAAGATACATGTAAAATGGATTTTTTGAAAAGGCTTTATAAACTTTAAAGAAAATGCTATTGGTAGGCACAAAACTAGACTCTGCAACCTTGGCCAACATCCTTGCAGCCTATGCAGAAATGGGATCTTTGGAACATGGTGTAGACATCCATAAAAGCATAATGGAATGGGTTTTTTTGTTAGATGATGTTATTGCAAGTGCCTTTGTGGACATGTATGTGAAATGTAGAAGTAGAGACAAGGCATGTGATCAATTTGACAAAATGCCTCAAAGAAATGTAGTGTCATGGAATGCCATGATTGAAGGATATGTTCAACATGGCTTTGTTGAAAAGGCCTTAGAAAATTTTAAGTAGGGTATGGGCATCCATCGAAGCATAATTGAAAGTGGATTTGTTAGATGATGTAGTTACAAGTGCCACTTCTGATCACCATGGGCTTTACAAGAACTTATACACAAAAGTCAATAAAGAAGAATTTATGCAAAAATCTCTCTTGAATAATTAAAAATTGTGATTAATTTTCTGTGTGGCTTGTATTGTGTGGATGAGATTTCAAGTTCCTTATAGTTTCCTATGGATTTAGAAACTTTCAAGAAAATGTAATTGGCAGGTGCAAAACCAAACTCTACAACCTTTGCCATCATCTCCAACCTATGCAAAAATCGAAGCATTGGAACATGGTATAGATATCCATTAAAGAAAGGGTTTTTTGTCATATGTTGTAGGTGTAGGTGCCTTGGTTGACATGCATACAAAATTTAGAAGCATAGACAATGCATGTGAACAATTTGACAAAATTTCTAAAAGAAATATTGTGAGAACAATTAATTTGCTTTGCCAAGGCATCTATGAGGCCTAAATGAGTAAATATATTTGGTCTTATGGTCTTATGCCAAATACAACATCCTATGTAAACATATTTTCTAAACATTTAGCAAGGGATGCACATAGCTATTTTTAGTTATAATTTTTACTTTAGTGGAAAGTTGCATTTCATGGAACTATTCCTCATTGTGTACACTAAACTCAGTTGGCACTAGCAACCCACAACATTTATTACAGTTAATAGAATTTATTACAGTCAAACATAGTAGTTATAACACTGCTATTTATTGTAGTCAAAAGCATTGAAATTGAATTAAAGACTGACCCTTCTAATGTCACAGCCCCATTTTGCCTATGTTGGCCTTTTTTATAACACAAAATACATGTACATGTGATTTTTCATAATCACATCAAGTAGACCTCACCCTACAGATTTGTTGATGTATGATTTGATAATGGCCTTCACTAAAGGAGCTCAAATAGCCAAATAGTGTGATGTTTGAGAGCAATGTCAATTCTTTCATGCAACCCCTGACATAACTGATAAATTATTTTGCAACTTGGACCTTCATTTTTTATAAGTTTTTATGTCACATGAAAATCTTATTCAACTGGTACTAGGGGACTACTACTACAACTTTAGGTAGAGGGCAAATTACTAACTGGCAAGCAGAAGGAAGAAGCTCACAGGTTGGCTTTAATGAGAGAGAAGTTCATTGCCCAAAGTGGGGGTTTATCTAATGTTTCAAGGGAGGAACAAATTGCTTCAACACCCAAGAAACCAAACATTGAGACAAAGAAGAAAAAGTGTGGTCCTACTACTACTAATTCTGCAGCTTCTCAGCAGGCTATGCTAACAACAGACCATGATATCCAAGATAAAACTCCTCAAGAGGCATATGATAGTAAAGTAAAGGAAGAGGTCAATGCAATGATAATTGAGCCTATTGAGAGTGAGGATCATATGGATGTGGAGTAGGAGAAAATGGAAACCAAAGAGGAGGAAAATGATTGGGATGCTAAAAGTTGGGATGAAAAAGATGTGGCTTTACATGTTAAAAGTGCTTTTGCTAAAGAGGAATAGAGTTCTATAAGCAACAAAGTTATCAAGATTTCTATTGGGCATACATCTAAGTTTGTTGTAGTAAAAAATACAACTACATCTGTGCCCAAATCAACACCCATGTCGAGTGTAGAAAAGCCTGCCCCTCCTGTTAAACCATCTTTGTCTATAAAGTAGGTTTAGTAAGTGCAACCTGAAAGTGAAGAAGACTCTAAAAGTAAAGAAACTGAGAGTGAAGATGAAAACACGAAGGATAACAAGTGACAGGCAACATCAAGGAAGCGAGAGGTGAGGAAGGTAGAAGCACTATCGAAAAGGAATGCGGATGATTTGTGCTCGCCTATTTGTTGCATTCTTGGTCATATCAATACCAGCAAGACAAAGTTGCTTGATTGTATTCGGCAGACAAATGTATAGGAAGGTGAAGTAGGAGGGATCACTTAGAAAATTGGAGAAACATATTTTCCAATGGAAAACATATGTGAGAGGACAAAAGAGTTGAAGGCAGATGCTAATTTAAGGGTACTTGGTTTGCTAGTAATTGGCACTCTTGGGCATGAATCTTTCACAAATTTGAGAGCTTGAGGTTCTAGCTTATGTGATATTGCTATATTGGATGTTGATATTATGCATGGCTTGGAACCACAAACACTTAAGTTGCTAAACCTTTTAAAAATGTGACATACGCCCTTTGTAGTTTCCCTGAATAAGGTAAGTCTGTATGGTAGTTTCAATGTGTATTCAATATCTATTTGCCATTAATTTTCATGAAAAATTTCCTACCTTGAAAATCACTGACACAAAAGGCTTTCACTGTGTGCTTGACTTATTAAGGTGGATAGGCTCTATGGTTAGAAGGCTCATCCAAATGCTCCTATAAGAATGACCTTTAAGCAATAGTCAAAAGATGTTCAAAATGAGTTTGAACACCAGCTCACTGAGGTTTGGCTTTGTACAAGCTTCATTTTTCTAATGGGATCTAGAACATACAATTATAGAATGAAAAAGTCTATCTCTAAGGAAGAGATGAATTGGTGATGTGACGTCATATTAATAAATGCCATATATCAATATTTCAAGAAAATTTTCTTCTTATTAATAGGATACAGTTACTAAAATTGACATTATTATTAACTAGAGGTGCTCTTCTAGATAATGGCTAAAGATTTATGTAAAATAGCCAAAGACTAAAATCTTGAAACATGAAGGCTTAGGTTTTCCTGGAAAGATTACTCCTTAAATGACAACAAATACAAACTTTATTCTGGGTTCATTTCTTGTTCAAACTTTTGTATAACTCAAGATAGTCTTTTAACTTTTTAAGTAGCATGCAATCATTGTTATTAGCAAGGTTTCCAATGTGACAACTATGTCATGTGCCTACCAAAGACTAGCCCATTTTGCATGTGTTTGATATGTCATATCAGACAAAGATCAAGTTGAATTAAGATTATGTGGATTACAAACCTATTCAAAGGCACCAAAGCTCAAGATGGGAGATGCTAGCCAAGATCCTAGAGTTTGGCTCAGCACCTACCAATTACATTAACTTAAAACATTAATGGCATTTTTAGTAAGCCAAATTTGTGCCAATTAGGCAAAGATTTTAGGTAGTGGAACTACATTTTGATGAAGCACTTGAAACTCAAATGTACCATTTTGTGTACCCTTCATCAATACTTGTGTAGGTGTGCCAGATCTCCTTATGTTACTTGTGCAGTTAACACAAAAAAAGATAGAGGAAAAGATTATGTACATTAGTGAAGTTTAGGTAAGGTTCATTCTAATTATAACCTCTTGAGACTTTGCTAAGATGAATGCATTAGTTTATTCATTGTCAACAGTACCGTTGGAAGTATAGCTGATGTATTGCTAACATTTGATTGTTTGTGGCCTTAGATGTTTGCAGTAGTTTCTCTGCATGAATTTATGTTGGATGGATGTTGGTTTATTTCTTCCTTGTATAATTCCACATGTAAATGTTTATGTAATGTCACTTTAGCCAAGAAATCTTCTTGGCCATACGAGAGGTGTAGATTGAGTTGAGTTGAAGATTTAATGATCTAGCTTCCTCCAAGATTCTATTCGGTGTCCTTTTAGGGGTTAGCTTTCATTCATGCCAATAATCACCATAGAACCTTGAGTACCAGGATTTGCACACTTTGCAAGATCTTTAGGCTTAGCACCAACACTGGGACATCCTTATCGGGATATCGGAGAGACTCACAGATGGATCACTCTGAAGAGTTTGAGTCACACCGAAGTCAAAGCTTTGAAGGGACAATAAGACTCCTCATTCTGATGCAGCTTGGTCCTCCTGATTATGGAAATGGTCCCACCATGAGCACAAGTGGCATTCCATGTCACCGCTATGTGAACAAAATATGACAACATCATTTTGGATTATCGAAGAGACTAGATCCAAGGTCATAGTGATAACACCATGTCCTACTGAAAGTGTTCATTACAGCCATCAAAGGGACACCAAAGGGACTCCTACCGATGCATATAACTTGGGCATAAATTAACCTAGATTAATTAGTCAATTTTTCTATGAAAACTTATACACACATGGTTGTAGAGAGAAATAATACATATATTAAATATATTAATATAGATGAGAGCTATACATACTTCAATCACATGAGTAACCCTTATAGGATTACAAGTACAGTTGATTGTTATGTGTGCATGGTTGACCTTCTTGATAGTGCTTGCAATCTTGAGGACACCCTAAATGGTGTGCTCATGGTAGGAGGGTTCACATAATGAACTATCTGGACCATGTAGCAAGAGTAAACAAAGTGGAAACAACTCAAGGAAATAGAACAAATGCAGATTCAGTCATTCAATATATCATAGAATTCAAAATGGAGATTTGCTGGTAATATACGGGCTTATAATTAGGGCTCACAGGCTTGATTACATACATGCACAAGATAAAGCTTTGAAGTACTCTTGCATAAAATCTAAACTATCAAACTTCTAAATCATTAGAACTACTTTCCTAAGGATCTATTACATCATTATATATCAATTTCAAACCAATAGATTCCTCTGTGTCAGCTAAGGAAGGTCACAAACTCCAAAGAAGAGATGTAACATGTTCATAGATAGGTCGGACCTAAATGCATAGAACACTTCTTCAAATAAAAGGAACAATGTACAGACCTCCGAGGAAGGTCAACCATGAACCAAGGATCATCAAATGACATGTCAATAGGATCTACAAGTCAAGGAATGATTGGCAAGCCTTCTCCTTTAGCTGATTTGTCTGAGACTGTCAGGATGCTCTGCTCTGAGAGAACAGTTGATATTTTGATGGTGATATCTTTCCGGTAACTAATCCAAATGCTCTAAATTCTTGATATGATGTAGATGAATGAATGTAGATGCTAAGTCTAGATCTTCCAAATGAGAAATGCCAAAACTAGACCACAGGCTGAAAACTACTACTGACTGAGTTGCCTGAACTGAACTGGAAAATGAAAGAACTGAAATACAAATGTTTTTGGTTGATGCAAGATTACTCTTGAACCAAGGATGCTCCTGCATCAGACATCTGGGGTTATTGAAAAAGTGAGTCCCTCACTTTGCTAGGGCTAGGGGAGAACCAAGACAGTCCACCTCATCTTGAGAAATCCATGATGAATCTTCTTCCGGTTTGCCTTTCCACTTCACAAGATATTCTTTGTATTGTCTTCCTCTAGTGCTGCATCCAACTCTGCTGTCCAAAATGTCTTCTATCTGCTCTGGTGCTTATTGTGGTAACTGCTTCTTCAAGTCTTCTTCCATCCTGTCACTGAACTCTGCTTCATGATACTGATAAATATCTGCAATGTTGAAAATAGGTGAAATACCCAATGTCTTCAGTAATTCCTCCTGAGTATCCTACAAGGTCCAAACTTCTTCATCTTCAACTTGTTATAAGTTTGAACTGGAAATCTTTATTTTCTCAAATACACCATCACTTCATCTCCAACTTCAAATTCCTTATGTCTTCTCTTCTCATCTTCTTTCTCTTTGTACTTACTGTTCATGTTCTCCAAATGCTTCTTCACCTGGTTATGCACTATCTTCATATGATCTACAAATTCTTCTGCTTTTGCACTCCTCTTTTCTTCTATACTGATATATCTTAATTCTACAACTCCTCTTGGATTCACTCTGGTAACAATCTCAAAATGTGTTCTTTCAGTACTTCTTGGTGCAGGAGCACCCCTTCATCAAGTTAATTAGCTAAGGGAGAAGCCTACATTCTTAATAGGTTGTTATGAATTTACTTTGTAATAAGGTCTATTTGACCAATGCATGTTATTTTTGGGTTGTTTCTATCTTTTGGACACTTGTCAATCTGTAAATGATAAGGTTGTTAGTTAGTTAGTTATGTCTCCTAGCCGCTTGGAATTGTCTCCCAGCCGCTGGGAATCCAGTCAGTACTACTCCTTATGAGTTGTTAAATAGTTTAGTTTAGATCGATAAAAAGATATAGATTAGAAATGAGAAGTTAGACAGAGCAGTGATTGTGAAATTGAGTTGTACTGTGAAAATAGACATTTGTATTCATCCTCAGAATAATAAAGAAGATCCTATTTTGCATTCAAATTCCATTTGTATAGTCGATTTCTGTTTTACAATCGATATGGGGTTTTTCCATTCCACTGGTTGATTACTTCGTAATCAATGGAATGGCTGTATACATGCTGAGATGAACCCTAGCATCCTCATGTGCTAGGTTGTTAAAAGTTAGAAAAATCTGTATGTTTGTGGAAGGAATAGTTAGGCCATGTCACGTGGGTTTTTTGACGTTACAGATAGTTGAAAACCTGGTGTTTGAACCAATTCCAATGGACCAACAAATTTCAGTTCCACGGTGATAACAGACAGTACATCAGGTTCCGTAGCTGATTGAAGTTAGGTGGAAAAGTCTTTGTTTGAACCTTTGGCGAAAGGTTCAACGGTTCAGAAGTAAATCAGGTTCATTTTGGCTCAATGAATGCTTGTAAGAAGTTAAATAAAGCTTTGAAGGAGTTTTTGAATCGGTTAAGTGTTTGCTTGAACCTTTGAATTGGTTCAATAGTTCAACTGACCGTTTGGTTCAACCGTTCGGCAACAGAGACAGTGCTGAAGAGCTAGCGACAGTTGAACCATTCGTTGAAGCAGTTCAACGGTTCAATGGGTTGGCAGTTCAACGGTTCAGTGAAGCTGATGGGTTCCTGTGGTTCAATAGTACAACTGTGAGTTGCCATTAACAATTTAAACTAAGTAATTGAGTCAATAGTACTGGTTCAATGGTATGGTTGGCTCAGAGGTTCACCCAAAGCAAAATACTCATATCATAGTGGTACTCACCGAGTTTAGACTCGCCGATAGGGTGGATTTCAGACTTGCCGATAGGGTGGATTTCACCAATGGAAAAACACACATAGAAAATTGTATGTTAGCGACTGATTAAAAATTAGTTTGCCATGATTCACTGCCCACTCTGCATCATAGTGGTATAAGAGCAAAGGAGTATCTTCTGGGAAGATAAGAAGATGGAATGTCAGACAAAGAGGGATCATCAGAGCTCCCAGCAAGGATGACCAATGTTGAGTTGGCTATCCTAGTAAAGAAGCAGATTGCAGAGAGCATAGCAGTGAAAGCTTAGAATTAGGCCTTGAAAGATGAGTTGGAGAAATTGAGGGACAAAGTAGGTTCTGGTAAAGATGATGATAGGGATGAAGAGGAGATCCCTAGGTGGGAAGAGGTAGACATTCCTGTAGACCAGAGACCCTTATTGAATGCCCTCAAATCCATGGAGAGGAGAACCATGGATGTGAAACTGGATTTGCCAGTGTTTACAAGAAAGATGGATCCTGATTCAGTGATGGAGTTGATAGACTCATTGAATAATTTCTTTAAAACAAAAGATATACTAGAACATCAGAGGGTGAAGATGGCTCAGTCTAAGATGAAAGAGGTTGCACTAACTTGGTGGAATTTCATCCAAGATGACAAGGTGAAAGAAGGAAATAACAGAGTTGCTACTTGGAAGAAGATGGTGGCTTTAGTGAAGGAAGCCTATGTTCCATTGGATTACAACATCCAATTACACAAGAGGAGACAAAATTTGAAACAGAAAGATTTAGATGTCAGCTCATACACTGAAGAGTTCATGAAACCATGTGTCAAGACAAAGTTGAAGGAGAGTGAAGAGGAGAAGGTGGCAAGGTATCTCAATGGATTGAGATTTACCATCCAGGAAGATTTAAATCTGCATAATCCAGATATAGTTCAGAAGTGCTACCAATTGGCACTTAAAGTGGAAGAGAAATTAAAGAGAAGGCAAGAATAGAATAATAGAGGAAGAGGAAGATAGAAAAGAGGGGGAAGAAGTCCATTTAGAGGCAGAGGAAATGGATTTGGACACCAAGGTGAATCCAATCAAGAAAGTAGCAAAGGAGACAACAATCAAACTCAAGGAAGTTACAATCAAAAAGGAAATTTTAGAGGTAGAAGACCACCATTTAGAGGGAGATCTCAGGGTAGAGGACCTCTCAGATGTTACAATTGTAATCAAGAAGGCCACATAGCTAGCAGATGTCCAGAAAAAGCAACAACGTCAATGGGAGACAAGAGGACAAATCTGATCCAAGAATCTGATTGTCAAAGTATGACAAGCTCAAACACTTATCAAAGTGTGAATGCTCCTAATGGTTATGGGTATCCTAAAAAAGGAGAATCTTTGATGATTAGAAGAGCAATGACCACCATAAAGGTTTCTAATAGAGAACCCCCACAGAGAAAGTCTCTTTTCAAAACTACTTGCAAGGCCAGAGGTAAGGTATGTAAAGTTTTGATTGACTCTGGATCTACTGAGAATTTTGTGTCTATTGAAATGGTAGAAAAGATTAAGCTTAGGAGGCTGCCACATCCTTGGCCATAGAAGATTTCATGGCTCACTCAAGGTCAGTAAATAGTTGTAGAAGAACAGGCTTGGGTGGAGTTTCAAATTGGACCATACAAGGATAAATTGTTATTTGACATAGCTCAGATGGATGCTTGCCATCTCTTATTCAGAAGACCATGGCAATATGATTTGAGAGCACAACATGATGGAGTTAGAAATACTTATTCAATCACCAAGGATGGTAAGGTGATAGAATTACTACCATTGATGGAGAAGGAGGTAGAATCAAAAGGAAAAGAAGTCAAGGTAATGTTGGTAGAAGGCAAATAGTTCATGACAGAAATAGTAGAAGAAGGAGCAATTGCATATGCTCTAATTCCATGCCTAAAAGTGAATGAGGAACAACAACAAGAAGTCAAGGGAGAGAAAAGAAAAAGGTTTATAGATCCAGCTGTCCAAGAGCTATTGGACAAATACAAAGGCATCATCTTTGATGGAATGCCAAGGTCTCTACCACCTATAAGAGATATCAGCCATTGCATAGATCTGATTCTAGGATCTACACTACCAAACAAAGCAGCATACAAGCTTACCCCAGAATAGAATGCAAAGGTAGCAAGATAGATTGAGGAATTGTTGGACACAGGCCTAATTGGCAAAAGTTTAAGTCCATATGTAGTACCAGCTGTACTAGCACCAAAGAAAGAAGGCACTTGGAGACTTTGAACTGATTCAAGGGCTATTAACAAGATCATGATCAGGTATAGGTTCCCCATACCTAGGATAGAGGATTTTCTTGATTGTTTAGGAGGTGCCAAATATTTCACAAAAATAGATTTGAAAAGTGGCTATTATCAGATTAGGATTAGGCCAGCTGATGAATGGAAAACTGCATTTAAGACCAATGAGGGGTTATATGAGTGGAAGGTCATGCATTTTGGTTTATCCAATGCCCCTAGTACTTTTATGAAGTTGATGAATGAGGTCTTGAGGGAATACATAGGCAAATTTGTCATTGTATATCTTGATGACATTTTGATTTTTAGCAATACAAGGGAAGAACACCTCAAACATGTAGACCCAGTTCTCAAAAGGTTACATGAAGAATAGCTAATGATCAACTTGGAGAATTGTTTGTTCATGCAGGAGGAGATCATCTACTTAGGTTTTGTAATCTCACATAACAAATTAAAAATGGATTAAGAGAAGGTAAGTGCCATATTATCTTGGCCAACTCCTAGAACTATGAATGATGTCAAAAGTTTCCATGGGTTAGCAACCTTCTATAGGAAGTTTATAAGAGGGTTTAGTCATGTCTATGCACCCATGCTTGATACCATAAAAGGAGGACAGAAGTGCAGATTTACTTGGACAAAGGAAGCAGATGATTTATTTGAAACATTGAAGAAGAAAGTGGCACAACAGCCTGTTGGTGCCTGCATGAGCAGTCAGTTTTCAAGCATATAAACATGCAGGCACCTTCCCTTAAAATCCAAAATGTTCTAAGTGTTGGACCTCCTCAGCATTTTTCAGCTGCAGCATCATATTTTCTTCGAGGAGGAGGTCATCATCATCATATTTCCAGTTATCACCGTGTTGCTTGCGAGGGTCATCATATTTTCTGCCTGCATGATCTTTCGCGGGGTGATATTTTAACATCGGGTGATCTTTGCTAAGATCATCCTAATGATGTTGCTGTAAAGTTCTAAGTGTGACCCGATATTCATTGGGGTCATCATATTTTGAACATCAGATGATCTTAGTCAATATCATCCTGATGTTGTTGTATCACTTCATGTTCGTTGTTTTATCACCCTGATGATGCTGACGTCTTTCTTATGTCAGGGTGATATCTATTTCTCTGCCTATCTGCATCATGATATTTCTGAAGGAGGGGGTGATATTTTCATATTTGAATATCACCCGGATGTATGTTTGTTCCAGCATCATGATGATGCTGATATCAGGGAGATATCCGCCTGTCGGCTTCGTGCATTATCTAGTGGGGGGTGATCTTTTCAAATATCTGGCATATTCATCTATCACCCCGATCTTATAGTGGAGCTACAGTGCAGCATGATATTTGTGCATCAGGATGATATTTCCAAATATCCGGTTATCTTCCGAATATCATCCTGATGTCGATATGATGATGACATCATCAAGGTCCGGGGGGGTCATATTTCTAACACTGATCATCTTGTGGAGATCCCCCGATATTTGCAAACATGATGATGACGTCATCCGGATATGAGGAGGTGCGCAGTAGGCAGATATGCTGATGACGTCAGCAGGATATGACGGTGACGTCATCAGGATTTTTCATCGGCCAGACTTTTGATATTGGTTAAGCAGGAGGATCTTCCTTTGATGGATCAGGTTGTGCCGATGAAGGTGATTATCATGCAGGTTATATTGCGATATGATGTTGACGTCAGGTTGATATTTTAAGCGAAAGGATATCATGCTGCTGGAGGATGATGATGATGAAAGTCTTATACTAGTGTCGTCAGGAGCAAAAGCACCGACATCATATATGCTCATGACCTAGTATATAAAGTGTTAAAGAGGTCGCCGCGGGGGGCATGTGGGATAATTGATATCCTGCATATTTTGAAATATCATGACGATGCATCTTGGCGGGAAATGGTTGCGACGCACAGTTTTCTAGATTTCCCAAGGCCGCGAGTTGGTGCGTCATTAATGGCGATTGTTGCAGAGGTATGGGCGATGGCGTGGACGGATCCAGTACCCGACTGAAGATGTGGATCCCTAGGCGGCGGCGCAAGGCTCGAGATTTCTTCCTGTCTCCTCTCCCACCTGCTGCATTGAATGTTTGAGCACCAATCTGATGATACTGTGTATCTGGCGGGTTTTTTTGGTCAACCATGTAATTAAGGCTGAGCACCTCCTTGCTGTATATAGCAGGTTGTGTTTCTCATTTGAAGGTTGTTGAAAACTGGACATTTTGGCTCTATAATAAGATACAACTGGTTTTGGTTGCTCTGTGCAGCAAAACTTGTGAGTTTATGTATCTCCTGTTGTACGATTTGGCATGAATCCACTGATTTCATGGTTAATCTTATATGAGTAATGTTGTGTTTGCATGTGTTATGCTGATTCTGTCTCCAGTTTTGCATGTATCTTTCTTACTGCAATAGGGATGCCATAAGTATAGAAAGCTTAACACTCTTTATTGGGAGATATCTGTAAGGTAGATATCATGTGTATCCCCCTGAAATCCAGTTTTAGCTATTCATGTTGATCATTCACAGGTGTATGTCTACCGACTCCAAGCCCTAGATAGGCACCAATCTAGCTCTGTGTTGAGGTTATACACCATGTCCAGCCTTGCATCCAATCACCATATCAAACCATCTCATCCTTCCACCTGTTAGTTGTAGGAGTAGGATTAGGAACCCCCTGCATGCTCTCATCCCCAACCAGACATCATGTCCAAGAATGTTGCCAACCTTGTGATCTATCATACAGATCTTGGTCCATACATGAGAGTATTCTGCCTGTTGTTGTCAAGTTAAATCTTTCTATCTTTGAGCTAGTCAAGGTTACATCTTGAGTTATAGGGATACCCCCCTTGGTGCGGCAGAACCAGAAGTGAAGGGGAGGCAGCTCACGCAACCTCCTGTATTTAGTTGGCTGAATCTGCCTGTGCATTAGAAGTGGCAAACCCTAATGCTGATTCAGGAAAAAACCAACACAGCCAGTCCTTGCACTTCCTGATTTTAACAAGATTTTTTAGGTTGAATGTGATGCAAGTCACATGGCAATTGGAGCAGTACTCAGTCAAGAAGGGAGGCCTATTGCATTTTTTAGTGAGAAATTAAATGATGCTAAGAAAAGATATTCATCCTATGATTTGGAGATGTATGCTCTAGTCCAGTCACTCAAAAAGTGGAGGCATTACTTGATGCCAAAATAATTCATAGTGTTCACAAATAATCAGGCCCTTAGTTTCATAAACAGCTAGGAAAAGCTGAACCATAGACACATGAAGTGGGTGGAAACTTTGCAAGCTTTCACTTTCACACTCAAGCACAAGAAAGGGGTCAAGAATAAGGTAGCAGATGCTTTGAGCAGGAGGGTTCTCACCATAAATCAGATTCAATTGGAAAGTGTTGGGATTGATTCCTTAAAGACGTTGTATGATGATGATGAAGACTTTGGGGAGATTTACAGAGTATGTACTTCTTTTGGAGATAAATATCATGCAAAATTCTCTGAATTTCTGATCCAGGATGGATTGTTGTTCAAAGGTGGATAGTTGTGCATTCCACGATGTTCTATGAGACTGAATATCATTAAGGAGAAGCATTGTGGAGCCATGGCAGGACATTTGGTCTAGATAAGACTTTGGATCTTGTGAAAAGGCATTACTTTTGGCCAAAGCTACAATTAGATGTTAGAAAATTTGTGGAGACATGTGTGATCTGTCAGAAGGCAAAAGGAAGATCTACTAATGCATGTTTATATCAACCATTGCCCATTCCTTCTAGACCATGGGAAAGCATAAGCATGGATTTTGTGTTGGGTTTACCTAGAACCAGGAAGAGATATGATAGTGTCTTTGTTGTAGTTGACAGATTCAACAAAATGGCACATTTCTTACCATGTAAAACCACTTGTGATGCTTCATATGTTGCAGATCTATTTTTCAAAGAAATTGTGAGAATACATGGATTGCTATTGAGCATAGTGTCAGATAGAGGTGTGAAGTTTATTGGTCATTTTTGGAGGACTCTTTGGAAGAGGCTTGGAACCAATTTGTCTTTCTCATTAGCTTATCACCCTCAGATAGATGGACAGATTGAAGTAGTCAATCGATCATTAGGAAATTTGCTCAGATGTCTGACAAGACAGCATGGAGAGAAATGGGATGACATCCTATCACAGGCAAAATTTTCTTATAATGACACCATCAATAGAAGTACAGGAAAATCACCTTTTCAAGTAGTATATGGAATTCATCCCAGAGGAATTTTGGAGTTACGAGATATACCTGTAGGATAGTCTATTAGTGCAGATGGAGAAGCTTTTGCAGCAGCAATCAAAGAGGTGCATGATCAGGTCAAGACCCACCTCTAGCAAACTACACTAAAGTATAAAGAATATGCTGATAAAAAGAAGAGAGATGTACAGTTTGAGGTTGGAGATTTGGTATGGGTTAATCTGAAAAAGGAACAACTCCCCAAAGGAAAACATACCAAATAATGCAGAGGAAGATTGGACCATGTCAAATTTTGAAGAAATGTGGACATAACGCTTATGAAATCCAACTTCCTTCTGATCTTGGATTGTCACCTATTTTCAATATATGTGATTTAACTCCATACAAACATAATGTAGATATAAAATAGGAACCATTACAGGGTCCAACAGAAGATGATATTCTTAAACATGATCCACCAAAATTGAAGAAGATTTTAGACTCAAGAATGGCAAAGAAGACCAAGAACAAAGAGTATATGGAATATTTGGTGGCTTGGCAAGGGACACCTGATTCAAAGGTAGTTTGGATGACTGAAGGGCAGATCATCAAACAGGGTGTAGATCTTCAAACTCTCATCTCAAGTGGACTTGAAACTTCTTTTCTCGGGGAGTATGGTGCAGGAGCACCCCTTCATCAAGTTAATTAGCTAAGGGAGAAGCCTACAGTCTTAATAGGTTGTTATGCATTTACTTTGTAATAAAGTCTGTTTGACCAACACATGCTATTTTTGGGTTGTTTCTGTCTTTTGGACTCTTGTCAATTTATAAATGACAAGGTTGTTAGTTTGTTAGTTAGTTATGTCTCCTAGCCACCTGGAATTGTCTCCCAGCTATTAGGAATCCAGTTAGTACTACTCCTTATGAGTTGTTAAATAGTTTAGTTCTGATCGATAAAAAGATATAGATCAGAAAGGGGAAGTTAGACAGAGCAGTGATTGTGAAATTGAGTTGTACTATGAAAATAGATATTTGTATTCATCCTTAGAATAATAAAGAAGATCTTATTTTGCATTTGAATTCCATCTGTATAGTCAATTTCTGTTTTATAGTCAATATGGGGTTTTTCCATTCCACTGGTTGATTACTTCGTAATCGGTGGAATGGCTGTATATATTAGATTAGGTTTTCTATTTTATTTTTGTGCATTTTGTTTTCACAGGATTGAGTGTTGCAGCATGCTAAGATGAACCCTAGCATCCTCATGTGCTAGGTTGTTAAAGTTAGAAAAATTCGTATGTTTGTGGAAGGAATAGTTTGGCCATGTCGCGCGGGTTTTTCGACATTACATATAGTTGAAAACCTGGTGTTTGAACCAATTCCAATGGACCAACGAATTTCAGTTCCACGGCGATAACAGACAGTACATCAGGTTTCGCAGCTGATTGAAGTCAAGTAGAAAAGTCTTTATTTGAACCTTTGGTGAAAGGTTCAATGGTTCGCAAGTAAATCAGGTTCATTTTGGCTCGACGATTGCTTGTAAGAAGTTAAATAAAGCTTTGAAGGAGTTTTTGAATCAGTTAAGTGTTTGATTGAACCTTTGAACCGGTTCAATGGTTTAAAGGGTTCAACGGTTCAACCAACCGTTTGGTTCAATCGTTCAGCGACGGAGACAGTGCTGAAGAGCTAGCGACAGTTGAACCATTCGTTGAACCGGTTCAATGGTTCAACGGGCCGGTGATTCAACGGTTCAGTGAAGCCGATGGGTTCCTACGGTTCAACAGTACAACTGTGAGTTGCTAATAACAATTTAAACTAAGTAATTGAGTTGATAGTACTGGTTCAGTGGTATGGTTGGCTCAGAGGTTCACCCAAAGCAAAATACTCATATCGGTGTGATAGAGTTTAGACTCACTGATAGGGTGGATTTCACCAATGGAAAAACACACATAGAAAATTATATGTTAGCAACTGACTAAAAATTAGTTTTCCATGATCCGTTGCCTGCTCTGCATCACTTCTATTTACTAAATTATTGTATGCAAACTCTGTTTGTGAAAGAATCAAATCCCAACTTCTTGTCTTCTCTCCAACCAAACATCTCAACAAGTTTACTAAACTCCTATTCACTACCTTTGTCTTACCATTTGTCTATGGATGAAAAGTTGAACTAAATTTCAAATCTATCTTCATCTTCTTCCAAAGTGTCTTCGAAAAGTACCCAACAAATGTTTTATCTTTGTCTGAAACTATACTCTTAGGTAATCCATGCAATCTCACAATCTCCTTGAAAAATAGGTTAGCTACATGCACTGCATCAGTTGTCTTCTTACAAGGTATGAAATGAGCCATCTTTGAAAATCTGTGAACCACTGCAAATATTGAATCATGTCCTCTCTATGTCTTAGGCAATCCCATTACATAATCCATGCTTATGTCTTCCCAAGGTCTCTCTGGTACTGTCAAAGGTTTATATAATCTAGTGTTCTAACTACTCCCTTTTGCAACTTGACAAACTCTACAACTTTGCACAAATCTATGAATATCCTTATGTATCTAAGGCTAAAAGAAATTTTCAATTACTAAAGCCATTATCTTATCAATGCCAAAATGTCCTGCCAATCCACCACTATGCTTCTCCTTGATCAAATTATCTCTCATTGAACTTCTAGGTATGCACAACTGACTTCCTTTGAACAACATATCTTCTTGAATGAAATCGTCCAACCACTTACTTCTATCTGTCACAACAAGTTCTTTGCATGCTCTCCAAGGTTCTACAAAATTAGTGTCTCCATCATACATGTTCATTAATTCATCAAAACCCAACACTTCAACTCTCATCTCTGTCAACAAGTTTCTTCTTCTACTTAAGGCATCAGTGAATTTTTTCAATTTACCACTACTATGCTTTAACACAAAAGTATAACTCTGCATGAACTCTACCCATCTCATATGTCTCTGATTCAACTTACCTTGACTATTCAAATACTGCAAAGCTTGATGATCTGTAGACAACATAAACTCCTTAGGCAACAAGTAATATCTCCACTTCTTCAAGGCTTGAATTATGGCATAGAACTCTTGATCATAAACTGAATATCTTCTCCTTGCATCATTCAGCTTCTCACTGAAATAAGCTATAGGTCTACCTTCTTGACTTAACACTGCTCCAATTGCATTTCCACTTGCATCACAATCAACTTGAAATACCTTATTGAAAACTAGTAATGCCAAAATAGGTTGCTCTGTCACTTTCTGCTTCAACAATTCAAAACTTTTATCTACTCTTGATGTCCACTTGAAATCTTTTCTATCACCTCTCATTGTCTCTGTCATAGGGTTACAAACTGAACTGAAATTTCTGATGAACTTCTGATAAAAACTAGCCAAGCCATGAAATGATCTAACCTCTCCAATGCTCTCTAGTGTAGGCCATTCAACAATTGCTCTCACCTTCTCAGGGTCCATCTTCAATCCTTCTGCAGAAATCACAAATCCTAAATATACCAATTCTCCCTTCATGAAAGTACACTTCTTGATGTTTGTCAATAATTTCTCCTCTCTCAACCTCTGCAAAACTTGTCTAATATGCCACAAATGTTCTTCTTTTGTCTTACTAAAAATCAGAATATCATCCAAGTACACAATCACAAACTTACCCAAGAATTTCTTCAAGACTTCATTCATCAATCTCATGAAAGTACTTGGTGCATTTGTCAATCCAAAAGGCATCACTAACCACTCATACAATCCTTCATTTGTCTTAAAAGCAGTCTTCCATTCATGACCTCTGATTCTAATCTGATGGTATCCACTCTTCAAATCTATCTTTGTGAAATATCTTTCTCCACTCAAACAATCCATGATATCATCCATCCTAGGTAAAGGAAATCTATACATAATTGTAATCTTGTTTATTGCTCTGGAATTAGTACACATTCTCCACTCTCCATCTTTCTTCAGTGCAAGCACTGCAGGTACTACATAAGGACTCAAACTTTCTCTAATCAAACCTTTCCTCAACAACTCTTGTATCTGTCTATTCAATTCTTTATTCTCTACTGGTGTCATCTAGTGTGGTTCTTTGTTAGGCAAACTTGCTCCTAGTATAAGATCCATGTGATGACTGATACTCCTTATAGGTGGTAATCCTTTAGGTACATTATCTGATATGATGTCTTCATACTCTGTCAGCAACTCTCTTATCTCATCCGATTCAGTTTCTTTCTTCACCACTTTAGGCTTCTTAGGAATCAAGGCATAGCACATATTTTCCTATTTGAAACCATCCAAAAGTTTCCTTCCATATACCAAACATATTCTAGTATTCCTACATACCACATCTTTAGGATAATCTTCTAAAGGAATCAAAGTAATTATTTTCCCATTTACTGTTATAGTATATGTATTCTTTCTTCCATCATGTATAGCTTTTCTATCATATTGCCAAGGTCTACCCAACAAGATATGACAAACATCCATAGGCATTATATCACACAAGACTTCATCATGATAAGATCCAATATGAAATTTCACCAAACATTGTTCACTCATCAGTACCTTATGATCATCCTAGATCCATGCTATCTAATAGGGCTTAGGGTTTTTCAATCTTTCCAACTTCAGCTTAGTCACTATCTCCTCTGAAACTAGGTTATCTGAACTACCACTATGAATTACAACTTTACAACACTTAGGTCCAGATTTGCATCTAGTTCTGAACAAAATTTTCCTCTATGATGGTTCCACATTTGTCTCTACTTGAAATAGTGCTCTCCTCATCACCAATGATTCTCCTTTCTCTGGATTGTCAATTGAACTAGGTGATTTGACAGGTTCTTCTTCAACATAGGCTGCTCTTCCACTATTTTCTATCTTCTTGCTTGTAATGCCCTGATTACACTCAAATGATCTATATCCTTCACCTCCACACTTGAAAGAAGTACCTCTAAATGTTCTCTTGTCAAATCCTCTTCCTTCTCTTTTGTATCCATCATTCTAGTATGCACTAGGGTTTCCTCTTCGGTAAAAATTTTTGTCATCTCTCCGGTAAGCATTGTTATCTTTGTCATTGTTCTTCAATAGGCTGTTAAACTTATTCTGCTCCACAAATGATCTATCATATCCAGAAAATGTTCTTCCTCTCTGAAATTTACCTCCTCTGCCTCTCTGTCTCTTATTCATCTTCTCTTCAACTTTCAGGGCAAACTGATATGCTTCTTCCAAAGATGTCATCCTTACCAAGCTTAGTTCTTCTTGAATGTTCAATCTCAGTCCATTGATGTATCTAGCCACTTTCTCCTTGCCTTCTTCACTATGTCCTGTCCTTATGATCATCTTATGAAATTCTTCAGTGTACTCCTTCACTGATTTCTCCTTCTGTCTTAGGTTTTGCAATCTCTTCAACAGGTCCAACTCATAGTCAGTAGGTATAAACTAATTTTTCAAATTTGTCACCATCTGGTTCCACTTTGTAATATTTTCTTTTCCTCTTCTATTTCTTTCCAACTAAACTTCTTTCCACCATATAGCAGCATGTCCTTTCAATTTTGTCTTTGCAAATTTCACCTTCTCCAGATCTTCAATCTCCTCATATTCAAAGTATTCTTCCATATCATTTATCTAATCAATCAATTCTTCAGGATTAAAATTACCAGTATAGTTCGGTACATCAACTCTAGGTCTTTTTCCAATCTTTGAAATATCTTGCAACATATTTACCTGATCTGATTCTTCTTCTTCATCACCTCCTAGGGTTTCACTAGTGTGTTCAACAGATTGAAATTCTTCTTCATCGTCACTTTCAACATTAGGTCTCAGTGTCAATCCTCTTCACCTATCTTCTTCAACAGCATCTAAATGAATTTGCATTGTTCTCATGAATTCCATCATCTCATCCATTCTATTAGCCATTGTACCAATAGGAGGAACTCTTGGTGGCAGCATTCTTCCTAGGATCAAGTGCAAACTACCTCAAATTTGGTGATCAGGCTACAAGTGACAACTACCTCTCAATCGGCAATCGATTGCACACAAGTAACCTGCCTCAGATTGGTGATTTACTCACAACAAGATCTTATAGAATCCCCTTTGCCAATTCACTCCAAAGAGTTGAAATTTCACTCTGATACCACTTGGTGCAGTCACAGTAGGAGGGTTCACAGAATGAATTGTCCGGACCATGCAGCAAGAGTAAACACAATAGAAATAACTCAAGGAAATAGAACAAATGTAGATTCAGTCATTCAGTATATCATATAATTCAAAATAGAGATCCACTAGCAATATGCAGGCTTACAATTAGGGCTCACAGGCCTGATTACATACATGCGCAAGATAAAGCTTTGAAGTCCTCTCACACAAAATCTAAACTATCAAACTTCTAAATCATCAAAAGTACTTTCCTAAGGATCTATTACATCATTATATATCAATTCCAAACCAATAGATTCCTCCACATCAGCCAAGGAAGGTCACAGACTCCAAAGAAGAGATGTAATGTGTTCACAGATAGTTCAGATCTAAATGCATATAACACTTCCTCAAATGAAAGGAACCATGTGCGGACCTCCAAGGAAGGTCGGCCACAAACCAAGGATCATCGAATGATGTGTCAATAGGATCTGCAAGTCAAGGAATGATCCGCAAGCCTTCTCCTTTAGCTAATTTGTCTGAGACTATCAGGATACTCTGCTTTGAGAGAACAATTGATCTTTTGATGGTGATATCTTTCCTGTAACTGATCCAAATGCTCTGAATTCTTGATATGATGTAGATGAATGAATGTAGATGCTAAGTCCAGATTTGCTAGATGAGAAATACCAAAACTGGACCACAAGCTAAAAACTGCTACTGACTGAATTGCCTGAACTAAACTGGAAAATGAAAGAGCTGAAATGCAAATAAACTGAAATGCAAATAAACTGAAATGCAAATGTTTTTGGTTGATGCAAGATTACTCTTGAACCAGGGATGCTCCTGTATCACTAAACTTTATCATTGAGATGCCAATTAAACCTGTGGTGGTTGTGTGGATGTGTTTTCTTTGTGCCTGTAGATCACATATGAATATAGGCTTAGGAGTATTTACATCAACACTACTTTTTTATTTGGATCCTAAAAATATTACAGGACTTATGTTCTTCTGTCAAACATCTATGCAGAAGTGGGCAGGTGTGGTGAGGTTCAAATGGTAAGGAGATTGATGAAATATAGAGGAATTAAAAAGATCCCTGGATGTAGTTGGATTTAAGGCCATAAAATAGTACACTTTTTATGTAGGAGACAGATCACATCTATAGACATAGGAGATCTATGCAAAGTTGTTGGAGAAATTGGTTTGGAAGATGAAGGCAATATGGTATTTTCTAGATTCAAGACATTTACTTGATGTTGTGGAAGAGGAGGAAAAATAATTATTTCTCTGCAGATTGCCATCATAGTGAAAAGTTGGCAATTGCATTTGGTTTGTTAAACATGCCCCATAACTATTAGAGTTGCTAAGAACCTTCTGTTGGAATTAGTTTAGTAAACTAAGAGGGGAGAGGGGTGAATCATTTGTCATATAAATTTAAAACTTGTAGCAGTTAATTCCTTTTTACTACTTCATTAATAAATTAATAATGTTATCATGAAAAGCAAGAATCAACAACACATGAGCAGAAGTAGAAATAACACATTTGACACCAAGACTTTTGATGTGGAAACCCAGTTAAGGGAAAAACCATGGTGGGGGTTAACCTACAAAGATTATACTCTGTTAAAAGTATTACAATGGAGAATGCACATGCATTTGGGCTCACTACCCAGAGCTCACTACTCAAAGAAAGGCTCACTCCCTATAGGAAGAAGATTACAATGTATTTGAACTAATAGTTAGCATCTACCAATGCAAAGATTCATTTTCAGTTAATCATAGAATACCGACTTGATATACTTCATCTTGTTCTACCCTGTTTACTGCTCTGCCATAATCTAAATCTTAGATCTCTTCTCTTTCACTCCCTTTCTCTACTCTTTTCACATTTACTTCGTATTCATACACCCACACCTTCAACACTCAAATCCATTGGCTATATATATATCCACTTCAAGTAATTCAGTCACTTTTCTATCGGCCTTATGATGAACTTAACTAATAATAGAAGTACTCTATTCTATCGGCTGAATCCATGTCCCAATGATGATGCATACTAGAAATAACACTTGAAGATCACCATTCATGTCAGCCACTAACATTATATCCCATACGCAACTCACCAAAACACTTCTATCAGATTCGCATAGGGATCTGGCCTGTTCTTTACTAAACTGTTTTGTCATATTATGACTTGGTACTCAGATGCTCATAACTTTTATTCCATTTGTCACCGGAGAATAAAATTCTAGATTTAGATTGCCCTGACAATCCTTATGACTCCTTCAGATCTGCAGCACACTTTGATTTACCACCAGAGAGATCTGGACCAAGATACTAGACCCTGTCACATGCTTTATCTCTTGTGATTCTGACTTCCGGTATGAACAAATTATGTTATGCGAACGAGTGGAATAGTCTTAGTTGCCATCAATGACAACACATGTCATGCGAAGCAGTGTCTCTTGCCAACAATCTCCCCCTTTGGCATTGATGGAAACACTTAGTAAAAAATGGCTAAGTGTTACTCCCCTTTACTCTATACTCTTATGCTCTCCACTAATTCTAGAGCTCCCCCTTTGCTAGATTCATCATTTTTCACTGTTCTTCTCTCCCCCTTTGACATCAATGGCAAAGGATGGGGTTCGCAAGCCAAAATTTCTCAAAAATGCCGCATATGTACACCCAATCATTAAGTTATATTTACATGAACTTGAGAATATCTACAAAACTACTTTTCAATTGGTCAAGTTCAGAGGGACAACTTATTTTCATGCCATCCAAAATTGACATGTGTACACTCAGAAGAAATGTGTATGCTTTTGCCTTTGTCAGATCTGAAGGATCATTTGTTTGAGCTGCAGTTTGAGCTTCTGATAATGCATTAAACATTGTTTCTAACTTGGGGGCATTCAATCCCCAGAGCTCACACATTCTCTTCACAATATTGTCTTTTTCTTTAACAAGCTTCTTTAATTCATTGGTCAAGCTTATTACTTGACACTCTTCACTTATAGGAGAAACTGTTAGAGGATCAAAATTTTGAGATAAATTTGAAAATTTTTGTTCTTGCTCCTTTATCTTCTTCTCAATATCCTTACTGACTTTGGGCCAGGATAGAAAAAAAATTGTATATATCACCTCCATCACTTAGAGCATTTTGAATACTCTTTATACTGATACCAAGTATCATCCTATCATTCCTTATTAGGCTCTTTATTTCATTAAATTTCTTATCCAAAAATTCATTTCTGACTTTAGTCTCTACAAACTTCTCAAAAGACTCAAAATGTGTACTTACATAATTTACAAGATTCTTTAGATGTCTGGAGGGAGAGTCAGATAGATTCTTCTGGAAGGTTGGCATTATCTTCTCCAATACACAGGATGCAAGACTTAACAACTCACTATCCTCTATGTGAGATTTCAATATCTTTTCACTTGCTTTGGCTTGTGTGAAGGATGCTATCTTCATCATTTGGACTAGAGAGAGAGAGTATCCAAGTTGATTGGTCCTTGAATCAGTTTTGGTTCATTGAACTCTAGCATCTCTTTATTTAGAAAACTTTTCATTGCATCTGCAGTGTCTCTTGCTACCATTTCTAGACCACTTTCCTTTCCTTGAGTTTTCATAGTATCAGGACTAACAACATTTGCACCATCTTCTTCTGCTTTAGCTTCCTTATCTTTGACTTCTTCTGCTTCACCTTTCTTTGTGTTAGCTGTAGCTAGATTCTTTCCTTTGACCACACTATTTGCAATCTATTCCTGAGGATCTTGTGTAGCAGCAGTATTCTCAACATTATCTTCTTTTTCGGATTGATCAAGAGAAGTTAGAGTATCTCCTGCAACATTAGTTTGGTCTACCATCTTTGTATCTTCTTTGTTTATTTGTTCCTCTTCCAGAACATAGGATTCATCAACCTTGGTTTGCTGCTCATTAGTTTCCATCTTTTCAATATCCAGGATTGATGAATCAATCTCATTATTAGTCTCCTCCTCAACAAATGGAAGATTGTGTCTCTTCAATGTACTTTAAAGTATTTCATGTGTTTCTTTAACTATTTGGTCCAATTCTTCAAGCATTAGTTTGTTCATTCTCTTCTTGCTCCTGAATTCATCCTTTACTTCTTTGAATATCATACTCATTTGAACTTGAGTGATCTGATGGTATAGTTTTATCAAGACATGCTCTCTAAGATCCATATCCTTGCTTTTTGCATTTTTTTTCCTCAACTCCAAAATGTTTGCAAGAGTTGGAGGGATTTCAAAATTTATTTCAATCAGGGCCTTATTATAGGTATTTATATATCTAACACTTGCTTCCTCCAACACCCTCTTATCTGTGTCAATATATTCATCATAAAATTCAGTCATGGGTTTCAAATTTCCATCCACAATGATTGATTTTATTATATCTTCCACGGAGATTGTGGGCTTCTCAACATATGTATCTGTCTTCTGCCTTTTGTTTCTCTTTTTTCTTTCAGAGGGCTTCTCCTTAGTTACTTTGGCAGCTTTTCTTCTAGAGGCTTTCAACTCCTTTACCTCAGCATCAAAATATGTTCTTTCTTCATCAACTTTTGTGCTCTTATAGGTTCTTGTGGCCTTTGTTTTCACTCTTTTTCTTTCTTTCCTAGATGACTTGCCTTTTGGTATCTTAGGATTGTTAGGTTTCAGAGGAACAGGGGTAGTAGTAGAGCTTCTAGTAGTCCTTGATGTGGAGGAGGATCCTACCAAAGCACTTCCTTGTTTCTTATCCTACTTCTCCTTCTCAGCCTTTTTAGTTCTCTCCCTGAATTTCCTCATGGCTTCCTTTGTGAGACCCAGATTCTCGGCCAACTGCTCAACTTATTTTCTTACTTTTCTATTGGTTTTAGGTTCTCTGAGCTCAGTGTACAGTTTTAAACTTAGCTCCTTATATGTCCCAAATCTTTCAACTGTTGTATCTTTTGGTTTTCTTAGAAGATGTTGAGCATACACATTCAATATTTTTCCATCTACTTCATACCCCATGGGCATGATCCAAACAGTTATGGGTTCCACTGCTTCCATTAGGTAGTGATCAGTGTCAACCATAAAACATATTTCATTCTTGTACTTCTCAACAATTGATTTAGGGATTCTTTCCCTTGAATGCATCATACTCTAAAAATTCTTGAAATATCCCTAGATTGTTATTTTTTGAGCTTTAAAATCACTAATGCTACGAATATGATCTCTGATTTGAATGGCAACTGGCTCATCATTAGTCTAGTGAACACCCTTTACTCCAAGTACTTCATTCATATAGTAAAAAAAAAAACATAGAACCAATGTACCATATTTAAAAGTGTTTTTCTTATCTTTCTTGATTTTGTTCAGGTTTTCAATCAGCTGGTTCTATAGTAGCTAACATAGGTCATAATCTGCATTTTTCTTCAACATTTGATATGCTGCATAAACGACAATTTTGGAGACTAAATTCTCTCTGCTAGAGTGATAGATCTTGTAGCCAATCACCATGGAAGCAAACTTCACATCCAGTTCTATAATGTCATTTATGGTCATTGCCCTCTTGTCAAACTTTGCACTGGTTGCATCGGTAACAGTTTGGTTTTTCACAGATTTCAACATGGGTAATCCACTGGTTGAGTTTAACCCAGTCACAATTCTGATAACATCCTTGGTAATCTTGAATGGTTTTAATAGCCATACGAATTCATCATACATCTGACTCAAAACATATTAGACCCACTCATCTTCATCGAATGTTGGAAACCCCATAATTTGAATAAAATGTTTATCAAGTAGTGCCTTATACTCTGGTTTAAGGTCATGATTTTCATCCCTGAGATGAATCTCAAACAAAGCATCATACCTTGAGTCCCCAAATTCATCTATCTTCACATGAATATAAACCCTAATATCTTCAGTATGCAGCACACCATACGGAACACTTAAGAATGTACCTAATGGGTCAACTTCTATAGATTTGTGTGGATGTTTCTTAAATTTGGGTCGAGGCCTTTTAGTAATGTCAATGACCAAAGATGTAGCCATTTCAAAAAGATTATAAGTTCAAAGCTTTGTAGATAAATACCTTTTTCACGAGATTAGGGTTGACGGATAAATTCACTGGTCGCACTTCAATTCCTTGTAATCTTAGCTCAGACACTATTCTTCTTGCTTTCTTCAAGTGCAAAAGTGCTTCAAATGAGGAGTGAACACCTTTTTATGCTCCACAAAACCTAATTTGCCTTTGTAATAAATGCTCTACCCTAACTTCATCTAGTTACTCAGTTTCTTGAGCAGTTCTTCATGAGTTACTTCACAAATTTTCATATCAACATCTTTTCTTCCGAAAATCCTTCCAAAAGTTCTAAAATACTTCAAAATATCTTCTCTCATTGTGCTTGATCCAGGCACCCACTTACTAGATGGGGGAATTTGATTTTCAATGTAGCTCCCCCTGAGCTAAAGGTCCAAATTTAATTCCTAGAGGAATTATCAGCACTGGATTCCAGTGCAGACTCATTACTATTGTTCTCAATTATTTTCTTAACCCATGTCTTACTCATTTAATTCTGGATCCCATTCTCATCAATTTTTCTTTTACTTTTGTCTTGTCTCTGCTCATCTAATTTTTTGATTGCTAGAACTCTTCTTTCATTATTCCTACTTCTACATAATTTTGTAATATGACTAGATCTATTGCAATTAAAGAAAACAACATTTCTTTGCTTATATGCTTGATTTGCTCTTGATCTACATTGATTAGCCATGTGTCCATATCCATTGCAAGTAAAGCAGTAACCATTGAAAGAGTTGCCATTTTCTCTAGAGTTATTCATTATCATACTTCTACATTCATTTGATCTATGACCATACCTCTTACACTTGAAGCATTGACTGAAGAAGGATGAACCATTTTGATTTACTCTGCTTCTACACTGAGTAAATCTATGACCAAATTTTTTGCAATTAAAACAATTTCCATTGAATGATGGATATCTTTGAGCATTAGGCTGTCTTACTGGAGGTCTTCTAGGTCCATTTCTCCCATTCCTTGGTTGAAAATTTCTTTGTCCAGATCTAGAGCTTTCACCTTTCTCATATCCAAGACCATGCTTGTCATCAACCTTTTTCTATCCTTCAAGCAGTGCTTCAAGTTTAGCTGAGCTTATCTTGAACTTCTCCTTGTATTCATTTGCAACTTCTAGGTCATGTCTGAGAATGACAATTTGCCTTTCAAGTTCTCTCTCATTGTCTCTACTTTCTTGTAGATTAGACTCTAGGAAGCTAGTGATTCTGTCCAATCTGTAGCATTCTTTAGTTCTTTCTTTTAGATTTTGATTCAGGTCTTCTTTAGTTTTCTTTCTATCTTTAATTTCTTTGGTTAGCCTCATCACCCTGGATTCCATCTCATGTTTTAGGACAACAACTTCTTTGGCTAACTTCTCACATTCCTTTGTCTTCTCTTTCAAAGCCTCATCCTTGTTGTTGTTCTCGTAATGATTTCCTAGATGAAGAGGTTGTTCCTTCCTCTTCCCATTGGATTTGCTCAATTTTTCTTTTAAAATCTCAATGAAGTCTTCAGCATTTTTGAGGTTCTCTTGCAGCTCTGGGACTTTTGCTCTGGACTGCTCAAGATCTTCTAGAGCGAGATTAAGTTGCCCTTGGAGGTTATATTCATCCATTTTACTTGCTTCCCAGATCTTCCTTAAGCTGTTAAACTTTTTCAAAGGAACCTTGCTATGATACCAATTGTTGGAATTAGTCCAGACAATTGAGAGGGGGGTGAATCAGTTGTCATATAACTTTAAAACTTGCAGCAGTTAATTCCTTTTTACTACTTCATTAATAGATTAATAATGTTATCATGAAAATCAAGAATCAACAACACATGAGCAGAAGTAGAAATAACACATTTGACACCAAGATTTTTGATGTGGAAACCCAATTAAGGGAAAAACCATGGTGGGGGTTAACCCACAAAGATTATACTCTATTAAAAGTATTACAATGGAGAATACACATGCATTTAGGCTCACTACCTATAGGAAGAAGATTACAATGTATTTGAACTAATAGTTAGCATCTACCAATGCAAAGATTCAGTTTCGATTAAGCATAGAATACCGACTTGATACACTTCATCTTGTTCTGCCTTGTTTACTCCTCTGCCATAATCCAGATCTTAGATCTCTTCTCTTTCACTCCCTTTCTCTACTCTTTTTGTATTTACTTCATATTCATACACCCACACCTTCAACACTCAAATCCATCAGCTATATATATATATCCACTTCAAGTAATTCAATCACTTTTCTATCGGCCTTATGAAGAACTTAACTAATAATACAAGTACTCTATTCTGTCGGCTGAATCCATGCACTAATGATAATGCGTACTAGAAATAACACTTGAAGGTCACCATTCATGTCAGCCACTAACATTATATCCCATACGCAACTCACCAAAACACGTCTATCAGATCCACATAAGGATCTGGCCTGTTCTTTACTGAACTATTCTGTCATATTATGACCCGATACTCATATGCTCATAACTTTTATTCCCTTTGTCACCAGAGGATAAAATTCTAGATTTAGATTGCCCTGATAATCCTTATGACTCCTTCAGATCCACAACACACTCTAATTTACCACTGAGATCTAGACCAAGATACCAGACCCTGTCACATGCTTTGTCTCTGGCTACCCAGACTTAGATAAATTCTAATTCTGACTTCTGGTATGAACAAATTATGTTATGCAGATGAGTGGAATAGTCTTAGCTGCCATCAATGACAACACCTTTTATGCAAATTAGTGTCTCTTGCCAACACTTTTCAGTATGTGGTGATAGCCACGCTACAACAAAACTTATCTCTAAGATTGTTGCAAGAGAAATTGTTGTGAGAGATGCGAACCATTTCCATCATTTTAAACAGGGACAATCTTCTTGTGGAGATTATTGGTGATGCTAAATGAAGCAATCTAAAATATAGGCTTGCACTATAATAATGTGCATAGTGTCAGATGTCCGATAATAATGAAGGGACATCCATCAAAGCATAATGGAAGGGGAATTTTTTTTAGATGTTGTAGTTGCAAGTGCCTTGGTAGCCATGCATGCATGTCAATGGTTTCACAAGATGCCTAAAAGAAATGTGGTCTCATAGAATGCCATGATTGTAGAAGAAAATGCAACTGGCGGGTGCAAAGACCAACTCCTCAACCTTTGCCAGCATCCTCCCTACCTGTGCACAAATTGAGTACTATTGTATTGCGTATATAGATATATCATTATATTGAGTATTATTGTATTGTATACAATGTACATAGATATAGAAATAATACAATAATACTCAAAATGACTATAATATATATATGTGTGTACCCACACTCGTCCCCAAACCAGTGACCTAGCATTTAATTGATTAGGCTAGATTGCACATAGGAAAATTTTATTTTCTTCTACAAGCATATATTAGTAAACCTGCATGGTTGCATGCACCTAGAACACAAGCAAAGCTTACAATGTTAGGATGTGTTCTAGAGTGCTTCTCCAAACTCCATTTTGTACATCTCCTGCAATCATTGTATTCCGTCAGATGACATCTCTTTGAGGCATTCTGTTAAACAGTTCACACGCTTTGTCTATGATTCCACATTTTGCATACATGTCTACCAGAGCATTTCCAACTGTAATATCTGACAAAGATCCCCTTACCATTATGCTTTGATGGATGTCCATACCCTGTTTGAAAGGTCCCATTTTGGCACAGGCAGGGAGGATGTTGGCAAAGGTTATGGAATTTGACTTTACAACTGTCAATTGCATCTGCTTGAAATTTTCTAAAGACAACAAATCCATTTTGTGCATATCTTGTGATCATTGCAGTCCATGAGACCATGCTTCTTTCAAAGATTTTGTTAAATAGTTCACGTGTCTTGCCTATGCTTCCACATCTCTCTCTCTCTCTCTCTTGTCTATGCTTCCACATTCTTCAAGAGTTACAGAGTCAACCTCATCGCCACATCAGGGATATATCATATCATCTCCCTTCGATATAGCCAAGTCCCTTCAATGTACACTTTGTAGCTTCATGTCTATCAGCTCATCGATGAGATAAGGTTGAGGGTCCCGTTGAAGTCCATGAGTTCCACCATTGAGAGTCATCAATCAATTAGGGAGATAGACTTTGAAGTCCCTCTAAAGTAGCCATGTCACATTGATCAAGAAGTAAATACTAACCCAAGAGGGGATTATTCAACCAGTAATTTGAGTCACATTTCCAACAAAGGCAATGGAATTTGGACTTAACAAGTTAGAGGAGGCATCGGGGCTATGACAACAATTAAGAAGGCATTAATACTCTAACCAAATTCAGGAGGTGGTGGTTAGATAATTTGGTTGTATTAATAGCTGGATTAAACACATTGCTATTATTTCTCTTTTGATAGAAAGAAATTATATTAATGACCACAGTGGATCAATGGGAATTATAATAGAGAAGAACAAGAGTAATGAGTTGAGTTATTTTATTTTTGCAGATGTCTACAAGGGTATGTCACTTGGGCCTCTGATGAATCATTTAAACTCAATAAGAGTTTCTAAGAGGAAGGGATTTGCAACATCAATTTAATATTCTACTCTATAAGAAGCTACTAATAATTTCAGCAATGATAACATTATTGGAGAGGGAGGTTTTGGGTGTGTATATAAAGCCAGGTTTGTTGATGATTCCTTTGCTACTATGAAAAAGCTAGACGAGGGCGGCAAGCAAGGAAAACATGAATTTTAGGTATGAATAGGCACCAGACTATCATCTTGAGAACCCATAAGTTTGTTTTTTTATCACACGTGTACCCCTCGGTGGATCTCAAACTCATACAAATAATTTTGTTGTTCAAGCAATTCCACAAGGGGTATCTTTTTTTCCTATTCCTACACTTTCTATAAGTTGTGTTGCCAATCAGTATTTTAAAATTTTTAATATCTACCTTGTGTCTTTTCTATTCTATTGTTTAACTTTTAGGCATTTGTTGATGTCATAGCCTCTTTCTCAGTAATAAGACTTTCTTCTAATTTTTTGCAGCCTTCTAGTAATAGTAGCATAGGGAATCATTTTCCAGCTCAAAATGTAGGTAAACTATTTCATAGTCTATCAAAAAAGAAATTTTCATTCAATAAATTTCTTAGTCATTCTTGGATGTGTGTCATGGGGTGTTGGTTTCTTAATAAGAAAACTATTCTTTCTTAATTTCTAAATTCTAATAGGATCTCCCCTGATGTCTGGAAAGAAGTAATGAACCAAACAATGTATGTTTTCTAAAGGCTGATGGCTTCAACAGGTTTGCTGAAAGGAACTAGAACTCCCCCTGTAAATAATACTGGAATTGATTATAAATTTGTGAATCCTAAAAATGTTAAGTGTTCCTGTATTGGTCCATCTAATGAGGTATGGAATGGTATCCTTTCCATGTATGATATACTTTTATAGTTTCTATATACGATCTTGTTTCAAAAAAAATTATTTGCCTATCGTGCTTTTCTATGAACTGTGATAGTATCTTTTTGACTTATTTCAATTCAGTGTGTTAATTTGTTATTACTAACTATTTGCACATTTAAGTATAGAATGAGATCTATCAAGTAGACCGGATCGATGGATTTAGCTCATGGGATGTTTTTTGGCTTGGCTGGTTCTCTGAGAAAGTGAAGGTTTTATGATGCAACAAAGTAGGGAGGTTAAAGAAAGATCAACATTCATCCTTCCCCATGCCACTTAGGAGTTCTTTTCAATAGAAAAATAAGAGGAAGCAACAGTTAGGCATCCAATGGCTTTTTGACTTTTTCAAACTATTGATGAATAAAATTGTGCAAGTTCTAACACCAACATGGGAAGTTTAAAGAATGTGGGACTTGACACTTGAAACAACCTCCAGATTTTTTAGAAGTTGGCTCTTCCTATTTCAATTGGGTTTTGGGGTAAAGGGAAGAAGAAATAGGATTACAGATACAATAAAAGAAACTTCTAACTCTATGGCGATGCGCCTGAAAATGTATTTAGTAACTAGCACAATGAACAAATTCTCAAGATTCAGCTATATTAAAGAGCAAATATTGCATGATCAATATAGACAAATAATAAGATGAATTCAAGATCAAAGGCTAAACTCAAAAAATTGACACAAAGACAAAGATAATATCATTATTGGCATAGAACAGAGCTCCTTCCATTAATAATTCACCAAATACAAAAGGCACAGAGACATGCACAGGTATACCAACTTCCTTATCAGAAACAACAAATTAAGGAAAAATATATCTGATCACAGTCAAAAGTTTAGAATTCTTAATCAATAATATCATTATGTTACAACATCTCCTATATATATAGCTATAAAATTTGACTCAAGATCACCACTAACTGCCAGGATCCCAATGGCTGAAACAAAACTAGGACTTGAACTACTACTTGAATCGACACTGAGAATCTCCTCAAATCCACAACTACCTTTTCCTGCATGCTCATTGGTCGAGTGACAAAAAATGTGGTACTGTAACTCTTAGTCCCATTGCAACATGTGGCATCATTGCAACTACTCAAATGGCCCCAAAAATATACCATGTGGCAGCATCCGCAAAAAGCTTCACTTCCATTAATTCAAAAGGAACACATAGAAAAGTGTCATCTGTCGCCATCCGCTAACACCTAAAAGTTGATACGCGGCAACCTCCGAGAAACAAAACTGGGACACTTGGCATACTTCACTAATCTTAAAGCCTCTTTACCTTTATCCTTGAGCATCTATGGTAATGACACTTGTCACCTTCTGCACTATTAAAAAACCACAGCATTTATCTTGGGACCCACCATATGTTTCTTGGTCTTTTCAAAAAGAGACACAATATTGTGACACATGGCGTACATTGCTTAAAGCAACAATAAAGACATGGTGCCCTCTGATTTTATCTAAAGCTTGATAAAAGGTCTCCCAAAGCCCCCCGCGAAGATGACACTTGTCACATTCCGCATCAACTGAATCTCATAAAAGAAAACATGTGGTGGCCTCTGGCATCAACAAAATGAAAATAGACTTGGCCTCCGTAGGTAGAATGTGGTGAGCCTTGCATCAAACTTAAAATTGTGTCAAAATATCCTTTGAGCCCACCATATGTTTCTCGGTGCCTGGAACTAAATAAAAGGAAAACACGTGGCAACGTCCGCTACAACAACAAAAGGACACATGGTGACACCCGTTTGCAAGATGAAACTTAAGAAACCTTTCACCAAAGCTGTCGGGTAGCGACACATGGCACATCCAAAGCTTAAGAAACAATTTGAAACACTAAAACTGCGGAGCATAAAAAGGCATAGAGAAAACATACAGAACCCTTAGAAACTGCAGAAACTAGGACGATATTGAGAAACTAGAACAATGAGCCACAACCAATATAAAATGAAATGTAGATTTAGACTCTACAGTTCTTGGTGACTACATGGACCTCTGCACCTGCCCAGAGAGAACTCCAAAATCAACAAAATTTCAAAATTGCGCTGCCACAAAAAGGAATCATAACTTCTGTAATGCAGCCTGATAAACAAACCATTCTGAATTTGACAACCGTTGTCTACTTTGCAGATCTTGAAATGAAAAATCTAAATTAATGATGGCTCTATGAGAAAAAGACTGTAGAATTTGCACCATAGCATTTAATTGAAATTCAAGATGAGCTATTGAACCCAGGACTACTTCTACTTCTCCCACAGTGGAGGAATCACTCAGACTTTGAAAAATAGTCTGATCATTCTGCTTAGTAAGAAAAAGAGCCTTTATTGCATCTGTCATTAACGCTGTGTTGTCATCAAGAAAAGGAGAGGGTAACCCTAACTGAACCAATCCTTCAATGTGTCTTTTCATATCTTTTACACCTTCTTTGACAATATCTAACAATTTGTTACAATTCATAGTAGCAGAATTGCAACTTAACAATTCATTCACCCTTTTGGCAGCAATCATTCTATCACTTACCCCAACTGCAAACAAAGTCTCATCAAATGTGTCATAGAATTTTTGCAATAGAAGCTGTGAATCTGAGACCCTTAAGGAAACAATAGACAAGGTTGCTTGCACTGAAGACTCTACTTTCTCACATAGTTGCCGTGCATTTAACAAGAAGGTAAGGGATGGCTTAAGTTGCACAATCTCCTTAGAGATTCTTCCCCATGTAGATGCATAGAGATCTTTTAGCATATTCAAAACCCCTGCATTTGGTGGCCTCTGTGCTAACTCAATTGTCAATTGTTTTGTCTTTTGTTGTTCAGCCATAAGCTATGCTTGATCTTCACTATTTAGATTTTTCTCTTTCAGTAGATTCTGATGCAATTGTGATGCCTCTTGCATTTTATCCTGATACCTTTTCTCCACAGTGGCCTTTTCTTGCCTCAATGTAGCAACAACAACTTTCAAGGTTGCAACCTGGGCCTATGATACCTGATGTATTTGCAAAGAAACAATAGATTGAAAATATTTTTTTAAGGTATCAATTTCTTTATCCTTGCCTTTTATTTATGATGTTAAGCTACTACTAGTAGCCTTTTCTTGTGCCAAATCAGCTTCAACCTTCTGTAACCTTTTGGACATTTTCAAATAATTAGTAGTTACAGTAGAAGCAGTTTCATTCAGCAATTCAACTTGGTCCTGTGGCCTAAAAAGAGATAGATCCATAGCCACTGTATTCATTGAATAGTCATGTGGCTGCATTTACTCGTTCGGTTTGATCACATTAGGAGCCAAATGTGTAATAGTTAAAGACTATTAAATAGGATCAAACAAAAATTTTATGTGAGCTACATCAGAGCTCTTACTCTCTTTCTTTCTTTTCTTCTCCATCTGAGCCTCTCTTGCTTTTCTTGTTGTGTCAACTTGGGCTTGGAAGGTAGGAGGTGATGCAATATACCCCCCAGCAAATGGATGACCTTGAGGCAAACCATAAGGGATGGTAGTTGCTTGCTAGCTAGGATCAAATTGTGACAAGGCCCACTTGGGCATGGATGGGGAAAATAGAGGTAGGGATATGGCCTGTGAAGACATGGCCGACTAACTGGCAATTGGGGAAAAAGTTTGCAAAGGCAGAGCAGAAGTGACGGGAGACTTGGAAAATTGAGTAAATTAGGTTGCCGCCCCTAAATGAGAAGAAATAGGAGGGGAAAAGAGAGAAGAATTACCTGACTGAACCACCGATGAGATGATAGGAGCTTGTTGTTCCTGTGGCATCAATACTTCTTTTGTGTCCTCTTCTTGTAAATCTAACCTACATATTTACTTCTAAGGCCTATCTGATGCCTCTTTTGGGTCTTCTTCATCAATATTGATTAATGTGTGTTGCAAAGGTGCCACTCTGAGACCCCCAGATGCCGAAGTTGTTTGGATCTCGAGAGGAGGTGATGATACAATCTATTTTTATTTTTGGAAGGCACAAGTGATGGAGGCCATGGGCCTCTAGGAGCTGCAGCTAATGCTTGCCCTGTCTCTTGAACATCCTGCCCCTTCTCTATTCTCTCCTCCAATTCTACTACTTCTGGAGAGTCTCTTGGAATGTTACTCATGTCATGGCTAGAAACTGGGGTCATATGAAATTCATCCAATACTATTTCCCATTCCTCATCAGTCTTAACATTCCCAAAAGTATGAGTAGTTTTAGATATCTCTTATCTGTATTTCCAGTAAGCTGCAATCTTCTCTGCACTCCAATCTTTCTTCTTCAAGGTAACTTTGAGGCTTGCAGTCATTGACTTCTTAGGGTCATATTCCTGTATCTTCTTATAAAAGGTTTCCCATGGCCTAAGACTTTCAACTAGAAAATCTTTTAATTCAACATAAATTGTAGGATCATCCTACTTAGGTGATCTTCTCTTCTCCCAAAAAGGGTGCTTCTCATGAATAAACTTTGCAGAAACCTTATTATTAATAATCCAAGAAGCTAAGAAGCTATCTGGATCATATTTCCATTTATCCTCAACAATCAAGAAACCATAAGCAGCCATGGTGCAGGAGCACCTAACACAAGGTGGCCTCTGTGAGGCATTTAAGTTTATGTTTGTTTACAAAATCATGTTTGCATTGTAATAAGGTCTATTTGACCAATGCATTTTTATTTTAGTTTGTATCTAGGTTCATTTTGTAAGTCCCGAGTGACTTTGGGGACATTTGTCAAATTGTAACCGCATAATGCCAAAAATAGGCAGGTGGAGGCTATTTTAAACGGTTGTCTCCCAGCCGCTTGGATTGGTCTCCCAGCTGCTTGGAGTTAGTTTGGTACTACTTTGGGTGAGTTTATAAACCCAGGGAATTGAACAAATTCAGATAGATGATTTTGTAATCAGATCGAGAGGAGAAATTGAATGTAATCGAGCATTATTAAGGAGAAATAAAGACTATTCTGTGTCATCAATCTATTTTCCATTCTCTATAAATACAAAATTGCATAGCTATAGATCTCTTTTCCTTTCTGTGTTTTCCCATTGTTGCATTATGTCGATGTGAAGCATTCCACTGATAAGATTTCTATCAAAATCAGTGGAATGGCTTCATTGTATAGTTATCTGCTTTCGTTTTCTATTTTGTTTTCCTATTTGGTAGTGCAGAGGACCAAATTTAGTTGTGCATAGTAGATCGCCTAGCATCTCCATGAGCTAGGGTTTGGATTGGAGGAGTTGGAGTTGTTTTGGTGAGATAGAGGCCATCGATGAAGCATTTCTCACTCAGATTGACACGGATAGTCTGGCCGAAGGGAGGATTGAGCTACTAAATGGAAGTCACGGCTTGAGGTTCAGATCTAAGTGATCAGATTATCGATGGTTTTGGAGAAAGTCTGACTGATAGGGAAGGATACGCTGAAGGTAGATGCCATCTGACAGAGGAGTGACATCAGCAAAAGAGTTGGAAGCATACAACGAAGACAAGAGTCTCACCAAATGTAGATTACGAATGCATATTGCAAAAGCATGTTGGGAATGTATGTGGAGAATGTATCTTTCATCAGATACAAATGGTGACCGGTGAATTAGGGTGTAGGAATCGGTAATAGCAAGTCACGCCAAGAATATACTAAGTTAGTGTTTGAGGCTCCCCATCATATTGGTATCAGAGCCAACGAAAGCTCTGGGCGGAGGTGTTGTGTATTTGATTTCTGTCACTAAGAAGCTAGATGAAGAGTTGCTCATGCCACCTAGTTGTGAGAAAGAACATGATTCCTATAGTGTGTGGGCAGACAATGATGAGGTCTATCAATATCATTCACCAATAGAGGTTTGGCTAGAAGAGGGTACAGAGTGAGGCCACTGCGAGAGAGAGTGGTAGTGCATTTCTAGTATCTACTGTTGGACGAGAGGAATGGGTCTGTGAAGCAGCGTGTAGGATGGATAGCTGATTAAGCATTGTGTTGTAGTCAAATTAAGGATTTGTAGGAGTGTTGGAATTTGGGTGTTGTCTGTGAATGTTTATGTTAGATAGAGAAAGTGAAGGAGAGGCTAGCGATATGCCTCCAAAGGGGATGACCACCGAAGTGGTCAAGAAATTTCAAGAGATGGAAGAGATGATCAAAACTAGAGTCAAGGAAGCACTCCAAGCATAATTGAAGGCAATGAAGATAGGTAAAAGGGTAGATGAAGATTCAGATGAAGAAGAAGAGAAAGAGGAAGAAGCAGAAGAACAAGAAGAGACAAAGATACCAGCTGAACAAAAGCAATTTCTGGAAGCCATTAAGGCTATTGGTAAGGACTCTTCAGAGGCTTGGATAGATATCCTCATGTTCAATGGAAAGATTAATGCTGAGGAAGTCATGGAGTGGATTGAGGCTCTCAACAACTACTTCAAATACAAGGAAGTTCCTGAAAGTAATAGGGTTAAGTTTGCAAAAACTAAACTCAAAGGTGTTGCCCTTACATGGTGGAATTACACCCAAGGAGAAAGGGTAAAGAATGGGAAGAGTATGATATCTTCGTGGAGAAAAATGCTAGAGAAGATCAAGTCCCAGTTCCTTCCATCTAACTACGAGGCATAGATTTACAGGCAAATGCAGAACCTTAAGCAAAAAGATATGGATGTGGCAACTTACACTGAGGAATTTCACAAATACACTCTTCATTGTGGGTATATGGAGGATGAAAAAGCCAAAGTGGCAAGGTATTTAAATGGTCTAAGGTTCAATATTCAAGATGAGATAAGTTTATTTACCCCTGAAACTGTGGAAAAATGCTTTCAAGTAGCATTAAGAGATGAAGAGAAGCTGAAGAGGAAAGGTGAGCAGCAGAGTAGAGGAAGAGGTGACAGAAATTTTAGAGGTAGTTTTGGAGGCAGAAGTCCTAACCAGAGGCCTAGTGGTGAGTCTAGCCAAGAAGAGCAAGATGGAGACTTAAGTAGCAGAGGAGGCTATCGAGGAAGAAGGCCAAATGAAAGAAGTGGGACAAATGGATCAGGTAGAGAATCTAAGTTCTCCAACATGAGATGTTATAACTGCAATCAGATAGGGCACCTAACCTATAAGTTTCTAGAGAAGGCATCAACTTCTCATGGTAATGAGAGAAGAACCACATTGACTCAAGAGGATGTAGGGAGTGTGACATCTCCTGAAGTAAATTTGGCATCAGAAGTGGGAGAAAGTCTGATGATCAAGTAGACATTGCTCAAATCACCAGTGAAGACTGAACCATCACAGAGGATAGCTCTTTTTAGGATCAATTGCAAAAGTAAAGGTAAAATATGCAAGGTAGTCATAGATTCTGGTTCAACAGATAATATGGTGTCTAGGGAAATGGTATATAAATTGAACATAGAAAGGATTCCTCATCAAACTCCTTACAGAGCATCTTGGGTAAGTGATAGTCAATCACTTTTGGTAAGTGAACAAGCATATGTTGATTTTCAGATTGGAGAATATAAGGAGAGAATTTTATGTGACATTTTTCCCATAGAGTGTTGTCACCTACTTTTAGGTAGGCCATGGCAATTTGATAGGCAAGCATTATATGATGGATATGCTAACACATACACCATCAAGAAGGATGGAATGACTTTTGTGATGACACCATTGTAGGCGGATGTTGAAGCAAAGAAGGCAACAAGGTCATTTTGGTGGGTAAGAAAGAGTTTGTGAAGATGCATGAAGAAGAGACAACGACAGTTGAGGATACCTCAAGGAGTGGGGTTGTCAAAGGTCAAAGTTTGAAGGTGATTTCAGTTTTGAATGATGGAGATCAGATGGTAATGTCTGAAATGGATCAGAAGAAGGTCACAGAGTAGGTCTGCAAGCAGCCACGAGTTGATTGGAAAGAAAGAGATGCTATCATAGTAGGGACTATTGTTTGTCCTCTAGAGTCAGCAAGAGTTGCAAGGCAAACATATTCTACCATAGCAGCAATACAAGAGCATCAAACAAGGTTTTGAATGCAGATGTTCAGGCAGAGATGACAGAATGGAAGAATGGCGAACAAAGTCTGGGTTTGGTTGCAAGCACACACTCATGGAAAGGTGTGAGTAGAGCCTACAATTCTAGGCATGAGTTTTTGATTCCATGAAAGCAAGTTGTAGTCCAGAGATCATGGGGAAGGCATGAAGTAGCAATGGATACAGGTGGTACAAGACAAGGACTCAACTCATGGGGCATGAGTTCTTTTCAAGGTGGGGTGTATGGTGTAGGAGCACCTAACACAAGGTGGCCTCCGTGAGGCATTTAAGTTTATGTTTGTTTAGAAAATCATGTTTGCATTGTAATAAGGTCTATTTGACCAATGTATTTTTATTTTAGTTTGTATCTAGGTTCATTTTGTAAGTCCCAAGTGACTGAGGGGACATTTGTCAAATTGTAACCGCATAATGCCAAAAATAGATAGTTGGGCAGTTGGAGGCTATTTAAAACGGTTGTCTCCCAGCCGCTTGGATTGGTCTCCTAGCTGCTTGGAGTCAGTTTGGTACTACTCTAGGCAAGTTTATAAACCTAGGGAATTAAACAAAGTTTGATAGATGATTTTGTAATCAGATCGAGAGGAGAAATTGAATGTAATCGAGCATTATTAAGGATAAATAAAGACTATTCTATGTCGTCAATCTATTTCCTGTTCTCTGTAAATACAAAATTGCATAGTTGTAGATCTCTTTTCCTTTATGTGTTTTCCCGTTGTTGCATTATGTCGATGTGAAGCATTCCACTGATAAGATTTCTGTCAAAATTAGTGGAATGGCTTCATTGTACAGTTATCTGCTTTCGTTTTCTATTTTGTTTTCCTGTTCGACAGCGTAGAGGACTAAATTTGGTTGTGCACAGTAGATCGCCTAGCATCTCCATGAGCTAGGGTTTGGATTGGAGGAGTTGGAGTTGTTTCAGTGAGATAGGCCATCGACAAAGTATTTCTTGCTCAGACTGACGTGGATAGTTTGGCCGAAGGGAGGATTGAGCTACTAAATGGAAGTCATGGCTTGAGGTTTAGATATGAGTGATTGAATTATTGGTAGTTCTGGAGAAAGTCTAACTAATAGGGAAGGATACGCCGAAGGTAGATGCCATCAGGGAGAGGAGTGACATCGGTAGAAGAGTTGGAAGCATACAGTGAAGACAAGAGTCTCACCGAATGTAGATTGCGAATGCATATTGCAAAAGCATGTTGGGAATGTATCTTTCATCAGATACAAATGGTGACCAGTGAATTAGGGTACAGGAACCGGCAATAGCAAGTCACGCCAAGCATATACTAAGTTAGTGTTTGAGGCTCCCCATCAAGCCAACTTCCTCAATAGAAGATTTTCAGTTTCCCTTGCCTCAATTGTTATCTTTTTCCTAGTCCAGGGGAGATCATACATTTTCTTTTTCCTTTTCTTATGCCCAAAATTGTTATCAATGAAAGATACCTGACAAGCTACTTCTAAAAATGTAACCCTAGGGGTCAAGGCTTTTGGCAATAGAACAGGCTCCCCGACATAGTCATGAAGTCTAATGATAGTTGTGTGGGCTCCAAAGAAGTAATCACAAGGGATTGGTGAGTTGGTTAAGAAACCTCTAAGACTCTGTGTCATTCTATTTTCTATAGGCTCAGATGATATATGGCTAAAAATTGGTGTAACAAAACATTCAGGGAACTCATAAGGGTCCGAGGTATCTGACAGAACATAGGACCATACAAACACTGGGATTGTTCTATTGCTATTGGACTTAGGGTCATACATATTTAAAGGTATACGTTGCTGAAAGAGACTAAAATTTTCATATAGTATTAAATGAAATAGGTATGCTGAATACCTGAAAACCTGATCCTGAGAGAAGTTTGAAAGCTAATCAACCATAACTTGAGCAATTGGTTCTGAAAAATCAAGATGGTGTTCTTGAGACTTATCTACAGTCTTGAGTCTAAAAATTACTGCAAGTTGCCAATTATGCATCGTTGAATCATCATATTGGCCAAAAATAGAAGCCAACATGGCGAGGGCATCTTGAATATCAGGACTGAACTAGGCTCAACCTGTTGGCAACGAAGGCAACTGGGTATTTTCATCACCTAAATGCATCTTCATGTTTAGAACCTTTAACTTACTGTGAACATTTCCCCAGGTAGCCTGCAACTTGGGAATCATAGGAAATGTGGCTGTCTTATCAAGCTGCAAAGCCAGCACATCTTGGATTGCTTTAGGGGTTATCTGGACTATGAAGGGGTCACGTTGAATAGAAGCAGATGGAGGATGAAATAATTCTACACATATATCAATCAATTTTGGATATGGGTACATGAAGGGAACCACAAACTGTGCCAATTGAGATGTCCAGACCCTCATCCCAAAAGTTTTTGACTGCCCCTTTGCAGCTTGTAGCAGGCACCTTTGATGAGCTCCCTCTCGAAGGTTTTTTAGGTTCTTCTGCATGCATGTGTCAAAAATACCATCTGCATAGTCTATTACCTGTGTTGAGTCAAAACTCACCCCTATTTCTAGGACCCTTGTCCTTAGATAGTTTATTTTTAGTTACGGTGGTGTAGACGCATAAGACTTGATGTTCATTAATTTATCAGATTGTTCAAAAAGCCCTAGCCCTTCTTGTGGTGATTGTGGCTCTAACATTTTTTGTATCTCTTGTAAAACCCTTGGAAACTCTTGATATAGAAAGAAGCAACTGGAACTATAAATGAACCCTAACTTAGCTAGATTTCCAGGTGAGGAATGACGCTTAGATGCAGAAAGAAGAGCTCAAAGAATGCAGAATGAATAGCAACAAATGCAACAATCTAAGAGTTTTAACACTTAGCTTAGTAGGGCATAATGAAATATTTAATGACACACCATGTCCTATTAATGGCATTAATTCCAAAAGACAGCTAGTGTATCTTTTGAAAATCCATATTAGACAGAGTGTTAGATCTGTATTAAAAGTGGCAATCTTCTAAAAAGATAGGTACCTTTTCTTGAAGTTCAAGGAATTGCTAGAACGACCTTCATAAATGTGATTTCTAATGAAAGAGACCTCTGTGCTGCAGACATGTGTTCCCAGAACACTTATTTAAAAGGGAAAAAGCAAGAAAATAAGACAAAAAGTGAGAAAAGAAATAAAGACACCTAACTAACTATGATACATAACAAGTTTTAAGAATTAGGTAAAATGCTTCAAGAAGATCCTGTTTATAGGAATCTCTTCAGGCTCTCCATCCATAGTCTCTAACTCAAATGCATTTTGCTGCTTACAGGAGTGGATCTTAAAAGGTCCTATCCATAATGAATCAAACTTACTATGCTGACCTAGTTTAGCAGCTCTCTCATCCCATTTGAGAATGAGTGACCCAACTTCCAAATTTGGATTGGAGGTCTTTCTGTCAAACTAGTTCTTCACAATCTGTTGATGTTTTATCAGTGACTCATGTGCCTTTTCTCTCCTCTCCTGAACCTCTAGTAACTCGGCAAGTTTGACTTGCATCGAGCCACTTTCCTCTATCTCCAACTATTTCAACAATTGTAAAGCAGGAACTTCTATACTTAGTGGCATCACTGCATGCTTGCCATAGACTAACTCATATGGAGACATCTTAGTTACTTACTTAGGTGTGATTATATCTGCCCATAGTGCTGTTGTTACATCCCCAAGTTTTGTCTTGCTATACTTTTACTTTTTACTTGGACATAAGTAAATTTATTTTGATGTTTAGATTAATGACAAGGAAAAACATGGATTACATTGAATGTCATTTATTGAAATTATAGGAATGATTATGTTATTATCGATTTAATATTCGTATTATGAGAATTGATTTTTTATTTGAATTAATTGAATAATGATGCACTGATCATATATAGTTTGGTTACAAGTTGAAATAGGATTATAGGTTTTCAGATGACTCTCGGAGAAGAGAGAGAGTATCTTTCCAGGAGAGAGATATAGACCTCGGGTTACGAGTGGTTTATTTGCCAAACTGAGTTATAAGTGTTTAACAAAAATGTGAACCAGTGTGTCGTAAGAGGTAAGCCTTGTCTTGTCAGTTTACTTCTGAACCTAATTGACAGGTAGTCGATATTGTTTTCAAATCTTTCTAAGTCATATTAAGTCATCTTAGTTGTTAATAACGTTAATGACATCATTTAAGTTTGATTGTGACTATTTACATTTAACGTAAATATTATGATGTTATTTTCATAAAATAGTATCATATTATTATTAAGTCCTTGAGGTGTTAAAAATGATTCTTAAATGTTAAGATGTTTTCGTCAAGTTAAGAATACCTGATTATGCCGACGGATTGTGATGGGGAGACAAGCTCAACCCAACCACATTATGCATGATTCCTTGTTTAAATATTATTATTTTTTATTGATTAAACTATGATTATCTAATATAGTGGCAATGTTATAAGAAGTATATTTGATGTAAACAAATATATTAATGCCTTATCATCGTAAGAGGATAATACCTCTGAATGAGTCGATGGTATTGGAGCCATAAGCTAAAATATAGCAGAATTATTGTTAGTAGTGGATTGAACCACATGTCTTGATCATTTAAAGATTAGTTTTATATTTTTAGGAGTGTCGGCCTCATCCTTATAGGGATGACTATGTTTATGAAATGCCTAACCAAATGAACCATATGGTGGCCTTCCACAATCAACATGTGGAATTTTGCTTAAAAATTGATTTCAGTTTAAGACTAAGTCACCAAGGATTGATAAGAGGTCATTAAGTTTGCAATTGAATTATTTTTGAAGTGCGAAATAAGACAACTCTCTAGGAGTCATGCTTGGGTCATAATGAGAAACAACTCAGCTGAGCCAGATGTTTAGTTAAGAAAGTTAAAACTTGAGAGAATAGAGCATGAGAGAATAGAGCAGGGGATAAGGAGGATCAAACGTATGTAGAGAAGTTTAGAGAGGGAATTTGCAGTCAAGAGACATCGACCCTATGTCTAGTTTGCACATCTCTACCAACTCAAGTTCGTCCATTGTTAGGTATTTCTCAGTTCATATAATTATGAGGAAATCAAACAGTTCTTTTAGATTGAACATTGTTGTATTGTGGGCGATTATAAGAGTTCACCAGTAAGGTTAAACCTTTTGTATTTGTGGTGTAATAGTTAAAAACTATAATGTATCAACATTAGGAAAATGTAGATAACATTCTATGTAAACTATGTTGATCTATCTCCGTGATCAATGAGGACAACAAATACAAATCGTTTGGTTGATTCTTGGTAATTCAAGTGAGTAGTATGTTATAGTCTACTACATTGACCATTTGCTATTTCATTTATTATTTAATAATCATAACAATGCATTGAATAGAGAACAAGAGACCATCTTAGTAAGAGTCTATCATAACTGTTATTAGCTTTGAGAACAATTCTCTAATCAAATAAGTTTGTAACAAGTCAATGGAATGATTGTGAGTTAACCAAACATTAGGCTCTCGAATGAATGAACCTTGTTTTTATATTCTCAACATGAACTATATAGTATTGAGGTTATATCGATTAACATATTGTCTTGTATAGGTTATATATATATGCATAATGAATAATGTTATCTACCAAGAGAACTAGATTCATATGAATTGTTAGTAAACTTTTGTATCATGTCAAATGATAGTAAGTTAGAGATATTACGGAAGATGGAATAAGGTTATTATGAGAATCCCATTTAAGACTATTTGTCTTTATTATTCATGAAGAGATCCAATACAATGGAGTAGGATAAATATACTAGAGAATGACCTTGTAGAGATATTTATACATAGGGTATGTTTTGTTTGTAAATATTATCAAAGATATTCAACGTTCCTTTGTATAGGAGACATTATCTATTTAAGAACTATAGTATTCTTAACCTTAGTTAAGTTAATCAAGGGTTATTTGCAAATCTAGAACTCCTAGATAAAATATATGTTATATTGTTATATCATATTAACAAAGGATATTAGGGTAACCATAGAGTCGATTACCAACCAATTGAATGGTTATGTCATATAGACTTATTTAAGTCTAAAGGTATTATTATTATTATGACTCATAGATTAAACTAATACATGATTAAGATAGGTAAGAGTTTTAAATTGTGAGAATGTGACAGTATCCAAGTCGAGTAGGGGTGGGTGAACACAATGACTACATTCATTATAAATGTTATTAATATTAAAAACTTTGGCCAAAGTAATGCATTTGTTTTCTGCATGCATTGTTAGTTCACTGTATTCGGATTACTCATCCTAACGGAAATGATACTTAGCTAGAGGGTATCTAGGGTTGTATGGTTGATAGAGTTGAGTAGAATACAACACTATGTACTCGAGAAAGGTAAATTACCACCGGTCACCTAAGGTTTATATTCCTCGTAAAGGATAGGGCCACTTCCTATGTGGAAGAAGTGTGGTAGACCACCAGTCTGTGGTTGGAGGTAAATCACTGGAAATATGCTCTCTCCAAGCAGGAAACATGCCAAGACTTGTGATAAAGATGTCAGATATTCATAAGTAGTATTTATTCCAAATTTGTATATGTAATGGATTTCCATTTGTAAACATTGTAAATAAGAAAGACAATATGGTTTATTGTATTTTGTAAAAAGAAATCTTGTAATTATAAGTTACTTGATTATTTGTTGAATATAAGAAAAAATTTCTCCATCTCATTTTTACCTTGTTAATTTACTCTTTGGTAAATTTCTAGTTTCACTATGTTTTTAGAACGTGGATGTTACCTATGGTATCTGAGCTACCAAGTTTAGCACTAGGGATTATGAGACCACTATGCTTGCCTGTAGTCAACATTATGTGGTTAGCAAATGTTTGAAAATTTCTATGCCAGGATGGTACCTTTTAAAAAGACAGTGAGAAAGTCTGTTAATTCGAGTCAACATTTCCTTATAGAAAAAAGAGAACGTGAGGCTATTATCAAAACCTTTGAGGGAACCAATGATGAGAGTGACATTTGGTTAAGTGATACTGAAACTCTAGCGACTGCCTTAACTCAAATCAAGTGAGTGAGGAGAGAAAACAAAGAAAGAGTTAAGATCACTGCCAAAATCATAGAGTATATGTCAGATGAGGAAACAACTATGGTTAGGTGAGATCCCTGCATACCCTCAACTATTGAGATCATAGAAGTTAGGTCTGATAGTGAGTCAAAGGATTATATACCTCGAGATTATGTATTTGAAAATGAGTCTGAAGGATATACTCCTCTTAAGCACAACTATTAAAGTCATTTCTTGTAAAAAAGAAGGAAACTCTTTACTTTTGAAATGAAATAAATAAAAAGAGTTGTTTTTATGCCAAACTATTGTTTGAATTGAGTATTATGTTTAGATTTAATGGGTTACATTATAATCTTGAACTAGTGGAAAACTCAATATTCTCAGGTGTGAGAAATCAATAAACATGGTGCAGACAAGAACTAACCAAGGAGAAAGTGAAGAGGAAAACTACCTGCCAAATAAAAAGTTAGACCAAATCATAACCATGCTTGAGGAAACTAGGAAAAGATTGGGTGATTTGGAAAAGAAGGTGGATGCCAAAGGGAATACAGAGGGCGGAGGTGAAAACTCTCATGGTAAAAGCAGAGAAAATCATGAAGATCAAAGTAAGAGTACCAAACCTCATAAAGAGGCAAGCGATAGATTGACCTTGGAGCTCACAAAGGATATGAAGAAGGTTGTTCCACCAAAATTTGATGGAATAGAGACTGGAGATGCTGCAGAAGCTTAGTTAATAGAGATGGAAAAGTACTTCGAGATAAGAAATTACTCGGAGGTGACCAAGGCAGTATGGGGAGCATTCCAACTGGCAGGAGAAGCATCCACTTGGTGGATGAATAAGAAGATGGAATTGAATTTGATCTCTCTAAGGGTAACTTGGGATGAGTTCGTGGAACTCTTTCGTAAGAGATGGTTACCACAACTCTATTTTGTTCAGAAACTGACTAGTTTTCAGAATCTTGGACAAGGAGATATGACAGTGGTAGAATATGGAGAAAAATTCACTCATCTCCTAAAATATGTTCCACAGTATCAAAAGGATGAGAGATTTAGGATCAAAAAATTCATCATGGGCTTAAATGCTCATATTGGCGGTGAAGTGGATGTACATGGTCCCACGACAATGTTGCAAGTATGGGCCTAACCGGTGTTGTCACTGATGTCAACATACTCCTGTTGCATTGATGTCAAGGATTGGATAAGCTATGTATTGAGGATATTGAGAAAATTAGTCCTATCAGAAATAGAGAAGAACAATGAAGACAGTGGAGCTCTATGAAGTGAAGATCTTAGCTAGATGAAGATTAGAGAATGCACATCAAAGGGTTTGTAGATATGTGTCTAAAGATGATCCAGTCAAGATTTGAGAGGTCCGCATGAATATTTGAAGGAGTTATGGCCATATGAGTAAAACTAGTTTTGACAGCTATTCAGAGATAACAGAGTGACACAAATAGGTCTGGTGAGATCCAGAAATGTAATATCTCGTTCTGCAGATCTAGTGGCATGTTTAGGAAGCTAATGTGAATTGACAAGTCAATTGGTGCGTGGTCTGGTGGTCTGCAAGAAATTATTCTAATGTGACAGCGATGACATATTGTGTTCTTGAGGTTTTAGATAAAGATGTGAATGATTTCAATAAGCAGAAGTGGTGTGGATGTTTCTGGTGATTCAAGCAAGCTTGTGGGGGTCTCTAGATTATGTCCAGTTCATGTTGATGGTCTGCATTGAAGAAAAGCTCGTAATTGAAGATTTACTTTCGAGTAATGGTGTTCTTCCTAATCTTGGCTGACCGGATGTTTTACACATCTTGCGAATGATCTTGAAGATGTTTTGCGAAGCATGGCATGTTCCTCAAAGAAGATTGAAGTCCCAAATATGTGTGGCCGACAGTGTGGTGATATGCATGAAGTTTTTGTAATAAGTCAAGTTGTATTTGTGTAATTGCTCTATAATAAAATAAAGTATGTATTGTGCCGACTTTGATGATTATCCCAAAGTCGATGTCTTGTATAAATAAGATTTGTGAAGTCATTTTAAAGAATCCTTAGTTGAGATGAGAAAGTGGTAGAGAGGAGAAGAGCGAAAAGCAGAGCAGAAGTGTTGAGCTTAAATGGAACTGTCTTAAGCATGGTGAAGATGCTAATCTCCAGTTTAAGTATGTAATATTTATATTATTCTACAGACAGCGTGTCTCCTATAGGTAGTGGGCCTCTTGTGAGCAGTGTGCTCGGGCAGTGAGCCCTAATTGGTAAGTGCCATTTTTGTTCTTCTTATTCTTTTAACAAAGAATACAATCCTGGGTTAGTCACCCCATGGTTTTTCCCTTAACCGAGTTTTCCACGTTAAAATATTGGTATCATATGTGTTAATGTGTTTCTACTCTTGGGTTATTTCATTGTGCTTCCATGATTGAATCATTATTAAGCTGTAGAAATATAAGAAGGATTTAAGTGTTTAAAAATAGAAATTTTGGTAACAACTGATTCACCCCCCCTCTCAGTTGTCTATCCTAAAACCAACAATTGGTATCAGAGCTAAGTTCCTCTAAAAGAGATTAACTGCTTGAGGAGATCTAGGATGTCTTCCTACAAAAAGGATAGTCTGAGGTTTGATGGAACAAACTACACTCTTTGGAAAAGCTGCATGGAATGTCACTTGCAATGTATGGGATTTCAATATTGGAACATGACTATAAAGAAGTATATTCCTCCAAAGAATGGTCCAACAACTACAGATGAAATTAGAGATGTTGAAGATAATCTTTGAGCTAAAGAAGCCTTACTAAGTGCCTTATCTAATTTAGAGATGACAAATGTTATAGATTTAAAAACTGCATATGAAATTTGGTCAAAGCTGGCACTTCTGCATGAAGGAGACAAATATGTTAAATGTGCCAAGCTACAAAGTATGAAAGGAAAATTTAAAAACCTGAAGATGAATGAAGATGAGAATATCACTACATTTATGCCAAAAGTAAATGAGCTTGTTTGTGGCATTAGATGTGCTGGTGGAACCTTGGATGAAGATGAGATTGTTGCCAAAGTTCTCAGATCCTTACCTCTTGCTTACAAACACAAGGTTACTGCTATTGAGGAATTCAGATCTTTATCAAATATCACAAGGGATCAATTGGTTGGGAAATTAGCTGCATTTGAATTGGCTGAGTTTGGAGATGCACCTCCCAAGACTAAATTTGCATTCAAAGCTAGTGCCTCTGTAAAAGGCAAACAAAGGTATGATCCAAGAGAAAATTCCTCAAAGAAATTATCATGGCAAAAAGAAAGAAAAGATCTGGAAGAAGATGAGGTAGAAGCTACTCAACTTGAAGCCCTTATTGGAAAAAGACTACCAAGAGGATCTGGTAAGTATGAAGGAATATTTCCTTTCAAATGTTTCAACTGCAACAAGATTGGTCATTTTGCCTCAAGGTGTCCGAAAATTTTTTTGAAGGACAAATCCAAATAGATGAAGATTCCAAAAGAAATGTTACTATGTTCATGAAGATGTTGATGATGAAGGAGTAACCGATGATGAATTAGAGACAAGAAACAAATCCAGAAGTGACTGGGTGTTTATTGCCATCAAGGAAGAAGATCCAATGCCCATTGAATCTATCGATCATAAACAGATAGAAAGAGCTTTGGCTGCTCAAGTTGAAGAAAAGGATGAATGGGTCATTGATAGTGGATGCTCCCACCATATGACTGGTGATAAAAATAAGTTCATAGATTTGGAAAGATATGAAGGAGGAGTTGTAAAATTTGGTGATAATTCTGCTAGTAGAATCAGAGGCAGAGGAACTATTTCTTTGATGGAAAGAACAAAACCAGTGATGTACTATATGTTGAAGGTTTGAAGCATAATCTTCTTAGTGTTGGGTTGTTGGTGGACAAAGGCTATGATCTCCAATTCAAAAATGGAAAATGTAAGATCTTTGAAAGTTCTAAAATAGAGATTGCATTCGTTACTCAAACAAAAGGTAACATCTTCCACTTGGTTGGTACTGGCAAAAGTTGTTTATTTGTTCAAATTGATCAGAGTTGGTTGTGGCATAGGAGAATGTGTCATGCAAATTTTGATAATATCATCAAGATAAGCAACACTCAGGCTGTAAGAGATCTTCTGAGACTGGTGAAACCTACTAATAGTTTGTGCAAGGAATGTCAGTTGGGTAAGCAGAGCAGAGTCACATTCAAAAGTAAGGAACAATCTTCTACTAGATTGTTGGACTTAGTACACAGTGATCTATGTGGACTAGCAAGAATCAGGAGTCTGCAAGGTGATAGATATTTCATGTTACTAATTGATGACCACTCTCAGATGATGTGGGTGACCTTCCTGAAAAGAAATCTGAAGCTCTTGAGAAGTTCAAAATATTCAAGGCTATGGTAGAAAATGAAACTCGGTTAAATATAAAATGTCTTAGGACTGATAGAGTTGGTGAATTCACATCTGGAGAGTTCATAGAATTCTGCGAGAAACATGGAATAAAGAGACAGTTATCAACTCTAAGGACTCCACAACAAAATGGAGTAGTGGAGAGAAAGAACCGGACCATACAGGAAGCATCTAGAACCATGATGATGGAAGCAAATGTCACTCAGATCTACTAGAGAGAAACTGTAAGCACTGTTGTCTATACTCTTAATCGAGTACAAATTAGAAACAATACTAGTAAGACTCCTTATGAACTCTGGTTTGGAATCACTCCTACTGTGAAGTATTTCAGAGTCTTTGGTAGTAAATGTTACATTAAAAGAGATGAAGATCTTGGCAAATTTGATGCTAGAAGTGATGAAGGAATATTCTTGGGTTATTCTACTCAAAGCAAAGCATATTGGTGTTATAACAAGAGATTGAGAAATATTGTAGAAAGTACAAATGTGAAGGTTGATGAAGGCATTGAAAATCCCTCAAGGTTTTATGAGTATGAAATGGATGATCGAAATGATGTTTTGGTCCAAGAAGATCAAACCCCTTCTGTAGTTCAGATTCAGACTGATCCAGAGAATCCTGGAATACAGGAAGAAGAGATAAGTTTGAATGAACCTATCCAAGAAATGAAAGTGCAAGAAATTCCCAAAACTCCTAGGTATGTAAGACTGAATCATTTTGAAGACCAGATCATACGAGATAGAAGCAAATGTGTTCAAACAAGAAGAAATATTGCTCAAGATTTAGAGAAGTATTTTTTGATTTCAAAGATTAAACCAAAATCAGTAAATGAAGCATGCAAAGATGAAAGCTGGGCTAAAGCAATGAAGGAAGAGTTGATACAGATTGAAAAAAATCACACTTGGGATCTTGTTCCCAGACCTAAAGACAAAAATGTGATTGGGACTAAGTGGGTCTTCCAAAATAAATTGAATAAAGATGGTGAGGTAGTCAGAAACAAAGCTAGATTGGTCTGTAAGGGTTATTCTCAAGTAGAATGAGTTGATTTTGAAGAAACTTTTGCTCCAGTGGCAAGAATTGAAGCAGTCATATTATTTATTGCTTTTGCTGTCTTCAAGGATTTTAAAGTATATCAGATGGATGTCAAGTCTGCCTTCTTGAATGGTGATTTAGAAGAAGAGGTATACATTGAGCAACCAGATGGATTTCAATGGTTTGATCATGGTGATATGGTCTACAAGTTGAAGAAAGCATTGTTTGGACTAAAACAAGCCCCAAGAGCCTAGTATGAAAGATTGGATAAACATCTTTTGAAGATTGGTTTCAACAAAGGTACTACTAATAGTAACTTATACTTCAACATTGATCATGAAAATATCCTGATTGTTGAAGTATTTGTTGATGATATCATTTTTGGAGGAAGAGATAGTATGTGCAAGACTTTGGCAAATCAAATGAAAAATGAATTTGAGATGTCTATGTTTGGGGAAATAAATTTCTTCTTGGGTCTGCAAATCACTCAAACAAAGAAAGGAATCTTCATATCATAGACCAAATATGTGAAAGAATTGTTGAAGAAATTTGGGATGGAAGATTCAAAGATAATGAATACTCCCATGGCAACCGGATGTAAACTAAGCAAAGATGATGAATCTCCTAAGGTTGATAAAAAAAGTATAGGTCAATGATTGGAGGACTACTGTATCTTACTCAAACTAGACCTGACATTATGAATGTTGTTGGTCTTGTTGCCAGATTCCAAGCTAATCCTAGAGAATCTCATGTCATGGTAATCAAGAGAATTCTCAGATATCTAAAGGGAACAGTTGAGTATGGTTTATGGTATCCTAGGGATTATGATTTCTCTCTTCATGCATATACAGATGCTAATTGGGTAGGAGATGTGGATGACCAAAAGAGTACCAGTGGTGGTGCATTCTTTTTGGGGAAAAGATTGGTTTCTTGGTTGAGCAAGAAATAAGAGGAAATATCTATATCCACTACAGAAGCAGAGTATATTGCAGCAACAGGTAGTTGTACTCAAGTATTGTGGATGAAACAAATGTTAAGAGACATCAGAGTGGAGTATGAGGAACCTATCACAATCTTCTGTGGTAACTCAAGTGTAATAAATATATCAAAAAATTTGGTGTTGCATTCAAAGACAAAACATATATCCATCAAGTTTCACTTTTTGAGAGAGCAAGTGAACAAGCATGAAGTTAGATTGGAGTTTGTGCCCTCAAAGTATCAGATTGCAGACATTTTTACTAAACCTCTACCTAAGGACTCTTTTGAGTATCTCAGGGAGAAGTTAGGAATTATTACCCCTCCGGTTCTGAATTAAGGTGCACTGAGGTGCATCAGTTCGGTGGATCTCATAGTCATATCTTGTGGTCTAGATTGATGATAGGAAGCTTCTACTCAGGGAGAGGAGTCTGTATGATTCTAAACTATTAATGCAAGTATGTGCCCTTTTCCATTGATGTCAAAGGGGGAGAGAAGACATGTGAAAAACAAAAGTGGTTGCTGACCAAAGGGAGAGTAGTAGAAGACATATGAATGATTCTTGTTGATAGGGGGAGCTATGTCAGTTAGTGAGGATAAGTTCTTGTCTTGATGGTTAAAAATAGTTTTTCACATTATATGTTTCCATCAATGACAAAGGGGGAGATTGTTGCAAGTATGGGCCTAACCGGTGTAGTCATTGACATCAACATACTCCTATTGTATTGATGTCAAGGATTGGATGAGCTGTGTGCTAAGGATATTGAGAAAATTAGTCCTATCAGAAATAGAGAAGAATAGTGAAGACAGTGGAGCTCTATGAAGTGAAGATCCCAGCTAGATGAAGATAAGAGAATATGCATCAAAGGGTTTGTAGATATGTGTCTAAAGATGATCCAATCAAGATTTGAGAGGTCCGCATGAAGATTTGAAGGAGTTATGGCCATATGAGTAAAATTGGTTCTAGCAGCTATTCAGAGGTAACAGAGTGACACAAATAGGTTTGGTGAGATCTAGAAATACAATATCTTGTTCTACGGATCTAGTGGCATGTTTAGGAAGCCAATGTGAATTGACAACTCAATTGGTTCATGGTCTGGAGGTACGCAAGCAATTATTCTAATGTGACAGTGTTGACATATTGTGTTCTTGAGGTTCCAGATGAAGATGCGAATGATTTCAGTAAGCAGAAGTGGTGTAGATGTTTCTGGTGATTCAAGCAAGCTTGTGGGGGTCTTTAGATTGTGTCCAGTTGGTGTTGACAGTCTACATTGAAGATTGAGGTCGTAATTGAAGATTTACTTTTGGGTGATGGTGTTCTTCCTAATCTTGGCCGACTGGATGTTTTACACATCTTGCAGATGATCTTGAAGATGTTCTGCAAAGCATGGCATGTTCCTCAAAGAAGATTGAAGTCCCAAATATGTGTGGCCGACAGTGTGGTGATACACATGAAGTTTTTGTAATAATTCAAGTTGTATTTGTGTAATTGATTTGTAATAAAATAAAGTATGTATTGTGCTGACTTTGATGATTATCCCAAAGTTGATGTCTTGTATAAATAAGATTTGTGAAGTCATTTCAAAGAATCCTTGGTTGAGATGAGAAAGTGGTAGAGAGGAGAAGAGTGAAAAGCAGAGCAGAAGTATTGATCTTAAATGGAACTATCTCAAGCATGGTGAAGATGCTAATCTCTAGTTTAAGTATGTAATATTTATATTATTCTATAGACAGTGTGTCTCTTGTAGGCAGCGGGCCTCTTGTGAGCAGTGTGCTTGGGCAGTGAGCCCTAATTGACAAGTGCCATTTTTGTTCTTCTTATTCTTTTAATAGAGAATATAATCTTAGGTTAGTCACCCCGTGGTTTTTCCCTTAACCGGGTTTTCCACGTTAAAATCTTGGTGTCATATGTGTTAATGTGTTTCTGCTCTTGGGTTATTGCATTATGCTTCCATAATTGAATCATTATTATGTTGTAGAAATATAAGAAGGATTTAAGTGTTTAAAAATAGAAATTTTGGTAACAACTGATTCACCCCCCTCTTAGTTGTCTATCCTAAAACTAATAGACAATGGATCAAGTGTACAAGAAGGCGATCAAGCAAGAGCAAAAGCTGAAATCCATCTCGACTTATCGTGATAGAAGCCGTAAGAGGTTTAATGGAACTCCTAACAATCAACCCTACAAGAAAAGGTATGAAAGAGCTACGATAACAAGAGAAAAGATAAAGGACCTCAGAAGAACAAAGGTGGATCATGAAAGGAAGCTAGGTGTGCGGAAAATGCTTCCTACACTAATCTAATGAGGAGAGGACTATGCAAATTCAACTTTATCCTAACTATTACAACAATGTTAAACCATTAACATGAGATATTGCAGCAAAACACAAGAACTAGAAAGAAGACAGAGAGAGAGAGACAAGATATACGTGGGGAAAACCCTTACGGGTGAAAAACCCCACACTCCAAAACACAGTTCAAATGTATTACAATAAACAATAATAGATTACAATATAGTTTCAGAGCCAATGCTCTTTTAGGAGTCTTTAAATCTCAAATCTGGAGATATTATGGGAACATAACACTACTTGTACCAAAGTTGTCTATCTCCCATCCAAGACCCTGTTTATATAGAGTTTACAAGGCAAATATGGAAGCTTCTAGAGATGGGCGTCCATCTTGGACTCATGCCCCAAAACCCACACCTAAGGACTCTTGTCCAACATCCCATCCCAAAGTGGGTACCTAGTCCCAAGATAGGTTACGACAGATGCTCTTACACACCTTACAACTGTCAGAGAATCCATCATACACTCACTAAAAATATCATAGTCCTCTTACATGTCATAACCTCCCTTGACCGCCCAAAGATGCCTTTCTCTCGTGCAGAGATACTCATTAACACTTGTCATTAATTAAAAATCATTTGAGGTTTCGAGGGTGTTTCCCCCGAGCCCCCATGAGGGCACTGCCCCTCGACCCCGCCCTATACCACGATAGGGAGCGTGCCAGGGGCGCTGCCCCCAAACCCCTGTTAATTATTCAAAGGGGAAACCATGGCTGCCAAAGTCACCAAAATTTATCCTCCTGCATATACACAAGGTGCTGACTATGCCAACTCAACATGGGATAAATAAATACAACATTAGGAATTTGCAAAGGTTGAGACACCTTAATTCCCAACATTCTCCCACTTGTCAAACACCTTGCAAGGGCCAAAAGCAATGACAAGATTTAACTGCTAGGGGCCAAGAGGCCCATAGACTCTGAACACCATCTAAACTTCTCTGTGCCCACTGGTTTAGTCAATGCATCTGCAACATTCTTCAAAGTATCTACCTTCTCCAAATTTACCTTTCCATCCTCAACCATGTCTCGCACGAAGTGAAACTAAACATCAATGTGCTTTGTTCTAGCATGGAAAGTTAGATTCTTTGTAAGGCAAATTGCACTCTGACTGTCACAACTAATCGTGATCTGAACTGCATCAACACCAATATCAGAACACAATCTCTTAAGCCAAATGGCTTCCTTACAAACATGAGTTGCTGCCATTTACTCAGCTTCTGTCATGGACAAAGCAACAACAGGTTGTTGCTTACTCATCCAACTAATATCACCACCAAACAATGTAAAAACATAAGCACTGGTGGATCTCTTGCTGTCATTGTCACCTACCCAATCTAAATCCACAAATCCACAAATATCAATAGAATGCGGAGGTCCTAAAACATTACCATCATAACAAATGGAATACTCAGAAGTACCCCTCAGATATCTGAACACTCACTTAATTGCATCCCAATGAGCCTGTCCAGGATTAGCCATAAATTGACTAAGGACTCCCACTGCTTGGGCAATGTCTGGTCTTGTGCAGACCATAGCATACATCAAACTGCCAACAGCACTAGCATAAGGTACTCTGCTCATGTCCTCCACCTTACTAGGAGATTTTGGACAATCCTCAATAGACAACTTTGTCCCCAAGGAAACGAGAACACACAATGGTCTACATTCTCCCATGCTGAATCTGTCCAACACGGTCTTAACATACTTACTCTGACTTAACCAAAGTTTTCTGTTGGTTCTGTCTCTTCTAATTTCCATTCCTAGAATGTACCTAGTTGCCCCTAAATCTTTCATTTCAAACTGAGCTGACAACTGAGATTTAAAATCAGAAATCATATTCTTACCCTTCCCAATGAGCAACATATCATCAACATACAGTGCAACAATGAGAATACGATCACCATCAAACTTATAATAAACACAGTGATCTAATTTCGATCTCACAAATCCAATTGACAACACCAAAACATCAAACTTCAAGTACCATCTCCTAGGGGATTGCTTCAAACCATACAAAGACTTCTTAAGTTTGCAAACCAAATTTTCTTTACCTTTTACCATGTAATGCTCTAGCTGTGACATGTAGATTTCCTCCTCCAAGTCACGATGAAGGAAAGTTGTCTTCACATCCATCTGTTCTACCTCCAAGTTATAAGCTACTGCAAGAGACAACAGGAATCGAATGGATGTTAGCTTTGTAATGGGAGAGATGATCTCACCATAATCTATACCCTCCACTTGTGAATACCCCTTTGCAACCAGTCTAGCCTTATACTTTTCAATATTGCCATCTGCACCAAGCTTCTTCTTGAACACCCATTTACATCCAACGGGTTTCCATCCAGGAGGCAAAAGCACCAAGTCCCAAGTTTGATTCTTGTCCAAAGAAGCCATTTCTTCCTCCATGGCCTCCTAGGAAACTGCATCCTTCATATCCAAAGCCTCTAATACAGTTCTAGGTTCATCACTATTAGTGAGCAAAGCATAAGCACAACTAGAATCAAGTAATGTAAAACCAAACCTTTCAGGTTGCTTCCTTATCCGTGTAGACCTCCTCAAGAGCTAAGGTTGAGGTTTAGCTTCTTCTTCTGAGCTTTTAGAGCTACTAGAGCTCTCCTCATCATCAGGTCCAACATTGTCTTTCTGTTCAGTCTTCTCAGGGGTGAGAGGAAACTGAACAACATCCTCTTTCTTTTCTTTTTCTTCTGGCTACAAAACAGTGGAAGGTGTAAGCTCTCTGAAGATGACACTTCTGCTATACAACACTTTTTCAGCCATGGGATCCCAAAGCTTGTATCCTTTCACACCAATAGAATAGCTGATGAAGATACACTTAACAGCTTTGTTCTCCAACTTTGACTGCTTCTCCTTAGGCACATGTGCATATGCCTCACAACCAAAAACATGAAGATGCCTTACTGAAGGATTTCTACTAGACCACACCTCCATGGGTGTCTTTCCAACAAGAGCTAATGTAGGAGATCTATTTACCAGATGGAAAGCAGTGGCAACAGCTTCAACCCAAAACTTTTGTTCTAGACCAGCTCCACTAAGCATACTCCTAGCCTTCTCCATCAGTGTCCTGTTCATCCTCTCTGCAACTCCATTTTGCTGCAGTGTGTATGGAATTATCTTATGTCTTTCAATCCCAAGTTCCTTGCAATACTTATCAAATTATGTAGAACAGAACTCACCACTGTTGTCAGTTCTCAAACATTTAATCTTTTTACCAGTCTGATTTTCAGCAAAGGCTTTACACTCCTTAAACTTGCTATAGACTTTAGATTTGCTTTTGAGAAAATAAATCCATGTCCTTCTACTGTAATCATCTATAAAAGATACAAAGTATACAGATTTTGATAATGAAGGAACATTAACAGGACCAAACACATTAGAATGAATGAGGTCCAACACACCAGAAGACTTATGAGAACTCAAGTAAAACTAAACATGGTTTTATTTTCCATAAATGCAATGTTCACAAAAGTTAAACTCAAGATTATAATCATCTAACCCCTCAACAAGGTTCTTATTTTTTAGGGTACGCAGACCCTTCTCACCAATATGGCCAAATCTCTTATGTCATAACATTGTCTTTTCTGCAGGAAGTTTAACTTCCAATGCATGATTACAACCATCAAGATTAGAAACTATAGATTTCTTCATTGCTCATTTAGATGGTGGGGATGAAGTGACTGCTGCCCTCTTCCTTGAGTCAAAAGAACTATTGCATTGTGCAATGCATGCTTCTAGCTGAAACATAGTACCTCTCCAAGTACCCTTAGCAAGCACCATAGATCCTCTAGTCATCTTGCATCTGTCTTTCGAAAAGACAACCTGTACACCTACATTATTCAACATACTTACAAAAAGTAGGTTCTGTGCTAAGCCTGAGATGTGAATAACCCTAGTGATCCCCTTCACTCGACCATCAGGGAATCAGATAGAGACTCTTCCACGACCAACGATCTTTAGATGAGAGTTGTCACCCAGATACATCTTTCCACCATTGAACTCCTCATACTTAGTGAACTAGTCTCGATGCGAGGTCATGTGGAATGATGCACCAGAGTCGATTAGCCACACATCATCAGATGCATGGGTTGCCAGGGCTGCGATGAAGGCATCACCGTCATCTTGTGATTTGTCAGAATCTAAATCAGGAGCTTTCTTCTTTTTCTTCTTCTCCTCTTTGCATTCCTTTCAGAAATGCCTGGTCTTGCCACAGTTCCAACAAAGAGCCTTGGACTTTCCAAAAGATTTGGATCTCCCATGGGATTTGGATCTACCCTTCTCAGATTTCTTGTCCTTCTTCTTCCCATTCTCCTTGGGTCTTCCACAAACTGCAAGGGCTTCTTTGGCTTCCTTAGAAGACTTTCTTCACATCTCTTCAGATAACAACAAAGAGACCACCTCTTCCATTTTGAATGTGGATGCGGTGCTTCCAATTGCCATGACAAGATGATCCCATGAGTCTGGCAGAGAACAAAGCAGGGTCATACACTGATCCTCCTCCTCCATCTTTACACTGATAGATGTCAATTGTGCAACCAGCATGTTAAAGGCATTCATATGCTTAGCCATGGATCCTCTGTCCTCCATTTGAAGAGAGTACAACTTCTTTCTCAGGAAAGTTTATTGACAAGGGATTTGGCTTGATACACATCCCCCAACTTCTTCCAAAGGAGTGTTGCAGTAGCCTCCTCATGGACATTTAACAACACGGAATCGGTAAGACTAAGTCTTATGAGACCCTTAGCCTTCTGATCCTTGAGATCCTAGTTAGCTTGTGACATTGCAGCTAGTTTAGTTCCATTCACACTTTCCCAAAGGTCTCGGTCAACTAACATGTCTTCCATCTTGAGCTTCCATAGCTTGAAATTACTGCCATTGAACTTCTCTACTTCAAACCTTCTTGATGTGCTTGTCATCTCCTTGCTGCAATAAGATACAGAATGCTCTACACAGACTCCCACTCAACCTAAGATTAGCTCAAAAAACCCCTACCCTACAACTAGGACCAAAGGTGATCAAGCTCTGATACCAACTGGAAGGAAGCTACGTGTGCAGAAAACGCTTCCTACACTAATCTAATGAGGAGAGGACTATGCAAATTCAACTTTATCCTAACTATTACAACAATGTTAAACCATTAACATGAGATATTACAGCAAAACACAAGAACTAGAAAGAAGACAGAGAGAGAGAGAGAGAAGATATACGTGGGGAAAACCCTTATGGGTGAAAAACCCCACACTCCAAAACATAGATCAAATGTATTACAGTAAACAATAATAGATTACAATATAGTTTCAGAGCCAATGCTCTTTCAGGAGTTTTTAAATGTCAAATTTGGAGATATTCTGGCAGCATAACAGTACTTGTACCAAAGTTGTCTATCTCCCATCCAAGCACTTGTTTATATAGAGTTTACAAGGCAAATATGGAAGCTTCTAGAGATGGGCATCCATCTTGGACTCATGCCCCAAAACCCATGCCTAAGGACACTTGTCCAACATCCCATTCCAAAGTGGGTGCCTAGTCCCAAGATAGGTTACAACAGATGCTCTTATGCACCTTACAGCTATCAGAGAATCCATCATACATTGAGTAGAAATATCATATTCCTCTTACATGTCATAACCTCCCTTGACCGCCCAAAGATGCCTTTCTCTCGTGCAAAGATACTCACCGACACTTGTCATTAATTAAAAATCATTTGAGGTTTTGGGGGTGTTTCCCCCGAGCCCCCACGAGGGCGCTGCCCCTCGACCCCACCCTGTACCGTGACAGGGAGCATGCGAGGGGTGCTGCCCCTGGACCCCGTCTTGGGGGAGCTGCCCCCAAACCCCCATTAATTATTCAAGGGGGAAACCGCAGCTGCCAAAGTCACCAAAATTTATCCTCCTACATATACACAAGGTGCTGACTATGCCAACTCAACATGGGATAAATAAATACAACATTAGGAATTTGCAAACGTTGAGACACCGTAATTCCCAACAGATCTAGTAATGAGAAGAAGAATGGTGCACTACCTACTCAGCAAGAAGCATTCCAGCAAAGGATTCATGCATCTCTCAACAATCGTCAAGCAGAGTATTAGATCACACCCATTGAAATGATAGGTACTTTGTTTGGAGTCCCTATATCTATTTTGATTGATACAAGAGCCACAGAAAACTTTGTTTCTCCTAGAATTTTGAGTAAATTTTCTAGAAAAGATGGTTACATGTCCAAACCTTGGTCAGTAGAATATGCTAACCAATCTAAGGCTCAGGTAGAGCAATGTTTGTGTGAAGCCAAAGTTGACCTTCCTAGTTTCTCAACTGAAGTAAATCTATATGTAGCTCCCCTAGGTTCCTATGATGTAATCCTAGGAATGAGTTGGTTATGGAAACATAGAGCTAAGGTTGACTATTTTTTAAAAATAGTTGATGCTTAGATGATTTGGGAATCTGACCTAATTCCAAGGGATTCAAAGAGAAGTAAATTAGAACTATCTCTACCAAGCAATTAAAAAGGGCTAGAAGGAAAGGTTGTCAGTTATTTGTAGTCAAAATGAAACAAGTGGAGGAAGGGGTAGAAAACCCTAGTTTATCTTTTGGGGAAAAGTATCCTTTTCTTCAGGAATTTTAGGACGTGTTTCTAAAAGAACTTCTAAGATTGTCTCCCAAGAGGGTTTTTGATTTTTTCTATTGACATTAAACTAGGATCTGAGCCTATATGAAAAGCACCCTACCATATGACAACAATGGAGTTAATGGAATTGAAAGCACAATTACAAGAATTGTTGGCAAAGGGTTTAATCAGACCCAGTGTTTCACCTTGGGGTGCTCCGATTATTTTTATTAAGAAGGATGGAACCCTTCATTTGTGCATAGATTATTGTATGCTTAATAAAGCAACGGTAAAGAACAAATATCCTTTGCCATGTATTGATGATCTTTTTGATTAGATGCGTGAAGCTGTTGTGTTCTCAAAGATTGATTTGTGGTCAAGATATCATCAATTAAGACTGAAGGATGAAGATATTCATAAGATAGCTTTTAGAACCAGATATGGACACTATGAATTCATAGTGTTGCCATTTGGTTTGACAAATGCACCTGCTGCATTCATGAATCTCATGAATAGTATATTCATAGATTGTTTGGATAAGTTTGTTTTAGTCTTTCTGGATGATATACTCATTTATTCTAAGAATGAGGAAGAGCATCAATAGCACTTGCAAATAGTTCTGCAAAGGTTAAGAGAACATAAGTTATATGGGAAACTAACTAACTGCACATTCTTCTAGAAGGAGATTTAATACCTAGGGCATCTTATATTAGCTAATGGAATATCTGTTGATCCTGCAAAAATCACAGCTATTCTGGATTGGCCTGTACCAACAAATGTACATGAGGTGCGTAGTTTCATGGGCCTGACAGGCTATTATAGAAAGTTTGTTCTAAATTTCTCCAGTATTGCTAGTCCAATCACTTCCCTGCAAAGGAAAGGAAAGAGATTTGAATGGATAGACAAATGTCAGGAAGCATTTGATCACTTAAAGGAAAAGTTAACTTCAGCTCCAATCTTGAAAGTTCCTGACCCCGAAGGACAATTTGAGGTAATTACAGATGCCTCAGGAGAAGGATTAGGAGGAGTGCTTATGCAAGATGGAAGAGTTATAGCATATGAGTCAAGGAAATTGAAATCTTATGAGAAAATTTATGCACCGCATGATCTGGAATTGGTAGCAGTAACTCGTGCCTTACAAATGTGGAGACATTATTTGTTGGGAAATACTTTTGTACTTAAATTAGACTATCAAAGTCTTAAGTATATTTTTTCACAACCACATTTGAATGCTCAACAAAGGAGATGGTTATAATTGATATCTGGCTATGACTTTGAGATAAACTACATCAAAGGAAAAGAGAATAGAGTAGATGATGCTTTGAGTCATATAAGACATATAGCTTCTATTATTTCTATTCGTGGAAATTTCAAGGATTTGGTATTGCAAAATTTGTCTGGTGATGAGTTTTATGAGTAGGTTAAGTAGGCTTTAAAAGATAATCCTAAAGATCCATCGTATGATGGTTTTCTGTTTGAGTCTGATGGACTATTGAGGTATAAAGATAGAATTTATGTTCCTGATTTAGCTAGATTGAGGGATCTAGTATGGAAAGAAATTTATACTGCACTGTATTCGGGACATCCAGGAGTGACTAAACTCCTAGTGGATGTTAAACCTCTTTATTTCTAGAAAGGAATGAAGAATGATGCTACAAGATTTGTAGCAAGCTATTTAGAATGTCAAAGGGTAAAAGCAGAGCATCAACACCCCGCAGGATTGTTGTACCCACATGACATGCTAGAGTGGAAATGGCAAGTTATTAGCATGGATTTTGTTCAAGGTCTTCCTATGTTAAGGAATAGACATGATGCCATTTTAGTGGTGGTTGATAAACTCACAAAGGTAGCACATTTCATACCAAGGAATTTGACTAATGGAACACCTGTGTTAGCTTGTAAATTTGTGCAAGAGGTGTTTAGATTGCATGGCTTCCCTGAAATGATTATCTTGGATAGAGATGCACGTGTAACGTCAAGGTTTTGGCAAACTTTGTTTTTTGTGCTAGGGTCTAAACTTAATGTGAGTACAACTTACCATCCTAAAACTGATGGGCAAACTAAGAGAGTTAACCAAGTCTTGGAAGACTTGCTGCGAATGTATTACATGGATCAACAATATAAGTGGGAAGAATACTTACCACTTGTGGAATTTGCTTACAACAATTCCTATCATTCCACTATTAAGATGGCGCCATTCAAAGCATTGTATGGAAGAAGATGTCGAACTCCTATAAGCTGGGATAAGATAGAGGATAGGATTAGCATCAAGCCAGAAATGCTAGCTGAAATTGGAAGAGAAAGTTAAGCTAATCAGAAAAACATTGGCAGAAGCCAATGATAGGCAAAAGAGCTATGCAGATGCAAAACATGTTCCAAGGCAATTCTCTGTTGGAGAAAAAGTTTTTTGAGGGTTAAACCTCAGAAAAGTTCTATTAAGTTTGGGAAGTCTTCTAAGCTAGCCCCTCAATATGTGGGACCCTTTGAAGTGCTTGAAGTAGTCAATCCGGTTGCCTATAGAATTGCTCTACTAGTAGCCTTATCTAGAATGCACAATGTTTTTCATGTGTCTTATTTGAAGAAATATGTTACAGGTAATCATCATATTTTGATTTAGAATTCTTTACAAATACAAGACCCAGGGGTGGTCACAATCGAGCCACTCAAGGTCTTGCAATGCAAGGTCTAATGGGACCAATATGTTGAGGAAAATGCTACATGGGAGGATTACCATGAATTTTAACAAAAGTTTCCTCATTTATTTAATAATGTTACTAGTTGAAAACAATGAACTTGCTTTTTAGTTACTTTTTAATACTTTATATCATTGAGGATGATGAATCTTTAGATGAAGGATATGTTACATCCCCAATTTTTGTCTTGCTATACTTTTACTTTTTACTTAGACATAAGTAAATTTATTTTGATGTTTAGATTAATGACAAGGAAAAACATGGATTCCATTAAATTTCATTTATTAAAATTATAGGAATGATTATGTTATTATTGATTTAATATTCGTATTATGAGATTTGATTTATTATTTGAATTAATTGAATAATGATGCACTGATCATATATTGTTTGCTTACAAGTTGAAACAGGATTACAGGTTTTCAGATGACTCTCAGAGAAGAGAGAGAGTATCTTTCCAAGAGAGAGATATAGACCTTGGGTTATGAGTGGTTTATTTGCCAAACCAAGTTATAAGTGTTTAACAAAATGTGAACCAATGTGTTGTAAGAGGTAAGCCTTGTCTTGTCAGTTTACTTTTGAACCTAATCGACAGGTAGTCGATATTGTTTTCAAATCTTTCTAAGTCATATTAATTCGTCTTAGTCATTAATAACGTTAACAACGTCGTTTAAGTTTGATTGTGACTATTTACATTTAACGTAAATTTTATGATGTTATTGTTGTAATATGGTTATCATATTATTATTAAGTCCTTGAAGTGTTAAAAATGATTCTTAAACATTAAGACGTTTTAGTTGAGTTAAGAATACGTGATTATGTCGACGGATTGTGATGGGGAGACAAGCTCAACCCAACCACATTATCCTTAATTCCTTGTTTAAATATTATTATTTTTTATTGATTAAATTGTGATTATCTAATATAGTGGTGATGTTATAAGAAGTATATTTGATGTAAACAAATATATTAATGCTTTAGCATCATAAGAGGATAATACCTCTCAATGAGTCGATGGTATTTGAGCCGTAAGCTAAAATCTAGCAAAGCCTTCATTATTGTTAGTAGTGGATCAAACCACATGTTTTGATCATTTAAAGATCAGTTTTATATTTTTAAGAGTGTCAGCCTCATCCTTATAGGGATGACTATGTTTATGAATTGCCCAACCGAATGAACCATATGGCGGCCTTCCACAATTGACATGTGGACTTTTGCTTAAAAATTGATTTTAGTTGAAGACTAAGTCACCAAGGACTATTAAGAGGTCATTAAGATTGCAACCGAATTACTGTTGAAGTGCAAAATAAGGCAACTCTCTAGGAGTCATGCCTGGGTCATAATGAGTAACAACTTAGCTGAGCCAGACGTCTAGTTAAAAAAGTTAAAACTTGAGAGAATAGAGTAGGGGATAAGGAGGATCAAACGTATGCAGAGAAGTTTAGAGAGGGAATACGCAGTCAAGAGGAGTCAACCCTATGTCTAGTTTGTACATCTCTGCCAACTCAAGTTTGTCCATTGTCAGGTATTTCTTAGTTCATATAATTATGAGGAAATCAAACAATTCTTTTAGATTGAACATCACTGTATTGTGGGCAATTATAAGAGTTCACAGTAAGGTTAAACCTTTTGTATTTGTGGTGTAACAGTCAAAAACTGTAATGTATCAACATTAGGAAAATGCAGATAACATTCTATGTAAACTATGTTGATCTATCTTCGTGATCAATGAGGACAACGAATGCAAATCATTTGGTTGATTCTTGGTAATTCAAGTGAGTAGTATGTTATAGTATACTACATCAACCATTTTCTATTTCATTTATTATTCAATAATCATATCAATGTATTGAATAGAGGACAAGAGACCATCTTAGTGAGAGTCTATCATAACTGTTATTAGCTTTGAAAACAATTCTCTAATCGAATAAGTTTGTAACAAGTCAATATAATGATTATGAGTTAACCAAACATTAGGCTCTCAAATGAATGAACCTTGTTTTCATATTCTCAACTTGAACCGTATAGTATTGAGGTTATATCAATTAACATATTGTCTTGTATAGGTTATATATATATATGCATAATGAATAATGTTATCTACCAAGAGAACTAGATTCATATGAATTGTTAGTAAACTTTTGTATCATGTCAAATGATAGTAAGTTAGAGATATTATGGAAGATGGAATAAGGTTATTATGAGAATCCCATTTAAGACTATTTGTCTTTATTATTCATGAAGAGATCCAATACAATGGAGTAGGCTAAATATACTAGAGAATGACCTTGTAGAGATATTTATACATAGGGTATGTTTTGTTTATAAACATTATCAAAGATATTCTACATTCCTTTATATAGGAGACATTATCTGTTTAAGAACTATAGTATTCTTAACCATGGTTAAGTTAATCAATGTTTATTTGTGAATCTAGAACTGCTAGATAAAAGATATGTTATATTGTTATATCATATTAACAAAGGATATTAGGTAACCCTAGAGTCGATTACCAACCAATTGAATGGTTATGTCATATAGACTTATATAAGTCTAAATGTATTATTATTATGACTCATAGATTAAACTAATACATGATTAAGATAGGTAAGAGTTTTAAAGTGTGAGAATGTGACAGTATCCAAGTCGAGTAGGGGTGGGTGAACACAAGGACTACGTTCATTATGAATGCTAGTAATATTAAAAACTTTAGCCAAAGTAATTCATTTGTTTTTTGCATGCATTGTCGATTCACTATATTCAGATTGCTCATCCTATCAGAAATTATACTTAGCTAGAGGGTATATAGGGTTGTATGGTTGATAGAGTTGAGTAGAATACAACACTATGTACTCGGGAAAGGCAAATTAGCACTGGTCACCTAAGGTCTATATTCCTCCTGAAGGGTAGGGCCACTTCTTATGTGGAAGATGTGTGGGAGACTGTTGGTCTGTGGTTGGAGGTAAATCACTGGAAAGATGCTCTCTCTCCAAGTAGGAAACATGCCAAGACTTGTGATAAAGATGTCAGATATTCAGAAGCAGTATTTATTCCAAATTTGTATATGTAATGGATATACATTTGTAAACATTATAAATAAGAAAGATAATATGGTTTGTTGTATTTTATAAAAATAAATCTTGTAATTATAAGTTACTTGATTATTTGTTGAATAGAAGAAATTTTTTCTCTATCTCATTTTTACCTTGTTAATTTACTCTTTGGTAAATTTCTGGTTTTACTATGTTTTTAGAACATGGATGTTATAGCTGTATTGAGAGATTTGTGCCAGTCCCTTTGACGTTCAGCTCCCATTCTCTTTATGAGTCTAATCAGATTCTTATTGGTAGACTCTACCAATCCATTGCCTTGTGGATAGTAATTAGAAGAAGTTTTCATATATATTCCATTTTTTAAGGCAAATTCCTAACAGTCTGGCTCCTAAAAATGCTTTAGCATTGTCTTATATGATAGTGCGCGGAGGGCCAAACCGGGTAGTTATCCCTTCTAGAAACTCTAAGATTACCATTTTTTGTAGCTTCTTTGAGTGGTACTACTTTGCTCCACCTTGTAAAGTAATTTGTTGTAGTGAGGATCCACTTGTACCCCATGTTTGATACTGGATTAATCATCCCAATAAAGTCTAAACCCCACTAAACAAAATGTTCTTCCACTATTATGGGACTCAAAGGCAATGCAACATTTCTCCTTCTTCCAGTATAAAACTGACAAGCCTGACATTCTTTAACTAGCTGATAGCAATCTGCAAACAGTGTTGGCCAGAAGTAGCCAGCTTGTGTCACTTTAATCGTAGTAGTTCTTGCTGAAAAGTGTCCCCCTAAGGTTCCATGATGAAACTCATGCAGTATCTTTTGAGCTTCATCTTTCTCTACACATCTTAACAGTATTCCATCAATATTCTTTCTGAACAAAACATGATCAATCAATACAAAATGGACTCCCTATTGTCTATAGTATCTTTTCTTGTCAAGGGAGAGTTTATTTGGGAAAATCCCAGTTCTCATGAACTGTATTCTGTCACTTACCCAAGAATCTTGGTTAACCTCTTGAAGCTTCAATATTGTTTCAACTTTTGCTTCCTCATGCATTGACCTCTCTAGGTCTTGAGTGATATATTGGCAGAGTCCCTTGCCTCTAACCAATTTGGTAGGCCTTATCTCTACATCATATTCTAAGATTTTAGTTATCCAATTGGCCCTCTTTTTAGTAATCTCATCCTCCATGATATATTCCCTTGCACCAGGGTGTGCTACCAATATTAGAATCTTATTTCCTGTCACTAAATGCCTGAATTTCTTAAGAGCTTTTACCATAGCATAAGCTTTCTTTTCAACAAAATTATACCTTGATTAATATTCCCTGAGTGTTCTGGAGAAGAATGCAATTGGATGTTCTCCTTTTTCTTTATCATCTTTTTGGGTTAGAACAGCTGCCACATTGTGTTCTCCTCCATATATATACATTATAAAGGGCTTAGAGAAATCTAGATTTCTCAGTACTGGTGCAGTGGAAATGGTTTTCTTTACTTCTTCAAAAGCTTGTCTCCCTTCAGCAGTCCATTTGAAAACTAAATCTTTCTTCAGCAGCAGAGTAATGGGTCTAACTAGCCCTGCAAAATTAGATATAAAGCAACTAACAAAATTGATCTTTCCCAAAAAGGACTAAACTGCCTTCTTGTTGACTGGAAAAGATAGATTTAGTACGGCCGTGACTCACTCTGGATCAATGGAAATTCCATCTTTTGAAACAATATGTCCAAGAAGTTTCCCTTGAGGTACAACAAAAATACACTTCTTAGGATTTAGGGAGATCCCAAATTCTTGGCATTTCTAAAAAATATCCTCCATGTGCTCAAAGTGGTCTTTGGTATCTTTAGTAAATATAGTCAGGTTATCTAAATTGATCAGAATGATCTTATTTATAAGGTATCCAAATGCTATGTCCATGGCCCGCTGAAAAGTAGCTCTAGCATTTGAAAGTCCGAATGACATTTTGGCATATGTGAAGGTTCCCCACTTTGTAGTGAATGCCATCTTATGTTGGTCTTCGTCAGCCAAACAGATCTGATTGTATCCTGAAAAACCATCAAGCAAGGAGAACCTTTCTGATCCAGCTACTATTTGCAAAATTTGTTCCATGGATGGCAGGGGGTAATGATCTTTCAATGATGCTTTGTTTAGGTCTTTGAAGTCTACATAGAGCCTGATGTCTCCATTCTTTTTCCTTACTGGCACCAAGTTAGACACCTGAGTTGAGTGTTTAATTGGGAAAATAATCTTGGATTCTAAAAGCTTTCACAATTCATCTACCATTAAAGCCTCAATCCTAGGATTCACTGGTCTTTATTTTTGACGAACTGGTTTTGACCCTTCAACAAGTTCTATAGTGTGTTGAATGATATCCCTATTATAGCCATGAAGTTCATCATAGGTCCAAAAAATCACTCTATCATACTTATTACACAAAGAAATTAGCTTATCCTTTTCCTCTTGGGTAGTAGTATTGCCTACCTTCAATTTTCTTCCTTCACTGACTTGAATTTTAGAATAGTCATCTTTGCTTGCTTTAAACTTCCTCTTGTCCAGGCTTACATCATTAGGGTTAAATAGATTTTCTAGTGTGATCAATCCTTTTGGGAGATTATTAGACTTCAGTTGGATAATTTTGTCACCATAAGCTTCTTCAATCTTAGGCTATAATTGGTCAGCAAACTCTCCTGATTGTTGCAGAAACAAAAGTACCTGGAGATCATGATCAAAGACTTGTTAGTTCTAGTCCTTGTCTAGGATTGTTGGTCTCACTAACACTTTTACTACCTCACTGTTAATGATCAAGTCACTTGCTCGGTCAAATTGGGAACTGATTTGTGTTATTCTATCTTCTTTAGTGTGTTGGGTTCTAGGGACCACTTCTATGTCAAAAGCATCAAAACCATCTATTACATCCCAAATTCGGTGACGATAAGATCTCATTCTTACATTCTTTTCCATAACTTTCTCTCTGATTTGTTTCACAACTAGTTATGAATCTCCTTTGACTACCAAACTCTTAATCCCTTTCTTCTTGGCTAGCATAAGACCATGCACCAAAGATACATACTCAACATCATTATTAGTGCAAGCAAACTAAAAATGTATGGCTCTAAGAATCTTCTCACCCTTTGGGGAAGTGAGGCATATACCTACTCCAAAACCATTTTTGCTCCTAGCCCCATCAAAATTGAAGGTCCAGATTTCTGAGCTTCTGTTAAGTTCTTCTTTTTCAGATACTTCTTTTCTCATAACATTTGGTATTTCTTGGCCTTCTTCAGAAATAACACAAGTGCCCAAACTAGTGGAGTCATAATTTCCATAAGGGCCACTTTGCATCATGGTCATCAACTAACTGTTTTCTTCTTCCTGCTAATCGCGTTCAGTCCAGTTACCTAATTCCTCAACAAAGACTCTCTCCTCCTTATTCATCATGGCATGGGATGCTTCAATTCTTGGGGTTGGTTCATTAGTAATATGATCTTTGGACAAAGGTTTAGACTGCACCTTCATCTTTGTGCCATACTTAGTTCTCAAAATCAGATGTGACCAATCAAGTGACATGTATCCTCCTATCTTGGTCGTGAAATCTCTAGATAGGCATAAACCATTGACATGGGAAATATATATGACCACTACATCTTGTTTGACATTTATGTTTGGGCAGGTATATAGCTGTAATGGGAGTTGTTTAATCCTTCCTATGGTTTGGACAAATTTCCCATCTAATTACATGACTCCTCTAGCAAGTGGCTCATATTTAATCTTTAAAGCATCTGCTATCTGTTTTGGCATGACCATAGTACTTGCCCTAGAATCTATCATTGAGTTGTGCAATAATTTCTTCCCCACTATTAAAGTCAGATAAAATGGATCTAGCATAGATTTTCTTAGCTCTGGTGCAACATTCAACAGAGTGGTTGTTTGCAGAGGTGGAGTATCCTTGCTATGAATCTTCTCTTTGTTAGCAGCTCCTTATTTTGTACTGGCCACTTTAGGATACACCTAATTCTACAACGCTTCTTGTAACAGTGTCTGTTGTTTAGGAATTGCTAGCATATCCTAGATTGATACATGTGTAGGGGTCTTCTTTAACTGATCCACCACATTCATGGGTCCTATTGCTTGTGTCTTGGGGTAGTAAGAATACCTTGCTCTTTCCAGCACTTGGTTAGAAGCTGCTTGATTCTAAATTGGCTGAGATACTTATTACCTTGAAGCTGGATTATAGTGAGTCTGGAAAGGGGGATCCCCAGCAGCTTCATTGTTGGTAACTTTAGGCTGTTCTGTCATTCTTCTCTTTGATTTGGTATAGTAATTGGACTGTACTAAGGGCTTCTTGGAAGTAGATGCTTCATTCAAGAACACTGAATCTTCATCTTCAATCCATGAAAACAAAGCATGTTCTGGGGTAATTTCTTCCTCTTGTTGAATATACATTCCTTGCATCTAAGCCACCATTATTGCATTCTGGACTCCTAGTGACTGGTATGGAGGAGCATTAGACACCATAACTTGACCTTCCATCCTTCTTTGTTCCACTATCTTTTGTTGTAAATTGCCTCTAGGACAATCTCTGGGCATATGGGCATTGTTGCAAGGAAAGCACCAAGCATTGGTATCTTCTGCTAAATTGTTTTGCCCAGGGACCATTTCTCTACCTGAGTTAGGAGAGAGTTTGCAAAGGTGTGGGGACTGTTGATGCAGGGACTTCTGGAGGTCATAACTTTTGACATAGATGTGGGTTTGGGCTGAAATTTTATAGGTGGATACATTATGAGGTGGCATGTGAATTCCCAACCCACTCTTATGGGTTGGACCCTACTTTGGCATTTTTTCGAGGCTTGAAACTTTCATCTTGGCCCTCAAAATGACAATTTAATGTTTTTTCCTAGTTTTTTAAAAGTTGTTTTTGTTAATAACTCGAAACTCATGTTTCAAATTTAGGATGTTAGTTGGTATTTTGTCCTACCTTAGTTTTAGGAAGTTTTTGGGAAAAAACTAGATTCTCAAGATATGCATGTAAAATTACCTAAAATGGCAAAATCTGACAATTGTCGAAATCTGCCAAAAAAGGTAATTTTTTGATTTTTTTGTTTTCTTGGATATAAGATAGTTTTCTCTCATTGTAGCAGCAAAGTTGGTGAATAGAAGGGTTTTTTTTTATTTTCTAGTTTTTCAAATCTTTGGCTCTCACATATGATTAATGGCACAATTCTATTGAGTGTATGTTGTTGGCTACATCATCTAGTATCAGAGCAGGAAGATGGCTGGGAGAGGAAGAGGAAGAGGCGGTCTTGCCTAGATGCATAGAGAAATACAAAATCTACAAAGGCAAGTAGCAGAACCTAAAACACAGATGGAAAACCAAAGACTGGGTAGAGGAGGAGACGAATCTGATGAAGAGATAGGTCGAGGAGGTGCAGATCAAGATAAGAACATGAAGAAGAAGAATTAGAAGGCATGAGTTTTGAAGAGAGGATACTCAGGGACTTAGAAGGGAAAAATGAAGGGGTCAAGGTAGATGTTTCAGATTATGGAGGTAGTCTTAAACCAGAGGAATTGATAGACTGGTTGAATGACATGAGAAATTTTTTTGAATGGAAATCCATGACAGAGGAAAAGAAGGTAAAATTTGCACACACCAAATTAAACGGTCATGCAATGATTTGGTGGGATCATCTTCAAAAGGAATGAACAAGAAAAGGCAAGGATAAGATCAGGACATGGAATAAAATGGAGAAGAAGTTGAGAGAAAAAATTTTGCCCATAGATTATGCGCAAACCCTTTTTTGTAGATTTCAAAATTTAAAGAAGAACCTCTCTTTTGTGCAAGATTATACAAATGAGTTTTATAGCAACGTATAGAGCATCAAGAAACTAATGAACAAATGGCTACTAGATATGTGAATGGACTAAAATTCTCTATTCAAGATGAATTGAGCATGCATCAACTCAACAATATGTAAGAGGCTTACCAATTGGCTCTAAAGGCTGAAGAAAAATAAAACAGACAATACCATCAGACGAATAGAGGAGGAAGAAGGGGTACATCAACCCCATTTCAAGGAGGTTCTATTGATGATGATTGTTAGTCATAACAACATGCATAAAAATTTGCACAACAAACCTTTATTATCTTGTAAAGTATGATCAACTTAGGATAAGTTGATGACTCCAATTCTCCGTTGATAAGGTCATGATCGTTTAACGTTACTCAGATGTTGATGTGACATGTTGTTTTCCATTTCAAGGGGTCTTACATTTGTCTAGATGATTAGTATTGTACTGTTTCCTATAAATTTACTCCATAGAGAGGTTATTTCTACTCTATTTCCAAAGATAGCTGATATATTTCCAAGTTTGATCAATTCTTCTGATCATTGATTATCATGAACTTGTTCTTTCTTCTACATTGTATATTTATTCAAATGATGTGTCTATAAGTGGATATTTGCATGTATTCCATGGATATTTGTATGAATTTTCATGATATTTGTCAATTTGACATGCTTTTACTCTGAATATGCTCTGTATTTTACATTATCTACGGGATGTCAACATATTTTATGTTATTTGCTCTTGATTTTCTGTTATTTGCAATTGTGGAGATGATCTGTTATGAAATTCAAAGAAATTTAAAAGAATACTTCTACTTTTAGTGAATCTTTAGTCATTGAATCACATACATACAAGATACATTCATGAAGAGAAGGAATCAAACCATAGGTCACCAGGATGTTCCACAGCTAGATATGGTTGATGCTAACTTCAAAGGGATTAGGGATGAAAACAACACATGCAGATTAAAAAACACTCCAAGGGATGTAGCTGATCAATGCATGTATCTAGATTTCAAACACATATTACTCAAGATTTATGATGATTTGTAATCAAATATGCTTCTCTTTCATTTAGTATGCATAACATGTACATTTACAATAACTTTGAAATGAGTCCTGAAATTTCAACAATCAAATTTTAATTAAGTTTCGAATGTTCAACATATTGCACCCCTGCACCTTTTATAGAATAGGTGAGGAGGCAGTTACAAATGACCAATGGTCAAGATTTGTCAATTAAGATCAACAATTGATAATTACCCTTTGACTCAATCACCTCTTCTTCATGGCACAAGTTGCCAGATGGCAACCATTTGGATGACTCATTATTGATGAGTACCTTATGCATTTATCTTCTTAGTGATGCATCTTCACTCATTCTTTAGGTTCCTCTTCATTTTCTTCTTATTCATCATTGTCATCATCTTCATTACTTTCTGCATCACTATCCCCTTGACATACATCCTCCTATATGTGGACCTTCATTGCTGTCCTGATGTGCTCATATGCCTATACTATCTTATCCACCTCTCCCCCATCTTGAATTTTGGATTTTGTGATGGCATGTTTGTGAGATTGAAACTTAGCCTTAAGCACTTCCAGCTTACCTTTTCTGTTGTTCAAATTCTCGTTATAAGTTTCTACTTTGACCTTTATCCTGATGATTTTATCCATCACCTCCTCTGTTAGGTTGGTGAGGGGGTCATCTACTACAGACTTGAAATTATCATGTAGAGCTTTGATAGCAAAGTCTGCATCCTAATTTTCTATCTTTCCTTCTATTTTACCTTCTAAGGCTTCAAGGATCTCTACTTCATAAGCCATCATGATGTGCAGCTTTATATTTATATCCCTGAGCTTGCCACTACATTTCTTCAAGATATCACATTCAAACCTGATATCTTCATACCATATGTCTATCAGCAGGGCAGTATTATTGTCCAACATTTGGTTGTTTATCAAGACCTGAGGATCAATCCTCTTCATTTGACTTAAACTAGTCAGGTCCTTTTCCAATTGGAATGACCCTTTCCCTATTTCATTTTGCATTTTGTCTACCTTTCTCTTTAAGCTGCTTAAAGAATTCCACCTCTGTAGAGAGATTCTCAAAACATTCTCAGTTGCAATGAGAGCTGACAACATCCATTTCTCCATGATCATTGCTTCATGTCTCATTAGGTCCAACTTGGTGACCTCCTCCTGGGATATGACAGTCAATGGGACTGCCAGATCAACTGGTGTATTATCAAGGTTAATTAACCCTTTTATGTAAGAATGTAGCTGAGCAATGTGCTCCTTATGCTTTTTATTTTTCTCTTTCTCCTTTTTTACCCTTTGGGTTAAGGAATCAATAATGTCCTTCCCCTCTTGACCCTCCTAGTCTTCATTAGCAAAACCCAAATCAATAGTTGTGATTTGGAACTCCTCTAGGGTGATCTTGCCCTTCTCTTTTTCTACCGTGGGAAGTGCTACCTATGCAGTCCTTCTGCCTTTAGAAGGATCTCTCTTTATGGCTGATGTTAATCTAGCCTTCCTCTTTGGCTTCATCATCATCTTTGCAAACAAGGTGGAAACATCAAATTCTTGAATTTCAAACCCTTGTTCCATATCTATTTCTCTTTCTAGCCATTGATACACATCATCTCTAGGTCCTTGATGATCTTTGTCAACATCATGTTTGTCCTATTCTCTAGTATCTGCTTCTATTCTTGGTGGAGAAGGCACTTGCTTAATTTCTTCCTCATGGAATTCCTCATGAGGGGGATCTTGTTGCATTTCTCCTTGCTGAGGGGCTTCTTTCTGTAAAGGAGGATCCTATGGAATGTCCATATTATGATCCTGCACCTAATCTTGTACTCCCTCCTTCTGAATTTCATCTTCTTTATTTATTTCCTCATCTTGAGGCATATTGACATCTATGGATGTCTATGTATTTGGCCTTGTACATCACCCTAATCTTGGGTTACTTCTTGTTCTGCACCTGATGCACCGAAATCCTGTGGCTTTGGCTCCTCATGACCTGATTTATCTTTAGCTCCTAAGGTATCTCCTCAATCTCCCTGAGTCTAGGCAGCAGTAGCACCTGATATATCTTTATCACCTCCACTCTTTTGTTGAACCTCTTCTATTCTTGGCTCTGCGGGTATCTCATGTTGTTGCTAACCCATATCAGGAGCAGTGCTTTCTTTTTCTACCTGCCTAGCCACTTCAACCTTTTTTGTCTCATCAGGTGCAACAACTTTATCTTTAGGGCTTACATCTGTTGCAAGTATGAGGTGAGCCAGTGTTGTCATTGATGTCAACATACTCATACTGCATTGACAAGAAGGATTTGATGAGCTTTGTGCTGAGGATATTGAGAAAATTAGCCTCAGTCAGGAACAGTGAAGAACAGTGATGAGAAGAAGGTAAATATACTGTATAGGATGAGAACCGGAGGATGCGGATTAAAGGGTTAGTAGATATGAGTCTTGAGATGCTACAGTTAAGATTTCAGAGGTCCGCATGAAGATCTGAAGGAGTTGTGGCTACCGGTATAAAACCGGGTCCGGCAAGTATCCGGAGGTGACAGAGGATCACAAAAAGGTCCGGTGAGGTCCGAAATTGTATTATCCTAATCTGCGGATTGGAAGGAGTGTTTGGGATGTCCTTGTGATGTATCATCCCGATTTGTGTATGATTTGGAGGTCCGGAAGTACCTCTTGCATTATGACAGTAGCGACAGACTGTGTTCTTGAAGTTCCGGATGAGGAAGACAAGAGATCCCAGTAAGCAGAGGAAGTGCGGATGTATCCGGACATTCAGACAGGCTTGTGAAGGTTCTTGGATCATGTTTAGGTTGTGTTGTTGGTCCGCATTGATGGTAGAGCCCGGAATTGAAGTTATTCTTCCGGATGAAGTTATTGCTCTGTGTAGCCGACCGGATGAGTTGTTCATCCTGCGAATGTTCTTGAGATGGCCAACCGGATGTGTTATTCATCTTGCGGATACTCCTATGGCTGTTTGCCGACTTAGATGCTTGTTCCTAAGTCGATGTCTTGTATAAATAATGATTTGTGAGTTCATTTCAGGGCGTGGTGTGAGGATGAGTATGATATAGCGAAGAAAGGTGCGAAAGGCAGAGCAGAGATTGTTGGGCTTAATTGGAACTGATCCGGACATGGTAGAGATGTCATTCTCCAGTTCAAGACTGTGATTTTTATCACTTTGTAGACAGTGTGTCTCCTTGTAGGCAGTGGGCCTCTTTGTGAGCAGTGTGCTCGGGCAGTGAGCCCTTATTGGCATGTGCCATTCATTTTTCCTTATTCTTCTAACAGAGAATAATTCTTGGGTTAATCACCCCGTGGTTTTTCCCTTAACCGGGTTTTCCACGTCAAAATCTTGGTGTTCAATGTGTTGATGCTTATCTGCTCTTGTGTTTATGTATTGTGCTTCCATGAATGATTATTTGATATGCTGCTAACTAACAACAGAGAATTAAGTGTTTGAATTAGAAGAAGTTCTATACAACTAATTCACCCCCCCCCTCTCAGTTGTATGTCCTAGATCCAACAATTGGTATCAGAGCCAAGTTCCTCTGACAAGAGCTTAACCGCTTGAGGAGATCCAGGATGTCGTCTTACGAGAAGGATAGTCCGAAGTTCGATGGAACCAACTTTACTCTCTGGAAAGGTCGCATGAAGTGTCACTTGGAATGCATGGGAAAAGCATATCTGGGTATGATTTCAAAACCATATGTACCTCCACAAGGTGGTCCGACAACTCTGAATGAAATCACAGAAGCTGAAAACAATCTGCGGACCAAGGAAGCTCTTCTAAGTGCATTGAATGACTCAGATCTCTCGAATGTCATTGACCTACCCACTGCATATGAGATCCTAACTAAACTGGAACTTCTGTATGAAGGAGATGAGTTTGTCAAAAGTGCAAGGTTGCAAAGTCTGAAAGGGAAATTTGAAAGATTGAAAATGAGAGATGATGAGAACATTACTACCTTTATGCCAAGAGTAAATGAGCTGGTATGTGGAATCAGAAATGCTGGTGGAACTTTAGATGAAAATGAGATTGTCTGCAAAATCCTAAGATCCCTTCCTGCTGCCTACAAAATCAAAGTTGCTGCCATTGATGAATTCAGAGCCCACACAACTGTCACAAGAGAACAACTGGCTGGCAAACTAGCTGCATTTGAAATGACCGAGTTTGGAGATGATCCTCCCAAGACTGAATCTGCTTTCAAAGCCAGTGCCTATGTGAAAGGCAAACAGAGATTTGATCCGGGTGAAAACTCATCAAGGAAAAAGTCATGGTATGATCAAGCAAGAAGAGACATGGAAGAAGAAGAAGCTGAAACAGCTCAACTTGAAGCCCTCATTGCAAAGAGACTGCCAAGAGGATTCGGTAAGTATGAAGGAAAACTACCCTTTAAGTGTTTTAACTGCAATAAGATTGGTCATTTTGCCTCAAGATGTCCGGAGAGATCTGCAAGATCTAATACTCACAGACAAAGGTTTCAAAAGAATTGCTATTATGTTCATGAAGAAGATGACAATGAAGGAGTAACAGATGATGAATCAGATCCAGGAAGCAAATCCGGAAATGAGTGGGTGTTTATAGCCATCAAGGAAGAAGATTCCTTGCTCTCTGAATCTGTCAATCACAAAGTTGTTGAAAAAGCCTTGGCTGCTCAAGTGGAAGAAAAGGATGATTGGGTTATTGACAGTGGATGCTCTCACCATATGACTGGTGACAAGAATAAGTTCTTAGACTTGGAAAGATATGAAGGAGGAATGGTAAAGTTTGGTGACAATTCTGCTGGCAGAATCAGAGGTAGGGGAACTATTTCCTTTGATGGTAAGAGCAAAACAGGTAATGTACTGTATGTTGAAGGATTGAAGCACAATCTTCTTAGTGTTGGTCAGTTAGTGGACAAAGGCTATGATCTCCGGTTCAAGAATGGAAAATGCAGGATCTTTACAAGCTCCGGAACTGAAATTGCATCCGGTACTCAGACAAGAGGTAACATCTTTCATCTGGTTGGTTCAAATAAAAGTTGTTTGTTTGTTCAAATTGATCAGAGTTGGTTATGGCATAGAAGAATGTGTCATGTAAATTTTGATAACATCATCAAAATAAGCAATACTCAGGCTGTGAGAGATCTTCCAAAGTTGATAAAACCTACAAATAGTGTGTGTAAAGAATGTCAGTTAGGCAAACAAAGCAGAGTCTCTTTTAAAAGCAAAGATCAGTCTTCTACCGGATTGTTGGAATTAGTACATACTGATCTATGTGGTCCGACAAGAATCAAGAGTCTGCAAGGTGATAGATATTTCATGTTGTTAATTGATGATCATTCCCGGATGATGTGGGTTACCTTTCTAAAAGAAAAATCAGAAGCCTTTGAGAAGTTCAAAATCTTCAAAGCTATGGTGGAGAATCAAACCGGATTGAAACTAAAGTGTCTAAGGTCTGATAGAGGTGGTGAATTTACATCTGGTGAATTCATTGACTTTTGTGAGAAACAGGGTATAAGGAGACAGTTGTCTGCTCCTAAGACTCCACAGCAGAATGGAGTAGTTGAGAGAAAGAACCGGACCATCCAGGAAGCTGCTAGGACAATGATGTTGGAAGCAAATGTTCCTCAAATGTTTTGGAAAGAAGCTATCAGCACTGCAGTCTACACTCTCAATCGAGTTCAAATCAGAAACAACACCGGTAAGACCCCCTATGAACTCTGGTTTGGCATCACTCCTACTGTGAAATATTTCAGAGTATTTGGTAGCAAGTGTTATATTAAAAGAGATGAAGATCTAGGAAAGTTTGATGCTAGAAGTGATGAAGGAATTTTCTTGGGCTACTCCACTCAAAGCAAAGCATACCGATGTTACAATAAGAGATTGAGGAAAATGATAGAAAGCACCAATGTAAAGGTTGATGAAGGAATTGAGAAGCCTTCAAGATTTTATGAGTTTGATGAAGATGACCAAGACAGTGTTCAAGGACCTCAATCCTCTCCGGTGAGACAGAGTCAGCCTGATCCGGTAAATCAGGAAGAAGAGTTAGATTTGAATGAGGCTGATCAAGAAACAGCAGTGCTGAATACTCCCAAAATTCCAAGGTATGTAAGACTGAATCACTCTGAAGATCAGATCATAGGTGACAGAAGCAAAGGTGTACAAACTAGAAGGAATATTGCTCAAGATCAGAATGAATGTTGTCTGATTTCAAAGATTGAACCTAAAACAATAAATGAAGCCTGCAATGATGAAAACTGGACCAAAGCAATGGAAGATGAACTGATGCAAATTGAGAAAAATCATACTTGGGATCTTGTTCCCAGACCTAGAGACAGGAATGTAATTGGAACCAAGTGGGTCTTCCGGAACAAACTAAATGAAGCTGGTGAAGTAATCAGAAACAAAGCTAGATTGGTCTGCAAAGGCTACTCTCAAATAGAAGGAATTGACTTTGAAGAGACTTTTGCTCCGGTAGCAAGAATTGAAGCAGTCAGATTACTTCTTGCATTTGCTGCCTTCAAAGACTTCAAGGTATATCAGATGGATGTCAAGTCTGCCTTCCTAAATGGTGATCTGGAAGAAGAAGTCTACATTGAACAACCGGATGGATTTCAATTGTCTGATAATAATGATATGGTTTGCAAGTTGAAGAAAGCCTTGTATGGATTGAAGCAAGCCCCAAGAGCATGGTATGAAAGGTTGGATAAGCATCTTGTGCAGATTGGATTCAACAAAGGTACTGCTGACAGCAACTTATATTTCAAAATTGATCATGAAAACATTCTGATTGTTGAAGTGTTTGTGGATGATATCATTTTTGGAGGAAGAGATAGTATGTGTAAAACTTTTGCAAATCAGATGAAAAGTGAGTTTGAAATGTCTATGCTTGGTGAAATGAATTTCTTCTTGGGTCTGCAAATTACTCAAACAAAAGAAGGGATCTTCATTTCTCAGACCAAATATGCGAAAGAATTGTTAAAGAAATTTGGTATGGAAGACTCAAAGCCTATGAACACTCCTATGGCAACCGGATGTAAGTTAAGCAAAGATGATGATTCTCCAAAGGCAGATCAGACAAAGTATAGATCAATGATTGGTGGATTGTTGTATCTCACTCAAACTAGACCTGATATAATGCAGGCTGTTGGTCTTGTGGCAAGATTCCAGGCTGATCCTAGAGAATCTCATGTTATGGCAATCAAAAGAATTTTTAGATACTTGAAAGGAACAGTTGAGTATGGTCTTTGGTATCCTAGAGATCCGGACTTCTCTCTTCATGCTTACACAGATGCAGATTGGGCAGGAGATGTGGATGACCGGAAGAGCACTAGTGGTGGAGCATTCTTTTTGGGGAAGAGATTGGTTTCTTGGCTAAGCAAGAAACAAGATGCAATATCTCTGTCTACAACTGAAGCAGAATACATTGCAGCAGCAGGTAGTTGCACTCAAATCTTATGGATGAAGCAGATGCTAAGAGACATCAAAGTTGAATATGAGGAGCCTATTACAATTTTCTGTGATAATTCAAGTGCAATTAATATTTCTAAGAATCCGGTATTGCATTCTAAGACTAAGCACATATCTATCAAATTTCACTTTTTGAGAGAACAAGTAAACAAGGAAGAAGTCAGATTGGAGTATGTTCCCTCCAAGGATCAGATTGCAGATATCTTTACAAAACCTCTTCCCAAGGACTCTTTTGAATATCTCCGGGAGAAGTTAGGGGTCATGGCCCCTCCGGTGATGAACTAAGATGCACTGATGTACATCAGTCCGGTGGCTATCACAGTCATATCTTGTGATCCGGACTAATGGGGAGCTGCAACTAAGGGGAAGCAGCTGGTATTATTCTGATGCATGAGAGTTGCAAGTATGAGCCCTTTGCCATTGATGTCAAAGGGGGAGAGAAGACATGTGAAAAACAATTGGTTGATGATCAAAGGGGGAGCAGCAAAGGAAGACATGTGAAGAGTTGTTGTTGATAGGGGGAGCTGTGACAGAAAAGAGAAGTTCTTGTCTTGATGGTTTTTCACATCATATGTTGCCATCAATGACAAAGGGGGAGATTGTTGCAAGTATGAGGTGAGCCAGTGTTGTCATTGATGTCAACATACTCATACTGCATTGACAAGAAGGATTTGATGAGTTTTGTGCTGAGGATATTGAGAAAATTAGCCTCAGTCAGGAACAGTGAAGAACAGTGATGAGAAGAAGGTAAATATACTGTATAGGATGAGAACCGGAGGATGCGGATTAAAGGGTTAGTAGATATGAGTCTTGAGATGCTACAGTTAAGATTTCAGAGGTCCGCATGAAGATCTGAAGGAGTTGTGGCTACCGGTATAAAACCGGGTCCGGCAAGTATCCGGAGGTGACAGAGGATCACAAAAAGGTCCGGTGAGGTCCGGAATTGTATTATCCTAATCTGCGGATTGGAAGGAGTGTTTGGGATGTCCTTGTGATGTATCATCCCGATTTGTGTATGATTTGGAGGTCCGGAAGTACCTCTTGCATTATGACAGTAGCGACAGACTGTGTTCTTGAAGTTCTGGATCAGGAAGACAAGAGATCCCAGTAAGCAGAGGAAGTGCGGATGTATCCGGACATTCAGACAGGCTTGTGAAGGTTCTTGGATCATGTTTAGGTTGTGTTGTTGGTCCGCATTGATGGTAGAGCCCGGAATTGAAGTTATTCTTCCGGATGAAGTTATTGCTCTGTGTAGCCGACCGGATGAGTTGTTCATCCTGCGAATGTTCTTGAGATGGCCGACCGGATGTGTTATTCATCTTGCGGATACTCCTATGGCTGTTTGCCGACTTAGATGCTTGTTCCTAAGTCGATGTCTTGTATAAATAATGATTTGTGAGTTCATTTCAGGGCGTGGTGTGAGGATGAGTATGATATAGCGAAGAAAGGTGCGAAAGGCAGAGCAGAGATTGTTGGGCTTAATTGGAACTGATCCGGACATGGTAGAGATGTCATTCTCCAGTTCAAGACTGTGATTTTTATCACTTTGTAGACAGTGTGTCTCCTTGTAGGCAGTGGGCCTCTTTGTGAGCAGTGTGCTCGGGCAGTGAGCCCTTATTGGCATGTGCCATTCATTTTTCCTTATTCTTCTAACAGAGAATAATTCTTGGGTTAATCACCCCGTGGTTTTTCCCTTAACCGGGTTTTCCACGTTAAAATCTTGGTGTTCAATGTGTTGATGCTTATCTGCTCTTGTGTTTATGTATTGTGCTTCCATGAATGATTATTTGATATGCTGCTAACTAACAACAGAGAATTAAGTGTTTGAATTAGAAGAAGTTCTATACAACTGATTCACCCCCCCCCTCTCAGTTGTATGTCCTAGATCCAACAACATCATGCTTGTATGTTAAATCTATAACTGTAGGGCTAGTCACCTAATCAACCAACTTATAAAGCCCTATCTGCTGGGTTGCCCTCTCTAGGCTACTTTGTTTTACTTCTTCCTCTATTTGTTTTATTTCTTCCAACATCGCCATCTGTGCTAATGGGATCCCATGAGGGGTCATGCAGGTGTTGGAAGCAAGAGTCTCCATCCGTTGAGAGGCTACACTCTGCACTACCTCATCATCTGATAAGTCTACGGTGTCCTCCAAGGAGAAAGGACCACCCTGACTTGCTTTGAAAGCTTCTCTTGTTTGTTCTTCTGCCTTCTTAGTTTTAAACTTTATTATGGTGGGAAGTGGAACATCATGTTGTAGCTCCTTCCTGAATGCTTCACCACTAGCTCCTCTCAATACAATAGGGTCAGCCTTGATATCACCCCGCATGGATGTTCTTTGCTTCTTGGGTTGTGACGTCACTGACATCGCCCTCCTCTTCTTACTGACCATCATCAGGTCATCACCTGCAGGTTCCTTGTTTACCTGCTCCTCTTCAAATGGGATGCCCTCTTCCACTTCATGCTGTGAGGCTTGGCCCTCCTCCTGCACTTTTGTAGTTTCAACAGCTGGCCTCAAAATCCTCTATCTTTGGCTTGTCAATCAGAGACTGTGCAGATGATGCGGATGCTTGAACTGATGTTGATGCACTTGCAGCTGATGTGGCAATCCTTTCAATTATCACACCCTTAGGTTCATCTTCAGTTTTCTTACCTCTAGGGGGACTTTTCCTCTGTTTTTGTGTGGGCAACCTTTCCCCATTATATTTTCTCTTCTCATTGAGGAAATCATCATATTCCTCATTTGATATTTTTTGCCTTTTCTTTTTGGCATCAACTGTAAGGGCCACACCCCTTTTCTTCAATCTATTTATTTCTTCATCCACCCAAGCTTGGGTTAACTGTATCACCCCACCTGTCAACTGATCTAGGGATATATCCTCCAGCTGTGTAAGATCAGGGGCTGATATGGTGTCATTGTATACCTTCTTGTCCTCATATTCATTGGACATAATCTTTTCATCATCCTTCCTCAGCTGTGCTGGCACTGGGATGCAGTCAAATGTCTTCATTTGGTTCAAGGTGAATCTTTGGTACTTTCTTCTCCTCACCTCTACTTCATCCTCACAGTCGGTCTAGAAATCTTCTAGATGCTTCTGATGTATAGGTTTTCCTACTATTTTATGCCTCCTTCCATAGGGGTCATAAGAGCTAGCCAAGGGGAATGGCTATAGATACATCAGTTTCAGCCCTCCCATGACATGCTTTATGTTCTATGAGTCTGAGCACATATACGAGCCCATAGACACTGGAAACAACACCGAAGGTATCTTCTTTTGTGCTTTGTATGCTTCAACTATGGTAGACACCTGCTTGACAAACTCCATCAAGACAACCCCATCAGTAGGGTACTTTGGCAACATAAGGGGGTGTCCTTCAAATCCTTCTATCCTTATGTATGAAAAGGTGGAAAACTGGATAGACCAAGCCCCATGTTTGTAAATAACTTCTTGAGCCTCCATGCTCAGTCTTTTGGTCATGTCCTCCTCCATGGTTCTCACCAGATGCATAGAGAATGCATCATTTACTAGTTTGTAGTCCAGGAGGTAATTTTTTATCTATAGCTTAGGATAGTGATCCCATATGTGGGCATCATTTGCATCACCGCCAGCTTTACCCACTGTATTCAAGGCATCAAAGGTTCCCTTGTAAGCACATGAGTACACCGCATATGAGTTCATATAGAATGAGCATGTCTGGCCTCCCAGGTTCCTCATCCCTTCATCTAGTGCATCACTGATGATCTTGGTCCATAATGGCCTATTATCTGCATATAGAACCATATGGATGATTCCAAACATCTAATTCTCAAAATTTCCAGCATGAGGCTTACTTGTCATCCTGCTCAGCAAGGCAATCATATACTGGTACTCTTCATCAAAGTCAAACTTATATAAATGTACGAGCAATTTAGCTGAGGCAGTGTAGATGCTACTCTTAGACCTCCACTGATACATCCTCTTCCTTGCATTCTTCTTATTATTATTGTATTATGTTTCTAGCTTGCATAGATCTATACTCACGACCTTCTTCCCAAATGGTAGATTAAAAGTAGAGGTGATGCCCTTGATTTAGAAGTCAGCATATATTCTTCCATGTTTTTCCACCCGCCTAGTCTCAGGGTTATAATTCATGGCAAATTTGACTACCAACTCTAGGTTGTCCATGGCATATAGAAAACTGGCTGCATGCCACATTCTTGAAACATATAACCCATCCAGAAGAGGATTATCCTTATCATGATCTACTCTTGATGACCATATTGCCAGGTTCGTATCTCCTTGGTGAGTGTCACCAATGACGCCATACTTAAACTGTACCCCCTTGGGCTGAACAAACTTAGGCTTAAGAAACTCTAAATCAAACCTATTCCTTCTAAGATCCACCATTGATTCCTGCAACAAACATGATTTTTCTTACCTTACAATGTCCATATGCATTCGTACAACATCATGTACCTCTACAACATCTTGCATACTCTATCTATTATTCTTTACTTCATCATGATATGCATATTCACAGATTCAAATCACAAGAAAGAACATACACCCTACCTGAACATGCAAAAAACAACAATAGGAGGGCTTTCAGTTACTTACCTGATAGTGCTTGCTTGCTAGGTTAGATGGGTGATTACGGAAAAGGGCTGCAAATGTTGAAGATCACCTATTCTATTACATTGAAAGATCTAGTCCGTTAACAGGTAGATGTATGAGGGTTTGACTTCTCTGCTCTATAATTTCTCATTTTTTCGCAAGGTAAATGATAATAACCTTCGAAAATTACCTTTAAACGCATCCGTAGGGAAAATTAGGGTAAAACTGAGTTAGGTCGATTAAATCCATTGATCCTCTATAGAGAATTCATGGATGATGTCAAGTGTTTGATTTTTATTCGTAATCGGCAAGAATCCATCTACCGCATTTAAGTGCATTTAATTTCAGGAAACAGGGAAGGGGGGTGATCTTCGAAAGAACGGGTGATATTCAAAATATAACCCACTCTAGATAAAATGACCTCTGCCTTTGAGCGGCAAAACTAATGCAAAAGAAGACCGAGTGATGTGGTCAACATTGACCTCATGTATATCAGGTCATGAATTTAAGATCAAGGGATCTTCAAAATATGACACCCACAAGTAAAATGACCCTCTCTGGATAAGATCGGGGTGATGCTAGCATGTTGGCGACTTTGTTTAAGCATTGTGTTTTGATGACATCATCATCATATTGGCATAGGGTGATATTTGTAAGATGACAGATATTAAAAAAATGACCCCCCACAAATAAATGAAGTTGTTTGATGGGTAGATATCAGCTATTACGTAAAATTGACATCCATACTTCATGGATCAGGTGATTATCAGGTGATAAAATTATATCAGGGTGATCTTATCTAATATGATTGATATTTGAAATATGATCCTCCCCTTTCTGAAAATTAGGTTTGACCAAACTTTGACTTAACATGACTTTCTTCCCTTAGAGAATTTTGGGGTGATCCAAAAGGCAAACCTGCTTGAAATTCTATGTACTTTCCAACCATGAGGTTAATAATATGAAATACTGACTTTGACAACTGACCTCATCATGGGGAAAAATCCACCCTCTTGTAGGGTTACATGCATGACTGATTTTACCAAACCACCAAAAAGTAGAAAACAACAAGCCAAAGCAGCAAGAAAAGTTGGGTCCCTATTTTGTCAAGGCAAAATGGGGCGTGTTGTGTAACTAAACAACAACTTGCCACCAAAGAACATAACCAAATTCCAATGATTCAAGTGATGTAATCACATTCTAACATAACATTTTAACTCTTTCTAAGTATAAGTATTATAATCTTTCTAAATGTTAAGGTTTCCATCATGGCAACAATGCTAACAAAGGATCAGGTGTGTGCAAATGATTAATTATTCTCATCTTGAAAGTAAGTTGAAAGCATGAGTAACTGATGTTAAGCTACATATTTTGGGAGCATCCCTCATAGCCAACCTGGATAGAGCCTTGTTGCTAGCAGGTGTCTATAGCCTCGGCAAGGTTATCTATACAATTCCCCTAAGTAGAGCCCCACTGCCAGCAAGTGTCTATAGCCTCGGTAGAGTTACTTAGATGGCCTAACTTTATTCTTTTTAGATTTTTAGTATTTATTCTCTCTATTTATATGATGTCATCATGTAAGCTTAATGTGCAAGGCATGGTCAATTGCTGATTTAGGTTGGAGATTGCATTGGTAGCAAGGGAGTCCCTTTAGATTTTTCACTTTACACCTATACTTATGTGTTCCACAAACCCAAGGCTATTAGGTGAGTCATTGTGAAAAATCACTTTGGTTAAGAAAAGGCACCCTGATGAAAAGGATATTATAGGCCTGATCACCAATACTTCTCAAAATGAGTCATAACCTATATATGAATTTGTTCTCATCACTTGAATCTTAACAATTTGGTTATTTTCTTAGGGTGATGAGCTGCATCATCTTAACTAACAAAAATAGAACTCAACAAGCAAACAAACAAACAAAACTATACAAACAGCTATACAAATATGTACACTATGATACACATGACTTACATGACACTGTTTCAGGCTTGAAAGTAATGCTTGAGGAACTGTCCATTAACTGGTAATGGGACATCCTCGCCGGTTAAAGTCTTTAGCTTGTAGGTGCTGTCTCCTAAGATTTCTGAAATTTGAAAGGGACCTATCCAAAATTTATCAAATTTACCATGATATCCTTTCCTTTCATGTGCTTTGTCCCACATAAGGACTAAATCTAAAATTCTAAAAGCCTTAACTCTGGCTCTTTTGTCAAACCAATGCTTGATAATAGCTTGATGTTTAGCAAATTGATCAATTGCTTTATTCCTTTTTTTCTTCTAGGTGCATCAATTGAAGCAACCTGACTTCTTGTTTGTTATCTATGCTTAGATATTCTTGTACAAACTGCAATGTGGGGATCTTTAGGTTAACGAGGAGGATGGGATCCACCCCATATACTAGGTGAAAAGGAGAATTTTCTAATGCAGCCTTCATCCTAGTTCTATCTACCCACAAGGCATACTTTAATAGGGTATTCCACTCCCTTGGGTTCTTTTCTATCAGTTTCTTTATGATGTTCAACAAATTCTTGTTTGTGGATTCTGCTAATCCATTCCCTTGAGGATAGTAATTTGAGAAAAATTTCAAGATAATTCCATGGTCAAAAGCCCAACTTGATAATCTTATTGAAGCAAAGGTAGACCCATTGTCACATACTAAAGCATAAGGGACTCCATACCTGGTTACTATGTTGCTTTCCAAGAACTTGATTACATCCTCAACATTACATGTCTTACTACTAATAGCTTTAGTCCACCCAATATAGTAATCAGTAATAGTTAACACATACCTGTGGCCTGAAGATGATGGAGGGTTGATAGGTCCTATGAAATCCATCCCCCATTGAGCAAAGAGGCGCATCTCCATCACTGGTTGCAAGGGCTGAGCAACATATTTTTCTCTATTTGCAGCAACCTGACACATATGACAACATTTGATGTGTTCACCAGTATCTTTAAAAATAGTGGGCCAATAATACCCTACTTTGAGGATAGCATGAGTGGTAGCTAAGTATGATCCATGTGTAGTTCCAAACTTGTCATGTAATTCTGTCAGCACTTTGTCTGCTTCTTGTCTTTCTAGGCATCTAAGGTATATTCCCTCATAATTCTTCTTGAAAAGGACTCCTCCTTTTATCATGTATTTTTGTGATCTTATTTTTAAGGCTCTCCTTTGTGAGGCCTGCAACCTTGAAGGGCATCTTCCAGTAATCAAGATGTGCCTGATGTCTGAATACCATTCTCCATTTTCTCTTGCATTTATGACATATTGCTGGCTCATGATGTTAGGATCAATTTCAGATATCATCTAACTCAAGGCTTGTCCTCTCACTAATTTCATGGGTGTTATGTCCATATCATACTCTTGGAGGACAGTTATCCATTTGGCTCTCTTCTCGCATGGTTCACTTTGCATTAAAAGCATCTTTACTGCTGCATCTGGTACTATAGTGATCACTTTACTTCTCAAGATGTAATGTCTAAACTTCTTGACTGCTCAAACCAGAGCAAGTGCTTGTCTTTCAACATCCATATATCTGAGTTCTACATCCCTAAAAGGACAACTCATGAAGGCTATGGGCTTTTCTTCTTTAGCCTCATTTCTTTGTGTTAATACTATTGCAGATGTATGCTCTGAAGAAAATGAGTATATATAAAAATCTTTGGTATAATCTGGACTAATCAGAATAGGAGCATTAGATATGTCTTTCTTGATATCTTCAAAAGTTGCTCTAGCCTTAGGTGTCCATTCAATTTTGGCATCCTTCTTGAGCATGGCATTCAATGGTCTGACAATCTCCGCAAAACTAGTAATAAACTTTCTAATGAAATTGATCTTACCAAAATAAGATTTGAGCTCCTTCTTACTTCCAGGAAGCTGTATCTTCATGATTGATTCTACTCTCTCATGGTCAATGATGATCTCATTCTCTGTTATCAGGTGGCCTAATAACTTCCCTGTGGTTACCCCAAATATGCATTTCTTAGGGTTTAGGGATATTCCATAATGTTCACATTTCTTTAGTACCTTCCTGAGGTCTTCCACATGATTCCCTCTCTCTTTAGAGAAAACTATCAATTCATCCATGTATATGAGGATGCATTTACCAATTAGCCCTCTAAAGGCTATATCCATTGCTCGCTGAAAAGTTGCTCTAGCATTTATCAATCCAGAAGGCATGCGCCTATAGGCGAATATTCCCCACTTAGTGGTGAATGTAGTCTTCAATCTATCTATCTTGTCTACCATCACCTGGTTGTAACTTGAAAAATGATCCAAAAATGACATCATCTTTGCACCATTTACAATTTGTAAGACTTCATCCAGAGAAGGCAAAGGATAATTATCCTTTTCAGAAGCTCTATTTAAATTCCTGAAGTCTATATACAACCTAATGTCACCATTCTTCTTCCTTATTGGGACCAGGTTTGCCACCCATATGGAATGTCTCATAGGAAATATGATCCTGACATTAAGCAATTTCTTCACTTCTTCAAAAATGATGGGCTCCAGCAAAGCTTTAATGGTCCCTGTTTCTATCTAAAAGGCTTGACATCTGGCTTTAAAGGTATAGTATGAGTGATGATTGATGTATCATAAGTTTTCAACTCATCATATGTCCAGGCAATAACATGAATGTAATCTTTAAGTGCTTGGTTATTCCTTCCATTTCTTCTTCTGTACACACTTTTCCAATTAGGACATTCTTTTTTCATCATCATGTCCTATGTTAACTTGTGAATACTCTCCTCCATCTGCTTTAGGGAGATCTTTCTGTTTCAACATGTTATCTAAATCAAATGCTCTCTACAATTCTATCATTCCTTTAGGAATCTTGTTACTGGGCAACTCTAGGATCTCTTCTTCTTCCTAGATATGATCTTCCACATTTCTTTCATCTATGATCTATGCATCAAAGACATCTCTATTGGATATGAAGTCTAAAATGTGTTGGTCGTCATCAAACACTTGAAGGTTAACTACATTGTCTGGCACAGAGGGTATTAACACTAACTCAACTAAAAACCTCTTCAAACTAGATATGGACAATGGTTCCAATGTACTTGCGGCTTGGGCCAAGGTATCTGCCCTGTGATTTTGTTCTCTAGGCACATGGGTGATGTTAAATGTATCAAAATCTTCTATCAGATCCCATAACCTATGTCTGTAATTAGACAACTTCTTGTAATTACAAGAATATATACATCTTACTTGTCTTACTACCAATTTTGAGTCTCCATAGACATATAGAATCTTCACTTTCTTTCTAAGTGCAAACAGTATCCCATGAATCAGGGCTTCATATTCTGTCACATTATTTGTACATGGGAATTGCAATCTATATGCTACTAAGGAGGATTTACCAGCTGGATCAATAAGATCTATTCCTACTCCAGCTCCTTGTTTTGATTTAGATCCATCAAACCCGAGGATCCATGGCTTATCTTCAGTTAAAGGCTTGTCTGGGCCTTCTCTTTTCTTTTTAGCTCTGGAAGTTGCACCATTTGATATCCATTTTAATTTTGGTGTTTCAATTTTCTCAAACTTCACCTTATTTGGCTGATGTGAAGCTGATATTCCTTCTTCTTCTTTACCATCAGAGGGAGGATCCTCTAGACAAGGCAATGTCTGCTTCTTCAAAATATGGAAACATAATGAACAAGTAGTTTCTAAATGTGGTGCTTCATGTAGCCTGCACCATCCCTCAATTAGGACATCTTGTGGGGATCTTTGATGCTATATCATCTTTTGAATCTGCTTTGATAAAAATTCTTCAAACTCGGACAAATTATTGCCTCTATCTTCATCAGATATTTCATAATCTAACTCAACCAAGCAATCAGTTCCCGGGGTGATTTTCTTGTTACTCTTAGGATTACTCTTGCTACACACCAATATTTCTTCTATCATCTGAATAGGACTTTCATCATGACATGTACTTTCCTATGTTCCTGTAGATGACAAACAAAAATCAATATCGGTATCACTATCTGTAGGACTTACTCTGGATGATGATGATGATGTCTCCCTACATGCTTGTTCCAGTTCCATCATGTCTAAGCAAGCATCACAGGTCTTTTCAGAATGCGCCTCATCATGTAACTTGCACCATCCTTCAATTAGAACATCATGAACATGCACTTTTAACAATTGGCAACATTGCACTTCTTTGGACAAGTGCATCTCAAAATTCTTGAAGTGATCTACTTCTATCTCATTTTTAGAGCTACAATCAGACTCTAAAATTATCCTATCATCCTGAAGACTATCATCATGAACATGAACATCATACATGAGGATCTCCTCTATCTTAATGGTCTGAGGTTTGATGGAATACACTCTGGGTTCAACATCTACATACATGATCTCATTGGTTTTATTGTATTTAGTGATCATATGTTTCATGCGAGGTTCATCATCTATCCTTATTTGATTAGGTATGCCTTTCCAAGGTAACCACATGTGACTGAAATCAGTGGACATGTATCCATTGAGTGTTTTTGACCAATCCCTGCTGAGTAGCATCCCATAGGTATCAAGTATATCTACTACCTGATATCAATGTAATATTGGATTCTTGGATCTGATGCTAACTGCATATGGATGTGAGTTAATTATCCTACTACACTCACCTCTGTTTTATCTAATTGTGTTACTTTCTTTAGTGACTTACCAGGATGCAACCCTAAGACATTGCATATGGATAGGGGCATTACATTAGTAGATGCTCCTGAATCTACTAAGCAATTATGCAAATTCTTACTAAACATCCTTATGGTAAGGAGAAAAGGAGGTGACTCATGTGTGAAGTCTCTGTAGCTTGAACAGTGGGTGGAGCTTTATGTTTAACATTAACATCCCTAATGGCATGATCTTTACTCCCAGTCTGACCTGAGGTATAATTATCCTCTTTTGGAGCAGGATCATCTAAGGATTTCATGAAAGCCTTTTTGATAGCTGGGGTTTTGAGTAGTTCTGACAATGACAGGCTGATTTTGATCTTTTTCATTTCATTTGCTAAATATGTGACCAATTTATCAGACTCAGGGGGTAGATTACTAGCTTTTGATACTATATTTTGTGGTTCTAAGTACTGAGCATTAACTTTAGGAAATCTAGGGTTATTGCTTACCTTTGGATCAAGAGGAGTGTTAAAATTATTTGGAGGCAAAGATGTAGGCAAAGGACCAGTAGGTCAGTTGGAGTTATTCCTTATATTGTAATTATGTCTACCCTGATATTGTTGTTGATAAGCATGTACCTCTTCATGTTCAACTGATGGCTCATTTTCATCTTCAAATGGAAAAACATAATTGGTTTCAAAAGCCATGGCTGACTCTTCACATGCTAAGGTGTAATTTTGATGAGGTGACATTGTCTATTGATGAGGATGATTGATGAAACTTTCTAGCACTAGAGTAGAATCATATCCACAGGGGACAATTTCATTTCCTTCAACACAAGGTCGATTACCCATAGTATTAGATACTTCAGTTTAGAATATACTGGCAACAATCCTGAATTAAGGATAGTCTAGCTCTGCATGAGCATTGATATTATGTATCCTACACCAGTTTATAAGAGCTGCTCCTGCCAAATTTAGTCTAGTGGTCTGCTTAGGTTCATTAGGAGGCTGATTGTCTAAGGGTGATGGCAAAGAACCATTGTTTCGCCTAGTGTTCCATGCTCTAGGCTATCTAGGGGGATTATTGTTACCATTGTTGTTATTGTAATTGTTATTGTATCCCCTATCAGGATAATTAGGTCTATCATTGGCATATCCTCTATTCTGATTTGGTTGAGAATAGAAATTCTGACTCCTCAAATGAGTGATCTCAGTGGTGAGTTTCCTCAACTATGCTGATATATCTTTAATTTCTTCCTTTTCTTGTTGAACTTTGGCTACTACATTCTCTGTTTGAGGTTTAAAGAAGGAAGATCCATTTCTATTGTTATTAGATTGTTCCATAACCTGAGGTACCTGTGTATGTCCTAGATGTTGTAACATTTGACCATTTCCATTCAGAGGTGGCATGATACTGAGTGGAGGTATCTGTAAAGGGCTTGGCATTACAGTTGGAGGTATCATGACTCCATTGGTCTATTGTTGAGTAGGATACGCAGGATAAGCAGGGAGTGTAGGAAATGTAATATTAGGTGTTGGAGAAGGAATCAACTGCTGACTGACTTTAACAGCTTCTTCAAAAGCTCCTGTCAAGGTTGTGACACTAGGATGTGTCCTCCTGATAAACATAGAAGTCAAGGGATCTAAGGCTGAGTAGTAAATGCTCCTAGCAGATTCATCTGTCACAGTATAAGGAGCAACTAGCTTTGAGAGCATCTTTTAGAATCTTGCATTGAAATTGACAATAGGTTCCCCCTCAAATCTCTTGATTGTGGCAAACAAATGATAACTCATTGAAGGATCTATAGGTATTTTGAATCTATTCTTAAAGGATTTCTCCAAGGCAGCCCATGAATTGACTGAACCTTGACCAAGACTGATATACCAGTTATATGCCTCCTCCCCTAAGGAAAATGGAAATAACCTGCATACCACATCCTGATGTTCAATTCTAGCCCTACAATAGGCTTCCTTGAATGTTATAATGTGATCATTAGCATCCTGATATGGATGATATTTAGAACAAATCTTGTTAGGATTTTTAGGTAAAGGATGATATGCAGCGAAAGTTAGAGGTGACTCTGCAGTAAAGAATGACATTGTGACTGGTGGAGGTTGACCTGAGGTGTGACAGGTGGTCCTGTAGGTATTTGCAACCTGATAGGAGTTATAAGAGTATGCTCTGGTGAGGCTCTTGATGCACCAGAACTAGGATCTGGACCTAGAACAATTCTTCAAAGAGTCCACTGGATCTGGACCTAGCATTTGGCCTGAGAGCTAGGATTTCTTGAATTTAAGGAAAACTTGGCATGTTTACTATAAAGATCAGCTAAAACACTCTAGTAAAGGTTGTATTAATGATCAGAATCTGAAACTAATTGGATATTTACCCAATATTTGTAGAAATGATGCAAATATGAGGTGATATTGAGGCTTTGGAACACAAGCAACTAGATATTAGGTCTCTTAAGCAAATTACCTCAAAGCTTCAGCAAAAAGAATTGAAATATAACTTATCTTTGAAATATCACGGTGATCAACCATAAAGCTTGAAATATTTAGGCTCAATTTTGAAAACTTTGGAATGGACAAATATAAATGGACTTAAAACAACAAATCTTTGCATATGACTTGAAATACAAAGCTGCGTGAGTATTACCTTTCTATCTTTGTCATCAAATCAGACAAATCTACTAATGAATACCCTCCTTCTAGTGCTAATTTATGTTGATGATGATTGTTAGTCATAACAACATGCATAAAAATTTACACAACAAACCTTTATTATCTTGTAAAGTAAAATCAACTTAGGATAAGTTGATGACTCCAAGTCTCTGTTGATCAGGTCATGATCGCATGATGTTACTCAGAGGTTGATGTGACATGTTATTTTCCATTTCAAGGGGTCTTACATTTGTCTAGATGATTAGTATTGTACTGTTTCCTGTAAATTTACTCCACAAAGAGGTTATTTCTACTCTATTTCCAAAGATAGCTGATATATTTGCAAGTTTGATCAATTCTTCTAATCATTGATCATCATGAACTTGTTCTTTCTTCTACACTGTATATTTATTCAAATGATATGTCTATAAGTGGATATTTGCATGTATTCCATGGATATTTGTATGAATTTGCATATATTTGTCAATTTGACATGCTTTTACTCTGAATATGCTCTGTATTTTCAATTATCTACAGGATATTAGCATATTTTATGTTATTTGCTCTTGATTTTCTATTATTCGCAATTGTGGAGATGATCTGTTATGAAATTCAAATAAATTTAAAAGAATGCTTCTATTTTTAGTGAATCTTTAGTCATTGAATCACATACATACAATATACATTCATGAAGAGAAGGAATCAAACCATAGGTCACCAGGATGTTCCACAGCTAGATATGGTTGACGCTAACTTCAAAGGGATTAGGGATGAAAACAACACATGCAAATTGAAAAGCACTCCAAGGAACACAGCTAATCAATGCATGTATCAAGATTTCAAACATAGATTACTCATGATTTATGATGATTTTTAATAAAATATGCTTCTCTTTCATTCAGTATGCATAACATGTACATTTACAACAACTTTGAAATGAGTCCTGAAATTTCAGCAATCAAATTTTAATTAAGTTTCAAATGTTCAAAATATTGCACCCCTGCACCTTTTATAGAATAAGGTGAGGAGGTAGTTACAAATGACCAATGGTCAAGATTTGTCAATTAAGATCAATGGTTGATAATTACCCTTTGACTCAGTCAACTCTTCTTCGTGGCACAGGTTGCCAACTGGCAACCATCTGGATGACTCATTATTGATGAGTAACTTATGCATATGTCTTCTCGGTGATGCATCTTCATTCATTCTTCAGGTTCCTCTTCATTTTCTTCTTCTTCATCATTGTCATCATCTTCATTACTTTCTACATCACTGTCACCTTGACACACATCCTCCTATATGTGGAACTTCATTACTGTCTTGATGTTCTCATATGCCTGTACTATGTTATCCACCTCTCTCCCATCTTGAATTTTGGATTTTGTGATGGCATGTTTGTGAGACTAAAACTTATCCTTAAGCACTTCCATCTTACCTTTTTTTCTATTCAAAGTCTCATTATAAGTTTCTACTTTGACCTTTATCCTCATTATTTTATCCATCACCTCCTTTGTCAGGTTGGTGAGGGGGTCATCTACTACGGACTTGAAATTATCATGCAGAGCTTTGATAGCAAAGTCTACATCCTAATTTTCTATCTTTCCTTCTATTTTACCTTGTAGGACTTCAAGGATCTCTACTTCATAAGCCATCATGATGTGCAGCTTTATACTTATATCCATGAGCTTGCCATTGCATTTCTTCAAGATATCACATTCGAACCTGATATCTTCATACCATATGTCTATCAGTAGGGCAGTATTATTATCCAACACTTGGTTGTTTATCAAGACCTGAAGATCAATCCTCTTCATTTGACTTAAACCAGTCAAGTCCTTTTCCAATTGGAATGACCCTTTCCCTATTTCATTTTGCATTTTGTCTACCTTTCTCTTTAAACTGCTTAAAAAATTCCACCTCTATAGGGAGGTTCTCAAAACATCCTCAGCTCCAGTGAGGGCTAACAACATCCATTTCTCCATGATCATTGCTTCATGTCTCATTAGGTCCAACTTGGTGACCTCCTCCTGGGATATGATAGTGAATGGGACTGCCAGATCAACTAGTGTATTATCAGGGTTAATTAACCCTTTTATGTAAAAATGTAGCTGAGCAATGTGCTCCTTATGCTTTTTATTTCTCTTTCTCCTTCTTTACCCTTTGGGTTAAGGAATCAATAATGTCCTTCCCCTTTTGACCCTCCTGGTCTTCATTAGCAAAACCTAAATCAATAGATGTGATTTGGAACTCCTCTAGGGTGATCTTGCCCTTCTCTTTTTCTACCATGGGAAGTGCTACCTGTGTACTACTTCTGCCTGTAGCAGGATCTCTCTTTATGGCCGATGTTAATCTGGCCTTCCTCTTTGGCTTCATCATTGTCTCTGCAAACAAGGTGGAAACATCAAATTCCTGAATTTTAGACCCTTGTTCCATACCTATTTCTCCTTCTAGCCATTGAGGCACATCATCTCTAGATCCTTGATGATCTTTATCAACATCATGTCTGTCCTGTTCTCTAGTATCTGCTTCTATTCTTGGTGGGGAAGACACCTTCTTAATTTATTCCTCATGGAATTCCTCATGAGGGGGATCTTGTTGCTTTTCTCCTTGCTGAGGGGCTTCTTTCTATAAAGGAGGATCTTGTGGAATGTCCACATTATGATCCTGTGCCTAATCCTATACTCCCTCCTTTTAACTTTCATCTTCTTTATTAATTTCCTCATCCTGAGGCATATTCACATCTGTGGATGTCTGTGTATTTGGCCTTGTGCATCACCCTAATCTTGGGTCACTTCTTGTTCTACACCTGATGCACCGACATCTTGTGGCTTGGGCTCCTCATGACTTGATTTATCTTTAGCTCCTAAGGCATCTCCCAAAGCTCCCTAAGTCTGGGCAACAGTAACACCTGATATATCTTTATCACCTCCGCTCTTTTGTTGAACCTCTTCTATTCTTGGCTCTGTGGGTATCTCATGTTGTTGCTGACCTATATCAGGAGTAGTGCTTTCTTTTTCTACCTGCCTATCCACTTCAATCTTTTTTGTCTCAACAAGTGCACCTACTTTATCTTTAGGGCTTACATCACCCCTATATGTTAAATCTATAACTGTAGGGCTAGTCACCTAATCAACCAACTTATCAAGCCCTATCTACTGGGCTGCCCTCTCTGGGCTACTTTGTTTTACTTCTTCCTCTATTTGTTTTATTTCTTCCAACACCACCATCTGTGCTAATGGGATCCCATGAGGGGTCATGCAGGTGTTGGAAGCGAGAGTCTCCATCCATTGAGAGGCTACACTCTGCGCTACCTCATCATCTGATAAGTCTATGATGTCCTCCAAGGAGAAAGGACCACCCTGACTTACTTTGAAAGCTTCTGTTGTTTGTTCTTCTACCTTCTCAGTTTTAAACTTTATTATGGTGGGAAGTGGGACATCATGTTGCATCTCCTTCCTGAATGCTTCACCACCGGCTCCTCTCAATACAATAGGGTCAGCCCTGTTATCACCCGACATGGATGTTCTTTTCTTCTTGGGTGGTGATGTCAGTGGCATTGCCCTCCTCTTCTTACTAACCATCATCAGGTCATCACCTGCAGGTTCCTTGTTTACCTACTCCTCTTCAAATGGGATGCCCTCTTCCACTTCTTGTTGTGAGGCTTGGCCCTCCTCCTGCACTTCTGTAGTTTCAACAGCTGGCCTCAAAATCCTCTTTATCTTTGGCTTTTCAATCAGAGGCTATGAAGATGATGTGGATGCTTGAGCTGATGTTGATGCACCTACAGCTGATGTGGTAATCCTTTCAATTATCACCCCCTTAGGTTGATCTTCAGTTTTCTTACCTCTAGGGGGACCTTTCCTCTATTTCTGTGTGGGCAACCTTTCCCCATTGGATTTTCTCTTCTCACTGAGGAAATCATCATATTCCTCATCTGGTATTTCTTGCATTTTCTTTTTGGCATCAACTCTAAGGGCCACACCCGTTTTCTTCAATCTATTTATTTCTTCATCCACCCAAGCTTGGGTTAACTATATCACCCCACCTATCAGCTGATCCAAGGATGTATCCTCCGGCTATGTAAGATCAGGGGCTGATATGGTGTCATTGTACACCTTCTTGTCCTCATATTCATTGGACATAATCTTTCCATCATCCTTCCTTAGTTGTACTGGCACTGGGATGCAGTCAAATGTCTTTATTTGGTTCAAGGTGAGTCTTTGGTACTTTCTTTTCCTCAGCTCTACTTCATCCTCACAGTTGGTCCAAAAATCTTACAGATGCTTCTGATGTATAGGTTTTCCTACTATTTTATGCATTCTGCCATGGGGGTCATAAGATCTGGCCAAGGGGAATGGCTACAGATACATCAGTTTCAGCCCTCCCATGACATGCTTTATGCTCTCTAAGTCTGAGCACATATACCAGCCCATAGACACTAGAAACAACACTGGAGGTATCTTCTTTTGTGCTTTGTATGCTTCAACTAGGGTAGACACCTGCCTAACAAACTCCATCAGGACAACCCCATCAGTAGGGTATCTTGGCAGCATAAGGGGGTGTCCTTCAAATCCTTCTATTGTTATGTATGAAAAGGTGACAAACTAGATAAACCAGGCCCCATGTCTATAAACAACTTCCTGAGCCTCCATGCTCAGTCTTTTGGTCCTATCCTCCTCCATGGTTCTGAGTAGATGCATAAAGAATGCATCATTTACTAGTTTGTAGTCTAGGAGGTAATTTTTTCTCTATAGTTGAGGATAGTGATCCCATATGTGGGCATCATTTGCATCACTGCTAGCTTTATCCACTGTATTCAAGGCATCAAAGGTTCCCTTGTAAGCACATGAGTACACCACATATGATGTCATATAGAATGAGAATGTCTGGCCTCTCAAGTTCCTCATCCCTTCATCTAGTGCATCACTAATGATCTTGGCCCATAATGGCCTATTATCTACATATAGGACCATCTGGATGATTCCAAACATCCAATTCTCAAAATTTCCAGCATGAGGCTTACTTGTCATCCTGCTCAGCAAGGCAATCATATATTGGTACTCTTCATCAAAGTCAAACTTATATAAATATACAGGCAATTTAGCTGAGGCAGTGTAGGTGTTGCTCTTGGACCTCCACTGATACATCCTCTTCCTTGCATTCTTCTTATTATTATTGTATTATGTTTCTAGCTTGCGTAGATCTACACTCACCACCTTCTTCCCAACTGGCAGATTAAAAGTAGAGGTGATGCCCTTGATCGAGAAGTCAACATATATTCTTCCATGTTTTTCCAGCCGCATGGCCTCAGGGTTTTAATTTCTGGCACATTCCACTACCAGCTCTGGGGTGTCCATGGCATACGAAAAACTGGCTGCATGCCACATTCCTGAAATATATAACCCATCTAGAAGAGGATTATCCTTATCATGATCTACTCTTGATGACCATGCTGCCAGGTTCATATCTCCTTGGTGAGTGTCACCAATGACGCCATACTTAAACTGTACCCCCTTGGGCTGAACAAACATAGGCTTAAGAAAATATAAATCAGACCTATTCCTTCTAAGATCTAGCATTGATTCCTGCAACAAACATGATTTGTCTTACCTTACAATGTCCGTATGCATTCGTACAACATCATGTACCTCTACAGTATCATGCATACTCTATCTATTATTCTTTACTTCATCATGATATGCATATTCATAGATTTGAACCATAAGAAAAAACATAAACCCTACCTGAACATGCATAAAATGACAACAGGAGGGCTTTCAGTTACTTACTTGATAGTGCTTTCTTCCTGGGTTAGATGGGTGATTATGGAAAAGGGCTGCAAGTGCTAAAGATCACTCGTTCTATTACGCTAAAAGATCTAGTTCGTTAACAGGTAGCTGTATGAGGGTTTGACTTCTCTGCTCTGTAATTTCTCATTTTGTTGCAAGGTAAATGATAATAACCTTCAAAAATTACCTTTAAATGCATTCGTAGGACAAATTAGGGTAAAACTGAGTCAGGTCAATTAAATCCATTGATCCCTTGCAAAGAATTCATGGATGATGCCAAGTATTTGATTTGTATTCGTAATCGATAGGAATCCATCTACCGCATTTAAGTGCATTTAATGTCAGGAAACAGGGAAGGGGGGTGATCTTCGAAAGATCAGGTGATATTCAAAATATGACCCCCTCTGGATAAAATGGTCTCTGCCTTCAAGTGGCAAAACTAATGCAAAAGAAGACTGGGTGATGTGGTCAACGTTGACCTCATGTATATCGGGTCATGAATTTAAGATCAGGGGATCTTCAAAATATGACCCCCGCAAGTAAAATGACCCTCTCTAGATAGGATCGGGGTGATGCCGGTGTGTTGGCAACTTTGTTTAAGCATTGTGTTTTGATGACATCACCATCATATTGGCATAGGGTGATATTTTGTGAAGAGGGTGATATTTGTAAGATGACAGATATTAAAAAAAATGACCCCCCCGCAAATAAATGAAGTCATTTGACGGGTAGATATCAACTATTACGTAAAATGGACGTCCACACTTCGCGGATTAGGTGATAAACTTATATCGGGGTGATCTTATCTAATATGACTAACATTTGAAATATGATCCCCCCTTTCTGAAAATTAGGTTTGACCAAACTTTGACTTAACATAACTTTTTTCTCTTAGAGAATTTTGGGGTGATCCAAAAGGCAAACCTGCTTGAAATTTTATGTACTTTCCAACCACAAGGTTAATAATATGAAATAATGACTTTGGAAACTGACCTCATCATGTGGACAAATCCACCCTCTTGTAGGGTTACATGCATGACTAATTTTACCAAACCGCCCAAAGTAGAAAACAATAAGCCAAAGTAGCAAGAAAAGTTGGGTCCCTGTTTTGTCAAGGCAAAATGGGGTGTGTTGTGTAACTACACAACATGTTTGAATTATGGTAGGGGAGAGTCATCCCATGGATTGGAAAAATAAGTAGACACTCGACAAGATCACCCGAATCAAGAACGAGGAAGGAGATTTCAAAGAGGTAGAGGTTATGGTAGCTGTAGAGGATGGGAAAACCAGAGAAGGCCTTTCACTTGTTTCAAATGTGGAGAAGAAAGTCATAGGGCATTTGAATGCTCAAATTATAACATGCAAGAGAGAAATAAAGGAGGACAACCTAGGGTGAACCTGATTCAAATGTAGCATGAAGTGGAAGGGACAGAATTAGAGGTTCCACCAGATGTGGGAGAAAGTCTTATGATGAGAAGAGCAATGGTGATTCTAGAGAAGGAGAAAACACAAGCCAAAAGCTCTGATGGTTCATGGCTTGGAACCAATATCTTAAGAACCAGATGCACTTCAGGTGGAAAGGTATGCCAAGTTATTATTGATAGAGGTAGTTGTGAAAATATGGTTTCTAAAGAAATGGTATAAAAATTGAATTTACATTGTGAAAGACATCCTCATCCGTACCACATTGCATGGTTTAAAAAGGGAAATGAAGTCACTGTTGATAAAAGATGCCTAATTAAGTTTAGCATAGGGAAGATCTATCAAGATGAGATATGGTGTGATGTTGTCCCAATGGATGCCTGTCATGTGTTATATTGGGAAGGCCATGGCAGTATGATAGAAAAGTTATGCATGATGGAGAGAAAAACACATACACCTTTTGGAAAGATGGATCTAAGGTGATTTTGTTGCCTCTCAAGGATGAAGGAAAAGGTGAGACCATGTTGTCTAAAAGAGATCTTGTTAAAGAAATGAAGGTGACAGGGTGTTGTTATGCATTAATAGTGAAAAAAGGTGAAGAGGAAGACATTTCAGTTCCCCCAAAAGTAGTCAAGCATTGAAAGAATTTGTTAATGTTGTTCTTGATGAATTACTTGATGGTCTACTGCCAAAGAGAGATATTTAGCATCATATTGATTTGATTCCAGGAGCAACTCTACCCAACCAAGCAGCTTATAGGATGAATCCAACACAACATGCAGAGTTGAATAAGCAAGTAATATAACTCATAAGTAAAGGTGTGGTGAGAGAGAGCATGAGCCCATGTGCTATAGCTGCATTGTTGATCCCAAAAAAAGATGGAACATGGAGGATATGCACTGATAGTAAAGTAGTTAATAAGATTACCATCAAGTATCAGTTTCGTATACCTCGTATGGAGGACATGATGGATGTCCTTGTAGGGGCCAAATATTTCAGCAAGATCGACCTATGAAGTGGCTACCACCAAAACCAGATTCGAGAAGGGGACGAGTGGAAGACAACCTTTAAGACTAGTGACGGATTATATGAGTAGATGGCTATGCCATTTGGGTTATCAAATGCACCTAGCACATTTATGAGATTGATGAACACTATACTACGACCTTACATTGGTAAGTTTGTGGTAGTTTATTTTGATGATATTTTGGTATTTAGTAACAACAAAGAAGAGCACCTACAACACTTGAGGATAATCTTTGGTGTGTTAAGGAAGGAGAAGCTCTATGCCAATTTGAAGAAGTGTAGGTTCATGCAGGACAATTTGGTTTTTTTAGGCTTTGTCATTTTTAAAGATGGTGTCAGAATGGATCTAGAAAAGGTCAGGGCAATTCTAGAATGGCCTAGTCTAAGCAGCATCACAGAGGTAAAAAGTTTTCATGGCTTGGCCACTTTCTATCAAAAGTTCATTTGAAATTTCAGTACTATTGTAGCTCCTATAACAGATTGCACCAAAGGAAGGGAGTTTGTATGGACCAAGGATGCTGAGGAGAGCTTTAAGTACTTGAAGCAAAAGGTAACAAAAGCACCTATACTTGCATTGTCAAATTTTGATAAGGTATTTGAAGTAGAATGTGATGCCTCCCATGTGGGAATAAGTGTTGTGCTTAGCCAAGATGGAAAACCTATAGCTTTCTTTAGTGAAAAGCTGAATGAAGTGAGAAAGAATTATTCTACTTATGATTTGGAATTTTATGCAATTGTTCAAGCATTGAGGCATTGGAGACATTATCTAGTTCCCCAAGAGTTTGTATTGTTTATAGATCATATTGCATTGAGATACTTGAACACACAGAAAAAGTTGAATAGTAGGCATGCTAAGTGGGTCTCTTTCTTGCAGGGTTACAATTTTGTGTTGAAGCATAAGTCTAGAAAACAAAATCAGGTTGTAGATGCATTAAGTAGGCATGTTACACTTTTGACCACAATGAAAACTGAGGTGATTGGTTTTGATGCCATCAAAAATTTGTATGAGTCTGATGATAATTTTTGGGAGATTGTGGAACAATTGAAGGCACTAGTATCTGGTAACTTGGATCACTTTAGGGGTGAATATTTTATGCAAGATGGGTATCTATTAAAAGGAAAACAACTATGCATACCAGCTGGCTCTATGAGAAAACATTATCAGAGAATTTCACAGTAGTGGGTTGGTTGGACATTTTGGCAAGGACAAGACAATAGCCTTGATAGAAGATAAATATTATTGGCCAAAGATGAAAAGGGATATAACTAGGTATATAATAAGGTGTAGGATCTGCCAAGTGGCTAAGGGACATTCACAAAATACAAGGTTGTATATGCCATTACCAATACCAATTGCACCATGGACATATTTGAGCATGGACTTTGTGTTGGGACTTCCACATAGTCAACGAGGTAATGACTCCATTTTTGTAGTTGTTTATAGGTTCTCCAAGATGGTTCATTTTATTGCCTATAAGAAAACTAATGATGCAACGAGGGTAGCAGAGTTATTTTTTTAGAAGTTGTTCTACTACATGGTGTTCCAAAGACTATTACCTCTGATAGGGATACCAAATTCCTCATTCATTTTTGGAGGACTTTATGGAAGATGGGGACCAAGTTATGGTTTAGTAGAGCCTATCATCCTCAAATGGATGGGAAAATACAGGTAGTCAATTAGAGTCTGGAAAATTTGTTGAGGTGTATTGTTGGAGAAAAGCCAAAACAATAGGACATGGCATTATTCCAGGCCAAATTTGCCTATAATAGTTCTGTTAATAGATCAACGAGAAAGTCCCCTTTCTAGATTGTATATGGTAGGAATCCTAAGGGTGTTCTAGATTTGGTATAGCTACCAATGAAATATAGGGTTAGTGATGATGGGGAAGCATTTGTAGAACACCTTCAACAGTTGTAGAAAGATGTGAGACAGAAGTTGTAGGATAGTAATGAGAGGTACAAGAATATAGTGGATGCTAGTAGGTGACATTAGACATTCAATGAAGGTGACTTAGTGATGGTATATTTGATAAAAGAGCAGTTTCCTACTGGAACATACCACAAGTTGAAGTACAAGAAAATGGGTCCTTACAAAATTACAAAGAAGATCAATGATAATGCATATGAGGTCAGTTTACCAGATGATCTCGATATTTCTCCTGTGTTTAATATTTCTAATTTATATGCATTCCATGGTGAGGATGATGCTGAAGATAGTCAACTAGAAGTGGCATGGCACCACCACATTCCCCATAAGAAGGAAAAGATTGCACAAGTTCTTGATAAGAAAACTATCTACACTCGGCAAGGACATTACAACAAGTATTTAGTATAGTGGGAAGGATTTCCACCAACAGATAGCACGTGGATTATAGAGTGGGAAGTGTAGAGGTTGGATCTAGTCAAGTGGCAGTAGTTCGAAGACACTCACTTGTAGGAGCTGCATTCTTTTCAACCAAAGGAGAATGATGCAGGGACTTCCAGAGGTCATAACTTTTGACTCGGATGTGGGTTTGGGCTAAAATTTTATAGGTGGATGCGTTGTGGTGGCATGTGGATTCTCAACCCACCCTAGTCAGTTGGACCCCATTTTGGCATTTTTTCGGGGCTTGAAACTTTCTTCTTGGCCCTCAAAATGACAATTTATTATTTTTTCCTAGTTTTTTAAAAATTATTTTTGTTAATAACTCGAAACTCATGTATCAAATTTAGGATGTTAGTTGGAATTTCGTCCTACCTTAGTTTTAGGAAGTTTTTGGGAAAAAACTAGATTCTCAAGATATGCATGTAAAATTACGTAAAATGGCAAAATCTGACAATTGTCGAAATCTACCAAAAAAGGTTAATTTTTTGATTTTTTTGTTTTCTTGGATATAAGAGAGTTTTCTCTCATTGTAGCAGCAGAGTTGGTGAATAGATTTTTTTTTTATTTTCTAGTTTTTCAAATCTTTGGCTCTCACACATGATTAATGGCACAATTCTATTGAGTGTATGTTGTTGGCTACATCAATTGTGACTAACTAGTTTGAAGGTTGAGGATTATTTGGCCTCTGAGAGCCTTGATACTGGTTTGGCTGATAAGGGGGTCTATTTCCTTGGAATCCCTGGTAAGGAGGCTTTGGGTAAGAAGTTTGTTGCTTCTTGAGATTAATGATCTCATTTGAAAAGGTCCTGAGGATGTTCTTGACATCATCCATTTCAGATGGAGGGGCAGAGGGTGCTGATATAGTGGGTTGTTAAGATATTGGGAAGGTATACATGGATACCGGTACTGATGGTGAATTAGGAACTTCTTGAGGCAAGGAGATAGAAATTTCTAGGAACATAGGCATGGGGGGCCTTGGAGGCAATTTTTCAGCATCTATCAGATTGTTCTCAGCTTTAACAACCAACTCATATGCTTGTGGTAGGGTCTGTCCTCCTAAGGACTGAATCATTACAGATATATCATAATTGAAATCTTTGAGGTAGAATACAATAGCCATACCTGATGGAGGCCTAGCTATAGTAGGGATTCTATCCTAGGTCTTTTGAAAGATAGTGTTGAAATATGTTATAGCTTATTGTGGTGCCCTCTTTATAGTGATCAACTACTGCAACAGGGAAGATTTGTCACCCTTTTTACTAAATCTTACAAAGAAAGCATCCCCAAGCAGGTCCCAAGTGGATATTGAATTTGGGGTCAAGGATCTATACCAATCTAGAGCTTTCCCTTTGAAAGAAGCCACCAATAGCCTGATAGCTACATTTTGTATAGTAATAACATGTACTGCACACACATCTGACACATCTTGGAGATGCTCCCCTGGTGTCTTAAAATCTTCTCCACTGAATTTGGGCAAAGCTTTCAATCCATTAGCTAGAATTGGGTCCCAAGTAGCTAGTGGGATTGGAATAATAAGAGGACTACCATTGTTCCAATTTGCATAGTTTATTAGGGGTACATGTGCTCCCATGTTTGCTCCTGATGCTATTGCTACTTGATTTATCCTTCTTCTTGGAGTGGCAACTAATGGTGGCAGTAAAATCCCCAGATTAACGGCTACTAAGCTCTTGTTGTTGGTCCATAGCTCTGACTCCTTGTCACTCTCTGGTTCATACGATCTTGATCAGAATTCAAGAAAGGTCCCACTGGGCATGCCAAAAACTATTGATGTATAAAATTACGTAGGTTCTAACACCAACATGGGAAGTTTCAAGAATGTGGGACTTGACACTTGAAACAACCTCCAGATTTTTTAGAAACTGGCTCTTCCTATTTCAATTGGGTTTTGGGGTAAAGGGAAGAAGAAATAGGATTACAGATACAATAAAAGAAACTTCTAACTCTATGGCGATGTGCCTAAAAATGTATTTAGTAACTAGCACAATGAACAAAATCTCAAGATTTAGCTATATTAAAGAGCAAATATTGCATGATCAATATAGACAGATAATAAGATGAATTAAAGATCAAAGGCTAAACTCATAAAATTGACACAAAGACACAGATAATATCATTACTGGCATAGAATAAAGCTCCTTCCATTATTAATTCAACAAATACAAAAGGCACAAAGACATGCATAGGTATACCAGCTTCCTTATCAAAAACAACAAAATTAAGGTAAAATATATCTGATCATAGTCAAAAGTTCTAAATTATTAATCAATAATATCATTATGTTACAACATCTCCTGTATATATAGCTACAAAATTTGAGTCAAGATCTCCACTAACTGCCAAGATCCCAATGGCTGAAACAGAACTGGGACTTGAACTACTACTTGAATCAACACTAAGAATCTCCTCAAATTTGTAACCACCTTTTGCTGCACGCTCATTGGTCGAGTGATAAAAAATGTGGCACTGTAACTATTAGTCCCATTACAACACATGGCATCACTGAAACTACTCAAATGGCCCAAAAAATATACCACACAGCAGCATCCACAAAAAGTTTCACTTCCATTAATTCAAAAGGAACACACAGAAACGTGCCATCTGTCGCCATCCGCTAACACCTAAAAGTTGATACGTGGCAGCCTCCAAGAAACAAAATTGGGACACTTGGCATACTCCATTGATCTTAAAGCCTCTTTACCTTAATCCCTGAGTATCTATGGTAATGACACTTGTCACCTTCCACACTATTAAAAAACCACAACATTTATCTTGGGACCCACCATATGTTCCTCAGTCTTTTTAAAAAGAGACACAATATTGTGACACATGGTGCACACCGCTTAAAGCAACAATAAAGACGTGGCACCCTTCAACTGTATCTAAATCTTGATAAAAGGTCTCCTGAAGCCCCCTGCGAAGATGACACTTGTCACACTCTGCATCAACTGAAACTCATAAAAGAAAACAAGTGGTGGCCTTCGACATCAACAAAATGAAAATAGACTTGGCCTCCGCACGTAGCACATGGTGAGGTCCGTATCAAACTTAAAACTATGTCAAAATGTCCTTTGAGCCCACCATATGTTTCTCGGTGCCTAGAACTAAATAAAAGGAAAACACGTGGCAGCTTCTGCTACAACAACAAAAGGACACATGGTGACACCCGCTGGCAAGTTGAAACTTAAGAAACCTTTTGCCAAAGTTGTCGGGTAGTGACACATGGCACATCCTGAGCTCAAGAAACAATTTGAAACACTGAAACTGTGGAGCATAAAGAGGCATAGAGAAAACATACAGAGCCCTTAGAAACTACAGAAACAAATATAAAAACTAGGATGATACTGAGAAACTGGAACAATGAGCTGCAACCAATATAAAATGATACGTAGAGTTAGATTCTACACAAACTGTGACACATGTCACTTATCTATTGTAACAGATTGCTAAGGATTTCAAAAGGCTTGTAGGCCAAAGGGCATGCCTTCTTTCATTTTGAGTTATTTCTTTTCACTTTTTGGCAAAGTATTGTAAACTTGGAGAAGTTTCTTTCTTGTCATTTATGTACATTGTAACTTAGATTTTTAGTTTTGTGACTGAAAATAAACATTGTAATACTCTGAGAGGAACCTCTTGCAACAATATAATGAAAAATGCATGAAATAATAGAAATAGCAGAAACACAGAAGGAATTTATTGATCACAGGCCACTTCGAGGGGGCAACCTCCTTTGAGAAAGCTGAATACAATAAATTCATGGATGCCTTCATTGGCCTCAACACATACTTATATACTAAGTCTAATCTAAACAACGATTACTCCCCCTGAATGTAGGATAATACAATATACTCATGGGATGACTTAAAAAGCATATGTGTCCAATAGTAATATACTAAAAAAAGTAAAGAGAAGGGTTAAACATGAGTTCCTAACATCCCCTCCCTCTTAGAAAAGCTTTGTCTTTAAAGCTTAAGATGTGGAAATTGTTGTTGATTCTAAAGGAGAGGTTCCCATGTAGCATCCTCTAGTCACATTTTGTGCCACTGAATTAATACCTCTATGATGGATTGAGAGTGAAGCTGACGAGTGCGCCTATCAAGGATTGCCTCTAGCTCCAAAATGATGGATCCTTCATTATCCAGTTCTGGTAAAACAGTTTGTGCTCCAATCTTCTGAAGAAACTTATATGGCCCATTGAACTTTGGAGCCATCTTATGACACCCTTTGAGTTTCAGGGATGATTACTTGTATGGTTGTAGATGAAGAAAAACTATATCACCTACTTGAAAAGTGCATTCAGAATGGTGTTGATCAGCTTGTTGTGTCATTCAATTTCTTGCCATGTGAAGATTGTCCTACAAAATGCGAAGAATCTAATCTCGGGTTCAGAGAATCATGTCAATTGCCTGAACTAGTGAACTGCTGGGAGTGTATGGAAGGACCACTAGCAGTGCCTAACCATAGACTGCTTCATATGGAGTCATTTTAGATGTGGTGTGGTAGGAGGTATTGTACCATCATTTAGCGAGAGGGAGCCACTTTGCCCACTGATGTTGTTGTTCTGAGGTGAAGCAATGAAGATAAGTTTCCAAACATTTGTTGATAATTTTAGTCTAACCATATGTTTGTGGGTGATACCCTGAACTCATCTTCAGTTTGGTGCCAGTGTGTCAAAATAGTTCTATCCAAAAATGACTGGTGAAAGTTGCATCATGATTTGAGACAATGGAAGAAGGGATGCCATGAAGATGGAAGATCTGGTCCATGAAAATTTGTACGACTGAGGAGGTAGTATAGGGATGGATGAGGGCATAAAAATGACCATATTTGGAGAGGCAATCAATGACAACCAAGATCACTATCATCCCTCCAGATTTAGGGAGCCCCTCAATGAAATCCATAGAAATATCTATCCAAATCCGTGTAGGGATGGGCAAGGGTTCGAGCAATCCAGGAAGGAGTGTTGTTTCACCCTTGTTGCATTGGCAGGTATCACATTCAACCACCATCTATTAAATTCCCCTTTTCATTCCCTTCCAAAAGAAGTTACGCCATGCCTGCTCATAAGTTTTGAGGAACCTAGAGTGCCTTGCTGATGGAGAAGCATGGAGTTCATAGAAGATAGCTTGTTGAAGATCTATGCTTTGGGGAAGGACCAGACAACCTTTGTATCTCAGAGAAGCACCATCCCAAGAGTAATGTGGTATAACAGAAGGGTTATTGACCAACTGCTAGATGATTTTAGATAATGAAGAGTCATTGACATAGCCATGTTGGACAGATTCCAACCAATTTGGAATAGGCATAGAAATAGTTGAAAGAGAAGCTTGGTCATCAAATGTGCAACTGTCACAATATTGTCCTTACCTTTCTTGTAAGTGTTCTCATAGTCATAACCCATGAGCTTGCTAACCCATTTTTGTTGTGCTGGGGAGGAGACCCGTTGTTCCAGGAAATATTTCAAACTCTGGTGATCAGTCTTGATTCAGAAATGATTCCCTAGTAGGTATGGCCGCCACTTCTGTACTGCATGCAAAATAGCCATCATTTCCTTCTCATATGTAGAGAGTACTAAATTCTTACTAGAAAGGGATTTGCTGGTGAAGGCAATGGGATGTTCATCTTGAAGGAGAACAACACCAAGTCTATTGCCTTAATCATCACTAGAACAGGTGTAGTACACATAGTTTGTTTCAATTTTTCAAATGCACACTTAGCAACATGTGTCCATGTAAAAGCATCCTTTTTCAACATAGTTGTTAATAGAGTTGCAATCTTCCCGTAATCCTTGACAAACTTGCGATAGTAGCCAGTCAGTCCTAAAAAACCACAGAGGCTCTTGAGTGTCTGAGGATGCGGCCAATTTTTCATGGCATCTATTTTGGTAGGATCCACTCGAACCCCTTGGGCTGAAACAATATGCTTGAGATACTCCACTTCCTCTTGGCCAAAAATTGATTTAGACTATTTTGCATATAGAAGATGATTAGAGATAAGTTGCAGTATAAGATCCAGATGTTGGAGATGCTCAGCCCATGTTTTACTATAGATGAGGATATCATCAAAGAAGACCAAAATGAATTTCTGCAAGTAGGGCTGGAATATTTTATTCATCAATGCCTGTAATGTTGAAGGAGCATTAGTGAGGCCAAAGGGCATGACCAAAAATTCATAGTGGCCATCATACATGTAGAAAGCCATTTTAGGGATATCATCCTCATGAACCTGAATATGGTGATACCCAGAACAAAGATCCAACTTGGAGAAAAAATGAGTGCCATGAAGCTCATCAATAACAGGAATCAGAAACTTATCCTTGATTGTGTTGTGATTAAGTGCTTGGAAGTTAATGCAGAGGCACCATGACCCATCTTTTTTCCAGACAAGAAGAACTGGTGAAGAAAAGGAACTAGTACTAGGGTGAATAATACCTTGCTTCAATAAGTCCTGAACGAGCATCTCAATCTCTATCTTTTGGTGAAATGGGTAGTGGTAGGGCCTGATGTTGGGAGGAATGCTTCCAGGAAGGAGCTAAATATGGTGGTTCTCTAGTCATGAAGGTGGCAATCCCATTGGTTTGGCAAAGATACATGCATATCTATATAAAATTCATTATAGATCTGAATGAGTAGTGGAGACCACTGATGGTTGCATCTAAATGGAATGGACCTGAGCGATGAAACCATGTGAATTCTTCTTAAGGAGATTTTCTATGAGATGTGAACTGATGATGCTGAGAGACCCTGGTTGTAAGCCCTTCAATGTGTATTTTTGCCCATTGTCTGAAAACTGCATCCAAAGTTTAGCAAAATCCCATAAGATGGGTCCAAGTGTACATAACCATTGAGTACCCAAAACCACATCACATCTACCTAAGGGCAAGGCAAACATGTCAGAGCATAGGTTATAATCTCCAATAGAGATATGCACATTGTGACACTTCCCTTTGCAAAGTAATGTGCCCCCATTGGCAATCATGACTTCAAAGCTGGAGCAAGGATGAACAAAACAATCAGCCTGTTCGGCGATCCAAGGGTCAATGAAGTTATGAGTGCTACTAGAATCAATGAGTATTGTAAGAGGGAGTTTCTTGAAGTAAACCTTGACCTGCATGGTTTGTGGGGTGGTGACTCCTGCTAAAGCATGGAGAGAGATCTCTGGGTGGTCTTCCTGAGAAGTAGGGTCAACAGACGGCTGCTGAGTTTCAACCTGATCATCTACTGTATCTTAAGCATCTTCATAAACTTTAGTTGCAAGCAAAGAATCCACATCCAAGAGATAGAGCTTTTTCTCAACACATCTATGTCCTCGAGTGAATTTCTCATCACAATTATAACAAAGCCCTTTTTCTCTATGTGTTTGCATCTCTGCTTTAGTCAAATGCTTGATAGGAGTTGTTCTAGGAGTTGATCTGATTGGAAGTCTTTGGAAAACCATGTTTCTGAATGGAACAAAATTAGATTTGGAGCATTGTTGAGCTGTGATCTTGTCCTCTGCCAACTTAGCCAACCCTAGGGCTTCCATCATTGTGCTAGGACGAAACATTTTAACCTCAGATCGGATTGCATCGTTCAAACCACAGATAAAACAACTCCTGAAGAATTCATCAGACAATCCCTCTATGTGATTGGCCAGTTTCTCAAATTTGTCTCATATTCTCTCACAGTGCCAGTTTGGCAAAGTTAAGTGAGTGCTCCTGTGAAGTCATCAAAAGCATTGAGGCCAAATCGTTGCAAAATGAGTTTGCAAAAATCTGCCCATTTTGGCTCTTCATGAGCCCTGATGTACCAACAAAACCATTAAAGGGCTTCATGTTCCAAATGAAAGGATGCAAGTGGGACTTTGTTGACATCAAAAGTATTATGCAGACTGAAATATTGTTCTGCTTGGTATATCCATCTAGTCGGATCATCACCATTGAAGCAAGGAAAATCAAGCTTCGGCTCATGAAAATTGTTGGAAGAAGAGAACCCAGTGTCTGCATAAGACTCTGGCTACCGTCTATTGAACATGGCTGAATGCTGAAGATTGAGGATGAGAATTTTTTCATCTAGATCTTGGAATTTGGTATTGAGGGCTAAAAGTTCATCCTCCATGTTTTTTGCTCCTGCGTGGGTGACAACCATAACCAGGAGATTTTTTTTTTGGGAATAGGTAGAAAAACAAAAACATAAATTTTTTCAGTAAAGGAAAATTTGGATTTGGGAAAAACTCTGATGGGTAATTGGGGTTTGACTAGGTTTTGGACACTTTCTGAGGGACAGGGAAGTAGAAAATGGGGATTTTAGAAGCGGGGTGAAAGAATGGGAAAATTTGTCCAAGAGGGACAAAGGAGTAGAAATAGGAAATGAACATTGTGGCAAAATTTGAAGGCTATTGGGTGAGAATCGAAGAAGTTATGACAAACCCTAAAAATAGACAAATGTGGGATTTCTAGCTTTGATAAGTGGAATTTGGGATAGGGTCCTCAAGGAAGGAAATATGTAGAATAGAATTTCAAGGGTTCCAGTGAATTTTGAGAGGAAACAGAGCTAAAGAAAGGAAGATATAGTGAAAAAATAGAAATATCTATCTACCAGCTACTCTGGAGGGATTTAATTTGTGATTTAGTGGTTGTCAATAGATATGGGCCCCAGGTATGTTCAACTTCCTAAAGGTTCAAGGGATTCACTCAGCTACCAATGTTGTCTAATGGCTTGTGTATTAGGGCAGTACCCCTCACTCCATGGCTCAAGTAAAACTGATAAACGCTTTGCCACAAATGACAGCTCTTGGTTTACCTCACGGATGGGAACTAGTCAATCAAGTAGGGGCCGTTGCCCTTTTCGCTGGCAGGTCCTCTCAATGGGCCAGCTACTTCAGGGTTCCTGTGGTACTCCTCACAATGAGTTTTAATGCTCTGCCAGACACTTCCCACCGTTAAACATATAGGGATTATTCTGTGATCCAAACCTACAATTGAAATGAATAATACAGATACAAAAAAAAGAACTACTGCAATAATCACAGCACCTGGAGGCCACTACGAAAAAAAATTCATTAGAAATTCCACCCAGTGAGCCCAAGAAAGTGCTCTGATACCAGATGAGAGGAACCTCCTGCAACAATATAATGAAAAATGCACGAAATAACAAAAATAGCAGAAACACAAAAGGAATTTATTGATCGCAGGCCACTTCGAGGGGGCAACCTCCTTTGAGTAAGCTCAATACAATAAATTCATGGATACCTTCATTGGCCTCAACACGTACTTATATACTAAGTCTAATCTAAACAACTATTACTCCCCATGAATGTGGGATAATACAATATACTCACGGGACGACTTACAAAGCATATGTGTCCAACAACAATATACTAACAAGTAAAGAGAAGGGTTAAACACAGGTCCCTAACATACTCTATTTCTAATCATTTTTCAAGCATGATGGATATTTCAGACTTGTGCAAGCTGTAAGAACACCTTTCTTTTAATAAAATTTAGCGATTTTGCCTTCTCAATGGTTGTCTTATTGTGTGCAATTGATGTGTATTTCTGTGTTTTATGTTTAAATTCTCAAATATCAGACTAAATATACTACCAATTGATGACTAAATATACTACCAAATTGATGACTAAATATATTACCAAATTACCAAATATACTACCAAATTGATGAGTAAATATACTACCAAATTACCAAATATAGTACCAAATTGATGAGTAAATATACTACCAAATTAATGACTAAATATACTACCAAATTAATGACTAAAATTTGTTTAGTCATAAGTTTGGTCACGAGATAAATGACCGGCAATAAACTACCAATGGTCACGTGACTAAATATACTACCAAATTGATGACTAAATATACTACAAAATTACCAAATATACTACCAAATTGATGACCAAATATACTACAAAATTAATGACTAAATATACTACCAAATTAATGACAAATTAATGACTAAAATTTGTTTGGTCATAAATTTGGTCACGAGATAAATGATGGGCAATAAATTACCAATGGTCACGTGACCAAACTACTAATCACATGACCAATTTTTGGTAGTTTATTTAGTCATTTATTTCTATTTTTCTACTAGTGGCAGTTCTATCCGAAGAAGAAGAATTTTCAGAAGAACAAGAAGAGTCTTTACATAGAAGGTGACAATAATTCCTTTGAAGATAGCCCCATCTCAGAAGATAACAATGAAGGCATTTCTGAGGCTGAAGAAAATGAATACTTGTTCATGATAGTGGAGACTACTGATATAGATTAGAACAACACTGATCTGGAAGATACTAAGTATGAAGAAGAAGCAGAAGTAGATTTGGAAGGAGTGCTAGTATGTACTTTAGAAGAGATTGAGAAACTTAGGAAGAAAAACCTCTAAACTAAAGCTATAACTTCAGGAAGATATGGTGTCTAAGAAGAGATGATTGTTGATTTGAAGACACAAATGGAAGAAGCCAAGAGAATAGAAGAAGTTACTAAATCTGAATTAAAAGCTAAATCAAAAGAATGTCTGAAACTAGAATCTAAAGTGGTATCTCTGAGAAAAGAATTAGAAAAGGCTAAGGATAAGATTGACCTAAATCTAAAATTTGAAAAGAGCAGTGGCATGCTTGATGAAATGATAGGTAGTCAGAGATTTCCAAAGAGCATGGTTGGTTTGATTTGAAGAGGTTCAGCACTCAAAGTCTAGTGATCCTCCTAGAAAGACTGAAGAGAAGAAGCAGAAGAAGGAAGATAATGGCTTCACAAAAGTTAGAGATCTGAAGGAGAAAAGATTCAAAGGTCTCCCTCCTGCAAGATATTCTGGCATGATCAGGTTTCCTCAATCCTTTTATGGGTATTGTTATTCGTGTATTCAATATGGTCATAGTGTTGTTAATTGTAGAATTTTCCTAGAAGAAGAACTAATTTATTAGCAAAAATTCTTTTGCAACTCTAGGAGATTTTAGAGTAGTTTTTTTATAAATGCAATAACTTTGGTCATATTGCAAAATTCTGTAGAAAAAACTTTGTAAAAACTAACAAACATGAATGAAAGGAGAATGTTCCTCCTAAGGAGGATAATGCATCAGACTCTCTCATGAATAAAGAGAAGGAACTAAGAAATTATGGAAGAAGAAGGATGATAAGAAGAAAGAAGCATCTTTGATAGTACAGACTGCATTTCATGCTAAGAGATAGAATCCATGGGTGATAGATAGTGGTTTCTCCATTCACATGACTGAAGATAAAAGTAAGTTTATAAGTCTACAAGAATTGAATGGAGGCTTAGTTAAGTTTGGTGACAACACATCTAAGAAGATCTGCGGTAAAGGAACATTGAGTATTTATGGAAAAACCAAGACTCACAATGTATACTATGTGGAAGGAATAAAACACAATTTGTTGAGTACAAGTTAGATGTGTGACGATGGATACAATCTGACCTTTAATGCAAGAGGTTGTGAAATTAAGAAAGCAATTTTTGGTAAGTTAGTACCTGAAGCGAGTAGAACAGATAATAATCTTTATAATCTCAAGGAGATTAAAGGTAAAATCTATTTGATGGGACATATTAATGAAAGTTGGATATGGCACAGAAGACTGGGACATATTAATTTTGACAACCTTGTGAAGGTAAGTTCAAAAACCACAGTTAGGCATTTGCCTAAAATCACCAAGCCAACAAATACAATTTGTAAGGAATGCTAGCATGGGAAGCAAACAAGGTCAAGCTACAAAACAAAAGAATACTCTACTTCAAGACTCTTGGAGTTAGTTCATATTGACCTATGTGGTCCAACCAGGACACAAGGACTAAAAGGTGAGAGATATTTCATGTTATTGGTTGATGATTTCTCACGAATGACATGGGTAACCTTTCTAAAGGATAAATCAGAAGCCTTTGAGAGATTTAAGTCTTTTAGGTCTTTGGTTGAGAAGGAGAGATGTCTGGCAATCAAATGCCTAAGATCAAACAGAGGTGGAAAATTCACCTCCAACGTGTTTGTGGAATATTGTGAAAAGCACGACATAAAAAGACAATATTATGCACTTAGAACACCACAACAGAATGGCGTTGTGGAAAGGAAAAATTAGAACTATAAAAGAAATGGAAAGAACAATGCTAAATGAGGAAAAATTACTCGATGTTTACTAGAGAGAGGCTGTACACATAACAATGTATACTCTGAATAGAGCGCAACTAATGGTAAATGTTGGCAAGATACACGAATTATGGCATGGCAGATCCGTGACAGTCAAATATTTTTGGGTATTTGGTAGCAAACACTACATCAAAAGAGATGAAGATAACCTTGGAAGCTTTAATTCTAGATGTGATGAAGGCATTTTTCTGGGATATTCTAGCAGATCCAAAGCATATAAATGTTACAATAAGCGATTGCATAGAATCATGGAAAGCACTAATGTTAGGGTAGATAAGGACCAACAACATCTAACTCAGAATAAAGACATCTTCTAAGATGGATTAGTGATACCAGAAAAAAAAGAAGATGCTACTGATGAAAAAGAACCTAAAGAATCAACTGGTAAAGCACCCACAAGATATGTGCAAAAAGATCATCCTAAACAATAGATAATCGATGACAAGAATGGAGTGCAAACTAGAAAAAAACTTGCTAGGGAAAATGAAAAAGAAAATTTCTCATTACTATCTAAGATTTAAACTAGAACATTTACTGATGCTAGTGAGGATTAAGGATGGATCAATGCAATGGAAGAGGAACTAAATCAAATTGAGAAAAATTAGACATGGGAATTGGTTCCACAACATGTAGGATAGAATGTGATAGGCACTAAATGGGTGTTTAAAAACAAACTAAATGAGGATGGAGAAGTTGTGAGGAATAAGGCACGTTTGGTTTGTAAAGGATATGCATAGGTTGAAGGCATAGATTTTGAAGAAACATTTGCACCGGTAGCAAGATTAGAATCCATTAGGATGTTTTTGGCATTCTCTGCTTATAAGAACTTCAAGGTTTACCAAATAGATGTTAAATCTGCATTCTTGAATGGGAACTTAATGAAGAGGTCTATATTGAGAAACCTAAAGGGTTTCAGCTATCAGAGAAAGAAGATTATGTGTGCACACTGAAAAAGGCTTTGTATGGTCTAAAACAAGCCCCTAGGGCTTGGTCTTCTAAGATGGATAGTTACCTCCAGTAGCAAGGATTTAGAAAAGGATGTGTAGATAGTAACTTATACTTCAAATCAGAAGGTGAGCACATGTTGATAGTTGTTGTATATGTTGATGACACAATTTTTGGTGGAAGTGATGATAAGATGAGCAAGGAATTTTCTGATCAGACGTAGAAAGAGTTTGAAATGTCCATGCTTGGAGAACTTTCTTTCTTTCTTGGTTTACAAATATCACAATTAGACCAAGGTATATTTATATCACAAACCAAGTATGCAAAGGAAATGTTCGAGAAGTTCAAGATGGGAGACTATAAGCCTGTGAGTACCCCCATGATGATAGGATACAAGTTGAGCAAGAATGATGAATCCCCTGATACATATCAGATGATGTATAGATCTATGATAGGTAGCTTACTGTACCTAACTGTATCTAGATGAGATATCATGCAAGTAGTATGCATGGTGGCTAGATTTCAAGCTTCTCCTGAGGATTCTCATGTTCAAGTAGTGAAGAAAATATTTAGATATCTGAAAGGTATTGTGGAGTATGGATTATGGTACCCTAGGAATGATGATTTTACTTTGACTGCATATATAGATGTTGATTGGGCAGGAAGTATAAATGATAGGAGAAGCACCAGTGGTGGAGATTTTTTCCTTGGTGATAGGTTGGTATCTTGGCTCAACAAGAAGCAAGATTCAATTACATTGTCCACTATCGAGGCAAAATATGTTGTTATTTCATGTTGTACACAAGTTTTATGGATGAAGTAGACTCTTAAAGATATAAAGGTAGAGTTTTATGATCCTATTTACATTCTTTGTGATAATATAAGTGCAATCAATATCTCAAAGAATCTTGTGATGCACTCAAGAAAAAAGCACATTTCCATTAAATATCATTTCTTGAGGGAAAAGGTTGTAGATCAGGAAGTAAAGTTGGAGTATGTCCCCACACAAGATTAGATTGCAGACATAAATCACAAAACCACTTGCCAAGGATACTTTTGAATATCTTAGGCAGAAGCTAGGAGTTATTTCTCCTTCTCACAAGTAGAAGTACATCCGTGACAACTATCCAGGGAGAGCAGATCAAGGCATATTTTTTCCCTATTTTGGACAGTGACTACCTCTTAGGGAGACCAGGTAGATAGAAGGTGGTTTGATATCTGTAAGGAGGTTGTTTTCCTCCCTTTGCCATTGATGACAAAGGGGGAGAGTAAGAGAAAAGGGAAGCAAAACTAGAGCAACATTAATGGACATCATTAATGTAGAAGGGATAGAGCAACACTAAGAATAGTTTATGCATGCATGTTTCCATTAATGAAAAGGGGGAGATTGTTGATATATTATCATTGATATCAAAGTTGGATGTCAAAGGAGTTTGTTCTAGAGTGTCTCTAGCAGAGGAGAAGTGCATAGAAGCAAAATGTCTAAGGCAAAGAAAGGAAGAGTTATTGAGTTCTTTCAAATTCAGGTCATATGACCAAACTGAGGGCTTCATTTTGGTAAAGATCCAAATGGGTATCCCTAGTTTTAGTTTGGTGAAGTTTGGGCAAAAATTGGTTAAGTTATAGCCAGTCAGAGTTTTCTTTAGTTCACGAATTGGCAAGTTGGCTGGTTCTATTTTTTGTCGATTCACCAATAGAGGAAAAAAGATAAGTGAACAATTAGAAGAAAGTCTTTTCATTGAAGACTTATGATATCGGTAAAGTTCTTCTTTTATGAACTTGTTCGCAATTTTGGTTTTTTACCGATTTGCCAACTAGCTGATGGTGGCATTGACAAAGGAAAAGCTTAATTCTTTACAAAGTTCTAGAGTTTTAATATTCACCAATTTGATGACAATGATAGAGAGAGTGTTGAAGACAAAGACAAGTTTAGGATCTCAGAGAATCACCGACAAAGGAAAGTATTGAAATAAAAACAAGTGTTTTACTTGTTGTTAGGAAAGTTTGTGCAAGACTAACTTATTCACAAGTTAGCTTTTTTCCTAGTTTACCAACTAGGTGACAAAGACCTCAAAAAGTGAGTTTTTAGTTTATCATTTGTGCCAATAAAGGAATTAGAGGGTGAAGTTTGAGAAATGTGGAATTTGCCGATAGAATGGATAAACCACTCAAGGAGAGTTCAGAAAAAGTAATTTTCATTGACAAATACGACAAGAGCCAAGGTTCAAAAAAGATAAAGTTTGCTGATAAGAAGACTAAAGGCAACCAAAGGACAAAGTTTGGGATTTGGAACTTTTTTTGATAGAGGCGAAGGAAAGTAGTTTGAGATTTCGAGGAATCATCGATAAAGAACAAGATGACAAAAGTTTGAAAAAGATAACTTTCACTGATAAAGGAGTTATAAGTCATATTTCAAAAAATGATAAAATCATTGATAAAGGGTAAAAGATAGAAGTTCAAAGAATGAGAAAATCACTGATAAAGGGCTGAAAGACAAATTTCAAGAAATGACAAATTCACTGATAGAAGATGATAATGAAATAAATAAAATGGTATAAACGACTAATTTTTGGTGCAAAATCAGGATACTTTTTTAGTAGACAAAGACTAATAGTGTATGCATGGCAATGATGGTGTAAACAATAGTTTGCATGGTGATGATGAGATAACAATAGAAAAGCTGGATTTTTGCATGTACAAAGATATAAATAGAACTACGATTGTGGTTGATTTTAATGATGAGAAAACAATAGAAAAGCAGATTTAATGCATGCACAAAGCTACATGCAGAATCATTTTTCTAGACATGTAGATGGTGGAATACATGTAAAAAGTAGAAGTACAAAAAGACTAGAGTGCACACATGTAGATGTGTGATTCTGTGCAGAGATAGCTATATAGAAGCTATTTCAACATAATCAAATACAGAGAGATGGATTGATGCAGGCATGAGAAGAATTCAGTATAGAGTGAATTTGTGTGAGCAGTGTGAGAGGAGAAGACTATAAATGATTTGAATTTATGCAATTGAGGTTTATGAAGAACCAAATGGTTGCATACTTGAATATGTAATGAACCAGTGAGGTTGGTGCCTTTGGTGGATTGAGTTGGTGATCAGACTAGGGGATTGTAGTCTCCTTAGAGTTGATGCTCTTAAATTAGGGCTTTGGTGACTCCTTAGAGTTAGTGCTCTTAAATATTGTAATCAAGGTTTCATTTGTGAGGCTAGATTAGGATGGTAGATCCTAGCAGCATTTTCTCACCATGGTTTTTCCCATATTGGGTTTTCCATGTATATCTAGTGTTCATGTGTGCATGCTTCCTTATTGTTGATGTTATTACACTGATAGTTAATTTGATTTGCATTCTAGAGGCTTGAAGTTTTAAGTTTTATTGATCTATTCATTCACCCCCTCTTAGTAGGTTGCTTGTGTTCTAACAGAGAGGAGGTAATTCTATGTAGATGGACTATCATATAGACATATCCTTGATTTTCATATTTTTAAACATATTACATCCCCGTACTTTATTAACCCTCAACAAATCAACCTATAGCTCCAAATAAAAAAAAATTCAATTAAATGGTGTACACATCTTCAAATAGCATCAAACTTTTGGGAGTGGTAGTAGATGGTCTTTGACCATCCACCACATCCTAATTTTGTGGTGCCTTTATATTTTTTAAGAAAATTATGGGCTAAGTTTGAAATAGGTTTAAAGCCCAATTATTTTGACATGAGATCATTTTAGGGTGTGGGTGGCGACATGCCACAACATAGGCCATGGGCATGTGTCAATCCAAATCGACGCATGCCCCCTCCACCCATTGTTGCTCCTTTTTCTCCTTCTATTCCTATGCATGTTCACCAGCAGGTAGTGGTCTCAACATTAGGAGCTTTGAGTACACTCTCAACAAGCTTAATTGACCAAGATACCCACTTGGGAGCTAAAGTTAGTGCTAGAGAGCCCAGAGGAGATGGTGCCAATCCTAGAACCTCAAGCCCATCGATGTCATTGTGGTCTACACCTTATTTTTTTCAAAATTTTAATCATCCATGTTTTGGTCATGTTTGTGCATCTACTGTGGGGGCTACAACTAAGGAGGAGTCTTTCTTAGCTACACTATTTGCTCCTATAGAGGTATGCCGCATTTTCTGTACATCCTAATTTGTAATAGAATAATGAGAAAAGTACATTTGTAGATTGCATAATGTTTATACAGAAATAAAAACACATAATAGTAGATTCAAGATTTCATATGTTTAATCTGATCAAATTTGCATTACAATTAATTGGCTTATAAAGCCTTATTTTCCCGTGTATAACTTCTTATGGGAATAAATAACTTTTTTTTTTATTTATAAACTATAAACTAACTAAATGTAAACCCTAAATTCTAACACCCCCCTTAAGGTTTACATGTAATAAAATGAACATTCCCCTCTTATTACATTAACTTGAACAAAAGGCAGAACAATTCAAGAGTTGATCACAGCAACACTTTTGGAAACTTTGATGGATCGAGACTTACTCAATTATCCACCAATTCTCCTCACTCACCTAGGAAACACCAAGCTGAACTCACTAGCGGATCTTCTGACTGTCAAACCTCCATAATACTTGTGAATCGAGACACACTCAACTATTCACAAGCAAATCACCAACCCCCACTATGAATAGAGACTCACTCAACTATTCACAATACAAACTCCAACCAACTGCATATTGAGACTAACTCCAAAATTTATAGTAACACACCTTCATTTGTGGATCGAGACCAACTCCAAAATCCACAACCAAGTACTACCATTCACTGTCAAGAACTACCAAGCCCCCCTCACTCCATGAAGGGACACAAACTGAATACTGGTGCTTCTCATGGAATGAGTCACCCCTGAGTAAGAAGTTAGCTCTATCGATAACTAAGAGGGGGGGTGAATCAGTTATCTTAATTTATTCAACTTTCCGTTCTTCTTTAATAATTAGTGCAGCATCAAAGCAAACAAGCATGAACGTAGAAACAAAGTCAATACACATAACACAATGATTTTGACATGGAAAACCCTGTTAAGGGAAAAACCATGGGGTGACTAACTGAAGAATGCATTCTCTATTAGAAGAATAGAAGTACAAAATGGCACTTGCCAATTAGGGCTCACTGCCTGAGCACACTACTCACAAGAGGCTCACTGCCTGCAAGTTATAAATAGAGTAACAAGATACTTGAACTAATGAGAAGCATCAACATATGCTGGAGTTCATTTCTGGTTAGGCTCAGTATACTGATCTACTACACTTCATCCTTTCTCTTCTTTAGAGCTGCTATCCTTTCACATTTCGGACCTGCCTTACTGCTTCCACACTGATCTTTCTACTTTTCTTCACACTTCACAATTACACTACACACACCTTCTCATTGAAATCCATTTGGTATATATATCTGCACAAGGGATTTCATCCTCTTTCTAGTCAGCATCCGGAATAGTCAGTGTTTCCCAAACTCTAGTCTGTCAGCTAAATCCTTGCTTACCAAGTGATGCAGATCAAATAGATACTTATAAAAGTCATCTAACAAGTTGGCCAATCATGAATGATACCTTAAGAATCTTGATCACCATCAACATCTCATCCGGAATAATGTCTAAAGCTCTGCTGGTAAGTTCTTCCTCTATTTGCTCTGCCAAACAGGACCCCAATACTTGAATGCTCATATCTCTTCGTTCTTTCATCACCGAACGCTCAATTCCTAGAATCTATTAGTTAAGGTACTCCTCTTGACTTCCCTAAGTCTGTACTTTCCAAAGATACTTCCTCTGAGAGATCTGGACCTGACTGTCGGACCTTGCCACATGCTCTGTTCTTGCTTACTGGACCACAACATTCTTCAATCTGACTTCTGGTATAGGTGCACCATGTCTTGTGGATGTGTGGGATGAACTTTGTTGCCATCAATGACAACAATCATGAAGCTCCAATGTGTCTCTTGCCAACAATCTCCCCCTTTGGCATTGATGGCAACACTTAGTGAAAAATGACTAAGTGTTATACTATACTCCCCCTTGGTTAATGCTCTCTTCTAATGTACACTTTTCCGGAGCTCCCCCTTAGCTGGATTCCACATTTTTCACTGTTTCTCACTCCCCCTTTGACATCAATGGCAAAGGGTAGGGTCCGCACACCAAAATTCCCAAAAATTGAACTATACTTAGCCGTATAAGTATATAAATAGGTTATACTTACATATACTGTAGTATGTCTGCAAAAGTTGTCTTCAACTGTACAACTTCTGTCACCCAACTCTACTTCATCTTTTCCAAAATTGAGATGTGACCACTTAATAGGAATGCAAAGGCTTCTGCCCTCTTGAGGTCTGTCAGATCACGGGTCCGGGCTATGGTCTAGGCATCTGTTAGGGCCTCATGCATGGCCTCTAATTTGGGGATAATCATCCCTCTAAGCTCACCCATTCTGCTTAATACATTCTTCCTCTCCTTCTCAAGCTTCTTAATCTCATTCATGATTGCAATAGTTTGGCATTCCTGGTTTATTATGGATACAGTGAGAGGATCAAAATTCTGAGAGAGGCTTGACAGTTTATCCTCTTGTTCTTTCACTTTCTTCTCAATTCCTTTGTTACTTTAGTCCAGGATATATAAAATTTATATACTTCTCCTCCATCCTTAAGAGCATTTATAAGCTCTTTATCCCAATATCCATATTTCTCCTATCATTGGTTATAAGTCCTTGTAACTCAGAGAATCTCTTATCCAAAATCTCTTTTCGGACCTTTACTCAGCTGATTTCTCTAAAGATTCAAATTGAGTGCTAACATTATTTACTAGAGATTTGAGATTACCAGATGAAGAGACTAAGGGATCCTTCTAAAAAGATGGCATGATCTTCTCTAATACACCGGATGTAGTTTCTATGAGTTTGCAGTCTTCCATGTGAGACTTTAGAAGTTTTTCTTTTGCTTGCTAAAGTAAAAGATGCTAGCTTCATGGTTTGAACCGGGGAGAGGGAGTCAAAATTGAATGGTCCTTGAAGAAGTTCTAGTTCATCAAATTCTATCATCTCCTTGGTTAAGAATTCCTCGACTGCTTCTGCTATGTCTCTTGCTAGTGACAGGGTTTTGTTCCCTTTTTCAGCCTTACCACTATCATCTGTGGTTTTTGGAATTTTCTCTCCTTCTGCACCCTTATTACTGTCATCTTGTTTTTCCTTTTCCTTTGCTTCTTTTTCTTCTACTCTTTTCTCTTCTTTAGATCTAGAGTCAGTAGTGGAAACTGGAGGAGAGATGTTTGCTTGATCATGGGCCTCCTCTTCCAGAGTAGAGGAATCTAAGTCCTTGTCTTTTTCTTCACCTATGTCCTTTACCTCTTCTGCCACTGTCTCAGTAGATTCATTTGTAGCTAAGGGATCATCACCTAAGTCCTCTACAATGGGAATGTTGAATCTTTTGTAAGCATTCCAGAGAATCTCTTCTATCTCTTTTCCTATTTTGTCAGTTTCACCGAGCATAAGTTGATTCATTCTAGCTTTGCTCCAGAACTCATCCTTGCAATCTTTGAAAATCATATTCATTTGCTTCGGAGTGATTGAAGGAAAGAGTTGAATGGCTATCTATTCTAGGATCTCAAGATCATTTGCCCTAGCATTATTCTTTCTTATCTCTAATTCCTTCTCTAGGATTTTGGGAATGAGAGATATGATTTCAATAAAAGCCTTATTGTATATGTTCAAATACTTAACTGTGGCTTCCTCCAAAATCTTTTTATCTGCATCATTGTATGCATCATAGAATTCTGTTATTGGTTGCAGGTTCCCATACATAGTGATTGCTTTAACTACATCATCTAAGGACAGAGTGGGTCTTTCAACAAACTCTTCTATCTCTACCTCCTTATCTTCACTGGATACTTTCTTCTTCTTCTTCTTCTTGATCTCTTCATTAGATTCTGTCTCTTCTTCATCCTTCTGAATGATATAAGACCTTGTGGCCTTTGTCTTAGTTCTTTTCTCTGCTTTACCGGATGATTTTGCTTCCAGTTTTGATGTCTTTGAGCTCTTTGCAGTGGTGGGTGCAGAGGTCTTAGAGGATCTAGTCCAGGAGGGGAATTCCACAGGAGTACCTTCTTTTTCCACTTTTTCTTTTTCTTTCTCTGCCCTTTCTATCTTCTCTCTATTTGTATCAAGTGCTTCTTTTGAAATTTCATGCCTCTTGGCAAACTCTTCTACTTCCCTCCTTACTTTTCTTTTTATTTCCGATTGTCTTAACTCCACATGGATTTTCACACTTAATTCTTCAAAGGTTCCAAACCTTTCTGCCTTGGGATCCTTGGGCTGACTTAGCATGTGCTGAACATGTAGCTCCACAATTTTCTTATCCACTTCATACCCCATAGGCATGATCCACACTGTTCTTGGTTCCACTACCTCCATTAGGCACTGATCAGTTTCTACCATAAAGCATATTGTATCTTTATATTTTTCAACTAAAGATTGGGGGATTCTCTCTCTTGCTTGCATCATGCTTTGAAAATTCTTGAAATAGCCACAGAGAGCTATATTCTGTGCCTTGGCATCACCAAGCCCATGTATATAATCTCTGATTTGAATGGCTACTGGTCTATCATTCTACCATACCCAGCCATTGGATCCAGGAAGCTCATTCATGTAATAAAAGAATAGGAAGAGTATCAAACCACCATATTTGAAAGAGTTCTTGTCCTTCTTTATCTTCTGCAGATTTTCCAAAAGTTGGTTTAGAAGGAGCTCACAAAGATCATAGTCTGCATTCTTCCTTAACATCTCATAAGCAGTATATACAACAGTTCTGGATACTGAATTCTCCCTGCTGGAGTGATATATCTTATATCCAATTATCATTGATGCAAAATTGATATCCGGATCTGTGATATCCTCAATTGTCATTGCTCTTTTATCAAATTTTGATCCGGTAGCCTCACTTACAATTTGGTTTTTAATAGTTTTGAGAATAGGCATCTCATTGGTTGAGTGTAATCTGGTTATAGCCCTAATGGCATCCTTAGTGATCTTAAACGACCTGTTCAACTACATGAAGTTGTCATGCATTCAGTTCAGAATATACCAGACCCATTCATCTTTTAGAAAATAGGGGAAATGAATGCATTGTGCAAAATGTTTGTCTCGGATAGCCTTATACTGAGGTTTGGGATCAAAAGAGTCATCTATTAACTGATTGTGATAGATATCTGACAGCTTGGATTCTCTGAACTCTTCAATGTTCACACTCTTCAATGTTCGCATGAATATATGCCCTAACATCTTCAACATGCAAAACCCCATGCGGAATGTTGGAAAATACCCCTAAGGGATCCACTTCTAGAGATTTATAAGGATGTTTCTTAAATTTGGGTCGAGGCCTATCAGAAATCTTTACAACATTTGGAGTAGCCATCTTCAAAAGATTTACAGAAAGATATTCAGCAATAGAAAATACCTTTTATGCTTCTAGGGTTTGTTGAATGAGCCGGATTGATTTACTGGAAGAATCAATTTCAATGGTTGATCTTTGAGAGTTTGAGACAATTTGTTGCAGAGCCCCTTTTTCTTTTCTTCTTGAGTGTAAATGTGCAAATGACGAGCGAATGAACTCTTTTATTTCTAGGAAAGCCCTAATTTTGCACCACAATAAATGCACAACCTAAGTCATTCCGGTTGCCTTATTCTTCTTATTCTGAGACAGATCTTTTCCGGATCACTGAGATACACTTAGAGTTATTCTTGGAGAATAGTGATAATCTATCTTTCTTTCCCTAATCATTTGATCTATCCGCAGATCAAAATTCCATAATTTTTCAATCAAGCAGGATCTAACTGTGAGAATCTTGTTTGTACTGGATGACTGTTAAACCAGATCAATCTTGGTAAATTAACTTGTTCTAAACTTCTTGCTGATCTTCCATATTTTAACCATAGATTTATTAGATGTTTCTCTAAGGACCTTTTAATCCGCAACTCTCCTTGTGCCAATTCCAGCACCAATTAACTAGCTGGGGGAAAAATGTTTTTCCTTGTGTCTCCCCCTAAGCCAGAGCTCATTTTTTAATTTTTGGAAGGAATATCAGCACCAAATTTTGGTGTGGATCCATCCCCAACATTCTCTGTACTTTTCTTCACCCAAATCTTGTTCATCTCACTTTGAACTTCATCCACATTCACTTTTCTTTTTCCTTTGTCTTGATTCTGATTATGATGTACCGGACCTCTTTTGTCCTGATTCTTGCTTCTACAGAATTTGGCAATATGACCAGATCTACTACAAATTTGGCAAACAACATTTCTTTGCATATTTGATTGATATCCTCTTGATCTGCATTGATTAGACGTATGACCCATTCTATTGCATGCAAAGCATCTGCCATTGAATGAGTTGTTCATTTGCATATTTTTGCATTCATGAGATTTGTGACCATACCTTTTGCAGTTGAAACATTGTCCAGAGAAGGATGTATTAGTCTGATCATTCTTTTTCTACACTGATTAGCTTTATGACCAAAGCTATTGCAGTTGTGGCAGTATCCATTGAAGGATGGATATCTTTAAGCATTAGGCTGCCTTACCGGAGGTCTTCTAGGCCTGTTCCTTGGATTTTCTGATCCAAAATTCTTCTGACTGGATCCAGAGCTTTCACCTTTCTCATATCCCAAGCCACACTTGTCATCTACCCTCTTTTAGCTTTCAAGAAGAACTTCAAGTTGAGCAGAACTTATCTTGAATTTCTCTTTGTATTCATTTTCTATTTGAAGATCCCTTTTAAGAGAGACAATTTGATCCTTAAGTTTTTCTTCATTATCTTTAGCATCTTCAAGATCAGATTCAAGATGTCTGGTTATTCTATCCATCTTGTAGTAGTCTTCTGATTTCTCCTTGAGAGATTGTCTTAGATCATCTTCAATTTTTCTTTTCTCTTCAATTTCTTGGGTAAACTTCATAACTCCAAATTCCATTTCATGTCTTACCATAATGATCTCTTTTGATAACTTTTCACATAACTTGGTTTTCTCCTTTAAATCTCCATTTGTATCATTTGCTTCATTTTGACTTGCCAATTGCTGAAGTAGATCCTTTCTCTTTTTCATAGAGAGACTTAGTTTCCCTTTTAGTTCATTTATGAAATCATCAACCTGTTTGAGTCTTTCCTTCAATTCATTGACTTTAGAATTAGATTACTCAAGATCATCTAGGGCAGACTGAAGTTGCTCCCTTATACCATACACATCCATTTTAATTCCCAGATCTTTCTCAAGCTGTTAGGCTCTGTTTGGAGCAACTTGGCTCTGATACCAATTGTTGATAACTGAGAGGGGGGGTGAATCAGTTATCTTAATTTATTCAACTTTTTGTTCTTCTTTAATAATTAGTGCAGCATCAAAGCAAACAAGCATGAAAGTAGAAACAAAGTCAATACACATAACACAATGATTTTGACATGGAAAACCCTGTTAAGGGAAAAACCATGGGGTGACTAACCCAAGAATGTATTCTCTGTTAGAAGAATAGAAGTACAAAATGGCACTTGCCAATTAGGGCTCACTGCCCGAGCACACTGCTCACAAGAGGCTCACTGCTTGTAAGTTATAAAGAGAGTAACAAGATACTTGAACTGAAGAGAAGCATCCACATATGCTGGAGTTCAGTTCCAGTTAGGTTCAGTATACTAATCTATTGCACTTCATCCTTTCTCTTCTTTAGAGCTGTTGTCCTTTCACATACTAGACTTGCCTTACTGCTTCCACATTGATCTTTCTACTTTTCTTCACACTTCACAATTACACTACACACGCCTTATCATTGAAATCCATTTGGTATATATATCCGCACAAGGGATTTCATCCTCTTTCTAGTCGGCATTCAGAATAGTCAGTGTTTCCCAAACTCTAGTCTGTCAGCTGAATCCTTGCTTACCAAGTGATGCGGATCAAATAGATACTTATAAAAGTCATCTAACAAGTCAGCCAATCACAAATGATACCTTAAGAATCTTGATCACCATCAACATCTCATCCGGAATAATGTCTGAAGCTTTGCTGGTAAGTTCTTCCTCTATTTGCTTTACCAAACAGGACCCCAATACTTGAATGCTCATGTCTCTTCACCCTTTCATCACCGGATGATCAATTCTTGGAATCTATCAGTCAAGGTACTCCTCTTGACTTCCCTACATCTGTACTTTCCAAAGATACTTCCTCTGAGAGATCTAGACTTGACTGTCAGACCTTGCCACATGCTCTGTTCTTGCTTACCAGACCACAACATTCTTCAATCTGACTTCCGGTATAGGCACACCATGTCCTGCAGATGTGTGGGATGAACTTTGTTGCCATCAATGACAACAATCATGAAGCTCCAATGTGTCTCTTTCCAACAAGCTCAAGATGACAAAAGATCCTCCAGCCTCCAGTGCATCCTGGCTCCAATTGAACCTATTTAATTCTTAGTAAAGATACTTCTCATTGTCATTTTGAGGTGAGTCTTGATCATGGATTGCAAAATCACATCTTTCTTTCTCAGTTTCAGAAGCAATCAAGGCATTATTTATTTTTAACTTTCCACCAATAAGATCTCTAGCATGTTGAATGCAATTCAATAGAATGTTTACTCTTTGATTATAATTGTAGCATTTGAAAGTTTTATTCTTCTCTTTGAATTTCTATTCTTCCTTACAAATGAGGCAGTTTCTTCTGCACTTGTGTGATTTTTAGTGACTCTATGTCCTTCATCAATCAAGGAAGAAATTACTGTTTCTAAGCTTGGATTGATTTTATTCAAAGTGAATACAATATTATCAAAACTTAGAGGCATACTATTCAGTAAGATTGCTTTGGCATCATCATTATCAACTATAGCTTTTACACCTCCAAGTTGATTAAGAAGGGGAAAAAATTGTACTAATATATTGAACAACACTTTCACCCTCTTTTATTTTTAGCCCAAAAAGTTTTTGTTTGAGTGCCATCTTGGTGCTTGAAGTTTTTGAGCCAAATAAGGAATTAATATTGAAGTTGATAATTAACTCAAGCCACAAAGATCACTTGCAAAACCCAAGATTTACCTTCCACAAGAGAAAAAAAGCAAAGAGGAATAATTTGCACAATATTGGATGAATTAATGAAATGGATTAATGAATTACATGTGACAACTTGCTTTTACATTTGCAAGTTAAATAAAATCCTAATATGACTTAATAATAACCTAAGACTAAAAATAAGCCTTAAGTAAACTTATTAAAGTGTAATTAAATATTTAATTACACCAACACCCCCCATAAGTGCAACTTAGGGAGAAATGAAAGACATGCAACTAATGCAAGAATGGGTCCCAACTACAAGGCCATATTAGTTACCCATGAACAACAAGAATCTCTCATAAGGTGGAGAAAAGAAGAAAAACCCTGTGGGAAAAAACCTCTCTCCAAAAGAGAGAAAAAACATGCAAAAAACATGTAAATAAATATGTACAAGTAATGGAAGAAGGGATCCAACTTAGACCCCCCATGAAATAAATCCATCACAAGAATACAATCATGAGCCCCCCATAAGAGGGAAAGATAGAGGCAATAAGATCCTCCAACACTGTAGAATCTCCAGAAGTAAAAGAGGATGCTCGAACATGAATGAAAAAGCTAATCCACTTATGGCAAATCACATGTCTTCCCTTAGAAAGAAATAGAGCAACCTGTGAATACTGAAGAACCAGTGAAGTAGGTGGCCTCAAGATGAATGCCTCTGAAGACTAGATGAGTGTCCACATGCCAAAATCTGAAGATGCCACAACAAAGTCAGGAACAACATGTTGAATCCATGAAGGTGACAACTGAGGACAAAGTGGAACCTCTATATCAAGTGTCTCCAAAGATAGAATATGACTGACAAGAGTAGTGCCATGACTATCAGCAAAGAGGGACTGCAAGCCCTCAAGAGTATCATCATCCTGCTCATCCAAAGAATCATCAATCTCAATAGAAACATGATGTGGAGAAGAAGAGAAAAGGGCACCATGATGTAAAAATGAATCAGTAGCAAGAATACCAAGATTCAATTACCCAAACTTCTTCTGAGAAGTAATATTCACACAAGAAGTGTTATCAACAATCAAAGGATTATAACCATCATCTGGAGCAAAATCAGAAAAGGTATATAACTGAGATGCATGATCAACCACCCTAGTAGCGAGAATCTTTGTGGTCTCCAAATCTCTAATGATAACTAGATCAGGTGTGAATTCTATAGTTTTCCCTACACCACTATGAGTAATCTGATATATGGAAAGCAAATTATGTGATAAGGAAGGCATGCACAATACATCATGAAAAGTACCCCCTCTAATATCAATAGATCCCTTTCTTATCACCTTCATGTAATTATTATTACCCATCAAGATTGGTGGCATATCACAAGGCTCGAAAGTAGAAAACAAAGACAAAGTGGAAGCCATGTGGTGAGAGGCTCCTAAATCAATAAGCCATTTACCTGATCCATGAGATGTAGTGGCACAAGGTGCCTTATCTTTGTATTTGTTAGCTCCATTAGTAATACCAGCATGGCCTGGCTCAGTAGATCCTGACTGATGTGATGAAGGACTAGAAGAGGATGAACTAGAAATCAAAGCTGAAGGAGAACCAACACTTAATTTCTTAACAAGATTCTTCAGCTCATCTATCTGCTTGCCGTACAAACAGTATCATCATGCCCACATTTCTTGCAATGGCTGCATGTGGGTAACTCCTTGGATTGCTCCTTTTTGTTGGATGAAGATGAAACAAGAGGTGCATGTGAAGTAGACTCCTTGCCTTGCTCTTGATGTTTAGGTTTCTATTTCTTTTCCTTATCACTTGAAGCCTTTTCATCTTTGGTGCCTTGATTTGCAAGAAGTGCCTAAGGTTTTGTAGACTTCAATGTGCCCATCTGAACCAATTTTGCCTGCTCCCTGGTGAGTGATATAGCAAAGTCATCAAGTGAAGGTATTATGAATTTAGTTCCAAGAGCATCCATGATAGCATAGAATGTGGAGACAAAAATAGAATAATCTGAACCAACCTTAGCAACTATGGAGAGAATCAACTGGGTTTCCTCTTTCTTAATACCACACTGTGTGAGCTGCAACCTGAGGGATTTGAGTTTGGTGAAGAAGTCCTGGATGCTATCAAAATCTGTAGGATTCAGACCAATAAGTTCATTCTCCAACTGAAAGCTCCTCAAAGTATCCTACTTGCCAAACAAAAGTTCTAATTGGGCCCATACTTAATTTGGTGTTGAGAAAGAATCAACATGAGAGAGTAGATCAGGTGAAATCAACTAACATAATGTACCAAAGGCCTCATCACACCTGTTAAACCATTTTCTCTTTTCAGCAGCCCATGTAGGTTTAGTTTCTAAGCCCATAGTCACTCTATATAACCCCAATTTCTTTAGATGGATCTCGATTGCATTTTTCCACCCATGATAATTGTATGGGGTAAGAGGAGCAATTTTGGCTTGATTCATGATGTGGGAATAGAAAAAGTATTGAAAACAACAATATATCCCTCACAATGCAAGAATATTCCCCCCTTGTGCAAAAACAATTTGGCCACTTGCATGCACTTTTTCCAAAAAAAAAGATCTGACTTCAAGCAAATACATTAGGTACTTGATGACATTTTCTGGAAAAAATAAGTGGACCACAATGTAGAGCACAAAATCAGCTTTTCGACGCCTATTTGTTTGCAAAATTTGGACACCATATGCCCAAGTTATAGCTGATTTCGTAAAACTACTCCTCTAGGGCTTTAAAAGGCAAAAAAAACAAGCATAGGCTAAAAATAGAGACGCGGATTGTGATCTATTTTTCTTGAAATCTGTGCCATTTCTGCAAAAACTAAGAGATGTACCTAGATAGGGTTTCTAAGTCCTCTTTCTAGAAATATCTCATTTTTGAAAAATAGAGTTTGTATTAGAAAGTTATGCCCGATTTTGCGAAATTGCTAAAAAAAAAACTAAAAAAGCAAGCAATGCTAAAAATAGAGACGCGGATTGCGATCTATTTTTCTCAAAATCTATGCCATTTATATAAAAACTAAGAGATACCTAGATAGGGTTTTTGAGTCCTCTTTCTAGAAATTTCTTGTTTTCAAAAAATGGAGTTCGAATGAGAAAGTTATGCCCAATTTCATTAAACTACTCCAAAAAAATCTCAGGTTGGCTCCCTAAAAAAAAGCACTCTTGAAACCTTCATAGATCTGGCTTCCCTAGACCAAATTTAGCTAAACAAAAGACAAATCCTCCTTTTCCAGCTGCTTCGGATCTAATGAGAATGATGATTTTACTCAAAAAAACACCCAACAAAAGACTCTATGCAGAAATTTTTCCAAATTTGAGGAGGTTGTAGATCCGCTTTGATACCATGTTGAAGTTGATAATTAACTCAAGCCACAAAGATCACCTACAAAACCTAAGATTTACCTTCTACAAGAGAAAAAAAAACAAAGAGGAATAATTTGCACAATATTGGATGAATTAATGAAATGGATTAATGAATTACATGTGACAACTTGCTTTATATTTGCAAGTTAAATAAAACCCTAATATGACTTAATAATAACCTAAGACTAAAAATAAGCCCTAAGTAAGCTTATTAAAGTGTAATTAGATATTTAATTACACCAACAATTAAGACCATCCCATATTTCTTTTGAAGTTTTTGAAAGATCAATATGATGCAAATATGCATCAGACAACCCAAGACCAATCAATGTTGTGGCTTTACGGTCTTTTGCTATCTATTTCATTGCTTCATCAACATCTTGTGGTTTTTTGATAATTCCACTCACAATATCCCACAAATCCTTTTATATTAAAATAAGTTGTACTTTGACTAACCATGTATGAAATTCATGACCCTGAAATTTAGGAAGTGCATATGATTTCTCCATTAAAAAAAATTATACCTTATTACTCCAATAGTTTTGTATAAAAAGAATTTCTACAAGTTTCATACCATAAGCATCTTTATGAAACTTCCTACCTTATTGCTCCTTAAAAAAATTATTGAAAAAAAAAAAAAAAACTTTATATCTCCAACACATAAACTCTTATATCTCTAATATTGCACGAGACCATTAAACCTTATTCCTCCAAATTAATCTTTTCCAATGTTTATGAACTTGGCTTCCCCAAATATTAGACCTTAGAAATGAATTCACCTTTAAGTATTATGGCAACATTGAAAAAAATACTTCATAAAAAGGTACCTGAAAAAGGATTCCTTCTGCTTCAGTTTCCTCCACATGACTGATCCTCCCACAGTATTGTAAATTGCGCTAAAATTTCCACACACATCTTAACAAACTACATGATTTTAGATTTGATTCAAAATCCCATCCTTAGGCTTGGATTAGGCAAGGATCACAGGATATGCACAAACCAGATCATTAAAAAGGCTTTAGAAAGATTCAAGCAATCTTCCCTAAATATAGGAAATGCTATTATAAAACTCCTTGCACGCTGACAGATTCAACTAGATACAAGTTAGAGAAGCAATATGAGGCCCACACAATTTATCCAGTGACATGTAAGATCTTACCATCTAAGGAGCTTTTAGATAATATAAGAGTGCACAATAGAAGCACTCATTTGCCTTTTCTTTAACTTCTCATCAGACAGTTGCTTTCCCTACACCATCAGCCATGGCTCCAGCAACCTGTCTCGCATTTTCTTCTCATAGGTACAACAATATGAACCGCTCTAATACCATAATAGAATAATGAGAAAAGTACATTTACATATTACATAATGTTTATACAGAAATAGAAACACAGAATAGTAGATTCAAGATTTCATATGTTCAATCTGATCAAATTTGCATTACAATTAATTGTATGTATAACTTCTTACAAGAATAACTAACTTTTGTTTTATTTATAAACTATAAACTAACTAAATGTAAACCTTAAATTCTAACAATTTGTACATATTAAATTTAATAAATATAGATCTATTTTAAAATATTAATTATCAATTTATTTAACAAATTTTATATATTGTGTTGTTTGGTGTAGATGATTGGCTTCACCACCACATCTGGGTTAGACCATTTGGTGTCGATGGTCATACATCTCAGCACACATTATATGGTAGACCAATAAATTGCCCTTAATCATCTAGCTTGTTCATCAAATATGTTTAATTAGTTTAGATTAAATAAGATACATTTTAATAATTATATAATAATTTGAAAATGTGATTCATTTCTATAGTAGTTTGGAGGTCTTGACGCTTGCATGTTGAATTGAATAGAAGGTGTGGCAACTGGTCCCTAGCATCATCTGCTATGCTTGAGTCATACTTCGTGTGTAGCTTAAAATTAATTTTTTGCTTTAAACTCACTTGAAGTATAATTTTGTAATTTTAAATTCATCAAGTTGAAAATATATTTACATGTACATATATATGCAAGATTAGAGCACTATTGGGGTAGGCTTAACAAATCCTACCATTGATAAGCCAACACAAATTCATGAGTCATCTACTGCATTTGAGGTCTTATAGTTAAATCCCATGTAATTTCTAGGTCTTTTATCATGGTTGCATTTATAAATACTCTAGTCTAATTTATGTTTTATTTAAATATAGGATTTGGCAACTGAGAATTTTGGTGCAAAATTGATATCTACAGTAGGACATCAGGAGGTAAGAGATGATGAGCACCATGCAGTATGCATAATCACTTCAATCTAGATTTTAAAATTTAATTTCTTGCTTTTGTTTTAAATATATTCGATTTAAATAATATGTGTAGACACCTAAAATTGGATTGCTCTGCAAACCAATTTTCCGTACCTCGCACTAATCCATTCCCCCAATCTGTATATCTCTGGTGATCAATTAATTCACCTAATTGATCCATTTAAACTTACAACCCTATCCTATCAATTAAATGAATATTCCTAATATTCATTTAGATGATTTATCCATTTCCCTAATCACTGTTAATTAGATAAATCCTATTTATCTGATTAACCTAGGCTTAAGTTAATTAAGAAAACACTTAATTAACCTTGTCTCCCACTCATCCACTAAACTAAATTTAAAATTCAGTTGTCCCCCACACTCATCCACTCACTGAATTTAAAATTCAGATGTCTCCCACTATCCTCCACTAAACTGAATTTAATATTCAGTTGTCCCCCATTATCCTTCACTCTCCCCAAAGATGAATTATTTATTCATCCACTCCTCCACTCTTCCCAAAATAGGAACTTTTAATTCATCCACTAAGGAATAAAAGATTCACTTTTATTCCTAGCCCTTGATCTTGTCAAATGAATCCTCACCCTCCATCCTCATCTCCAAAATCCTATAAATAGGACCTCTCTCTAAGCCATTTAAAGAGGCCACAGAATGCATCAGAACTCTATCCAAATCTCTCCAAATCTCTCCACAAATCTCCTAATCCTATCAAACCTCTATCAAAATCTGGTCTCAATCCCATCCAATCCATCATCTAATCTCATCTACATTGTGTTGTATGCATTGAGCAATCCACATTTCTACACACTAATCAGGGAAACAACTGAGGAGCTCTATTGGGTGCAAGCTCCTTCCCGCATGGATTTGTGAGGTCTTCATGAAGGTATAATCATGTATTTATGCATTAGATTAGTCATTATCTTCATTCAGATTTCATTGATTACATTGGCACGCTCACTATCGAATCCAATCGTCAATTTGAGAAGGTTTTGTTGTCAAAATCTTCTTTTTCTAACAGTTTTTGCAAGTTTTGGTGATAAGTTGTTGCAAGTTTCATTTTGAGCAAAAATGGACATCATTTTTGCGCTCTGGACACTGTTTCTGTGAATTTTGATAGTAAACATGCCTAGGTTCAGAGAATTTTTTTTGAAAAAATTTGAAAATTTTTTAGGGTACAGTCTATACCGTACGGAACCATACCCTCTGCGGTGCTAATGCGGTGCATTCTCTACTTTCTGTGATCATTGTTTTGCTATGTTACATGTCTTTCGTTGTGCAGCATTAACATGTTTTGTCTGCAGGTTAACGGTTAGCATTTGAAGGTTTTGGTGGGTTGCTGCCCTTCCGCCGCCGATCCACTGCTTCCTCCTCCCGTCACTACCGCCTGAACCCCCGTCGCCACCACTAAGCTGCCGCTTTTGAAAAACCCTCCTCCTAACATAGTCACCACACCTCTCAGCAACCCTTATATCTCCTGCGGCCACTGCCCACCACCGCTACCTCCAACCGCCCTTCCGCCACCTGCTACCTCCAAACCCCACTACCTCCTCCCTTCTCTCGCAGCCCCTCCCACCACTCTGCATACACCACCTCCCATGCCACAACCCCGACGCCACCACTTCCTCCCACCCAAACTCCCCTGAGCCCTCCCTGCGAGCCCCCTTCTCCCCCTTAGCCTGCCATTCCAACGACCACACACCTCTCACACCTCACGACTGCGCCCTCTCCTCACGGTTGCGCCCTCTCCTCACGACTGAGAAACCTCCTGCCCAAAATCCATCCCACAACCATCCTCCCAAGCCAAACCCTAGGCACTTGCCTTTAGGGCATCACAACCTCTTTTCAACGTGGGTCTAGCCACTTAGGTGCCCGCGTGGGGGTAGTTAACCCTTTCAATTTTTTATTTTTTGATCAGCCGTGGCCCCTGGTCATATGGTAGACTAGGGGCTACTCTAAAACTTAACTGCTAAAAAGCTAACCACCAGAGATGCAAACCATGCTATGTGACCAGAATTCTCTTAACCACCAACGGTCAAAGTTTTAAACTGCCAGTTAACCTCTTGTGCCTTCTACATGCCATAATAGGCTATTTTTTTCAAACTAACACAACTTTCGTATACAGAGATGGATTTTTGCAAATGAATAGTCATCAAAAAGAGGACTCCGAGCACTTCGCAGTTATGAGGTTTTTATCAGGTGATGGTACCTTTTTCTCACCTTTTTCATCAGTCAAAGTCAAACTTGCATTTAAACTTCAAATCATCATATCTTTTGCATTTTTGATCGAATTTTCACAATTTTTTTTTTCAAATCGCATAGAATTTCTTGAATTTTCTGTTCATGCAATCTATTTTCCTGTATTAGTTCTTTTTTTATCAAATTTTCTCAGGTTATCAATTTTTGCATCATAATCTATTTGGCTAGTCTACTTGCTCTGTTTTCAGTTTTGTGACTTGCAGGTAATTATTCGGGACTGGAGCAACATCTGGAGCAGCATCTACATCAATTTGGATAGCAAGTTAATTAGGTGCCTTTGTTTCATCCTTTATCTCATAATCTTGTTTTCATCACACATTTCAATTTGGGCCTTTAAAATGAACATTGTTTGATCAATCACATATTGAAATTGGGCTTAAAACGAAGCAGTGTCTTCAATCACACCTTGAAATTGGGATAAAAAGAACCATTGCTTGATTTGTCTTCATCACATTTCATTTTTCTTAAGGGATAATTAATCAACTGCGAGTGTAACTCAAGTGGGTGTGTATATGCTCTCTCCTTACACCGCAAGGTGATCTTGGAGATCAAAAACACCTCACTTGATTCACTTTTGTCAATCCCTATCCTAGGAGGCGTGCTAGGGGATTTCATCACCCCTAGGGATGACCTCATCCGAGGCTGAATTAAAAGACACCCTCTTTGAAATTAGAATCCTGTCACTCTTGGCTAAGCCCCAAAGAACTTTCTACCTTTGGGAAGTGAAGGTGAAGGGTGGGTTACCCCCTTCTCTCGGCTGTGTGGCAAGATTTCATTTTCAAATTCCTAGTCAACCTTGTCTAAACATTGACCAAACCTAACTGGGCATACCTTACATCAAACTAGGCATTAGGGCATGTTGATTTGTTTTGCAAGTGTGCTTGTTTCATCATTATCATATTCTTCCAATTCAAAATTCAAGGTTGCTTGTGTCTTGTGTGAGTGCTTCTTGTTTATACATGTGATCATTTGCTAAACATTGCCAAAATCAAGTTAAACACTAAACACATAAGACAAGTCATTCAACTCATCCTTCCAAGCACACTTGTCTCGACTTGTGACGCATTTGCACTTTGGTCTGATGCATTTGTTTTTGCACATCCAAACTAGTAAGCTTTTCCAGCCTTGTGTCAATGGCAAACAAATTAGAATATCTTGATCAAAAACTTCAATCTCTGCAAATGCAAATAAACTTAGGTCCCTTGCCCCAAGATTGTATAGCAATTCTTCAACAGATAAATGCCTTACGACAAGAATTGACAAGCTTGCAAGCTAAACGGGCCAGTACTAGCTATGCCTCATCCCAAAACCATACTTTCTTTTCCCATCTTAATGATACTATTGACAAGGCAATTGCCACTTCAAGAGGGAAATCATATATCACCTTGTCTACTAGTCCTCCTTGACCATATTCTAAGACACCTATCCCAAAGTAGACCAGTTCTACAACAACACCACCATCTAGGTCCTCAAATTTTAAATGGGCAACCAAAGAAGCCTCCGCTAAGTTTTGGGAACAATATTTTCTAGATTTACACAGCAAAAGAAAAGCTAGGGAGAACTCTAAATCCACTCCTCCATTACCTCATTCATCTACCCATACACCTACGAAGGATGTGATCCAAGGACTACTATCTGAGAGTCAACCATGTCCCCAAAGTCTGGTCCTTGACCTTACCAAAGATTCTTCCCATGACTTGTCAAATCCTACAACCCTTCATGTCATCCGCAACCCCTTGAGCTTCTCAATGAGCCTTCTACCATGCACCAGAGTCAAGGTCCGTCACACCCTCATGTTGTTGACCACGAGCCCACCCAAGAACCCTCCACTTCCATTCAAGCAACCCAAGAGGTATGTTAAAGGTTTAATCCTAAGCAGGTGGAAACATTAAGCCCTAGTCCAACTCAAGATCAAATCACTTTTATGCAACCTATCCATAATATGTATCTTTTCCATGATCAAGATGATAGCCATAATGATGAAACTATCCATGAGCCACTTGATCCTATCCATCCCCCAACAACCATTCACAAGCACGCTATCCAAATTCAACCTATCCATAATATGTATCTTTTCCATGATCAAGATGATAGCCATAATGATGAATCTCTCCATGAGCCACTTGATCCTATTCATACCCCTACAACTATCCATGAACAAGACACCCAAGACCTACATGCTTTATCCAATGAAAGTCTTGTTGACCTACTTTAGCATTCACCCCGTTTCATGGCCTTCCTTCAAAGCAAAGAGATCTCTTCCTCTAGCCATGATCCCACAACATCCACTTGTCATGATGAGACACTTGTCCCCCAAGTAAGCATAAAAGATCAAACAAATAACTTGGATCTTAGTGAACACAATGCTAATCACGATCCTAATGATTCTCCTTCATGATATATTATTGACCATGCTAAAAAGCCTCCACCATATATCCTTGGTCTTACTACCTTTAGGCATGATTGTTCTTTCTTAGAACACCAGCAACCATTATCCACTATCTCACCTTCTCCATTATCTCACCTTCTCCATCCAATAAAGAACTTGTGTCTAGTGTTCCACCTACACATAATCCCACTGTCCACCATATACTCTAGCATATGAACTATCAAGGTAAAGGCTTAGGCCTTCATGAACAAGGTATTTTCAAACCTATCCATATCAACGTTCCTCCACCTTCATATGGCCTTGGATACATACCCCAAGGTGCACAAACTCAAGATGTTGGTACTTCCTCCACTCCTCCTAAGTCTACAACTTTTCATTGCAAACCCTATCATATCCCCAAAACATATGTCACCATTCCACCTCCATCATCCTATAATTGTCAAAAGCATGTGTTCATACACCTTCCACCATCCACTTTACCTCCACTCCTTCCAACTCCCAATGTCCCTCCATCCACCTTGCCACCGTTGCTTCTAACTCCTAACATACCTCTCATTCATAAGTATCCTTACATCCCTAAACATGGCCAACAAAAGCACACATCATTTAAGCATACAGCTTCTAATCATTCCATCCACTCCACCCACCCCATGGGATTCAAAGGCAAAAAGTTTGATGCCTTTATCCATAAAGCTAAAAATCCTACCAAAAATCCTAATGGTCTTCACACCTTAGGACATAAAGAATCAAAATCAAAGCAAAGTTCATCTAAATAGCCATCAAAACCCTTACCTCCAAATGCAAAGCCCAAAAGCAAAATGGTTTGGGTTCCTAAGAAAATAGCTAGCAAGTCAAATGAGGCATCCTCATCCACATCTCAGGAATCCCAACCACCTATATCCATCCAAAAGCCTACTTCCATCCAAAACTTCCATTCCCTTCAAAAATCCCACAAGCAAAACAAAAGCACTAAAAATACTAAATCTATGTGGGTTCCTAAATCACTTCATCAACCATCTCCTAAGAAAACATCTCCATTGCTTCCTACACCACCATATCATCAAAAGCTTCAATGTTTATCATGGTGTGTGTAGCCATTAGTCATGGTTCCTTTCCACTTTACAACACCTCCACATAACTACATCTCCCCATCTTACATCCATTATCCTACACATCTTCCTCATCCTATGCCTATGGTCCATGCTGTTGCATAAGCCTTCCCTCCATATTCTGCATCATAATCCACTATCTACCTATGCCATATCACTTTCATACAATCCCCTACCAACATCTGTGAGAGCACTGGGCATGGTCCATTCGACAATATCTATCTAGCGGGACTATCCCCTTTCAAGGAACTATATGTTAATGTCTTTCCATATCCACCTTCTCCAATCTCAATATTCAAAAAAAAAAAAGAAAAAAAAAAGTAAAGAAAAAACCCTTCATCTAATGGTGAAAACCAGGCAAACAAGCGCCTTGGATAAGTACCATGATGAAAACCTGGCAAACAGGCATCATGTGTAAGTTGATCTTCTATGTCACCTACACTTGGGGGCACCTTGTCTCATCGGCATATCACTCTTCTCCTACCAGTTTTCTTCCACTACATTTCCTATCCTATCCTCTATCCATTGCATACTTATCCTGTCCCGTCCATCCATCCAAACTTCCTTTCCTCTATTATTTGGTCTTGCTAAAGATTGGGGGCACAATGTTGACAAATGTTCTAGATGTCTCTTGGCATACCTTATCCCTCCATACCATGCAAATCATTCATTATTCGCTCATCCTCCTATCATCATTAGCATTGGCATGAAAAATCCTACGTACTCTACCTATAATGGGGCATGTTACACTTATGTGACATAGTCCTTGGAGATCACATCCTTGTTGCCTTCTATCCACTATTGCTCATCCTCATAACCATACTGTATCCAACTACAGCTCATATCCATTTCCATATCTATACCATATCCAAGTGCGCCTCATATCCATATCCATATCCATACCATATCCAATTGCAAGTCTATCCTTAATCCATGCCAATCAAGTCAAGTCAATCTTGTCAAATGATCTGATCACAATCAGTGGTCTTGATCCTTGTCCGGTCATAAACCATATCAATTAGTCATAACTATCCTTCGTGTTGCTCTAGGGATACATCAGGCCCAGCCATGACAACACTGTTGTATATCGTTATCATATGTCTTAGACAGGATGTCGCATTGTCAAAACCAGACCCGGAGTCTTATACGACATACTTCATTCTTGAAACCAGACATCATCAATCTATATCATGGGTTTACTGATTGACAGGGGCAATACCTTGTTTGTGCCTGCATCATTCGTACATACTTGCTGATTTGCTTGTGTGTGTCATCTTTTTATCTTGCATTCCATATCATTCATCCATTTCTTATGTACTTTCACCTCTAGACTTGGTGTTCCCTTGTCATTGGTATTTAGCACAAAGGCTATCCACACGAAATCCAAGGCAACCATCATAATAAACCATTCCTTGTCCAAAAAATTAAAAATCCAAAAAAACATCACAAAAAAAAATCAAAACATCAAAAAACATCAAAAAATTAAAAATCCAAAAACATCACAAATATCATCAAAAATACCAAAACAATAGAAAACACAAAATTCCAAAAATAATTTATTCATCATCACATTTATCATCCATAAGCTTAGACTAGATCCAAGCATCACATCACCTATCAAAGCATTGTCCCTTAATCAAAATCATCAACTATCAAATCAGCATCAACCATAACTTGTCACCATCATATCTTGAGCCAATCTTATACCACCAAAACATGATCCAATCATTAATTGATTCTTGCCTTAGGATATGTCGTTCCTATGATAGGTAGAATCTATCCAATCATCAATTGATCTCTGCCTTAGGATATATCTTTCCTACGATAGGCAGAATCTATCCAATCATCAATTGATCTCTGCCTTAGGATATAACTTTCCTACGATAGGTAGAATCTATCACATCATCATCCATTTTGGCAAAAGATACAATGGTCACTTGTTTGGTTCATTGGTCTTTTAGTTTTTGATTTTTATCTTTTGTCCTATTCGAAGATCACATCAAAGCTACCTTGATCTTACTATATCATGGTATGTGGCAAAAACATCTAGAATGGGGCATAGTCTTGCTTTTGTATGTTGTGCTTGTGGGTTGGTTTCATTACTCCAAGCTAGTATTCATATCTTGATCGATCATAGGGTCAGTTCTAGCATATTGATCTCCTTATGCATCTAAGGTTCATCATACCTTTTTTGTACTAAGAGCTTATGCTATGAGTCCCCTTCCCTCATCTTGATAAGGTTGTACTATCTTAGGCATGCATGGGATCATCCCTTTGTCTGCGTATCTAGTCCATGCAAATGTTGGATAAACATCATCACCCTGGTCTTCTATACCTTGGTGAACATATCCACTTTGCTATATCAAACCTAGGATTGCTCAAATTCATTTTCAGCACAATGATCATCCACCAATCATCTCCACACATCATCATCCTTTCATCCCACCACTTATCCTCTGACCTGTTCAACCAATATGTTCCATCCATTTTCGAGAGCACAACTGTGTTCTTGCAACCCACCTATCCTCTCGAGGGGGCATCACCCTTACCAATTATCCCCAAACCTTATTCTTCCAAACCAAAATCTTTTTTCTATTCAATCCATCTCTATGTTTTAACTCATTTGAAATGATGTTTCTTAGCCGCAACACCATCTCAAAGAGGGGCAAAATGTAGACACCTAAAATTGGACTGCTCTGCAAACCAATTTTCTGTACCTCTGCACTAATCTATTCCCCCAATCTGCATATCCCTGGTGATCAATTAATTCACCTAATAATCCATTTAACCTTACAACCCTATCCTATTAATTGAATGAATATTCCTAATATTCATTTAATTGATTTATCCATATCCCTAATCCCTGATTAATTAGATAAATCCTGATTATCTAATTAACCTAGACTTAAGTTAATTAAGATGCCACTTAATTAACCTTGTCCCCCACTCATCCACTCACTGAATTTAATATTCAGATGTCTCCCACTCACTGAATTTTAAATTCAGATGTCTCCCACTATCCCCCACTCTTCCCAAAATGGGAATTTTTAATTCATCCACTAGGAATAAAAGATTCACTTTTATTCCTAGCCCTGGATCTTGTCAATTGAATCCTCACCCTCCATCCTCATCTCCAAAATCCTATAAATAGGACCCCTCTCTAGGCCATTGGAGAGACCACTTCATGCATCAGAACTCTGTCCAAATCAGTCCACAATCTCCTAATCCTATCAAACCTCTGCCAAAATCTTATCTCAATCCCATCCAATCCATCATCTAATCTCATCTACATTGTGTTGTGAACACTTGAGCAATCCACATCTACACTCTAATCAGGGAAATATTTGAGGAGCTCTATTGGGTGCAAGCTCCTTCCCACATGGATTTGTGAGGTCTTCATGAAGGTATAATCATGTATTTATGCATTAGATTAGTTGTTTATCTTCATTCAGATTTCATTGATTACATTGGTAGATTTTTAATTCAATCAATTCTTGCCTTAGGATATGTCATTCTTACGATAGGCAGAATCTATCCAATCATCAATTGATCTCTGCCTTAGGCTATATCTTTCCTACAATAGGTAGAATCTATCCAATCATCAATTGATCTCTGCCTTAGGATATATCTTTCCTACGATAGGCAGAATCTATCACATCATCATCCATTTTGGCAAAAGATACAATGGTCACTTGTTTGGTTCGTTGGTCTTTTAGTTTTTGATTTTTATCTTTTGTCCTATTCGAAGATAACATCAAAGCTACCTTGATCTTACTTGATGCAGAGGCATCCACACTATAACCTTTGCATATAGCATGAATGTCTGCAGACCAACCTCATCATCATCATCTTCGCCATCATCATCATATTCCCTAAAACCACCAACAGCATCATCATGTTTCACGTTACACAGTCAGCATCATCATATTTCAGACAATCACAATCATCCTCCTGCCGACTACTGTTCACCTCCTCCGCCTGTCGCCTATCATCATCATGATATTCAGCGGGCGCAAACATCCTCCGGTTGCACTGTTCATCGGGCGTCGAACTCCATCGGCATCATCATGACCTTCAACACTCTCTTCGTCAGCAGGATATCAAATATCCGGTTGCTCCAAATATCCTGATGACGATCACCTTCAGCACCTTTCCTTCGATGCTCCGCTAGCCGACGATACAAATAGCAGCATCATGATCTACTTTATCCGGTTCTCTCGAAACCTCCTGATGATGCTTCACACTTTCTGCCGACGCCGATACTTAACCACTTAACAACGGCAGGATAAACTCGCATAGGGGGATATCTCAATATCCTGATGACGATGACGTCATATCCTGATGACGATGACGTCACCCAATATCCTGATGACCTCCTCAACACTTAGTCAAAAAACACGAACTTTCTCTCCCGCATCTACTTGCGATACGCGGATGTTTGGCACTCCCGATATGATGATCCTGATGCCGATACATGCACTTAGTCTATGTCCGACCTAAAACATCTTGATGCACTCGCAACATGAAAACTCCAACAGTTTCATGACCCGATCTTCTACCTGATGCCGATGCACTCCTCCTCGGCTCCTCCAGATGATGATGATCACCCCGACGCGCTTGCACTTCATGCACTCGAAAGCATCATGCTCTCCTTCACTTATCCGGATGACGATATCCGAACTGTCTGCAGGATATTCACCAAGATATCCTGATGATGCCATCTTCACGAACTTCTTCACTCGGCGAGATTTCACTTCGCCGATCCTCCAGGGATGACCCGATCTAACTCAGGGTGATCTTCCAACTCTATCTTATCAACTTGACCTAGCACATGCCCATGCTAGGGTCTTCAACACCTCTTGACGGCGAACCTGCACACCGGCATGCGAACAGAAAACAAACTACTACCTAACCTACTATACATTACCATTCCACCGATCAGACAGATCAACCGGTGGAATGGATCAGTAAATCCATGAAACCTCTCAAATCAGCAATCGATAACACAAAGGGGATCAGACAGAAAACCGAAAACAGGATCTTTATTGACTTCAAAGATGCAATACAATATGATGTTCCTCACACAGCACAATGGAACTCCTCTGCTTAATGCAATACTAGACTGCCGATCGATGATCTACAATCAACTGATCTCATGCTTATAAAGACTTTCCTATGAGTACTACTGACCCGACTCCAAGCGGCTGGGAACTCTCCAGGCAGCTGGGAGATCCAACCGATCATACATCATGACAGCTATTTCTAACAAACTAACTAAAAATAGCAAAAGCCTGGTCAGCATGATCGTATCATGATCAGCATGACCTTATTACATGCATTTGGTCTAACAGACCTTCTTGGAAACATAAACAAGACCTAAAACTACTAACTGCCTCATGAAGGCCAGCTGTCAGGTAGGTGCTCCTGCACCATACTCCCCAAAAGAAAAGAACTCATGTCCCATGAGTTTAGTATGTGGAAGTCCTCCACCTTTACACTTTGCTTTGTCAATAGTCTGACCTACTCCAGCTTTGTCTGCTGCGGTCTCTTGGCTGCTCCAAGACTTCTGAACTGTAACTTGCTTTCTGGCAAGTAAATCCGCATGCCTGTTGATGTAGGCCTTTTTCTCACATACCCTGTGTTTGGCAGGTTGTCTGACCAGAACCTCTTTCTGAACTACCTCTTGAACTGCAGACATGTTCAACTCTGTCTTCCTGTCAATCTTTATAGGACAAGCAATAGTCCCAACTATGACAACATCCTTGTCATTCCTCTCAACTAGTTGCTGTTTACCATCTTGTTTCTGAACCTGCTGCTGACCTCTGTCAGTCACAACTGAAACTTTCTTCAGCTTGTTGTCTGTAACAACTCCTTTCCCTGCAGTATCCTGAACTGCTTTTATGCCTGCTCCTCTAGGCATCTGCACATACTCCTTCTTTCCCATTAAAATGATTTGAGCTGCCTTCTGTACTGCAGCTTTTGCCTGCAATGGCATCAACTTAATAATCTTCCCATCCTTCTTGATGGTGTAGGTATTAGCATACCCATCATACAGTACTCTTCTGTCAAATTGCCATGGTCTACCCAACAGTAGGTGACAACATTCCATAGGCAAAATATCACACAAGATTCTATCCTGATATGCTCCAATCTGGAAATCCACATATGCCTGTTCAGAGACAAAAAGTGATTGACTATCACTCACCCAAGATGCCTTATAAGGGTGTGGATGTGGAATCCTTTCCAACTTCAGTTTATCCACCATTTCCTGAGATACCATGTTGTCTGTTGAACCAGTATCAATGACAACTTTACATACCTTACCTTTGCTCTTGCATGTGGTCTTGAAAAGAGCTCTTCTTTGCATCATATCCTTTGATGCCTGCAAACTAATTCTCCTTAACATCAATGATTCTCCACTCTCTGGATATCCATAATTCTCAGGACCTTTGTTTGAACTCTGTGCACTTTCTTCTACTTTCTCTTCTTGTACCAGTTGTACTCTCTTGTCACTAGTTCTATCATTCTTGGATGATGAACCTTTGTTTTCTGGACATTTGAAAGATGGATGACCAAACTCTCCACAGGTGTAACATTTTCTTGAAAATGTAGTAGAACCTCTACCACCTCCAAATCTTCCTTTATTACCTTTCCATCCACCTCTGAAATCAGACTGTCCCTGTCCTTTACCAGTGTCTTCTTGACCCTCATTGGTTTGCTTTTGTGCAGGGGCTGCTCCTCTTCCCCTATTGTTTCCTCTTCCTCTCATGGACTTATCATGTCCTCTATTCATCTTTTCTTCAATCCTGATTGCCATTTGATAACAATCTTCCACATTCTTAGGGTTAGCTAACACTAACTCATCCTGTATGTTAAACCTTAAACCAGCCAAGTACCTAGCCACCTTTTCTACCTCATTCTCATGATGACCAGATCTCATACTTAACAGATAAAATTCCTCAGTATATGCTTTCACATCCCTGTCTTTCTGCTTTAAAAATTGCAGCTTCTTAAACATCTGGATTTCATAATCCCTTGGCAAGAATTTACCCTTGATCCTTGCTACCATCTTATCCCATGAAGTGATCTTCGACTTCCCTTGTTTCCTTCTCTCAGACTGTACATAATCCCACCATACCAAAGCATGACCTCCTAACTTGGTCTTTGCAATCTTTACCTTCTGATCTTCAGCAACATCTTCACATTCAAAGTGATTATCAAGTGCAGCAATCCAATCTAACAACTCATCTTCATTCAAGCTTCCAGTATACTTGGTAACATCAACTTTTACCTTAGGTTTTTCACTCTGTACTGCCTTTAACAGTTTTGCCAATCTCTGGTCTTCAGCATCCAGATCTTTAGCTAGCTCTTCATACTCTTCAACAGTATCTTCATCTTCTTCAGACTCACTGTCTTCCACTTCCCTCTTTTTGTTCTTTTCCAGGGCTGTCAGCCTGGCTTGAAGTGCTTCAGCAAGCTCCTTCATCTTCCTCATCTCTCTAGCATGTTTCTCCTTCATCTCCTGTAATTCCCTTGCAGTACCATTACCTTTTGGAGGCATTTTGTCAACCTCTTAATCAACACACAACACAATCAACTCTACCTCTGCCCTTTCGGTGACAGAATCAACACACAACAGCCCAGACCTTTTGCTGAGCTCTGATACCACTATGATGCAGAGGCATCCACACTATAACCTTTGCATATAGCATGAATGTCTGCAGACCAACCTCATCATCATCATCTTCGCCATCATCATCATATTCCCTAAAACCACCAACAGCATCATCATGTTTCACGTTACACAGTCAGCATCATCATATTTCGGACGATCACAATCATCCTCCTGCCGACTACTGTTCACCTCCTCCGCCTGTCGCCTATCATCATCATGATATTCAGCGGGCGCAAACATCCTCCGGTTGCACTGTTCATCGGGCATCGAACTCCATCGGCATCATCATGACCTTCAACACTCTCTTCGTCAGCAGGATATCAAATATCTGGTTGCTCCAAATATCCTGATGACGATCACCTTCAGCACCTTTCCTTCGATGCTCCGCTAGCCGACGATACAAATAGCAGCATCATGATCTACTTTATCCGGTTCTCTCGAAACCTCTTGATGATGCTTCACACTTTCTGCCGACGCCGATACTTAACCACTTAACAACGGCAGGATAAACTCGCATAGGGGTATATCTCAATATCCTGATGACGATGACGTCATATCCTGATGACGATGACGTCACCCAATATCCTGATGACCTCCTCAACACTTAGTCAAAAAACATGAACTTTCTCTCCCGCATCTACTTGTGATACGCGGATGTTTGGCACTCCCGATATGATGATCCTGATGCCGATACATGCACTTAGTCTATGTCCGACCTAAAACATCCTGATGCACTCGCAACATGAAAACTCCAACAGTTTCATGACCCGATCTTCTACCTGATGCCGATGCACTCCTCCTCGGCTCCTCCAGATGATGATGATCACCCCGACGCACTTGCACTTCATGCACTCGAAAGCATCATGCTCTCCTTCACTTATCCGGATGACGATATCCGAACTGTCTGCAGGATATTCACCAAGATATCCTGATGATGCCGTCTTCACGAACTTCTTCACTCGGCGAGATTTCACTTCGCCGATCCTCCAGGGATGACCCGATCCAACTCAGGGTGATCTTCCAACTCTATCTTATCAACTTGACCTAGCACATGCCCATGCTAGGGTCTTCAACACCTCTTGACGGCGAACCTGCACACCGGCATGCGAACAGAAAACAAACTACTACCTAACCTACTATACATTACCATTCCACCGATCAGACAGATCAACCGGTGGAATGGATCAGTAAATCCATGAAACCTCTCAAATCAGCAATCGATAACACAAAGGGGATCAGACAGAAAACCAAAAATAGGATCTTTATTGACTTCAAAGATGCAATACAATATGATGTTCCTCACATAGCACAATGGAACTCCTCTGCTTAATGCAATACTAGACTACCGATCGATGATCTACAATCAACTGATCTCATGCTTATAAAGACTTTCCTACGAGTACTACTGACCCGACTCCAAGCGGCTGGGAACTCTCCAGGCGGCTGGGAGATCCAATCGATCATACATCATGACAGCTGTTTCTAACAAACTAACTAAAAATAGCAAAAGCCTGGTCAGCATGATCGTATCATGATCAGCATGACCTTATTACATGCATTTGGTCTAACAGACCTTCTTGGAAACATAAACAAGACCTAAAACTACTAACTGCCTCATGAAGGCCAGCTGTCAGGTAGGTGCTCTTGCACCATTACTATATCATGGTATGTGGTGAAAACATCTAGAATGGGGCATAGTCTTGCTTTTGTATGTTGTGCTTGTGGGTTGGTCTCATTACTCCAAGCTAGTATTCATATCTTGATTGATCATAGGGTTGGTTCTAGCATATTGATCTCCTTATGCATCTAAGGTTCATCATACCTTTTTTGTACTAAGAGCTTATGCTATGAGTCCCCTTCCCTCATCTTGACAAGGTTGTACTATCTTGGGCATGCATGGGATCATCCCTTTGTCTATGTGTCTAGTCCATGCAAATGTCGGATAAACATCATCACCCTGGTCTTCTATACCTTGGTGAACATATCCACTTTGCTATATCAAACCTAGGATTGCTCAAATTCAGTTTCAGCATAATGATCATCCACCAATCATCTCCGAACATCCTCATCCTTTCATCCCACCACTTATCCTCTAACCCGTTCAACCAATATGTTCCATCCATTTCGAGAGCACAACCGTGTTCTCGCAACCCGCCTATCCTCTCGAGGGGGCATCACCCTTACCAATTATCCCCAAGCCTTATTCTTCCAAACCAAAATCTTTTTTCTATCCAATCCAGCTCTATGTTTTAACTTCTTTGAAATGATGTTGCTTAGCCGCAACACCATCTCAAAGAGGGACAAAATGTAGACACCTAAAATTGGACTGCTCTACAAACCAATTTTCTATACCTCGCACTAATCCATTCCCCCAATCTGTATATCCCTGGTGATCAATTAATTCACCTAATTGATCCATTTAACCTTACAACCCTATCCTATCAATTAAATGAATATTCCTAATATTCATTTAGATGATTTATCCATTTCCCTAATCACTGTTAATTAGATAAATCCTATTTATCTGATTAACCTAGGCTTAAGTTAATTAAGAAAACACTTAATTAACCTTGTCTCCCACTCATCCACTAAACTGAATTTAAAATTCAGTTGTCCCCCACACTCATCCACTCACTGAATTTAAAATTTAGATGTCTCCCACTATCCTCCACTAAACTAAATTTAATATTTAGTTGTCCCCCATTATCCTTCACTCTCCCCAAAGATGAATTATTTATTCATCCACTCCTCCACTCTTCCCAAAATGGGAATTTTTAATTCATCCACTAAGGAATAAAAGATTCATTTTTATTCCTAGCCCTTGATCTTGTTAAATGAATCCTCACCCTCCATCCTCATCTCCAAAATCCTATAAATAGGACCTCTCTCTAAGCCATTTAAAGAGACCACGGAATGCATCAGAACTCTGTCCAAATCTCTCCACAAATCTCCTAATCCTATCAAACCTCTGTCAAAATCTGGTCTCAATCCCATCCAATCCATCATCTAATCTCATCTACATTGTGTTGTATGCATTGAGCAATCCACATTTCTACACACTAATCAGGGAAACATCTGAGGAGCTCTATTGGGTGCAAGCTCCTTCCCGCATGGATTTGTGAGATCTTCATGAAGGTATAATCGTGTATTTATGCATTAGATTAGTTATTATCTTCATTCAGATTTCATTGATTACAATATGCATATAATTTTGACATTAATTGATTTGAAGCTTCTTTTTCTTGTACAACATGACCCACTATCTATGTCACATGGAACCAAGAGGTGTCTTGAAATTGATGATGATAAAACTTAGGGTGTAATGTTGCATTTATTTCATGTAGACTACATGAGTATTTGAGTATTTATTTCATGGATTCTGACTATTTTGGTATTGATTTCATTGACTGTGACTATTTCACTATTTTTTCATGGACTATGATTATTTCAATATTTATCTATTTTAGTAAATTTATTGAATGGACTATGCATGTATATGAACTTTTATTTCATAGAAGTTATTTACTTATAATCACATGTCTAATTGTAAAATTACAAGTCCTAACTCTAATTCTAAGAGGAAAATATAATTACATATCCTAATTGCATTTCCTAATTCTAATGTGGTGGTAAAAAATTATAATTAAATATTGAAGTCCTAATTGGAAGTCTTAATTCTAATTGTAAGTCAAAATTAAAATTTCATGTCATAATTGCAAGTCCTAATTCTAATGTGACAATGAAAATTACAATCAAACATTAAAGTCCTAATTGCAAGTCTTAATTACAATTAAGAATTTCATGTATTAATTAAGTCCTAATTTCATGTCTTAATTAGAAATATAGGTCTTAATTAATTGTGATAAGACAAAAGTTACATGGAAAAATTACTACTTGTTTGTTATACTTGTATAGTGAAATTTTATAAGTATGAGTTTGAAATAGGAAAATAGTGACATGGTGAATTGTGACATAAATACTTGAATGTGAAAATTTCTAGAGTACAAATTATATTGCTTAATATTAAGTAAATGATATATTTCTTAATATTGCTTAATACTTTGTATGTAAGTGGGCTATATCCTATTATAGGAATGTTGTTTATAAGGAATGTCTCTTTAAGTGCCCAAACAATGCTCCTAAACACTCTAATGCAACTGCATAAACCTTTCTTCTTCATCACAAATAGGATAGAATCACTTATTGATCAACCCTTTAAAGTATTCCCATTTAGAGATAGGCAATACCTTTCAGTGTTCCAAACAATGAACATAGGTTTCATACAACGTGAGAGCATACTTGGATAATTTAGCTTAAGTCTTACAAATGCAATTTTTTTGATACATAGAGACAAATTATTAAGTCTATACTATACTCTCATCTATGAAATCCATTGATCTAACAAGTCTCATCACTTAACTCTCCATCAAAAAGTTCAATATCAAATTTGGCTTCAAACTTGAAGAAGCCTCCATGAGATGTTTCCCCACACTCTTATTTGGTTTTTTCAAGTATTCTTTCTTCCTCATGAGGCTTGGAGATACTAATTTTCTCTATTGAATTTCAAGTAGAATTATCATCAACCTATCAATTTTACCTTGAATTATGAAAATCCTTTCAACATCATCCCACAACTTCTTGAATCTAGCTTCTCCATCATCTTATTCTCTCTCCATTAACATAGCTACTTGTGTCCACTATTTAGTTAGAATATTAGGTTCAAAAGGGACTAAATTATCACTTCTATATGATCTATTAGATGGCATAATCAATCAAAAAAAAATCTTGGATATTCACAACCAAGCTCTAAGACAACTTGATATATAAAAATATTTGCCACAATTTGATACAATTTGAGGTAAATTTACCACTTTTTGATAGGAGGTGAACTCATAAAAGCTATGGTTGAAACAATTTTTCCATGGCTTAGAACATCTATTCTTTATATGTTAAATGAAATAGTTTATGTCTATTACTATCATAGCTATCTTCTCCCATCGCTTGGGACATCTATTCACAAACAAAGGTCTTTCTTCTACCATGGCTTAGGACATCTATTCTTTATATGTTCAATGAAATAGTTTATGTCTACTATTTTCAAATGTATCTCTAAAAGGATATATACAAGGCATGAATGAATTTGGATTAGAGAGCATGAAAATGTAATATTATGGAAATGTTTTTAATCACTTAATAATTTTATTTTATTTTATCTAAACTATGTTTCTAAATCAAATTTACTTGAGGGGAACCAGATCATTTCAATATGGTTCATTCTTGAGTTCTTCCACACTTAGAATAGAGAAAATTTAATTATACTTCTAAATGGTTGAAGTTGCAATAAACTACAAATATAATCATTCAACCATATCAATTCAAAAAAATATAATCTACAAATTTAAATTTAGTGATAGTTTGATCTAGCACTTCATACCATAAAACATGAGCCAAATTTTTTAAAATCCATGATAATGGGCTTGGTGGTATTTATTATTTGAGCTGTACTTGGTGAATCTTACTAGATCACAAGGAATACTCCTAATTCTGATATAAAACATGACATGCAATTTTACATTCATTACAAATTGGAGGTCTTCAATTCCAACCATCACCATCACCACCATCCTTCCTAACTCACAACTATGTTCATTTAAGCCAAAGTTCTAGAGTAAATGAATTGCTTAATATTGCTTCAAGTCCTAATTTCATCTCCTAATTACAAGTCTTAATTAAAGTCCTAATTTCATGTCTTAATTAAAGTCCTAATTTCATTTCCTAATTTCAAGTCTTAATTAAAGTCCTAATTTCATGTCTTAATTAAAGTCCTAATTTAATCTCCTAATTGCAAGTCTTAATTAAAGTCCTAATTTCATGTCTTAATTCAAGTCCTAATTTCATCTCCTAATTGCAAGCCTTAATTAAAGTCCTAATTTCGTGTCTTAATTAAAGTCTTAATTTTATGTCTTAATTAAAGTCCTAATTTCATGTCCTTGAACAAGTTAATTAAGAATATATATATATATATATACATATATATGTATATATATATATATACATATATATGTATATATATATATATACATATATATATATATATACATATATATATACATATACATATATATACATATATGTATATATATATATATATACATATATATATATATATACATATATATATATACATATATATACATATACATATATATATATACATATACATACATATATATATATATACATATATATATATATATACATATATATATATATATATGTATATATATATACATATATATATATATATATATATATATATATATATATATATATATATATGGGTAATGTTGGTTCCCAAATCTGCACAGATCAAGCTCTAAAGATTTGCCAATTCTTATGATTAAATTTAATGGGAAAGTAGCCAACAGAGTGGGAGATTGTTTACACATATCTCCCATGCACCTTAGGCTCTACCAAACCTAGGGGGTATCCCTTATTTTACAGTCAACAGATTTGTCTTTCACAATATCATGAAGAAATGTTCTCATAGATTTTTACCAAGATATGTAAGATTATCCCACAATTTGGAAAAGTTCTTGGAGATTTTCACATTGCTGGCTTTGAGAACATATACTAAACCTACCAAAAATAAAGAAAAACAAAATGAAAAGGGTTTGAATGATTTTATCTTTGAAGTTTTATGTTCTTTCTGGACCTTTGGGTAAATACTTCCCTAGATCAGTGCTTTATCAAGGCAATAGAGTCAAACCCAACAATGTAAATACTCCCTTATGACATCAAAACTTCATATCCAAGGACTCATAATGATAATATTACTACCTTACAGTAATATATCTAAGAAAAAGTATTTCCTGCAACTCTTCTTCAATAATCCCTAATGTAATACATCGCTCCCTATGTCTTACTCAAAGCATGTTTAATCTGTAACTTGAATAGAAGTAGTAAATAAGACATTCAATACAACAAGTGTGCATAGATGAGCTCCAAAATCCTTGATTTCTTCATTCAAAAAAGAGATGCGTACATTCAAGGAGACAATTGCAAGAAACACACACATGTAGTGTTTTTCATATAACCTAATCTGGAAAGAAACAATGTCATTCAAAAATTTATTCACTTACAAAGAAAAATATGCCCCATGCAACCCAAAATTTAGTCACCTACTCCTAAAAAAAATATTTCCCAACTGTGTGGATAGCTTGTATCCAAAGCCTAGAATCAGACAACCCCCTATCACAATACAACCAATTCCCCTATAAAGGAAAAATAGAGTAATGCCAGACTATGACTCCTGTTACAATTTTTTGTTACATTTCGTGACTTTTCATTTAATATTTGTAACATGGGAAATTGTATCCTTTATCTGATTGGATCCTATAGGTAACACATTTTTTGTAATCAATCTAGTTTGTTAAACTACTTTTCTAATTTGTTTTCCTCCTTGAAAATCATGAGATTATGTTCATTTGATTGGTTAGATTGTTTTGCATTGATTTTCCATCACATATAAAACAATCTATGAGCATCAACAACCTAGAATTTGCATAGGATTTTGTCTTTGGCATCCTCATGACCAAAAGAAGACTCAGTGTAACAATGAAGGCATGGGGAAAGGAGGTGGAGTGGGCTGTGTGTTGGTGTGCTCAGCCTATAAAATGCCTTTGTTTTACTTTTATAAAGCACACACATTATAATAATAATGTTTATGATATAATATTTTACACTAAGACATCATATTATATTTTACCAATTTCTTGTTGTTGGGTCATTTTTTAATGGTGTTGGGTGTTTTTGCAATTCTGGCACTCAAAACACATCCCAAACATAATTAAAATCATTGCCTAGGCATTAGGAATGGTTGGCAGATGATTTCAGACCATGGAGCAGCATTTTTGAGCCAATTAAAACCCCTAAAATTTTTCCATAAAGCCAAAAACATGAAGACTACGATGTCTTTGTCTGTATCTGACCAAAAACTCCATAAATACCTCCATTGTGAAGACAACACACCAAATCTGCATGTCCAGGAATAATCTAGAGAAAAAATCTACCCAAAGAGAGGCCCATGGTACCAATGCAGCCATGAGGAAGGGAGGAGGAGTGGGCTATGGGCTCATGCGCTTATCCCCAAAATTCCTTTTTATTTGCCTTTATTTGATATGAACATTATATCAATAATGTTTAATTTATATTATTTTCCACTTAAAACAATACATTTTATTTGTCAATTGATTAAAAAAATTATAAATTGCATTTTGCAACTTAGGAAAATTACAAATAATTAATTTCCCCTTCCTCACAAATGACACAACATCACTGCGGGCACACGGGACAACCGAAGGCCATGAAAACTTGCATAGGGCCATAATCAATTATTTAAAACATACCCATGTCCTCAAAATTTGTACTGCCAAAAGAGTTTTGGGACCTTCTTTGTAAATTAGGCCTCCAGGGCCTGGTTCTCTAAAAAGTTTCATTTTCACACAAGGACACCTTGGATCATCATGAAAATGGAGCTGGAAACATTTGAAGGAAAATTAACAACTGGGTTGTTATCAGAACTGGGAAATTTGAACTTTTTTATGGGACCCTCTAGACCTGACTTGAAATGGTGATAGATTAAAAACATGTCTTAGAAGAATGCAAATTGACACACACACTCCTAATAACCCATAAAATTTGTACCAAAGTATTTCTCTTGACGAATCACAGATTGGGAAATTTTAATGCTTGAATTTTTAGGTCAGTTGGATACAATGGGGCTTAAAACTGAAACCTTGTTGCTAATTCATGGTTTGTCATGCATTGAAAACTTACCAAATATGCAAGTGGCAATAGGAAAGAAATATATATGTTATCAAAGAACAAACAATACTATTATACCATTCTAGAAGTAAGAAAATTACAATTATATGAGTCAAAATTACAATTACATGAATCTTAATTCAAAGTTTTGGACTCCTAGATTATAGTAAATTATAAAATATAAAATTTCCTTGATTTCAAGTGATGTCATCACAGATAGAATGCACAATTAGTGACAATCATGTCATCTAGTTGTAGGAGACCTGAAATAAAAATGATAAAAATTATAATGAACAAGTAAGTATGCGTACAATTAGTGCAAGTAAATAAATTAACTATAAATACATGAGTCATAACTGTAACTTAGGTGAGAAAATTATAATAAATAAAGTTGGAAAATTATAATATAAATTCATTAAATTCAATTGATACTACCTGTTGTCATGCTCACAACGCGCCCCATTTTACTCCTTAGCAAAATGAGGACCCTTGCTGTGGCTATGGCTTTTGCTTGTGTGTGTGGGTCTGCTTGGTGGTAAAGGTAAAAAGGAGTGAAATGTTACAAACCTTGTTGAAAATAGAGAAAAATAGCATTAAGTACCAGAGCTGAATATGGGTGAATTCCTTGTCAAAAATGAATAAGGGTTGCTTTTAGAATCATTTTAAAATTCTCTATATTTTGCAAGATATGTATGTTTTTGGTAAAATATACAATGAGAGGGTTTGTGCATTGCATATACAAAGTCCTTTGTATATGCAAGGTCATTCGTATACAAAGTCATTTGTATGTCGAGTCGTGGTATGAGTCGCATAAAAGAGTATTGGGTTTCTTAAATCATTATACTTGTATGCATTTGCTAACACTTTATTTTTATATACAATTGCAGACCCAACAGAGTTGAGAGCTTAAATGAATAAATTGGTCAAGTCCGTTGAATGCATTTTAAGTTTGCATGTTTGAGTAAAAGGGAAACATACATTGTGATATGCATTGCACCATATGCAAGTCACGGAACTGAAAAGATTGTTAAGGTTGGTTTTATTGTTGTATGTTCGTGCTTTGTATATATATATATATATATATATATATATATATATATATATATATGTTTCAGGACATACTTTGTTGTGTACATGCGAGGAGGAACTTAGGAAATATTAAGATTTGGTAAATATGATGAATCACTACTTAAAGCATATTAAAAGATGCATTGCACGTTATACATCGCGGAGCTGAAAGCAAGTAAACTATGGTATATAAAAGCAATAAGTCTGCCGGATGTATATTGGGGTTTTTATGTTTGAGTATACAAAGCGCAAGATATAAGATAAGATACAAGTGAAATATACAAGCTGATATGCAGCAAAAGATACAAGATGCATTTTTGGATGCGATGCAAAGGTAAAACAGTGTTAAATGAAAGGTTAAGTCCGTAGTTACATGATGGTTTGTATGTATCTTATATACAAAGGGAAAAGATACAAAGCCGAATTCAAAGGTAAATTCCAATTTTTTTAATGCACCTTTTGAAGTCCGCATTTGTATAACATATACAAAAGGAAGATGCATATAATTTTAGATACAAATTAGACGTGAAGAGAAAGTTAAATATGAAAAGGTCTTTGTATGTTTGGGATGCTTGTATGTTAGTAATATACATACCCAATATATAAGGAATTGAGCATATGAAAAGGCGGGAAAACAAAGCGGGAGGATTTTGAAGCCGTTTTAGGGCCCGATACATGTTTTTTTGGTCAACGATGGTTGACTTGACCATTCTTGACGTCATATATGCATTTGGATATGTGGATGCGCACAGATGCTTAATATTCATAGCCCATATCCAAGCTTGCACATTCAGAGCTTGATTTAATATAAATGTTTATTTTCCTGCTAGTTATTAAATGATGATGATGCTTAATCCTTCCCTATTTATTGCAGGATTGTGGAACTATTTGGGGTCCAGCTAGATGTCGCAGAAGAATAAAATTATAGAGTTGCTCTGCAGGAATATATATGGACAAAGAGTCCAGGAGGGGACCGCACCTTTGTGGAAGGTGTAATCAATAATTTCAAAACATATTTGAAAGAATGAGAAGACAAAGGTGAACAATAGTTTTGGAGAGAATAAAGTAAAGAGTATCAGCAAGCAAGTCAAAGAAAAGGGGGAATCTTATTTTGAAAAGATTCCAACAGCATCCTTTGAGAGGGAAAAGATGCCATTTAGATATTTTGGCAAACGGTTAGAGATGAATATGCACCCTTGATTATTAATGGAAGGATCTCAATCGTAGATGAAGTTTGTAGCTGTAGTAATGGGAAGTTCAAAATCTATATAAGGAATTGAGCTACTTGTACATTACTTACATAGGGATTTGTAGAAAATAGCTAGCAATTGTAATTGATTTGAGCACTTTGAATAGGAGTATTTAGTTTAGAGGAGGTCCCCTGTGTCTGCACTAAGGAATGCATGGAATGTCCAGCTTTCTTATTGTATCTGTAAAGCATTGTAAGTTTTCTGTGAAGTTGATTAATGAAGATAAGAGTCATTCATACATTGTAAATCATATATGACTATGTGTTTTGAATACAAATGAATCTGGAATTCTATGTCTATATTCAAAGTGTCTTCTAGCTCTTCTTTGTATTTGAAATAATATCTCTTAAAGCTCGCAATCTTGAATGTATGTTCGTGAAAATACTCAAGACATTTGCATTTAGTGATTTAGTCCACTGATTTGATCAAGTTTGATGTAATTCTTATAATGTGGATAACAGAACATTTAAATCTTGTAGTAGAATGATGTTTCATTTGAATTTCTCTAACTTTTTGTAAACTTTGAAATACTTAGCTTAAACGTAGAAATCTAAAGGAAATTGTTTGACATTTGAAAGAAGCGTGACAATTGATTTAACATTTGACAATTTTCATAATAATTGGAAGAAAAGCTTGTTTTATTGAAAATCATACAAATCTTTTGTGATACAGTCACAGATTTATGCAAAGAGATGGATAATATGTTGATATTTGTGATAATTTGCATAATTAGAGTCCAGTAAGTCATCAATCACTTTGAATCAAGTAAGGCCCCTTGCATATTACAGTTTCACATTAACCTACTGAATTGTCCAAAAGGTCAAGACCTGACCATATAGAAACTTGGGATTAAGTAATCTTAATTGATTTCTTCATATCTTTCAAGACAGTTAGGTTCATTTTGTGAATTTTAACTTTTGTTATGAATGTGTAAAAGCAATCATCAATAGTTTTGGCACTAGAAGGAGGGCCGAACAAGAAATTTGTGGATTTCTGCAAATGTTTCATAAATATTTAATCATTTGAGTTGAATGTTTGCAAATATTTCTTGTCTGAGATGTTTTGACTATATCTTTGCAAAAATCTAACTCAAAACTTCAAAGATTTGTTTGATGTTCTGAGCTTTCAAATTGTATTATGAGATATGATAGATCTCATTAAAATTTCAAAATCCTAAAAAATTAAAGCAAAGTCTCATTTCAATGGATGCATATGAAGACAATTTTCAAGTTAACCTTCCTTTATTTCAGGTAACTTTGAATGAGCAATTTTGTCCTCAAAGTTTATCTAACTTTGGTTTATCCAGTTGTTGCAGGATACAGAGTTTGAGGAGCATAGTGAAATTAATTGTTTAACTTTCCTCACTAGGATAGATTTATATTTGAAATGACTAATTCTTTTCTCAGATGTGTTCAGGGCTGAAGTCTGGTAGGGAAATGAAGAAATTCTGGAACAACAAGAAGAGACAACATCCGTAATCATGAGTTGTTTAGAAAATACAATAGCTGAATCAGTTCTGGAAGGTAAAGATGAAGAAACATCTTTCCTTGAGTCATTTTATGGTGAGATTGATAGGAGTTCTCTACTTCCTAATACAGGTAAGAGGATTGCAGGTATAAATCTTTCAAAATTTGTAGAGAAGAAACCACTTGTCAGGATAAAGTCTTTGATTCTGATCCTAATACTTTTGATAAGGATAGTGAAACATCTTTCCTTGAGTCATTTTATGGTAAAAAGAAATGTAGACAGGTGGGTGAATTTAAATGCATTGCTACTGAAGAAGTTCCTATGATAGTAACCCAAGGAGTTGTAGAAACGAAAATAAATGTTGATTTACTATCTAACTTGTTTAAATTGAATGATCAAATGCAAGAATGTTGCAAAACAATGGAACTAGACTCTCTACTGGATGGTAGATGTGAGTTATTTGATGAATAATCCATGAAGGTTGAAGATGCAAAAATCTTTCGAGTTGTTGTGCATGATCATATGTCAATCTGACACTATTTTGAAAATGAAACAGGGGTGTATTCCTATCAATTAAAAGTTGTTTCACCTTTATAGTCAAATGATTTAGAAATGATAAATTTCTGTATATCAGTTTATGATGATAAAGATACTCATTTAGATGCTGATGTGTAGGGAATTAAAGAAAACATTGAGGTGCTTCCTGAAGTCAAGAATCAGATATACATGTAGAATGAGGGAACAAAACTGGATAAAGATGATGGAATAATCCATCAAGAGTCATACATTCTTCAATTCGAAGTGAGACTAGACGTTGAGCCAAACAACAAAAATGCAAAGTCAAATGGAGGACCAACTATCAATGAACAAGCATGTCTAACAGAACTAGAGATGCACCAGGTTGTATCTTTCCTTCCCACAGTAAATGATGTTGATTATTATTTTGATTATGGAAATTTGGGAAATAAAACATGCATATGGATATGTCATGAACATGATGAGCTTCCTCAGTTGCTAATCGTTAAGAGTTATTCTGTTAAACACAATGAATTTAGAATACAAGAATATTTTTCAGAATACAAAGATGAATTTGTTAGGATTAGAACCATAACTAATGTCCTGATGCTCTTGCACAATCTAAGGAAGTATGCAAATACAGGTGTCTTTGGGTCTTTTCCTAGGTTTTATTTGCCTTGTAGTGTCTTGTGTATAGTTTGGTAGAGCAGTTGTTTTGTTTCTTTTCTTTGTTTTCTCATTTTGCTTTGTGTTGTTTCCTTTCGTAGGTAGTTGTTTGTACAGTCTGTTTGTTTTATTTGCTTTGTTGTTTTCCTATGTGCTAGGGTCTTTATTTTGATTTAGGGTAAGCAGGAGTAGACTGACAACCACTGAAAACAATAGAAAATTTAGAACATTTAGGTTAATTATTTGAAATTTATACATAACTTGTTGTGACTGTCATGAATGTAGAAAGTTGTTTGACTTGTGAAATTTTGTATTCAATAACTATGGGTTGAGTATTCAAGGGAAGTTTCTCATAATGACACACCTAAAATCCTTGGGTTTGTTGAACCTACCAGTGTAGATATTAGGTGAAAAATCAGAGGTCACCCTTGCTACCATTACAATTCTCAGCTTAATTTCAGCAAGTGATCATTCCTTGCATCATGAAGTTACAACTGTAATATCTTATGAAATCTCTATCAAATCCAAAATATAAAATAAATAAAATAATAAAATAGATTTTACTGAAAATCTAGATTAAGCCATCTAAGTAACTCTACCATGGCTATAGACGCTTGCTAGCAGTGGGGCTCTACTTAGGAGAATTGTAACGATAACCTTGTTGGGGCTATGGGCGCCTGCTGGTAGCAAGGCTCTATCTAGTTGGCTATGAGGGAATGACATCAACTATGTAGGTTAATATCAGTCACTGGTTTGTTCAACTAATTTTCAAGATGAGGATTATTAATCACATGCACCCACTTAAACTGAAAAGGAAAATTTATGCACCTTATTGAATACATTAAGTCTCAAGTTGGATAATGATTTGCAGAAAAGATAGTTGTAAGTTATGATTTTATTTCATTTAGTTTTCTTTAATGGTTTTAACTTAATTGTTTTGTTTGGTTGCTAGTTGTTGTGATGCTCACAACATGCCCCATTTTACTCCTTAGCAAAATGAGGACCCCTGCTGTGGTTGTGGATTTTGCTTGTGTGTGTGGGTCTGCTTGGTGGTAAAGGGAAAAGGGACTGAAATGTTACAAATCTTGTTGAAAATAGAGAAAAATAGCATTATGTACTAGAGCTGAATATGGGTGAATTCCTTGTCAAAAATGAATAAGGGTTGCTTTTTGAATCATTTTAAAATTCCCAATATTTTGCAAGATATGTATGTTTTTGATAAAATATACAATGAGAGGGTTTGTGCATTGCCTATACAAAGTCATTTGTATATGCAAAGTCATCTGTATACAAAGTCATTTGTATGTTGAGTCGTGGTATGAGTCGCATAAAAGAGTATTGGGTTTCTTAAATCATTATACTTGTATGCATTTGCTAACGCTTTATTTTTACATACAAGTTGCGGACCCGATAGAGTTGAGAGCTTAAATGAATAAATTGGTCAAGTCCGTTGAATGCATTTTAAGTTTGCATGTTTGAGTAAAAGGAAAACTTACATTGTGATATGCATTGCACCATATGCAACTCGCAAAACTGAAAAGATTGTTAAGGTTGGTTTTATTGTTGTATGTTTGTGCAAGGCGAAACTCAAGAAATATTAAGATTTGGTTAATACGATGCATCACTACTTAAAGCATATTAAAAGATGCATTGCACGTTATACATCGCGGAGATGAAAGCAAGTAAACTATGGTATATAAAATCGATAAGTCCACCAAATGTATATTGGGGTTTGTATGTTTGAGTATACAAAGCACAAGATATAAGCTAAGATACAAGTGTTAGATACAAGCGAAATATACAAGTTGATATGCAGCGAAACATACAAGATGCATTTTCACATGTGATGCAAAGGTAAAATAGTGTTAAATGAAAGGTTAAGTCTGCAATTCCATGATGGTTTGTATCTATCTTATATACAAAGGGAAAAGATACAAAGTCAAATTCAAAGGTAAATTCCAATTTGTTTAATGCACCTTTTGAAGTCCGCATTTGTATAACATATACAAAAGGAAGATGCATACAATTTTAGATACAAATCGGATGCGAAGAGAAAGTTAAATACGAAAAGGTCTTTTTATGTTTGGGATGCTTGTATGTTAGTAATATACATACCCAATATACAAGGAATTGAGCATGCAAAAAGGGGGGAAAACAAAGCGGGAGGATTTTGAAGCCATTTTAGGGCTCGATACATGTTTTTTTGGTCAACGATGGTTGACTCAACCATTCTTGACATCATATATGCATTTGGATATGTGGATGCGCACATATGCTTAATATTCATAGCCCATATCCAAGCTTGCACATTCAGAGCCTGATTTAATATAAATGTTTATTTTCCTACTAGTTATTAAATGATGATGATGCTTAATCCTTGTCTATTTGTTGCAGGACCGTGGAACTGTTTGGGGTCCAGTTGGATGTCATAGAAAAATAAAATTGTAGAGTTGCTCTGTAGGAATATATATGGACAAAGAGTCCAGGAGGGGACCGCACCTTTGTGGAAGGTGTACTCAATAATTTCAAAACATATTTGAAAGAATGAGAAGACAAAGGTGAGCAATAGTTTTGGAGAGAATAAAGTAAAGAGTATCAGCGAGCAAGTCAAAGAAAAGGGGGAATCTTATTTTGAAAAGATTCCAACATCATCCTTTGAGAGGGAAAAGATGCCATTTAGATATTTTGGCAAATGGTTAGAGATGAATATGCACCCTTGATTAATAATGGAAGGATCTCAACCGTAGATGAAGTTTGTAGCCATAGCAATGGGAAGTTCAAAATCTATATAAGGAACTGAGCTACTTGTACATTACTTATACAGGGACTTGTAGAAAATAGCTAGAAATTGTAATTGATTTGAGCACTTTGAATAGGAGTATTTAGTTTAGAGGAGGTCGCCTATGTCTGCACTAACGAATGTGTGGAATGTCTAACTTTCTTATTGTATTTGTAAAGCGTTGTAAGTTTTCTGTGAAGTTGATTAATGAAGCTAAGAGTCATTCATACATTGTAAATCATAGATGACTGTATGTTTTGAATACAAATGAATTTGGAATTCTTCGTCTATATTCAGAGTGTCTTCTGGCTCTTCTTTGTATTTGAAATAATATCTCTTAAAGCTCACAATCTTGAATGTATGTTCATGAAAATACTCAGGACATTTGCATTTAGTGATTTAGTCTGCTGATTTGATCAAGTTTGTTGTAATTCTTATAACGTGGATAACAAAACATTTAAATCTTGTAGTAGAATGATGTTTCATTTGAATTTCTCTAACTTTTCCCAAAATTTGAAATACTTATCTTAAACACAAAAATCTAAAGGAAATTGTCTGACATTTGAAAGAAGCATGACAATTGATTTAACATTTGACAATTTTCATAATAATTGGAAGAAAAGCTTGTTTTATTGAAAATCATACAAAGCTTTTGTGATATAGTCATAGATTATGCAAAGAGATGGATAATATGTTGATATTTGTGATAATTTGCATAATTAGAGTCCAGTAAGTCATCAATCACTTTGAATCAAGTAAGGCCCCTTGCATATTATAGTTTCACATTAACCTGCTGAATTGTCCAAAAGGTCAAGACCTGACCATACAGAAACTTGGGATTAAGTAATCTTAATTGATTTCTTCATATCTTTCAAGACAGTTAGGTTCATTTTGTGAATTTTAACTTTTGTTATGAATGTGTAAAAGCAATCATCAACACTACCATAGAGAAACCCAATATGAATGTCACATGTTGAATGCATGAGTAGTGACAATAATGCCAACTAGTTGTAGGAGACCTGAAATAAAAATGATAAAAAGTATAAATTTACTTAATCTTAAATACGTTTCTAAATGAAATCCCAAAGTTATTATAGTAAATTAAACTTACCTAATTTTTGAAATGTAGTTAGGTGATGTCTTAAGGGGAGTTAAGAGGATGGCTTAAGGGGAGACACAATAAAATACTATTTTACTAAGGGTGTGTAGTAAATCAATTAACTATAAGTCTACTTAATCCTAAACTGACATCCTAGACTAAATTTGTTGAAGTTATTAAACTAAATGGTACTTACCTAACTTATGGAACATAGCTAGGGGATGGCTTAAGAGGAGTTAAGATGATGACCTAAGGGGAGATGCAATTAATTAATAAATTTCTAAGGGTGTGCTAGTAAATCAATTTAACTATAAACCTACTTAATGCTAAACTCACATCCTAGACCAAATTTGTTGAAGTTATTAAACTAAATCATACTTACCTAACTTATGGAACATAACTAGGATATGGCTTAAGGGGAATTAAGAGGATGCATTAAGGGGATATGCAATCAATTACTAATTTGCTAAGGATGTGGTAATAAATAAATAAACTATAAATCTACTTAATCCTAAACTCACATCCTAGACCAAATTCTAAATTTATTAAACTAAATTGTACTTACCTAATTTATGGAACATAGAGCTAGGGTATGGATTAAGGGGACACACAATCAGTTAACAATTTGGTTAGGGCATGGTAGTAAATAAATTAGTTCTACAAAGTAAATATATACAACTATACATTAGTAACTAGCATATCTATATTTAAAAAATATATCTAAAATACGCCAAGAGATATCCTTCTCGAGGCTCCTATTCCATCTATGTGTGGTAAATTGATTAAAAAATAGGTGCCTCGAGAAGGATATCTCTCAGCGTATTTTAGATATACTTTTTAAATATAGATATGCTATTTTTTTTAAAATAAATATATTAAATTTATTATGCCAAAAAAATAATTAAATTGATGACTCTATAGTAAAATCTATAAAATATAATGCATTTACGATTGGAATAAGATTGTTGAATATACTTTGCTCCTTTTTATTTCATGTGATAAAACCCTAATAAAATATAGTTTAATAAAATTTAATTTATTTATAAAAATAAAGTATCACTATATTTTATTAGGTTTCATTTTGTTTTCTGCACAATCAATTAATATGTTATTTTATTAGGGTTTTATCATATAAATAAAAAGGAGCAAATTATATTAAACAATGGGAGAAGTTATATTTTATAGATTTTACTATGGAGGCATAAATTTAATTTAATTTAGTTTTCTACATAATAAAATTTAATTTATTTATTTTTCACTAGATTTTATAACATTATATTTTATTAGGGTTTCATTTTATTACATATAAAATAACATTCCACTCACCAATAATATAAAATAACCTCTATAAATGTAGCCAATAAAATTTAGGGTTTAAAATTACTTGTAATTTTATGTTATAAATTAATGACTTCATAAATTTAATTTTAGAAAAATCTTGGTTAAAAGTGAGGATGCATGAATTCTAAACCTAATAAACTATAGTGCTATAAATTTATGGTAAATAATGTTTATTATTCTAGCAAAGTAAATGTTTTTTATGCATACATGATTAACACCATTATGAAATGATTTTCATTGATTCTTAATTTTGCCACTTCTTGTTCTTATTTTCTGCTTCTACCTTTGTAATTAGTGATTTTATTTTTAGTTGTTTTTGGAGACTTTCAAACATTTATGTTTTATATGTGTTTTGATTATTAATGTTGCATTTGTCGGCTATTAATTTTTTTTAATGTTTTTAAAGTTGTTTTTGTTAACACACTCATGCCATTTCACCCCATGCTGCCACTGTAGTTATGCATCTATGCGTAAAAAAATAAAGATTTAAAGTTTAAAAAATTCTACATAACTACAAGCCATTTAAAAATTTTACTTTGGTGTACCATTTGCATCCTCTCTCTTTTGTAATCCATCTATTATTGCCTCATGATCTTCTATAGAAAGTGTCCATAACTCATTTGTATTGGGTTTCCCTTAATATATCACTAATTGTATATTTGTTACCACAAACAAATGCAAGTAGTGCATAATTTTCTTATGTGTTTCATAATCTTCAAACGTATGTATATTATTCTTCCTTATCAGATATTTTCATAGCCAAGTTCCAACAACAACCACAAAACCTATTGAATACTTGAATTTATCATCATCTACTCTAGGTTGTAACAACTTATGTTTTGTCTCAACACATTGAGCCAACCAATACTCTATTTCCTCTTCATTTCCTTCAGGAACAATAACATACACATGTTCTGCAAAAAACTTAAAAATTTAATAAAGTAGGACATGATATATACTTCACAAAAATACATGCATGTATAGAATTATAGATTACAAAATAATGTAATGAAACTAGTTATTGAATTAATGTACCTTCTTGCACAAGGTCTGAAATATGATCATAGTCATTTGATGCAAACAATTGATTACCCTCTTCAAACATTGTCTCATGTTGATCATGTGTTTGTATAGGTGTTAGGGATATTTGATGCCATCCTTCAACCCATTCTATATTTTCACATTCTTCCCACTCACCTCCAATACAAAACTAAAAAAAATAGGCAATCTCCCTAGTCCATATGGCCCATGTGCTTGCATTTGAACTCTTAAATCAATGTCATTTTGTTGATACACTAATTGTCTCACAATCATATCAGGAAATAATATTTTATTCTTCAACTAACTAAAAGAACCATTGAACTTTAGAGTTTTTACTTCATCCTATAGACAATTTTGCATTACACCAATCCACAATTGCACATGCATCTTTAAACATTGTTGCATCCATAAATTTTAGTTGCTCCCTAGAAAGAGCTCTTTTCACACATGCTCCAGCTCCATCATGCTCTACTTTACCATGTCTAGCTTTAAATAAACTCCACATATGTTGGATATTGTTTTCTATATGGGCCCTACATAGCCAATAAAACATTTGACCATTTTTTAATTGCTATGTACAATTGTTTGACCATATGAGATGTTGTGTCATCTGGATTCCTCTTTCTTTTAAATTGTCAAAAATGCTTTGAAACAATAATACACAAACTCTAATGACTGTAACTAGTTATCACTCAAATAGAAATGGTACTCCCTCAAAAAATTTCTATCATCTTATGTACTTTCATCTACATGTCTATATACAATATGAACAAATATGGCCACCTGTATTGAATTATAATATTAAAACTAAATCTTCTCTTGTTGAAAAAGGGTATAGTTTTCTTTAAAGTCAACCACTGAAAGTATAGTTCCAAGTGGACTTGTGTTTTTACATTTGCTATATTATTCATCAAGCCATAGAGTATATTGAGAGTGTTTCACATATTTGTACATAATCTTATTTTTAAATTCTATGATGAATGAATGTACACTACTTTGTTTTGTGACTAGCTCACAATACTTTCCAAAATTTTCATCCTTTAATAGATATTGAACATTGTTAAACCTCTTCACATCCACTAATTATTGTACAAAACCATGTGAACTACTTTCATGCATGAATTCTCCTAATAATGAAAGGTTACCACATCTATTGCTTTATTCAAAAACACACAACTTTGAATAAAATAATTGTCCATCAAGTGTTTCACAAAGTAAACTTGTTATAAACTCCATAATTGTTGTAGGTGGCATATTATTACCACATTCCTCCACAATTTATTTCATATGCAAGTACAATGTGTATATTGAAAAACATCATAATAATAATGGAATTGCACACATGAGTTTTGCAACAACAAGAGATTCGTTGCTTATTAATTTTGACATACCAAGGTTTATATTTCTCAAATGATCTTTGACTTATGCTAAATTTTTCTATAATTGAATCATCTAGGAATTTTATATAATTCTACTTGAGTCATGTCTAATAGATGTTTTGGATGAGGATCACAATTTTTTGACCCCTCTTAATTTCAAAAAATCTCTAGCATTAGATGATACCCTTGTATTATCATGCCAATATTTTTCAATTAAAGACATGATCTTTCATTATTTAATTTCATGTTTAGAAGTGTTTTAAGATGTCAAACCTAGAATTTGGTTCTCCAGTTTGTTGTGCAGTAAAAGTTGTGTTCACTAGTTTGAGAATAGTGTTTGACAGTGTTTGTAGTATGTATGGGAGGAAGTGTTTTGCTCCACATTTCTTTGTATAATGGTTTCAGGTGTTGTAGTTCTAGATATGTGCTTATAAGGTATATATCCTTCTTTAGTTCAAGTCATTCATGATTTGGTGCTCCGCAAGTTCAGTTCTTGAGTTACAGTTGTTGACATAATTTGTTAGAGCTGCTTAAGTACTCCGATGTGAAGTTTCTTTAGGTGAAAGATATTGCAAAGGAATTTGTTGGTTTTCAGGTGCTTGTGGATGTTACTAGACCATGTTAATTCTTGGTGCATGGTCCGCATGTCATCCTTTGGTTTAAATAAGTGTGTACTTAAAAGTTCATGGTGTTCACACAAGTTTGGCCGACTTGGTTGTTTACACTAATTACGGTTGTGCTTCATTGATTGTGAGAGCATGCTGAAGTGTGTAAGAGTGGATTTAGATCCATGCTAAGGTGTGATGTGGTCGACATCCATTCCCTTCCTCCATGGGAATGTTTAGGTCCAGATCTAATTTGAATTTTATAAGTTATGATGTGTTGTCAACCTTGGAGAATATTTTCAAGGTTAAAGATGGTATAAATAAGTGTCAAGAATTCATGACCATAAGTGTGTGTGAGGGATATAATGTTTTGAGATACGAATTTGATTAGGGCAGTGAGAGATTTCATGTGTTAGGCTATTGAATGTAGTGAGCAGAAGGTGTCTACTATTTTCAATGTTGCTACGAAGATGTTGTTTGTGTTGTAATGGATATTGAGCTTCATTGGAACTAAAATCCATGCTACTAAATGTAATGAGCAGAAGGTGTCTACTATTTTCAGTGTTGCTGTGAAGATGTTGTTTGTGTTGTAATGGATATTGAGCTTCATTGGAACTGAACTCCATGCATAGGTTAGATGCAATTAAATTAGTTCAAAGCTTAGCAGTGAGCCATTCTTCTCTTCTCTCTTTCTTTCTCAGTGGGCGGTGAGTTCACTTAGATAGTGAGTCCACTTGTAGTGAGTATTCTCTCTTGGGAAGTGAGCTCTCTGGAAGTGAGCATTTTGTAATTTAGTACTGCTACTACATTATATTATGAGATAATCCTCACCATGGTTTTTCCCTTTTATGGTTTTCCACATAAAATCTGGTGTTCTCTTATGTGTGATGTGGTTATGATTTAGTTTTAGTTATTTGATTTTCATGTTTAATCATCATAACATGTTTAAAGGTTAATGTGGATCTAAATGTTTGTGAGGTTTTAAAATTTTGATACAACTGATTCACCCCCCCTCTCAGTTGTCTTGTGCATTCAACAATTGGTATCAGAGTGGGGTTCCTTTGAAGAAATCTTAACAGCTTGAGGTAGATCTAGGATGGCACTGAAGAAATAGATTCTCTTGTTTGATGGATCAGACTATGCTCTCTGAAAGGTAAGGATGGAAACCTTTTTAATTTCTCTTGGTTATGAGATCTGAAGATCTGTTAAGTCTAATTACACTCCACCTGAGAATGAAATAACTACTGATGATGAGATCAAAGATTCTAAAATAGATGGCAAGACAAAACATACTCTTTTAAGTGGTCTTACTAATTTTGAGCTAGTGAAAGTTGTGAATTTGAAAAGTGCTAATGCAATTTGGAAAAGGTTGGAAAGTGTTTATGAAGGAGATGAGAAGGTTAAACAAGTTAAGATGTAGAATTTGAAGCTCACTTATGAGACCATGCATATGTCTAAAGGTGAAAACATTACAAGCTACTTAGAAAAAGGTGGATGAAGTTGTTAATAGCATCACAAGACTTGGTAGAAGTATAGATGATAAAGAAGTGATATTGAAAGTACTTAGAACTCTTCCTAAAACCTATAGTCATAAGGTTTATGCTATTAAAGAGTTACAAAATTTGAATCAGTTTACCAAGGATTAGTTGCTTGTCACCTTAACTGCTTTTGAAATAAGAGAGTTTGGTACAACTAGTGGAACTGCAAAGGATGAGACTACTTTTAAGGATAGCAAATTAGAGAAGACTGTGGAATCAGATCTAGAAGACCTTGATTAAGTGGAAGCTAACTTTGTGAGAAGGATGAAAAAGGGGACTAGAAAGTTCAGTGGTAAGTTACCTTTCAAATGTTTCAGTTGTGGAAAAATAGGTCATTATGCTTCAAGATGTCCAAACACAGTTCTGAGAATTCAGAATAGAGAAAATAGAGCTAAGATTGTTAAGAAGAGTTATTATGTTAGAGAGGATACAAGTATATCTGATGATGAATCTGATTATGAGGATGATAATGATAATGAATGCTTATTCATAGCCCTAAGAGATGAAACCGTTTCTACTAATTCTAGAAACTATGTGAAGGAAAAGGGTCCAAAAATAAGCACTAACTCTAAAGGCACTGTAATGTTTGCTCTTCATGCCAGAAAAGAAAAATATGATTAGATCATTGACAATGGATGCTCAAATCATATGACAAGTGCTAAGAATAAGTTTGTTAAACTTGAAAAATATGTTGGTGGAGTAGTTATGTTTGGTGGTGACGAAGCTGCTAGATTTGTGGGAAATGTTCAATCAGTTTTGATGGAAAGCATAACACTGATGATGTTATTTATGTCAAACCCTTAAAGAATAATCTCTTGAGTGTTGGATAGATGTGTAGCAAGGGTTACAATCTTATGTTTCAGGATGATGGTTGTGAGATCAGAAAAAGCTCTGGAATAGTGATTGCTTCTAGAAAGTGGATAGGCAGAAATGTTTACCATCCAAATGTGGTGTTAGTTATTGCTTTATAACTCAAATTAGTGAGAGTTGGCTATGGCATAAGAGATTGTGTCACATCAATTTTGATAGTCTGGTAAGGATAAGTTTAGTTCAAGCTTTCAGAGATTTGCCACAAATTACAAAGCCCATCAATGTTGTCTGTAAGGAATGTCAAATTGGAAAGCAAACAAGAAGAATCTTAAAAGTCAAGGATTAGTCATCTATTGGACTATTGGAATTGGTACATATAGATCTTTGTGGTCCTACCAGAGTAAGGAGTTTTCAAGGTGACAGGTATTTTATTTGTTTATTGATGATTGCTCTAGAATGACATGGGTCACTTTTCTTAAGTAAAAATCAAAATTCCTAGATAAGTTTAAATCTTTTAAGGCAATGGTTGAAAATAAAATGGATATGAAGATCAAATGCTTAAGGTCTAACAGAGGTGGATATTTTACTTATAATGAGTTTAACATGTTTTGTGAGAATCATGGGATAAAGAGGTATTTATTTGCCCCTAGGACTCCTCAGCAGAATTGAGTGGTTGAAAGAAAGAACATGACTGTTCAAGAAGCTGCAAGGACAATGATCAAAGAAGTAGACCTACCAGAAGTCTACTAGAGAGAACCAATTCATATTGCTGTCTACATATAGAACAACATACAAGTAAGGGCAAATGACACAAAGACTCCCTATGAGCTATGGTATGGAAGGATTCCTACTGTTAAATATTTTAAAGTTTTTGGAAGCAAATGTTATATCAGAAGAGATGAAGAACTAGGAAAGTTTGATGCAAGATGTAATCAAGGTATTTTTCTTGGATATTCTAACAAAAACAAAGCTTACTAGTGCTATAACAAGAGGCTAAGAAAGATTGTTGAGAGTGCAAATGTTATGGTTGATGAAGACATACAAAAGATTTTAGAGATTAATTATTATGAATGTCTTCTTCAAGTGAAGAAGAAGAAGCTAAAGAAAAAGAAGTGCAAGTTGAAGAGGAAGAAGCTCTGGTGAAGTCTCCTAAATCTCCCAAGTATGTACAGAGGCATCAGACTGAAAACTAGATCATTGGTCATAAGTACAAAGGTGTATTAACAAGAAGCAGAGCTGCTGAAGAATAGGTAAATCTATGTTTACTCTCTAAATTTGAACCTAAAATAGTGGTTGAGACATGCAAGGATGAATGTTGGACCAAGGCTATGGAAGAAGAACTAATGCAGATTGAGAAGAATCAAACTTGGGAACTTGTCCCAAGACCAAAGAATAAGAATGTGATTGGAACTAAGTGGGTATTTTGCAACAAATTGAATGAGAACAGAGAAGTGGTGAGAAACAAAGCAAGACTTGTGTTTAAGGGCTACTCACAAGTGGAAAGAATAGACTATGAGGAAACTTATGCTCTCGTGGAAAGAATGGAGGCCATTAGGATGTTTTTGGCTTTTACGACACATAAGGATTTCAAGGTATATCAAATGGATGTGAAATCTTCTTTTCTGAATGGTGAGTTAGAGAAGGAAGTATACATAGAACAACTAGATAGATTTTAGTTATCAAAAAAACTAGATATGGTTTGCAGATTGAAGAAGGCACTCTATGGATTGAAGAAATCTTCTAGAGCTTAGTATGCAAGGTTAGATATGTATTTATTATAGCAAGGTTTCATTAAATGGTCCGTAAATAGCAATTTGTTCATCAAAGTAAGTGGAGATCAAATTCTGATTATAGTGTATGTAGATGACATAATCTTTGGTGGAAATGAAGGAATGTGTAAGAGTTTTGCAGATGAGATGCATAAAAAGTTTGAAATGTCTATGTGTGGGTAAATGAACTTCTTCCTTGGGTTACAAATCATTCAGACAGATAAGGGTATTTTCATTTCTCAATCAAAGTATGTGAAAGAGTTGTTGAAGAAGTTTGGAATGGAAGATTCTAAACTTGTTTGTACTCCCATGGCTACTAGTTGTAAGTTGAGAAAGAATGATGAATCTCCTAAGGCTAATCAGAACAAGTATAGATCAATGATTGGATGATTACTATATTTGACTATTACCAGATCAAATATCATGCATTTAGTCTGCCTTGTGGCTAGATTTCAAGCAAATCCCAGAGAGTCACGTGTCATGACAGTGAAGAGGATATTCAAATATTTAAAGGGCACTCTGGATCATGGCTTGTGGTATCCAAAAGATACTAACTTTACTTTATGTGCTTATATAGATGTAGATTGGGTTGGTAGTGTAGATGATGGGAAAAGTACAAGTGGTGGAGCATTTTTTCTTAGTGGTAGAGTAGTGTCATGGTTAATTAAAATGTAGGATTCAATATCTTTGTCTACTGCTGAGGTATAATACATTGTAGTAGCATCTTGTTGTACATAGGTGTTGTGGATGAAACAAACCTTGAAGGATATCAAAGTTGTGTATGATGAGCCAATTTCTATTTTCTGTGATAATACAAGTGCTATTAACATTTCAAAGAATTTGGTGATGCATTCAAGCACAAGGCACATTTCAATTAGGTATCACTTTTAGAGAGAGAAGGTTGCAGAGAATGAAGTGAAGCTTAAGTATGTGCCTATAAAGGATTAGGTTGCTGACTTATTCACTAAGAATCTTCCTAAGGATTCATTTGAGTATCTCTGGGAGAAGTTAGGGCTTATTGCCCCTCCTTCCTTGAACTATATGCATAAGGAGAAGCATCAGTCTAGTGGATTTCAAGATTCATTCTTTTTCTAGACTAATGGTTGGAGGCTACCCCTCAAGGGGAGTAGGCAATAGTCGTGATGATTGTTGTAGTCAGGGGGAGTATTTAGAGTAGTGAAAGAAAAAGATGTTGCAGAGAAGTGGTGAACAATGTAAGTATGTGTAGTATCATGAAAAGGGAAAGTTGTGACACCCTTTGTCATTGATGTCAAAGGGGGAGATAGCCCATGTGAAAAACAAAGGGGGAGAAGTGATCAGGGAGAGAGAAAGTAAGATGTGTAAAAGAAAAGGGGAGAGTATGAAAGAAAAGAAGATTGGTGTAGAGATGCATCTTGATGGTTTTTCACATCATGTGTTGTCATCAATGACAAAGGGGGAGATTGTTGTAAGTATGTGCTAATCGGTGTTGTCATTGATTTCAACAAGCTTATGTTGTCATTGGTGTGAACTGTGTCTTCTGATGAGGTTGTTGTTGATTGATTTAGTTTCTTTGTTATAGGTGATTTGGTTACTTTGTAGAGCTGCTGAAGATGTTGAGGATATGCTTTTGTTATTGAATTTCCATGTGCTTTTGTGAAAATTTTGCTAATACTAGAAATAGTGTGTTGAAGATGTGGTTTGACTTACATAGTGTTGTTCAAGGTTTTGCTCCACATTTTTTCTGTATTGGAGATTTGAGTATATGGTTTAGACATGTTGTTTAGAAGTGTTTTAAGATGCCAAACCTAGAATTTGGTGCTTTGGTTTGTTGTGTAGTAAAAGTTATGTTCACCTGTTTGAGAACAGTATTTGATAGTGTTTGCAAAATGTTTGGGAGGAAGTGTTTTTCTTCACAATTCTTCGTAGAATGGTTTCAGGTGTTACAATTCTAGATATGTGCTTATAAGGTCTATATACTTCTTCATTTTAAGTGGTTCATGATTTGATGCTTTGCAAGTTTAGTTCTTGAGTAACAGTTGTTGACAGAGTTTGTTAGAGCTGGCTAAGTACTCCGATGTGAAGTTTCTTCAAGTGAAAGATGTTACAAAGGAATTTGTTAGTTTTTAGGTGCTTGTGGATGTTTCTAGATCATGTTAATTCTTGGTACTTGGTCCACATGTCATTCTTTGGTTTGAAGAAGTGTGTACTTAAAAGTTCATGGTGTTCACACAAGTTTGGCCGACTTGGTTGTTTACACTAATTAGGTTTGTGCTTCGTTGAGAGCGTGTTGAAGCATGTAAGAGTGGATTTAGGTTTGTTCTAATGCCTGATGTGGTCTACATTCATTCCCTTCCTCCACGAGAATGTTCACGTCTAGACCTAATTTGAATTTTATGAGTTGTGATGTGTTGCCGACCTTGGAGAATGTTTTCAAGGTTAAAGATGGTATAAATAAGTGTCAAGGATTTATGACTATAAGTGTGCACAAGGGATATGATGTTTTGAGATGTGAATTTGATTAGGATAGAGAGAGATTTCATGTGTTAGGCTCCAAAAGGTAGTGAGCAGAAGGTGTCTACTATTTTTAGTGTTGCTACGAAGATGTTGTTTGTGTTGTAATGGATATTGAGCTTCATTGGAACTAAACTCCATGCATAAGTTAGATGTAATTATATTAGTTCAAAGCTTGGTAGTGAGCCATTCTTCTTTTCTCTTTCTTTCTTAGTGGGTAGTGAGTTCACTTGGATAGTGAGTCCACTTGTAGTGAGCATTCTGTCTTAGGCAGTGAGCCTTTTGTCATTTAGTATTGCTACTACATTATATTGTGAGCTAATCCTCACTGTGGTTTTTCCCTTTTACTGTTTTCATAGAAAATCTGGTGTTCTCTTTTGTGTGATGTGGTGATGCAGAGGAAACGCAACAGAAGCTTACAAATGGGAAGGAGGAGTCATTAACACAACCAGCATGTTAAAATCCTGGACATGCAGTATGTAATACCTATCGGCTTATCATCATCATCATATTTCGTGCTAACACTGACAGCATCATCATACTTCGAAGAGGCATGAAATATCCTCCTGCTAACTACTGTTCACTTCCTTATCGCCTTTCGCCTTTCGCCTGTTAGCAGCATCATGATACTCGACGAACACAATTATCCTCCTGATGATCACTGTTCATCTTACCGCCAAACTCTATCTTCATCATCATGATGTTCGACATCATCTTCATCAGCAGGATATAAAATATCCGGTTCCCTCCATATATCCTGATGACGACACTTCACGTACCTTTCCTTCGATGCTTACGTCACCTTGATATCGACCTTCTTTAAACAAACAACATCAGGATATGACTTATCAGGTCATATTGAAACATCCTGATGATGTTAACCAAACTTTATGCCGATGACTTACGCCGATGCTAAAACACTTAGCGACAGCAGGATAAACTTGCATAGGGTGATATTCGCTCCTGATGACGATGACGTCACTTGCACCCGATGATGATGTCAATGCACCTGATGATGATGTCAACAGGATATAAGACACTTATATCCTCCGCAACATGATAATGAATATCCGGTGATCTTTTCAATATCCTGATGATGACCTTTCCGGTCCTTAGCCAAAAAGTGAACTTTCACTTCTGCATGCGATAGCGATATGCAGATGATGGATACACACGAAAGATGATCTTGACGATGATATACACACTGAGTATATATCCAACCTATATCATCCTGATGCACTTGAAACATGCAATTTTTGCCAACTTCAGAACCTGATCCTGATAGCGATATACTCGTAGATGACGATACGATTCACTCCGTCTGGAAAAGCACATGCAGATCCCTGTATATCCGTCAGTTGCATGCAAACTCACAGAACCGCATAATTTTACAAAGAAAACATGATGATCAGGCCAGGTCACCTTCAGATCAAAACTTAACAGTTTATCTTCATAAACCCTAGCACATGAGGATGCTAGGTTGATTCATAGCATGCTACCAATCGATCTCCCACACAATGAAATGCATAAACAGAAAACTAAAATACAACCTAAACTAACATGCATGACCATTCCACCGATTCACAGAATCAACTGGTGGAAGGGTTGAAAGAATCCATTAACCTGTAATCAGAACAGAAATCAAAACATAAACAGCTGATAAACCAGATAATGCAATTGATGAGATCTTATTTAGATGAAACACAAATGTCCTGTTTCTACAATACTATCGAACAACAATGTTTCACAATGTCTGGCCTGATCTCTGGATTTCACTCAATCACCACTACAACATAACATAACTACTACTCTCTCTCCTAATCTCAAACCCTAACTGATCTGAGTTATTTATAGCAATATCCTACGAGTACTACCAACTCAGTTCCCAGCGGCTGGGAGCTTCCAAACGGCTGGGAGAGGACAGCTCAGACTACCTGATCACGAGCTCTAACTACCTACACACTCTCCTAGGCTGATCTAATACATACGCATTGGTCCAATGGACCTTATTACATCATGAAGTCAAACATGCTAAAAATAGACTAATGTCCTGTCATGCAGACAATGAACCTATATCCTGTCTTGTAGGGGTGCTCCTGCACCATACTCCCCAGAAGAAGAAATCTCAAGTCCACTTGAGATGAGAGTATGAAGATCTGCACCATGTTTCTGGATCTGCTCTTCAGTCATCCAGACTGCTTCAGAATTAGGTTTTCCCTTCCAAGAGACTAGATACTCCAAGTACTGTTTGTTCCGGGTCTGTTTGACCATTCTGGTGTCCAAAACCTTCTGCAACTGTGGAGGATCATGCTTGGGAATGTTATCATGGACTGTATCCTGTAGGAGATCCTGATCTGCATCTGGATAAGACTTGTATGGAGTTAAATCACATACATTGAATATAGGGGACAAACCAAGATCAGGGGGGAGTTGTATCTCATAAGCATTCTGTCCATGCTTGTGCAAGATCTGACATGGTCCAACTTTTCTCTGCATAAGTTTAGTATATTTTCCCTTAGGAAGTCTATCCTTCTTCAAATGAACCCATACCAAGTCGCCAACATCAAACTGTACATCCTTCTTCTTTTTATCAGCATATTCCTTATACTTCAAGGTGGTTTGTTGCAGTTGGGTCTTGACTTGATCATGAACCTCTTTTATGGCTTCTGCAAAAGCTTCTCCTTCTGCACTAATAGGGTCTACTGTAGGTAGATCTCTCAATTCCAAAATTCCTCTTGGATGCACACCATAAACTATCAAAAATCCATCCTGGATAAAAAATTCAGAGAATTTAGCATGATATTTCTCTCCAAAAGAAGTACATACATGATATATCTCCCCAAAATCTTCATCAGTCTCATACATGGTCTTTAGTGAATCAATGCCAACACTTTCTAACTGAATCTGGTTGACTGTTAGAACTCTCCTGCTCAAAGCATCTGCAACTTTATTCTTGACTCCTTTCTTATGCTTCAATGTAAAAGTAAACGCTTGTAAGGTTTCTACCCATTTCATGTGTCTGTGGTTCAGCTTTTCCTGGCTGTTTATGAAACTCAGAGCCTGGTTATCTGTGAATACTATGAATTCCTTTGGCATCAAGTAATGCCTCCATTTCTTGAGTGACTGGACTAAAGCATACATTTCCAAATCATATGAGGAATACCTCTTTTTAGCATCATTGAGCTTCTCACTAAAAAATGCAATAGGTCTACCTTCTTGGCTGAGTACTGCTCCAATGGCCATGTGACTGGCATCACATTCCACCTGAAAGATTTTGTTAAAGTCTGGAAGTGCAAGGACTGGCTGCTGTGCCACCTTCTTCTTCAATGTTTCAAAAGAATCATCTGCTCTTTGAGTCCAAACAAATCTGCACTTCTGTCCTCCTTTGATGGTATCAAGCATGGGTGCACAAATATGACTAAACCCTCTTATAAACTTCCTGTAGAAGGTTGCTAACCCATGGAAACTTCTAACATCATTCATAGTCTTTGGGGTTGGCCAAGACAATATGGCACTTACCTTCTCCTTATCCATTTGTAACTTTCCTTGTGAAATGACAAAACCCAAATATGTGATCTCCTCTTGCATGAACAAACACTTGTCTAAATTTATCATCAGCTGCTCTTCATGTAACCTCTTAAGAACCAAATCTATGTGTCTGAGATGTTCTTCTTTTGTGTTGCTGAAAATCAGAATGTCATCTAGATATACTATGACAAACTTACCAATGAACTCTTTCAAAACCTCATTCATCAACCTCATAAAAGTACTAGGTGCATTAGATAAACCAAAAGGCATAACCTTCCACTCATATAACCCTTCATTAGTTTTGAATGTTGTTTTCCATTCATCTCCTGGCCTAATCCTGATCTGATGATATCCACTCTTTAGATCTATTTTTGTAAAATACTTAGCACCTCCCAAATAGTCAAGTAAATCCTCTATCCTAGGGATTGGAAACCTATACCTGATTGTGATCTTGTTAATAGCTCTGGAATCTGTGCAAAGCCTCCAAGTACCTTCCTTCTTTGGTGCTAGTATAGCTGGTAATGCACATGGACTTAAACTTTTCCCAATCAGACCTGAATCCAATAATTCTTCAATTTGTCTGGCTACTTCTGCATTCTGTTCTGGAGTTAGTTTATAGGCTGCTTTGTTTGGAAGTGTTGACCCTGGAATTAAGTCTATGCAGTGACTAATATCCCTGACAGGTGGTAGGGATCTTGGCATTCCCTCTGAGATGATACCTTTGTACTTATCCAATAGCTCTTGGATAGCTGGGTCTATGAACCTTTGCTTTTTCTCTTCCTTGACTTCTTGCTGCTGTTCTTTATTCACCCTCATACATGGGATTAGGGCATATGCAACTGCACCTTCTGCTGCTACTTCTTTCATGAACTGTTTACCTTCCATCAGCATTACCTTCACCTCTTTTCCTTTAGATTTCTCCTCCTTCTCCGTCAATGGTAGTAACTTTATAACCTTACCATCTTTAGTGATTGTATAGGTGTTTCTAACACCATCATGTTGTGCCTTCAAATCATATTGCCATGGTCTACCAAATAAAAGATTGCAAGCATCCATCGTGGTAATGTCAAACAACAACTTATCCTTATATGCTCCAACCTGAAATTCTACCCAAGCCTGCTCTTCTACAATTGTCTGCTGACCTTGGGTAAGCCATGAGACTTTATATGGGGATGGGTGAGGCAATCTCCTAAGCTTAAGCTTTGTCACCATTTCTTCAGACACAAAATTTTCAGTAGAACCAGAATCAATCAAAACTTTACATGCCTTACCTCCTGCTTTGCAAATAGTCCTGAAAAGAGACTTTCTTTGAGGGGATTCTTTGTCAGGTATCTTCATGGTAGTCACTGTTCTTCTCATCATTAGAGACTCTCCACTTTCTGGGTATCCATAATTATCAGGAGCATTCACACTCTGAAAAGAATTAGAGCCTGTCATACTTTGATTATCAGGTTCTTGGATCAGATTTGTTCTCCTTTCTCCTGTTGAGCTTGTGGCCTTTTCTGGACATCTGCTGGCTATATGGCCTTCTTTGTTACAGTTATAACATCTGATGGATCCTCTGCCCTGGGATCTTCCTCTGAAAGGTCTTCTACCTCTGAAGTTTCCTTGCTGACTATAATTTTCCCCCTGGTTCTGACTATTGTTTCCCTTACTATTGTCATGACTGGATTCTCCTTGATATCCATGTCCATGTCCTCTACCTCTAAAAGGACCTCTTCCACCCCTTTGTTGTCTTCCTCTTCCTCTATTGTGTTGTTCTTGTTTTCTCTTTAACTTCTCTTCCACTTTCAATGCCAACTGAAAGCATTTCTGAACTGTATCTGGATTATGCAGACTTAAATCTTCCTGAATGTTGAACCTCAATCCATTAAGGTATCTGGCTACCTTCTCTTCTTCACTTTCCTTTACCTTTGTTTTCATACAAAGTTTCATGAATTCTTCTGTATATGAGCTGACATCTAGCTCCTTCTGCTTCAGGTTTTGCTTCCTCTTGTGTAATTGGATACTATAATCCAATGGGACATAAGCTTCCTTTACTAATGCCATCATTTTCTTCCATGTAGTGACTCTACGCTTTCCTTCCTGTACTCTATCATCTTGGACGAAATTCCACCATGTTAAGGCAGCTTCTTTCATTTTTGACTGGGCTATTTTCACCCTCTGTTGTTCTGGTATCTCCTCCATTTCAAAGAAATTGTTCAAGGAGTCTATCCACTCCATCACTGAATCAGGTTCCATCTTTCCTATAAACACTGGCAAATCCAATTTCACATCCATGGTTCTCCTCTCCATGGCCTTGAGGGCGTTCAACAGTGGTCTCTGGTCTGCAGGAACGACCTCCTCGTTCCAACTAGGGATCTCTTCTTCTTCCCTATCTTCTTCTCTACCAGAACCTACTCTGTTCCTCAACTTCTCTAACTCATCCTTCAATTCCTGATTCTAAGCCTTCACGGCCTTGCTCTCTGCAATCTGTTTCTTCACCAGAACTGCCAACTCAACGTTGGTCATCCTTGCCGGAATCTCAAATGTTCCTTCTTCATCTGACATCCTGCTATATCCTGATCTTTTCCAGAAGATCCTTCCTTTGCTCTGATACCACTATGATGCAGAGGAAATGCAATAGAAGCTTACAAATGGGAAGGAGGAGTCATTAACACAACCAGCATGTTAAAATCCTGGACATGCAGTATGTAATACCTATCGGCTTATCATCATCATCATATTTCTTGCTAACACAGACAGCATCATCATATTTTGAAGAGGCATGAAATATCCTCCTACTAACTACTGTTCACTTCCTTATCGCCTTTCGCCTTTCGCCTGTCAGCAGCATCATGATACTCGACGAACACAATTATCCTCCTGATGATCACTGTTCATCTTACCGCCAAACTCTATCTTCATCATCATGATGTTTGACATCATCTTCATCAGCAGGATATAAAATATCTGGTTCCCTCCATATATCCTGATGACGACACTTCACGCACCTTTCCTTCGATGCTTACGTCACCCCGATATCGACCTTCTTTAAACAAACAGCATCAGGATATGACTTATCAGGTCATATTGAAACATCCTGATGATGTTAACCAAACTTTATGCCGATGACTTACGCCGATGCTAAAACACTTAGCGACAGCAGGATAAACTTGCATAGGGTGATATTCGCAATATCCTGATGACGATGACGTCACTTGCACCCGATGATGATGTCAATGCACCTGATGATGATGTCAACAGGATATAAGACACTTATATCCTCCGCAACATGATAATGAATATCTGGTGATCTTTTCAATATCCTGATGATGACCTTTCCGGTCCTTAGCCAAAAAGTGAACTTTCACTTCTGCATGCGATAGCGATATGCGGATGATGGATACACACGAAAGATGATCTTGACGATGATATACACACTGAGTATATATCCAACCTATATCATCCTGATGCACTTGAAACATGCAATTTTTGCCAACTTCAGAACCTGATCCTGATAGCGATATACTCGTAGATGACGATACGATTCACTCTGTCTGGAAAAGCACATGCAGATCCCTGTATATCCGTCAGCTGCATGCAAACTCACAGAACCGCATAATTTTACAAAGAAAACATGATGATCGGGCCGGGTCACCTTCAGATCAAAACTTAACAGTTTATCTTCCTAAACCCTAGCACATGAGGATGCTAGGTTGATTCATAGCATGCTACCAATCGATCTCCCACACAACGAAATGCATAAACAGAAAACTAAAATACAACCTAAACTAACATGCATGACCATTCCACTGATTCACAGAATCAACCGGTGGAAGGGTTGAAAGAATCCATTAACCTGTAATCAGAATAGAAATCAAAACATAAACAGCTGATAAACCAGATAATGCAATTGATGAGATCTTATTTAGATGAAACACAAATGTCCTGTTTCTACAATACTATCGAACAACAATGTTTCACAATGTCTGGCCTGATCTCTGGATTTCACTCAATCACCAGTACAACATAACATAACTACTACTCTCTCTCCTAATCTCAAACCCTAACTGATCTGAGTTATTTATAGCAATATCCTACGAGTACTACCAACTCGGTTCCCAGCGGCTGGGAGCTTCCAAACGGCTGGGAGAGGACAGCTCAGACTACCTGATCACGAGCTCTGACTGCCTGCACACTCTCCTAGGCTGATCTAATACATACGCATTGGTCTAATGGACCTTATTACATCATGAAGTCAAACATGCTAAAAATAGACTAATGTCCTGTCATGCGGACAATGAACCTATATCCTGTCTTGTAGGGGTGCTCCTGCACCATGTGGTTATGATTTAGTTTCAGTTATTTGATTTTCATGCTTAATCATCATAACATGTTTAAATGTTAATGTGGATCTGAATGTTTGTGAGGGTTTGAAATTTTGATATTCATCCCCCTCTCAGTTGCCTTGTGCATTCAACATGTACATGTTCCATGAAGTTTGAATTTTTAGACTCGTGGCTTTGGTTTGGCTTTAGGCCTAGAAACCCAACCCTTAGCCTTGGACCTACAAGTACAAGGCCATGTTAACAACAAGAGAAAAGACTAATTTTACCAATATGGTTGACAACTTTCTTTTTCAGAGTTTTAGACCAAATTAAAACCCATTACATATCACAATGTGTAGTTTTCAAATATGTATTTTTATTGTTGGACATATTTATTTATTTATTAATTAATTTTTAAACAAAGAGATTCATAAACTTGAAATGAGATACATTACTATTTTTAAATAACTTTTGATTTTGAAAGTTTTTTGAAAACAAATATGTTTGACCAAGCTAGACATTGTTCTCTACATGATAAAAAAATCATGTTATGATAGCTTAGCTCAAATTATGTTGGTCGTACATGAGGGGTTTTAAAAAAACACAAATTAGGGCTAGTAAAAAATTAATAATAATAATAAAATATTTATCAAAAAATTAAAAAAGAATATCTTAACCAAACTTCAACATCATATGCATATTTCTAAAAAATGAATTAGAAAAATACTTTCATTTAGGTCAAATTATGTTGGCTGTACATGTGCATATTTTGGCCCAAAACAGATGACTTTTAAAAAGACACTTTTTATACATTCTATACAAAACCCACTTTTATCATCTAGGTATTGGAATAAATTACATATTTGAAAACTAGAAACAAAATCTTACATTTAATATATTTACATTATATTAATATTCTATATGTAAGTGCTTCAAATTTTTACTCCAACTATGACAAAATTTGATTTTTGGGAAAAACACTTCCACTTTTTGGCCAAAAGGTGGACCCAACTTCTTGCACTTATGCACAAGATGGTAACAAATAATTATTGCATTTAGAGGGTTTTATTCTAAACATGGACATGTCTCATAACCCACATCATAGAATATATCAAAACATGACTACAACCTTATTACAATGGTCTCAAGAATCCACGTTACAAAGATTTTCAATATACAATAATCAAATGATACAAGACCAAGAGATACCATAAGAGTCCAACACACTCTCCAAGGAGCATCCTCTAAGATCACCTATCCCCAATGGTGGTTTAGCACAACCCAACCATGTGGTACCCTCAAGCCCACCCCACTATCCTAGGAGATAGTCAAATTGGGTACAAGCATACTCACACAATCAAGGAGTACATGGAAACAGTCATGCTATTCAAAGCATACACAACATATATAACATGTGGCACAAATACCAATCAAATGCATACAAGTACATGTGGCACAAATGCCAATCAAATGCATACAAGTATATTTGGCACAACTGCCAATAAAATACATACAATATGAATGATGCACATGAGCCAACAATAATACAATAATGTCATCTCAATAATCAAGAATAAGGGATTATCACACCTACAATGCATGCTAAACAACATGTATACCACACTACACATTTGTAAGCATGAATCAATCATCTCAATGCACAAGCAAATGTTAGGGTCACATCACAAGTTGAATACAAACCTAATGGTAAGGAAGGAAGATAGATATAGAAATCAAGAAAAGGAGTATCATTATGATGCCACTCGATGACATCATAGAATATGAGTAGCTAGCTTCCCAATCATGGGGTCTACTCCAACATTCACCAACTTTGTGAGTCATTACATGCTCTTTATGACTAAAACTAGATCTAGGAAAGCATTCCTATTTGGTGTAGATCTTATAGTTACATTTTATTTACCCAATGAGATTATGGTTAATCTTATTTTAACTCACCACTTTCTATTTCCAATGATCCCTTTGTATCATGCTATGCAGTGGAAGCCACTTATTTCTTATCATGTACCTCTTCCTACATGTCCATCTGATGTAGGAGCATCCACGGTCAATGGCAATCCTCATCAACCAAAAAAGAAAATATTTTAATTTCCTATAGTTTGGTAATTTGGAAGTTGGAAAATAAATGCAATATTAGGCCTAAAGAATATATTAAATAAATTGGCCTTATTACAATATTGTAAAAATAATAATGTTGCAAAAATCTAGGAGTGGGAGATAGTTTAAGAGACAATTTTGGAGTGTAAAATTAATAAAGGCAATTTGAAGTGGAAAATCAAAAGGAAATCTTGGGAGTGGATTTTGGGGAGTTGTAAGTGGAGACAACTCATTAAATTTCTTCAACTATAGCATGGCTAATTTGGATGCCCAAGTTGTGTGGCTTTTGTCTTTTTCCAAGTTTGGAGATATTTTCTAGGAGTGGGAATTTGAGTTGTCACTTATTTTTAGCAAATTGTGGGAGTGGATTTTATTGAGAAATTAATATTATTTTTTTATGATTTAAAAAAAAAGGATTCTCCCAATTTAGGTGTGGGAGTTGGAGGAGAGAGAAAATGGTGGTTGTGGAGTCATTTTAAAAAGGATTTTTGGCAAATTTTGAGGGGGGGTTTCTTGCAAATTTTTGGAGGAAGGAAAAAGGGGTTTTAAGAGTAAGAAATATGTGGATGAGAAAGATGGAAAACTAAATGAAAAGCTAAGAGCATAAGGAAAGAGAGATATTCTTGTGCGAGAAGCCATGGAAGGCCAAATGTAAATAAGTTTTTTTTTTTGTAGTGTTGCAGATTTATGTAAGTTTTTACAAGTTTGAATTCAATAAAATGAGCATTTATGTTTGTTACATATTTTGCATTTGAGTGCTTGAGTTGTGTTGCATCACCATCTCACCAATTTTGTAAATTGGGAATGCCACAAAAAACAATGATATAAAAATCACAACATGAATTAAAATGATGCATTTTTCCAAAACATAAGGGAGACTACTCATCCCAAAATTTAATTCATTTAAATTAGGTCTTAAATGTAAAATTTTCATTTTTCTCATGTAATCCAAAATAACCATAAAACCCCAATTCCACCATTAATGGTTGCTTTGCAACCTTGGTTTTTTTCATTTTCCATAATACAAGATTTATCAAAAATCTAATGAAAAATCATTGTCACAAATATGAAAAACAACCTATATATGCAATAAAATTGAAAATGGGTGTTTCCAATAAATGTTTTCCATAGATTTGTTTATATTTGCAAGTTTTCAAAATTTAAAACTTAAGAAAATGAAAAAAACAATCAACTACATTCTTTAAGCACACAATCCCTATCCAAATGAAAAAACAATCAACTACTTTTGGGGAGAGAGATATAGAGATAAAGAGGTAGATAGATAAAGAGAGAGGGAGGATAGGGAAATAAAGAGATAAAGGGCAAGAGGGATAGAGAGACAAAGAGAGAGATAGAGAGATGGAGAGATCTATAGAGGGATGATAGAGAGGTTTATATATATATATATAGAGAGAGAGAGAGAGCTCATAGTGATATAAAGTTAGAGAGAGACATAGAAAGAGGGAGGGGGAGAGGGAGAAATAGAAAGATATAGAGAGAGGGAGACATAGAGAGATAGAGTTAGGAGGGACAAATATAGAAAGAGGGGAAAATAGAAATATAGAGAGGGATAGATGGAGATAGAGATAGGGGCTGATGCAAGAAGTTGGGTCCACAAAAAGATCAAAAAGTGGAAGTGTTTTTGCTATTTTTCAGAATTTGTCACACTTGTACTGAAAATTTGAAGCACTTACACAATGTATAATAAAAAAAGTTAGTAATATGAAATTTAATATTTTGAATCTAGTTTCCAAATATGTAATTATTCAAATACCCAGATGATAGAAATTAAATTTTGATAGGCATGTATAAAAACCACTTTTTAAAAGTTATTTTTTTAACCATACCATGCACGTGTACAGACACCACTTTTTGACCTAAATAAAAGTATTTTTCTTATTCCTTTTGGGAAAAGATATCTAACAACATGAATATTGATGAGAATATTTTTTGTAATTTTTTTCTAAATATTTTTTTTCTTGAATTTTTATTGGCCCTAATTGCTGGTTTTAAAAATCAACATGTACGGATAGCATAATTGGACCTAAACTAAACATTTTTTGAAATTGTTTTCATTGTGTAGAGAATTGTTTGAAGATTGATGTCATAATTTTTTTTACAAAAAAATTAACCCAAAAAAAGTTATTAAAAATAAAAAAGCCTGATATTTCAAGTTTACGGACCAATTTGCTTAGAAATTAATAAAAAATTAAAAAAAAATCCAATCTTAACAAAATTTATATATATTTGGAAACTAGACATAATATTCTATAATGGGTTTTAATTTCATAGATTAATTCATAAAAGAAGTCCATCAACTATATTGCCAAAGTTGGATATTTCTCTTGAACCTGCCTTAGTTTTTTAGTTGTAGGTCAAAGGCTAAGGGTTAGGTTGCCAAGCCTTTCCCGAGCTTAAAACTGAGGTAGCATGTGGGTTGGGAATTCAAAATTTTAAAAATGGGTACACATTATAAAACACAAACACGTTCTTAAAACTAAACGCGTATGCGTTATATAACACGTACACGTTATCTATTTGCCCATTTGAAAAAAGAAATGCGTACACATTATATAACGCACATGCATTCCTAAAGTAGAATGTGTAAGTATTTCTTATATATCCAATTTTCCCCAATTTGGAAAAAACCAACTGAGCATGTTTTTTTTGAAACATTCCTTTTCTGTAGTATGGACCGAAAGCACCATTTCTACATTTTTTATTTCAATCTTGTCTTATACAATCTCTTAACAGGTCATATTCTATTCAAATTTGTGGAAGAGACAACTGCAAGTTGAATTTTTTGAAGTGGAATCAAGTACAAGGACTTTTACAAGAAGATTTGGAAAAAGAGAAATTTTGGATGTATTCATAATGTTTTTGTACTTCAAAGTTTATAGAAGAAAGGATCTCCATATTATATAGTTTTATTTGAATATTTAAAGGAGGTAGAAATTGGAAAATAGGTTAAGAATAATTTATTTTTTTATCAAGAAGGTTTGTTAATCATGGGATGAAAGCAAATACAAAGAAAAAAATGTAGAAAGTTAATGACACCTGAAGAAATTGAAGCAAATAGAGAAATGGAGGCAAAAAGACAAAGGGATAGAAGAGAAAGGATTCACCAAATGAAAAATTTGGAAGCATCTAGTTCCATGAATGTTGAAGAGGAAACCATTAAGGGTGAGATGAATGTAGATGATGCAAATGTGGAGATGGTGAATATGGAAGAAAATGCAATTATGGAGACAAACCCAACTATGCCTTCAAGTTCAACTTTGAATGATATGGAAATAGCATCTATGCAAACAAATTTAGGTATTTCTTCAAATCCACCTCCCAATGATATGGAAAATGCATCTATTCAAACAATTTATCCAGTTATGTCTTCAAACCCAAGTCTTGATAATATTGATCTTAGCTATTTAGATGAAGCTAGATACACCATTGAAACAATGCAAAAACAAAATAATGATGAAATCCCTCAAATTGATGAAAATGAGAATGAAATCCCTTGTATGTTTGAAAATGAAAATGAAACCCCTTGCATGAATGAAAATGAGACCACTTGTATGAATGAAAATGAAAATGTTTTTTTACAATTGAAAGAGATGTGTTAGATAACCTTCTTGGTAAAGTTTCTTGGAGACATATGAGAACTCATGGAAATAGATTATATAAAATATTTTCTATAGAAAGAAATTAGGATTTCAATGTCAACTAGTCATTATGCAATTGATGAAAATGTGGAAAACGTAAAAAGTGTTGAAAAAATTGGGCATTTTTGTAAAACCAAAAAAGAAAGATGATTCAGTAGAACAAGTCATATCTAGTGTTGCCAATTCTATTGATTCTATAGGAAAGAAAATTTGATCTAAAGATAAGAACGTAGCTTGCCGTGCAATAACAACTGCTCTAGTTAATAAATCAACTTCAAATAAAAGAATATTAAGTAAGATTAGTAAATATATAAAAGTAAATCCTAAAACTTTGATAAGAGAGGCTAAAAGAAAAGAAAGTATTGAAAAAGATCTAATTAATCAATGTTAGAGTTTTAGTGGTAGACTCCCAAGGTCAGACATGAAATTAACTAATGAAATCAAATCTTTAATTGAAATATATTGGCATGATAATACAAGAGTATCACCTAATATTGGAGATGTTTTAAAATTAAGGGTGGGACAAAAATTTGTTACCCTCATCTAAAGCATCTATTAGATATGACTTAAACTAAATTATTTAAATTTTTTTAGGTGATTCAATCTTACCAAATATTAGCATAAGTCAAAGATCATTCAAAAAATGTAAACCTTGGTATGTTAGAAAAAATAAACAATGAATCTCTTAGTGTTGTAAAAAATCATGTACAATTTCGTTATTGTTATGATATTTTTTTGATATATATGTTGTACTTTGCATGTTAATGAAATTATGTAGGACATTTGTGGTATTAATATGCCACCTAAAACAATAAAATATTTTAAAGTAGGTTTGTTTTGTGAACCCTCTAATGGAAACTTATTTTATTTAAATGCATGTATTTCTGGACAATGCGATAGATGTGGTAACTTTTCATTGTTAGGAGAATGTATGCATGAAATTAGTTACATGAATTTGGACAACAATTAGTGGATGTTTACAAATTTAAAAATATTGAATATTCTTTAAAAGATGGAAAAATTGGAAAACTGTTGTGATGTTCACAACACGCCCCATTATCCTCCTTAGCAAAATGGGGACCCCTGCTGATGTTTTGCTTTTTGCTTCTGCTTGTGTTTGTCTGCTTTCTAGCGGTTTGGTAAAAATGAGTCAGGTGCATCATCATCATGATATTGGATAAGGTTGGTCATCATCATGAGGTCAGTTTGTCAAAGTTCATATTTTGTTTCTATGACCTCATATTTAGAAAGAGCTTGAAATTCCATGCAGGTTTGCCTTTTACTTCACTCGAAAATTCGTCCATATGTGGAAGTTATGCACGGTCAAAGTTTTGGTCAAACCTGATATTCGCAAGAGGATCATCATATTCATATCCTCCTGATCTCCTTTTGCATGATCATGATGATCACCCTATCTTTTGAGGAAGGGTGATATTCCATTCCTCAACAGCATGATCTTATTTTAATATCACCCTAGCGCTAACTTGATGATGACCTCAACTCATCTTCATGCTCCGAAAATGAAATATGATGATTACGTCATCATGATAATTCAATGAGGAGGATCATCATTTTTTATCCTGTCCTGTTGTCAAGATCATCATGATCTTGTTTGTCCACCTGATATTTCGTAAAGTCCTCCTGCTGATGAAGTAAGACCTTTTGAAAATATCCTGATGATCCTCATCATCCTGATTTCCCTTCGGCAGGATATTTTCCAAAACATGATCCGGTTAGCGAAATATCATGATGACGTCATGTTCTAAGTTTAACAAAGGCCCCGGATATCATGATGACGTCATCCCGATCTGATAAACGAAGAACCAAATATCCTGATGATCATCATCATCACATTTCCCTTCGGCAGGATATTTTCCAAAACACGATCCCGTTCGCGAATATGATGATGACATCTTATTCTAAGTTCGACAAAAGCACATATCCTGATGATCATCATCATCCTGATCTTTCGAGAGGGTTACCTTGGCCGCAAAAGGGTCATATTACATTCATCATCCTGATCATGCTCCTTAGGTGACCCGATATCACAATTATCCCCTGATCTTAACTGAACATGATGATGATGTCATTTTTTGCATTTTAATGAAGCCCGAATATGACGATGACGTCACCATCATTTTCCTTTCCTCAGCAGCAGGGTCATATTTCACATCCTCCTATTTTCCTTCATGATGATGATGATGATGATGTTGTTCTTTTCTCCAATATACTGAAGCGAAACATCCTGATGACATCATCTGGACCTTCGGAAGGGAGAGCATCATATTTCCAGAATATCATGATGATGAAGTGAATATCGACCAACATGTTTTTTTTTTTTGACACGCCGATAGAGATAGTCATGCCGATGGGTGGGAAATGAGGCAGTGGAATTTTAAAGTGTTTTTTTTGGCGCCTGTGGCATTTTCCCGGTCAGCGATAGTTGACCCGATGAATTTTGAGCAGTCTGAACGCATTTTGGGCGCGTTTGAGGAGTATTCTGGATCCGATTTCCACAATCTTGCGCAGTCACCTGGGTTTAAACGGTTATTTTAATTTCATGTTGTTTATGTGATAAATGAAATACTTATTGCTTGTCTTGTCTTGCAGGCTTGCAGTTGAGGAAGCAGCTGGAAAGTCAACACAGTGACCTCATAGAGGAAGAAAATCTGATCTCAGGAGCAGGAAGATAAGGATGAAGTGTGAAAAAGTCAAGGCCATTCAAGTGAAGAACAAGGTTGCAGCTGAGAGTATTATCACAACAGACAAACAAGAGTTATTGCTGAGCTGCCAGAACTTCTCAGAAGGGGCAATATTTCACCCAGATTTGACACTGCTTAGAGATATTTTGAAGAACTGGTTCACCTGTATTTATTGCTGTAACCAGGGGTTTGAACCAGGGGTTTAGTTAGGTTTTGCTGTAGTGAGGACAATCAGAATGTCTTTATATTGTGCCTCCCTACATTGTAATACTTTACAACAGGGATTCTAGGAAAACACAGCAAGTTAGGTTAGCATAGTTTAGAAGTAGAAGAAGGAGGTCGCTTGTTTGTCTGCAGTAAGGTGCGCGTGGAATGTCTGGCTGCCTTACTATATCTGTAAAACTTGTAAGTTCTCTGTAGTATGATCAATGAAACTAAGAGTCATTCCTACATTGTAAATCATGTATGACTATTCGTTTCTAATACAATAGAATCTGGAGTTCTGCATCTATCTTCTGAGTGTTCTCCTGCCCTTCTTTGTGTTTTGAAATATTTTCTTTGAGAGCTTGCAATTTTAAATGTATGTTTGTGAAAATGCTCAGAACTTACATTTAAGGTTTTTACTGTGGATTTGATCAAATTACTGTGGTATTTACATAGTGCATAACAGAAACAATTAGATCCTTCGGTAGATTAAATGAAGTATAGATTAGATCTTTCTAACTTTTCCCAACCCATCTGAAATATTTAGCTGAAAACGTAGAAATCTAAAGGAAATTGTCTCAAATTTGAAGAAGCATGCATAACAGAGCTATAAGTAGACAGTTTTCATTAACAGATACAGAAGAAAGCTGCAAAAAATTCAAGAAAACCATCTAAAACTTGTAGCACAGTAACACTTTTATGCAAAGGAATGAAAAGTATTGGCATATCTCATGATCTTTTTGCATATTCTTAGTCTAGTAAACCACCAAACAAACCTAAACTACGTAACCTAAACTACGTAAGGCCCCTTGAACATTACAACTTCACATTGACCAACTGAACTTGACCAACCGAACCATTGTAGACTTGGGATTAGTTGAATCTCAAATGATTCCTTCTTATCTTTCAAGTATAGTTTCAGTTCATTATATATGAATTTTAACTTATTGTTATGATTGCATCAAAACAGTCATCAACAGTTTTCTGGCGCTAGAAGGAGGGCTGATTTGGTTTAGGGTTAAAATTTTGAGTTTTAAATGTTATATTCTGAGATATGTTAGATCTCATAAAATTTCAAAGGCCTAAAAAGTTGAAAGAGGGTCCCATTTTTTTTATGGACTCATATAGGGGTAGTTTTCAAGTTGACATTCCTTCATTTCAGAAAACTTTGAATAACCAGCTTTATCCTAAAAATCTATATAGCTATGGTTTATTTGGAAGGTGTAGGATACATAAGTCCGCAGAGCATGGTGAGCTTAATTGTCTAGCTTTCCTTACAAGATTAGATTTATATTTGAAAGGACTAATCTCTCTCTCAGATGTGTATAAGGCTGAAAGTTGGCAGGGAAATGAGGAGATTATTGAGCGACAGGAGAATGCAGCATCAACGGTCATTAAATGTGCAGAGGATACAAAGATGGAACCAATGCTAAGAATAAAGGATAGTAAGATCTCTCTCCAGGAATCATGTGATGGTAAGAAAAAAAATCTGTCTTTTCGTCAGGATCCGGCTGTGATTAAAGTTAGTGAAAAGTATAAATATCCTAAAAAATGCAGAGAAGAAATCACAGCTCATGTCCCTTTTCTAGATAATAAGCAAAAAGGATTTAATGAAAAAGAAAAGGAAAGTGAGGTTCATCTTGATACATTTGATAAATATATAGAACTACTAAGGAATATTTGTCAAGAAGAAACCTCTGGGTCTGACCTGAAAATTTTTAACGAACATGATTTGGTAAAGAAATGTAAACAAGCATTGGCAGAATTAAAGTGCACTAAAACTGATAAGATCCCTACTGTAGAAACTAGTGAAGTCATAGAAAAGAAAGTAAATCCTAGTGTTACGACTGACTTCTTTGAATTAAATGATCAAAATCAAGATTGTTGCAGGTCAATAAGATTAGACTCTTCACTAAATGACAAATGTGAGTCATCTGATGAACAATTCTTGAAAGAAGAGGATACAGAGGATCATGTAGCTGCTGTACACAATCAGACATCACCCCCATGCCATGTTGAAAATAAAACAGGGGAGTACTCCTGTCAATCAAAAGATGTTCTCCCACCTTTACTCTCAAGTGATTTAGAAATGATTAAATTCTGTATATCAGATGATGATGAAGATACTTACTTAAGTACTAATGTGCAGGAAACTAATGAGAACATTGAGAGGTTTGCTGAATTTGAGGGTAAACTGAACATCCAGAATGAAGGAACAAAGCTAGATGAAGATGAAGAAATGATACATCTAGAGTCATTCATCTTTCAACTTGAAAAAGGACTAGACATAGAGCTGGGCAATGAAAATGCAGGGCTAAATGAAAAGCCAGCTATCAATAAACAAGTGTGTTCCACAGAGCTAAAGGCACATCAGGTTGTCTCTTTCCTTTCCTTAGTAAATAATGATAAATGCTATTTTGATTATGGAAATTCAAGAGATAGGACCTGCATATGGATTAATCATAAACCTGATGAGTTGCCTCAGTTACTAGTTATTAAGAGCTATTCTGATAAACACAATGAATCTAGAATATCAGAATTTTTTTCAGAATTCAAAGATAAATCTGCTAGGATGAGGACCATAACTAGTACCCTGTTACTCCTGCACAACCTAAAGAAATATGCAAGTAGGGGTATTTTTGGGTCTTTTTCCTAGGTTTCTAATTACCTTGTAGAGGCTTGTATATAGTCTGGTAGGGTAGTTGTTTTTGTTTTTGTGTTCTTCTTTTGCTATCTTCTTTTTGGGTTGGTTGTTTGTATAGTTTGTCTTCTGTTTGTTTTTTTGCTTTTTGTTTCTTTCTGTTTGTACATTTTTTTCTTTTGTTGTGTTGTTTGTACAGCCTGTTTGTTTGGTTTGTTTGTTGTCTCCTCAGCAGGGATCTTTATTTTACTTTAGAGTATTAAGGAGCAAAACTAGCAACCATTCAAAACAGTATAATTTAGGATATTCAGGTTAACCATTTGCAATTTCACATAACTTGTTACTGTCATGAATGTAGAGAGTTGTTCATCTTCTGAAGTTTTGTATTCAATAAATGTGATTGAGAATGCGAAGCAGGTTTCTCACGATGACACACCTAAAATCCTTGGGTTTGTTGAACCTACCAGTGTAGATATTAGGTGAAAAATCAGAGGTCATGATGTAGAGGCATCCACACTATAACCTTCGCATATAGCATGAATGTCTGCAGACCAACCTCATCATCATCATCTTCGCCATCATCATCATATTCCCTAAAACCAACAACATCATCATATTTCGCGTTACACAGTCAGCATCATCATATTTCGGACGATCGCAAACATCCGCCTGCCGACTACTGTTCACCTCCGCTTTCCTTCTAACATCATCATCATGATGTTCAGTGGGCGCACACATCCTCCGGTTGCACTGTTCATCGGGCTCCGAACTCTAACGTCTTCATCATGATCTTCAACACTACCTTCGTCAGCAGGATATCCAAATATCCGGTTGCTCCAAATATCCTGATGACGATCGCCTTCAGCAGCTTACCTTCGATGCTCCGCCACCCGACGATACAAGCAACAGCATCATGATCTACTTTATCCGGTTGTCTTCGAAACCTCCTGATGATGCTAATACAACCTTCTGCCACGGACTTCCGCCGACACCTTAGCACTTTAACGATGGCAGGATAAACTCACACAGGGGGGATATCTCAATATCCTGATGACGATGACGTCATATCCTGATGACGATGACGTCACCCAATATCCTGATGACCTCTTCAACACTTAGTCAAAAAACAAACTTTCATTCCGCATCTACTCACGATACGCGGATGTTTGGCACTCCTGATATGATGATCCTGATGCCGATACACTCCACCTCGGCTCCTCCTGATGATGATCACCCCAACGAACTCACACTTCATGCACTCGAAACATCATGCTCTCCTTCACTCATCCGGATGATGATATCCGAACTGTCTGCAGGATATTCACCAAGATATCCTGATGATGCCGTTTTAGCGAACTTCTTCACTTAGCGAAATTTCACTTCGCCGATCCTCCAGGGATGACCCGATCCAGTCTTAGGGTGATCTTCGACACTCTGTCTTATCAGCTTGACCTAGCACATGAGGATGCTAGGCTCCTCAACATCTATCGACCGCGATCCTGCACACCTGCATGCAAAGAGAAAACAAACTACTACCTACCCTACTGTACATTACCATTCCACCGATCAGATGAGTCAACCGGTGGAATGGATCAGGAAATCCATGAAGTCTCTCAAACCAGCAAATCAATCAAGTAATGGAATGCAACCAGAGCAAGAACACAAACAGGATCACTTTATTGATTTCAAAGATGCAATACAATATGATCAATCTCTCTCTCAGTCTCACTCTCTGCAACCTAGCTCGATCGATGATATCTGTCTGTATCTCCAATATCAAACGATCACATGCTTATAAAGACTTTCCTACGAGTACTACTGACCCGACTCCAAGCGGCTGGGAGATCCCACCGATCACGCATCATGACAACTGGCTTAACAAACTAACTAAAAATAGCAAAGTCATGGTCAGCATGATCTTATCCTGATCAGCATGACCTTATTACATGCATTTGGTCTAATAGACCTTCTTGGAAACCCAAACAAGACCTAAACTACTAACTACCTTATCCAGACCAGCTGTCAAGTAGGTGCTCCTGCACCAGGTCACCGTTGCTACCATTACAATTCTCAGCTTAATTTCAGCAAGTGTCCACTCCTTGCATCATGAAGTTACAAATTGCTATACCTTATGAAATCTTTCAAAATTAGAAAACAAAAAAATAAATAAATAAATGAATAAAGCGGATTATACTGAAAATCTAGGGTAAGCCATCTAAGTAACTCTACCGGGGCTATGGACGCTCGCTGGCAGTGGGGCTCTACTTAGGAGAATTGTAACGATAACCTTGTCGGGGCTATAGACGCTCGCTGGCAGCAAGGCTCTATCCGGTCGGCTATGAGGGAATATCCTCACCTACGTAGGCTAATGTCAGTCACTGGTTTATTCAACCGATCTTCAAGATGAGGATAATTAATCACATGCACACAACTAAACTAAAAATGGAAATTCATGCATCTTTATTGAATACTTTGAGTCTCAAGCTGAATAGTAATTTGCAGGAAAGATAGTTGGAAGTTATGAGTTCATTTCATCTAGTTTCTTTGAACACTCTGAATTTAATTGTTTTGTTTTGGTTGCTAGTTGTTGTGATGTTCACAACACGCCCAATTATGCTCCTTAGCAAAATGGGGACCCCTGCTGATGTTTTGCTTTTTGCTTCTGCTTGTGTTTGTCTGCTTTCTAGCGGTTTGGTAAAAATGAGTCAGGTGCATCATCATCATGATATTGGATAAGGTTGGTCATCATCATGAGGTCAGTTTGTCAAAGTTCATATTTTGTTTCTATGACCTCATATTTAGAAAGAGCTTGAAATTCCATGCAGGTTTGCCTTTTACTTCACTCGAAAATTCGTCCATATGTGGAAGTTATGCACGGTCAAAGTTTTGGTCAAACCTGATATTCGCAAGAGGATCATCATATTCATATCCTCCTGATCTCCTTTTGCATGATCATGATGATCACCCTATCTTTTGAGGAAGGGTGATATTCCATTCCTCAACAGCATGATCTTATTTTAATATCACCCTAGCGCTAACCTGATGATGACCTCAACTCATCTTCATGCTCCGAAAATGAAATATGATGATTACGTCATCATGATAATTCGATGAGGAGGATCATCATTTTTTATCCTGTCCTGTTGTCAAGATCATCATGATCTTGTTTGTCCACCTGATATTTCGTAAAGTCCTCCTGCCGATGAAGTAAGACCTTTTGAAAATATCCTGATGATCCTCATCATCCTGATTTCCCTTCGGCAGGATATTTTCCAAAACATGATCCGGTTAGCGAAATATCATGATGACGTCATGTTCTAAGTTTAACAAAGGCCCCGGATATCATGATGACGTCATCCCGATCTGATAAACGAAGAACCAAATATCCTGATGATCATCATCATCACATTTCCCTTCGGCAGGATATTTTTCAAAACACGATCCTGTTCGCGAATATGATGATGACGTCTTATTCTAAGTTCAACAAAAGCACATATCCTGATGATCATCATCATCCTGATCTTTCGAGAGGGTTACCTTGGCCGCAAAAGGGTCATATTACATTCATCATCCTGATCATGCTCCTTAGGTGACCCGATATCACAATTATCCCCTGATCTTAACTGAACATGATGATGACGTCATTTTTTGCATTTTAATGAAGCCCGAATATGACGATGACGTCACCATCATTTTCCTTTCCTCAGCAGCAGAGTCATATTTCACATCCTCCTATTTTCCTTCATGATGATGATGATGATGATGTTGTTCTTTTCTCCAATATACTGAAGCGAAACATCCTGATGACGTCATCTGGACCTTTAGAAGGGAGAGCATCATATTTCCAGAATATCATGATAATGAAGTGAATATCGACCAACATGTTTTTTTTTTTGACACGCCGATAGCGATAGTCATGCCGATGGGCGGGAAATGAGGCGGTGGAATTTTAAAGTGTTTTTTTTGGCGCCTGTGGCATTTTCCCGGTCAGTGATAGTTGACCCGATGAATTTTGAGCAGTCTGAACGCATTTTGGGCGCGTTTGAGGAGTATTCTGGATATGATTTCCATAATCTTGCGCAGTCACCTGGGTTTAAATGGTTATTTTAATTTCATGCTGTTTATGTGATAAATGAAATACTTATTGCTTGTCTTGTCTTGCAGGCTTGCAGTTGAGGAAGCAGCTGGAAAGTCAACACAGTGACCTCATAGAGGAAGAAAATCTGATCTCAGGAGCAGGAAGATAAGGATGAAGTGCGAAAAAGTCAAGGCCATTCAAGTGAAGAACAAGGTTGCAGCTGAGAGTATTATCACAACAGACAAACAAGAGTTATTGCTAAGCTGCCGGAACTTCTCAGAAGGGGCAATATTTCGCCCAGATTTGACACTGCTCAGAGATATTTTGAAGAACTGGTTCACCTGTATTTATTGCTGTAACCAGGGGTTTGAACCAGGGGTTTAGTTAGGTTTTGCTGTAGTGAGGACAATCAGAATGTCTTTATATTGTGCCTCCCTACACTGTAATACTTTACAACAGGGATTCTAGGAAAACACAGCAAGTTAGGTTAGCATAGTTTAGAATTAGAAGAAGGAGGTCGCTTGTTTGTCTGCAGTAAGGTGCGCGTGGAATGTCTGGCTGCCTTACTGTATCTGTAAAACTTGTAAGTTCTCTGTAGTATGATCAATGAAACTAAGAGTCATTCCTACATTGTAAATCATGTATGACTATTCGTTTCTAATACAATAGAATCTGGAGTTCTGCATCTATCTTCTGAGTGTTCTCCTGCCCTTCTTTGTGTTTTGAAATATTTTCTTTGAGAGCTTGCAATTTTAAATGTATGTTTGTGAAAATGCTCAGAACTTACATTTAAGGTTTTTACTGTGGATTTGATCAAATTACTGTGGTATTTACATAGTGCATAACAGAAACAATTAGATCCTTCGGTAGATTAAATGAAGTATAGATTAGATCTTTCTAACTTTTCCCAACCCATCTGAAATATTTAGCTGAAAACGTAGAAATCTAAAGGAAATTGTCTCAAATTTGAAGAAGCATGCATAACAGAGCTATAAGTAGACAGTTTTCATAAACAGATACAGAAGAAAGCTGCAAAAAATTCAAGAAAACCATCTAAAACTTGCAGCACAGTAACACTTTTATGCAAAGGAATGAAAAGTATTGGCATATCTCATGATCTTTTTGCATATTCTTAGTCTAGTAAACCACCAAACAAACCTAAACTACGTAAGGCCCCTTGAACATTACAGCTTCACATTCACCAACTGAACTTGACCAACCGAACCATTGTAGACTTGGGATTAGTTGAATCTCAAATGATTCCTTCTTATCTTTCAAGTATAGTTTCAGTTCATTATATGTGAATTTTAACTTATTGTTATGATTGCATCAAAACAGTCATCAACAAAAACATTGTGAGCTAATTGTGGAAAAATTTAGTGTGCATGCATTATTAAAGAATTTAAAGATAAGATTGTACCTAAATGAATTTAAAGATGTCCAAATTAGTACAACATCCCCATAAGGACTCCACTTAACATTTCATACCCATGTTCAAGTTGTAGGAATGTACATACATTATTGTCTAAAAAATATTATATATCTATGTTTGCTTAGAATATTCCATGAGTTATGATATTGAATCATCATAATTTGTCGAATCCTAATCTAAACATAATTGAGAGATGACTAAATAAAATAATTTTGGCCTAGTACTAGCTAGACTAGTACCTTCTCTATTAGGCAACAAAGTTACAATCTACAACCTAAAAAGGAGGATACATCTATCGAGCATAAATGGAGCTAGATGTTTAAATACATAGATCTATCATTTAAATAACACTTCATACAACTATAAATACTTAATAATTAATCCATGTTAGTACTACAAATACCAACATAAAATAATGGAGATACATAACAAAGGATTTGGAACACATTAGAAATTTTAAAATATTCATCAAAATCTTGTTACATTTACACCAACAAATGTGGATATAGATAATCCACAAATAATTTTGATCATCCATTGAATCATTACAATTTTTTGAGGAGAAATTTATTTAAATGTATTGTGGTTATTAAATATATTTTCCTATGATTAAAAAATAAATAATTTCCCTTTAGAGACTAAAATTATATCATTTGACGCCTTAGGACCAAAGTAAGATACTTATAGCTAAGCATTTGTTGCAATAACCAATCCTTGTTACATTCATGTATTCTATTCTAGAAAGCTATTAGGGTCATATAATTCTTCTTTCTTCCAATCAAGGAATTTAATGCACTAGCATAACCTCCTAGTGTGAAATTATCCTTAGATATATAGTGCTAAGAAACTTGGGGTAGTTATAACATCCTTCCCATATTTAGAGAATATATTTATACCTAAATATATAATTGATGTATCTCCAACTTCATTTCTAGAATTTGCATTCTTATACCCATTTTCAAATTCCTTAGGCTTTGCATGTATGTATATGCCTTTGTTGAGCTCAATATCATTTTGATAGGATATAGATGATTCTACACACCCATTAGTGTCAATATAATCATTAATTTCATATTTGAAAAGGTGGGGGAGGTAGGTGGTGTATTACATTTAAATAGTGAGGATCCATAAAAACTCATGCCTAAATAATGCTGAAATGGTAAAAATACATCTTAGCTCAGCTTAACGGTTGGGATCTTAAGAATTCTTATATGAGGATGTTGGAGGTGCAAGAGATGTATAGGGGACTATGGAATCAAACTTCAAGATCTAAAAATACAAGGGATATGAAGTTATTAAAAATCTTAAAGGTCAATGGGAGGAATACATGAGCTAAGTAGTAAGGAACATGAATACCTAATATTGATGGGAAACTAAATGAGATTGGGGCTTAGAGAGATTTGATACTAGTTATGTTAGGGAAGCAGAAGAGGAATTATGAATTGGGATTGCTACTTGTAGTATATAAGGTTTGGTGAATGTTCAAAGGTTTGGTCCAAGTAACATAAAGTTGACAAGAAGTGGGAAAAATAGAAGTGAGGAGAAAAGAAAGAAGAGATATACCTATTGGAAACAAGGTGGATAACTGAGAGGGGGGTGAATCAGTTATCTTAATTATTCAACTTTCTTTTCTTCTTTAACAATTAGTGCAGTATCAAAACATATGAGCATACATGAACATGAGAGCAGAAGAGAAATCAACACACATAACAAAAGGATTTTTACGTGGAAAACCCTGTTAAGGGAAAAACCACGGGGTGACTAACCCAAGATTGTATTCTCTATTAAAAGAATAGAAGTACAAAATGGCACTTGCCAATTAGGGCTCACTGCCCGAGCACACTACTCACAAGAGGCTCACTGCCTACAAGAGACTCATTGTCTACAAGGTATTAAGAAAGTAACCAGGTGTTTGAACTGATCAAAGATATCCACATATGTTGAGGTTCAGTTCCAGTTAGGCTTAATAAACTAATCTACTGCACTTCATTCTTCCTCTGCTTTAGTGTTGTTGTTCTGTCACATACCAGACTTGTATTATTGCTTCCACACCTATCTCTGCCTTTCTTTGCACATTATCACACACCACACACACCTTCACATCAAAATCCATCTGGTATATATATCCACACCAAGGATTTCAACATCATTCTAGTTGGCATCCGGAATACTCAAGATTTTCCCAAAATCTGGTCTATCGGTTGAATCCATGCTTACTAAGCGATGCGTATCAAAAAGATAGTTATAGGAGTCATCAATCATGTCAGTCAACCATGAATGATCCCTCAAGAAACTTGATCACCATCAATTTCTTATCCGGATTAAGGTCTGATGCTCTGTTAGTCAGTTCTTCCTCAGTCTACTCTGCCAAACAGGAACCCAACACTTAGGTGCTCATATCTTTTCACTCTTTCATCACCGGAGGCTCAATCTCTAAAGTGTAGCAGTCATGGTACTCCTCTTGACTTCCCCAATTCTGTACTTTGTTGAGATACTTCCTCTGAGAGATCCAGACATGACTGTCAAACCTTGCTGCATCCTCTATTCTTGTTCACTGGACCAAAACACTCTTTAATCTAACTTCTGGTATACTCATACTATGTGTTATGGATGAGTGGGATGGAATTTATTGCCATCAATGACAACACCCATGAAGCCACATAGTGTCTCTTGTCATTTGATGTTTGAAGATCCTTTTTAAGAGTGTCTATTTGATTCTCAAGCTGTTCTTCATTATCTCTAGCATCTTCAAGATCAAATTCTAGATGCCTGATTATTCTATCCATTTTTGTGGTAGTCTTTTGACTTCTCCTTGAGAGATTATTTTAGATTATCTTCAATTTTTCTTTTCTCTTCAATTTCTTGGGTGAATTTCATAACCCCTTATTCCATTTCATGTCTCACCATAATGACCTCTTTTGATAGCTTCTCACATAACTTGTTTTTCTCATTCAGATCTTCATTAGTATCATTGGCTTCACTTTGATTTGCTAATTGTTGAAGTAGTTCCTTTCTCTTTTTCACAGAGATACTCAATTTTTCTTTGAGTTCATTTATGAAATCATCAGCTTGTTTGAGTCTTTCCCTTAGGTTATTGACTTCAGAGTGAGATTTCTCAAGATCATCTAGGGTAGACTGAAGTTGTTCCCTCATACCATACATATCCATTGAGATTCCCAGATCTTCCTCAAGCTATTAGGCTCTATTTGGAGGAACTTAGCTATGATACCAATTGTTGGAAACAAGGTAGATAACTGAGAGGGGGGGTGAATCAGTTATCTTAATTATTTAACTTTCTTTTCTTCTTTAACAATTAGTGCAGTATCAAAACATATGAGCATACATGAACATGAGAGCAAAAGAGAAATCAACACACATAACAGAAGGATTTTTACGTGGAAAACCCTGTTAAGGGAAAGACCACGGGGTGACTAACCCAAGATTGTATTCTCTATTAAAAGAATAGAAGTACAAAATGGAACTTGCCAATTAGGGCTCACTGCCCGAGCACACTGCTCACAAGAGGCTCACTGCCTACAAGAGATTCACTATCTACAAGGTATTAAGAAAGTAACTAGGTGTTTGAACTGATCAGATGCATCCACATATGCTGAGGTTTAGTTCTGGTTAGGCTTAATAAACTGATCTACTGCACTTCATTCTTCCTCTGCTTTAATGTTGTTGTTCTGTCACATACCAGACTTGTATTATTTCTTCCACACCTATCTATTCCTTTCTTCGCACATTGTCACACACCACACACACCTTCACATCAAAATCCATCTGGTATATATATCCGCACCAAGGATTTCAACATCATTCTTGTTGACATCCAGAATACTCAAGATTTTCCCTAACTCTAGTTTGTTGACTGAATCCATGCTTACTAAGTGATGTGTATCAAAAAGATAGTTATAGGAGTCATCAATCATGTTGGCCAACCATGAATGATCCCTCAAGAAACTTGATCACCATCAATTTCTTATCCAGATTAAGGTCTGATGCTCTGCCAATTAGTTATTCCTCAGTCTACTCTACCAAATAGCAACCCAACACTTAGGTGCTCATATCTTTTCACTCTTTCATCACTGAAGGCTCAATCTCTAGAGTGTAGCAGTCATGGTACTCCTCTTGACTTCCCCAAGTCTGAACTTTGCTGAGATACTTCCTCTGAGAGATTTGGACCTGACTGTCAGACCTTGCTGCATGCTCTGTTCTTGTTCACCGGACTAAAACACTCTTCAATCTAGCTTTCGGTATAGGCATACTATGTGCTGCGGATGAGTGGGATGGCCTTTGTTGCCATTAATGACAACACCCATGAAGCCACACAGTATCTCTTACCAACAATACCATTATGCAAATACCTAAAACCATAGTAGTTAAGAAGGGGAAAGATAGAGGTCCAAGAAATATAATTTAATCTAACCAAATAGTTAGGTAAATAAAATCATGTACCCCAATGACATTTTACTATACATAGTTCGATAACTTGTTCAAGAATTATGTGACATGTATTTAAGAATTGTGACAATTATTAATTATAGGTCCTAAGAGGGGTTTTGTGGTTTAGGGTTTTAAGTTTAGCTTTTGTGGTTTAAGGTTTAGGTTTTAGGGTTTAGGGTTTAGGGTTTAGGGTTTTAGGTTTAGGCTTTAGGGTTTAGGTCCTAGGGTTAAGGGTTAAGGGTTTTAGGTTTAGGTTTTAGGGTTTAGATCCTAGGGTTAAGGGTTTTAGTTTTTAGGTCTAAGTTTTTTGGAACCTAGGGTTTAGGGTTTTGATTTCTAAGTCTAGGTTTTGTGTGGTTTAGGGTTAAATTAGTTAAATTAGGTATAAATTTTGTGGTTTTCAATTTAGAATTTAAGGTTTCTCATTTGCATTGATGATTTTGTTTCCAAATACAATTCTAAAATATAAATTAAACAATCTAATTACAAACAAAATAAAAAAAACACTAAACTACAATTACAAACAAAAAATGCATGATATAAAGCCAAAAAATGTAGAATTTAACCAACCTAATGGTTGCTTGTATCAACGGGAGGAGGTGGAAACTAAAGATGGGATGGTATTGGTCCTTAAAATGCATACACATAAGCCTCTGTCATTTTCCTCTCAACCAAATTCGTAGGAAGAAATGAAAATGATAGTCATTTATTTAAAAAAATAAATACCTTTAAGAAATGCATACGCATTATATAATGCATATGCATTCCTTAGTGCATACCCAAAGCATAATGCATACGTGTTTGGATTTAGGATTGGGTACCTGTAGCTAAGCGCATACACATTTTTTCAATAATGCATACATATTTCTTGTGAGATATTTTTTTGTCTGAAACTTCCCCTCTTCATGAACCCAACTTCTTGTTTTTACCCATAGGGAGAGGGAGAGAGGGGGGACTGGGATAGACAAAGGGATAGATAGAGGGAGAAAGATAGATAAAGAGAGAGATAGAGAGGAAAAGTTATAGAGATAGAGAGAGAGAGAGAGAGGTAGAGAGGGATATGTTAAGAGATACAGATATAGGGAGAGATAGAGAGAGTGAAAGAGTTGAAGAGATGGAGAGAGATAGGGAGAGAGATTGAGAGGTAGAGAGATGGGGAGAGAGATAGAGATAGGGAGATAGAGATAGAGAGAAAGAGGGATAGAGATAGAAAGAGTGTTGAACATAGAGAATACTGAGAGGAGGGGTGAATCAATATTCTCCAAAACCACTTTGTTTATTGTTCCTTAATCCAATCACCAAATTCAACAACATGAAAGCAGAATAAACATAAGAACAACAACCATAAAGACATAACATATAGACTCCAAGATTTACATGGGAAACCCTAAAAGGGAAAAACTATGGTGAGTGTTAGCTCACAATATATTATGATAGCACAATACCGAATTACAAGAAGGATCACTACCTCATTGCCTAGGGCTCACTTCCCTATGAAAAAGTGCTCACTACACAAAGGCTCACTGCCAAGAGAAAAGGAAGATAGAAGAAGGATTGGATCACTACCAAGAGATGAACTATTGTAAATGCATCTACCATATGCTGGATCACAGTTCCATTGAAGGATCAATATACAGATTCAAAGGTCTTCATCTAATCTATCCTACTTCTCAACTCACCTACATGTACTCTGTTTTCTTTTTCTGCTCTACACTTTGCTTCATAATCTTTCACACTTTGATTTTGCACATTACACCACACAAACACTACATCACTCAATACCTTAATCCATCAAGTATTTATATCTGCAACAAGATTCATCTCATAAACAAGTCAGCAAGCTAGACATGAAGCATGTATACAATGTATTCTACCTTGTTGACTTGATCAAGTGTGTAAATAGTAATGCAGACCAAACCAAGTTACATATAATGATCTTCATATAGGTTGACACTAGTTATACAACCACTTAGATTTATTATTCAAACAATATATCTTCTCCGCATAAAGATCTAACAGCCTGTCAGCTTGTCTCTTAAGAACATGCTTGACCCAATTAATCTATCACATCAAAACTCTCACCGCAGACCACATGAAACTTAAGGATTCATAAACAGCATTCATTCTTGACCTCTAAGCATACCTCTAGAATTGCAAGACAAAATATGCAACTATTGAGAAATGCGGACCCTTTTTCTCAAGCACTGTGCATTGTTCCTATCTTAGTTCTGTTCACCCAGACATAGACTTTTCATAGTATGACTTCCAAAGGAAGTTAGGTCTTGATCATTAGAGTATATCATCATCAAATAGCTATGAACAACATACTTGAACTGCATATAATGATCTTCTACTATGGAGGCATACTAACCCAATCTCTGTCACTTACTTTGTGTATTATCCATAGTCATTTTAGCCTTCTAGACAAGAATACTTTAGTGTCTTGTTGCCAAACCAAGTTGGTCTTCTAGAGTAATGTCTCTTTGTCATGTTAGTAAAATCCCTTTGCCTTGTTTCCATCAATGACAACATCCAATCCTTCATTAGAGCAGTGTCTCTTGCCAACAATCTCCCCCTTTGGCATTGATGGCAACACTTAGTGAAAAATGCTTGTGTCTGCTCCCCTTACTTTGTATTTCTTCTCTCCTTTAGATGTTTCCCATTTTTCACTGGTCTTCTTCTCCCCCTTTGACATCAATGGCAAAGGTGTATGTTCAAAAAGTCAAAATTGTGTCAAAACTACAAATATGTCATACTCTACCGCATATGTACATACAATCTTCAACTTAATTAGTTGTAGGTGAAAGGATATCCTTATACACAATATTTAATTGTACAATCTCTTCATCCCACCTTTTTTTGGCTCTTTCCAAAATTTGAATGTGACCATTTATCAAAAAGACTGATTTTTCTACCTTTTGCACATTAGAGGGTGTATCAATTTGTGAAGCTACTTGTGTTTTTGTTGCAAGATTTGTCATGGTCTCAATTTTTAAACTTAATATCCTTCTTATAAAACACATTTTGTTTTTAATTTCTTCTTGTCCACTAAGTAGACAACTTATAATGTTTTGACTATTTTCAATTTGTGTTTCTATGCTGCTGATTGAGTCAAATGCTGGATCAAAGGTCCCAGAAATAATTGAGTTGAAGCTCCATGATTTTGACTTTCTCATCTATTTCCTTAGTGATTTCAGGCCAAGATAGAAAAAATTTATATATATCACATGCTTCCTTGATTGCATTTATCATATTCTTGGTACTGCTTTCTAACAAAGTTTTATCACTGTCTAACTTGGTTTTTGATACTGCTAATCTTTTGCCTTGATATTTCTTTTTTACCTTAATATTAGCAGACTTTTCAAAGGATTCAAAATGAGCACTTACAAAATATAAAAGGCCTTTTGAGATGAGCAGTTGATGATGCTAATATATCCTTTTGGTATGAGGGCATTAGCTTCTCTAGAATACCTGATGTCTCATTAATGAGTTCATTGTCCTGTATATATGTTCTCAACATTTCTTCCTGAGCCTTAGCTTGCACGATTGATACTAGTTTGAATTTCTCCACAGGAGACATAGAAGCTAGATTTATTGGTCCTTGTAGAGTCCTGGGTGAATTTGGAATCTGCACACTTTGTTGCTTTTCCAAAAACTTTCTAGCATAGTCAATTGAGATTTGGTCTGTAGCAGTGTCTCTTGCTACATATTAATCACTAAGTGTAACTTTCCTTCTTTTCTTTTCTTCTATTGTATTTTCTTTCTCTACTTTGATAGTGGCTTATGTACTGGATGAGATCCTTGTCCTTTTCTTGGGATTAGATACATGTTTTTCCTTTTCATCTTTTTCATTTTTTCTATCTGGAGTGTTTGACTTCCATTCCACCAAAGGTTTTAAGGATCTTGATTCTTCTGCTTTGGTTTTTACCCCACTTGATTGTTCATAAAAAATTTTCTATGAATGCTCATATTCCATAGATAATTCTTTGAATGCTCCAAACCTATCTTATTTGAGATCTTTTGGTTTCTTCAGTAGTTCATCAACTAATTCAATCAGGATATCTTCTGCAACTTCATACCCTAATGGAGGGACCCATGTAGTTTTTGGTTCCACAGCTTCCATGAAGCATTTGTCTTTGTTCACCATGAATACAATGTCATTTTCATATTTCATCACTACCTTTTCAGGTATCCGGACCCTACATAGCATTTTCTTTTGAAAGTTCATGAAGTATCCCCATAAAATTTCATTCTATCTGTCTGCATTTCCCAAACTCTGTAGGTGATTTCTTATTTGAGTTTCTACTAGTGTGTGATCAATCCAGACAATGCTTCCCAAGCCAGGTAGCTCTCTCAGGAAGCAGAAGAGTAGACAAGTAATCAAAGTTCCATATTTGAAGGGATAATTTGTCTCTTTTGTTCTTTTCAAGTTCTCCATTAATTCACTTTGGAGCAATTCACATAGGTTATAATCCGTATTATTTTTTACGATGTCATAAGCTTTGTATATAGCTAGTGTAGAAATATAATTTTTTGAGTGGGAAAAGTATACTTTGTATCCCATAATCATTTATGCAAATTTGACAGCTGGATCCTTAATATCATTCAGTGTGAGAGATTTCTTATCAAATTTGGCCCCTGTTAGCTGCATTACGAAATTGTTCTTAATTTTCTTTTCAACTGGAATCCTCCTAGAGGAACTCATGCCAATTACAGCTTTGATAGCTTCTTTAGTTATCATATATGGTTCATTGAGCCACAAAAAATCATCATGAATTCTTTTTAGAATGAACTTAACCCATGTATCGTTTGGGATCACAAGGAAATCCAACCAGGAGTCTAATTTCTTTTCTCCTAGAACTTTATATTCATCTTTCAACTCAACATCAATAGTAGTCAGTTCATCCAAGTATAATTTGCCAAGATTCATGTGATCATATTCCTCTAAGTTCGTATAAATATATGCCCTAACATTTTCCATGTACATAATTCCATGAAGAGTAATTGAAAATGCCCCTACAGAATCATTTCTAGTGGTTTGAAGAAATGTTTCTTGAACTTGGGGTGGGGCTTTTCCATTATCTTGATTAATTTGGGAGTAAACATATTTTGGAATAATTTAAACTACACAGAAGGGTTTTCAAGCTGTAAATACCTTTTCTGCCAAATTAGGTTTTTTCTTCACTTGAAATCAACTTGATTTGAATTGCTTTGGAAAAATCTATAGGCACTTGGATTCTTACTTTTAATTCCCCTCGACGCTTGAAAGGTGGAATACAAAGTGAATTATTTGTCAAATGAGCTACTTTTTATCTTCTGCAAGGATGACCTAGTTGTCATAAATGCCTCTATTAAAAACCTGTCAAACACATCTCTACAGAATGTAGTCTATTAGCATTGCTCTGCAATGTTCCACATTTGATCCTTTTCATCTAGAATTTCTTTCAAAAGATTTGTCATATGAATCCTTTCAACATATCTTTGTTCCAAATTCTAGCATTGACAATCTGGCTAGGGGATTAAGATTTTCATTGTAGCTCCCCCTAAGCCAGAGCTCACAAATTCACTTCCTGGAGGAAGTATTTGCACCAGATGCTCATGCAGATCCATCCTTGACTTTGATCACATCCTTCTTGATCCAGATCTTACCTATTTATTTCTTAGTTTCAACAAGATCAACTTTTTCCTTTCCCTTATCATTCCTTTGCTCTATTTTCCTTTCTTTAGCATAGTAGTTTCTTTTCACATTCTTGCTTCTGTAAAATCTTGCAACATATCCAAACTTGTTGCAATTGTAGCATACCATATTCCTTTGTCCTTCATTCCTTCTATTATTTAGATTTGATCTGCATTGATTAGCCATGTGTCCAAATCTATTGCAAGAAAAACACTTTCCATTAAATGATTGAGAATTCCTTGCATTGTAAAAAAAAATTCTTACCAGACCTCTGCATTCATTTGATCTATGACCAATTTTCTTGCAATTGAAACAATGACCAGAAAATGATGGAATATTTTGATTTATTCTACTTCTACACTGAGTAGGCTTATGACCCAACTTATTGCAATTAAAAAAATGGTGATTGAAAGATGGGTACCTTTGAGCATTTGGTTGTCTAACCGGAGGTCTTCTAGGTCTTCTTCTTTGATTCCTGAATTGGTTGCCTTTGTTTTTCTTCAACTGAAAGTTTTCTTGACTTGATTTAAAACTTTCTCCTTTCTCAAATCCTAAGCCTTGCTTGTCATTTGAACTCTTCTGACTTGCAATTAACTCCTCAAGCTTTGCAGAGCTTATCTTAAACTTTTCGTCATAGCTCTTAGCTTTTTCCAAGTCTATTTTTAGTCTCACAACTTCTTTTTCTAGTTTGGCACATTCTTCTATCTTGCTTTTTACCATCAGATTTAGATCTTCTACTTTAGCTCTTTCTATAACTTCCACTTTCAAATCATCCAAGGTTTCATTTGCTGGTATCAATTGTTCACTAGCATCTCTATATTTTTCTTTGAATTTCTTGACTTGTTCTTTTAGATTTAGAATGCATTCATCAGCTTCTTGTATGTTGTCCTTCAAATCCCTAATTTCTGCTTCAAAATTTTCAAGATCAATAAGAGATGCTTCTAGTTCAACATTGTTTGAGAAATTTCCAAATCTTCTAGCTATCATGAGTGAGCTCTCTCAGATCTTCCTCAAGTTGTTAGGCTTCTTCCAAGGAACCTTGCTCTGATACCAATTGTTGAACATAGAGAATACTGAGAGGGGGGGTGAATCAGTATTCTCCAAAACCACTTTGTTTGTTGTTCCTTAATCCAATTACCAAATTCAACAACATGAAAGTAGAATAAACATGAGAACAACAACCATAAAGACATAACACATAGACTCCAAGATTTTTATGTAGAAAACCCAAAAGGGGAAAAACCATGGTGAGTGTTATCTCACAATATATTATGATAGCACAATATAGAATTACAAGAAGACTCACTGCCCAAGGCTCACTGCCCTATGAAGAAGTGCTCACTGCACAAAGGCTCACTGCCAAGAGAAAAGGAAGATAGAAGAAGGATTGGCTCACTACCAAGAGATGAACTATTGTAAATGTATCTACCATATGCTGGATCATAGTTCCATTGAAGGCTCAATATACAAATTCAAAGGTCTTCATCTAATCTACCCTACTTCTCAACTCACCTACATGTACTCTGTTTTCTTTTGTTGCTCTTTCACACTTTGAATTTGCATATTATGCCACACACACAATACATCACTCAATACCTTAATCCATCAAGTATTTATATCCGCAACAAGATTCATCTCAGAAACAAGTCGGTAAGCCAGACATGAAGTGTGAATATAATGTATTCTACCTTGTTAGCTTGATCAATTGTGGAAACAATAATGCAAACCAAACCAAACATATAATAATCTTCATATAGGTCGGCACTAGTCATACAACCACTTAGATTTATTATTCAAACAATATATCTTCTCCGCTTAAAGATCTAACAGCCTGTCGACTTGTCTCTTAAGAACATGGTTGACCCAATTCATCTATCACATCAAAACTCTCACTACAGACCATAGGAGACTCAAGGATTCATAACCAACATTCATTCTTGACCTCTAACCATACATCTAGAACCACAAGATAAAATATGCAACTACGGAGAAATGCGGAACCTTTTTCTGAGGCACTGTGCATTGTTCCTATCTTAGTTCTGTTCACCCAGACTTAGACTTTTCATAGTATGACTTCTAGAGGAAGTAGGGTCTTGATCATTGGAACATATCATCATCAAATAGATATGAACAACATACCTAAACCACATATAATGATCTTCTACTATGGAGGCATACTGACCCAATCTCTATCACTTGCTCTGTGTACTGTCCATACTTAGTCATTTTAGCCTTCTAGACTAGAATACTTTAGTGTCTTGTTGCCGAACCAAGTTGCTCTTATGGAGTAATCTCTCTTTGTCATGTTAGTGAAATCCCTTTTCCTTTCTACCATCAATGACAACATGCAATCCGTCATCAGAGCAGCGTCTCTTGCCAACAAAGAGATAGCTAGATAGAGGAAGGATAGAGAGATAGGGGGAGGATAGAGATAGAGAGATAGAGGATAGATAGAAAGAGACTGTCCCATATAGATACAAGGTTACATTTGTCCCTCCTAGTAGACAAGTTCTATTTCACCAACCACATGTAGATTTGAGTCTAGGGATTATCATGGACCATCACTTGACTACCTATTTGATGCACTACATGCATATTTACAATAGATCTTATGTGATTGCATGACATCCTAGACCATGAGTTTGGCGCAAACTTTAAGAAGGTTATGATTTATAGGAGTCTAATATCAATATCCTCCTTTCAGGTGTTGAAATGTAATTATAGTTATTTCTTTTATCTAACATGCTCTCCAATATCTCTACAAAATTGAATGGTGATTTGTAGATAAATTATTCATAGGACAATTCCAATATCAAGGTGGGAAAGAGTTTTCCTCACTAAACCCAACTAGAAATCAAATCTCTCCACAACCTTACGGAAGATGCTCCAATTTCCAAGACTAGCCTTAGGAACTAACACTATATGTGTAAACAAGATAGTGGTCATTCTTGTGACCCAAGCAATAAAAGAGAATCCTATTCTAGAGGATTAACACTTCCACTTGTACAATATGAAACTAGACTACAAATTGAGCCATAAATTTGATCATTATCTTTACACCAAGAAGATTGAGTAGGCTAAGGAAATGATGACATGGTATTATACAAATATTCAAGCATGGTGGTGTTATCAATGCAAAATCAACTAGTAATGACTCTTATCTATGAACATGTGATGGATAAAGAGATCAACCACCTCTTTAATTAGTAGGCCAAAGAAAAAGAAGCATAAGGGATCTCAACTCTACCATCCTTTGACTCTAAACCTAAAGGAAACACCAACAACAAAACAAACAAGCATCTAGAGTTATAAGGAGAAGCAAGAGCCATATGGCCTAAAACTTGCCTTACCAGGGTTTCTTTTGTAGGAACTATAAATTGAGCTATGAGTATCCCAATCAGTAAGTACCAAACTCACCCTTCTTAGTGTAAATGTTGTAAATAATATATAGATATTCTAACCTCCTTGTAAATCCACCCTCTCTCTCTCATAATTTAAATATTCCCAAAGACATGATTATTTCTGTTAAAAACATTATTAATTCTTCTTTTGATGACTGATCTCAAGGCCCCCTCCCTAAAAAGGAAGAGGCTCCCTTTGCATGGTCTATTACCCATCCCCATGTTCCCCTTCCATCCCTAGTAGTTAGAATTGTTTCCTCCTCCCTCTCTCATTAGTTTTATGCTTCACAATAATTTTTTATAATATTTTCTTCCTTCTGCCCCTAATGAGTAACTTATTCCCATTGAGTTCATTCTATCCTCTTCTCAAAACCCTCATTTTTAGACCATTTCAAGTATGAAAGTGTTCACTTGGATATGAAGGCTTGTAATGAGTCTTCATTGGATGAACCCTCTTCCCCACCCCCTAATGTAATCCCCCTAAATTAGAACCCCACTCCCTTATCCAAGTTTCCCCATCCATGAATTCATCCCTTGTCTCCCCTTTCTATGTCATTGTATTCTAAGACCAACATCACTCCATACAACCACCCAACAAAGGATCCTTTTTTTCTCTCTAGTCATGTATCAACATTTCATGACCATAAAATATTTTAGCCAAAGGGTTGATAATGCTCTTAGATTTCTTCCCACATTGAAAGAAAAGACATGCTACTTGGTAGGAGAAAGCTAGTGAAATTTAAAACAATCTATACACTACTTAATAGCAATCATTGACAAATGTAGAGATCATAGATTGTTTCAATGCATCCAAGATGAGTCCCCAAGTGATCATCTACACCAATATCACCAAATACTATATAAATACTCTCTTCATATCTCAAGAAAGAAAAAATGACTTCCTAGCATGTGCCAATGAGTTCGTCCATGAAGGCTAATGTACCTCTTGGGCTCACACAAGTAGTTCTATGCTATCAGTTAATGCTTACCAAGAACCACTAACCCATGATGCGTAGGAAGTAGTTCCTCTACAAAACCTTCCTAGTTTTTGTAAGCGGAAAGACTTCACCAACCTCATCTATCCTTTAACATCATTTGAAGTAGAGATCAATTTCACCATTAGTTGATACTAATATTTGTCATTTTCTATCTCTATCAATCTCGTTATCAAGATCAATTTGCTTAAGTAATTGCCTCTCTATGTTTAGTTAAGGGAGAGAAAGAGATGTTGTGAAAGAGCAGAAGAGAGGACGATAGAGAGACCAAAAGATTTAAGAAACATGATCATGTTTTAAACCAGATAAAATGTTGACTAAGTAAAAAGTTATATCACGTGATTTCTAGCCCACATGATTTGTTTTATTCCTTGTTATGTACTTTTTCCAACATGCAAAGAGACTTTTGATGCTTTTGAAGTTCTCCAATGATTATTAAAAAAAATTGGTTCACTTTTTTTTCTTGTTTCGTGTAGAGTAAAAAATCTACATTTTGAATACATGTTTGGTTTGTGGTAAGATTCATTTTGTTTTCGAGGGGTAGAGGCATCAATAGAAATAATATTTGAGCCAATGAAAAACATCATGACTTATATATGTTTCCATAAAGTAAATTTTATTTTGAGTTAGCATAGTGGATTCCATGTGTCACATTGGCACGTCCCAGAGCCATAGGGATTCTGACATCTCTTTCTTGCTACGCCATTGGTTGAGGGTTTCCACGTGACCTTTTGCATCATTGTTGACTAACAGAATCAACACAATTGAAGAGAGGCTAGTGGATTCCACATGTTGCCTCTGCGTACCTTTTTGAGGGTTTTAGTTTTGAAAGTTTCCTTCATTGTGCCATTGGTTGACTAGAGACACGCAACACCTCCGTGCATCATTCTAATTTGGACATGAGAGTGACGCACAAGTCTAGCAGACCCCTTTTTGGTTCAAGACATGTCAAGTTTTTTAGGAGTTCTAGTGGGACCTAGTGGATATTGGCCGAAGACTGACACATGGAATCACCCTGCATCTTCGAAGGGAAACTTTTCTAATAGTTCCTTCTTGTTGAGCCATTGGCTGAGCCTATCCATGTGTCAATTTCTTTTTCATGCAAATTCATAGAAGTCAATCAAATTAATGAGTCTCTTCAAGAGGCAGTTCAAGCTGTAGCTCTCAGTTTTTCTATGCTTTATTTTAGTTAGTTTCTAGTTTCGTTGTTGTCTCCGCTCATTAGTTTGTATAAGAGCAAGATTTGTATCTTGTTTTAGGGTTGGAAAAATTATTCAATACAACATTAAAAGACTTAAGTCTTCATGGGTGTTTCTCTAAAATGATTTGAATATTGTTGTTTAGGGGAAAATTGGATTTGTTAATGTTTTAGATTTTAGATGTTTAAATCCACCTCTCCACTAAACATTGAAGGCTCTAGGGTCAAGTGGCGAGCACTATCATACCCTAGGTCACTTACAAATGTAGGGAAACTTGGATTAGGGAATTTAATTATTAATTTTCCTTCTCTTATGCCTAATTAACCATTAAAACCTTAATTATGTGAATATGACAATAAATTGACGAATGACAAAAAAAGCTCTTGCAGATAGGAGTAAAATACCAAATCATAGAGTACCTATTTTTAGGGTTCTGAACTAGAATAGTTGAGGACATTGGAGTGGGTACCCAAGTCCAAGGTACCAGTTTCTTCATGGGATCTAGACCTCCTTCCGACACTAATCAGCCTTGTAACTTTTGTTTCCTAAAACTCAGATGCGGAGGACACTAGAGCAAGCGCCAAAGTCCTAGAAGTGCTCCTGTATCCTGTTTTTCTTCAGATCCTAAATCCTTGATGCCTGCCAATCCTTCCTGCAACTCCACTTTTCCCAAATGTGACACCTGTAATCTGCAATCACAAGACTTGGTTTGGGGGTTATGGTGTTTAGAGGCTTGCCTCAGTTAAGCCCCGGAGGACACTTAAGTATCTGAACACCATTGTCAGATAAAGAGTGCATGCCCTTATGAGGCAGAGGCAAAAACCAAAGGAATCAATGATGAAAACATAATATTATGTCACCTTGTAGTGAAAGATATCATGGGAGGAAGAAGCTCTTCATTCCATGATGAAGTGGATGCTCAAATCTACAAACAAACTCATAAACCACACAAGTCTGCTCTTGCAACATAATGAAAGCCTTGAATCACCTTGAGAATGCCTAAAGTTCACAATGATCATCTAGTTTACAAATGAATGCCTAAGCATGCTTATATATGCAACTACAAGCACTCCCACCAAGATTTTAAAATCAAAACTTACCGTGTCAGCAAAAAGACCAAATAACGGTCACAAACCGACACCTGGAAATTAGGGCTACCCCAAAATAGGGCAGGACTAGGGCATGGGCGCCCAAGTCCTCCCCACTATTTTAGGTAGGGTACAGCTCAAGGGATCCTCCTAGGTCCACTTTGCCATGAAACCTAGCCCTCATTCCATTGGGATGCCAAAATATGAACTAAGATGTCCTAAATGCATGCTAAAGACCCAAGAGCTAAACCTTATGAGGGCAAAACCCCCAAAGGGACATTTTCTGACATTACAATTGTGTATCTATGCATAATTTTGGCCTTGTATGCTTTGTTCTCCTTTCACCAATGAAGAGAGATAATGTTTTATGCTAATTCATGAGTCTCTAATTTGTTGCATTCATAATATTGTGGCTTATTTGATTTGTTACTAGTAATGATATATAATCTTCTATGAAATCATGCATTTATGCTCCTTGAATAGTTATCATTCATTCTGTTGTTATTAGTAACTAAAAATAGTGATTTTTTTCCTTCATTATAATCTGAATCCATTATGGTGCATTACCTTAGTGTAGTTTCCAATTCACAATATTTTAGATTCAACATTCTCCCCCTTTTCCCAAACAATAAAGAATCATAGAAGAGACAACTTCTATAAAGTTTGGAGGTTATCTCAAAAGAAAGTCCCACATTTCAAGATTTTCCATTGTTGGTGGTTTTATGCAGATTTTTACTATCAATAGTATTTGGCATACCTGGTGGGACACTATAAATTGCCTGATTGGAGACTCGTTTGCATGCACCAAGGGCCTATCATGAGGAGTCGCTCAACAAATAACTCAGGACTGCTAGCTCTACTATTAGTAACTGTCACTCATAGAAGAACTGTAGCAGGCACATCAACAATATAGATGGCTCAACTGGCACCCCCAAGGAATTTTGTTTATTGGAACAATGGTAGTGCATTGATTCCTTTGACACCTCCAGATACCTGGGATCCTATTCTAGCAAATGCTTTAAAAGTGCTCCCAAAGTTTACAAGAGAAGATTTCAAGACTCCTAAGGAACATTTGTGAGATGAGGTAGATGAATGCACAGTGCACTATGTAACAGACTAGAGTGTGGCTCTGCAATTGCTTGTGGCATCATTTAAAGGAAGAACTTTAGACTAGTATCGATCTCTTCAACCGAGTTCAATTAATACATGGGATTAGCTAGGAGATTTATTTTTTGCTAGATTCAAAGAGAAAGGAGACAGATCCTCCCTACTGCAACAACTAATTACCATCAGAAGAGCTCCTCAGGAGGCCATAATAGACTTTAATACTAGACTATAGAAGACATGGTAGAGAATCCAGTAATAGCCCAACCCCCAGCAGGTATGGCCATTGTGTTTTATCTAAAGGCTTTAAATTATGATATAGCAGTCATGATTTAATAATTGGGAGGGCAAACTCTTCTTGATGCATATGACATAGCTATATTGGCTGAAAATAATCTGATAGATGTCAGGAAACTTTATCCAAGACCTCCTCTGCATGTGTTTCTAGAGCTGTCCATATCTGCTCAAGTAGAACTACCCAATCCTCTGCAACCTAACCCTTCCATGTACATTTACCCAATAACCTAGGCCTCACTAGTCCCAACACCTGTGCCTCAGGGATATGAAATGAAAGACATGAAAAACATCTTGTGAAGTTTTTCAAATGAGGTTATAAATCTCAAAAGGAAACAAACCAACTACCATAGGCCCCTTACCAAGGTTTCGAAGGAAATAGGTCGCCTTACTAGTCTAATCACTATCAAGGGAACCAAAGGCTAGGATTGCCGCAACCATTAAATTAAATTGTCCCGATTCTAACACCATTACAAGTTGTCACACCCAATCCTCATTCAGAGTTGATCGTAGGCCAGAACAATTTGGTGGAAGACTCAAATACTTGGCATTTTCCTTGCAACAATACTCACATGCCTAAAGATTATCCTAGAAGGAATTTACAAAAGAGAATAGTAGAGCAGAGAAGATAAGTGACACAAGCACTAACTAGGTGTAATAGAAAGACCAATCACTTGGCATGCCGAATGAGGTTCTGATGGCTCAGATGCAAGGAATGTCCATCAAGAAAAAAGCTAAATTTGCCCCAGAGCATGCACTTTTCTCATGGATAGAAGAAGAGGAGGTAATCTTTGCAAATGAGGATTCTACTTGAAAGGCTCCTCATGTACAATCTGACTATTATACTCATTCTGAAAGGAGAGTTGTTGAAGCCCCAGTGAACATGACGCACCCTCAGGTTACTTTTAGGAAGAGTACTATATTTCAAGCCACTTAGCCATCAATACAGAAACAAAGCATCAACTCCACAGTGGTGCCAAATAATGGTACCATGACTCAACGAGTTGAGAGAGCAAAATTCCATAGATTTTTCTAGAGATTACCAATGTCAGGCCTGTTAAATGTAGTAGAACAGTTGAAAAGAGCTCATGCCAATGTTACCCTATTAGATGTATTGTCAATTCTAGAACAAAGACTTTGTTACAAAATACATCAAGCCCAAGAGATGTTGGGAGAAGTAAGGAAGTGATCATAGAAAAGGCCCCCTAGCAAGATCCAATGGTCTCCCTAGTGGTTCCTATTGCAAATACGGTTACCATTGTACCAAAAGACTGACCTGTTAATGCCTGATACAAAGGCCAGAGTTATTGAATCTATGGGAGGTGGTTAAGCTATGTCACGAACCCAAGTGATGCGTTGCACAACACAAGGAGACCAAGGGCACACACCTTGCAATAATTCCCCCCAGTGCAAGCGAGGGGTTCAAACTCGTGACCCAGGCTTTGATACCAATTGTTACAAAGATAGTTGTTGTTGCACCAAAGGACCGACCTGCTAATGCTCGATACAATGGCCAGAGTTATTGAATCCATGGGAGGCAGTTAAGCCTTGTCATGAACTCAAGCAATGCGTTTCATAGCACAAGGAGACCAAGGGCGCACACCTTGCAACAATTCCAAAGGCAGAAGGAGGTAAGGTTAAGCCTACTCCTTTTTATTTAACTCTAATAATAGGAAAAACATTGTTGCATAATTCCATGATAGAATCAAGTGCAAGTGGCACTGTCATGCCTAAGAAAATAGCTGACACTCTCAAACTTAAATATGATCCTATGGAGAAAAGAGTGATGCAAATGGATGGGAAAAAGTGCAAATAGTGGGTTCCTAAAGGAACTTCCTCTCATGTTGTACGCATGCCAAATTTCATTGTATTGCAAGACATTTTTGTGATAGACATTCCCCTGTCTTCAGCATCTATTTATCAAGGGATTTCATGGCCAAGATCAGAGGGTATCTTTCCTTAGACTAGTCACTTTTGATTCTAAGGACAAAGTATGGTTCTAGGATGAAAGTGTTGTCAGAGTCGTTACATAAAGAGCACATTACAGAGGAAGTAATGGCTAATTTTGAGGCAATGTACACTATGATTAATTAGAATGAGAGGCTTGATATGGAAATGTTAGATGGAGAAGGCAAGCTGAGAAATAAAAGTGAAGAAGAAGAAGTCCTTCTGGTAGAAGCCATGCAGGATGACCCCTTTAGGAATTATGATTCCATTGGTCTAGGGACCTATGTGATCATCGAGGAAGATTTTGTGATCCTAGAAGTCATTAAAGCACCTAAAAAGGTGAAGCCAATCACATAAGAGGATTTTACCTTGTGGACCCTACATTATGATGGCGCTAAGTGAAGAAATGGTTTAGGGGTTGGAGTATGTCTTATGTCACCAGAAGGAGAGAAGATTCTCAAAGCTTTCTGGTTCCAATTCAATTGTATGAATAATGACACAGAGTATGAGGCTCTAGTCCATGGCCTAATTCTAGTTGACAAAATGGGAATCAAACAATTGAGAGTATTTGGAGACTCAAAACTGGTGATCAATCAAGTCTGAGGGATAGAAGTTGGAAAAAATGTAAGGATGAGGTCCTATTGCCACCAGGTATGGGATCTAATAGAAGGATTTACAACTTGTAATATCCAAGGAGTCCCGAGAGCCCAAAATACTGAGGCAGACAAGATGGCATGGGTAGGGGTAAAGTTTGACCCAATGGAGGATCTTTGGCCAAATGAAAATGCAGTGAGGGTGATTATTCGACTAGTTGTTCTAGACAAAGGTGATCATTGACAAGTTTTTTGATAGTGATGATCAGATCTCCCTATTCCTGCAATGATCTGGTCAGTTTGCTGACCAACTCAAGCCTCAAATAGAGGAAGCTTATGGTGATCATATAGTCCAACTAAATACTAATAATCCTACCAAGGGCCTCATAACTCTTGAGAGTTTATTTGATTTTGACGATGCTAAATTAGACAGCAGAAGATTCATGGCCAATAAGGATGACTATTTTGAGTTGGAAGTCAGTGACAAGAAAAGAATCAAGGTAGGAAATATCACTACCCAAGTTGAGAAAGATAGACTAGTTTCCTTGTGCAACAAATATGACAAAGTGATAGCCTAGAAATATGAGGACCTCTGGGGATATGATCAAGGTGTTGATAACTGAGAGGGGGGGTGAATCAGTTATCTTAATTATTTGACTTTCTTTTCTTCTTTAATAATTAGTGTAGTATCAAAATATATAAGCATACATGAACGTGAGAGAAGAAAGAAATCAACACACATAACACAAGGATTTTTACGTGGAAAACCCTGTTAAGGGAAAAACCACGGGGTGACTAACCCAAGATTGTATTCTCTGTTAAAAGAATAGATGTACAAAATGGCACTTGCCAATTAGGGCTCACTGCCCGAGCACACTTCTCACAAGAGGCTCACTTCCTACAATAGTTTATAGAAAGAAATGAGGTACTTGAACTGATGAGAAGCATCCACATATGCTGAGGTTTAGTTTCAGTTAGGCTCAATATACTGATCTACTGCACTTCATTCTTCCTCTACTTTAGTGCTGCTGTTCTGTCACATACCAGACCTGTATTGCTACTTCCACACGGCTCTCTGCTTTTCTTTGCACAACACAACATGCCATTCACACCTTCACATTGAAATCCATCTGGCATATATATCCACACCAAGGATTTCAACATCTTTCTAGTAGGCATCTGGAATACTCAATATTTTCCCAAACTCTTGTCTATCAGCTGAATCCATGCTTACTAAGTGATGTATATCAAAAAGATAGTTATATGAGTCATCAATCATGTTGGCCAACTATGAATGATCCCTCAAGAAACTTGATCACCATCAATTCCTCATCCGGATTAAGGTCTGATGCTCTTCCGGTCAATCTACTCTACCAAATAGGAACCCAACACTTAGGTTCTCATATCTTTTCACTCTTTCATCACTGAAGGCTCAATCTCTAGAATGTAGCAGTCATGGTACTCCTCTTGACTTCCCCAAATCTACACTTTGCTGAGATACTTCCTCTAAGAGATCTATACCTGATTGTCATACCTTGCTACATGCTTTGTTCTTGCTTACCGGACCAAAATACTCTTCAATCTGACTTCTTGTATAGACATACCATGTGTTGCGGATGAGTGGGATGGACTTGGTTGCCATCAATGACAACACTCATGAAGCCACACAGTGTCTCTTGCCAGCAATCTCCCCCTTTGGCATTAATGGCAATACTTAGTGAAAAATGACTAAGTGTTATAACAAACTCCCCCTTGGCTGATGCTCTATCTTATGTACACTTTTACTAGAGCTCCCCCTTAGCTGGATTCCACATTTTTCACTACTCCTCACTCCCCCTTTGACATCAATGGCAAAGGGTAGAATACACACACCAAAATATTCAAAAATTAGCCTATACATAGCCGCATAAGTATATATACAAGTTATACTTACATATACTTAAGTATATCTGCAAAAGTTGTCTTCAACTGGATAAATTATGTTGCCCATCTCTGCTTCATCCTGTCCAAAATTGAGATGTGACCACTCAATAGGAATGCAAAAGCTTCTACCCTCTTTAGGTCTGTCGGATCACTAGTCTGGGCTGTATTGTGAGCATCAGTTAGGGCCTCATGCATTGCCTCTAACTTAGGGATAATTATCCCTCTTAGTTCACTTAGCCTGCTTATTCTATTTTTCTTCTCCTTCTCAAGCTTCTTTATTTCATTTATAGCTGCAATAGTCTGGCACTCTTGATTTATTATGGAAGAGGTGAGAGGATCAAAATTTTGAGATAAGTTTGATAGTTTGTTCTCTTGTTCTTCCACCTTCTTGGTAATGTCTGCTGTCATGGTGGACCAAGATAGAAAAAAATTGTATAGATCTCCACCATCTTTAAGAGCATTTTTTAGGCTCTTTATTCCAATATTCAGATTTCTCCTATCATTTTCTATGAACCCCTGTACTTCAGAGAATCTCTTAACCAAAAACTCTTTCCAAACTTTCTCCTCAGTTGATTTCTCCAAAGAATCAAAATGTGTGCTAACAGAATTAACAAGAGATTTGAGATTACCAGATGAAGAGGCCGAAAGATCCTTCTGGAAGGATGGAATATCTTCTCCAACACACCGGATGCAATCTCTATCAACTCCCAGTCTTCCATGTGAGACTTTAGAATCTTTTCTTTTGCTTTGGCTTGAGCAAAAGATGCTACCTTCATTGTCTGCACCAGAGAGAGAGTCAAAATTGAATGGTCCTTGAAATAGCTTTGGTTCATCTAATTCCATCATTTCTTTGGTCAAGAAGTCTTTAACTGCTTCTGTAGTGTCTCTTGTTGGAGACTTCTTTCCTCTTGCAGCCTCAGAGGTGTGAACAGAGACCTTCTTTGTTTGTTCTTCTTCTCTTCCCTTTTTCTCCTCTTCTTGACTTGCTTTCTCCTCTTTTCTTGCTTCTCCTTCAGTTCCAGAGTCAACTGGGGGATCTGGAAGAGAGATGTTTTCTTTTTCATGGACTCCGTCTTCTGAAACAGAGGAATCCAAGTCCTTAGTCTTTTCCTCACCTATCTCCTTTGACTCTTCTGCAATTTTCTCAATAGAATCTTCCTTGGATGTAGTTGATCCTTCAATATCTATGGCAGAAGGTTCATCTCTTATGTCCTCTATAATGGGGAGATTGAATCTTATGAAGGCATTTTGGAGGATGTCTTTAGTTTCTTTTGCCACTTTATTAGTCTCTCCAAGCATAAGCTGCTTCATTCTTGCTTTTCTCCGGAACTCATCTTTGCAATCTTTGAAGATCATATTCATTTGTTTTGGAGTGATTGAAGGATAGAGCTGAATAGCTATCTATTCCTAGATCTCCAAATCCTTTTCCTTGGCATTGTTCTTTCTCATTTCAAGTTCCTTCTCCAGGATTTTGGGAATTAGAGATATTATTTCAATGAATGCTTTATTGTAGATGTTTAGATACCTGACTGTAACATCTTGCAAGATCTTCTGGTCAGCTTCACTATATTCATCATAGAATTATGTCATTAGTTGCAGATTTCCATCCACAGTGACTGCCTTGATGATATCCGTAATGGAAAGAGTAGGCCTTTGAACAAATTCTTTTGCCTCTTCTTCTTTATTTGCACTGGCAAAAGATCCACCTGATGTTTTCTTCTTCTTCTTCATTTTCTCGACTTCCTCATCTATTTCTGTCTCTTCATCATCTTTTTGACTTGTATAGGACCTTGTGGCCTTGGTTTTTGTTCTCTTTTCTCCCTTACCAGATGTCTTGGCTTCCATTTTTGAGGCTTTTTGGCTCTTATAGGTGGCAGGTGCAGAGCTTTTGGAGGATCTGGTCCGAGAGGGGGCTTGCATCGGATCACTTTCTTTTTCTGCTTCATGTTTCTCTTTCTTTGCTCTTTCTAGTTTCTCTCTATTTGCATCGACTGCTTCTTTAGAAATGCCAAATCTTTTGGCAACTTCCTCTACTTCTCTTCTCACTTTTCTTTTCATCTTTGGTTGTCTTAGCTCAACATGAATTTTCACTCTTAACTCTTGAAAGGTTCCAAACCTTTCTATCTCAGGGTCCTTGGGCTGACTCAACAGGTGTTAGATATGCAGTTCTAGGATTTTCTCATCAACCTCATACCCCATTGGCATAATCCAGACTATCCTTGGCTCCATTGCCTCCATTAGGCATTGATCAGTGTCTACCATAAAGTACATTGTATCCTTGTATTTCTCAACCAATGATTGGAGGATTCTTTCTCTAGCCTGCATCATACTTTAAAAGTTCTTGAAGTATCCCCAGAGTGTTGTACTTTGATCCTTGGCATCACCAAGCCCATATATGTAATCTCTGATTTGTATGGCAACCAGTCTATCATTTTGTCATACCCAACCATTGGATCCGGGGAGCTCATTCATGTAGTAAAAGAAGAGACATAATATCAGGCCACCATATTTGAATGAGTTCTTCTTGTCTTTTTTGATCTTTTGCAAGTTTTCCAACAGTTGGCTCAGAAGAAGCTCGCAAAGATCATAATCTACATTCTCCCTTAGCATCTGATAAGCAGTATAAATTGTAGTTCTGGATACAGAATTCTCCCTGCTGGAGTGATATATCTTGTAGCCAATTATCATGGAGGCAAACTTGATATCTGGATTAGTGATATCTTCTATTGTCATTGCTCTCTTGTCAAATTTTGATCCGGTAGCCTCACTTACAATTTGGTTTTTGACTGATTTGAGAGAAGGTAACCCACCGGATGAGTGAAATCTAGTTACTACCCTAATAACATCTTTTGTGATCTTAAATGGCCTCATCAACCACATGAAGTTGTCATGCACTCTGCTCAGAATATACCAGACCCATTCATCTTCTGTAAAATAGGAGAAATGGATGCAATGTCCAAAATGCTTGTCCCGGATGACCTTGTACTGAGGTTTGAGTTCAAATGATTCATCTATTAACTGTTTGTGATAGATATCCATCAGCTTGGATTCCCCAAATTCCTCAATATTTGCATGAATGTATGCCCTAGCATCTTCTACATGCAAAACCCCATGCACAATGCTAGAGAGGGTGCTTAAAGGATCAACTTCTAGAGATTTGTAAGGGTGTTTCTTGAACTTAGGGTGCAGCCTATCAGTGATTTTGACAATATTCAGAGTAGCCATCTTTCAAAAGATTTAGAGAGAGATATTCAAGAGTGAAAATACCTTTTTACGCCTCTAGGGTTCACGATATGAACTAGATAAGATTGCTGGTTGAATTGACTTTTGCGGTTGATCTTTGAGAGGTTTTGAGGCAATTTTGTTGCAGAGCTCCGTCTTTCTTCTTTTCGAATGCAAATGTGCAAATGATGAACAAGAGAACCCTTATATTTTTGGGCAAACCCTAATTCCACATTACAATAAATGCATAATTTAAGTCATTCTGGTTGCCTTGTTCTCCTTGTTCTGAGAGAGATCTTTCTGAATTACTGAGATGCAATTAGAGTGGTTCTTGGTGAAAAATGACAATCTATCTCCCCTATTCCATTTATCCGTAGATCAAGATATTTGAATTTTAAATCATACCGGATCTAACTGTGGGAATTCTTCTTTTACCAGATGACTTGTTAAACCGGATCAATCTTGGATGCTTGACCTCTTGAAAACTTCTTGCGGATCTTCCATATCTTTACCAAGGCTTATTTAGATATTTCTCTGAGAACCCTTTAATCCGCAACTTTCCATGTGCCAATTTCAGGCACCAATTGACTGGCTGGGGGAATTTGTTTTCCTTTTTGACTCCCCCTAAGCTAGAGCTCATCTATTTAGTTTTCGGGAGGAATATCAGCACCAGATTCTGGTGCAGATCCATCCCCAACATTTTTTGTACTTTGCTTTACCCAAATCTTGTTCATCTCCCTTTGAACTTCATCCGCATTCACTTTTCCTTTTCCTTTGTCTTGATTTTGATTATGATGCACCGGACCCTTTTTATCCTAATTCTTACTTCTGCAGAATTTGGCAATATGACCAGATCTATTGCAATTGTAGCAAACAACATTTCTTTGCAGATTTGACTGATATCCTCTTGATCTACATTGATTAGCCATATGTCCCATTCTATTGCATGCAAAGCATCTACCATTGAATGAATTGTTCATTTGCATATTTCTACATTCATGAGATTTGTGACCATACCTTTTGCAGTTAAAACACTATCCAGTGAAGGATGAATTAGTCTGATTCATTCTTCTTCTGTACTGATTTGCTTTATGACCAAAGTTATTGCAGTTGTAGCAGTATCCATTGAAGGATGGATATCTTTGAGCATTTGGTTGCCTTACCGAAGGTCTTCTAGGCCTGTTCCTTGGATTTCTAGAGTTCTTCTAACCAGATTCGGAGCTTTCCCCTTTCTCATACCCCAAGCCTTGCTTGTCATCTACCCTCTTTTGGCTTTCAAGAAGAACTTCAAGTTGAGCAGAGATTATCTTGAATTTCTCTTTGTATTCATTTACGGTTTGAAGATCCCTTTTAAGAGTGTCTATTTGATTCTCAAGTTGTTCTTCATTGTCTCTAGCTTCTTGAAGATCAGATTCCAGATGCCTGATTATTCTATCCATTTTGTGGCAATCTTCTGACTTCTCCTTGAGAGATTGTTTTAGATTATCTTCACTTTTTCTTTTCTCTTCAATTTCTTGGGTGAATTTCATAACTCCTGATTCCATTTCATGTCTTACCATAATGACCTCTTTTGATAACTTCTCACATAACTTGGTTTTCTCATTCAAATCTTCATTAGTATCATTGGCTTCACTTTGAGTTGCTAATTATTGAAGTAGTTCCTTTCTTTTCTTCATTGAGATACTTAGTTTTTCTTTGAGTTCATTTATGAAATCATCAGCTTGTTTGAGTCTTTCCCTCAGGTTATTGACTTCAGAGTGAGACTGCTCAAGATCATCTAGGGCAGACTAAAGTTGATCCCTCATACCGTACATATCCATTGAGATTACCAGATCTTCCTCAAGTTGTTAGGCTCTATCTAGAGGAACTTAGCTCTGATACCAATTGTTGATAACTGAGGGGGGGGTGAATCAGTTATCTTAATTATTTGACTTTCTTTTCTTCTTTAATAATTAGTGCAGTATCAAAATATATAAGCATACATGAACATGAGAGTAGAAAGAAATCAACACACATAACACAAGGATTTTTATGTGGAAAACCCTATTAAGGGATAAACCACAGGGTGACTAACCTAATATTGTATTCTCTATTAAAAGAATAGATGTACAAAATGGTGCTTGCCAATTAGGGCTCACTACCCGAGCACACTACTCACAAGAGGCTCACTGCCTACAATAGTTTATAGAAAGAAACCAGGTACTTGAACTGATGAGAAGCATCCACATATGCTGAGGTTCAGTTTTGGTTAGGCTTAATATACCGATCTATTGCACTTCATTCTTCCTCTACTTTAGTGCTATTGTTATGTCACATACTAGACCTATATTGCTACTTCCACAATGCTCTCTGCTTTTCTTCGCACAACACAACACACCATTCACACCTTCATATTGAAATCCATCTGGTATATATATCTGCACCAAGGATTTCAACATCTTTCTAGTCGGCATCCGGAATACTCAAGATTTTCCCAAACTCTTGTTTGTCAGCTGAATCCATGCTTACTAAGTGATGCGTATTAAAACGATAGTTATAGGAGTCATCAATCATGTCGGCCAACTATGAATGATCCCTCAACAAACTTGATCACCATGAATTCCTCATCTAGATTAAGGTCTGATGCTCTGCTGGTTAGTCTACTCTGCCAAATAGGAACCCAACACTTAGGTGCTCATATATTTTCACTCTTTCATCACTGGAGGCTCAATCTCTAGAATGTAACAGTCATGGTAATCCTCTTGACTTCCCCAAGTCTGTACTTTGTTGAGATACTTCCTCTGAGAGATCCAGACCTGATTGTTGGACCTTGTTGCATGCTTTGTTCTTGCTTACCAGACCGAAATACTCTTCAATCTAACTTCTGGTATAGACATGCCATGTGTTGTGGATGAGTGGGATGGACTTTGTTGCCATCAATGACAACACTCATGAAGCCACACAGTGTCTCTAGCCAACAAAAGGGATTGTTCAACACACCATTGAATTGTTTGAAGGGGCAAAACCAATCAAGTAGAAGGTAGAAATAGAGGCCAGTAAACCCAAGAATCGAGACCCTTATGGCTCAAGAACTGAAGAAGCTAATCAAATCTAAAATCATCTTTCCCATCAAGCACTTGATTTGGGTGTCAAATCTAGTCCCTGTCAGAAAGAAAACTAGTGAGATCAGACTCTACATTAATTTTTGGGATCTAAATTATGCTTCTATCAAAGATCATTACCCCTTGCCTTCCATGGAACAAATTCTCCAGACAGTAGCTGGGGCAGAGAGATTCTCCTTGTTAGATGGGTTTTTAGGGTACAATCAAATATGGCTAAAATAGGAAGACCAGTATAAGACCATGTTCACTACAAAATAGGGAACCTTTGCTTATGCAAAAATGCCTTTTGTCCTCTCAAACGCTATATCCACCTTCCAGCATGCCATGGACATCACTTTCAGTGAGCTAATGAACAAAATAATCCTAGTCTATCTAGATGATTTGAGTATGTTCACTAGGGTTGGTGAGAATCACTTTGATCATGTTGAAAAGGTTTTCCAAAGGTGCCACGAATTTGGGATTCTCTGAATCCAAAGAAGTGCATTTTTGGTGTACCTCAAGGGAATTTGCTAGGATATGTTGTGTCCAAAGGAGGGATCTCAATAGATCCAAAAGGAGTTGAGGCTATCTTAGACTTATTATTGTTGATAAACAAGAAAGGAGTGCAATCCTTCCTGGGAAGGATTAACTTCGTGAGTCGTTTCATTGCAGATTTTGCTAGGATAGTCAGACCCATTACTGTAATGCTGAAAAAGGATATGAATTTAAAATGGACTCCAAAAGGTTGACAAGCCTTTGAGTGTGTCAAAATGGCTATTTCTATTGCTCTAGTTTTGGTAAATCTAGATTTTGCTAAAGATTTTGTAATGTATGTATATGGTGGGGAGCATAGTGTAGATGTAGTGTTGACTTAGATGAGTGATACTCAGTCTAGGGAGCATCCAGTTGCCTTTTTCTCAAGGACCTTACAAGGATATGAATCAAATTATAACTTTATAGAGAAGCAGGCATACATAGTGGTTAACGGCCTGAAAAAGTTTTGACACTTGATAATTGGGAATAAGGTAATAATCTTAGTAGTGCACTCAAGTGTTCATGAATACATCATGGAAGGGGAAAACATAGAAAAAGAGAAAATCGGATTACCAAAATACTAGAGTATAATGTGGAAATCAAGCCAATGAAGCTAGTTATAGGAAGAGGATCTACAAATACATTGCTCAAAGCCTCAATTCTGCAGTAGACCAAGAAAAACCTTCAAAAATAACATTGACAAATTAGGAATTTAACATGAACTTATGGGTTGCAGAAAGAATATGTTTCATGGAGATAGGGCAATACTTGAGCTAGTTGCCTCTTCATAAGAGGTAGTTCTATAGGATGCAAGGTTCTAACTATTCTCTGGTCAATGGTTTCCTCTTCAGGCACAATTTCAATGGTATTTTGCTCAGATGTGTGGAAAAGGGGGAGGCCAATAGGATTCTGCATGAATTGCATTATGACACTTTTGGAGGACATTTATTAGCCAAGACTATAGTGACCAAGGTATGTTTTGTGGGATACTACTAGCTTACCCTCTTTTTTGATTGCTATGAGATGGTGAAAAGGTTTCAACAATGCTGGTTCGATGCAGGAAGAAGGAATGTAACTTTGCCCCTTAGCCCAATTATGGTGGAAGGGTCATTTGCCCAATGCGTACCTGAAGAATTGTTGATGACACGTGGCCTATGAAAACAACCTTATTAGAAAACTAGAAAGTTGTACAACAGGCACTTATTTTAAAATAGGCATGGAAACATGACCTCTTAGAAACAAAGTAGCTAAATAACTATATTACATGTGTCACGATTTCATCCATCAAATCAAATGAGGCATCCACCTCTCAAGAATCTCAACCATCCACTTTCTCCCATTCCATCCAAATGTCTCAAAATCTTCCATCCCACATGACAAGAAAAAATTAGAAAAATACTCAGTCTATGTGGATCCCTACATGCCTAAGTCATTCATCCACAAGAAAAAGTCTCTGTTGCTTCCTGCACTACTTTCCCATCACCAGCTTCAATGTTTATCATAGTATGTGCAACCGTTGGTCATGATTCCCTTACATCCCACAAACATTTTCATATACCTTCATTCTCCCCTTCCTTCCACTATCATCCTACATGTCTTCCTCATCCTATTTCTATGGTCCATGCTTTTGTATAAGCCTCCCTCTGTATCCTACATCATCATCCACTATTGCACCTTCATAATCCAATATCTACCTTCTCCATCTTGCTTTCATGCAATCTCCTACCAACATCTATGAAAGCACTCGACATGGTCCATGCAACGACATCTTTCTAGCAGGACTATCACCTTTCAAGGAACTAGATACTTGAGTCTCTCCCATCTGTATTCACCTTCTCCTATTCACAAAAAAAAAGGTCAAGAAAAATCCCTTCGTCCAATGGTGAAAATCTAGCAAATAGGTGCCTTGGATAAGTACCATGATGAAAACATAGCAAACAGGCGTCGTGTGTAAGTTGATCTTCTACGTCACCTACACTTGGGGGCACTATGTCTCATCAGCATATCTCCATTTCCTATCTTATCCTTCTAGCCATACCTGTCCTGTCATGTCCATCCATCCTAAATCTTCCTTTCCTCTATTTTTGATCTTGATAAAGATTAGGGGCACAATGTTGACAAATGTTGTAGATGTCTCTTAACATACTTTATCCCTCCAAACCATGCAAATCCTTCATTACCCTCTTATCCTCCTGTTGTCATAAGCATTGCCATGAAAAGTCCTAAGTATTTACATACAATAGGGCACGTTATTCTTATGTGACACAGTCCTTGGAGATCACATCCTTGTTTCCTTCTACCTAACCATCTGTATCTACTATCACCCATCCATCTACCTATTCGTGGTGTTTCCTTGTCATCAGTATTATCTGATCCATATATGATATGTGTCTGATCCATATTTGATCCATACATGATCCATATCTATTCCATACCTGATCTATATTTGTTCCATATCTGATCTGTATTTATTCCATATCATGTCTCATCTGATCCATATCTGTTCCATATCTGATCCATATCTGTTACATATTGTGTCTTGTCTAATCCATATCTGTTCCATATCATGTCTTATATGTTCCGTGTCTGATCCATATTTGTTCCATATCACGTCTTGTCTAATCCATATATGTTCCATATCATGTCATATCTGATCCATATCTAATCGATGTCCGATCCATATCTATTACATATCGTGTCTCATCTAATCCATATCTTAGGTCTGTGGTCCAAGCCATGAACTACATTGCCTCTACATTGTCACATAGGCAAGGCCATTTCTCAAATGTGCCCCCAAGGCTCCCGCGGTCCCATCTGTCCCATGTCTAGTCCTTCTGTCTATTTGAGTTCACACCATTTCTATTGCCAGGTCTTAGGTCCGCTAGGGTTTACCCTGAACTACGTTGCCTCTACGTTGTCACGTAGGCAAGACCATTTAGCAATGAGCCCCTGAGGCACTAGGTCAGTCCCTTAGGGTCCGTCTCACCAATAAAGATTGTGGAATCTTCCCATCAGGCAAGCAAGTGCAAGCAAATCCCATTTTCAAGCAGAAATTCTGACGCAAGACATTAACCTATCCAAGGCAAAGCAAACAAACTCCTAAGGCCTTCTAAATGATTTTACCCAAATTATGGAAAGAAACAAACACATCTAAAATGCAAAAATGTTTTGTGGATTGGAAACATGGTTAAAATACAAAGTCTTGATTTTTTCTATCATGCCTTTCTATGCTACTCAAGGATGCCAAAAGCTAGAGATGCTATGATGGGGGCATGATTATTTTCTTTGTTTGCTGTTTGTGGATTAAACTTTAGTAATGTGAAGCCTTGTCTAATGACATGATCGGCAAAAGATCATCAAGGACATCTAAGGTCTAACATGAATGGGGGCAATCCTTGTCTATTGATATGCAAGAAATACTCAGGTCATCTCAGTTCAATTATACCTCGATGCTTGTATTAACTTGCTAAATCAAAATCTATGTAAGCGATACTCAAGTCATCTCAGTTCAATTATACCTAGATGCTTGTATTAACTTACAACATTCAGAAAAAGTACCCAAAAAAATCACCCAATGATGAAGTAAGCACTTCAAAATACTTGCACCATCAAGATGTCAAAAGCAAACACCATTCGCATCCATTATACATCCATAAAAGCATCTGTACCGTACCCCATGCAATAAAGATCCAACAATGTAGAGTACCAATGTTTACAATTCAAAGCTTGTGATTCCTTCTATCGAGTCATTCTTCTATCGATCAAAATTCTATCTATCATTGTGATCCATTCTTCTCAATCCAATCAATCTAAGCAATGATCCCCATGCAAGTCTATCCTTAATCCATACCAATCGAGTCAAATCAATCTTGTCAAATGATCTAATCACAATCAGTGGTCTTGATCCTTGTTTAGTTGTAAACCAATTCAATCAGTTAATCAATCAATTGTCTTATACAGGATGTTGCATTGTCGAAATCAGACCAACACACACATCTTACACAACATGTTTCATTTCCTAAAACCAGACACTATCCTTCATGTTGTTCTAGGGATCTATCGTTCCCCGCCATGACAACACGCCTGTCGTGTTGGTCTAGGGATATATCGTTCCCCACCATGACAACACTATTGTAAATCATTATCAGTATATTGTTGGTTTACCGCTCGACAGGGGCAATACCTTGATTGTTCTTGTATCATTTGTGCATACTTGCTTGCTTGCTTGTGTGTGTTATCATTCAGCTCTTTCTTCACCGTCTTCTTCGTGAGATTGTTTGTCTCACACCTTCTGCCTTTTTCTCATCCAATCTCCCGAGGGGGCATCCTATCATCATAACTTGTACCAGGGGAAAACTGGGGCATGTATCACTGTCAAAAATTCTATTCTTTGAGGCAACGCCATAAACTGCATTGCATCAAAGAGGGGCAAAATGTATACGCCTAAAACTGACACGACTCGGTCTAAATAAATATTATTAATATTTATTCCCTTCTAATTCTTCTATCAATAAATAAATAAACAAATTTATTTATTTGATTCATATTCTTCCAACAATTAAATAAATGCCTTTATTTAATTAAATTCCTCCAAACAATTAAATAATTCTTAATTATTTAATTAAATCAAATTCTTCTTCCAAATTTAAATAAATCAAATCAAATTTATTTAAATCCTCTTAATCTCCAAAAATAAAATACAATCAAATATTTTATTTATTCTTCCAAAATCATGTGCAACAATTAAATAAATTTATTTATTTAATTTGCTTTCTTATCTTCTAAATTAAATAATACCAATTATTTAATTGTTTCTTCCAATAATATCTTCTCTAAATTTAAATAAATCAAATATTTATTTAAGTTGCCTTTTTCTTCTAAATTGAGTTATCTCTAAATATAATTCAATCTTTTTGCACATGCAATTAAATATTCCTAATATTTAATAAAGCAAAATATCTTCTTATCCTCATGCAAATCCCTTCTTCTTGTTTTAAATCACTTAATTGATTATTATATTCTTTTAATTGCTTTAACTCATTCTTCTATTCTTAGAAAATCCTCTCATGCAAAAGAAAGCAAGACACATGTCTTCTTCTTATTCGTTGCACATTCCTCAACTATTCTCAACCGTTGATCTTCTCATTCTCTCTATACTGTTGATCTTCATTCTCTCAAGTCTATAAGTACAACTTCAGTCTTCCATTTCATTCATCCAAGCTTTAAGTATCGTTACTCTGCAGGAATTGCAACACGCCTTTGGCACCCACGTTATTCCTTCATTGCTTGTGATCACCTTCGCTACCACGCACTACGCACTATCCATCATTGTGAAGCTCCTCTTCATTGCAATATTACCATAGCCATTCCCAATTGACATTCTTGAACAAAGCAAAGAAGTGCACTCTATGAGGGCATCATTCATACATTCAAAGAACAATTGTGATAGGCGATCAATGGAAGCTTCAATCTAAGGAAGGTTTGCTTTGTTGTTCATTGCTTTATCTTGTTTGATCATCTTAGTTCACTATTTCATTAAAGTTTTGGGAATTTGATATTGTTTATTATTGCATATTCATTGTTGATCCAATTTACCCTTACAGTAACAGATAGCCAATATTAAAGGAAAATTAAAACCCCAAACAATAACACGGGCCTACACACCACATATCCCTAAAACATACAAGACAAATTTTATATGCTTCCTAGGGGTTTTGGGTCTCCCAGACTCAATGGCAATGTCAAATTTGAGGTAGGAGGCCATCTGTAATAGTCAACTTGCAAAACTTGACAAACTTGACAAAATGAGGGTTAGAAAAACACAGATTTTTATAACCAAAAACCTGCAAAAATAATCAAGCAAAATGGGTCCCATTGGGTGTGCCAGAATGTATACAAAAAATTTTTTGGACAAACAAGAAAGATAAAACAAAATGAATACGTTACCTCAATCCAAACCTCTCGAATACCTTGAATGATGCATGCATGACTGAAAGATTGATTGATCGATTTAGACTAGATGTTGATTGCTTATTTTCACAACATAACGATAAGATGAAGATTGATAGAAGAGGATGGGTAGATGAGGATAGATGAGAAGATTGGAAGAAATTTTGACAAAGTGAGGATACTGGAAGAAGATTGATTCAAATGGCTTGTGAGAGGCCATATTTATAGGATGGGGCTGATGGGATTCGATGACTAAGATTAAAAGTCAATTATGTGATGTGTATGGCTAGGATTAAAAGTTGATTTTAGTGCCTATGACACACATTAAGTGGGTTATGACATGAGGCTCAAAATAGGATGTGAGGGAAATAAGTGGGATTCTTTTATTTATTTGAGAGAAAAGATGCTTATGACGCACAAATAAGTAGGGCTAAAAATAGGATGTGAGGGGAATCTCATAATTTAAATAATAAAATTATTTAAATTATTTATGCATGAGAAGAGTTGTAGTCATGTGACACATGGATGAGGGATTTGACTTAATATTTAATTTAAATTGTTTGTGGGGCACATGAAGAGGGAATTAATTAAATAAAGAGGTTTATTTAATTAATTGGAAAGGTGATCATGTGGGATAATGTAATGACCTAGGATAAAATATTACAAGATGTTTCGCAAGGTTAGGTATGATTAGTTGATGTTATGAAATGGACAATTTTTGGTGTCTACACATTGTGTTGTAAATGTGTTTAGGCATATAGAGTGGTGTTCTGGTTTTGCTCTGCATTTCTTCTATGTTGAAGATCTACTTGTACGGATTGGATATGTTGATTAGCAGTGTTCAAAGGTGTTACATTTAGAATTTGGTGTGCCAGATCATTGTGTAGAGGAAGGTGTGTTCACCAGTGTGTGAACTGTATATTGTAAAGGTGTCTGGGAGAAATGTTTTTGCTCTACATTTCTCCCCAGAGTGGTTTCAGGTCTTGTGGTTCTAGAAGTGTGTTTATAAGGTTCATATCTACCTTAAATTGAATTTGTTCATGGTTTGGTGCTCCACAAGTTGATTCCCTGAGTTGCACTGTATGGTAGAGATGTTTGAGTATACTGGGTATGTACTTTCTTTAGATGAAAGTTGTTGTAAATGAATTTGTTGGATTTCAAGATGTTTGTGGGATATTCTAGATTGCATTCAAGAATGGTGTGTTGTCTGCGAGTCATCTTTGATTTTGAGGAAGTGTGTACTTAAATGATTATGGTGTTAACATAGGTTTGGCTAACCTTGGGTGTTTACACTAATTGCGGATTTGCCTCGGTCATTGTGGAAGTGTAGCATGGCATGTATGAGTGGATTTAGGTCCAAGATAAGGTGTGTTGTGGTCCATCTTCATTCCTTTCCACTGTAGGAATGTTTTGGTGCCAACCTAATTTAAATTTGCATGGTTAAGGTGCATTGCTGAACTTGGAGAATGTTTTCAAGGTTGAAGATAGTATAAGTGTTGAGTTGTTAAGGAATGCGAATAAGGTGTGCATGATGAGTGAGATGCGAATTGCAGAGATGTAAAGTGCAAATTTGTAAAGTGCAATACAAGCTTTCATATGTTAGATTACTAGATGAAGTGAGCAAAAGGTGTCTACAATTCATCAATCAAACTGTAAAGGTGTTGGTGATGTTGTGGTGGACTTCTCTGTTGCATTGTGATGGTTTTCTCATTGTAACATTCTTCTCTATCTTCTTTTCTATTCTCACAGTGAGCCTTTCTTTCTTTTTGGTAGTGAGCCCTTCGGTAGTGAGCCCTATTGTATTCAGTGTTGATATTACTTTATATTGTGAGCTAATCCTCACCGTGGTTTTTCCCTTCTTGGGTTTTCCACATAAATCTGGTGTTTCATTGTGTATGTTCTTGATTTGTTCTATTTCTATTATCTTCTTTCATGATTAATCATTCTAATAGATTAAGGGTTAATTGAATTAATGTGGATTTGAATGTTTGTGAGGGTTTTGAAATTTTAAGATACAACTGATTCACCCCCCTTAGTTGTCTTGTGCACTCAAGAATGTTTTCTGAAATGAATCAAAAGACAAAGTTCAGCAAAATAGGATTTTCTGATAAAGAAGAAAAGATGGCCCAAAGGCAAAGTTAGAAAAAATGACATTTTGTCGATAAGGCAAATGATGATCAAGAAAAGAGTTCAAAAAGTGATGGTTTTGATGATAAGGTAAAAGAGACATGGAAAAGTTTGAGAAAAGATAATTTTTATAATAAGGCAAAATAGAGATGAAAAATACAAAGCAAGGAAGTTAGGAAAAGTGGATTTTTTATCGATAAGAGAAAAAATGGGAGAAACAAGCCATAGTTTAGAAAATTAAAAAGTTGCTGACTGAAGATGAAAATATGCAGAAGGCAAAGATAGAATGGTTTGTAAAAGGTAGTGTTGATCATGATGTTAGTCATAAACAAACATAGATAAAGAAATGCAAATCAAACCTTTATCATCTTGAAAGATACGATGAATTCAGAGAATTCATGATCCCAAGTCTTTGTGGATTAGTTCATAATCATCTGATGTTACTTAGTGGTTTGATGTGTGTTGTTGTTTTCTATTTAGGGGCCTTACATTTCTAGCTCAGAGAAATTCATGTCTGGATAATCTTTATTTCACCTACTTTCTATAAATTTCTTAACAAACAAGGTTAAATCATACTATATTTAACCAAATGATGCAGATATGTAAGTTTGATCAATTCTTCTGCATATCAACTCTTATTAACTGGATTTCACCTCTGTGCTATAAATTTGTTCAAATGATGTGCCTACAAGTACATATTTCCATGATTACTATCATTATTTATGTTTATTTGCATGATATTTGCCATTTCAACATGCTATTTGCTAAAATATGCTAAAGATGTTCAATTATCTACGAGATATCAACATATTTTCTTGTATTTGCTTAAGATTTTCTATGTACTTGCAATTGTAATGATGATCAAATTAAATTAAACAAATTTAACTAAATGCTTACTAATCTTTACTAAAATGAGTGAATATTTAGCCATCGATTCATATACATTCTTGATACTATCATGAAGAGAAGGAAATCAAACCATATGTTCACCAAGTTGTTCCATAGCTAGATATGATTGATGCTAACTTTGATGGAAAAGGAATGAAAACAACATGCACAACATGAAATGCACTCCAAGGGATGCAACAAATCAAAGCACATATCAAGAATCCATTCATAGATTACTCAAAGTCTACGATTGTATGTAATCAAGGGAACTTCTTCATTAATTATGCAAAAGAGATGTACATTCACAATTGGCCTTAAGAATTAGACCAGATGTTTCAACAATCTAATCTCAATTAAGTTTTAAATGAATTACAAACAACACTCCATCTCCTTTTATAGGACAAGGAGAAGAGGTGGTTACAAAAGATCCTATGATTAGGATTTGTCTATTAAGATCAACGGTCCATAACATTCTTTGACCAAAACAACAGGTAGACACATGGCATAGGCTACCAGTTGGCAACCATCTAGTAGTGTAAAGTTGTCCTCCTTGACATATCTTGCATATGACCCCCTGTCACACTATATCTGTACTTAATCTTTTTCTTCCTAATTAGTGGATGAGTCATCTTCTACATCTATACTAATAATCCCCCTGATGGGTTCATATGCTTGCACAACTCTCTCTACTTCTCCTCCATCTTGTATTTTAGCCTTTGCAACTGCATGCCCTTTTGATTGGAACTGAGCTTGTAGGGCAGTCCACTTGCTCTTCCTTCTATTCAACATTTCATTGTATTTCTCCACTTTAGACCTCATCCTCATGGCTTTGTCTATTATATCTTCAAATAAGTGGCTAAGTGGGTCATTTGCTGCAAGCTTGAAATTATCCTGAAAAGCCTTAATTGCAAAATTGACATCTTTATTTTCTATCTTCCCTTCAATTTTATCCTCAACTGCCTCCAGAATATCTAGCTCTTCGAACAAGAGCTAGTGCAATCTGACACTGATATCCATGAGTTTGACATTACACTTCTTCAAGATATCCCCTTCAAACTTGGTATCATCATACCATATACCTAACAATTGTGATGTCTGGTTGGTCAGTATTTTATTGTATATCAGGATATTCATGTCTATATGCTTCATCTCAGAAAGGGCAGTCAAATGTTTCTCAACTTTTATTGACATCTATTCAAACTCAATTTTTGCAACTTATCTACCTTACTCTTCAATGTACTAAGAAAATTCCAGTTAGCAAGGGAGGTCCTTATTACCTTTTCTCCTTCATTGACGAACTGGATAAACCACTTGTCCATCACTTGTGATTTATGTTTCATAACATCCAATCCTGTCATTTCATCTTGAGATATTATAGTTAGTGGGGTGGATGTGCTGATAGGGATATTAGTAGGGGCCAGCAATCCCTTTATAAATTCTTGCATTTGAATAGTGTGCTCTTTATACACCTTATTCTTATTCTTCTCTTTTTCTATTCTTGCCAATAATGTATCTATTATGTCTTTGGCCTCCTGACCCTCTTGCTGCTCAGTGGCAAAGCCCAAATCTATAGTGGTTATTTGAAACTCACTAGAATTTATTTTCCCTTTGGCTTTGTCCACAACAGGTACAACCACTTCAGTTATTCTTTTACCTATTACTTGATCTCATTTTATTGCAGAGGTGGCCCTATCCCTCCTCTTTGGTTTGGCTATGTCAGTTGAAAATAAAAGTATTTATGTCAAAATTTGAAGAAACACTTGGTGGGGGAGGATTTACCTCATGCTGTAGACAATATGGCATGTTAGCTTTGGACCCTTCCTAGTCTGTATGTTCAATGTGAACATTTGGTGACCCTGTGTTCTATTCCATCCTTTGTTGTGGTGGCTCTTTCTCATCCTCATTACGAACCTCCTTATTATAAACCTCCTCATTGTGAACCTCCTCATGTGTTACCTTTGCACTTTGATCGTGCTCATCTTGGGGTGATGGGTTCACACTAGGGTTTGAAAGGAAGCTAGGTATGCAGAAAATGCTTCCCATGCTAATCTAAAGAGGAGATATGAGTGCAAATTATTTTTAACCTTTACAATTATAGTTTTATTAACCCAACAATGGAGATATTGCAGCAATATGCATACACATAGAAAGTAGACAGAAGAGAGAGAGAGAGAGACAAGATATACGTGGGGAAAACCCTTACGAGTAAAAAACCCCACACTCCAAAACACAGCTCAAATGTATTACAGTAAACAATCAAGGTTACAATATAGATTTAGAGCTGATACTCTTGTAGGAGTCTTTGACACTCATATCTGGAGATATTCCAATAATATAACAGTACCTGACAATCACATAATACAACTCCTCTCCAAGCACCTGTTTTAAATAGAAGTTACAAGGCAAAAATGAACCTTTCTTCGAATGAGCGTCCAACTTGGCCTCATGGCCCAAAACCCATGCCTAGGGACACTTGTCCAACACGGTAACATGGTCATGACACTTGTCACATCACCCTATCCCAATATGGGTGCCTAATCCCAAGATAGGCAATGATAGATTCTCTTACGCATCTTACGACTGTCATAGAATCCTTCATAACTAACAGTATTTACAGCTATAAGAGAATCTATCATACATAGTCTAAAAATAGTATATTCCTCTTACAACATGTCATAACCTCCCTTGGGTGTCCAAAGATGCTCTTCGACACATGTCCTCACCTATCATAGAACCTTCTATTTCTGACTCTTACACATCATAGATTCTGTCATAGGAATCTATCATAACTATTTCAGTCATGATTCACTTACATACTAGTGAAGATGCCAACAAATAGAAGAAAACCTCTACTACATAAATGGGATGCCTATCTCCACATGGAGTGAGATGACCATCCTAGTCATCTTACAAGTGGAGTGACAACTCATCGTGCCACTTCACACTAAATTACAACATAGGCTAAATAAATACAATACAATACAAATAATAAATGAAAGGAATTACCAAGTTTGAGACACCTTAATTCCCAACATTCTCCCACTTGTCGAACACCTTGTAAGAGCCAATAGAATAAAAAGATTTAACTGCTATAGGCCGAGAGGTCAATAGACTTTGAACACCATCTGAACTTGTCTGTGCCCATTGGTTTCGTCGATGCATTCACAACATTCTTCAAAGTATCTACCTTCTCCAAATTCACCTTCCCATTGATGGTGACAGGTTGTCATTGATGACAAAAAGGTGTTTGGTCCTCAGGTCATATTTCAGGATGTCTTAGCATCATGTGTGAGAACAAGATGTAATGTTTGAAATGAAGTTTCTGATGTTTTTGAGTTTCAGTGTATGTAGGTGTTCATGATCAGTGGCATGTTTAGTGGATCATATAAAGTGTTCAAAAGCTCTCTGTACAAAGAGTTTGATGATGTTGTGGCATTGATCCTATTTGTATATTGTTTGATACTTACATGATTAAGTTGTCATGATGCTTCTGTTAAGGTGTTCTCAAGGAACTCTCACCTGGATTTGGTTTTGCAAAGTGGTGTTATAGGAAGAGCTTGATGGTGAAGGTTGTGCAATCTTGATGGGCTGATTTGAATGATAAAGTCAAGAGGAAGGAGTTTATTCTTGTTGATTGCAGATGTGGTTATATCAGGTTTGACAGTGTGTTGTAAAAGGTATCTTGTGCAGAAGGATGATCTTTATTCTTGATTGCAGAATAAATGTTCATTTAGAAGTGATCATTGGTATATTAATTTGACATGTTCTTCCTCATTAATATGGTTCAGAAAGGTATGTGAAAATTATGTGCCTCTTGTTTTGAAGTGGTAAGGTATGTATGTCAAGCTGTGACATCTAGAGTTGCTTATCAAATTGATGGTGGTGCCTTGTTCTTCTTTAAGTTCATCAGTTAATCAAAGGCAAGTAAAGGTCTTGAATGAGCTGATGATGGTAATACTAGTTGGTGTTGTGTTGTGTCACTATCATGGAAAACTTGAATAGATCTTATAAAAGGTGGTCATCATGTCATCTGGTGTTGGGAACTATGTGATGAGGAGTCTTCATAATGTTTGGCTGCAAAATTGTTCATCAAAATGTATTAGTGTGTTTATGATTTCTTGTAGCTGATATTTGGTTGCAGAGATATGTCTTCTTCATCATTTTGGTATTGTGTCAAAAAGTGATATTATATTGAATTGCCAGTGGTATTCAACATAGGGGGAGCAAATAGATTTGTGTCTTTGTCATCAGATGTCAAAAAGGGGGAGAAAGAGAAAATGTTTCATGAAGTTTTGCCATCAATGACAAAGGGGGAGATTGATGGTGACAGGTTGTCATTGATGACAAAAAGGTGTTTGGTCCTCAGGTCATATTTCAGGATGTCTTAGCATCATGTGTGATAACAAGATGTAATGTTGAAATCAGGATGTATGACAGGATGAAGCTTCTCATAAAGAAGATGGTTTGAGGACAATGTTAAAGGTTGAGATATAGGATCCTATCAAGGATGCATGCTCATATCTTCAGTGGATCTTTATTGTGTAAGTGTGTAACTAAAGTGAAGGACTTGTTTGATCAGTAGTACTTGCAAGATGTGATCATCTCATGACAATTGTTTGCAATATGAATAGTGGCATGATGTGTGTGTTAGTATATTTCAAGGTTGATGCTTTAAAGTGGAGGTGATCTCAGGAGTTTAAATCATATGTTGTGTGGATAGTGTTGGTGTTGAAAGTTATTTGATACTTCATGATGATAATGTATTATGCCTGTTGCAAGGGAAGATGTTTTCCTAATTTTCATTATGAAAATGTATCATTGTAATCAGGTTCACAGGGCAGATATTGTGGCAGGTATGAACAGTGTTTAACAGAGAAAAGGCTGAGAAGTGTTTTGACAAAGACTGACAATGCATGTTAATAAGGATTGTGAAATTGAAAATTCCAAATAGATTTAAATTTCCTTAACACATTTTTTTTGTGCCCGTCATAAGGTGTGTGCACTTTATTTTATGTTTAATTGTTGACTTGCAATAGCAAGTCACCTTCACTTAAGGTGACCCATTGAAGGGTCTTTGAGACATTGTGATGACTGGCCCCTTGCTCTATGCCGACTGGTATCCTCAGTGTGGTCTTTGAGTGCATGAGCGCCAAATCTCCATCAATGGTCATGTTTAAAAGCTCGAAGGGCGCGAAAGCCACAATCGGTGGTTATCGTTTAAATTGTGACTCCATCGTGTGACCATACACATTGATGTGCATATGAACGTCAATACTATATGTTGACTGTAGTTAGTGTGTTTGTTAAAGGTAGTTTATGGCATGTTTTGAGCCCGAATAGAAAGTTTTTGTTATGTCAGTTTATAGAATCTTTTGATTCTGAATTGAAAGTTTTTTAAGGGTTTTTAGATATATTCTTTTAAAAAAAGATTTTTTATTCCTTATTCTCTCGGATGGAATTCTTTAGAAAAGGAATTTTTTTTGTTTTTATTATTGAAGAGTCATTGCACACAGAAGAATGTCAATATTTGATCATAGAAGATGAAAGGTTTTCATGAAAATATTTTTTGTGAGGAAGACTGACAAAATTTGAGAGAAGACAAAGAGATTTTTTGAAGATGAACAAAATATTTAAGAAGGAGATGAAAGGTTTGATGAAGATAAATTTTTATTGAAGACTATTTTATTTTGCAATCAAAATATTTTTTTTGTAGAGAAGGAGAAAAGGTTGGAGATTTTTGAACAAGTTTTAGATGATTTATTTTTGCAGATTGAAAATACAAAAAGAATATTCAAGATGAAAAATTAGTGATTCTATTTTGCAGAGATGTAATTTGTTTAGTTCAGGATTACTTGCAGGTTATAAACATGGTGGATATGAAGAGGTTATTGAGAAATTGAATAGACACAGAGGAATATGAAAAGATTTTTCTTTGCAGGTGGAAGGACTTTCAATTTATATAAAATTGTTTTCCAGGGGCATTGAAGTGTGTGGAACTATATATAGAATGATGACATTTTCTATGACATCCTCTTGAATGATATAGATTGAATTAAGCAAAAAGATAATATGAAATTGAATATGCAGGAATGAATTGTTTGAGCATCAGATGCAGGATTGGAGACATACACATGGAGAAATCACAAATGGAATTTGTATTATGCAGAGATGAAATATTGAATTGAATGGAAATAGAGTGTCCCTCTGATCTTGTTTATTACTTCAAGTGAAGATTTGGTTTGCCAGTGAGGCCTTGTATTAGCCAGTGAGGCTTGTTGGTCAATGGGACCTATTTGTTTACCAGTGAGGTATATCAGTGTTGGAAGTGGGTGCTTCTGTTTGGTATTGGAGTTGGTGCTCCTAGATACATATTGTAGCCAGTGAGGCATGTTTTATCAGTTAAGCCAGTGAGGCAGTTCTAGAGTGGTTTTTCTACCCCTGGAGGGTTTTCCACTCGTGCAATTCTTGTGTCTTGATTCATATTGATCTTCTCTCTGTGGTTGTGTGTTTTACTCATGAGTTTTTGTTTTTCATTCTCAGTTATGTGCATATGTGTTTGACAAATCAATGATAGCTTTCTCTCCTTGTGCTCTGCAAGTTAAAGTTTGTAAAAATATTTGAAAATTCACACAACACTGATTCACCCCCCTCTCAGTGTTGTCATTGACTCCTACACCCATCCTCTACCATGTCTTGCACAAAATGAAACTGTACATCAATATGCTTTGTTCTAGCATGAAAAGTTGGATTCTTCGCTAGGTAAATCGCACTCTGACTGTCACAACAAATAGTAATCTGTCCTATATAAACACCAATATCAGAACATAATCTATTAAGTCAAATGGATTCCTTACAAGCATGGTTAGCTACCATATACTCATCTTCTATCATGGACAAGGCAACCACAGGTTTCCGTTTACTCATCCAACTAATTACACCACTAAATAAAGTAAACACATAAGCACTAGTGGATCTCCTGATGTCAATGTCACCTACCCAATCTGAATCCACAAATCTACGAATACATACAGAATGCGGAGGTCCTGTAGGATGACCATGATAACATATGGAATACTTAGAAGTACCCCTTAGATATTTGAACACTCGCTTTACTACATCCCAATGTACTCATCTAGGATTAGTCATAAATCGACTAAAGACTCCCACTACTTGGGCAATGTCTGGTCTTGTGTAGACCATAGCATACATCAAACTGCCAACAACACTAGCATAAGGTACTCTGCTCATGTCCTCCACCTTAGAAGGAGATTTTGGACAATCATTAATAGATAACTTTATCCCCATAGAAATAGGAACACACAATGGTCTACAATCTACCATGCTGAACCTGTCCAATAGGGTCTTCACATACTTACTCTGAATTAACCAAACTTTTATGTTAGCTCTATCTCTTTTGATTTCCATTCCTAGAATGTACCTAGTTGCCCCTAAGTTTTTCATCTCAAACTGTGTTGACAACTGAGACTTCAAATCAGAAATCATATTCTTACCATTCCCAATTAACAACATATCATCAACATACAATGCAATAATGAGAATGCGATCTTTGTCAAACTTGTAATATACACAATGATCTAATTTCAATCTCAAAAACCCAATCGAAAACACAAAGGCATAAAATTTCATATACCACATTCTAGGAGACTGCTCCAAACCATACAAAGACTTTTTTAGCTTGCAAACCAAATTTTCTTTACCTTTCTCTGTGTAATACTCTGGTTGTGACATGTAAATCTCTTCCTCCAAATCACCATGAAGGAATATTGTCTTCACATCCATCTGCTCCACCTCTAAGTCATTCGTTATTGTAAGAGATAACATGAACCGAATAGATGTCATCTTTGCAATGGGAGAGAAAATTTCACCATAATCAATTCCCTGCACTTGTGAGTACCCCTTCACAACTAGTCTAGCCTTGTACTTTTCAACATTGCCATCTGCATCGAATTTCTTCTTGAACACCCATTTACAACCAATGGGTTTCTATCCTTTAGGCAAAGACACCAAGTCCCAAGTCTTATTCTTCTCCAAAGAAGCCATCTCATCTACCATGGCCTCCTTCCAAGCATCTTTCATGCCCATAGCCTCTGTCACAGTTCTAGGCTCATCAGTGTTAGTAAGCAAGGCAAAAGTACAACTAGAATCAAGCAATGAATAACCAAACCTATCAGGTTGCTTCCTTGTTCATGTAGACCTCCTCAAAGGCTGAGGTTAAGGTTATGCTTCTTCTTCTAATCTTTTAGAGCTGTTAGAGCTCTTCTCATCATCAGGTCTCACAAGTCTGTCAGTTTAGTCTTCTCAGGGGTAGAAGGAAACTGAAGCACATCCTCTTTCTTTTTTGTCTCTTCTAGTTGTAGAACAATGGAAGAAAGTGTTAGCTCTCTGAAAATAAAACTTCTTCTATATGACACTTTTTTAGCCACAAGATCCCAAAACTTGTATCCTTTCACACCAACACTATAGCCAATGAAAATACACTTAATAGCCTTGTTTTCCAATTTTAACCTTTTCTCCCTAGGCACATGTGCATATACCTCACAACCAAAAACATGAAGATGTATCACTGAAGGATTCTTACCAAACCACACCTCCATAGGTGTCTTACCAACAAGAGCTGATGTAGGAGACCTATTTACTAGGTAGCAAGCAGTGGCTACACCTTCAGCCCAAAACTTTTGTTCGAGGCTTGCTCCACTAAGCATACTCCTAGCCTTCTCCATCAGTGTCCCATTCATCATCTCTGCAACTCCATTTTTCTGTGGGGTGTATGGAGTTGTCTTGTGTCTTTCAATCCCATGTTCTTTATAGAACTTATCGAACTCTTCTGAATAAAACTCACCATTGTTGTTAGTCCTCAAACACTTAATCTTTTTACTAGTCTGATTCCCAACAAAAGCTTTGAACTCTTTCAACCAACTAAAGACTTCATATTTTCTTTTGAGAAAATAAATCCATGTCCTTCTACTATAATCATCTATGAAAGATATAAAATATATAGATTTAGAGATTGAAGGTGTGAGGCCTCTTATTTCACTCCCTTATTTTTGCTCATGTCATACTACTGTTGGAGATACATTTTAGACATTTGGGGACTGTTGATCTCAATATGTAGAATTATTAGACTATATGCTTTTATTCTAGTTAATTATGTTTAGTATGTTGTGATGAGACTAGATCCTGATTTTTGATTCACTGATGATGATTTGACATGTGATATGCATTATGATATTATTTGAGATACTAGTTGTGAGATTATGTTATGGATTTGTTATGTGATTTTTATCTTGAGATGGATTATAGAAATGCAAATTATGAATCTAATTATGATGTGATTTTTATGATGTTTTAAATGATTATGCAATGGTGTGAGTGTATGTTTCCCTTGCTTTGGCTATGATATACATGTTGGATTAATCTTTTGTTTAAGTGCACAAGTGTTTTAACCAAGCACGGATAATCAGAGATTATCTCACACATTTTGTGAATCCTGTGTTGAGCTGATCTAGTTCCAAGAGGAACCAAGATCAACTATGTAAATGCATGATGAATTTTTGTAATGTTTATGTTTGGTGTCTTTTGGGCTAGGTCTACCTATATTCAGTGATTTTATATTGGTGTTGTAAAGGTGTAATGTTTATTTGACTTTATTTTGTTTTAATTTTTGTGACCCCCTTTCATGTGATTTTATACATCCTATGGTGTTCAAATTGGGTTAAAAGTGACCCTGGGTTGTACCCCTAGGGTCTAGAGACCATTTGAGCTTGTCTAACCCTAGGATAACTCCCATTTGGTCACTTAAATTTCACCCTGAAGTAAAGTGACGAAAATAGAAGTTTAGGGAGGAGTGGAAGGTTGGGTCAAACACTCAACCTTATCCACACCTCATTCCAAGCTTTGGGGTACCTTGTTTGATGGCATGGGGAGTCTTCAAGACCCCTAATTGTGGAGGACCCAACTCCAAGGCTCTCTCACATTGGTGAGAGTACCTTGGGGTTTTGTGGGCTTTCATGGGAGGATATGATTGGGGTACTTGTTGTATCCACATATTTTTTGTGCTCCACCTTGCTCTCACACATGTGTGAGAGAACACAAGTGAAGGGGGCAAAGCTTGGTGCAATGGGAGGGTGACATGTGTCACCCCACATTCCATGAAGTTTGCAAGTGGATGTGAGGAGGAAAGAGAAGGTGACATGTGTCACCTTCTCATTCCTCAAGGCTCATGAGGAGAGCCTATTTTAATCCCTCTTGAAAAGAGGGAGAGGGTTGTCGATTTCATTACATTTTTCATTTTATTTTGAATTTGGGGAAGAGAGTTAGAAAAACAATTTTGGAGCCACATATGGAGGACTTGGAGGTGGAGTTGGAAGGGCTCTACTACAACTATCTTCCTTGTTGGGCTATTTAAGGTAGGATTCAAGGCTTGATGCCTTTCCTTATGTATTTAATTTACTTGAGTATTTGCATTGTATTTGTTTTTTTGTGTTTTGTTGTTGTGGGGTTTTGAGGTTGTTTGTAAGAGCTTCTCCATTTGGAGAAAATACTCAACATGTGTGGGGTGGGGGAGGAGTGAACCTCCTCGATGTCACCTCCTAGTTTTGGTATAATGGCCTTGAGGGCAAGATTATGAGTATGAGCATTTTGTATGGCTTGAGTACAATGGAGAAATATATGTGATTTTTTTGGTGTAAATACTTAGGCTTGAGGCCTTGTTGGTGTGAGTTTTGAGATATTTGGAGTGGCACTCTTGAGTTGAGTGATGTCCACTCCCCTACCCCTTCAAACTCATTTTTATGAGTTTTGTGATGTGTTAAGCCATGGGTGTTTTTCTTGTTTTGTTTGTTGGTTTATTGTTGTGTTGTGGAGTGAAGAATTATTGTGTGTGGATTACCTCCAAGCTCGGGGGTGACTTATTAGTGAGTCTATGGTAGGGAGGAGAGTGGTATTGCGTGGCTTATTTCCCCTCCTTTGTTTTATATCTTGCAGGTTGTGGTTAGCTTTGGGGCTTGGAGGAAGTGCTATAAAGTTTTTTCATTTGTAGTTTTTCTTTTGGCTATTGAGAGCCTTGGCCATGTTTTGTATTTGTATAATTTGTATCAAAAGAAAGAGAGAAGACCTCTCTTCATTTGTATAGTTTAAATGAATACATTCTATGTTTACTCTATTTTAGAAGTTACAAAAAAAAGAGCAATAATCTCCTTAATGCTTGTTGTCAAAAAATATTGACTTTGGTTCTCATTTGCAATGTGTTTTCAAGAAAATAAAAATATATGTATATTGTTGGTTTCCATTGTATAGTTGCTATCTCTTTATAAAAAAAATAATACATATAGTTGTTGCTGATTTATTTTTAAGAAAAGAAAAATATATATATATAGTTGGATAGGGAGATAGTTAATTTTTATACCATTTTCAAATAAGCATTCTTGTTTTCATATCTAAAAATAAATAAAATAAAAGAAATAGCATGTATTCAGTGAGATGTATTTCGTTTTTACAAAGAAGATAGCCTATTTGTATTGGCTCTTTTAGAGGTTATTTAATTGGGTTGTGGAGAAACGTTGTTAAAATTTATTTATATTTGGGGTTTAATTTTTATTTATTTGTAACCTTTGTATTTTTATTAAAGCAACTTTATTTTCTATAAGATTGATTTAATTTACTTAATTGTATGTTGGAATTCAATCGAAGGAGGTTATATAATTAATTAAATTTTTTGATCTAGTTAATCAACTAGAAAACCTTAGTGTGGTGGTTTAAATTTCCCTAGTGTTATTATTTTAACCAATGTTAGTAGGTTTAGTGAACTATTGTGCAAATTTTACTTATTAGAATAATTCCTATTTACGTCCTAGTGGTGTTATGTTGCCAGATTTTTTCAGGAATTAGGGTTAATTTTCTTAGGAGAATCTAACCATTTGTAGAGTAATATTGTAATGTTTTTGCAAACTTGATGTTTTAGTTAAGTAGTTATTTAAGTATTTTATGCTCTAGAATTAGGGTTTTGATTTCGACTCGTAGTGAAATCTCATCACTCACTTAGGAAAACTTAGGGTTTAGGTAAATCAATCCTAACCATAATGGTGATGCTCCCTGCATCGCAATGGCCCCCTTAGTTGGCTATCATCACGCAGGGGATTGCACATGTGATCGTATTACCTTGAATTTGATTGACATGTTTACACCTTATGTATATTGCCACTGAGCACGCTAACACTTGTGAGGGGGTTTCTAGGGATGCGTGGAAAATTTTTGATAGTTCATGTCATGACCACATGACAACTGTGGACATGCCACATGTGTTACGTGCCATGACCGCATGAGAAATGTGGGCATGACAGAAGGAACACTAACTAGACCAAACACATCAGAATGATCCAACACACCAGAAGACTTGTGTGAACTAGAGTAAAACAAAACATGGTTTTTCTTTCCATATATACAATGTTCGCAAAAGTTGAACTCGAGATTACAATCATTTAACCCCTCAACGAGGTTTTTATTTTTTAGGGATCTAAGACCCTTCTCACGAATGTGGCCAAATCTCTTATGCCATAACATTGTCTTTTCAGCAGGAAGCTTGACTTCCAAAGCATGAGCACCCTTGGGTACCCAAAATGCATACCATCAGAGTTTGATACAATAGATTTCTTCACTGTTGGTTCAGATGGTGGAGATGAAGTGACTGCAGCTCTTTTCTTCAAGTGAGAAGAACTATTGCATTGTGAAATACATGCCTCCAGTTGAAATAGAGTACCTCTCTTAGTACCCTTCACAAGCACCATAGATCCTCTTATCATCTTGCATCCATCCTTTGAAAAGACAACTTGCACATCTGCATCATTCAGCTTACTTACAAAAAGTAGGTTCCATGCCAAGCCTGGGATGTGCATAACCCCAATGATCCACTTCACTCATCCATCAGGGAATCAGATTGAGACTCTTCCACGACCAACAATCTTCAGATGAGAATTGTCACCCATGTACACTCTTCCACCATCAAACTCTTCATACATTGTAAACTAGTCTCGATGTGAGGTCATGTGGAATGATGCACCAAAATCAATCAACCACACATCATCAGATACATAGGTGGCTAGGGCTGCGATGAAGGCATCACCATCAACTTGTGACTTGTCAAAATCTGAATCTTTGACATTCTTTTTCTTCTTCTTTTTCTCCTCTTTGCATTCCTTTCAAAAATGCCTAGATTTACTACAGTTCCAACAAAGAGCCTTAGACTTTCCAGAAGATTCAAATCTCCCATAGGATTTGGATCTACCCTTCTTAGCTTTCTTGTCCTTCTTTTTCCCTTTCTACTTGGGTCTTCCATGAACCGAAATAGCCTCTTTGGCAAACTCGGTTGCCTTTCTCTGCATCTCTTCAGATAACAATGACAACACTACCTCATCCATCTTGAAGGTGGTTGTAGTGCTTTTGATGGCCATTACAAGATGATCCCACAAATCTAGCAGAGAACAAATCAAGGTCATACATCGATCCTTCTCCTCCATTTTCACACCCATGGATGTCAACTGTGCAACTATCATGTTGAAAGTGTTCATATGATCTACAAAAGATCCTCCATCTTCTATCTTTAGAGAATAGATTCTTTTTTAGGAAAAGCTTTTTCACCAAGGACTTAGCCTGATAAACATCTCCTAGCTTCTTCCAAAGTTCTTTTACGGTCTTCTCCTCATGGACATTCAATAGGATAGAGTCAGCTAAATTGAGTCTTATGAGATCCTTAGCCTTCAAATCTTTGAGATCCCAATTAGCTTGTGGAGTTGTTGTAGGTTTTGTGCCATTAACAGTTTCCCATAGGTCTCGATCAACAAGCATGTCTTCCATCTTGAGTTTCCACAACTTAAAATTTGTGTCGTTAAACTTCTCCACTTCTAATCTTCCGAATGTGCTGGCCATCTCTTTCCTGCAACAAGAGTTTAGAATACTCTACACAGACTCCCACTCAACCTAAGATTAGCTCAAAAAACCCCTACCTAGAAGCTAGAACCAAAACTGGCCAGTCTCTGATACCAGCTGAAATGAAGCTAGGTGTGCAGAAAATGCTTCATACGCTAATCTAAAGAGGAGAGATTAGTGCAATTTCTTTTTAACCTTTACAATTACAGTGTTATTAACCCAACAATGGATATATTGTAGCAATACACATACACAAAGAAAGTAGATAGAAGAGAGAGACAAGATATACATGGGGAAAACCCTTATAGGTGAAAAACCCCACACTCCAAAACACAACTCAAATGTATTAAAGGAAACAATCAAGGTTACAATATAGTTTCAGAGCCGTTTCTCTTGCAGGAGTCTTCAACACTCATATCTAGAGATCTTTCAGCATCATAATAGTACCTATCAATCACATAACACATCTGCTCTCCAAGCACCTATTTTAAATAGAAATTACAAGGCCAAAATGAACCTTTCTTGGAATGCGTGTCCAACTTGGCCTCATGGCCCAAAAGCCATGCCTAGGGACACTTGTCCAACACTGCAGCATGGTCATGACACTTGTCACATTACCCTATCCTAATATGGGTCCCTAATCCCAAGATAGGCAATGGCAGATGCTCTTATGCATCTTATGACTATCATAGAATCTATCATAACTGACACTACTTACAACTGTAAGAGAATCTATCATACACAATCTAAAATAGCACATTCCTCTTACAACATGTCATAACCTCCCTTGGGAACACAAAGATGCCTTCCTCAACGATGCTCTTCGACACATGTCCTCACCTTTCATAGAACCTTCTATTTGCAACTCTTACACGTCATAGATTCTGTCCTAAGAATCTGTCATAACTGTTTTGGTCATGATTCCCTTATACACTAGTCAAGATGCTGACACATGGTCAAAAACCTCTACCACACAAAGGGGATGCCTATCTCCATATGGAGTGAGTTGACCATCCTAGTCATCTTACAAGTGGAGTGACAACTCATTGTGTCACTTCACACTAAATGACAAAATAAGATGTGCAACAAAATTACAACATAGGCTAAATAAATAAATACAATACAAATAATAAATGCAAGGAATTACCAAGGTTGAGACACCTTAATTCCCAACAGGGTTCTTGTGTCCTAGATCTTGGGCATTCTGATGCTCCTCTTGACTACCTTTATCAACATTCTCTTCTTTCTTGTTATCGTCACCCACCTGTAGACCTTGTTGCCCATGTTTTGGTATATCAGTATCTTTAGGGCCTTGAGATTCAACTATCCCTTTATCATGTATCTACTCACTATCTTGAGCATCAGGCTGATCAGATACCCCTATATCTTCTTCCATAGCTGTATTATATTCTAATTCATCCTACTATGGATCTGTGTCCTCATCTTTCTTTTCATCTTCATTGGCCTGATATGCCAAGTCAATAGGTTGAAGAAGAATTTCTTTTGGATTTGACTACGTGTATTCTTTTGTATCGACATTTCAGGTCACACTCAGTGAACCATCATCAGAATCCTCTTCCTGAGGATGGTTCACTGAGTGTGACCTGAAACGTCGATACAAAAGAATACATACAGTCGAATCCAAAAGCAATTCTTCTTCAATCTATGGATTGTGGAAAGCTCATGCCTACTAAGTCAATAGGTGCCAAGCTAGTAACTTGATCAACTAGTCCTACAATGTCAATTTTCTATGCTACATTCTCATGACTATCTTCTTCTATTTCTTCCTCTTCCCTTTTCTGATTGTACAATGGGAAGACTTTGAGGAGACATTGTTGTGTTTTTCACTAGTGTCTCCATGGGGCTGGTGGACACCTCCCTTACCACTTCATCATCTAAAAGTTCTACTATTTCATCTAAGGGAAGGGGGTGATCACCTCCTCTATTCTCCATCTCTTTTCCTTTCTCTTCACTCATTTTAGTTTTAAATTGCACTATGGTAGGGATGGGAACATTATGATGTAGATTCCATCTAATTCCCTCACCTCCTTTGCCTTTCAAAAAAATCCCAAGGTACATATCAACTGACCCTCTCATTACTGGTGTTGGTGTAGACACCCAAAATTGACCTAATTATCATTAGCATCAGAATATCACATTATTTATCTTCTACATTTGTCTAACACACTTGAGCAATTTCTTTATTTCATCAAAAGCACTTATTTCTTCTATTAATTAAATAAATTTATATTTATTTAATTAATTCATTAGCTATTTCTTCTATTTTCTTTTTAATTTATAATTAAATAATCTTTAATTATTTAATTATCTTATTTCTATCTATTTTAATTAAATAAATCTTATTTATTTAATTAAAATTCATTCATAAATTCCACTTTAATTAAGTTCTCTTATCATTTATCTCAATGAGCTGACATGTGTGCCTCTTTCATTTAAAAAATATAAGTGGTACTACATTTTTTATTTAATATCTTTCACATGTAGTACTTTTTATGTACACAGTCACACATAAGCCTTATCTTCCCTCCACTTGTCATCTACACATTCACCTATGACTATCAATTCATCTCAACCATTCACATAGCCACCAAATCTCTACCATTGATTGATTTTGGTTGATGTCTATATAAATGCCCTCTCATTCCAGACTAGATCTATCTAGCATTCATATAGCATCTACATTATCATCCTGAGCATATTGAACATTTTAGCATCCATCTAGCTTATTATCATTATCATCCATCTATTATGGCATCTTGGATCTTCATAATTATTCATTATTGAAGAAGCAATCCACATCATAAATAAGGAATAATACAATCTAGGTGATATTGTTCTTGAATTGCATGCTTTTGCTTTCATTTGGATTAGATTCTTTGATGATGGTAGGGTTAGGTTTTTATGGCTATACTTGATCTTATCATCCTAATTTTTTACCTATCACATTTTGGCATGCCCGGTGGGACTCATGTCCTTGATTAACTTTGCTATTTGAAGTTGTTTTTGTGAAGATCAGATTTTTTAAGCACTTATGGCAAGTTTCAGTCGCTTCTGAGAGAAAACCAGTCATGTCCCGAACACACGAATCACTTTTAATCTGAAACCAACCACTTTTAACATTTCTAGGATCACTTCTGAGCGAATAGTAATCACTTATTATCTTTTTTGCATCGCTTACAAGCTAACAGTGGTTGCTTATGTCTTTATTTGCATCACTTTTAACCTAACAGTGATCACTTTTAGCTATCTAGATCACCTTCTACAAAACTAGGCTTTTTTATTTATATCTTTTTTTCATACATCTGAGTCGCTTATGACCTACAATCCATTGCCTATTGATTTTTTGCATTGATTCTGAGCTTTATCAGTTTGCATCTAGGTTTATCGGCATTGCTCCTGAGCAACAACATTTTGCTTGCAGTAGAATATAGATCACTTCTGATCAATAGTTGATCACCTTTGGTAATTGTGTCGCTTTCAGTTTTTATCATTTGCAGTTTAGTTTTCTTGGTTACTAATCAGCTATTTGTGTAGCATCTTATCGATTGTCCAAGAAAAGGAGGTTATCAAACTACTAACATATTTGTTGCAGCTCTAATCAGTCCAAGACTTTGGATTTTATCACTAATTTTGGAACATTTGGGCTTGGTGCTTAAAAAGAATCATTGCTTGCTCTGTGCTTGATTTATCTTTCTTGACTGCTTAATTGTGCATGTTTGTAACCCAAATTTAATAGAAAAAGTATCCTCTCCCCTTACCTATCAAATGGATCTTGGGTGCATGAGAACTTGTTATTATCTTTAGAGGGCCTGGCTTCCTAGTGTGAGGAGTAAGACCCAAGCGGTAATGGGCTAAAGCCAAGTCTTTCCAAACTGCTATATAAGAAAAGTGTTTGTGTCGAAAGCCACAAACAACAGGTGTTGTGTTATACTGACAACCAACCTCCTCTAAAACCCTCTAAGGCATAACCCTTGAAGGTTGGGAGACTCCATAATGAAGAGTAGCGCTGCCACATGTATAGCCACCCAAATGGATGCCCTTACTAGCAACCTTGTGTAGTAGCCAAAAACCCTCTATTTGTTGATGCAAAAGGTGGGACCTTTGAAGCTGCCCCAATTCACGTGGTTCTTAGTAGAGATAGCAGGGACAATCCTAAGGTTTGGTGGGGGGACAAGCCTTGGGAAACCCAGATCTTGGTATGTGTGAGAAGTGCGTGCCATGGAGGGGAGCCGATGCTACCAAGATCTTGAAGCTATCTGCTTTGAATAAGCACGGCAAGGGGACTCAACAAATATAGTCCTTTCCTAGCCTAGGTTGTACAAGTTTGTGATTGTTGTGAGTGTGAGTGACTGAAATTACTATTTTCTTGTCAAAAACATCATTAAAACCTATCTTCTGACAGACATAGACCACCTTTGAACTTTAATTGCCCACATACAGACAACCAGATCACCTTTAAACAATAGTTAGTTGCCTTTTGCTTAAACTAAATCACCTTTGAACAATAGTTACTCGCCTTGGGTCTAAACCGAGTGACTTTTAACCAGCAATAAATCACTTTGACCTAAAACTCATCGCCTCTGGCAAACTTGCTCACCTCTAGTCAATACTGTAGCCTATTACCTAAACCAAAACCAAATTGCTTCTAAGTTATTACTTGTCATTTTTGGCTTTATTGGAGTCATATCTGAGCTATTATCTATCGTCTCTAGCTAAATATCAGCAATCCGTGTAAACTCAGCCAAACTGGCTACATTTTCAAACTGCCTAGTTTCAGCTTCAGCCTTCTGACATGCTTCTGATCATTTGCAGACACCTAAATTTTGCCTCCTATCTTGAGCATACCAATAAATTGGACTTTTGATATTTCATCCTTTTGAGACCCCAAAAATAGCAACCAACTAGCAAAACCAGCAACCAAACATCATCTTTTGGCTTTACCTAGTCCTAGCAATACTAGCAAACATCAAACAACAACTAGCTTTTCCTTTGAGTGTGTGAGCTATCCTCTAGGAAAAAACCAACAACAACCAAGCAACTAACAATCAACAACCAAGCAACTAGCAATCAATAACCCAACAACAAAGCAACCATTAGGAAACCAAAGTAAACAAGAAACTAGCAAAACAACAAACCAACACCAAACAAACCAACCAACCATCACCTTTGTGTCTCAACCTTAACAAGCCAAGTCCAAATTTTAATGTCAAACATCATGCCTCAAACTAGGACCTAATATAGAGCTGAAATGGAAGAAAAATTGTGAGCTGATATGGAAGCCAAAATGCAACAATCGCGATCAACACCCCTTAAAGATGTAAGCCAATTCACAACTAGTATGCCTTCTTACATGTTTGTTCTCAAAGGATACACCACTGGACCATCATCTTCACATCAAGTGTAATCACACCCCTTTACAACTACTTATGAAGAGCATTCCCAAGAGGACTTATCTGAATAAGCTTGTTTTATCTGATCCTAATCACTACTTCTTGCAACGTGCCTGCATGGGAGCCAAATTACCAAGTGACTTTGACATATCAGTTATTCAAGAGCATGATCCTAACACTCCGCTGTTGTTGCAAAGGGACCAACCATTATAGCTACACCTTTGAATCCACCTTTGAATCTATTTCCCTCATTAGCTACCGCTACACCATCCAACCCACCACGCTTGGAGTACACTTTAGAACCTTTGATAACTCCAACTAATGTACTCCCTTTTATTTCACAAAACTTGAACATTCCAACTTTCAATGTCTCACAACACATCCTGGCTCCTACCATGACCGTATTTGTGCCTCAAGTGTCACAAGCTATCCATGTTTCACAAGTCCAAACTCTACAAGTTTCACAAGCCATCCCTATACCACAAATTCCACAAGTTTTCCAAGCTACCCAAACACCACATACCATACAAGTTTCACAACCATCACAAACTACCACTCCTATTGCATCACATATGGAAACCCCATTGTACATCCCTATCACTTCCAATATGGTCTTCGTGATCTCCATGAATCCATCCCACACACCATACAATCCCGATGTTAGTCTCATTGACATGACGGATCCACCTATTGCATCACAAGCCACTCCTAACATCCCCAACTCTTATGTTAATCCACCTCCATATAATCCTTTGCAAACCATCAATCCATCTTATGCAACTCAAGGATTACCCATTATTACCCAACACATGACGTATACCAATCCTCATGTTGTCCAAAACACAAACCTGAATGTCCATCTATCGTCATAAACCAATCCTCAAGTTGTCCAAAACACCAATCCAAGTCTCTATTGGTCTTCATCCACCAATCCTTCCGTTGCTTACCATAATACAAATCCAACTCCCAATTCTCAACTAGTGACCAACACCAATCCATCCTCCACTTCCAATGTGATGCAAACTCTTGGAGCCAATCCATCATAATATACCCAAACACCACTTGTGTCTCAAGGATAGCACTCTTCCAACACATATGTGTTGCATACCAATCCTTTGACATATAATGTGAGCACACAACCTCAACAAATGGTCATACCTACATACATTCTGCAACAACAACCACAATATACACAACATTACATTTCACCTCCCAAAGATGAACCCCCTTTGCAACAACAGCAATTATCTCAAGTGGATGTTGAATAAATGATTAATAAAGTGGTAGGGCAAACCAAGAAGACATTTTCCTTGGGAGATATATGCGCGTATCCATTTGACAAGTCACTGCATATGACACCTTTTCTGCCACATTTTAAAGTTCCACAATTTGACAAATACAAAGGGAAAGGAAATCTGGATGACCATCTTAGAGCATTCTATGTTGCATGTCTTGATGTCACTCAAGATGATACATATCTCTTGAGACTATTCCCCCTAAGCTTAGCGGGGCAAGCTCTTGAATAGTTCTCTCATTTACCTCTGAGAATTAAGACCTTTGCAGAATTAGCAAACAAATTTTGATCTTAGTTCACTTTTAACATTGAGCATAAGGTAAACATGAATGATCTTGTCAATAACAAACAACGCAATGGTGAAGCCTTTTCCTCATTTACTTAATGATGGCGCAACATGGCTAGTAAACTATCATGGGAAATTCTTGAGAAACAACAGCTCGATATCTTCATTCAAAATCTTCATCTTGAGTTGTCATTCCAACTACAATTGCAAAGTTTTAGCACCTTTGATGAACTCATATCCAAAGGAACCACCATTGAACGTGCTTTAATTGCTAAAGGCACTATCAAGATTTTTAGAGACAACAATTCACAATCATCAAATGATAAAACCTGCTTTTGAAACAAGACTAAGAATGTTGTCAATGATGGCATTATAGATGCAAAGAACATCCAAATAGTAAAGGCTCCTATCAACATCCAAGCCACATCTACAACAAATTAATCTTTTCAACGAATTTGACAAAGGCAAACTTCCAACTTGATGACCATTTACTCCCTTAGAGGAACCTATGGAGGTTGTCTTTCGCAAGCTTCTCCAAGCAGGAGATGTCATATTGCCTGAAGCACCACCCAATGGCGAACTGGTCTTCAAATCTGCTTGGTACAAAGAGAATGAATATTGTGAATATCATAGGGTTAAATAACACAAAACAAATGGTTGCATGCACTTAAAACATGTCATTCAAGATTGCATTGATCAAGGCCTAATCAAAATCACACCGCCAACATCCCAACTGGCACAACAATCAACATCAAACTATGACCTAGATGCTTTCAAAAATCCACTTCCATCTCATGATAAGACAAATAACCCCCATATAAGGAATGCTATCCATTACAACTATGAATCATCCACGATTGGCCACATTGACCATGCTCGCATTTCTACCATCACAATCCAAGGCAAAGTAGTTGACTGCGCTGTAACTACTCGAAGAGGCCATGTTACCATTCAAGGAGCACCTATTAACCTTCCTCGACCATCTTCTAGCTATAATATCCTTGATCACCTTGGTAAAACACTTGTACATATTTCCATTCTTGAGTTGCTTCGCATATCCCCTACCCACAAAGCTATCCTTGACAAAGCATTGCAAGAATCTTCGATGCCCAACGATATAGATAGCACACAATTCTAATCTATGGTAGCTAGCATTGTAGCCCCTTACCACCTAACTTTCTTTGACAAAGATCTTTAGCCTTCCATTAATCCATCACATAATGAAGCCCTCCACATAGAACTGTTTGTCAACCAACGTCGTATCAAATGAATCTTAGTGGATGGTGGAGCTAGTCTTAATGTATGTTCTTTAAAATTAATAAAACAAAAGATGTTGACACTTCCAAGGTCATTACTATCAAAGCATATGATGATGCCGAGAGAGATACTGAAGGAATTATCCTTTTGCCTATCCAAGTTGGTCCTGTCACTACTAACACCCATTATCAGGTTCTTGATATTGACCTTCCTTATAACATCATCCTTGGTCATCCATGGATCCATGCTCTCAAAGTAGTTCCTTCTACATACCATCAATTTCTTAAATTTCCACATAATGGTGTTGAAGTTGTTATTTATGTCGATCCTAATCCCTTTGAGTTTTGTCATGCTTTTCAAACTAAATACCAAAGTCCTAACCATATTCCTATCAACACCAAAGCATATCCATCTTCATCTTATGTGGATCCATCTGCCCTACTCAAGCCATCATCTAGCACATCCACTTCCAACCTCCATATCAAGCACACCGAACATGGTCCGGGTGAGTACACATTGCAAGAATCTTGTTGTGTTGGTACTCTTCCCTTGTCTCCCAAATCTCATAGTTGACCTTCTACATCCAAGGCATCTTCATCCATAGCTGTCATAAAAGCTCCACCAATAGTGTTCATAAAAGGTGGATTCTTTGATGATGAAGACATTGATGACATTAACTCTTGGATATTCTATGATGAGAATGACCAAATACAACTTGAAGTGGAGAGATATAACAATGGGTTCCACATCATTAAGAACATGGGTTACAAAGGACATGGTGGATTGGGATCACAGGAACAAGGACCTATTAAACCCGTTGTCGTGTCTAAGAAGCTTAATAAATAAGGCCTTGGCTATCAGCCAGAGGTACCGCCTTCCAAGGACATTAAGTGTATTTCTGATATGGAAGATGGACCTTCCTCAGTAGGAGAGACTTCTATTTCATATACCATCAATGACTCATCCCTTCATATCACTGACCTTTTTCAAGAAACCTCTATCTTCATGATTTCCACAAGCTCATCTAGTTGAAACCCTTCGTTTGTTACCCTTTCACTTGTATATCCTGACCTCATCGATTGGGACCAATAGGGGGCATCGATATTGGACACATTTGAAAATGATGAAGCTATCACCAAATTCATGGGTTTATGATAGGGCATTCCATTGGGTGATCACAAAACAAGTTTCATGATAGATCTACCTAAACTATCATATTTTGGCAGAAGTATCAAACCCTTTAGTCGCAAAAGTGAAATAAATAGAATAAAAAAAGATAGGTCACTAGGTGAAAATTGAAAGGCATCTCTTGACCATGAAAAAGTAAAAATAAAGGATGTATATGAGGGTGAAAACCTCTTTGTTGCACTTGAGGATGGGGAATTTGATCTTCCCGTCACCACTGACTATCATGAGAAATCAACAGTGCTAGTTGAAAAATCACAAGACATGAACTTGGGCATAGAGTAGAATCCAAAGATCACTTTTTTGGCAGCATCACTATCAGAGCAAGAAAGAAGAGATTTCACAACACTTTTCATAAAAAGAGCTATCAATTTTGCATGGACTTATGTTGACATGCTGGGTCTAGATCCATCACTTGTGGTACATCATCTAGCTGTATCTCCTAACGTAAAACCTATCAAACAAAAAATGCGCGCAAAATGCATCTGCAAGTAGCTCTATTGGTCAAGGCAGAGATTCAAAAGCTGTTAGAAGCAAAGTTCATAAAGCCTATTTATTATCCAGAATGGGTTTCAAATCTAATACTTGTAGCAAAACCTGATGGATGAGTTTGTTGTTGCACAGATTTCAAAGATCTTAATAAATCATGCCCTAAAGATGACTTTCCACTACCAAGCATAGACAACATTGTAGATCTCATAGATGGACATGAAATGCTATCTTTGATGGATGGATTTTCAGGATATGACCAAATCAGAATAGTAGAGGAAGATCAAGACAAAACATCATTCATTTGTCCATGGGGTACATACTGCTGGGTTGTAATGCCTTTTGGTCTCAAGAACGTAGGAGCTACTTATCAAAAAGCCATGATAGTTATTTTCCATGACCTTTGTCACACTATCATGGAATACTATGTTGATGATATTCTAGGGAAATCCAAGACAAGAGAAGGACATCTACAGGTATTAGTACAAATCTTTGATCGACTAGAGAAGTATCAAGTTAGGCTAAATCCAAAGAAATGTGTATTTGGTGTAACATCTGGAAAGTTGTTGGGATACATTGTGTCTCGATGAGGAATAGAAGTGAACCATGACAAAGTACAACTATCATGGAAATGCCATCACCAGCAAATCTGAAGTAGCTTCGTAGTCTACAAGGAAGGTTACAATCCATTCGTAGATTTATCTCACAACTAGCAGAAAAATGTCATCCTTTTCAACATCTTCTTCGCAAGGGTGAACCTTTTAAGTGGGATGAAAAGTGTTAATAGGCCTTCGACAAAATAAAGGAATATCTGGCAACACCTCCTATGTTAGTACCTCCTATACTTGATCGCCCATTATTACTCTATATCTCTTCAACAATAGTAGCATTGGTTGCCCTATTAGCTCAGCATGATGATTCAGGAAAAGAACAAGCTATTTTCTACAATAGCAGAACTCTCGTGGGATATGAATTTAATTATTCATCTATGGAAAAAGAATGTTTAGCATTGGTGTTTGCTTCTCAAAAGCTGTGACATTATATGTTGAATCAAACAACAAAGCTCATATCTAACATTGATCCCCTCAAATATCTTCTCTCTAAAGCAATCCTTACGGGAAGACTAGCAAAATGGGTTTGATCTTAAGTGAATTTGACATACAATATGTGGATTGAAAGGCCATAAAAGGATAAGTCATCGCTGATCAGTTAGCTGCAGCACCCATCACAAATATTTATCCAATACATCCAGAATTCCCTGATGAAGAATTGTTCAATCTAACTTCAGCAACATTGTGGCAGCTATATTTTGATGGATCTTACACACAACATGGATCAGGAGCAAGGATAATGTTTGTCACCCCTCAAGGAGATTGTATCTCAAAGTCACACAAAATCACATTTCCATGTACCAATAACATAGCAGAATATGAAGCTTTAATCACAAGATTATGCATGGTAGTACAGTGGGCTATCAAATAGCTACAGGTCTTTGGTGACTCTCAATTGGTTACCAAACAGGTCTTAGATGAATATCAAACAAAAGATGAAAAGCTCCTTCCATATAAGGTAATGGTTGATGATTTCAAGAAGTATTTTGATAGTATCACCTTTGAACAAATCCCAAGGTTACAAAACAAAGCAGCAGATGCTATGGCTATGACTGGATCTCTTCTAGACATGCCTTCTAATGCACACAAGTGTGAGTCTCTAGTTTAATAGCTTCTAATCCCTGCATTTGAAGTACCGTAGTCTGATCTTATATGTGAAATTGTTGGTCCCAATTCACCTTGGTACGAGGACATATATGAGTATCTCTGTAATCAAACCTTTCCATTTCAACTATCTAATACTCAACAAAAACCCTTTATCCATAGAGCCTCTCACTATACTATCCTAGGAGACACCTTATATCGCTAGAGTCTTGATGGTATCCTTCTTTGATGTCTTGATTTTGAGGGAGCAAAGGTTGCCTTACGTGAAGTACATGAAGGTGTTTATGGATCGCATTCTATTGGCCCTAGTCTTGTTAAGAAACTTCTACGAGCTAGATACTATTGGTCAACTATGGAGAAAGATGCACAACAATTTGTAAAGAGATGTATACAGTGTCAGAAACATGGGGATCTAATACATGCACCAACACATGAACTTCATCCTATCACTACCCCTTGGCCATTCTCACAGTGGGGACTTGATCTAATAGGTAAAATCCATCCTACTTCATCAAATGGTCATAAGTTTATCATAACCACCACTGACTACTTCATAAAGTGGGTGGAAGCAATACCAATGACTTATATTACTGGCAAACAAATATCTAAGTTTATCCTACACTATATCATTTACCGTTATGGAGTTCCTTAGGCCATTGTTACTGATAATGGTCATCCCTTCAAGAACCAAGAAGTTAGAGATCTTTGTAACAATTTCCATATCCAACATTGATTCTCTACACCTTACTATCCTCAAAGCAATGGCCAAGCTGAGGCTTCTAACAAAACAATTATCAAGATCCTTAAAAAGATAGTCAATGAAGCTGGTCATGATTGACATTTACAACTTAATCCTGCATTATGGGCATATAGAACAAGTATCAAATCTCCCATTGGAGCTACACCCTATGCTCTTGTGTATGACATAGAAGCTATCTTACCTATTGAAGTTGAAATTCCCTCACTGGGAGTATCTCTACAACATACTATTTTAGATGAAGAATATCAAGTATCTAGACTCAATGATCTTGATCTATTAGATGAATGGCATCTTACAACACTCAACCATCTCCAAGTCTATCAAAATTGTTTACGCTTCAACTACAACAAGAAAATCATAGAACGCTGATTTCAAGTTGGAGATCTTGTCCTTAAAGCAAATCAAAGGATCAGCAAAATTGGGAGAAACAGGGAAAGTTTGAACCTAATTGGCTTGGTCCTTTTGTCATCACATCAGTCTATGGATCAGGGACATACACTCTCTCAACACCCGAAGGTATTCCCTTGGATGAACCTGTCAAGAACATCCATCTCAAGAAGTTCTACCCATGAACCTCAGCATATTCTATAAAAAAAAAATCCATCCAATAGTGAAAACCCCTTTGTGGCACTTTGGATAACAAAAAAATAGTATAAGATAAATAATTCGTCCTTTGATGAAAACTTGGTAAATAGGTGCCTTAGACAAGTACCATAGTGAAAACCTGGCAAATATGTGTTGTGTAGCAACCAGCTCGCTATCATCTACTTAGTTTGTTTTGATCACAACTTTTCATAACATACTTCACCATCTTACCTACATAATCCATATCATAATCCACATTTCACCTTGTACAAACATCGTTGTCCATTTATCCATAATAAAAAGCCTTTCTGCCCTTTCCTCTACCTTGCTAGCTTTCGCAGTTTAGATTTTGTTGGGATAATTATATCATTTGGCACCTTAGCATCTTGTTCCCACCAACTCATCCATTGTAGCTTCTCCATAATAAACATCATCCCACACTGGGGGCACTTGTTGAGCCTTATTTGGAAGTGGATACCTATAGCTCTAGCTCATAACATAGCAAACACCCAAGTTCATAACACAAAAAACATTTGACTTCAAAACACAACACACATCCAACTTCAAACATGGCAAACATTTGCAACCAAGATTAAAGTGCAAACATCATCAAAAACATCAAAACATATCAAAATTCAAAAAAATCAACACATCACCAAAATCCAAGCAATAAAGTTGATCCTTTGACATCAACCATTAACACAATACGCAAGAACTATATCACCAGCTCTATCATTAAAGCCTTGATCCTATGGATATAGAGTATGTACGCAATCTAAGATGTGAAGGAAGCACTCTGATTCAGACATAGATGATAGCCCCCTTTTCATCATTCATCTTTCATCCTTCTTCTAATCATCCTCCAATCTTTCATCTCACTTTCTTCTATCTTTCATCACTTACATCATCAATAAACCCAGAACTACATATTCATCATGTTTCATCATCATCATAATGTTCTTTGATCCTGTGGACATAGGGAATGTAGGTAGTCTGGAATACGAAGGATGTATCCAGTATGTAAGCATAGATGATCCACCTCATCTTCATCTTTTTTCATCTTCCATCTTCTTCTCTTTGACCAGCTCAAGCAAGAAGTAGACTATGTGTATAAGAGAAAGCTCAAATACTCTAACCAATCAGGGATAAGCCAAAAGCTATTTTGTCTGCATGCCTTAAGCCAACATTTGCTATAGCATTTTATCAACATCTTTAGCCTTCAATAGGATGCAGTTTTCCTCTCAACAAGGCGCCAGCTTAAATCCATCCAAGAGCACTTAAATTTGGCAAGAGAACATGATGACAATATCTTTTATTTTATCTTTTGATTTATCTTTTGTCCATTTCCTAAGCTTAATCAAGACTGCCTTGATCTATCATATCTTGGTATGTTGCGATGAAGTACAAAATGGGGCATGGTCATATTGCTTTTGTATGTTGTGTTTGTGGGATGATTTTATTCTCTTCCTATGCATATTGGTATCTTGTATGTGTTGGGATTAGCATCTTGCATATCAATATCTCTAGCATCTGAGAAGCTAAACATTCTCTTATGCACCTGAGACTATTCTATGCTAAGACTAGCTCCATACATATAACCAGCAAGGTGTCACTATGTCTAGGGGGAATAAGCTCAAACCATTGCTTGTAGTGTCAAAGTCCATCTCAAAACACTAGCTTCTATTCATATCTTGTGTATGTTGGCTCAACATCTTGACCTCATAGGTTTAGACAAGATTGTAGTATGCTAGTTTTTGCATTGGATATCTTGACACTTTGGTCTTCTATACCCTGGTGCATAACATCCATATGCTATATCAAACATAAGGATTGCATTTCTTTAATTTCTAAGCAATTACTTTAAAAGTTGTCATATCATCTATCCATTCCATCATAATCCTATATAGTCCTCAACCAAGATTGATCAACCAAAGCCTATTTTCTTCTATACCATCCTATTTTTCTCCCACCCAACCCTTGTTTTCTTTGTGTCAACCTTGTTTCTAGCCTTTCATCATATCGTGAGCCAACCCAACCTTTCTTTGTTAGCCTAGCTTACCTCTTGAGGGGGCATCACCTGCCAGTTACACTAGGGCATAACCTTGTTTATCAAGCAATTATCATATCTTCTTTGACACAACGTTCTAACGAACATTGTATCAAAGAGGGGCAAAATGTAGACACCCAAAATTGACCTAATTATCATTAGCATCAGAATATCGCATTATTTATCATCTGCATTTGTCTAACACACTTGAGCAATTTCTCTATTTCATCAAAAGCACTTATTTCTTCTATTAATTAAATAAATTTATATTTATTTAATTAATTCATTAGCTATTTCTTCTATTTTATTTTTAATTTATAATTAAATAATCTTTAATTATTTAATTATCTTATTTCTATCTATTTTAGTTAAATAAATCTTATTTATTTAATTAAAATTCATTCATAAATCCCACTTTCCAATTAATTAAATAAATTTTATTTATTTAATTAAGTTCTCTTATCATTTATCTCAATGAGCCGACGTGTGTGCCTCTTTCATTTAAAAAAGATAAGTGGTACTACATCTTTTATTTAATATCTTTCACATGTACTTTTTATGTACACGATCACACATAAGCCTTATCTTCCCTCCATTTGTCATCTACACATTCACCTATGACTATCAATTCATCTCAACCATTCACAAAGCCACCAAATCTCTACCATTGATTGATTTTAGTTGAAGTTTATATAAACACCCTCTCATTCCATACTAGATCTATCCAGCATTCATATAGCATCTACATTATCATCCTGAGCATATTGAGCATTTTAGCATCCATCTAGTTTATTATCATTATCATCCATCCATTATGGCAGCTTTGATCTTCATAATTGTTCATTATTGAAGAAGCAATCCACATCATAACCAAGGAATCATACAATCTATGTGATATTGTTCTTGAATTGCATGCTTTTGCTTTCATTTGGATTAGATTCTTTGATGATGGTAGGGTTAGGTTTTCATGGCTATGCTTGATCTTATCAACCTAATTTTTTACCTATCATAGTTGGATCCTTCTTTTATGGCACCTTTTTAGTTTTCTTTCTTTTCCTCATTATGAGGAGGTGTTATTCATTAGAACTTTCTTCTAAGTCCTCACAAATGACACTAGGTTTAGTGATAGGCTCATGCTCCTCTCTAGGCTTTTGGGATGTTGTGGCAACAGATGTTGAGGATGGATCCTTTTTGGGTGTAGTTTGATGGATGATTTTCACACCTATATTTAGCCCCCCTTTCTTGGTTCCCTTAGGTGTACTTGCTTGTTTTCTTTCCCCTTTGGATTCACTCTTCTCTTTGAGAAAATCATCATATTCCTTTGTTGTTAGGTCTTGCCTCTTCCTCTTTTTATCAATGGTAAGGGCCACTCCTTTGGCCTTAAGTGCAGTAACCTCTTTATCCACCCATTCTTTGGTCGATTTCATGACCCTTTGTGTTATTATTTCTAGTGAAGTTTCCTTTGGTTGATTCCAGTAGGGTGATGAGATTGTTTCATTATATATTTTCTTATCCTCATATTCTTGTGACATAAAAATTCCATCATCTTCAAGCAATTGTACTGGAACTAGTATGCAATCCAATGTGCGAATTTTCCTCAAAGTAAGTCTTTGATAGCTTCTCCTTCATAATTCTACCTCATCATCACAATCATTCCAATAATCTTCAAGATGCACCTGGGGCATCAGTTTCTTGTATAATATTTGCATTATATTATAAGCGTCATATTGTTGGGATACAGGAAAGGGTTGTAAGGACATCAATTGTAATCCCCCAATTGCTTCTTCAACAAACTCCTTATCAGCACACATGTACCACCAAATGATGAGTGGAAACAGGACATTGGGTTTCTTGTTCTTCTGAATAAAGCATCAAATGAAGACAATATCTACCTGGCCATCTCCATTAGTATGACCCTGTCTATTGGGTACCTTGGCAACATGAGAGGTTTCCCAATGAAACCTTCTTTTTTTATGTATGTGAACATGGGGAATTGGATAAACCAAGCCCCATTCTTGTATATCACTACCGAAGCTTCTATGCTCAGTCTCTTTGCTCTATCTTCCTCTATGGTTCATACCAAATGCATAATAAAAGAATCATTCACTCTCCTATAATGTTGGAGAGATTCTCTCTATTTCAATTATGGATAATGGTCCCATATATTCACATCTCCAAGATTGAGACCAACCCTGTCAACTATTTGCAGACCATTGAATTTTCCTCGGTATGCACATGCATAGACTACATATGAGGTCATATGAAACATATTTACCTTCCCACCAAGCCTCTTCGTGCCTTCATCAAGGCTATCACTAATAAAATTTTCCCATTGGGGTTTCTCATCAGTAGTTTCTACCATTCTCATAAGACCATACATCCAATCTTCAAAATAGCTTGCATTTGGCCTTCCCCTCATGCAGTTGAGCATAACCATTGAGTATTGATACCCAGGGGTGAAATCAAATTTATACAGATGCACAAACAATTTTGTCGAAGCCTTGTATGTGATATCACTTGCTCTCCATGAGAACATAATCTTTCTGCAATCTTTTTGGTTGCCATTGTATTGTTTCTCTAACCCTTCCAAATCTATTTTGCATACACAGGGCCCTGATGACAAATTGAAAGCTAAAGTGATGCCCTTGATTGAGAAATCAGCATACACCCAACCATGCTTTTCCACCTTTCTGTTGTTAACATTGTAATTTCAAGCACACTCCACCACTAACTCGATGACTTCTACTGTATAGGGAAATCCTCTGGCATGCCACATGCTAGAATTGTATACATTGATAAGCATAAGGTTCCCACTGCCCTTTTCTAATAGTGTCATCCATGCATCTAGATTGGTGTTTCCTAGATGTGTATCATTTATTTGACCATATTTGAATGAAGTCCCTCTGAGTTGTATACTCATGGGTTTTAAGAATTCAGTGTCTGACTGGTTTTTATGGACTTCCATTATATCCTGTGATAAAGAATGTATGTATATTTTACCCTAACATGAATTATACGCATTTAGATTTGAAAATTACATGAATATCATGGCACTTTGACTTTTAGAAAGTGTAAATCAGACATTATCATCATATCAATTTACTCTGGTAAAAACCAACATTTACCTATTCATCTATCCATAAAGGACAAAAGGAGGGTTTCATCATTACATACTTGATATTCACACCTTTTAAACTATTAGATCTATATCCAAATATGCATGTTCACTTTGTGATTACCCTCTTTTGTTGGCCGTTTGAAAGTGCACTCTATTCTGTCATATTTACAGGTTGCTGTAATGGCGCCTTAATCACATAGGAGCTCTGCAATATCTTATTGAATACGTGATAAGCTTAAAATGAACTCAAATTCTCATTTTAATCAGTAACACTAGAAAATTAGGGTGTAATTAATGTTAAGTTGTTCATATCCATGGATCTACACTATGAGATTTTGAGATTTTAACAGGTGGTGTGATGTTATTTGAAATTTTGAATGTTCACCAACTATTAGAACAACATTTAATATGGGATCTACACATTCACAAATGTCAGGGATACTAAGTAATATGCATTAGGATGTGTTGATATTGATTAGTCAGTATGCCACATGGTAGCATCCTATTGGTTCGTGGAAATCCTCATGTCATGTGTCTCAAGAGTAGATACAGGACATTAAGAAATATCCAGATGTTTAGTTATGTGGAATATCCCCCACCACTCTGAAGATGAGGGTGACATCATCATTTTTGTTAATATTATGAATTGGTTGAGGAGGTGATGTCACCATCACATTAGTAAAAATCAAGGATCTAAGTTAATTTGCAGGACATAAAGATTTTCCTTCTTATTGTGTTGGGTCAGGATATTAACAAATATCTGGGATATTGAGAATGAAATGACCCTTTTCAATGTCAGGGATTATGATGACATCATCATCATATCAGGTCTTCTTTAAAATGAATCAAGATGATGTCATTGTCACATTAACAAAAATCAGGGATCTAAGTTAATATGCGGGATATTGAAATTTATACTTATGTTCAATTTTGAGCATCCAGATGACATCAGCATCATATTGAGACTTCTTTATGCTAACATCGAATGATGTCATCAGGATGTTCACTAATATCCATGATATTAAGAAATATGATGATGTTTGGCATTTACGTTATATTTGAGGTAAGTCTGCACATTAGCGAATATCAGGGATATTCAAGTAAAAGTGCACCCTTCAGGGAATATGCATGGGTATTGACGGGTGATCACTTCCCAAGTTGAAATTTGATGTTTGCATATTAGCGAATATGTGGATATTGAGATTTTCTTTGTTAAAACCTATGTCTGGGATATTAATGAATATTAGGGTCCTTAGGGAATGTGATGACCTCATCATGAGTGACTAGTTTGACCAACTTTGATCAGACTTAACTTCCTATCCTTAAGGAATTTTAGGGTGATTCAAAAGGCAAACTTGCTTAGAACTTTGCAATATTTCATTTGATGAGGTTTGTGATAGCAAAACCTAACTTTGGTACTCAAACCTTTTTATGAGGTCTTTACATGCACAGGGTGATATCTTGTCACTACATCTGATACACAACTTTTACCATACCGCCCAAGGCAAGGGAGCAAAACCAAACAAAAAAAGTTGGGCCCCTATTTTTCTAAGGAAAAATGGGGCATGTTGTGTAACCAGACAACAACTTTCTACCAAAGAAAACAACAAAATTCAAATAATTCAGGAGGTGGGGACAAGTTAAGACATAATGTTCCAACTCTTGTTAAGCATAAGCATCTTAATCTTTTTGAATGATATCATTTTCATCAATATAACAATGTATTGAGAAGGGATCAAGTGTGTGTAGGTGATTAATATCCCTCATCTTGAAGATGAGTTAAACACACTAGCAATGGTGTTAAGCTACATAATTTGGTTCATCCCTTATAGCCAACCTAGATAAAGCCTTGTTGCCAGCAGGCATCCATAGCCCCGACAAGGTTATCATTACAATTCTCCTAAGTAGAGCCCCACTTCCAGTTAGGCATCTATAGCCCTAGTAGAGTTACTTAGATGACCCTATTATCTCTTCTAGATATTCAAGATATTTCTTTCTCTTTTTTCTATTCATAAGATATCATCATGTAAGCTCATTTTGCAAGGTGTGATTACTTGCTATTTAGGCTGAGAATCGTAATGGTAGCAAGGACAACCTTTTGATTTTTCACTTAACACTACACTAATATGTTCAACAAACCCAAGGCTATTAGGTGTGTCATGTGAGGATCTCCTTGAACAAGAAAAGGTATCACTAATGAACCGGATATCACAGACATGATCAAGAATACTTCTTCTGACATGAGTTACAACCTACATAAGAACTTGTCCTCAAATCTTGAATTTTAACAATTTCAATGGTTTTCTAAAGTGAGAAGGTGCATCATTTTGCCTAACCAAAACAAGGTCTCAATGATGCAAGAAAAAACAAACACACAATGAAAACTATATAGATAACTATACAAAATGTACATTGTAATACAATGTCTTGACATGACTCTTCTAAACCTGAATATAATGTTTGAGGAATTGTCCATTGACTAGAAATGGACCATCCTCACTTGTTAGGGTCTTGAGCCTGTAGGTGCTGTCACCTAGTATTTCTGAGATCTAAAAGGGACCTATCCAAAGTTCATCAAATTTTCCATGATCACCTTTCCTTTCATGTGCTTTGTCCCATGATAGGACCAGGTCTGAGATTTGGAAGGCTTTACCAAGTAGCTCTTTTATCAAACCAACATTTAATAGTAGCCTAATGTTTGGTGAATTGATCAATTGCCTCATCTATCTTTTCTTCCAGGTGCATGAGTTGAAGAAACATGACCTCTTGTTTGTTATCTATGCCTAAGTATTCTTGTGCGACCTACAGAGTAGGAATTTTGAGGTTAACATGAGGGATGGGATCTACCCCATAAACCAACTGGTAAGGGGAATTCCCTAATGTAGTTTTCATTCTAGTTTGATCCACCCACAAGGCATATTTAAGTAGGGTATTCCACTCCCTAGGGTTCTTTTCTATCAATTTCTTTATGATGTTCAATAAATTCTTGTTGGTTAACTTTGCTAAGCCATTTCCCTGGGGGTAATAATTTGAAGAGAACTTTAAAATAATCCCATAATCAAGAGCCCATCTAGGTAATCTTAAAGATACAAAAGTTGGTCCATTATCACACACTAGAGCATATGGAACTCCATACCTAGTTATGATGTTGTTGTCTAAAAATTTGATCACATCCTCTACAGTACAAGTCTTGCTACTAACTGCTTCAGTTTGCCTGGTGTAGTAATCAGTAATTGTCAATACATATCTATGTCTTGAAGATGATGGAGGATTGATAGGACTAATGAAATCCATGCCCCATTGAGCAAATGGGTGCATCTCCATAATTGGTTACAGGGGCTGAGCAACTTATCTCTCTCTGTTAGTAGTTGTTTGGTAGGTATGGTAGCATTTGATATGTTCAACAGTATCCCTAAAAATTGTTAGCCAATAGTATCCTGCTCTTAGGATAGCATGAGTAGTGGCTAGGTGAGATCCATGTGCTGTTCTAAATTTATCATGTAATTCTGTGAGAACCTTATCAGCTTCTGGCTTGTCCAGACATCTAAGGTATATTACTTCATAATTTTTCTTGAAGAGGACCCCTTCCTTGATCATGTACTTCTGTGATTTGATCTTTAGGGCTCTCCTTTAAGATGCTTACATCTTTGGTGGGCATCTCCCAGTGATCAGGATATCCCTGATTTCTGAATACCAATCTCTATCTTCTTTTGTATTCACCATATATTATTGGCTCACCAAGTTGGGGTCAATTTCAACAATCATCTGGCTTAAGGCTTGTCCTCTGACCAACTTCATGGGAGTTATGTCCATGTCATATTCTTGGAGTATTGTTATCTATTTTTCTCTCTTCTCTCCAAGCACATTCTGCATCAGGAGCATTTTGATTTCTACATTAGGTACAACATCAATTATCTTACTTCTCAGGATATAGTGTCTAAATTTCTTTACTACTCTGACTAAAGCAAGGGCTTTTCTTTCAACATCCATGTATCTAAGCTCTGCATCCCTAAATGGAGAAATCATAAAGGCAATGGGTTTCTCTTCCTTTTCTTCATTTCTCTACGTCAGGACTGCTTCATAGGTATGGTCTAAAGCAAATGAATATATGTAAAACTCTCTTCTATAATCTGAGATGATCAGGACTGGTGCATTTTCTATAGCCTTCTTGGTGTCCTCAAATACAACCTTTGCTTTAGGTGTCCATTCAATTTTGGCATCTTTCTTGAGCATTGCATTGAGTGGCCTAACAATCTCTACAAACCCTGTGATGAATTTCCTCATAAAATTTATCTTACCAAAGAAAGATTTCAATTCCTTCTTACTCCCTAGGAGTTGTAGCTTCATTATGGATTCCACCCTAGCATGGTCAATGGTGATCCCATTCTCTAATATTACATGACCAAGTAACTTACCTATGGTCTCCCCAAATATGCATTTCTTTGGGTTAAGTGAGATACCATACTGTTCACACTTCTTTAGTACCTTTCTGAGGTCTTCTATATGGTCACCTCTCTTCTTGGAAAAGATGGTTAGGTCATCCATGTATATGACTATGGATTTACCAACCAGGCCTCTAAATATTATGTCCATTGCACATTGAAATGTGGCTCCAATATTGATCAAGCCAAAAGGCATGCACCTATAAGAAAATATCCCCCACTTGGTGGTGAATGTTGTCTTTAGTTTATCTATTTTATCTAACATCACCTGGTTGTATCCTAAAAAACCATCCAAGAAAGACATCATTTGAGCTCCATTCACTATCTATAAAACTTCATCTAATGAGGGAAGATGATAGTTATCCTTTTTTGATGCTCTATTCAGATTTCTAAATTCTACACATAGGTGTATGTCTCCATTCTTTTTCCTAACTGGGACTAGATTGGCCACCCAGGTTGAATACCTGACAAGAAATATGATCCTATCATTCAGCAATTTCTTAACTTCTTCAAATATTATAGGCTCTAGTAATGCAGTGATTGGTCTCTATTTTTATCTAAATGGCTTGGCATCTGGCTTCAGTGGGATAGTATGAGTGATGATTGATGTATCATATGTTTTTGGCTCATCATAAGTCCAAGCGATAACATGGATATAATATTTCAACACTTGGGTTATCCCTGTCTTCTCTTCTTCTATGCAGACTTTGCCAATCAAGACACTCCTGGTATCTTCACCCTGTCCTATGTTGACAGGTGAATACTCCCCTCCATCTGTCTTGGGGAGATCCATTTGATTTATCATGTTGTCCAAATCAAATTCTCTTTCAAGTTTTATCATACCTTTAGGAATTTTGTTGCTTGGCAAGTCCATTATTTCTTCTTCTTCCCATACATGATCTTCCAGGTTTTTCTCATCTAGGATCTATGCTTCAAATATATCCATGTTTTCTATAAAGTCCAAGATATGTTGATCATCATGAAACACTTGGAAGTTAGTCATATTATCAGGTATGGAGGGCATTGATACTAGTTCTACCAAAAATCTCTTCATTCCAGAGATGGATAAAGGCTCCAATGTACTAGCAGCCTTTACCAGTGCATCAACTTTGTGATTTTGTTCCCTAGGGATGTACATAATGTTGAATGCATCAAATTCTTCTATTAAGTCCCAAACTCTATGCCTGTAGTTTGACAACTTCTTATAATTACATGCATAAATACTCTTGACCTGCTTGATCACTAATTCTAAGTCTCCATAGACATGCAAAATCTTGAATTTCTGCTTGAGGGAAAACATCAATCCATGAATTAAGGCTTCATATTCTGCCACATTATTAGTGCATGGAAACTACAATCTATATCCTGCTAAAAAGGACTTCCTTGATGGATGAATGAGGTCAATACCTACTCCATCTCCCTATTTGGACTTATAACCATCAAACCTTAGAATCCATGGCTTGTCCTCTATTAATGGCTTATTAGGGCCTTCTCTTTTCTTCTTGGCTCTTGTTGTCATACCACTTCATATCCATTTCAACTATTGAGGTTCAATCTTGGTGCAGGAGCACCAAGAAGACCATTCATCTTTCTTTGATGTTCATCTTGTTTGTTCAATAAGGTCCTAGAAGACCATTCATGTAATAAGGACTATGTCCAAATATCTATTGTTGTCATGGTATGATAGAGTAGTTTTAAGATGTAATAGGTAGTTTGCAATAAGTTATATTTGTAAGCCTTCCAAGGCATGTAAAGGCTAGTCATATGTTATTTCTTTTCAGTTGTTGTTGTTCAGTTTGTAACCGACTGGTTGAGAAACGATTGGCCTCCCACAACAGTGGGTTAAAAGCATAGCAGAATGAACATTGGCATGAGGGTTCTGTTTTGTGTCCTGTTGTGTGTTCATTTTTGGAAGTATGTATGAATTGTGCTGAAGAACAATAAAGCTCTATTCCATCCCCTTTTGTGTTTTCTTATTCTTAAATTCAAGGATTTTGTAATTATGCTTAGTAGATTCCCTTTTCCTATAGTCTGTTGCATAATGATTCACTAAAGCATTCCATTGGTATGGTCCCTGTCGAGATCGGTGGAATGGCTTCATTGTAAAAGTATTCATTTTTATTTTTTGTTTTGTTTTCCTATTCAATGGTGCAGAGAATCCAAACAGAGTGTCTTGCACTATAGATCACCTAACATCTCCATGTTCTAGGGTTCAGTTGAAGAGTAGATAAACTGTAGAGTCGAAGAGACACAGAGGTCATCGTTGGTAAGACTGGGACCATCAGGGAGTAAATCAACCATCAGACTGACAATGGTTGTTTGACCAAAATGAGGAGATGGAGAGATTTCTATCGGCGTGAGTTCTATCTCGTTTCACCGAAGAAAGTTCCAAGTGAGCCATCGGTGTGTCTTGGACTAGCGGAGTGAGTTTTGGGGTTCTGGCTGATAGTAATTTTCTTGTCAATAGTGGCATCGGCGTATCACCAGAACCAACAGCCAAGTACCACCAAAACCGTGGTGTTCCGGTGACAATAGTATCGGTGCATCGGCTAATGGAAGGTTTAGTTCATCGATGGTATTAAGTCTCCCCGACATCAAGAGTTGGTCTTATCGGCGCATCAGGAGACAAGTTCAAATTTCTGCTCATAGAAGTGAGTCATACTGACACAGTCATGGTTAAGACAAAAAGGGATATCAGTTAAGGCATCGGGACATCGGCTGAAGGATAGAAGACTTTGTTGATAGAAGTAAGTCTTGGCGAAGGAAGTTTCGTAGTCGCATCAGTGTAAGCTTGATCATGAAGAGACTTAAGAAAGTCATTCAAACCGATGGTTATCTAACCGATCGAGGTGTATCAGTAGCTAGTAAGTGGAGTCTTGCCGGCAAAAAATAAACATTGATTTTGTCTGCGTTGCCCCTGTGCGCTTTGCATCATATTGGTATTAGAGCCATAAAAGGTTATGTTGTTGATCTGGTATATGTCAGCAAAGGAGAGTGAAGGAGAGGCTAGCATCATGCCTCCAAAGGGGATGACAGTAGAAGTGCTTACAAAATTTAAAGAGATGGAAGGGATGATCAAGATTGGAGTCAGGGAAGCACTCCAAGCTGAGTTAAAGGCACTAAAGATAGGAAAGAAATTAGATGATGACTTTGATGGAGAAGAAGAAGGGGAAGAAGGAGAAGAACCCCAAGGGTAGGAGGTAGAGATACCTATAGATCAAAAATACTTTCTTGAAGCCATCAAGGCAATTGGGAAAGACTCTTCAGAGGCCAGGATGGAGATCCCAATGTTCAGTGGGAAGATGGATGCTAAAGAGGTTATGGAGTGGATTGAGGCTCTAAACAATTACTTTGAATACAAAGAGGTACCTGAGAACAAGAGGGTGAAGTTTGCAAAAACTAAACTCAAAGGTGTTGCCCTTACATGGTGGAATTATACCCAAGGAGAAAGGGTAAAGAATGGGAAGAGTATGATCTCTTCGTGGAGCAGAATGCTGGAGAAGATCAAGTCCCAGTTCCCTCCATCTGACTACAAGGTGCAAATTTATAGGAAAATGAAGAACCTCTGTTGCAAATATGGGCCTAATTGGTGTTGTCATTGATGTCAACATACTCCTGTTGCATTGATGATAAGGATTGGATGAGATTTGTGCTGAGGATATTGAGAAGATTAGTCCTAATTAGGTATAGAGAGGATTAGTGGAGATAGTGAGGTAAAGATCCCAGCTAAGATCAATATCAGAGGATGCGGTTCAAAGGGTTTGTAGATATGTGTCTTGAGATGATCCAATAAAGGTTTTATAGGTCCGCATGAAGATCTGAAGAAGATATGGCCACTCAAGTAAAATTGGTTCTGGCAGGTGTTCAGAGGTGATAGAGTGATACAGATAGGTCTAGTGAGATCTAGAAATGCAATATCAAGTTCTGCATATTTGGTGGAGTGTTTGGGAAGTCAATGTGAAGTAACAACTCAATTGGTTCATGGTCTAGAGGTATGCAAGCATCTATTCCATTATGACAGTAATGACAGATTGTGTTCTTGAGGTTCTGGATGAAGGAGAGAAGGATTTCAGTGAACAAAAGTAGTGTGGATGTTCTTGGTGATTCAGGCAAGCTTGTGGAAGTCTTTGGATTGTGTCGAGTTCATGTTGGTGGTCCGCATTGAAGATTGAGCTCGTAATTGAAGAATTGCTTCCAGATGATTATGTTCTTCCTAAGTCAGACTGACCAGATGAGTTACACATCCTGCGGAGGATCTTGAAGATGTTCTATGAAGAATGGCATGTTCCTAAAGGAAGATTGAAGTCTCGGATCTATGTGGCCGACAGTGTGTTGATCTATGTGAAGTATTTTGTGATAAGTCTTGTATTTTTGTATTAGCTCTGTAATGTTTGCCAACTTGGATGATTATCCCTAAGTCGATGTCTTGTATAAATAAGGAGTTGTAAGTCATGTCAAAGTGTGCTTGTAAAGATGAGAGTGTGGTAGAGAGGAGCAAGCAAAAGGTAGAGCAGAAGTATTGGACTTAAATGGAATTGATTCAAGCATGGTAAAGATGCTATTCTCCAGTTCAAGTTTATGATACTCATTATTCTGTAGATAGTGTGTCTCTTGTAGGTAGTGGGCCTCTTGTGAGCAGTGTGCTTGGGCAGTGAACCCTAATTAGCATGTGTCATTTTGTTCTTTCTATTCTTCTAACAGAGAATACAATCTTGGGTTAATCACCTCGTGGTTTTTCCCTTAACCGGGTTTTCCACGTCAAAATCTTGGTGTCTCATGTGTTGATGTGTTTATGCTCTTAAGTTAATGCTTTATGTTTCTATGATTGATTTATTATTATGCTGCTGAATAACAAAGTGGATTTAAGTGTTTAATTGGAAGAAAGTTTCTGACAACTGATTCACCCCCCCTCTCAGTTGTCTGTCCTAATTCTAACAATTGGTATTAGAGCCAAGTTCCTCTAAAAGAGCTTAACCGCTTGAGGAGATCTAGGATGTTGTCCTACAAGAAGGATAGTCCAAAGTTTGATGGAACCAATTTTAATCTTTGGAAAAGCTGCATGCAATGTCACTTACAATGTATGGGAATGTAGTACTGGACCATGGTTTCAACGAAGTATGCTCCTCCACAGAATGGCCTGAAGACCCCAACTAAAATCATAGATGCTAAAAATAATCTGCGGACTAAAGAAGCTCTTCTAAGTGCCTTGTCTGATTTAGAGCTGACAAATGTTGTTGACCTACAAAGTGCTTTTGAGATTTGGGAAAAACTAGAAATTCTACATGAAGGAGACAAGTATGTTAAATGTGCAAGGCTACAGAGTCTGAAAGGAAAATTCAAAAATCTGAAGATGAGAGAAAATGAAAATATCACTAGTTTTATGCCAAGAGTAAATGAGCTTGTTTGTGGCATTAGATGTGCTGGTGGAGTCTTGGATGAAGATGAGATTGTTGGCAAAGTTCTCAGATCCCTCCCTGCTTCTTATAAAATCAAGGTTGCTGCAATTCAAGAATTCAGAGCCCATTCAGCTGTCACAAGAGACTAATTGGTTGGTAAATTGGCTACATTTGAATTGACTGAGTTTGGAGATGCCCCCCCAAGACTGAATCTGCATTCAAAGCTAGTGCCTCTATAAAAGGAAAACAAAGGTTTGATTCGGGAGATAACTCATCAAGGAAACTATCATGGTATGAAAAAGTATGAAAAGACATGGAAGAAGAAGTAGAAACTGCTCAACTTGAAGCCCTTATTGCAAAAAGACTGCCAAGAGGATTTGGTAAGTATGAAGGGAAATTACCTTTTAAGTGTTTTAACTACAATAAGATTGGTCATTTTGCCTCAAGATGTCCAGAAAGATTTTCAAGGCCAAATCCTAACAGATCAAGGTTCCAAAAGAATTGTTACTATGTTCACGAAGAGGATGATAATGAAGGAGTAATAGATGATGAATCGGAGACAGGAAACAAATCTGGAAGTGATTGGGTGTTTATTGCCATCAAGGAAGAAGATCCAATGCCCTCTGAATCTATCAGTCATAAAGTTGTAGAAAGAGCTATGGCTGCCCAAGTTGAAGAAAAGGATGATTGGGTCATTGATAGTGGATGCTCTCACCATATGACAGGTGACAGAAATAAGTTCATAGATTTGGAAAGGTATGAAGGAGGAGTGGTAAAGTTTGGTGATAATTCTGCTGGTAGAATCAGAGGTAGAGGAACTATTTCTTTTGATGTAAAGAACAAAACTGGTAATGTACTGTATGTTGAAGGATTAAAGTACAATCTTCTCACTATTGGACAGTTGGTGGACAAATGCTATGATCTCCATTTCAAGAATGGAAAATGCAAGATCTTTGAAAGTTTCGGAACATAGATTGCATCCGGTGCTCAAACAAAAGGTAATATCTTCCATTTAGTTGGTACTGGTAAAAGTTGTCTATCTGTACAAATTGATCAGAGTTGGTTATGGCATAGAAGGATGTGTCATGTGAATTTTGATAATATCATCAAGATAAGCAATACTCAGGCTATATAAGATCTTCCAAAATTGGTGAAACCTACAAATAGTTTGTGCAAAGAATGTTAGTTGGGGAAACAAAGCATAATCTCATTCAAAAGCAAGGAACAATCTTCTACCGGATTATTGGACTTAGTTCATACTAATCTATGTGGTCTGACAAGAATCAATAGTGTGCAAGGTGATAGATACTTCATGTTATTAATTGATGACCATTGCCAGATGATGTGGGTTACTTTTCTGAAAGAGAAATCAGAAGCTCTTGAGAAATTCAAAATATTCAAGGCCATGGTAGAGAATGAAACCGGATTAAAATTAAAATGTCTGAGGTCTGATAGAGGTGGAGAATTCACATCCAGTGAGTTTATAGAATTTTGTGAGAAACATGGAATAAAGAGATAGTTGTCTGCTCCTAGGACTCCACAGCAGAATGGAGTAGTGGAGAGAAAGAACTGGACCATCTAGGAAGCATCTAGTACCATGATGATGGAAGCAAATGTTTCTCAAATCTATTGGAGAGAAGTTGTCAGCACTGTAGTCTATATTCTTAATCGAGTACAAATCAGAAGCAATACCGGTAAGACTCCTTATGAACTCTGGTTTGGCATTACTCCTACTGTAAGGTATTTTAGAGTCTTTGGTAGAAAATGTTACATCAAAAGAGATGAAGATTTAGGCAAATTTGATGCTAGAAGTGATGAGGGAATATTCTTAGGTTATTCTACTCAAAGCAAAGCCTACCAGTGTTATAACAAGAGATTGAGAAAGATTATAGAAAGTACCAATGTGAAAGTTGATGAAGGTATTGAAAAACCTTCAAGGTTCTATGAATATGATGAAGATGATCAAAATGATGCTATGATCCAAGGAGTCCAAGCCCCCTCTAAAATTTAGACTGTTCCGATAAATCAAGATGAAGAGATAAGTTTGAATGAACCTGTTCAAGAATCAGAAGTGCAAGAAACTCCCAAAGTTCCCAGGTATGTAAGATTGAATCACTCTAAAAATTAGATTATAGGTGATAAAAGAAAAGGTGTACAAACAAGAAGAAGGATTACTCAAGATTCAGAAGAGTATTGTCTGATTTCAAAAGTTGAACCTAGGACAGTGAATGAAGCTTGTAATGATGAAAACTGGACTAAGGAAATGGAGGAAGAACTAATGCAAATTGAGAAGAATCACACATGGGATCTTGTTCCGAGACCTAAAAACAAGAATGTGATTGGAACCAAATGGGTCTTCCAGAATAAACTGAATGAAATTGGTGAAGTAATCAGAAATAAAGCTAGATTGGTCTGCAAGGGTTACTCTCAAATAGAAGGAGTTGATTTTGAAGAAACTTTTGCTCTGGTGGCAAGAATTGAAGCAGTCAGATTATTTCTTACTTTTGCTTCCTTCAAGGATTTCAAAGTGTATCAAATGGATGTCAAATCTTCCTTCCTGAATGGTGACTTGGAAGAAGAAGTTTACATTGAGCAACTGGATGGATTTCAGTTGTCTGATCATGGTGATATGGTCTGCAAGTTGAAGAAAGCATTGTATGGACTCAGGCAAGCCCCAAGAGCCTAGTATGAAAGATTGGATAAGCATCTTTTGAAGATTGCTTTCAATAAAGGTACTGCAGATAGTAATTTGTATTTCAAAATTGATCATGAAAATATCTTGATTGTTGAAGTATTTGTTGATGATATCATTTTTGGAGGAAGAGATAGTATGTATAAAACCTTTGCAAATCAAATGAAAAGTGAATTTGAGATGTCCATGCTTGGGGAAATAAATTTCTTCTTAGGTCTACAAATCACTCAAACTAAGAAAGGAATCTTTATTTATTAAAGAAAATATGTAACAGAATTGTTGAAGAAATTTGGGATGGAAGAGTCAAAACCAATGAATACTCCCATGGCAACTAGATGTAAATTAAGAAAAGATGATGACTCTCCTAAGACTAATAAAAAAATGTACAAGTCAATGAATGGAGGATTGTTGTATCTCACTCAAAATAGACCTGACATCATGAATGTTGTTGGTCTTGTTGTTGGATTCCAAGATGATCCTAGAGAATCTAATGTCATGGCAATCAAGAGGATTTTTAGATATCTAAAAGGGACAGTTGAGTATGGTTTGTGGTATCCTAGAGATCATGATTTCTCTCTTCATGCATACAATGATGTGGATTGGGTAGGAGATGTGGATGACCGAAAGAGTACCAGTGGTGGAGCATTATTTTTTGGGAAGAGATTGGTTTCTTGGCTGAGAAAGAAACAAGAGGTAATATCTCTGTCCATTACAGAAGCAGACTATATTGCAGTAGCGAGTAGTTGCACTCAAGTACTGTGGATGAAGTAAATGCTAAGAGATATCAGAGTGGAGTATGAGGAGCCTATCACAATCTTCTGTGATAATTCAAGTGCAATAAATATATCTAAGAATCCGGTGTTACATTCAAAGACCAAACATATATCCATCAAGTTTTAGTTTTTGAGAGAGAAAGTGAACAAGAATGAAGTCAGATTGGAGTTTGTGCCTTCCAAGGATCAGATTGTAGATATCTTTACCAAACCTCTGCCTAAGGACTCTTTTGAGTATCTCAGGGAGAAGTTAGGGGTTATTACCCCTCCGGTGATGAACTAAGATGTACTAATGTGCATCAATCTGGTGGATATCACAATCATATCTTGTGATCCAGAGTCATGATAGGGAGCTACTTCTTAGGGGGAGCAGCTGGTATGAGTCAGAAGTTCTAAAGTGGTGTAAGTATGTACCCTTTGCCATTGATGTCAAAGGGGGAGAGAAGACATGTGAAAAACAAGTGGTTGCTGATCAAAGGGGGACCAGGAAAGGAAGAGAAGTTGTGATAGTGAGGAGTTCTTGTCTTGATGGTTAAAATAGTTTTTCACATCATATGTTTCCATCAATGACAAAGGGAGAGATTGTTGCAAGTATGGGCCTAATTGTGTTGTCATTGATGTCAACATACTCTTGTTGCATTAATGATAAGGATTGGATGAGGTTTGTGCTGAGGATACTAAGAAGATTAGTCCTAATCAGGAACAAAGAGGATTAGTGGAGACAGTGAGGTAAAGATCCTAGCTAAGATGAATATCAGATGATGTGGTTCAAAGGGTTTGTAGATATGTGTCTTGAGATGATCCAATAAAGGTTTCATAGGTCCATATGAAGATCTAAAGAAGTTATGGTCACTCAAGTAAAATCAATTTCAGTAGGTGTTCAGAGGTGACAGAGTGATATAGATAGGTCTAGTGAGATCCGGAAATGCAATATCAAGTTCTGTAGATTTGGTGGAGTGTTTGGGAAGTCAATGTGAAGTAACAACTCAATTGGTTCGTAGTCTAGAGGTCCACAAGCATCTATTCCATTATGACAGTAATGACAGACTGTGTTCTTGCAGTTCCAGATGAAGAAGAGAAGGATTTCAGTGAACAGAAGTAGTGTGGATGTTCTTGGTGATTCAGGTAAGCTTGTGGAAGTCTTTGGATTGTGTCCAGTTCGTGTTGGTGGTCCGTATTGAAGATTAAGCTCGTAATTGAAGAATTGCTTCCGGATGATGATGTTCTTCCTAAGTCTGACCATTCAGATGAGTTACACATCTTGTGGAGGATCTTGAAGATGTTCTATGAAGAATGGCATGTTCCTAAATGAAGATTGAAGTCTTTGATCTATGTGGCTGACAGTGTGTTGATCCGTGTGAAGTATTTTGTAATAAGTCTTGTTGTATTTTTGTATTACCTCTATAATGTTTGCCGACTTGGATGATTATCCCTAAGTTGATGTCTTGTATAAATAAAGAGTTGTAAGTCATGTCAAAGTGTGCTTGTAAAGATGAGAGTGTGGTAGAGAGGAGCAAGCGAAAGGTAGAGCAGAAGTATTTGACTTAAATGGAACTGATTCAAGCATGGTAAAGATGCTATTCTCCAGTTCAAGTTTATGATACTCATTATTTTGTAGACAGTGTGTCTCTTGTAGGCAGTGGGCCTCTTGTGAGCAGTGTGCTCGAGCAGTGAGCCCCAATTGGCATGTGCCATTTTGTTCTTTCTATTCTTCTAACAGAGAATACAATCTTGGGTTAATCACCCCATGGTTTTTCCCTTAACCAAGTTTTCCACATCAAAATCTTGGTGTCTCATGTGTTGATGTGTTTTTGCTCTTAAGTTAATTCTTTATGTTTCCATGATTGATTTATTATTATGCTACTGAATAACAAAGTGGATTTAAGTGTTTAATTGGAAGAAAGTTTCTAACAACTGATTCACCCCCCTCGTAGTTGTCTATCCTGATTCTAACAACCTCAAGAAAAAAGATATGGATGTGGCTACTTGCACTGAGGAGTTTCACAAATACACTCTTCATTGTGGGTACATGGAGGATGAAAAAGCTAAGGTGGCAAGGTATTTAAATGGTCTGAGGTTCAATATTCAAGACGAGATAATTTTATTGACCCCTGAAACTGTGGAAAAATGTTTTCAGGTAGCATTAAGAGCTAAAGAGAAGCTGAAGAGGAAAGGTGAGCAGCAAGGTAGAGGAGGAGGTGGCAAAAATTTTAGAGGCAGAGATAGTTTTGGAGGAAGAACTCCTAACCAGAGGCCTAATGGTGAGTCTAGCCAAGGAGAGCAAGTTGGGGACTCAAGTAGCAGAGGAGGCTACCAAGGAAGAAGGCCTAATGGAAGAGGTGAGATAGATGGATCAGGTAGAGGATCCAAGTTCTCCAATATGAGATGTTATAACTGTAATCAGATAGGGCATCCAGCTTATACATGTCCAGAGAAGGCCTCAACTTCTCATGGTAATGAGAGAAGAACCACATTGACTCAAGAGGATGCAGGGAGTGTGACATCTCCTAAAGTGAATTTGACATCAGAGGTGGGAGAAAATCTAATGATCAAGAGGATGCTACTCAAAGAACTAGTGTAGATGAAATTGTCACAAAGGAGAGCACTTTTCAGGACCAATTGCAAAAGCAAAGGTAAAATATGCAAGGTAGTAATAGATTCTAGTTTAATAGATAATATGGTGTCTAGGGAAATGGTGGATAAATTAAACCTAGAAAGGATTCCTCATCAAACTCCTTACAAAGCATCTTGGGTAAGTGATAGTCAATCACTTTTGGTAGATGAACAAGCATATGTTGGTTTCCAGATTGGAGAATATAAGGATAGAGTTTTATGTGACATTTTGCCCATGGAATGTTGTCACCTACTTTTAGGTAGGCCATGGCAATTTGATAGGCAAGCATTATATGATCGATATGCTAACACATACACCATCAAGAAGGATGGGAAGATTTTTTTGATGACACCATTGCAGGAGGATGCTGAAGCAAAGAAGGCAACCAAGGTCATCTTGGTGGGTAAGAAAGAGTTTGCAAAGATCAATGAAGAAGAGACAAGGAAAGTTGAGGATACCTCAAGGAGTGGGGTTGCCAAAGATCAAAGTTTGAAGGTGGTTTTAGTTTTGAATGATGGAGATCTGATGGTGATGTTTGAGATGGATCAAAAGAAGGTCAAAGAGTAGGTCTACAAGCAGCCACAAGGTGGTTGGAAAGAAGAAGATGCTATCATAGTAGGGACCATTGTTTGTCCTCTAGAGCCAACAAGAGTTGAAAGACAATCATAGTCTACCATAGCAGCAGTACAAGAAGCATCAAACAAGGCTTTGAATATAGGTGTTCAGGCAGAGATGACAGCAAGGAAGAATGGCAAACAAAATATAAGTTTGGTTGCAAGCATTCACTCATGGCAAGGTGTGAGTAGAGCCTACAATGCTAGGCATGAGTTTTTGATTCCATGGAAGCAAGTTGCAATCTAGAGATCATGGGGAAGGCATGAGGCAGCAAAGGATAAAGGTGGAGCAAGACAAAGAATCAACTCATGTGGCACGAGTTCTTTTCTAGGTGGGGTGTATGGTGTAGGAGCACCAAGAAGACCATTCATCTTGCTTTGATGTTCATCTTGTTTGTTCAATAAGGTCCTAGAGGACCATTCATGTAATAAGGACTATGTCCAAATATCTATTGTTGTCATGGTATGATAGAGTAGTTTTAATATGTAATAGGCAGTTTGCAATAAGTTATATTTGTAAGCCTTCTAAGGCATGTAAAGGCTAGTCATATGTTATTTCTTTTCAGTTGTTGTTGTTCAGTTTGTAACCGACCAGTTGAGAAATGGTTGGCCTCCCACAGCAGTGGGTTAAAATCATAGCAAAATGAACATTGGTGTGAGGGTTCTATTTTGTGTCCTGTTGTGTGTTCATTTCTTGAAGTATGTATGAATTGTGCTGAAGAACAATAAAGCTCTATTCCATCCCCTTTTGTGTTTTCTTGTTTTTAAATTCAAGGATGTTGTAATTGTGCATAGTAGATTCCCTTTTTCTGTAGCCTATTGCAAAATGATTCACTGAAGCATTCCACCGGTACGGTCCCTGTCGAGATCAGTGGAATGGCTTCATTGTACAAGTATTCATTTTTGTTTTCTGTTTTGTTTTCCTATTTGACGGTGTAGAGAATCCAAATGAAGAGTCTTGCACTATAGATCACCTAGCATCTCCATGTGTTAGTGTTTGGTTGAAGAGTAGATGAACCGTAGAGTTAGAGAGACACAAAGGTCATCGTCAGTACGATCGGGACCATCAGGAAATAAATTGGCCATCAGACTGACAATGGTTGTTTGACCGAAATGAGGAGACAAATAGATTTCTATCGGCATGAGTTTTGTCTCATTTCACCAAAGAAAGTTGCAAGTGATCCATCGGTGTGTCTTGGACTAGCGGAGTGAGTTTTGGGGTTTTGGCCGACAGTGATTTTCTTACTGATAGTGGCATCAGCATATCATCAAAACCAACGGTCGAGTCCCACCCAAACCGTGGTGTTCCACCAAAGTCAAACGGAGTCAAGGTGACAATAGCATCGGTGTATCGGCCAATGGAAGGTTTAGTTCATCAATGGTATTAAGTCTCACTGACATCAAGAGTTGGTCTTATCGACTCATCAAGAGACAAGTTCAAAGTTCTTCTAATAGAAGTGAGTCATACTGACACAGTCACGATTAAGACAAAAAGGGATATCAGTTAAGGCATTGGGGCATCGACTGAAGGATAGAAGACTTCACCGATAGAAGTAAGTCTTGGCAAAGGAAGTTTCATGGTCACATTGGTGTAAGGTTGATCATGGAGAGACTTAAGAAAGTCATTCCGACAGACGGTTATCTAACTGATCGAGGTGTATCGGTAGCCAGTAAGTGGAGTCTTGCTGACAAAAAACAAACTTTGATTTTGTCTGCGTTGCCCCTGCACACTCCGCATCAAATCTTTATCACCTCTGGTGATGTTTTTGAGCATGATATATCTTTCCTTTTCATTACTTTAATGTTGTCACTTTCATCCTCTGGATATACTGCACTTTCTTTTCTTTCATCCTTAGGAATATCCTTGGTATCATGTGATTTATCTTTGGAGCACAACTGCTCTTCTTTGTTCAACATATGTAAGCATAGGGTGCATGTTGTCTCTAAATGTGGTACCTCATGTAATCGGCACCATCCTTCAATCAATACTTGATGTGAAGGGACTCCTTGTAGAATAAGTCTCTAAACTTGTTTAGACAAAAACCTTTCAAACTTTGTCAGGTGACTCCCTCTATCTTCATCAAATAGTTCATAATCTGACTCAATTAAGCAGTCAGTTCCTAGGCTGATAGCTTTTTCTTTTTCATGAAGGTCTTCATCACATATTAGGATTTCTTCTAAATGGTGTATGCAGATGTTATCTCGATGTACATCTTTCTCCTATTCCCCTGCATCTGAAGAAAACAAATAAGAATCAGTATCACCATCAGATATTTTACTTACCTCAGTTGAGGATGGATGATCCTACTTCACTATAAGTTCTTTCTAACTCAATCATGTCTAGACATGCTTCACAGTCTTTCTCTGAATGTGCCTCATCATGTAACCTGCACCAGCCAAATATCAAGATATTCTCAATAGATATGTCTAGTAACTGGCATCTCTAAATTTCTCTGGATAAGTATTGTTCAAACTCTTTGAAGTGATCCATTTCTCTTTGAAGTGATCCGTTTCTTCATTATCTGTTGAACTATGATAAGATTCTATGATCATCCTATCTTCTTGATAACTATTCCTAGGCGTATGTATGTTATACATCAAGACTTCTTCAATTCTAACCATTTGAGGTCTTATGTTGTAAACCCCTGGTTCAACATCTACATAGAGTATTTCATTGGTATTGTTGTACTCAGTGATCATATGTTTCATCCTAGGTTATGTTCCTATCATTATCTAGTTAGGGATTCCATTCCAGGGTAACCACATATGGCTGAAGTCAGTGGCCATGTAACCATTAAGTGTTTTGGACCAATCCCTACTAAGCAACATTCCATAGGTATCAGAGATATCTAGCACCTGGATGTCAATGTAGTATTGCACCCTTGGGTTTGATGCTAGCTGCATGTGGATATGAGTTAACTCCCCTACCACACTCAGTTCTCTTTTATCAAGTTGTGTCACCTTCTTGAGGGATTTGGTTGGATGTAAGCCTAAAGCATTGCAAATAGATAGTGGCATCACATTTGTTAATGCACCTGAATGTACTAGACAGTTGTGTAGGTTCTTACCAAATATTCTTAGAATGAGCAAGAATGGAGGAGATTCAGACTTATCTCTGTATAGAGTCCTGTGCGATGTTTTAGCAACTTGGATAGTAGCCTGTACTTTATTCTTGATAGTATTTTCTTTAGGTACAGGATCTCTAGTCAAGATGTGACTATGATTATGACCAGGGTTGTCATCTCTTGATCTAGATTCATCTAAGGACTTCAAGAAGGCTTTCTTGATGACTTGGGTTTTAAGAAATTCTAACAAGGATAAGCTAATTTTGATCTTTTTCATCTCTTTTGCTAGATATGTGACTAATTTATTAGACTCAGGCAGCTGGATGATGGCTTTTGTCACTGTATTTTGAGGTGTGAAATATGAAGTATCCACCTTGGGAGGACCAGGATTGTTATTGGCTTTAGGATCTGGTGGAGTGTTGAAATTGTTGGGAGGAATAGATGTGGTCAAGGGACTAGATGGTCTATTATAATTATTCCTCAGGTTATAATTATGCCTCCCTTAATATTGCTATTGGTAAGCATGGACCTCTTTAGGTTCTGGCTCAAGTTCATTTTCATCTTCAAAGGGGAACACATAATTTGATTCAAATGCTAATGCAGACTCCTCACATGCTAACATGAAATTTTCATGAGTTGAGGTCATTCGATGATGCTGATGACTGGTTGAACTTTCCAGCACAAGGCTAGATTCATACCCTAAAGGAACAATTTCATTTCCTTCAGGACAGGGAAGATCTCCCATTAGACACCTTAGCCTGGAAAATACTAGATGCTATCTTGAACTAGGGGCAGTCGAGTTCAACATGTGCATTAGTATTGTGCATTATGCACTATTTTGTGAGTACAGCTTCTACTAAATTCACCCTAGTTGTCTGTTTGGATTTAGTGGGAGGCTTATTGTCCAATGGTGATGGCAATGAGCCATTGTTTGGCCTAGTATTCCATGTTCTAGGTGGCTTAGTGGTAACTTTGTTATTGCTATTATTATCAAAATTTCTATCATTATTGTTTCCATATCCTCTATCAGGATATCCTTTGTTTTGATTTGACTGAGACTAAAAATTTTGACTCCTCATATCTGTGATCTTAGTAGTTAATTTCCTTAGTTGTGTAGATATTTCCTTAATGTCATTGTTTTCTTCCTAAGCCTTAGCTACTACATTCTCTTGCTGAGGTTTGACGAAAGAGCTACCATTGCTACTATTTTGTACTGCATCCTGAGATACTTGTCCAAGATGAGGTATCATCTGGAAATTTCTATTTGGAGGAGGCATGATACTAAGTGGAGGTACCTGCAGGGGAATAAGCATAGTAGCTGGGGGTACCATGACTCCATTACCTTGTGGCTATGCAGGATATGTAGGATATCCATATTAGGTGTAAATCTAGGTGTTAACTATTGATTGACTTTAATGGCTTCTTCAAAAGCACCTGCTAATGAAGTTATGGTTGGATGTGTTCTTCTGATGAACAGGGATGTTAAGGGATCCAAGGTTGAATAATATATGGATCTATCTGCCTCATCACCTACGTTGTATGGATCAACTATCTTGGAGTACATTTTCTGAAACCTGGCATTGAAGTTAGAGATCATTTCTCCCTCAACTCTTTTGATTGTAGCAAACATGTGATAAGTGATAACTAGATCTACTAGTATTTTGTATCTTCATAAGAAGGCTTTCTCTAAAGCATCCCAGGTAGGGATGGTTGACTAGGAAAGACTAATGTACCAGCTATAAGCCTCTTCTCCTAAAGAGTAAGGAAATAACCTACACACTACATCTTCATGTTCAATCCTTGCTCTGAAACAAACTTCTTTGTAGGTTCTGAAATGATCCTCTGCATCTTGGTAAGGATGATACTTTGGATAGATTTTGTTTGGATTCTTTGGTAAAGGATGATATACTGCAAATTGAAGTGGTGACTGAGTTGCAAAGAAAGACATTGCAAGAGGTACATGAGGTATCTGAGGTATAATTGGAGACCTTGGAGGTGTTACAGTAGGTATAGATGAAGATGATAGTGAATTAGGACCAGGACTATGATGAATATTAGTTGTATGAGGTCTAAGTCCATGAATTGGCAATTCTTCAAAAAGTCCAATGGATCTAGACCTGGTATTAGGTCTATGAGCCAAAGCTTCACAACTTATGGCAGAATGTGGATATTTTGACTAGATCTTCACAAAGATCAAGGTATCTACTCTTCTAAGGTGGATATTTATGATCAAAAGTCTAAAATAACCAGATATTTGTACAATATTTGTAGGAGCTGCAAATATGGACACGGACTTTGAAAGTCTAGACAACTAACTATAAATATTGGGTTAACTGACCATAAGGGCTGGATATTGGCACATAATTCACAAGGATTGTAAATATTGACTCAAATATGTGGATCCTAGACAATTGACTACAAAGATCATGATATTTATGCACAAGATTAGGATATTTATGATCAAATCCTTCAAATAACTCGTGATAAGTAATAACTTTGCACAAATACCCAAAGTTAGACCAATTCTCATAAAATTTGAAAATATCACCTTGTGTAAGCATGGGAATGATGTCCAGGGAACCAATCAGGGAACTTTGAATAGTTAGGCCCTCCTAGTGCCAATTTATGTTAATCATGATGTTAGTCATAAACAAACATAGATAAGGAAATACAAATCAAACCTTTATCATATTGAAAGATATGATGAATTCAAAGAATTCATGATCCCAAATCTCCATGGATTAGTTCATAATCACTGACGTTACTCAGTGGTTTCATGTGCATTGCTATTTTCCATTTAGGGGCCTTACGTTTCTAGAACTTAGATAAATTCATGTCTGGATAATCTTTATTTCATCTTCTTTCGATAAATTTCTTAACAAACAAGGTTAAATCATACTATATTTAACCAAATGATGTAGATATGTAAGTTTGATCAATTCTTTTGCATATCAACTCTTATTAACTAGATTTCACCTCCGCACTGTAAATTTGTTCAAATGTTATGCCTACAAGTATATATTTCCATGATTACTGTAATTATTTATGTTTATTTGCATGATATTTGTCATTTCAACATGCTATCTTCTCAAATATGCTAAAGATGTTTAGTTATCTATGAGATATCAGCATATTTTCTTGTATTTGCATAGGATTTTCTATGTATTTGCAATTGTGATGATGATCAAATGAAATTAAACAAGTTTAACTGAATGCTTGCTAATCTTTACTAAAATGAGTGAATCTTTAGGCATTGATTCATATACATTCTTGATACTATCATGAAAAGAAGGAAATAAGATCCTATGATCAAAATTTGTCTATTAAGATCAATGGTCCGTAACATTCTTTGACCAAGTCAATAGGTAGACACGTTGCAGAGGCTGCCAGTTGGCAACCATCTGGTAGTGTAAAGTTGCCCTCCTCTACATATCTTGCATATGAACCCCTGTCACACTATATCTGTACTTATTCTTTTTCTTCCTCATCAGTGGATGAATCATCTTCTACATGTACATTGATAATCCCCCTGATGGGTTCATATGCTTGCACAACTCTCTCTACTTCTCCTCCATCTTGTATTTTAGCTTTTGCAACTACATGCCCTTGTGATTGGAACTGAGCTTGTAAGGTAGTCCACTTTCTCTTCCTGCTATCCACCATTTCATTGTATTTCTCCACTTTATCCCTCATCCTCATGGCTTTGTCTATTATATCTTCGAATAAGTGGCTAAGTGGGTCATTTGCTGCAAGCTTGAAATTATCCTGAAAAGCCTTGATTGCAAAATCAACATCTTGATTTCTATCTTCCCTTCAATTTTATCCTCAACTACCTCTAGAATATCTACCTCTTCAAACAAGAGCTTGTGCAATCTGACACTGATATCCTTGAGTTTCACATAACACTTCTTTAGGATATCCCCTTCAAACTTGGTATCCTCATACCATATACCTAACAATTGTGATGTCTGGTTGGTCAGTATTTTATTGTATATCAAGACATTCATGTCTATATGCTTCATCTCAGAGAGGGCAGTCAAATGTTTCTCAACTTTTATTGACCTCTATGCAACCTCTTTCTATATCTTATCTACCTTACTCTTTAACGTGCTGAACAAATTCCAGTTAGCAAGGGAGGTCCTTATTACCTTTTCTCCTTCATTAATGAACTGGATAAACCACTTGTCCATCACTTGTGATTTATGTTTCATAACATCCAACCCTATCATTTCATCTTGAGATATTATAGTTAGTGGGGTGGATGTGCTAATAGGGATATTAGTAGGGGCCAACAATCCCTTTATAAATGCTTGCATTTAAGCACTGTTCTCTTTATGCACCTTATTCTTATTTTTCTCTTTTTCTGTTCTTGCTAATAATGTATCTATTATGTCTTTGGCCTCCTGACCCTCTTGCTACTCAATGGCAAAGCCCAAATCTACAATGGTTATTTGAAACTCACTGGCACTTATTTCTCCTTTCACTTTGTCCACAAAAAGTATAGCCAATTGAGCTATTCTTTTGCTTGTTGCTTGATCTTGTTTTATTGTAGAGGTGGCCCTAGCCCTCCTCTTTGGTTTGGCTATATCAGCCAAAAATAATGTAGCTATGTCAAAATTTGAAGAGACACTTGGTGGGGGAGGATTTACCTCACACTGTAGCCAATATGGCACATTAGCTCTGGACCCTTCCTGATCTGTATGTTCAATGTGAACATTTGGTGACCCTGTGTTCTGTTCCATCCTTTGTTGTGGTGGCTCTTTCTCTTCCTCATTGTGAACCTCCTCATTATGAACCTCCTCATGTGTTACCTTTGCACTTTTAGCATGCTCATCTTGGGGTGATGGGTTCACACTAGGGTTCTGGTGTCCTAGATCTTGGGCATCCTAATGCTCCTCTTGACTACCTTTATCAACATTTTCTTCTTTCTTGTTAGCATCACCCATCTATAGACCTTGTTGCCCATCTTTTGGTATATCATCTCTTTAGGGCCTTGAGATTCAATTGTCCCTTTATCATGTATCTACTCACTATCTTGAGCATCAAGCTAATTAGGTACCTCTGTATCTTTTTCCATACATGTATTATCTTCTAATTCATCCTACTCTGAAGTTGTGTCCTCATCTTTCTTTTCATCATCATTGGCCTAATATGCCAAGTCAATAGCTACCGAGCTAGTAACTTTATCAACTAGTCATGCTAATCTATATTTCTGTGCTACATTCTTAGGACTATCTTCTTCTATTTCTTCCTCTTCCATTTTTTGATTGTGCAATGGGAAGACTTTGAGGAGTCATTGTAGTGTTTTTCACTAGTGTCTTCATGGGGCTGGTGGACACCTCCCTTACCACTTCATCATCTAAAAGTTCTACTATTTCATCTAAGGGAAGGAGGTGATCACCTCTTCTATTATCCATCTCTTTTCTTTTCTCTTCACTCATTTCAATTTTAAATTTCACTATGGTAGGGATGGGAACATCATGTTGTAGATTCCGTTTGATTCCCTCACCTCCTTTACCTTTCAACACAATCTCAGGGTGCATATCAACTAACCCTCTCATTACTAGTGTTGGATCCTTCTTTTGTGCCACCTTTTGAGTTTTCTTTCTTTTCCTCATTATCAGGAGGTCCTCTTCATTAGAACTTTCTTCTAAGTCCTTACAAATTACACTAGGTTTAGTGATAGGCTCATGCTCCTCTGTAGGTTTTTGGGATGTTGTGGCAGCAGATGTTGAGGCAAGATCTTTTTGGGTGGGGTTTGATGGATGATTTTCAAACCTATATTCAGGCCCCTTTCTTGGTTCCCTTAGGTGTACTTGCTTGTTTTCTTTCCCCTTTGGATTCCCTCTTCTCTTTGAGGAAATCATCATATTCCTCTGCAATTAGGTCTTACCTCTTCCTCTTTTTATCAATGGTAAGGGCCATTCCTTTGGCCTTAAGTGTAGTAACCTCTCTATCCACCCATTCTTTGGTCAATTTCATGACCCTTTGTGTTATTATTTCCAGTGAAGTTTTCTCTGGTTGATTCTAGTTGAGTGATGAGATTGTTTCATTATATATTTTCTTATCCTCATATTCTTGTGACATAATAATTACATCATCTTCATGCAATTGTACTAGAATTGGTATGCAATCCAATGTGTGAATTTGCTTCAAAGTAAGTCTTTGATAGCTTCTCCTTCTTACTTCTACCTCATCATCACAATCAATCTAGTAATCTTCAAGATGCAACTAGTGCATCAGTTTCTTGTATAATGTTTGCATTCTGTTGTAGGGGTCATATTGCTAGGATACATGAAAGGGTTGTAAGGACATTAATTGTAATTCCCATATTGCTTCTTTAGTAGAGTCCTTATCAGCACACATGTACCACCCAATGATGAGTGGAAACAAGACATTGGGTTTGGCAATATCTACCTAGCCATCTCCATTAGTATGACCCTGTCTATTCAATACCTTGGCAACATGAGGGGCTTCCTAGTGAAACCTTCTATTCTTATGTATGTGAACATGGGGAGTTGGATACACCAAGCCCCATTCCTATATATCATTGCCTTAGCTTCTATGCTCAGTCTCTTTGCTCTATCTTCCTCCAGAGTTCTTACCAAATGCATAATAAAAGAATCATTCACTCTCCTATAATGATGGAGAGATTCTCTTTATTTCAATTGTGGATAATGGTCCCATATATTCACATCTCTAGGATTGAGACCAACCCTGCCAACTATTTACAGACCATTAAATGTTCCTTGGTATGCACATGCATAGACTACATTTGAAGTCATATGAAACATATTTACCTTCCCACCAAGCCTCTTCATGCCTTCATCAAGGCTATCACTGATAATCTTTGCCAATTGGGGTCTCTCATCAATAGTTTCTACCATTCTCATAAGACCATACATCCAATCTTCAAAATAGCCTGCATTTGGCCTTCCCCTCTTGTGGCTGAACATAACCATTAAGTATTGATACTCAGGGGAGAAATCAAATTTATACAAGTGCATCGACAAATTTTCCAAAGCCTTGTATGTTCTATCATTTGCTCTCCATGAGAACATAGTCTTTCTACAATCTTTCTAGCTACCATTGTATCATTTCTCTAACCCTTCCAAATCTATTTTGCATATGCGGGGCCCTGATGGCAAATTGAAAGCTGAAGTGATGCCCTTGACTGAGAAATCAGCATACACCCGAACATGCTTTTCCACCTTTATGTTGTTAACATTGTAATTTCAAGCACACTCCACCACTAACTCGTTGGCTTCTGCTGCATAGGGAAATCCTCCAACATGCCACATATAGGAATTGTATACATTGATAAGCATAGGGTTCCCACTATCCTTTTCTGATAGTAATGTCCATGTATCAAGATTGGTGTTTCCTGGATGTGTATTATTTTTTTGACCATATTTGAATGAAGTCCCTCTGGGTTGTATAGTCATGGCTTTAAGAATTTGGTGTCTGACTGGTTCTTACGAACTTCCATTATATCCTACGATAAGGAATGTATGTATATTTTACCCTAACATGAATTATACGCATTCGAATTTGACAATTATATGAATATCATGGCACTTTGAATTTTAGAAAGCGTAATTCAGACATTATCATCATATCAATTTACTCTAGTAAAAACCAACATTTACCTGTTCATCTATCCATAAACAATAAAAGGAGCATTTCATCATTACATACCTGATATTCATGCCTTTTAAACTATTAGATCTATATCCGGATATGTGTGTTCACTTTGCAATTACCCTCTTCCATTGGCCATTTGAAAGTGCACTATGTCCATCATGTGTACTAGTTGGTGTAATGGTTCCTTAATCACATAGGAGCTCTACTATATCTACTTGAATATGTGATAGGCTTAAAATGAACTAAAATTCTCAATTTAATTAGTAACATTGGAGAATTAGGGTGTAATTAATGCTAAGTTGTTCATATCCATGGATCTACACCCTGAGCTTTTGAGATTTTAACAGGTGATGTGATGTTATTTGAAATTTTGAATGTTCACCAACCATTAGAATAGTAGTTAATACAGGATCTACACATTCACAAATGTCAGGGATACTAAGTAATATGCATTAGGATGTGTTGATATGGATCAGTTGGTGTGCCACGTGGCAACATCCTATTGGTTCGTGGAAATCCATATGTCATGTGTCTCAAGAGTGGATATGGGATATTAAGAAATATGTGGATGTCCAATTATGCGAAATATCCCCCACCTCTCTAAAAATGAGGGTGATGTCATCATTTTTGTTAATATTCTGAATTCGTTGAGGATGTGACGTCACCATCTCATTAGCAAAAATTAGTGATCTAAGTTAATGTACAAGACATTAAGATTTGCCTTCATATTGTATTGGGTTAGGCTATTAACAAATATATGAGATATTGAGAACGAGACGACCCTTTTCAATGTTGGGGATTATGATGGCATCATCGTCATATCCGTTCTTCTTTAAAATGGATCAAGATGATGTCATCATCACATTAACAAAAATCAGAGATCTAAGTTAATATGTGGGATATTGAAATTTATACTTATGTTTGATTTTGAGCATTCGGATGACATCAGCGTCATATTGAGACTTCTTTATGCTAACATCAAATGACATCATCGAGATATTTGCTAATATGCATGATATTAAGAAATATGCCAATGTTTGGTACTTATGTTATATTTGAGGTAAGTCCGCACATTAGTGAATATCATTGATATTCAAGTAAAACTACACCCTTTAAGGAATATGTGTGGGTATTGACAGGTGATCACTTCCCAAGTTGAAATTTGACGTCTGTATATTAGAAAATATGTAGATATTGAGATTTTCTTTGTTAAAACCTATGTCCAAGATATTAATGAATATCAAGGTCCTTAGAGAATGTGATGACCCCCTCATGAGTGACCAAATTGACCAACTTTGACTAGAATTAACATCCTATCCTTAAGGAATTTTGGGGTGATCCAAAAGGCAAACCTGCTTAAAATTTTGCAATCTTTCATTTGATGAGGTTTGTGATAGAAAAACCTAACTTTGGCACTCAACCCTTTTTATGAGGTCTTTGCATGCACAGGATGATAACCTGTCACTACATCTAATACACAACTTTTACCATACTGCCCAAGGCAAGGGAGAAAAAACAAGCAAAAAAAGTTGGGCCCCTGTTTTGCTATGGCAAAATGGGGCATGTTGTGTAACCACACAATAGGTAGATTTTGATGATAAGGCAAAATAAAGGTCAGACTTTCAAGTAAAGTAAGAAATCAGTAAAAATAGAGTTTGTAATGTATTGTTGGATTTAAATATTTGAATTTGAATATTTAAAGTGTTGTAAAAGCTATTTAAAGGGGGGTTTTGGCAGGAACGTTCATTTTAATATCTTCTTTAGCTATTAATATAGATATTTTGCATTTATTGTTGTAGATGATGAATCAACTACCTACATTCAAGACAACAAATATATTCCAGCAACTCAAGAAGATCCAAGAGATTTTCTACAATTAATCCTTGCAGGTAGACATTCCTTTTAATAGGGATATTTTCTGATAGGCCCATGGGGTTAATTTGTGATGATGAACAACTTAGGTCAATCTAATGAAATGCTATTTATACATGGAAAAAAGATGTAATGAAGATTGGATACAGAGACATATTTTGTACTCCAAAAAAATCCCTCCTCTATTCTAACCATGCTTTTCTAATTAATATATGCTGGTTGTTTTTACCTCTTCATGTTTTTTTAGCTCTATGTAATCTAGGACTGGTTTGTTTGTAAATGTTTATTTCCTTGCAACCCTATTCTACTCTTTACCTATGTTAAAATCTACTAGATCTGTGTAAATTTATCAATTGTATCTGGTTATTTTGTGCATTTTAGTTCTGTGAGTGTTCTATATTTAAACCTAGTGTATCACCTCCTTTATTTTCTAGTTTTATCCTTCTTCCCCTTTTCCTAAATGGTGGATAGATTAGGTTTAGTCTTAGTAGTAGCTGAATCTCCCATTCAACAAAGGAACTAGCCTCTCTCGAGAGATTTGATTTCCCTACAGGGTCCGACACCTAAAAATCATTCAATGTTTCACTAGATTGTTGGAGCCCTAAACTGCTCCAACACAAGGTGCAAATCCTAGTGACAAGAACTTCTAGCATGTCTGGTGGGACTTTGAACATCTAAATCAAGGTTTAAGCTGAGAATTTGGTATTATTCTAAGTATTCTACACTTTTGAAGACATTTTCATGCACTTGGCGACTCTACAAGTTCATGGTTTTGTGACCAGTTCAACATTTTATGCATGTACAAGCAAGAGCTTCTTCAAGAGGTAATTATCAGTTCATTAAATTGCTTGTTACTGCTTCAAGGAGAAGGTCTAGGTTATCTAGGTCTCTTATAGGAAGGAGTAGCAATCCTATTCTATCTTGCCCAAGAGCTCAATCTACACCCCCTCCTGTTAGGTTTTAGTATACAAGAAGAGGCTTGCACATACCCAAATTAAATTTGAATATCCTAGTATGGAAAGAAATTTACCTTTTGTGACCTTTAATGGAGGTAAACCTTTAGCTTTGGCTGCATACAATGATATACCTGCTGCAACCCTAAAGAGTATTTTATCCTTTATGGCTAATGGTTCTACAACCCTTGCTGAGCACATCAAAGATATATCCAATGTGTGTTCAGTCCATCACATTCAACATGAAGATGTTGTTGTTCAGCTCATGGTCTCATCGTTCAAAGGGAGATCTCTTCAATGGTTTAGGAGCTTAACCCTTGCTTTAATACATGACTTGGACAAGCTAGCAGAATCCCTCTACAAGCAGTTTGGAGAGAGGGAAAATAATGTTTCATTGCTAGAATAATTGATAATGATCAAGAGAGATCTGAGTGAGATGCTAATAGATTTCAACTTCAGATTTTAGAGGACCTAAAAGAGAATTCCAACTCTCCTCATGCCATTTCCACAAGGTGCTTTTTTGTATTTCTTAAGAGTTTTAAATTCTAATATTATTGTAATGATGCAATCTATGGGTACTCCAACCTTACCTGATGCCTATGAGACAACCTTGATAGCTAAAAAATGTTTAATACAGGCTGGGAAAATTGCTCCCAAACTGCCTATACCCATTTTCCTAGAACTACCTTCATAGTTCCAACATCCTATTATTGCTCCCATTCTAGAGCCTAAAGATTCTACTTCTTCTCTTTCCCAAGAAGAGAATTATCTTAAAATCCTAATGGCTAATTTGACCAATAAAGTAAATAGCATAGCTATTCAAACTACCCCCAAACCCCATCAAAATTATAACCAGGGGAAGTCTCCAAACCAAAATTGGAATTAGAGTTACAATCCCAATAGAAACCAAAATTGGAAATAGGGTTATAATCCCAATAGAAATCAAAACTAGAATAAGGGTTACTAGGCTAATAGGTATCAAAATCCTACCCTGCTCAGCCTTTGCCAATAGTTAGACCTATTCAACAAATTCTAGGTGTAAGTCCTGTCAGGGGCCTAGTTCCTATTCAAAACAATCTAGCCCAAGAGGAAGATTGGTGCTACTCTTGCAACCAACCTCATAATCAGTCCACTTGTGCTTTTGGAGCACAAGAAAGAGATTTAATGGTGTAAAACTTTCATACCTAGCAGACATCATTGGTAGAAGCAATAAATAGCAAGCGAGAGGTATCAAATGAGGCTACATTTGATGCCAATATGATGCTATAGACTCCTAAGAATTTTTGTATTGTCAAATAACCTATGGACAGTGTTGTTATGCCTATTGTAGACACCATAAGGTCAAAAAAGAGTCAGTTGGAGGATAGCCCCATGCCTACTGTGTTATAAAAAGAGCCTATTTCAAAGACAAAAGTGGACAATGCTACAAATTTGATTCAAAGCAGCAGATTTGCTGCTGCAAAAGAAATTCCATCAGGCCCAAAGGTGCTTGAACAAGCTATAGATCAATCAAACAAGGGAACATGGATTCCCTCAATGCATAAGGCAGCAACTGTTCCCCTAAATATTATGGAATAGATGAAGAAAACAAATATAAATGTCCTAATGTGGGAAGTAATGTCAATCCCCTCTCAAAGGGATTTGTTACAAGAAGCCTTAAGGCAATTCTCATTAGATGAATCAGCAGCAACTGGCTCATCAGTAAAGCAGAAAGAAAAGAGCTCAATTACTCTTGTACAACCAAGGGAAGGGCAAGTGAGTTCAACAAAGAAACCATCCCCTTTCTACTTGTCTCTAATCATTGGCAAGCTTCTAGTGCATAATTGTACGATTGACTCAGGAGCTAGTGTTTCAGTCATGCCCAAGAAGATAGAAGATGCATTAGGCATCAAGTATACCCCTATTTCATCAGGAGTATTACAGTTGGATGACACTTCTGTAAACACTATACAAGAGTGATCAAAGGACTGGACTTGACTCTACATGCTTGTCCAAATTTGACTTTCAATCAAGTCATTTTAGTCATTGATCTTGCTCCTTTCTTTGCTATTTTCTTATCAAGAAACTTCACGACTAAGGTAGGTGACTACCTTTCTTCTGATTGGTCTCATATGCTATTGAGAACCAGATATGACACAAGGTTCACCATCAAGGCTGAACCAATTTCAAACTATCATGTGGAAAACTATGACCACAACCTGGTGAACCCTCATGTTATGATTCGGGGTGAGGAAGTGCATGATTGAGAGTCTCTTGAGGCAACATCTTCACCTCTTCCAATGCCTGATCTTTTCCTTGATGAGTGGGCAAGCGATCACTATGATTTTGATCCTTATGACACCACTGAGGCAATTGGCTTGGTCATATTTATGATCCAGGAGGGGAATTTTGCAGTCCCTTCTATACTTAAAGTGGATGATGACTCTAATGGCCCATGGAGAATGTTCTTTGATGGTGCCAAGAGTAGAAATGGAGATAGTGCAGGGGTTTTACTAATCTCTCCAACTAGTAAGAAGCTGCATTTTACTCATAGACTACATTTTTCTTGCATGAATAATGTAGAAGAGTATTAGACATTGGTTCATGGTTTTCTACTTGCTGAGAAGAACATCAAGCATTTGGAGATCTTTAGAGACACTAAGTTGGTGGTCAACAAAGTTATAGAAAAATGTGCAACTAAAAATCAACTTCTAAGAGCTTACAAACATAGAGTGTAGGACCTGTTTGAGAGTTTTGATGCTTTAAACCTATAGGTAATCCCAAGGAAATTGAATGTTAAGGCAGACCAATTAGCAACAGTTGGTTCCTGATTCTCTCCACCTATAGATCTATTTCAAGGTCCTGATCAACATGTTAAGATAGTAGTCAGACCCTTTATTCTTGACAATCATATATAATGGCAATTTTTTTATAGCGATGAGTACATTACAAGCTTCATCCACAATGAAGCCGAGTTCTCTTCCATGGCACAACCCAGGCTACAAGAAGGATATGGTGATCAAATCATTCATTTGAAAGCCAACAAGCTACCCAAGGGTTTAGTTACTCTTGAGGCTATTTTCAGCCTTGATGATGAATTCAAGGGTGAGAGAAAGAACATGATGTTCAAAAAGTAAGACTACCAAAAGGTTACTATCCCCCAAGACAAAGGGTTACTATTTGGAAAGGTATGTGGTAACGGGGAACAACAAGATTTTTACACCTTTCTCATAAGTATAGTGATGTTTTGGCATAGAGTTATGAATACCTAAAGGGTTGCAATCCAGATGTTGCTTAACATGCCATAGATGTTGACCCCAATGCCAAACCCATCCACCAGAAGCAACGACCCATAAACCCTAAGATTGAGCCTCAGATGAGAAAAGAGCTTATAAATATCATCTAGGCAAGAATTCTATTTTCCATTAAGTACTCCACTTGGGTAGCTAATCTAGTACCTATGAGGAAGAAAAATGGTGAGATAAGGCTCTACATAGATATTCGAGACCTAAATCATGCTTCCTTGAAGGACTTCCTGTAACGCCCCACCAAGAAACCCTAGAGAATAGCTCGACTATGCTAACCAAAAAGGGAAATTTTTTTCTTTTTTTTAAGAAAGAAATAATGAAGAAATGTAAATCATATTTATTCAAACATCTAATTAAGCTTTATCCTCTAGGGATTCCACGGATGCATTACTAACAACTATTAACATGATCTAACCAACATTATGAATTAACTAACAACCATGGTTCATTATAAATCTAATTGCATCAATTGAATAGACACATACATTTTCATATTATAACATCAGACAAGTAATCATTAAGGTCATATATAAAGGATTACAAGTACATATACAATTTACTTTACAAGAGAGTACAACATTACATTGTTTACAATATCACTATCTAGATTACATTGGAGTACATACATTAAGATAATAGTACATGATTCAACTGATATACAAGACTGGAACATGATCATAAGTATCTATCTCCTCAAGCTAGAGCAAAATCTAAAATCTGCCATACAAGGTACATCCTTCTCATACACAAACAATAGCAAGGGAAACCAATGGAGATAAAAGTACAACCACCTGACCATGTGGAACCCTAAGGTCCACCCCCTGTGCTAGGAGATAACAATAAGGTCCCACTAAGCAAACAACCAAGAAGACAATAGGCTAACAGGTGCAAGGACTACACATTACTCAAATACAACACTAGTCAACAAAGACATCACTATCAACTTAAACATCACTTCCAAAGGCATTCACAAAACAAAGGGAGAACACAACTAGAGAATGCTAGACTATAGTAGGGATGAGTGTCATCGCATGGTCCTAGCATGGGTTACCCTAACAATCTCTAGCTAGATGTTGGCCCCCCATCCATGGGTTACCCTGATAGTCTCTCGCTAGGCACCGGCCCCCATCTATGGTTATCCTGATAGTCTCTCACTAGATGCTAGTCCCATAGGGTGACACATGCAGAATTAATATTCCTTTTGTGAGGACGAGGAAATTGATTTTACCAACCATGGCCTTCTTATCTCATCCTTAGCCTAAACGAGCACTACAGACATGAGTGAGGCATCCAATTATCTTGTTTAGTGTGAAAACTACCCAACCCTCTAAATTTATTATTATCATTGGATTAACAACTTCCAATGGGTTACCCTAACAAGCCACTTTGGGTGCTGACCCCACATTGAAAGCCACTTCCCCTTCACTGCATCTAGATTCTCAAAGCCTAAAACAAAACCCAAGCATGAACTATCACATTTCTCATCATGATACGTTTACAACTCAAAATATACATCATTTCACATTACATAGAGCAAGGCATAACCCATCTTGCATAGTTATCATAACCACATGAATAGGTACACTGAGCAAGGCATTACCCATCTTGCATAGTCATCATAACCACATGAATCCATAAACAAAGGGGAGTCAACATATAACCAATACATATTCAACCATTAGCAAGATTACATAATCACAAGAGTCATACACACGACTACCCCTCTTGGCCTCTGGAATCAACTTTCCCAAATGACACAAACACTTGACACACTAACATTATGGTCTCACATCACATTCACTCTCAAATGCACATCATAAACTAAGATCCTTCCTCAATATTTCAATTACAATACCACACTTTTAACCACATACATATGATAGGATCATAACACATTTAAAGGATGGTTCAAACCAAGTAGAAGTATCATGGCTAAAACAACTCAAGAGTGAACACTAATAGGGCACAAGTAAAAGAACAATCTTTTTCTAGGTTTTACCAAATTTTGTTCAACACACGAATAGGAAGAGAGAAGCTTAGGTTGCTATGGGAAAGCTTAAGTGTCAACTTGATCAATCTTCTATAAACCGCTACTACATTGGTCCTATGAATACCAAAATGATCATACCTAATACAAAGTTCTTCTAGAGGTGTCTACACCTCATAATGATTACCAAGCTTGCTAAAATCCCTTACCCAACACTAGTATTAACAGAATAAACCAATACAAAGCATTCTAACCCGCTAACTTACCAAGTCTAGGAATAGAAAATGGTTGATTGAGTTCAAGACATAAATATGATACAAATATTTTCTCAACAATAAGGTTAATAAGAACGTGACATTTCTTAAGCACAAGTAATAAACATGCTCTATACAACTAATGAACCACCACATATGTAAAGGACTTTATTATCACATCAAAATTCACTTACAACATCACATACACAAGAAATCGGGACATACTAATCTATGCCTCAGGAAAACTAAACCTCGACAACATGACCCTATTACGACCACAGATACAATTTACACAATTTCCATTTACCTTATACAATTCCACCCGTAATCAACTAACTTCTAAAACAAACTTATAAATCAAATCTTAAATACATTGTTTACAAACCTAAATTCCAAACCTACTTATCATATTTCTACTAATAAATTGTAATAAAATCAATATCAATTTAAATTAAATTTGTCAACATTAATATACAATCACTCTATCTAAATTGAATTCTTCTACTTCTATTCTATATAGATTTAATAGCCTTTTTATAACCTAACAAACAACCATAATAATTAGAGTTATTGGTGACGCAACTAACTATTTTAATAGAGATGAAATGGGTGAGAGGTAGACAGTCACAAAATACTTATATCTCCAAAATGACAAACTGGGTAAGGCTGATTTCTAAATACAATTTAGATAACTAGGTTGTACACCATATATAAAAATTCTAGAGGAACCCAGTTCATAAAAATAACGGTATGGATACCACAACAGACTGCTAAAAGAGAGACGAAATGGATGAGAGATAGACAGTCACAAAATATTCATATCTCCAAAATGACAAATAGGGTAAGGCTGATTTTCAGATATGATTTAGATAACTAGTTCGTTCACCATATATAAAAATTCTAGAGGAACTTAGTTCATAAAAATAAGGTTATGGCTACCGCAATAGATTGCTAAAACAAAGACGAAATGGGTGAGAGATATATAGTCACAAAATATTTATATCTCCAAACAACAAACTAGGTATTTATGATTTTTGGATATGATTTATATAACTTGATCGTGCACCATATATAAAAAATTTATAGGAACCTAGTTTGTAAAAATAAAGTTATGGTTGACACAACAGACTATAAAAATAGAGATGAAATGGGTGAGAGATAAACATTCACTTCAATCGGTGATTCCCAGAAATACAATGATACAGACATGCACAATTAGATCTGATAAAAAGGCTTCTAACCTCTCAAGAAAATTACAATCGACAAGAAAAAACATAAATCAAACATTTGTTTCAACAGAAAACTGAGACAAAAATTAGAACCAAAGGAACCTAATTTTGCTTGCTTGACTTGGCTGAAGATTCGATGCCAGGTTCAACTAATGCAGCCACAAACCAGTCTCTCCCATCTCCTCTTCCCCCAAAAGTTCCATCTATTGAAGATTATTATGAGAGAGAAATTCCCCCAATATCTTCCAGAAGATTTCTCCCATTAAAGGCAATAAATTCTACCTAAATCCCTTTCTTACAATTTGCTATTTTTTATCATTTACAACCAGACCAGACAATATATTTTTTTATCTTATTTATTTCCTTTACAACTAGACAAGAATCATTTTTATTCTTATTTATTTAGTATCTACTATATATGAGTTTTATGATAACTCATAAATATTATCTATTTTTATTGCCACTTAATACAACATTTAATTATATTAATTAATTTATTTATCTTTAGTTAGCATTTACATTTATTATTTTTTCTTTATTATTTATTTCCATAAACTCAAATTATCATAAAGGCACTTATATATATTTATTTATTTAACAAAAATGTTTTGATAACTAATAATATTATTTTAATGTAACAAATAACCAAAGTAGCAATCAAACAATGCCAAACTAAATAACCCAAATGCTGAACAATACATGACCACTATGCATGATCGGAAAGCAAGACCACCACAACAATGACTGACTATCATGCCCATACCGACAACACTAACTGGATGTAAAACTAGATACTCATCCTCTTCAAGGATGATGGCTAAGCTAGGGGACCATATGTTATCTTTGTTCAACAATTTCCATTGGTTTTAAGGCACACTCAGACCTATCAATTCAGGTGGAGTCAATACCTGATACCTACAATCTGTAGTACACAACACGGTCTATGTACAAATATAATAAATATCAAATGGTCATGGAGTGAAAGAGAATCGTAACATCACCAGACGCTCATGAATGAGTGGTACGGCATTGTCTCTTTTCACCCACACAATAATCTGATCATCCTATAATACAAAATTAGTCGTATAAAAATAAATTCTAACATATGACAATCATAGTAAGATCAACATCATAATAACTTGAATGTAAAACAATGTTAGAGCATATGAATTATCAGTGTGGCAACAAGGATTATCAATAAAACATGCTAACTGTCATATGAAACCACACATGAGGATAATTAGGAATGTCACCAACATGAATGTAGCATCTACCAACATCATATAACGTACAACATCAATTGTCTAACATACCCTAAATATTCCTATTATTTTACCTTCATCTTCATGCTCCTTAGCCAGACTATCTGCACATCCAAGATGAGAATTGAGGGGCACTACACTACCCTTTGCCCTCTATGGATCAAATTTTACAAATTGTTGTAGGGGCAGAGAGGTTTTCACTATATGATGGCTTTTCTGGTTATAACCAAATCTTTGTCAAAGAGGAGGATAGATTTAAAACACCATTTACAACTAAATGGGCAACCATGGCATATGCAAAAATACCATTTGGTTTTTTGAATGCTGGTGGTACATTTCAGAGCGCAATGGACATTTCCTTCAAAGGTTTTATAAACAAGTTCATCCTAATTTACTTGGATGATATTACAGTCTTCTCCAAGAGAGGAGAAAATCATATGGAGCATCTAGAAAAAGTTTTCCAAAGATGTAGAGAGTTTGGGATGTCTCTGAACCCTAAAAAAAGTATTTTTGTTGTTGCCCAGGGTAAGCTTCTAGGCCATCTATTGTCTAAGGATGGGATCTCCATATTCCTAAAAGAACATCAGCTATTCTTTCTCTTTCTCTACCCACTCAAAAAAAGGATTTACAATCATTTATGGGGCAAATCAATTTTGTTAGGAAAATGATTCCTAACTGTGCTGGCTTGGTAAAACCACTAACCCTTATGTTTAAGAAAGATTTTGTCTTCAGATGGACTAAGGAAGGGAGAGATGGTTTCAAGAAGATCAAAGAAGAGATTGCCCAAAGCTCCTACTCTCATGAACCCAAATTATGAGGACTTTGTCCTTTATACACATGGAGTAGAGAGCAGTATTGTAGTTGTCTTGATGCAACAAAATGAACCAGGAATGGAGAAACCCTTGGCCTTCTTTAGTTAGATCTTGAAAGATTATGAGGTCAGATATAGTCCCATGGATAAACATATATTTTCCATTGTTAGAGTCTTGAAAAATTTTAGAGATATGCTGGAAAATAACTATATCAAAGTTTTAGTTTCTCATCCTCCTATGAGAGATTATATAATGGGCATTGAAATTAGTGAAAAGAGAGCGAGTTGGGTCACTAAGATCCTGGAGTATGATGTGATCATTAAAGCCACTAAACTAATTAGAGGCAGAGGACCATGTGAACAACTAGCTCATAATACTATAGATGAAGTGAGTTTATCTTGCCATTTAAATGAGGTAGAACCTACAGCTAAAATACAACTATGAGTTCTTGGACAACAAACATGGACAAGTTCTTATCCACTGGTGACTATCCCTATTGATTGGACAAAACTAAAAGAGGACACTTTTGGCTATAGTCTATTCCTTATGCTTTGGTGGATGGTGTTCTCTTTAAGAGAAACCTGGATGGAGTCTTACTGAGGTGCATATAGGAAGATTAAATTGATAGATTACTCCATGAGTTTCATGTTGGCCCAATTGGAGGTCACTTCTCTGCTAGGTTACTTTTAGCCCACATTATTCAATGATGCCCATGTATGGGTAGGAAAGTGCAAAGAGTGTGCTCTCTTTGCTAGAAAGAAAAGAATGGCAGCCCTCCCAGTGCATCCTATTTAGGTAGATCAACCCTTCTCACAGTTGGGATTGGACTTCATTAGCATGATAAACCCTACTTCCAGTGCTGGTCACATGTGGGTTTTGACTATAACAGACTACTTCACCAAGTGGGTTGAAGTAGTCCCACTCAAAGAGGCCACTGAGTCAGTAATCATGGATTTCTTGGAAGAAATCATGATAAGTTTGGAGCTCCTCACACCATTATTTTTGATAATGCAAAATCTTTCACTAGTTTTAGAATTGTTGATTGGGCTCTAAGGTATAATGTGTTCTTGAAGACTTCATCCAACTATTACCCCCAAGGTAATGGGCTAGCTGAATCCACTAACAAGAACCTGATCAAAATTTTTAAGAGGACCATGGAAACAAACAAGAGGCAATGTCACAATAGGATAAAATTAGCTCTTTGGGATGATAGGATCACTTACAAAAGAGCCTTTGGTAACTCTCCTTTTTTTCTTGTGTATGGAAGGGAGGCTAGATTGCCTTTATCTTTGTAGCTTCCTGCATTGTAATTGGTTCAACAATTAGAACTGGAAGGAGAAGATGTTAGGTCTATAAGGATAGATGAATTGACTGAACTAGAAGAATATATACAGTCAGCCATGACTACCTTGGAAGAATATCAAAGGCAGACCAAGAGGTATTTTGACAAGAAATCTAAGGTTTAGACCTTCAATGAGGGTGATCTTGTTCTGAAATGGGATGTTGACAGAGCCGAACCTGGAGGCTACACTAAGTTTGATGCACTTTGGGTTGAGCCATATATCATCATCAACTGCAAGCAAGCCAATGCTTTCATTCTTTCAAAGCTGGATGGTGAAGTTCTACTGATCTTAGTTAATGGGATCCATCTAATACCTTACCTCTGAGGTTGGTCTGAGATTCTATATATATTGTTTTAGTTTTGTTTCTGCTTTAGTTTTCCCTTCAATAAGTGTTGTTGCACATGTTGCACTCTCATTAGGAGAATGTAGGCCTTGTTTTCTATTTTGATGTTGTTTTGAAGGTAGGGTTTTAGTTATTTTGACCTACTGGAGTCCCTTTTTGACTCCATGTCCAATGCAGTGCTTAAGGCCACTGGTCCATTTTTTTAGCAGGCAAACATTCATGAGAGGTTGCCAAAATGTTGACCTATTTTCCTCTTCCCAAAGTCAAATAGCCCAGCTTGAAAATATTGTTGAAATCCCTTAAAAGTACCTGATATCCTTCAAATTTTAGTGTATATCCTTGTAAAAATCTCTAAAAATCCTAGGGAGAATCCTTGCCAAAAACCTAGAAAAACCCAGAATTTTCTATGTTTTTGCCTTAGTTTTTTGGCCACTTTTGGCCTTTGTCAGTAAAACTTTAGGTTCACAAACCTACCGGTTTGCCAATAGGCTGATTCATTGACTAAGGCAGGAAATCCCAAAAATAGACTAGGTAAAGGAAAGCTAATTTCCTTCATCAGCAATTTCCATGTTTCACGAACTCTTTGAAAGTTTGAAATTTTAGTAGTTCGTTGATTTGGCTGTTTGTCAACAAAGGGCTAGGAGAGAGGGATTCTTCAAAATTGGGCTAAGGCAAGGAGAGCTAAAAAAAAGACAAGGTTTGGGAAAGTGGAGCTTTCTAGAAAAAAGGAATGAGTTGAAGGAAATCGGCTAAGGAAGAGGAAAGAGAACAAAGCCTTTGTCAGCAATTCTCAAAAAATGCAAACTCTTCACTGAGTTTGAAAATCTTCAAGTTTGTTGATAAGACAAATCACCAAGAAAGGGTGAAAGGAAGAAAAGGAGGAGGGAAAGGAAGAAAGGTTTGCAAAAATTCAAGTGGCTTGATAGAGGGAAAATTTTAATAAGGCATGGTTGGTTCGAAGTTTCAAGATTTTGCCGATAGGGATTTTGTCGATAAGGCAAAATAAGAGTGAAGACATTGGCAAAGCAAAGTGGTTTGGCAAAGTGAAGTTTTTCTGAAAAGGAAGGCTTGGTTAGAAAAAGTCAAATTTTTTTGATAAGGGAAAAGAGGAAACATAAAATCAGCTATGTAAAGGAAGGTAAAAGTCCCCTCTATCAGCGAATCGGGGAAAGTTCAAACTTCCCAAATAGTTCAAAATTTCTTTAGTTTACAGATAGGGTGATTTGTCGATAAATAAGAAGGCAAAAGAGACAAATTTTGAGAAGGTGGAACTTTGCCAATAAAGGAGAAAGAAGCAAAAGTGGAAGTAGTCAAGTTTGGGAAATGGTGATTTTGCCGATAAGGCAAAAAGAAAGCTTGGTTCGTAACAGTGGTTTTTTGCTGATAAGGCAGAAAAGGTGAAGCTAGGCCAAGGTTCAAAAAAGTGGAACTTTTTTAATAAAAGGAAGTAAAAGGCAAAGTTTGGTGGACCAAAAGCAAAGTTAGAAAAAATGGCATTTTGCCAATAAGGCAAAAGATGATCAAGAAAAGAGTTCGAAAACAGACATGGAAAAGTTCAAGAAAAGATAATTTTTCTGATAAGGCAAAATAGAGATGAAAAAGACAAAGCAAGGAAGTTAGAAAAAGTGGATTTTTTTCCAATAAGGGAAAAAATGGGAGAAACAAGCCATAGTTTAGAAAATTGAAAAGTTGTCGACTGAAGATGAAAATATGTAGAAGGCAAAGACATAATGGTTTGTAAAAGGCAGATTTTTTCAATAGGAAAAATAAAGGTCAGACATTGTAATGTATTGTAGGCTTTAAATATTTTAATTTGAATATTTAAAGTGTTATAAAAGCTCTGTAAAGGGGGGTTTTGGTCGGAAAGTTTATTTGAATATCTTCTTCAACCATTAATGCAGAATTAGATCTACTTAGCTACTCCATTTCTAGATATTTTACATTTATTGTTACAGATGATGAATCAGCTTCTGACATTCAAGACAACAAATATCTCCCAGCTACTTGAAGATCCAAGAGATTTTCTATAATTAATCCTTGCAGGCAAACATTCCTTTTGACAGGCATATTTTCTAACAAGCTCATGGGGCGAATTTATGTTGATGAATGACTCAAGTCAATGTAATGAAATGCTATATAAACATGTAAAAAAGATATAATGAGGGTTGGATATAGAGACATTTTTTGTACTCCAAATAGAACCCTCCTCTATTGTAACTATGCCTTTCTGATTAATATATGTTGGTTGTTTTTACCTCTTCATGTTTTTTTAGCTCTGTGTAATCTAGGACTAGTTTCTTTGTGAATGTTTATTTCCTTGCAACCCTATTCTTCTCTTTACCTCTATTAAAATCTACTAAATCTGTGTAAATTTATCAGTTGTATCTAGTTATTTTGTGCAATTTAGTTTTGTGAGTGTTCTATATTCAAACCTGGTACATCACCTCCTTTAATTTCTAGTTTTATCCTTCTTCCCCTTTTCCCAAATGGTGGATAGATTAGGTCTAGTCTTAGTAATAGTTGAATCTCCCATTGAGGAAAGGAACCAGACTCTCTCTAGAGATTTAATTTCTTTGCAGGGTCCCACACCTGGAAATCATCTCAATGTTTTACTGGATTGTTGGATCGCTAAACCACTCCAACACAGGGTGCAAATCCTAGTGATAACATGATATTTTATTTTTATTTGCACTTTTACAGTTGGAGAATTTGGCATTCTCACTGAAGTATGCTCCTTGATCTAAGTCCATGACAAATCCAGCTTTATGGTCACTGAGTGGCATACCATCCCAGAGTCCCATGAATTTTTTTATAGCCTCATCATTCTGAAAGATGTCAAGAACAGGGGCCATTTGTTGGTCCCAATCAATGAGGTCAGGGTATATGAGTGGAAGATCTTGGGTTTTTATTTTGGAGGTGAGGGATATAGAGGAGATCATGAATATTAAGGCCTCTTGGAATAGATCAGTGAGGTGTAAGGAAGAGTAATTGATAGTATCCTCAATAGAAATCATATCTATAGGAAAATCCTTTGCTACCTCATCAAAAATAAACCTGATATCTGAGTCAAGCATAAACTTGATGTCTAAGGAATGTGGTACCTCCTTATTGTATCCTAAATCATGTTTGTTGTTTTTCTAAGTGACAATAATGGGTTCTAGATTACCTTGCCCATCCATGCCAAGACCACCATGTCCTTTGTAACCCATGTTTATGATCATTCAAAGACCTTTGTTGTATTGTTCGATAGGTAATATGACCAGATTTGTTTCATCTTGGTAAAGCCAAGAGAAGACATCGTCAAGACATTCTTCTTCTAATAACCCCCAATAGATGAAGATTGTTGGGTTTGCTTGAAGGGTTGTCCTTTTGCTTATCTTAGCCACAAGTGGTTGGCCATATGATTTAGGTGAAAATGACATTCTTCCCACACAATAGGATTCCTGAAGGTCATATTCACCAATCCTTGTCTTTTTGTACTCGACATTTATCTCTGGAATTGAGGTATCAGCTAAGGATTTAATCAAGGTTTCTAGGTCAATATAAGAGGGAGATGGTGGAGATTTAATGTTATTTGGTATTTGGTTGGTATTTTGGTATCACCCTTGCATGGTGCAGCAAAACTCAAAAGGATTTGGGTCTCTAAAGATAGTAATCTCAACACGATCAAAAGGAAATTTGAGACATTGATGGAATGTAGAAGGAATGGCCTGCATGGTATGGATCCATTGGTGACCTAGGATGATGTTATAAGGTAGTTCAATATCCAGCACTTGGCTGCGAGTTTCTAATATAACTGGACCAACTTGAATAGGCAAATGAATTACACCTTTTGACCAACATTCTGCATCATCATATGCTTTAATGGTGATAGATTGTTCGGGATCAATAACATCCTTAGAGTATCCCAGTTGTCTTAGTAGTTTTAGTGAATAGATGTTCAAGTTAGCACCACCATCTATACGAATACATTTGGTCTTATGTTGGTGGATGAACACTTTGATATGGAAGGCATTGTTATGACATAGGTTTTAAAATGGAAGATCCTTTTGGGTAAAGGTTACATGATATTATGAGGCAATATTGCCATAAGGGCTTGGAATTCCACAACATCAATATGGTTTGGTACAGATGACTCTTGGATGACTTTTTCAAGTGCTACTCTATGTGTAGATGATGATTTGAGGAGATCTAAAATGGATATTTGTGATGGGGTTTTTTGTAGATAATCTAGTATGTTATACTTAGAGTGTGTATGTATATTGGGTGCTATCCCATGAAGGGTAACATGAGCACAAGTAGTAACATCAAAGTTAGGGGTTTTACCTTTGATGGAAAGAGTTGACACATGACCCTCTTCAAGATGTCATATAATGGAATGATTGGAAGTTGAAGCATTATTGACATTCTTACCCTTGTTGACATTATTTCCTTTACCATGATAAGGGAGTGGATCCTTGTATGCGTCAAGGTTTTTATTTGTGGTTTGTTTGGGAGGATCATCGACAGTGACATATCCTCTATCTATGAGATTTTGGATGAGATTTTTTAGTTTCATGCATCGAGTGGTTTTGTGTCCTTTAACTCTATGGTACTCACAATATTCATTGTCTTTGTACCAAGTGGGTTTGGATCGAGGTTCATCATATTTTCATAGTTCTGGTAATGTGATTAGGTTGTTTTGAACAAGTTTGTTTAGGACTGTTTCCTTTAGGGTTTTCTTTAGTTTCTTTAAAGATTTTGACTAGACCTTTAGCAATAAGGGCCTTTTCAATGTTAGTCCCTTTGGATATGATGTCTTCAAAGGAAGTGGTACATTGTATTTGTAAATTAAATCCTAGTTCATAATTTAGGTTTTGAATAAAGATGTTTACCAATTGCTTTTCAGGTATAGACCATGAGAATTTTCTAGGCATATTTTTCCACCTTTGGAGGAAAGAAATGAAAGTTTCTCCATTGCATTTTTTATTGTTTACTAGGTCATTCATGGAAATCTCATTTTCAATATTGAAGGAAAAGTGAGACAAAATTCTCCTCCAACTCACTAAATTTTTTGATACCCAAAGGTAGATGAGAAAACCAATCTATAGCTTTCCCTCCTAGATTGTGAGGGAAAAGGCATAAAAGATATGTGTCTTTATGAACCACCTCTAAACAAACTATATGGAACTCCCTAAGGTGTTCATTAGGATCCCCTTTTCCTTTATACTTGTCAAATTTTGGTATTTCAAAATGTGGAGGAAAATGTATCATAGGTAGTGACCTATAAAAATGATAAGGCAAAACTTCATCCAATGAGAAGGGTTTTTTGGTTTGTCCTCAGTTCATATCTGTGATTTGTTTTTGAAGATTTGAAAATATAAGATCAATGTCTGAAATGGGTGGTTGATTTGGAACAAGATTTTGATAATGTTGTACTTGGGAAACTTGTGGAGGAGTAGTATTGATGAGATAATTATGTGAAGGATTATAAGGTGGGATGTAGGTGTTTTGACCTTGTGATGTTTGTGGTGGTAGGGCATATGTGTTTTGAATTTGGAGAGTTTGTGATGGTATGGTATATGGGTTATTTGAAATAGGAACTTGGAGTTGTGACCCATAAGGTGAATTACCATATGTCATGTTTTGATTTTGAGTTTGGAGTGCATGTGACCCATATAGCATGTTTTGATTTGGATTTTGGAATGTATGTCTCCCATATGCATATTTTGGTTTGGATTTTGAAGTGTATACTACCCATATGACATATTTTGAGTTGGAGATTGAGGCACTTGTAATCCAAGGAGTTGATTGATATATGAAATATTTTGATTGGAAGATTAAGTTGGTGCCTCTGGAGGTTGATTAACATATGACACATTTTGATTTGAATGTTGGGGTTGTGACTCATGAGGTTGATTGACATATGGTATGTTCTGATTTGTAGGCTCAGATTGTGACTCATATGATATGTCTTGATTTGCAAGTTGGGGTGCTTTAGACATAAGGGGTTGATTGTCATATGACATGTTTTGGTTGGCAGATTGAGGTGGTTTTGACACAAGAGGTTGATGGTTTTTATTGACATATTAAGGTCTCATGTTCTGATTTGCAGATTGAGGTGCTTGTGACACAAGAGGTTGATTAACACGTGGCATGTTTTGATTTGCAGAGTGAGGTGCTTGTGATGGTGTAAGATGAGGAGGATTTGAGCTGATCATATATGATGGAGTGGGTCAAGGTTCCTGTGACATAGTGACTTGAGGAGTAATGGGGTTTTTTGATGTTTTGGATAAATATAATGGATTGACAAATTAGTTTGTGAATGATGTTATAGGGGAAGGACATGTGGGTGTAGTAGATATGGTAGGTGATTTGGTTGATATGGTTGGGATGGAGATAGGATGTGGGTTTCCTATAGCTATAAGGATGTCATCAAATGAATCTTGTTCATTAATTGTTGAAATGTCAAAGTCACTAGGTAATTTAGCTCCCTTTTGGACAAGTTTGAGAAGAAATCTATTAGTATCTGAGTTCAAGAGTTTTTCTACATCAACTAAGGTCTCAGGATCTTGTTCTTCTTCAATTTGGTTTTGTGAAATTCATGAGATGTTTGACCAAATTCATGTTCTGTTATATGAGTAGATGAGGATGATGCGGTATATCCCTTAGGCAAAAACATATGAGGAAGTAAGCCTGTAGTAAATTTTGTTGCATCAATGAGGGATGGAGGATTATTTTGGCTATTCTCCATGGCTTGGTGATATTGACTTCTAGTTTGAGGCATAGTAAACTTTAGACCAATGATTTTGAGGATGGATGGAGTGTTGTTTAGACCTTTGTAACAAAGTTGAGACTATAGGATGTTGATGTTGATTTGATTGATTTGGGATGGATGATAAAATCTAGATTAGTTGTTGATTTGATTGGGGTTTGATGATCTTCCAAGAGATAGACTTATGATCTCAAGTAAAGATAGATAGGATGGTGATTTAGACCAACTCAAAAGAGGATATACTCCTAAGCTATCTATGTCACTAGTTGATTGGATGATGCTAATTTATCTATGGACCCAAGATAGGTTAACTTCTTAAATCAAAGACAAATTAGTGGATATGATCTAGATTATGAGATGGGAAGCCAAACTAAAGCTAAGAAGCTGGATAAAGTCAGGGCTTGTTTGATGATGATGATGTTGTGATAAATCCTAGAGTGTCTTAAGAGGATAAAGGCTCAAAAGGTCCAAAGTATGGATGAAACTGATCAAATAATTGGTAATATGAAGGTATTGATCTAGATGAAGTCAAGTTTTACTACTAAAATTAATGGGAGGCAAAAGATTTCTGATTCTAGATATAGAAGATAATTATTCTTTGTAGTCACTAGAGGCACATAACTATTTGCCAGAGGTGGGTTTCTGTCTGCCAAAAGTGAAAAACTATTTTGCAAAAGTAGTTTTTTGTATAGCTGACAAGATAAATAACCAGACCAAAGGTGTGATTCTATTATCCAAAGGCATAGAGAAATAGACTAGAGACGCAGTACTCTTAGCCAGAGGTGAGTTGTTGTGTTCTAGAGGCACATTTCTATGTGCAAAAAGTAAAACAAAATCCACCAAAGGCGAGTTATTGTCGTACAAAAGTGAGTTTCTATGTAAACTAATATAACTGATAACAGGATCAAAGTCAAATATCTATTTGCTAGAGGTGGTTTTTTGTCTACCAGAGGTGAGGTTCTGTGGCTCAAAAGTGAAGTTCTATAGCTTAAAGGAGAATTTCTATAGTTCAAAGGTGAATTTCTATAACAATATGTTTGTTTGAGAGATGTTTTGGATTCTTTGGAAAGAGAAACAAATAATGAATACACTATGGTTGTTGGACTGACTCATAGGAGTTGGGTGCATAAGGCTATTAACGTCCGTAGATAAAATGGTGAATACGAGAAAATAACATGAATACACACCAAACACTTGTGCTAAAACCTAGAATTATTCAAGTAGGAGTGTCATATCCCATAGATTCACTTAGGTGTAGCTTCAACCCCCACTATTAGATAATGGTGATTTCTACCCCCTTAATATCATCTTATCGTTACTAGGATAGATAGGGAATATAAGATCATGGACCACCTTACACCCCTTACTCTCGATGACACTTAACTCTATCCAAAAGCATATTCCATCTCTAATAAACAAAGGTACAATCATGAACTCTTATCCCCCACTACTGGTAGCGATGCACCAGAGATATGACAGCTAAAGGTCTTAGCTAGGATTACATGGTGTCTAGGGAGTTCCCCAATATACGCGAGGTACAAGGGACACAAATTTGTGAACAGGGGTGTCCCAATCAACTGACGGTCAACCACACAAGTCTTGACGGACCAAGTATCCTAAAGTTTTTATTTCTTGGAGGTGAAAGGGTCCTTCCTTTGAAACAAATCTTTCAATTCTCATAATGCTTATATCCCACACCAGAACATGTGGTTGAGGTCATCCTTAAGGGTGATGAAATCCCTTAATAGACCCCCTAGAGAGGATATTGATTACTTTTGATTCTCAAGATCACCTTTCAATGCGAGAGAAGAGCATACATATAACTCTCAAGTCCCTGGGAATAAAGAAAATAAAGTAGTAACTGAATAATCTTAGCATTTATGATCTCCAAGATCACCTTTTGGTGTGAGAAGAGAGCATATGTACTAAGATATTCCAAACACAGAAGACAATCATAAATTCCCTTTAATAAAATAAGATATTTATAAGACTTAGTGGAAAAAAGTAGATCCTTCAACAAGCATCCTGCACCAAATATATTAGAAGTTTTAATTTCTTGACTCCAGCAAGGTAATAGGAGGCTGCACGAGTTGATATTAGCTTCAAAAAAAATCAATTGAAAGTAATAGACCAAAGGCGCAAAAACAATGTGCAAAGGTGAGTTTATATTGATCAAAGCCATAGAGATTTTTACCAAAGGTGAGTTTCTACGGACCAAAGGCAATTTTCTGTCTTGCAAAGGTGAGTTTCTATCCTCCAAAGGCAGGTTTCTACTAACCAGAGGTCAGATTTTGTGACAGTCTTGCAAAAATCAAGAAAAACAAGTCAAAAATGCAATCGATAGATAGGTAGATGGATTCCTATTAGGCCAAGGGGGTTGGATGAAGAGGTGACTCTGTACTTTTGCAAAAAAATTAGACAACCAACCAAGTCAATTGATAAATTAGGCCAAAAAGCAATAAAGTACCCACAAATAAATCAGCTTGAGGTTGAAATATGAAGAGTGTTAGCAAATACAATAGCTTGCAACACAAAATGAGATTAGATTAATATCAAGAAACCTTACAAAAATCTAAATAAATTTAGAAAAACATAGAGACCAAAAGTGCAGTTTAATAAACCAAAGGCATGTTTCTGTTGACCAAAAGTGAGCTTCTATTGACTAGAGGCGAGCTTTTGTTGACTAGAAGTGAGTTTCGGTTGACCATATGCAAGCTTTTGTCAACCGTATGCGAGTTTTTGTCTTCCATATGTGAGTTTTTGTGTTCCAAATATGTAGTTCCGTACCTGTGACTTAAAAAACCAATTTTTCTCATGAAAAATAAAATTAGATCAAGGATGTGGGTCTCACTGGGTGTGCCAAAATGTGTATGCGGAAAATCAATTTAATAGAATTAAGCATAAATACCAAAACTCAAACCTACAACCTTCAAAGAATATATTAAAGACAATAACAATGATTCAAAAGCATAAACAACAAGAGAACATTACCATCCTTAATTGTGTTCATTCCTTGGTTTTTTATGTGAATTGCTCTTTAATATGAATAACCATGTTTGCAAAAGTGAGATGAATGATGTGCTCAAAGATGTGATACGTAATAGGTGCTCAACGATGTGATAACTCAAAGCATGATATGAATTCCCAAAGCTTAAATGATTGAAGAAGATTTATGAGGAGATGAAGGGGGTATATATAGCTTTCAGGGAAGATTGATCAACAGTGGAGGAAATTCAATGATATCAATGGATGAGATAAATTGAGAGATCATGAAGGAATGTGCATGTACGACATGTGTCCATGAATAAAAGTTGTTTTATTGATTTAATTGCTTTCATGACTAAAGATAGGATTGATTTCATAAAAATATAATGCTTTTCCTATTTTATGAATTGATTGATAAAAAATGTTTTAAAGCCAATTAAATCAATTTTTATTTCTCTTTTAACATGTTTTGAATAAAATTAAATAATAAAATTATTTAATTTGTGCACATAGAGGAAAAAGATATTTTTAGAAGTTTTAAAAGAGAAAAACAAATTAAATAAATAAATTTATTTAATTTATTTTGCACAATGGAAGAAAAGATAAGATATAAATAAAATATTAATTTTATTAATTTAGAAGATATTGAAAAGAATAATTTATTTAAATTTAGAAGAATAATTAGCTAATTAAATAATTAAAATTCTTTAATTATTTGTGGATGAGAAGAATTAAGGTGATGAATTAATTAAATAATTAATTTATTCAATTAATAGAAGAATAGAAGAATAAGTGGAGAAATTGTTGAAATTAATTAAATAAATAGAATTTATTCAATTAATATTGGAATTAGAAGAAATTGATGAAATTAATTAAATAATTAAATTATTTAATTAACATTGGAATGCAAGTATATTAGATGAATTTGATGTATGCAAGGTGATGTAATGAAAAGGGTCATTTTTAAGGTGTCTCAATATATAATGTAAAATCTCACATACATAATGTCATGAAAATAACATATAGTGTATATATAAAGCCATATAGGCATGTACACCGATATACATTGGTAAAATAGAAAAGTATGTTTACAAAGCCATATAGGCATACAACAAAATGTCCCAAAATCAAAATTCCTATGGAGTTCTATCAAATAATCAATTGACTACTCATGCACTCTCGTCCATCGATTGGACCTCCTCGATAGATATTTTTGAAGTCCCACCTATTAATACAATTAAATAATATCCACATTAATTTAGAAAATATGAAATATATAGTTCATGGCATAAGTAATCAATCATTTGTTGTCTCTCTTCATTTGTAGCTGGATGGGTTGGAGTTGTGACCTCCTGTGAGAAGCATGAAGAAACATATTTGAGTAAAGATGAATATCATTTATGTAGATTAAATGATGTGAGATAAAACAAGAAATACATAATGACATTTATATGTTATTGGCTCATACCTCAGTCAAAGACGTTGAAGACAAAAGAACTATAGCAATGCCCACCTCCATTGACTAATGGATATGAGGAGTCTCAAAAGATGTCATCAATTGAAAATAGAACAAGGTTATTTGACCAAAATCTACATAACATCATTTAAATGCATAATGATTAGAAATATTAAAATTTACCTCAATGAAACTAGTTCTATGACTGACCCAACAAACTCCTCCTAATGCTAAAGGTCCAACATGCACCTATTCATCACCAATTGTCACTAAATAAGATTACCATTGATATATGACAAAAAGTTTACTTTTACTATATTGTTACAAATTACATACCTGATGACTCAACCTCCTCTCATAAGCTTGTAGTGGATGGTTGAAAGACACAGGATGAGTACTGTGACCCTAGAATTTCATAATGCATACAATTACCTACATTAATTTTGAATTATAATATCTACTAATATAATTAATTAGAGGGTAAAAATTTAAAGCTATGTCACATTTCAGGCCAACTTATTAGAATAAATAAATTTAAGTATTTCCAACTAAAAGTCAATTTTGGTCAAACATATGTTCTATATAGATTCATTCTAGCTAAATTAGATTTAGGATACAACTTTTCCAACTAGAACCATCCACTAAAAACATATGTAGCATCACTTTGGAGCTAATTTACCAAAAAAATAAAATTATTTAAAAAAAATGATGTTCTAACAACTCCTACTTGTGCAAATAATTATTTTAAAAGAATCTGAAAATACCCTTTTGTAAATCTATAAGTCTACATTGTAAAAATATAAAATTTTAATCATTTCAATTAATTTTTATATTTTATATTTTATTTTTATTAAAATTAGGTCATCAAAACCAAAATATGATGTTGATTGTCCTCTCAAGAAAAAACAGTAAAGTTTGTAAAAAAAATGAAAAAAAAATAATGCATTGGATTTTATGTCAAGATGATATATATTTTTCCTATTTTGGAAAAATAGTTAAGACAAAAGTTGACCTCCCATCAAAACAATTACAAGATTTAAAATACAAATATAATAAATTGTAGAACCCTATAGAAAATTACCTGTCTATCAATACCAAAGGTCCTAAGTTATCTGTCATCATAATATTATCCAATATGGACATGTCATGTGCATGCTTCTACTCCTACCTCTGTGTGACATAGTCTTGAAAGTGTGGAGCATCCTCCTGAATGTATTTATTAGGAGAATCCTCTGACCTATAATCAAATAAAGCTCCATAGGAACAACAAAGATACAGGTACTAACAATGCCTACTAATCTCACCCTCACTAGCCTGTGAAAGATGGCTACCATGCTCTACTAAAGACTGTGTGAGGGAACTAATAGAATGTAGTGTGTCCACCTCAACACTCTCCTTCAAAGTAGAAGGGATTGATATACGATAAAATTATGGCCTCGCCAAGGGTCTATCCAGAAGGTCCTGAGTACAATGTGCCCCATCTCTATCCTGTGTAGAGCCACTACCTCTACCCTAGAAATCCCACATGTCAAAATAGTTTGAAATGTCATTAAGGATAAACTTGTAATAGAGTTTCCTCAAAAAATATTGTGGGACCTCATTATTGTTACATGGTGAATTATCAAAAACCATCCACCACCTATCCTAAAATTTTTTAGATATGTCATCATGCACACACCAGTGAATGGGAAATCTTTTGCAACTTCTATGCAATGGATCATTGGTTCTAGGATCAATAAGGGGGACACATAGATCAGATTTCATTTTTTTTTCTTTCACTTGTTTGTATGATAATTTATTGGCATAGTATTGTTGGGAACTCTCCCTATAGTTGGCCCATTTGTTGATTTGGTTTATGACAGAATCAATGTGAGAAATAATTGACTCTAAGGATGTGGCAAGGGATCTTTGGCGAGGATTGCTTGCATTTGGATATTTTAATGTTTCAATTAGATTTTCAATTCATCTTTTGTTATCCTCAACTTTCCATAAAAAAATTTCTTGTGATTCACGAGGATGCTGAGGAATTGAAGGAGGGGTTTGAGGAGGGTTGTTTTGAGATTCTTCTTCACTTAGAATCTCATCATCCCTGTGATTTGGTGGATTAGGGTTTGATGTGTTGTTATATGGAGCCTAATCAGACTCGGAGGTTATATTTACCCCACTTTTATCAGCACGGTTTCCCCCCAAATTCCTACGGGGTCAAGGGGCGCCCCTTGCGGGGGTTTGGGGGCAGCGCCCCCAAGACGGGGTCAAGGGGCAGCGCCCCTGGCGAGTTCCCTGTCGCGATACAGGGCGGGGTCGAGGGGCAGCACCCCCGAAACCTCACACGGTTTTTTATTATTTTATAATGCACCGGGAGTTAATTTTTTCATTGACCGACATAAGAAAACCCTATTTTGTAACTGACAAAAGGCTTGATAAAAAGTGGCTAAGGGTTAGGGTTTTGGCATTGTATTGTAGCATTTTGCAGCGGTATTGAGTTGCAGGGATCGCTGATTGTAATCGGTTTGATTTACTGGATAATAATATTGGACTCTCTGTTTGGTGGATGTAGCCCGAGTTTGGGTGAACCATGTTAAAACTTGTCTCGCTATTATTATTTCTGTGTATTTCTATTTCTCTGTTTAATCTTTATTTGCATTTAATTGATATCTTCTGCCGGCTAACCCTAACATGATGGTGTTTCAAGAGGTTCATTAACTGAAATTCAAAATAAAAATTTAATCAAAATATTAAAAAATGATTTATTTTCAAATTTAGAAAAAAACATGTAAACCTTACCTTCTTGACCCCATGGATCTCATGCACGGCATCCTTGAGTGCAGGAATGGTGTAGCAACATAGAGTTTATGTAGTTTCACCTCCAATGTCTTCCAAACACACTCATGGATTTACCCTAGTCACATTTTGAGCTCTACAAATTTCTGAATGCAAGTGAAGGGCATGGGTTTCACTTTTGTTTTTATGTAAAAATGTTAAAAATGTGACCATGTTATAACGTGCTCACGTTTTCTCCTCTTTGGACCAAAAAGTGGTTTGGCCACTTTTTGGTCAGTCAACTTCTTACACGCGTCCTGAATGGGTCTAGGGTTTTTGCCTAGGATTATAAGGACATGAAGGGAATACATTCGAAGATTTTTACTCATTATATGTATACGAGGATGTCTGACCAATTCATCAACCATAATATAGACTTAACCCTACACTTAGAGATGTGGTTAAAACATAAATTGAAAAGCTTCTACAAGTAGGATTTATTTATGTTTAGGGTTAAATATGAAGAGGATTAGATGTTTAAGAGGGTTTAGGTTTTTTTCTTGATCCTCCTTTCACCATTAAACATTCAAGGACTTTTAGCCAAGTAGAGGAACCTACTACAGGCCTTCTATCACTTGGAACATAGGGGAAGATTGGAATTGTATAATTTTTTATTTAATTAAGCCCAATTATGCTCAAAACCCTAATTACATGAATTTGTGAACAAACAGACAAATTACATAAAATGATTGTACACAGGGATATCAAATGACAATCAAATGCGTACCATATTTTGAAGTTTGGAAAGCAGAAAAGTCAGGGACTAATGAGAAGGCACCCTAGTCCAGTGGCACAATTTTTATTGAGGTATGGAAACCTTATCTACAACCTGTTCCTATTGTTCTAGAGATTTTCCTGTTGCGGGATCTAGAGGACTAATGAGCAGGCACCCAATTCCAGGTTCCTATTTTCTTCTCTGACCTGCAATTTTGACAGTCTTCACTACTCTCCTACAACTTTACTTTTTCTTCTTTCGTAACCTGTAACTTGTAATCATAAAAAAATGGTTTGGGGGTTGTGGTGTTTAGAGGCTTGCCTTAGTCAAGCCCTAGAGAGACATTCAAGTCTTTTGAACACCATTGTTAGATAAAGAGTGTAGAGGAGAAACCCAAATGATAAATGATTGAAAACACAATTGATATCACCTTGTAGTGAAGATCTCATGGGAGGAAGATGCTCTTCATGCCATGAGGAGATGGATGCCAAATCTACAAATACAAACACAATAACAACCAAGTACTTCTCTGCCACACAATGAATGCATTTAATCACTTTCACAAAATCATAATGCTCATCAAATTTCCATCTAATGTCCCTCTAGTTCACAAATGATAACCTAATCATGCTTATATATGTAACTACAAACATTCCCGCTAAGAATTTCGTAATTCAAAATTATTGTGTCAGCATAGGACCTAGATAATGGTCATAAAGTGGCACTTTGAAATTGGTCCTGACCTAAAATAGGGTAGGACTAGGGCACGGGTGCCTAAGTCCTCCCCCCTATTTTAGGTAGGATTTATGTTAAGTGCATCCCCTAAGTCCTATTTGCCATGAAACTTTAGGGTTTTCTCATCAGGAGTCATCAAAATCATGCAAGATGCTCTAAATGCATTCTAAAGGACCCATGAGCTAAACCTTAAGAGGAAAAAGCCCCAAGGTTACTTTTTCTAACATAACATTTAGCCCCACTTTAATGTATGTATAAACACAAGGCCAATACATGCATTAAAGTATGATCAACAAACACAGCAAACACACTGGCCAAGCATGGAGAAGACATGCCAATCATAGAGAAAATAGTAATAGGCACACAAAACATGGAGAAGACAGTTACAGTCATGCAAAACATAGAGAAGACCACATTGAAGACATGCAAAACATAGTGAAGACAGTGAATGCAGTGAAGACAGTGATGATTTTCTTTTTCTTTTTCATTTTCATATATATGAAATGTAGATGCAAGTACAAGGAAAGTAAACACACCACCCATAATGCAGGAGGGAATCATCATCACCGATCTTTAAGACTACATATGGGGCAACAAACATGCAAAATAAATCAAGCATGCCATACAAATCCCAAAGCATAGCAGAGATTAATCACTAGCAATCTTTAAGACTATGCTTGGGAACAAACACACAATACACACACTTAGAAGATACGAAGAAAACATAGAAGACAAGCAATGGAGTGTTCCTATTTCTAGGTTCATCACCATCTTAGGCACATTACAAGAACACACCGATGATTGTGCTTTGCCACAACAATTGCCAAAGACATGCTTAAGGGTTGAGTTAGTCACATAACTGCTCCTCGCCTCCACAGAGAACTTTTTAAAAATGACAAGATATGCACTCTCCACAAGAAATACACCATCCCTACCTCCACAGAGGGCTTATCATAAAAATGATATGTGTGATATCCTACCTTCGCAAAGGGCTTAAATGATTGTAAATAGGTTTCAAACAAATCTCAGAGTGTAGGAGGGACTCATTGCCACTAGTCTTTAAGACTACACCTGAGAACAAACACACTTTACTAGCATCTACAACAAATAACTTACATTATATATGCCCCCACCTTAAGGTGGTTGATATCAGGTACCGATATTAAGCATGTTAAGGTAGGTAGAAAACACACAAGGGAACAAGGACTATCACAAAGCCCATGCCCCCCAGAGGTGACATATACTTTATGATCACCAAATGTTCCCACAAACACATTCCTGCAAGAAAAGTGTTAGTGTCCATATAAACATGATAAACAACAATGCATATGATCAATCACATAAAGAACTAAGGAATTCAAGATTCGAGATAGATAAAGTGCATAGAGTAGCAATATTGTTATGTTTTGTAAGTACAATAAGACAACATCAAGATCATATGGATTGATTCTACTATCCAAGTATTGGATAATATATATCAACCCCATCATCATGTATGGACTAGATCCATTTTTTGATTTCTCACTAAAGGGACACTAGGTCCACATCAGTATAATATGTTTTTCATCATCCACCCACTAGATAGAAACACTAGAGGAAGGGAAACAATAAATCAAAAGAGGAGAAACAAGTGCCTTAGGGAGGATAGTTGTTGGGATAAGGTGCCATTAACCTTGTAAATCCCAATATTGTATTTATTCCATTTACTATATGTAATTTGTGATTATCCATGAGGAGATGTACTAGTTTCACTGGCAGGGGTAATTTCAGAGTAATCAAAGGTAATTATGGAGTGACTTTGACTATTGGCAAATGTAAAAAATCAAAGTAAATGAGGGTAGGCATGCTCCCTTGGAGAATATACTATTTTTGGCATGTATGACAACTGTCATAATGTTTGGTAAGTGAATCTATGATAGCTGCAAGTTGTCATAAGATTCTGAGATTCTATGATGCATATAACGGATATGTTAGTTGTATATTTGATATATTTAGCCCTATTGATAACTAAGAGGGGGGGTGAATCAGTTATCTTAATTATTCAACTTTCTTTTCTTCTTAGACAATTAGTGCAGTATCAAAACTTATAAGCATAAATGAACATGAAAGCAGAAATGAAATCAACACACATAACACAAGGATTTTTACGTGGAAAACCCTATTAAGGGAAACACCATGGGGTGACCAACCCAAGATTGTATTCTATGTTAAAAGAATAAGATAGTACAAAATAGCACTTACCAATTAGGGCTCACTGCTCGAGCACACTGCTCACAAGAGGCTCACTGCCTATAATAGTTTATAGAAGGAAACTATATATTTGAACTGATGAGAAGCATCCACATGTGCTTAGATTTAGTTTTGGTTAAGCTCAATATACTGATCTTCTGCACTTCGTTCTTCCTTTGTCTTAGTGCTATTGTTCTGTCACATACTGAACCTCTATCTCTGTTCGACACTGTTCTCTACTTTTCTTCGCACTACACAACACACCACACACACCTTCAAACTGAAATCAATCTGGTATATATATCCGCATCAATGAATTCAATCATCTTTCTAGTTGGCATCTGAAAAACTTAAGATATTTCCAAACTCTGGTCTGTCGGCTAAATCCATGCTTACTAAGTGATGTGTATCAAAAAGATAGTTATATAAGTCTTCAATCATGTTGGCCAATCATGAATGATACCTTAAGAACCTTGATCACCATCAATATCTCATCCGGATTAAGGTCTAATGCTCTATCGGTCAGTTCTTCCTCTAACTACTCTGCCAAATAGGAACCCAATACTTAGGTGCTCATATCTCTCCACTCTTTCATCATCGGAGGCTCAAACTCTGGAATCTATCAGTCAAGGTACTCCTCTTGACTTCCCCTAGCCTGTACTTTATAGAGAAACTTCTTTTGAGAGATTTGGACCTGACTGTCAGACCTTGCTGCATGCTCTATTCTTGGTCACTGGACCAAAATACTCTTCAATCTGACTTCCAGTATAGACACACCATGTCCTACGGATGTGTGGGATGATCTTTGTTGCCATCAATGACAACACCCATGAAGCCACATAGTGTCTCTTGCCAACAATCTCCCCCTTTGGCATTGATGGCAACACTTAGTGAAAAATGACTGTCACACTACACTCCCCCTTGGCTGATGCTCTGTTCTAATGTACATTTTACTGGAGCTCCCCCTTAGCTAGATTCTGCATTTTTCACTGCTACTCACTCCCCCTTTGACATCAATGGCAAAGGGTAGGATCTGCACATCAAAATTTCCAAAAACACTCTATGCATAGCCGCATAAGTATATACTTTCTATACTTACATAAACTTAAGTATGTCCGCAAAAGTACTCTTCAACTGTATAACCTCTATCACCCAACTCTATTTCATCCTATCCAAAATTGAGATGTGACCACTCAACAGGAATGCAAATGCTCCTGCCCTCTTTAGATCTGTCGGATCACTGGTCCAGGCTGTGGTTTGAGCATCAGTTAGGGCCTCATGCATGGCCTCTAATTTAGGGATAATTATCCCTCTAAGTTCACTTAACCTATTTATTCTATTTTTCTTTTCCTTCTCAAGCTTCTTTATTTCATTTATGACTGCAATAGTCTGACACTCTTGATTTATTATGGAAGAGGTGAGAGGATCAAAATTATGAGATATACTTGAAAGTTTTCCCTCTTGTTCTTTCACTTTCTTCTTAATATCCATTGTCACTTTAGACCAGGATAGACAAAATTTATATATATCTCCGCCATTTTTAAGAGCATTTTCTAATCTCTTTATTCCAATATTCAGATTTCTCCTATCATTTTCTATGAACCCCTATACTTCAATGAATCTTTTACCCAAAAATTCTTTCCAGAATTTGTCTTCTGCTACTTTCTCTAAAGAGTCAAAATGTGTATTAACAAAGTTAACAAGAGACTTTAGATTACCAGATGTGGAGGCCGAAGAATCCTTTTGGAAGGTTGGCATGATTTTCTCTAGCACACTGGATGCAATCTCTATTAGCTCACAATCTTCCATGTGAGACTTCAGAAGCTTTTCTTTTTCTTTGGCTTAAGCAAAAGATGCTACCTTCATTGTCTGGACTAGAGAGAGAATCAAAATTGAATGGACCTTGAAGTAGCTCCGATTCATCCAATTCCATCATTTGTTTTGTTAAGAAGTTTTTGACTGCTTCTGCAATGTCTCTTGCTGGAGATAGAGTCTTCTTTCCTTCTGCAGCCTCAGTACTATCACTTGTGGTTTTCTCATATTGACCTTCTTCTTTTCCCTTTACTTCTTCTTCTTTCTCCTCTATTCTTTCTTCTCCTTTAGATCCAGAGACTGCTGGGGAATCCATATGAGAGATATTTACTTCTTCTTGGACTTCCTCTTCCGGATCAGAGGAATCCTAGTCCTTGGACTTCTCCTCACCTATCTCCTTTGGTTCATCTGTAATCTTTTCTATGGGATCTTCCTTTGATACACTTGGTCCTTCAACATCATAAGGTTCATCACTTATGTCCTCTATGATAGGAATGTTGAATCTTTTGTATGCATTGTGGAGGATATCTTTAGTTTCTTTTGCCACTTTGTCAGTCTCTCCAAGCATAAGCTGATTCATTCTAGCTTTGCTCTGGAACTCATCCTTGCAATCTTTGAAGATCATATTCATTTGCTTCAGAGTGATTGAAGGATAGAGTTGAATAGCTATATGTTCTCAGATCTCAAGGTCCTTTGTCTTGGCATTATTCTTCCTTATTTCTAGTTCCTTCTCTAGGCTTTTGGGAATTAGAGATAAGATTTCAATAAAAGCCTTATTATAGATATTCAGATACCTAACTGTAGCTTCTTGTCAGATTCATTATACTCATCATAGAACTCAGTCATTGGTTTTAGGTTCCCATCCACAGTGACTGATTTGATGATATCATCAATGCAGAGACTAGGCTTTTCAACAAATTCCTCTACCTTCTCTTCTTTGCCTTAACCAGTAGAGGGTTCACCAGATGTTTTCTTCTTCTTCTTCATTATCTTTACTTCCTCATCTATCTCTGTTTCTTCATCATCTTTGAGGCTTGTGTATGATCTTGTAACCTTTGTCTTTGTTCTCTTTTCTCCTTTACTGGATGATTTTTCTTCCAATTTTGATGCCCTTGAACTCTTAGCAGTGGTAGGTGCATAGCTCTTAGAGGATCTGGTCTGGGAGGGGGCTTCTACCGGAGCACTTTCTTTTTCTGCTTCTTCCTTCTCTTTCTTTGCCCTTTCAATCTTCTCTCTACTGGCATCAAGTGCCTTCTTTGATATTCCATATCTCTTGGCGACTTCTTCCACTTCCCTTCTTACTTTTCTCTTGATCTCAGGCTGTCTTTGTTCAGCATGAATCTTTACACTTAGTTCTTGAAAGGTTCCAAACCTTTCTGCCTTATGGTCCTTGGGTTGACTTAGTATGTGTTGAACATGTAGCTCTACAATTTTCTCATCTACTTCATACCCCATTGGCATGATCCAGACAGTCCTTGGCTCTACTTCCTCCATTAGGTATTATTAGTTTCTACCATAAAGCATACTATATCCTTATACTTTTCAACTAGATATTGGGGGATTCTGTCTCTGGTTTGTATCATATTCTAAAAGTTCATGAAGTAACCCCACAGGGCTGTATTTCGTGTCTTAGCATCCCCAAGCCCATGCAAGTAATCTCTGATTTATATGGCTACTAGTTTGTCATTTTGCCATATCCAACCACTGGCTCCAGGTAGCTCATTCATAAAGTAAAAGAATAGACATAATATCAAACCACCATATTTGAATGAGTTTTTCTTGTCCTTCTTGATCCTTTGTAAGTTTTCTAACAGTTGGCTCAGAAGAAGTTCACAGAGATCATAGTCAACATTTTTCCTTAGAATTTCATAAGCAGTATACACAGCAATTTCGGATACTAAATTCTCCCTACTGGAGTGATATATCTTATAGCCAATTATCATAGATGCAAACTTGATATCTAGATCAGTGATATCTTTTATAGTCATTGCTCTCTTGTCAAATTTTGATCTAGTTGCCTCACTCACTGCCTGATTCTTGATAGATTTGAGAGCAGGTAACCCACCGGATGAGTGCAATCTAGTAACTTCCCTAATGGCATCTTTGGTTATCTTGAATGGCCTCATCAACCACATAAAGTTGTCATGCATTCTACTTAGAACATACCAGACCCATTCATCTTCTGCAAAATAGGGGAAATGAATGCAATATCTAAAATGCTTGTCTCGAATAGCTTTGTACTACAGTTTGAGTTCAAAAGCATCATCTATTAACTAATTGTGATAGATATCCATTAGCTTGGATTCCCCAAATTCCTCAATGTTTGCATGAATATATGCCCTAACATCTTCTACATGCAAAACCCCATGCGGAATGCTTGAAAAGGTGCCTAGAGGATCAACTTCTAGGGATTTGTAGGGATGTTTCTTGAATTTAGGACGCGGCTTATTAGTGATCTTCACAATATTCAGAGTAGCCATCTTTCAAAATATTCAGAGAGAGATTTCAAGAGCAGAAAATACCTCTTACGCTTCTAGGGTTCACGATATGAGCCGGATCGAGTTTCTTGGATGAATCAACTTTGGCAGTTGATCTTTGAGAGGTTTGAGATAACTTGTTACAGAGCTCCTTCTCTCTTCTTTTTGAATGCAAATGTGCAAACAATGAACTAAAGAACCCTTTTATTTCTACGCAAACCCTAATTTCATTTTGCAATAAATGCATAACCTAAGTTATTTCAGTTGCCTTGTTTTCCTTGTTCTGAGAGAGATCTTTCTAGATCACTGAGATGCACTTAGAGTTATTCTTGGTGAATATTAGCAACCTATCTACCTTTCTCCAATCATTCCATTTATCCACAGATCAAGATACCTCAATTTGAATCATACCAGATCTAACTGTGAAAATCCTGTTCTTACCGGATGACTGTTAAACTGGATCAATCTTGGTAGATTAACCTCTTCTAAATTTCTTGCGGATCTTCCATATCTTTACCAAGGCTTATTTAGATGTTTCTCTGAGAACCCTTTAATCCGTAACTTTCCTTGTGCCAATTTCAGGCACCAATTAGCTAGCTGGGGGAAAATGTTCTTCCTTGTGTCTCCCCCTGAGCCAGAGCTCACTATTTAATTTTCGGAAGGAATATTAGCACTAGATTTTGGTGCGGATCCATCCCCAACATTTTTTGCACTCCTCTTCACTCAAATCTTGTTCATCTCCCTTTGAACTTCATCTGCATTCACTTTTCCTTTTCCTTTGTCTTGATTCTGATTATGATGCACCGGACCCCTTTTATCCTGATTTTTACTTCTACAGAATTTGGCAATATGACCAGATCTATTGCAATTGTGGCAGACAACATTTCTTTGCATTTTTTACTAATATCCTCTTGGTCTACATTGATTAGCCATATGTCCCATTCTATTGCATGTAAAGCATCTACCATTGAATGAATTGTTCATTTGCATATTTCTACATTAATGAGATTTGTGATCATACCTTTTGTAGTTGAAACACTGTCTAGAGAAGGATGAATTATTCTGATTCATTCTCTTTCTATACTGATTTGCTTTATGACCAAAGTTATTGCAGTTGTGGCAGTATCCATTGAAGGATGGATATCTTTGAGCATTAGTTTGCCTTATTGGAGGTCTTCTAGGCCTGTTCCTTTGATTTCTTGATCCAAAATTCTTCTAACTGGATCCAGAGCTTTCACCTTTCTCAAATCCCAAACCATGCTTGTCATCTACCCTCTTTTGACTTTCAAGAAGAACTTCAAGTTGAGTAGAGCTTATCTTGAATTTCTCTTTGTATTCATTTGCTATTTGGAGATCCCTTTTAAGAGTATCTATCTGATTCTCAAGTTGTTCTTCATTATCTCTAGCATCTTCAAGATCAAATTCCAGATGCCTGATTATTCTGTCTATTTTGTGGCATTCTTCTGACTTCTCCTTGAGAGATTGATTTAGATTATCTTCAATTTTTCTTTTCTCTTCAATTTCTTGGGTAAATTTAATAACCCCTAATTCAATTTCATGTCTCACCATAATGACTTCTTTTGATAGCTTCTCACATAACTTGTTTTTCTCATTCAATTCTTCATTATTATCATTGGCTTCACTTTGATTTGCTAATTGTTGAAGTAGTTCCTTTCTCTTTTTCATAGAGATACTCAATTTTTCTCTGAGTTCATTTATGAAGTCATCAGCTTGTTTGACTCTTTCCTTTAGGGTATTGACTTCAGAATGAGATTGCTCAAGATCATCTAGGGCAGACTGAAGTTGCTCCCTCATACCATACATATCCATTGAGATTCCCAGATCTTCCTCAAGCTGTTAGGCTCTGTTTGGAGGAACTTAGCTCTGATACCAATTGTTGATAATTGAGAGGGGGTGAATCATTTATCTTAATTATTCAACTTTCTTTTCTTCTTAGACAATTAGTGCAGTATCAAAATGTATAAGTATAAATGAACATGAGAAATGAAATCAACACACACAACACAAGGATTTTTATGTGGAAAACCCTGTTAAGGGAAACACCATGGGGTGACTAACCCAAGATTGTATTCTCTGTTAAAAGAATAAGATAGTACAAAATGGCACTTGTCAATTAGTGCTCACTACCTGAGCACACTACACACAAGAGGCTCACTTCCTACAATAGTTTATAGAAGGAAACTATATATTTGAACTGATGAGAAGCATCCACATGTGCTTAGATTCAGTTCTGGTTAAGCTCAATATACTGATCTTGTGCACTTCATTCTTCCTCTGCCTTAGTGCTATTGTTCTGTCACATACTGGACCTCTATCTCTATTCCACACTGTTCTCTTCTTTTCTTCGCACTACACAACACACCACACACACCTTCAAACCAAAATCAATCTGGTATATATATCCGCATCAATGAATTCAATCATCTTTCTAGTCGGCATCCAGAAAACTTAAGATATTTCCAAACTCTGGTCTGTCGGCTGAATCCATGCTTACTAAGTGATGCGTATCAAAAAGATAGTTATATAAGTCTTCAATCATGTCAGCCAATCATGAATGATACCTTAAGAACCTTGATCACCATCAATATCTCATCTGGATTAAGGTCTGATGCTCTGTCGATCAGTTCGTCCTCTGTCTACTCTGCCAAACAGGAACCCAATACTTAGGTGCTCATATCTCTCCACTCTTTCATCACTGGAGGCTCAAACTCTAGAATCTATCAGTCAAGGTACTCCTCTTGACTTCCCCAAGTCTACACTTTATAGAGATACTTCTTATGAGAGATCCAGACCTGACTTTCAGACCTTGCTGCATGCTCTGTTCTTGGTCACCGGACCAAAATACTCTTCAATCTGACTTCCGGTATAGACACACCATGTCCTACGGATGTGTGGGATGATCTTTGTTGCTATCAATGACAACACCCATGAAGCCACACAATGTCTCTTGCCAACAAGCCCAAGGTTCCTATCTTGGAAAGATACTCTTTTGTGGAATCTATGATGGTTATGACACATCATAAGATGTTGTAAGAGGCCAAATTTAGTCTTGGGAGCCCAACCTTTGCATGGCTATTTTTGGACAAGTGTAAGATGCTTGTAAGATGGTAATTAATGTTTACAGGTTAGAGAATCTTAGGAGAGAGAAAGTGAACATGTAGAATGGAATGGAAAACATTTCTATAAGTATTTTCCATGTATTTGTTGTTGCAATATATATTTTAGGTACTCAGGTGCTTCTAGAATGCTATCAGATTGAAGACTTGTGGAGAGAGTTGTGTAGTTGATGTATTGTACAATCTTGTTGAGATTAATACAAAATTGTGACTCTTTCTTGGTGGAGTTTTTTACCTGCAAGGGTTTTCTCCACGTAAACATTGTGTCATTGTGTTGAGTTCTTCATGTTTGGCATTTTCTCTGTAGTCGATTTTATGTTTTGTTACAATCTCCATTGTTAATGCACATTTAAGATTACTGAAATTTATCTTGAATCAGATTTCCATTGAAGTAGTGTTGCTTTCATTTCTAAAATTTGGTATCAGAGCCTAGACAACTTTGACTCTTGGGTGGTAGTGTGAAAGCTGTAGCTACAGTGGGAGATTTGGTTGTGTTTGTTTTGTAGATCTTGTGTTGTTATTATGGCTACATCCACCATTGCATCAACCTCTTGAATGGACATTGAGAAGTTCAATAGAATGGGGTATGAGTTGTGGAAGCTAAAAGTGGAAGATTTGTTGGAAGAAAGAAACCAATGGTTGGCTATTTAAAAAGAGAAGAAACTTGACGATGTCTTTCAAGATGAGTGGGATAGACTGGATAAGAAGACATAGGGAACCATCCGGATGTGTCTTTCAGACTATGTCCTGTTGAATGTCACAAAGGAGGAGACCGTACACAAGTTGTCGAATTAGTTGGGTGAGGTCTATCAAGCCAAGAGTATGGTAAATAAATTTTATTTAAAAAGAAAATTGTTTTCCATGAAAATGTGAGAAGATGAATTAGTTGCAGAGCATTTAAATTCTTTTCATTTGTTATTGAGTCAACTTGATTCAGTAGATGTTGAGGTTAGTGAGGAAGATAAATGTATCTTACTTCTTTGTTCTTTACCTGAGTCTTGGGAGAATGTTATCCTTGCTATCACTGCTAACCTTGTGGATCTGAAGTTTGATGCTCTTGTTTCAGTGCTACTATCACAGGAATTAAGCAAGAAGAGTTTAGATAGTTCAGGGGATGCTCTCAGTGTCAGGGGAAGGTCTAAGGAAATGGGACCTAAAGGACATTAGAAAGGGGCTAAGGACAAGTCCAAGGGCCAGTCTAAAACTCCTGGTAAAAAGAACAGAGTTAAGTGTTGGAACTGTGGTAAAAGGGGACATGTGAACGAGTGCAAAAATCCCAAGAAATAGTGGGAGAGTACTTTGAATAAGTCCTTGAATGCAAGTGAAGAAGTTTTACTTTCTGCATGTAATCTTGTTTCTAATGATCACTGGTTGATTGACTCAGGATGCTCATTTCATATGACCCCACATACGGAATGGTTCTCCACATATGAAGAATATGATGGAGGTAATATCTACCTTGGTGACAACTCTTCATATCCGATTGTTGGGAAAGGAAAGGTATTGTTGTGTTTTAGTGATGGGAGGATTAAAACCCTCCCTGGTGTTTTGCATGTTCCTAGATTAGCTAGAAATCTGATTTCAGTTTCAAAGTTGAATGACTTGTGAATGCATGTGACATTTGACAAGCATGGCTGCAAATTGGTGAGAGGGAACTTGGTGGTAGCGAAAGGGAAGAGATTCATGAACTTGTTTAAGCTTGAAGCCACTATAGTTTGTAATGCCTCCTATGTATCTGAGGCCACTACTGAAAATACATGTATGTTGTGGCACTGTAGATTGGTCCACACAAGAAATAATGTATTAAAAACTATTAAGAATAAAAATTTCTTCGATGGTTTCTCCTATTTTGATGAGCACTTTGATTTATGTGAGCATTGTGTGTTTGGTAAAAAAAATAGAAAATCATTTCCTTCTAGAAGTAATAGAGCAAAAGAGAAGTTAGAAATTATTCATATGGATGTGTTTGGACCTATGGATAATGAATCTATCAGAAAATCTCATTATTTGGTCACCTTCATTGATGATGTATCCAGATATAAATGGATTTATTTTATGAAACATAAATCTAAAGTTTTCACTAAGTTTAAGGAATTCAAAGTCTTAGTAGAGAATTAGTCAGGTTTAAAGATAAAAATATTAAGATTTGACAATGGAGGGGAATATTGCTCTAAGGAATTTGATGAGTTTTGCAAGCATGCAGGTATAATTAGACAAAAGACAACTCTGTATACACCACAATAGAATGGTATTGTAGAAAGGATGAGCCGAACAATTATGGAAAGGGCTAGAAGTATGATTAGTGATGCACAGTTGGATAAATGCTTTTGGGCAGAGGCTGGGTGTACTGCTTGCTACTTGATAAATAGATCTCCTTGTAAGGCTCTTGATTCGACACCTTATGAAGTGTGGATAGGTAAGAAACCTTCTATTTCACATATAAGGGTTTTTGGCTGTGAGGCTTTTGTTCATGTGCCTAAGGAAAAGAGATCTAAGTTGGATCCTATTGGTTAACAGATTTCTCATTCAAATTTTATACTCTCTTGCCCATGTCAATGACAACCTGACCAACAGTTGAGTCACTTGCAATGATAGTTGCAAGTGCTCTCTGCTTGTTTTACAAGGCGTAGCTACCTTTGAAAGTTGTGCAATGAATGAAATAAGGTATGCTTTTAACTAGAAATTATGAAAGGCACACTAATATTTACCCATAACCATGAAAGTAAATGCAATAGGTTAATTCAGAATGAAATGAATGCAGATAAATGATACATAACCCACCTATCCCACACCCACAGATGAAAGAAAACAGATAAAAGAATAGTTATATTTCCCTCAACACATATCAAACATAAGAAAGATATGAACAACCACATATAACAAGAGCATATTAAAGATTAACTACATATTAACGTAAGAAAAACTGCAATTAAAGAACATATTTATAGACACAAAGTTCTGAAAATAATTCTCCATTTCTTCAACAAAACAAAGCTCAAAGTCTTTGAAATCTGCCCCTATACATAGACTGAGTTGAGAGAAAAATGATAACTGGAAATAGAACAACAGAAAATTAAATCGCCCTCCTTCCCCTGTTTCACAAAACAACTAAAAAAAGATCCCTCTTGAGATAAATCACTTCCATTTAAATAGACTGACTTGGATGAATGCAACACCCCCTCATCTTCCTCTTCATAACAACTTTATTGGAAGGATAAGGATTCTTATTTTCCTCCCGCAACTGATTCTTGAGATACGAAGACTTTTCTTCCTTGTAACTGTATCTTGAAAGAGAGTTACAATAAAATCACTTTTATTTCCCTATATACAAAGTAGTTTAACTTATGAGAGAATTGAAATATTATGGAATGAACTTTATAACAAATGATATGCCTTGATTCACTTGACTTTTGTATTTTTAATGAGGCCTTCATTCTCTAAAAGGCCACCTGATTTTGAGGAATCCCAAATGTATATTTCAAAGTCATCCACAATGTACACATCCTCAAATCTAACACCATTTACCTCTGCCATCTTGCTTGTAGAGTCCTCCTATCAACGAGGTATAAGCACTGACTAGATTGAATCCATAAGTGACAGTAATTGGAGCACAATCAACATTATGCCTATTAGCTAGAATTGAATGTGACCATTGGCTATAGAATTTTTAACATCAATTTCCAAGCATACTCCAAATGCAAAGCTCAAGCAATAATTCCATTAAAACTTCAGAGGTAATTCTTATTGCTACTAGCAGAATTTGTTTAAGAGTTCCTAAAGGCAATCTAATAGATCTATTTTTGGCATTCCTTGGGATTGTTGCATGTATGAGACTAAGATTTCAATGTTGGCAATCATAGGAGAGTCTGATTCTTCACTAGAATATTGTATTTTCTTGAAAGATTCTAATGCCTTTTCAAACAATTCAAATCATTTTCTATGCTTCCACTTTTGCTAGTTACTCCACCAACCTTGTCATTTGGACACAATATCCTAAGAATAGCATCTCATTTTTTGAAAGAAAGATCATCCTTTAAAGTAGCCTCATTTTGTTCCTGTTCACTTGGCCTATCCATTTTCTCCTTCAATAATCAGGTCAACCACATCCAAGTTTAATTGAGATAAACCACTTTCAAATCTCCTTTTATTGATTGGCAATTCACCAGCCTAAGTTTCCTTGCTGACAAGAATGAACTCTAGATTACTGTCAACAATGGGTGGGGTCACGAACCATAAGGATTGTTCTACTTGCAATAGTAATTTTGATTTAGCATAGTAATGTATTTTTCAACCACATCAATTCTCTTATGCACAGGTTCAATCAAGTGAGCAAGCTATTTGTTTCCCAACATTAGTCTAGTCATACACTATTCCAAAAACTCTCATATTGGTCCAGGTAAGGAGGATGCTGGCAATGGTAATGGGGTCTAGTTTTACTCTTACTAGTTATAAGTCCTTTGGAGGCTTTCTGCGAATAGCTCACACTCCTTGTCTAGCTTCAAAAGCATACATGATCATCACCGAGGTTTAAAGCTTTGATGGACATCCATACTCCAATAGTTGCATCTGCTTTAAAGTTTCTAATGCTTCCTCAATTTGTGTAGCTTCTATAATTGTGGCAGTTCATGAGTCTATGGTCTTTCATAGATTGCCCACGACCCATGTATGTGCTTTTGTAGTATGCAAGCATTACATTCCATGATATGACAAATTGTTGCGGTATTCTCCAATTAGATTAGTTGTGGCAATAACAGAGCACCAAGCTTGCAATGATATCATGTTTCTAGCTTTGGATATATTCTAGAGTCAAGTAGCTGATTCAACAAAACTAATTTTCATTTGAATATCCTACAACCATTGCAGCTCCCCCATGAGGCCGTATCTCTAATTTTGCAAGCTCTCATGTGCATTGTCAAGGGTTCTAAAACTATAAAAATCTCTGACAAGGAGAGGTCATGAAGTCAGGGTTTCGCAAACTTTAGATCCTTCTCTTAAGAGTTCAGGAGTTCTAAAAACTCCTAACTCAGTAACTTCTTAAGAGCTCGTGGCTATTTAGTAAGGTCAGGTAAATATAAGGTTCTAGAACCAATTTGACCTTTGACTACAAAGAGCAACATATAAACGTTTGACTTTTATAAAGTCATTTAATTTTCAAATAATCATACTTTACGGCAAGGCTTATTTCCTTTTTTGTCTTTAGGAGAAACATATTAAAAATCATAATGCTCCATTTAAACTTAATTATGTGAACAATCAAAACTTGCCTCAGCATGGAAAACTTCATAGCTTCTACATAATAACTCAGTTTTGCATGAAATTCGACAAGCAAGGTGAATGCATCCTCCCGAGCAAAACTCAGAGACAATTTTTGCTCTAGCAACATAGACATCAAAATTTGATCCAATTTACAAACCAATGGAGGGAAAAAGTGAAGCTTAAAATCTCACAAATGGTGAGGTGTTTTGGCTTAAAAACTAGACATAATATGCGAAATGAAGCTGAGATGAGGCCCATAAAAGGAATTTATACCAGATTGCATATATTTTCAAATTTAATCATTTTTTTGCAATTTGTCAGATTTAAGGGCACATAGGGGAATGCAAGGAAAATTTAAAAATTTTCAAGTTCAAAATTTTGGGGCAACAACAAGCTCTAATTGGAGATGAGGACTGGAAAGGACAAAGCAAGGAACCCAGAATCCCAAATGAGGACCAGTGCTTTATCCATTGGGAAATAGAGTCAGAGAGCATAGGGGAAAAGGAGAAAGAGCAAGCTAAAAATGGGGCAAAATAGGAAAAGAAACTACACTACCAGTATAACAAAAACTCCTAATATGTACATGGTAGGAAGGCCCTACCTTAGGTAACTCCAAGATGGTCATGTGAATCCATTAATATGCTGGGAGAAATAAATACCAGAGTGGAAAAGAAAGATATACTCATGAAGTACTTGCAAGCTCATAAGACATCCTATGATCTAAAGCAAGAATCTGACATTCTTGAAGCAAAAAGTCATCCCAAGTAATGTTTCAGAACCAAACAGCCAATTAGCATCATAAACCTCTGAAATTTGCTCAACATGCTCTTGCATATAACCATCCCTTTCTGTAGTAGAGGAATTAATGTCCCATGCCTGAAAATAACCATGACTACTCAACCCATCAGCAAACCAATCATTGGCCACATATGACTCATGTAAACTTGGACGTGAGTCAAGTTTTGTTGGACAAGAGAGAAAATCTACATCAGAAACTATAAGGGTAAATTGGATCAACAATGAATATCAATAATAAACAATAATAGATACCCAAACTCAATGGAATAGTGAAAATAAGGAGATTGAATGAAAATAAAAGAAATGAACAGTACAATGCAAAACCTTCCTCAGATCAAAACTTCCATTGTTCGCCTATCACAAATCATTCTTCGAATGTATGAATGATGCCCTCAGAGAGCACTTCTTTACTTTGTTGAAGACCGTTGATAGTGAATGGCTATGGTGATGATGCGTAGTATGTAGGTAACAAAGGCGATCACAAGCAATGAAGGAATAACAAGGGTGCCAAAGGTGCGCTGTAATTCCTGCAGAGTAATGATACTTAAAGCTTGGATGAATGAAATAGAAGAATGAGGTTCAATTTATAGACTTGAGAGAAATAAGATCAATGGTATAGAGAGAATGAGAAGATCAACGGTATAGAATAGTTGAGGAACATGCAACGAATAAGAAGAAGACACATGTCTTGCTTTCTTTTGCATGAGAGGATTTACTAAGAATAGAAGAATGAGTTAAAGAAATTAAAAGAATATAATAATCAGTTAAGTGATTTAAAACAAGAAGGGATTTGCATGAGAATAAGAAGATATTTTTATTTGTTAAATATTAGGAATATTTAATCGCATGTGCAAAAAGATTGAATTATATTTAGAGATAACTTATTTTAGAAGTGTAATAAGTGAAATTAGAATGAAGATAATACTAATCTAATGCAAAAACAAAATGATTATACCTTCATTGAGACCTCACAAATCCATATGGGGAAGGAGTACGCCTTCATAGCTCCTCAGATGTTTCCCTTGATCCAAATGACTAATGTGGATTGCTCAATGCCTACAACACATTGTAAATGGGAGACAAGTGGCTTAATGTCTGATTTGGATGGAGGTTGGGAATGATTGGAATGGTTTTGGGTAGAGTTCTAATGAGATGAGAGGATTGAGACAAGATTTTGGTAGAGGTTTGGTAGGATGAAGAGATCTCTTGGAGAGATTTGGACAGAGGTCTGATGCCTAGACTTGGCTCTTATCAAAATGGCTTGGAGAGGGTCCAATTTATAGAAATTTGGAGATGAGGATGGAGGGTGAGGATTCATCTGACAAGATCAAGGGCTAGGAATAAAAGTGAATCTTTTATTCCTAGTGGATTAATAAAAAATTCCCATTTTGGGAAGAGTGGGGAAGTGTGGGGGACAACTGAATATTAAATTCAGTGAGTGGGAGACATCTGAATATAAAATTCAGTGAGTGGGAGACATCTGAATATTATATTCAGTGAGTGGGAGAGATCTAAATATTAAATTTAGATTGTGGATGAGTGGGGGACAAGGTTAATTAAGTGGCATCTTAATTAACTTAAGCATGATGTAATCAGATAAATAGGATTTATCTCATTAACAAGGATTAGGGAAAATCATCTAAATGAATATTAGGAATATTCATTTAATTGATAGGATAGGGTTGCAAGGTTAAATGGACTAATTAGGTGAATTAATTGATCACCAGGGATATGCAGATTGGGGGAATGGATTAGTGCAAGATACAGAAAATTGGTTTGCAGAAGTAGTCCAATTTTAGGTGTCTACATTGGCCCCTCTTTGAGATGGTGTTGCGGCTAAGCAACATCATTTCAAAGAAGTCGAAACATAGAGATGGATTGGATAGAAAAAAGATTTTGGTTTGGAAGAATAGGGTAAGGTTTGGGGATAATTGGTAAGGGTGATGCCCCCTCGAGAGGATAGGTGGGTTGCGAGAACACGGTTGTGCTCTCGAAATGGATGGAACAGATTGGTAGATGTGGTCAGAGGATAAGTGGTGGGATGAAAGTGTGATAATGTTGGGAGATGATTGGTGGATGATCATTGTGCTGAAACTAAATTTGAGCAATCCTAGGTTTGATATAGCAAAGTGGATATGTTCACCAAGGTATAGAAGACCAGGGTGATGATGTTTATCCAACGTTTGCATGGACTAGACACACAGACAAAGGGATGATCCCATGCATGCCCAAGATAGTACAATCTTGTCTAGATGAGGGAAGGGGACTCATAGCATAAGCCCTTAGTACATAAAAGGTATGAGGAACCTTAGATGCATAAGGAGATCAATATGCTAGAACCGACCCTATGATCAATCAAGATATGAATACTAGCTTGGAGTAATGAGACCAACCCACAAGCACAGCATACAAAAGCAAGACCATGCCCCATTCTAGATGTTTTCACCACATACCATGATATAGTAAGATCAAGGTAGCTTTGATGTGATTTTTGAATAGGACAAAAGATAAAAATCAAAAACTAAAAGACGAACGAACTAAACAAGTAACCATTGTATCTTTTGCCAAAATGGATGATGATGTGATAGATTCTGCCTCTTGTAGAAAACATATATCCTAAGGCAGGGATTGATAGATGATTTGATGATGTTGTGATGATTGGCTCAAGATATGTTGGTGACAAGTTGTGATTGATGTTGATTTGATAGTTGATGATTTTGATTAAGGGCAATGCTTTGATAGGTGATGCGAAGCTTGGATCTAGTGTAGGCTTATTGATGATAGATGTGATGATGATGTGGGAATGTGATGGAACAAGTTTTATTTGTGTGATGGATAGATTATTTTGGGAATTTTGTGTGTTTTCTATTGTTTTTGTATTTTTTGATGTTTTGTGATGTTTTTGGATTGTTTGATTTTGTGATATTTTCTATTGTTTTTGTATTTTTTAATGTTTTGTGATGTTTTTGGATTGTTTGATTTTGTGATGTTTTTGGATTTTTTTATTTTTGGAAAAGGAATGGTTTATTATGATGGTTGCCTTGGATTTTGTGTGGATAGCCTTTGTGCTAAATACCTATGACAAGGGAACACCAAGTCTAGAGGTGAAAGTGATGGGGTTGGATAGGGGGATTGGATAGCTGATGCCTGATAGATGAATGGACAAGTGGTAGGGATGCGTGTTGGATAGATGGAGGGGAGATGGGGATAAGGATTTTCTCCAAGGGCTAGGTTGCAAGGAATCATATGCCCCAATGTTTAGGATTTTGTGCATGATGGGCTCATGTCTGAATGGGTGGACTTTGCTATAGATGGAAGGAGGATATACTTGGAAAGGAAGTATGCCAAGAGGTCTCCAAAGCATGTGGTTGATATGTTGCCCCTTGTCTGTATCAAGATCTAGGGTGGGAGATAGTTAAAACAAGATATGATAGATGGGGAATGATAGGATACATAGGGGATGTTGGATAGGAATATGATAGGATAATGATAAGACAGTGGATAAGATGTGCAAGGAGATGATGGATGTGGATGAAGGATATGATTTTGCCCCCAAGTGTAGGGATGCAAAATGGATGGAGAAGGGATTATGCATGACACCCACAAGGGGTTTTCATCATGGTACTTGCCCAAGGTGCCACAAGGAGTGGTTTTCACCATTGGACAAATTTTTTTCTCTTTACTATTTTCTTGATTTTTTTATTTTTTTGCTTTTTGGCTTTTTTGATGGAAGGGGGACTCTAGCGTTTGTTTCCATAGCAAGGAGGAGATGGTCCCATGTTGCCATTATGGACAAGGATTGCGTGGACGTTGGTAGATAGGTGAAGATGGAATGGATTATGGTGTGTATTATGCAAAAGCATGGACCATAGGAATGTGACGGGGAAGATATGTAGGATAGTGAATGAAAGATGGAGAGACAGGGGTATGAGGGAATTGCAAGTGGTGGAGGGGAACCAAGACCAATGGTTGCACACATCGTGATGTATTTGGAAGCTTGTACTTGGGATGTGGAGTTGGGAGTAATGGGGATTGGGATGGGGGATATTTGGATGGTCAATTTGGGGTTTTAGGGACCCAAATAGACTTAGACTTTGGGGGATTTCTAGATGGGACGGGGGATATTTGGGATTTTGGGGTGGATTGGGATGTGGATGCCTCATTAGAGTTTGGTGCTTTTCGTTTAGGGACCCACACCATTTTTGTTTTTTCTTTTTCTTGTGATGGTGTGGGATTGGATAGCCTTTTTAATTTTTCATTTTGATTGGAAGGGATAATATCCTTAGGCTTTTGTGCTTTATGAGTTGAGGCATTCAAATTTTTGAATCCCATGGATTTGGGGGAAGCTTCATGTTTGAAAGATGTGTGCTTTTGTTGGTCTTGATTGGGAATTTTAGGGGATTTATGGGTGGAGAGGTAAAAAGTGGATTTATGGATAAATGGATAAGGGGATTTGAGGATGGGGATATTAGGAGTTGGGAGGATGGGAGGATAAGAGGATTTGTGGATAGGGATTGTGGGATTTGGTAGGATAGGAGGTAGATTGGATTTGATGGGGATATTTGGAGTTGGAAGGAGTGGAGGTAAATTTGATGGGGGGAGATGGATGGTCACATGCTTTTGCAAATGGTAGGATGATGGAGGAGGGATGGCAACATATGTTTTGGATATGCGATGAGATGCACCATGTGGGGGATTGGATGAATGAATTTTGGAAGGTGGGTGGATGGTATCGACATGTTTAGATTGTTTGCCTTGAGATGTATAGCCAAGGCCATGCGAGGATGGATGGAATGTGGTATGGATGGGCTCCAAGATGCCTTGTTCATGAAGGCCTAAGCCTTTGCCTTGATAGTTCATGTGTTGGAGCATGCGACATGCAATGGGATGTTTGGTGCTTTGGAAACAAGACGCGAATCCATTATTTGTGGGAGAAAGATATGTGAGAGATGGGAGTTGTTCACATCCTACAAGGGGTTTACCATGGATGAAAGTGCTCTTTCCAAGTGTATAAGGGGATGGATTTGGTATGGGATTGGTAGATGGAGGTGAAAGATTAATGTGGGATGGTAAAGGGGTGGTAGAAGTTGATCAGGGATCAATAAGTTGACCAATAGATGGGAGGGGATTGGGGATGGGATTAGATGGGATGGTTAGATCTTGATTAGGAGAAGGGGTTGATGTTTCAACATGCTTTGGATTTGTTTCTTGACATAGCTCGTGTGCTTGCATGGAAGTGGAAGTGACTTGGATAGATGTGATGGGTGTTTGGATGGATGTGATAGGTGGTTGACTTATGGGTTCTTGAACATGGCTACATGATAGTTCTTGACTTATGATAGGGGGTTGTTCAAGAGGTTTGGTGGATGTTGGATTGCATGAAGGTGTTTGATTCCTTGCTACTAGCCAATGGATGGTATCCTTCATGACTGTATGGGTGGAAGAACAATATAATGGATGGATAATGATGGTGGTTGGTGTAGGATTAGGATGGGGATTGGATAGGTTAGTGATAGGATTAGGTTGTGATGGTTTGTGGATGGGTTCAAGGATAGGTATTGGACTGGATGATGGTGTTGGAGGGCACTCTAGATTGGTATCTCCCTTGTCAAAGGTGATTAGATCTTGCCTAGGATGACTTGGACTCATGTGATTTATGGACAAGGGACCACTTGGACTTGTAGGTGCGTCATGTTGCAAAGGTGGATGTGGGCTCACTAGTGCTTGTTGTGATGACACTTGGTTCTCTTGGTAGCTAGGTGCAATGGTAGGATATGTAGATGAAAGGTTTTGGGGTTGGTATGAAATGGAGGGTTGATATGAGGATGATGGAGGTTGATATGATGGAAGTTGATATGAGGTTGATGGAGGTTGATATGATGGAAGTTGATATGATGTTGAAGGTTGATATGATGATGATGGACGTTGATATGATGTTGAAGATGATGACATGTAAGGTTGTTGTGGAATTTGTTGAGGTTGGGATGGTGGTTGGAATTCTTGTTGGGATATGATTTGTTGTTGATGTTGGTAAATGTGTTGATGTGATGATGATGGAGTGGTTGCATAGGATAATGATTGTTGTGATATGGATTGATATAGATAAGGGTTGTGATAAGTTGATAAAGGGTTGATATGACTTGTGGATGAATTTGGTTGATATGAAGTGGGATAATTTGATGCAGAATTGGTTTGATTTGTAGATGGATATGATGGGATAGGTGTTAGATATGAGGGTTGTTGGACTTTGCAAGTAGCCATGAGGTGTTGGATTTCTGCCAAGATGTATTGTATGTGTGAGGATTGGCTTGTTTGACCTCTTTGCATCAATTCTTGGATGCTTTGAAAGGTTCGGTGCTCTAGAGGGGATTGGCTTGCATGCATTTGGTGAAGCATATGAAGGAGCTTTTGGAAGTCCTCTAAGGTTGACATGATGTCACACATGTGGTTAAATCTGAAGTCCTTTTTTTGGCAAGTGCTCAGTTATGATTCGATGATGATGTGGATTGTTTGGATGAAGTTGATTTGTTCTGGGCAAGTAGACAAACAATCAAGTATGAAGACACAATGGTTAAAGGTTTGATTTATGAAAGATGTGACAATCAAGCATGTACAACCTTAAGGATTTGGGCCACTAAAACAAAGGTTCATAGTGGGGGAACATCCGGGGGATCGGCACCTTACAAGCATCTGATAAACCACTTAAGGTTTTGACTAGATCTACTAGGAGTTTAACATACCTCAAGGGTACTACTTCCTTTCAAGCTAGCACCGAATGGTAAGCGCTCATACCGATTAGACTTGGCTTTCTCCTTATCCTCAATTTACATATAGCAGACTGGATGAAAGTACCCCTTGGGGTCACCAATGAGTTCTCTAAATGGATGTGTCTCAAGGGCAGGCCCACGTCCTTAAAAAAATAGAATAGAACCAGTTCTCTTCACCCAAGATCCTTGTGAAGGTAAGGGGAGAGGATACTTTGATTCTACCCTATGGGATAACACAAATGTGCAAGCACACAAGACATGGCAAACAAGAGCTAATGTTCATTTTAAACCCAAATTAAAAATGTGCCTAAAGTTGTTTGTTGCAAGCAATGATTAATTTTAGTTGCACCAAAATCAAATGTTCTTTACAGTAGGCACACAAGGATTCTTTTTAGGTGCACCAAAATGAAATGTTGAGTGTATATTGTTTGGAAGAAAGATTCATTTTAGATGCACCAAAGATAAATGTTCTTTAAGCTAAGAAATCCCTGCAAAAAAGATGTTAGTATCTTCCAAACAGATGATTAAAGAAGGTATGTGAAAATGCCACTGTGGGCAGAACAACCTGACTTACAGAAAAATGGCATTAATTAAACCTATGATGCTACCTTTAACTGATACAGGAAAATAGACTGCATAAATAGATTCTTCAAGAGATTCTATGCGATTTCAAAAAAAAAATTTGTGAAAAATCAATCAAAAACACAAAAGATATGACGATTTGAAGTTTGATTGCAAGTTTGACTTTGACTGCAAAAAAAGACCAGCAAAAGGTACCATCACCTAATAAAAACCTCACAAATGCGAAGTGCTCAGAGTGCTCTTTCCAATGACTATTTGTTTGCAAATTTTTGACTTCGTATGACCAAGTTATGAAAGTTTGAAAAAATCAGCCTCCTTCAGTGTTTTGAGGAAGCAAGAGGTAACCTGGCAGTTAGATTTTGACCGCTAGCTGCTAGTTAGAATTTGGTCACATGTACAGGTTCTGGCTAAGCAGTCTATTTAGGCAATTAAGGTTTAAATTAGCCCACGGTCCTCCATATGACCGTGGCCTGTCTAGAGATCAAAAAAATAAATTAAAAAAGTGAAATCAAAGCCCTAAAGGTTTAGGGTTTAGGGGTGTTTGTTTGTTTTTTGTTTTGGCTGTGTGATGTTGGTGTGGTCGATGGGCGGCGGTGGAGGACTGTGAGGGAAGGTTGGCCGGGGGTGTGCAAGGGGGTCAGAGGTGGGTCGGCAATGATGGTACTGCGGGTGGTCGCAAGAGTGGAGAAGGAGAGACAGGGAGATGATCGGGGGACTGCAGATGGGGAGGGGAAGCGGTGAGGAGATGGGAGTTAGGGCGGTGGTGGGGGGTCGGCCAGGTAGAGGAAGTGGTGGTAAGGGGTCAGCCAGGTGGAGGAAGCAGTGGTAAGGGTTTCGACCGGGGCTTGCAGGGAGTGGCAACAGTGTAGGTCGCCACCACAGGCGGCGACTGGAGAGGAGTGGGGTGGTGTCGACCTGGAGGTATAAGGCGGTTTAGTAGTGGCGACAGCGGTTGGAGGGGATTTTGACTTGGTGGTTGGGGGAGGTGTCCTGGCGGTGAATCTGGCGGTCAGGGGGTTTGTGCCAGCGGCGGCAGCTGAAGCGGTGGTTGGGGGAGGTCTGTTAACCAGAAACCACAGAAAAATACATTAAACATGCGAAACCAAACATCATCTCCCTGTGACACAAAACCTATGATCAATGCACCGGGGCCGCAGGTGTAGACACCCAAAATTGTCCCAACTTTGTCCATGTCCTGCAACACCTAGGCAAATACATTATCCTAGACATCATGTAGCATTTTGTCCTAATTTCCCTAATCCATTAAGCCAATTAATTAAATAAATTTTATTTATTTAATTAATTTCACATCCTCAAACTCATAGCCAATTAATTAAATAATTTTATTTATTTAATTAATTTCCACATCATATCTTATCCCATCCTATTCAACTTCTCAATTAGTTAAATAAATTTTATTTATTTAATTAATATCCAACTCATATCACAACTAATTCAAATATTTTATTTGAATTAAACACTCACCTTTCACCACATTCCAACACTTGTCCAGTCAATCATGTGTTGTAGTACAACTTTTATTCTTCACATGCACAACTAATAGGACCTAATTTTAGTATTTATCTACACAAGCACACCTAAGCTTATCTTCCCTTGCCACATATCAATTGACTACAATTTATTAATGTGCAAGGAAACCTAACTTAATCCTATCCATCCATTTCATCTAAAGCCCTAATTGATCCTAGCCATCCATTGGAACCAAGCCAATCCTATAAAGCAAGCCTCTTTTGAGCCATTTAAGGGAAGACATTAGGAGAGGACATTAGAGAAGAGATTAGAGAAGACATTAGAGATTTGGACAATATTCATGATTCTTCTTCATGCAACCTCACTCTGCTGAATTTTCATCTCAAACCATCATCCATCCTCTTTCAATCCATCTAGCTTGCATCTATCAACTATCAACCATCCATCATCTATCTCCTTATCAATGTTATGTTGCGGAATCAAGCAATCAACACAACAAAGCGATCAATCAATCGAGCTCATCTTGCATCTTCGAGGTATTGAATTATTTGGGTTTAGGTTATGCATTTCATTATTTGATCATTTCCATTTATAAATCCAAATTTTTTTGATATACAGCAGGATCCGTATGGTACGGATCTGTACGGTATGACCTGTGGCCCTAAAAAATTTTCAAAATTTTTTTTAAAAAAATATCAAAGTTTATAGTCAAAATTCATGGAATCGACATCCTGATCATGAAAATGACATCGGTTTTCACCCCGGATGCAACCTGCAACACTTCCTCACCAAAACTTGATAAAAATTGTTAGAAAAGGGGTTAGAAAAAGAAGATTCTAACAATGAAACCTTCACAAAATGACGAGTAAATTCGAGACTGGGCGTGCCAATGTAATAAGTGAAATCAGAATGAAGATAATACTAATCTAATGCAAAAACAAAATGATTATACCTTCATTGAGACCTCACGAATCCATATGGGGAAGGAGTGCGCCTTCATAGCTCTTCAGATGTTTCCCTTGATCCAAATGACTAATGTGGATTGCTCAATGCCTACAACACACTGTAAATGGGAGACAAGTGGCTTAATGCTTGATTTGGATGGAGGTTGGGAATGATTGGAATGATTTTGGGTAGAGTTCTAATGAGATGAAAGGATTGAGACAAGATTTTGGCAGAGGTTTGGTAGGATGAAGAGATCTCTTGGAGAGATTTGGACAGAGGTCTGATGCCTAGACTTGGCTCTTATCAAAATGGCTTGGAGAGGGTCCAATTTATAGAAATTTGGAGATGAGGATGGAGGGTGAGGATTCATTTGACAAGATCAAGGGCTAGGAATAAAAGTGAATCTTTTATTCCTAGTGGACTAATTAAAAATTCCCATTTTGGGAAGAGTGGGAAAGTGTGGGGGACAACTGAATATTAAATTCAGTGAGTGGGAGACATCTGAATATAAAATTCAGTGAGTGGGAGACATCTGAATATTATATTCAGTGAGTGGGAGACATCTGAATATTAAATTCAGATTGTGGATGAGTGGGGGACAAGGTTAATTAAGTGGCACCTTAATTAACTTAAGCATGATTTAATCAGATAAATAGGATTTATCTCATTAACAATGATTAGGGAAAATCATCTAAATGAGTATTAGGAATATTCATTTAATTGATAGGATAGGTTTGTAAGGTTAAATGGACTAATTAGGTGAATTAATTGATCACTAGGGATATGCAGATTGGGGGAATGGATTAGTGCAAGATACGGAAAATTGGTTTGCAGAAGCAGTCTAATTTTAGGTGTCTACAAGAAGAAAAAGACAACTTAAATAAATAATTGATTTATTTAAATTTAGAGAAGATATTATTGGAAGAAACAATTAAATAATTGGAATTATTTAATTTAGAATATAAGAAAGCAAATTAAATAAATAAATTTATTTAATTGTTTGTGCATGATTTGGAAGAATAAATAAAATATTTGATTATATTTTATTCTTGGAGATTGAAAGGATTTAAATAAATTTAATTTGATTTATTCAAATTTGGAAGAATTATTTGATTTAATTAAATAATTAAGAATTATTTAATTGTTTGGAGGAATTTAATTAAATAAAGGCATTTATTTAATTGTTGGAAGAATATGAATCAAATAAATAAATTTGTTTATATATTTATTGATAGAAGAATTAGAAGGGAATAAATATTAAGAATATTTATTTAGACCGAGTTTTGTCATTTTTAGGAGCATACATTTTGCACCTCTTTGATGCAATGCAGTTTACGAAATTACCTCAAAGAATAGATAGTCTAATAATGATACATGCCCCAATTTGCCCCTGGTACAGGTTATGACGATAGGATGCCCCCTCAGGAGATTGGATGGGAAGAAGGCAGAAGACATGAGACAGACAATCTCACGAAGAAGATGGTGAAGAAAGAGATGAATGATACGCTATGCAAGATAGAATGATAACACACACAAGCAAGTAAGCAAGTATGCACAAATGATACAAGAACAATCAAGGTATTGCCCCTGTTGAGCTGTAAACCAAGTGTTTTAATTGATATGAAATGATATACGACAGTGTTGTCATGGCGGGGAACTATATATTCCTAGAGAAACATGAAGGATAGTGTCTGGTTTCAAGAAATGAAACATGTCATGTAAGACACATGTGTTGGTCTGATTTCGACAATGTTACATCCTATATAAGACAATTTGATTGATTAACTGATCGAGTTGGTTTACGACCAGACAAGGATCAAGACCACTAATTGTGATTGGATCATTTGACAAGATTGATTTGACTTGATTGGTATGGATTAAGGATGGACTTGCATTTTGATCACTACTCAGACTGACTGGACAAGGATGAAAGATATGATGATAGATAGAAAAATGACTTGACAGAAGAACTCACAAGCTTTTATTTGTATTGATACTCTACATTGTTGGATCTTTTATTGCATGGGATATGGATGTATGGATGTATAGATGGATGTATAATGGATGCTTTGATTTTGACATCTTAATGGTGCAAGTATTTTAAAGTGCTTATTTCATCATTGGGCGAGTTTTTTGGTACTTTTTCTTAATGTTGTAAGTTAATACAAGCATCTAGGTATAATTGAACCGAGATGACCTGAGCATTGCTTATATGGATTTTGATGTAGCAAGTTAATACAAGCATCGATGTATAATTGAACCGAGATGACCCGAGTATTTCTTGCATATCAACAGACAAGGATTGCCCCTGTTCATGTTAGATCTTTGAAGTCCTCGATGATCTTTTGCCGATCATGTCTTTAGACAAGGCTTCACATTACTAAAGTTTAATCCACAAACAACAAACAAAGAAAATAATCATGCCCTCATCATAGCATCTCTAGCTTTTGGCATCCTCGAGTAGCATAGAAAGGCATGATAGCAAAAATCAAGACTCTGTATTTTAACCATGTTTCCAATCCACAAAACATTTTTGCATTTAGATGTGTTTGTTTCTTGCCATAATTTAGGTAAAATCATTTAGAAGGCCTTAGGAATTTGCTTTGCTTTGGATAGGTTAATGTCTTGCATCAAGATTTCTGCTTGAAAGTGGGTTTGGCTTGCACTTGCTTGCTTGATGAGAATATTCCACAATATTTATTCGTGAGACGGACCCTAAGGGACTGACCTAGTGCCTCAGGGGCTCATTGCTAAATGGCCTTGCCTACGTGATGACGTAGAGGTAACGTAGTTCAGGGTAAACCCTAACGGACCTAAGATATGGATGGAATGAGACATGATATGGAACAAATATGGATCAGATATGGAACAAATAGGGATCAGATAGGGATTAGACAAGACACGATATAGAACAGATATGGATTAGATAAGACACAATATGGAACATATATGGATCAGATATGGATCAGATATGGAACATATATGACACGATATGGAATAGACATGGATCAGACAAGACATGATATGGAATAGATATGGATCAGATATGGAATAGATAGGGATCAGATAAGGCATGATATGGAACAAATATGGATTAGACAAGACATGATATGGAACAGATATGGACCAGACAAGACATGATATGGAACAAATATGGATCAAACAAGACACGATATGGAATAGATATGGATCAGATATGAAACATATATGGATCAGATATGGAATAGATATGGGACAGATATGGATCGGATGACACTAATGACAAGGAAAACACCATGGATAGGTAGATGTATAGGTGATAAAGAATGGAACGGGTAGGTAGGAAGAAGGAAACAAGGATGTGATATCCAAGGACTATGTTGCGTAAGAATAACGTGCCCCATTATAGGTAGAATACTTAGGATTTTTCTTGGCAACGCTTATGACGATAGGAGGATAAGAGAATAATGAAGGATTTGCGTGGCTTGGAGGGATAATGTATGTCAAGAGACATCTAAAACATTTGTCAACATTGTGCCTTCAATCTTTATCAAGACCAAAGAAATAGAGGAATGGAAGATTTAAGATAGATAGACTGGACAGTATAGGTAAGATAGGATAGGAAATGGTATGGAAGGAAACTGATAGGAGAAGAGTGATAGGATGATGAGACAAGGTGCCCCCAAGTGTAGGTGACATAGAAGATCAACTTACACACGACGCCTGTTTGCCAGGTTTTCATCATGGTACTTATCCAAGGCGCCTGTTTTCCAGATTTTCACTATTGGATGAAGGGATTTTTTTTTTGGAACATTTGGATAGGATAGGAGAAGGTGGAATACAGAAGAGAGGGACCCGAGTGCCTAGTTCCATGAAAGGTGATAGTCCCACTAGAATGATGTTGTCACATAGACAATGTCAAGTGTTTTCTCACAGATGTTGGTAGGGGATTACATGAAAGTGAGATGAAGAAGGTAGATAGCGGATTATGGAAGGGTGTGATAGTGGATGATGATGCAGAATATGGAGGACTTATGCAAGGATGGATGAAAAGTCTATGAAAAAGCATGGACCAGAGGAATAGGATGACGAAGATATGTAGGATAATAGTGGAAGGAAGGGGAGATGGAGTGATGTAGAAATGTTTGTGGGATGGAAGGGAATCATGACCAATGGTTGCACATAACGTGATAAACATTGAAGCTGGTGATGGGAAAGTAGTGTAGGAAGCAACTGAGACTTTTGCTTGTGGATGAATGACTTAGGCATGTAGGGATCCACATAGACTGAGTATTTTTCTAATTTTTGCTTGTCATGTGGGATGGAAGAATTGGAGACTTTTGGATGGAAAGGGAGAAAGTGGATGGTTGAGATTCTTGAGAGGTAGATGCCTTATGTAACTTGAGGGCTTTTTGCATAGGTACCCAAACCATTTTGTTTTTAGATAGTGTTTGTGAAGGTATGGGTTTGGGTGTATGCAGCTCTTGTGTAGCTTTTGGAGTAATCATTTGTTGGATGTGAACCCACACCTTTTTCAGCTTGGCGTATAGGTGTGTGGGTGTATGCAACTCCTGAGAAGGACGCTTCTTTGATTCTTGGATTTTGTATCCTAGGTCATGAGGACTCTTAGGATTTTTGAATTTAGGGGTAGAGGTATCCAAATTTTTGCTGGTGAATTCTCTTGAGATGGTGGAAGTAGAGTGGGTGGAAGATCTTTGTTTAGACAACATGTGCATTGGCTAGTCATGATTGGGATCGTTAGAAGATTCATAGATGGATGGATAAGGTGTTGGAAGAAGTGGTGGTAAAATGCATGGAGGGATATTAGGAGTTGGAAGTAACAGAGGGATATTGGATGCTGGAAGGTGTATGGTCACATGCTCTTGGGATGTATAGGATGATGGAGGTGGAATAGTGACATATGTTTTGGGGATATGATAGGGTTTGTGATGGAAAGTGGGGGATTTAGGAGGAGTGGAGGAAGTACCAACATATTGAGATTGTTCACCTTGGGGTGTGTATCCAAGGCCATATGAAGGAGGAGGAACATTGACATGGACGAGCTCCAAAATACCTTGTTTGTGAAGGCCTAAGCCTTTACCTTGATAGTTCATATGTTGGAGTATGTGGTGGACAACGGGATTATGTGTAAGTGGAACACTAGACACAAGTTCATTATTGGATGAAGAAGGTGGGATAGAGGATAATGGTGCTTGGTGTTCTAAGGAAGAACACTCATGAATGAAGGTGGTAAGACCAAGGATATATGGTGGGGGATTTGCAGCATGGTTGATAATGGATGGTGAGGGACTATTTTTGGTTTGATCTTCTATGCTTGCTTAGGAGGCAAGTGTCTCATCACAGGAAGTGGAAGTTGTTGAATCTTGGATATGACTAGATGGGGTTATAAGCTCAGGACCATGGAACGCATAAAGTGGACTAAGAGGATCATCATGGTCTGCTTGATCATAGATAGGCTCGTGATCGTAGATGGGATCTTGATCATAGATAGGATTTAGCTGTTGCAAGTATGGGTCTAACCGGTGTTGTCATTGATGTCAACATACTCTTGTTACATTGATGAGAAGGATTGGATGAGCAGAGAGGATCAATGAAGACAGTGAAGTGAAGATCCTAGCCAAGATGAAGATAAGAGGATGTGGTTTAAAGGGTTTATAGATATGTGTCTTGAGATGATCTAGTAAAGATTTCAGAGGTCTAGATGAAGATCTGAAGAAGTTAGGCTTACTCAAGTGAAACCGGTTTCGACAGGTGTTCAGAGGTGACAGAGTGACACAGATAGGTCTGGTGAGATCTGGAAATGTATTATCCTATTCTACAGATTTGAGGGTGTGTTTAGGAAGTCTTTATGATGTGTCAACTTGATTGGTTCATGGTTTGAAGGTCCACAAGCATCTATTCCTTTGTGACAGTGATGACAAACTATGTTCTTGATGTTTCGGATGAAGGAGAGAAGGATTTCAGTAAGCAGATGAAGTGTGGATGTTCTTGGTGATTCAGGAAAGCTTGTGGTGGTCTTTGGATCATGTCCAGTTCGTGTTGGTGGTCCATATTGGAGTTGAAGCTCGCAATTGAAGAATAACCTTTGGATGATGGTGTTCTTCCTAAAACTGGCTGACTGAACGTATTGCACATCTTGCGAATGTTCTTGTAGATGTTTGCCAACTTAGATGATTATTCCTAAGTCGATGCCTTGTATAAATAAGGATTGTAAAGTCATTTCAAAGTGTGTCTTGTGGAGATGAGAGTGCGAGGAAGAGAGCAAAAGGCAGAGCAGAAGTTTTGGGCTTAAATGGAACTGATTCAAGCATGGTAAAGATGCTATTCTCTAGTTCAAGTTTGTAATACTTGTTACTTTGTAGATAGTGTGTCTCTTGTAGGCAATGAGCCTCTTGTGAGTAGTGTGCTCGGGCAGTGAGCACCAATTAGCATGTGCCATTTTGTTCTTTCTATTCTTCTAACAGAGAATACAATCTTGGCTTAATCAGCCGGTGGTTTTTCCCTTAACTGGATTTTTCACGTCAAAATCTTGGTGTCTCTTGTGTTGATGTGTTTCTGCTCTTGAGTTAATGCTTTATGTTTTCATGATTGATTTATTAGTATGTTGCTGAATAACAAAGTGGATTTAAGTGTTTAATTAAAAGAAAGTTTTGGACAACTGATTCATCCCCCCCTCTCAATTGTCTATCCCAAATCCAACAATTGGTAATAGAGCCAACTTCCTCTAAAAGAAACTTAACCGCTTGAGGAGATCTAGGATGTCATCCTACAAAAAGGATAGTTTGAAGTTTGATGGAACCAATTTTAATCTTTGGAAAAGTCACATGAAGTGTCACTTGCAATGTATGGGAATGCAGTACTGGACCATGGCTTCAACAAAGTATACTCCTCCACAGGGTGGTCCAAAAGCCTCTAATGAAATCACAGATGCTGAAAACAATGTGCGAACTATAGAATCTCTTCTAAGTGCATTATTTGATTTAGAGCTTTCAAATGTTGTTGACCTACCCACTGCTTTTGAGATTTGGGAAAAATTGGAACTTCTGCATGAAGGAGACAAGTATGTTAAATGTGCAAGGCTACAAAGTTTGAAAGGGAAATTTGAAAATCTGAAGATGAGAGAAGATGAAAATGTCACTACTTTTATGCCAAGAGTAAATGAGCTTGTTTGTGGAATTAGATGTATTGGTGGAGTCTAAGATGAAGATGAAATTGTTGGCAAAATTCTCAAATCCCTTCCTGCTTCTTATAAAATCAAGGTTGCTGCCATTGAAAAATTGAGAGCTCATACTACTGTCACAAGAGATCAATTGGCTGGTAAATTGGCTGCATTTGAAATGACTGAGTTTGGAGATGACCCCCCCAAGACTGAATCTGCATTCAGAGCTAGTGCTTCTGTAAAATGTAAACAAAGGTTTGATCTAGGAGAGAACTCTTCAAGGAAACTATCATGGTATGAAAAAGCAAGAAAATACATGGAAGAAGAAGAAGTAGAAACTGCTCAACTTGAAGCCCTTATTGCAAAAAGACTACCAAGAGGTTCCGGTAAGTATGAAAGAAAATTGCCTTTTAAGTGTTTTAACTGCAATAAGATTGGTCATTTTGCCTCAAAGTGTTCGGAAAGATTTTCATGGCCAAATCCTAACAGATCAAGGTTCCAAAAGAATTGCTATTATGTTCATGAAGAGGATGACAATGAAGGAGTAATAGATGATGAATCTAAGATAGGAAACAAATCCAGAAGTGATTGGGTGTTTATTGCCATCAAGGAAGAAGATCCAATGCCCTCTAAATCTGTCAATCATAAAGTTGTAGAAAGAGCTCTGGCTGCCCAAGTTGAAGAAAAGGATGTTTGGGTCATTGACAGTGGATGCTCTCACCATATGATAGGTGACAAAAATAAGTTCTTAGATTTGGAAAGGTATGAAGGAGGGGTGGTAAAATTTGGTGATAATTCTGCTAGTAGAATCAGAGGTAGGGGAACTATTTCTTTTGATGGAAAGAACAAAACTGGTAATGTACTGTATGTTGAAGGATTGAAGCATGATCTTCTCAGTGTTGGATAGTTGGTAGACAAAGGCTATGATCTCCACTTCACGAATGGAAAATGCAAGATCTTTGAAAATTCTAGAATAGAGATTGCATCCAGTACACAAACAAAAGGTCATATCTTTCATTTAGTTGATACTGGTAAAAGTTGTCTATTTGTGCAAGTTGATTAGAGTTGGTTATGGCATAGAAGGATGTGTCATGTGAACTTTGATAATATCATCAAGATAAGCAATACTCAGGCTGTAAGAGATCTTCCAAAATTGGCAAAACCTACAAATGGTTTGTGCAAAGAATGTCAGTTGAGAAAACAAAGCAGAGTCTCATTCAAAAGCATGGAACAATATTCTACTAGATTATTGGAATTAGTTCATACTGATCTATGTGGTCTAACAAGAATCAAGAGTGTGCAAGGGGATAGATACTTCATGTTATTAATTGATGACCATTCCCAGATGATGTGGGTTACTTTTCTAAAAGAGAAATCAGAAGCCTTTGAGAAATTCAAATTATTCAAGGCTATGGTAGAGAATGAAACAAGATTAAAATTAAAATGTCTGAGGTCTAATAGAGGTGGAGAATTCACACCTGGTGAGTTTATAGAATTCTGTGAGAAACATGGAATAAAGAGACAGTTGTCTGCTCTCAAGACTCCACAGCAGAATGGAGTGGTGGAGAGAAAGAACCAGACCATCCAGGAAGCATCTAGGACAATGATGATGGAAGAAAATGTTCCTCAGATCTTTTGGATAGAAGTTGTCAGCACTACAGTCTATATTCTCAATCAAGTTCAAATCAGAAGCAATACTGGTAAGACTCCTTATGAACTTTGGTTTGGCATCACTCCTACTGTGAGGTATTTCAGAGTCTTTGGCAGAAAATGTTACATTAAAAGAGATGAAGATCTAGGCAAGTTTGACTCTAGAAGTGATGAATGAATATTCTTGGGTTACTCTACTCAAAGAAAAGCATACCGGTGTTATAACAAGAGACTGAGAAAGATTATAGAAAGTACAAATGTGAAGGTTGATGAAGGAATTAAAAAACCCTCAAGGTTTTATGAATATGATGAAGATGATCATAATGGTGTTCTAATTCAAGGAACCCAAGCCCCCTCTGCAAGCTAGATTCAAATTGATCTGGTAATTTAGGAGGAAGAGATGAGTGATAATGAGCCTGATCAAGAAACTCCCAAAGTTCCCAGGTATGTAAGACTGAACCACTCTAAAAATCAGATCATAGGTGATAAAAGCAAAGGTGTACAAACAAGAAGAAGAATTGCTCAAGACTCAGATGAGTATTGTCTAATTTCAAAGATTGAACCTAAGTAAATGAAGCTTGCAATGATGAAAATTGGACTAAAGCAATGGAGGAAGAGCTGATGCAAATTGAGAAAAATCACACTTGGGATCTTGTTCCTAGACCTAAAAATAAGAATGTGATTGGAACCAAATGGGTCTTCTGAAACAAACTAAATGAAGTTGGTGAAGTAACCAGAAATAAAGCCAGATTGATCTGCAAGGGTTATTCTCAAATAGAAGGAGTTGATTTTGAAGAAACTTTTGCTCCGGTGGCAAGAATTGAAGTAGTCAGATTATTTCTTGCTTATGCTACCTTCAAGGACTTCAAAGTATATCAGATGGATGTCAAGTCTACCTTCCTAAATGGTGACTTGGAAGAAGAAGTATACATTGAGCAACCGGATGGATTTCAGTTGTTTGATCATGGTGATATGGTCTGCAAATTGAAGAAAGCACTGTATGGACTCAAACAAGCCCCAAAAGCCTGGTATGAAAGATTAGATAAGCATCTTTTAAAAATTGGTTTCAACAAAGGTACTGTAGACAGTAATTTGTATTTCAAGATTGATCATGAAAATATCTTGATTGTTGAAGTATTTGTTGATGATATCATTTTTGGAGGAAGAGATAGTATGTGTAAAACCTTTGCAAATCAAATGAAAAGTGAATTTGAGATGTCCATTATTGGGGAAATGAATTTCTTCTTGGGTCTGCAAATCACTCAAACTAAGAAAGGAATCTTCATTTCTCAAACCAAATATGTGAAAGAATTGTTGAAGAAATTTGGGATGGATGAGTCAAAACTAATGAATACTCCCATGGCAACCAGATGTAAATTGGGCAAAGATGATGACTCTCCTAAGGCTGATCAGAAAATGTATAGGTGAATGATTGGAGGATTGTTGTATCTCACTCAAACTAGACTTGACATCATGAATGTTGTTGGTCTTGTTGCTAGATTTCAAGCTGATCCTAGAGAATCTCATGTCATGGCAATCAAGAGAATTTTTAGATATCTAAAAGGGATAGTTGAGTATGGTTTGTGGTATCCTAGAGATCATGATTTCTCTCTTCATGCATACACTGATGTGGATTGGGTAGGAGATGTGGATGACTGGAAGAGTACCAGTGGTGGAGCATTCTTTTTGGGGAAGAGATGGTTTCTTGGCTGAGCAAGAAACAAGAGGCAATATCTTTGTCCACTACAGAAGCATAATATATTGTAGCAGTGGGTAGTTGCACTCAAGTGTTGTGGATGAAGCAAATGCTAAGAGATATCAGAGTGGAGTATGAGGAGCCTATCACAATCTTCTGTGATAATTCAAGTGCAATAAACATATATAAGAATCTGATGTTGTGTTCAAAGACTAAGCATATATCTATCAAGTTTCACTTTCTAAGAGAGAAAGCGAACAAGAATGAAGTCAGATTGGAGTTTGTACCTTCCAAGGATCAGATTGTAGACATATTTACTAAACCTCTACCGATGGACTCTTTTGAGTATCTTAGGGAGAAGTTAGGGGTTATTGCCCCTTCGGTGATGAACTAAGGTGCACTGGAGTGCATCAGTCTGGTAGATATCACAGTCATATCTTGTGGTCCAGATTGATGATAGGGAGCTGCCACTCAGGGGGAGCAGCTGGTATGATCCTGAAGTGATGGGAGTTGCAAGTATGAGCCCTTTGCCATTGATGTCAAAGGGGGAGAGAAGACATGTGAAAAATGAGTGGTTGATGATAAAAGGGGGAGCAATAAAGGAAGAGAAGACATGTGAATGGTTGTTGCTATTAGGGGGAGTTGTAACAATAGGGAGAAGTTCTTGTTTTGATGGTTAAAATAGTTTTTCACATCATTTGTTGCCATCAATGACAAAGGGGGAGATTGTTCAAGTATGGGTCTAACCGGTGTTGTCATTGATGTCAACATACTCCTGTTGCATTAATGAGAAGGATTGGATGAGTAGAGAGGATCAATGAAGACAGTGAAGTGAAGATCCCATCCAAGATGAAGATCAAAGGATGCGGTTTAAAGGGTTTATAGATATGTGTCTTGAGATGATCCAGTAAAGATTTCAGAGGTCCGCATGAAGATCTGAAGAAGTTATGGTTAATCAAGTGAAACTAGTTTTGGCAAGTGTTTAGAGGTGACGGAGTGACACAGATAGGTCTGGTGAGATCTGGAAATGTATTATCCTATTCTGTGGATTTGAGGGAGTGTTTAGGAAGTCTTTATGATGTGTCAACTTGATTGATTCATGGTTTGAAGGTCTGCAAGCATCTATTCCTTTGTGACAGTGATGATAGACCGTGTTCTTGAGGTTCTGGATGAAGGAGAGAAGGATTTCAGTAAGCAGATGAAGTGTGGATGTTCCTGGTGATATAGGAAAGCTTGTGGTGGTCTTTGGATTGTGTCCAGTTCATGTTAGTGGTCTGCATTGGAGTTGAATCTCGTAATTGAAGAATAATCTCTGGATGATGGTGTTCTTCCTGAAATTGGTTGACTGGATGTATTACACATCTTGCGGATGTTCTTGTAGATGTTTGCTGACTTAGATGATTATTCCTAAGCCGATGCCTTGTATAAATAAGGATTGTAAAGTCATTTCAAAGTGTGTCTTGTGGAGATGAGAGTGTGGTAGCGAGGAAGAGAGCGAAAGGCAGAGCAGAAGTTTTGGGCTTAAATGGAATTGATTCAAGCATGGTAAAGATGTTATTCTCTAGTTCAAGTTTGTGATACTTGTTACTTTGTAGACAGTGTGTCTCTTGTAGGTAGTGAGCCTCTTGTGAGTAGTGTGCTTAGGCAGTGAGCCCCAATTGGCATGTGTCATTTTGTTCTTTCTGTTCTTCTAACAAAGAATACAATCTTGGGTTAATCACCCCGTGGTTTTTCCCTTAACCGAGTTTTCCATGTCAAAATCTCGGTGTCTCTTGTGTTGATGTGTTTCTACTCTTGAGTTAAGGTTTTATGTTTTCATGATTGATTTATTATTATGCTTCTGAATAACAAAGTGGATTTAAGTGTTTAATTGAAAGAAAGTTTTGGACAACTAATTCACACCCCTCTCAATTGTCTGTCCTAAATCCAACATTAGCATGATAGAATTAAGGTGCTCTTGTATAGGTTCATCATCAATGATAATATCCTGATCATGGAAAGGATATAGGTTATGAATGGTTTGAAATTGGATTTCTTGCTCATGTATAGGTATAGGATCATCAAAAAGATAGAGATTATGTAAGGGTCAGATGGGAGTGTTTTGATCTTGATTTAGACAAGGGGTTGATGTTTCCACATGTTGTAAAGTGTGCTCTTGACATAACTCTTGATGTGCTTGAATTGAAGTTGAGGTAGAAGACTCTTGGATAGGCTCTTGGTCAACAATATGAAGGTACGACAGACCTTGACTTTGGTTCATGGTACGAGGTTCTTCAATATGCTCAAGGGGTTGTAGGATTTGACATGTTTGGAGACTCTTTGATAAGGTCAAGGACCAGAATTTGGGGATATGGTTGACTTTCTGCTAGTAGCCCTTGGATCACATCATTGGTAGGTGCATAGGTAGAGGAGTGAGGTAATGGATGAGTGAGTTTGGAGTTCTCCATAGCTTTTCTTTTGCTATGTAAATCTAGAAAACATCTTTCCAAAAAATCATTTGAAGTTTTTTTGGTTGTCCATTTAGAGTTCGGGGAACTCGATGGCGATGTTGGTGTAGGATTGGTATGCTTTGGGATATGTATCTTAGAAGATGGTGGAGGACTAGTAGACAGAGTGCTATATGATTTCCCACTTGAGGTGGTGCTTGCCTTGTCATGAGTATCATTAAGATGGGACAAGAAAGTATGACTTTGGGGCGAGGTGTAGCTAGTACTGGCCTGCTCAGCTTGTAAGATTGTCATTTCTTGTTGTATTACTGGAGTTCTTGAGCAATTGCTATATGATCCTAGGGTGAAATATCAAAGTCTAATTGCTCTCGTAGGCATTGGAGTTCTTGAGCAATTACTTCTAATTGGTTTGTCATTTCAATAGAAACTGACACAAGACTGAAATGGGTACCTAGAAAACCTAAAATTTTTCTCTAAAAGATTGTGGAAGTGCTCACTGTCATGCATGCGCTGGAATAGATGCATTGTCGAAACTGGTAAATGCACTGGAAGTCTAGACAAATGTGCCACACTAGTAAGAAGTAAAAGTGCTATAACAGAAAGTAAAAGCACCGCAGGTTGGAACAGATGCGCCACAGGTTGGTACAAATGCGCAACAATAGAGGACAAATGCGCCGCTATGGCTTTTTTTCAGTATTTTTGCAATTTTTTAGAATTTTTTTGATGTTTTTGGTACTTTGATTATGAAAAAGGTCTTTTTGATCTGATTTTCTAAATTTATGGCAAGAAGACACAGCAAACACAAAGATGTTTTATGGTTTTTTATTTTTTTTGCGATTTTTTTTACTCTATTTGGACTAAAAGAAAAAATCAAGTACAAATCCTAGGCTCAAAATGGATTACAAGGGTTTTTGAACACTACAACAAGAGGTTACACATGCAACATCACTACTCTCCGTTATGGAGTCTCCCAGCCTACAAGGGTTGCGCCTTGGAGGGTTTTGGGGGAGGTCAGTTGTCGGTGTAACACAACTTCACTCGTTGTTTGAAACTATCACTCCAAACACAATTTATTTATAGTGGCTTGGAAGGGCTTGACGTCTATCCTATTACCACTTAGGGTCATTCCTACTTGGATAAGTGGTATCCAAGAGTAGGCCCCTCTAAAGGAAAAACACATGCGAAAATGATACTTTTGGCATTTTGGTCACCCAAGATAGGGGAGAGCATAGGCCTGGTATCATTCCCAAAAACACAGTATACAGTAGTTCTTTTCCCCTAGTTAAAATGAAAAAAACTAGATGGGCTATCTACTTGGGCAAGCACAGAACTTTGAAGTGAGTAGCAAGATAGCAATGGTCCAATTTTAACCAAGATAGCAATGATGAGTTCAATTTTAATCCACAATAGCACAAATTGTTAACTTTGAAATTTTGGTCAATTAAGATAGCAGTGGTTCTTTTTAAACCCAGATAGCAATGATGAGTTTAGTTTTAATCCACGATAGCACGAGTTGTTAAATTTGAAGTATTGGTCAATTGAGAAAGTAGTAGTTCATTTTAAACCCAGATAACAATGATGAGTTCAATTTTAATCCAGATAGCAATAACTTTGAAATGATAGCAATGATTCAGTTACCACTTTCCTAGTTAGACTATGTGAGAGTTTGCATGAACATCTATTTTACTTTCCCATTTTTTAGAAATCAAAGTGTGATCTAACAATGCAACTATATGAATCTAAACTAGTGCCTAGCCTGCAAAACCGATAAGAGAATTCCCTACAAAGAGGTCAGCATTAGCAAAAATCTCCTAGAAAACCCTAAAACCACTGCCTAAGACAGATGCACCGCTTTAGAGACTGAATGCGCAGACACAATCAACAAAAGCATCGTTATACATATGTGTTGGAACAGAGGACAGAAGTGCCAGAATACAAAGTATATGCACCAGATTAGCAGATGCATCATTTCAGAGGACAAAAGTGCCGTAACAGAGTATGTATGCACTGTGAGAACAAAAGCACCGGAATAGGTGACAGAAGCGCCAGAAGAGAGATTATATGCGTTGCGAGAACGGATGCACCATGACAGGTTATAGATGCGCTAGAACAGAGAGTATATGTGTTGTTTCATCCTGTGCAGGGCCTTCTAAAATACAAAAACCTAGTTTTGGGTTAAATTTGGGGCTAGGCCCCACGGTGGGTGCCAAAAATGTAAGGGTAAATTGGATCAACAATGAATATCAATAATAAACAATAACAAATACCCAAAATCAATGGAATAGTGAAACTAAGGAGATTCAATGAAAATAAAAGCAATGAACAGTACAATGCAAAACCTTCCTCAAATCGAAACTTCCATTGTTTGCCTATCACAAATCATTCTTCGAATGTATGAATGATGCCCTCAGAGAGCACTTCTTTACTTTGTTCAAGAATGTCGATAGTGAATGGCTATGGTGATGATGCATAGTGCGTAGGTAATAAAGGCAATCACAAGCAATGAAGGAATAACGAGGGTGCCAAAGGCACACTGTAATTCCTATAGAGTAATGATACTTAAAGCTTGGATGAATGAAATGGAAGAATGAGGTTCAATTTATAGACTTGAGAGAAATAAGATCAATGGTATAGAGAGAATGAGAAGATCAACGGTATAGAACAGTGAGGAATGTGCAATGAATAAGAAGAAGACATGTGTCTTTCTTTCTTTTGCATGAGAGGATTTGCTAAGAATAGAAGAATGAGTTAAAGCAATTAAAAGAATATAATAATCAGTTAAGTGATTTAAAACAAGAAGGGATTTGCATGAGAATAAGAAGATATTTTTCTTTATTAAATATTAGGAATATTTAATTGCATGTGCAAAAAGATTGAATTATATTTAGAGATAACTCAATTTAGAAGAAAAATACAACTTAAATAAATAATTGATTTATTTAAATTTAGAGAAGATATTATTGGAAGAAACAATTAAATAATTAGAATTATTTAATTTAGAAGATAAGAAAGCAAATTAAATAAATAAATCTATTTAATTGTTTGTGCATGATTTGGAAGAATAAATAAAATATTTGATTATATTTTATTCTTGGAGATTGAAAGGATTTAAATAAATTTGATTTGATTTATTCAAATTTGGAAGAATTATTTGATTTAATTAAATAATTAAGAATTATTTAATTGTTTGGAGGAATTTAATTAAATAAAGGCATTTATTTAATTGTTGGAAGAATATGAATCAAATAAATAAATTTGTTTATTTATTTATTGATAGAAGAATTAGAAGGGAATAAATATTAAGAATATTTATTTAGACTGAGTTGTGTCATTTTTAGGCATATACAGAAACAAACTCTCATGTGGCTGAAAATTATCTTCAACTGGAATAATATTCTCTTTCTATGCCAGAACTAATTCATGTATTATGTGACCCACTTCATCATTCTCACCTATAAGTTGTAGATCAGATGAAATAGCCTCTTCTCCACACAAAAATTCATCCTTAAATGCGTTAAGACACCAATTCAGAATGTAAACAATATATGGTTCATCACATTCATCTATTTGATTAGAACTATCATGGCTACTTTTAACTTCATTTTTCAAATCTTGTTTAAAAATTTTGGCATCCATATTTTCAAAATGAAAGGATTCAAAGATACAATCATTTCTGACCTCTTGTTGCAGCCATACTTCTGTGTCATCTTGCTCTGGGAACTTGAAGACTTCATAATCAGTTTGCATGCACTCTAGTGGGAGGATATTCAATACCTTATCTTTATCTTGTGCATCTTCAAGTTGCTCTTCTTCACTAGTAAAAGTGAATGATTGCATTTCTATTGTAGACAAGGAGGCTGAAACAACTTCATTTGCATTACCTTCTTTACCATTAATGCCACAAGAGAGTTGTTCACTTTCTCCATCATTTGATGGGCTTATGGATTCATCATTATCTTGTTCATAATGCAAATAATATCCTTCAACTTTCCTATCCGTATGAGGTTTAATTTCTATAACATTACTTATCTCTCTTCTACAAAAGTGTTTTTGATAAAAAAATAGTGAGATTAGAGCATTCAGTGGTAGGATTTTGCATATATTGGAAATCTATAGGCTGAGAAATTGGCTTTTGTATGATAGGCTTCCTTATAGTCTCACTACTCAAACTGTTTATAGCCTGATTTGTTTTCCATAGACCACTTAATACCAAACATCTTCTATTTTCACAGCCTCTTGTTGAGCAATTTTAATATCATTTACTTTACTCCATCTCAACTCAAATTTAACATTTGGATGCAATGTAGAAATAAAAGCACTAAGATGGAGTTGCTTACTTGGTTGAAAAGGAGCTGGAATCTTTTTGAGCAGTTGGTTGTATTTGTCCATGAAATCTCTGATGGATTCACCTTCTTGCTTTTGAATGTGGAAAAATTGACACAACAAAGTAGCTTCATCAACTAGACCTTTATATCTTACCAAGAACTTAGCTCTCAATTAATTCTAGTCAGTGATACACTTTTCTTCTAAATAATAAAAGCAATCAACTGCAGGCCCAACTAGAGATTCAATAAATAATCTTACAAAAACATTTTCTTCACTTACCCCCAGAATCCCACATGCAATCGTGAATGCTAGAATATGATCTTCAGCATCTTGATGGTGTTCTCCACTAAATTTTGGAAAGTTCTTTCTTGATCCTTCGGGTAATGGTGAATATTGTGTCAAAGAAAGAGGTCCAAAATGATTTCGCCATGGCTAGGAAGAAATCAATACCATAATATAAATCTGAAAAAGAAATCAACAGAGGTCTTTTCCAAAATAGAATTCTTCTGGACACATTCCACTTCATAGAGTCGCTAGCCTTCATCCTTGGAGAGGCACCTTTAAATTTCTAAGAAAAGAAAACACCAGTACTTTAATTCTTTCCCCAGTAGAGTCACCAAAAATCTGTTGGTTAACAGATTTGTCATTCAAATTTTATAGTCTCTTGCCCATGTCAATGACAACCTGACCAACAATTGAGTCACCTGCAATGATAGTTGCAAGTTCTCTCTTCTTATTTTACAAGGCGTAGCTACCTTCAAAAGTTGTACAATGAATGAAATAGGGTATGCTTTTAACTAGAAAGCAAGAAAGGCACACTAACATTTACCCATAACTATGAAAGTAAATGTGATAGGTTAATTCAGAATGAAATGAATGTAGATAAATGATACATAGCCCACCTATCCCACACCCAAAGATGAAAAAAAATGGATAAAAGAATAGTTATATTTCCCTCAACACATATCAAACATAAGAAAGATATGAACAACCACATATAAAAAAGCATATTGAAGATTAACTACAGATTAACGTAAGAAAAACTTCAATTAAAGAAGATATTTGCAGACACAAAGTTCTAAAAATAATGCTCCATTTCTTCAACAAAAGAAAGCTCAACATCTCTAATATATGCCCCTATACATAGATTGAGTCAAGAGAAAAATGATAAGTGGAAATAGAACAATAGAAAATTAAATTGCCCTCCTTCCCCTATTTCATAGAACAACTGAAAAAAGATCCCTCTTTAGATAAATCCACTCCATTTAAATAGACTAACTTGAATGAATACACCACCCTCTCATCTTCCTCTTCATAACTGCTTTATTGGAAGGCTAAGGATTCATTAATTTCCTCTAGCAACTGATTCTTGAGATACGAAGACTTTTCTTCGTTGTAACTGCTTCTTGAAAGAGAGTTACAAAAAAATCACTTTTATTTCCCCATGTACATAGTAGTTTAACTTATGAGAGAATTGAAATATTATGGAATGAACTTTATAACAAATGATATGCCTTTATTCACTTGAATTTTGTATTTTTAATGAGGCCTTCATTCTCTAAAAGGCCACCTGATTTTGAGAGCTCCCAAATGCATATTTCAAAGTCGTCCACAATGTACACATCCTCAAAGCTAACATCATTTTCCTCTGGCATCTTACTTGTAGAGTCCTCTTATCAACGAGGTATAAGCACTGACTGGTTTGAATCCATAAGTGACAATAATTGGAGCACAATCAACCTTATGCCTATTAGCTAGAATCGGGTGTGATCATTGGCTCTAGAATCTTTAACATCAGTTTCCAAGCATACTCCAAATGCAAAATGTTACATTTCTTTCTCTCCGGTTCGGCAGAGGGTTTGCCAATTCTAGTGTGTAAGAAGATCCAGTCAACACTAACAGGAGGTTGCGTGAGCTCCTCCCCTTCACTTCTGGTTCTACCGCACCAAGGGGGGTATCCCTATAGCTAAAGATGTAACTTTGACTTACCTAATGACACAAATATTTAGCTTTACAATAGCAAGCAGAATACTCTCACTTTAGGACCAAGATTTGAGTGATGAATCATAAGATGGCAATGTTCTTGGACATATCTGACTGGTTATGAATGAGAGTATGCAGGGATTCCTAATGCTACTCCTACAACTAACAGGTTGGAAATATGGAATGATTTGGAATTGATGGTTTGGATGCAAGACAAGGGTTTTGGATCATAACTACTACACAAGGGCAGACCGGTGCCTATCCCGGGGCAAGGAGTCAACTAGACGTATACACAAGGATGGATTGCATTTAACATTCAAGTTTCAAGGGGTTAGGACTGGTATTTGCCTTACAAACACCACCCAAGAATGGGTATTTAGTTGTTTCTAGTTACAGACATCCCTTCTGACATACTACCTTCTTCATACTTAACCTAAAATAGTTTAATCCACTCCTTGAATGGAAGTCAGAAGATTAAGCATGCAATATAGAAAGTCTATATTCTAGAATCTATGAAACCCTTAGCAACCAGATTCAGAAGAAGGAAAACATGCAACAAAGGAGACAAACAACTAAACACATGCACAGAAGCATTTCTCATATAAAATTGACATGAAACTGAGAATATTTGCAATGCACATTCAAGTGCAACTCATAAACTCTAAAATGAGACAGAAACAACCAAGAAAATGCTCTGTCTTTCATTATCTTTCCCCCAAAAAATGCCCAAGTCTTCAACAACCAACAATGAGTAACATAGCTTGCCTTTTATATCAAGACTATGTACTCAGCAAATTAATCACATGGCAAATCAAAAATTTGCCAAATCCAATGCACTGTGAGAAATGGCACTCAAAAATGAATGCAGCAAGTAGAGGAAGAAGATGGAATAGGTAGAATTGGGATGTCTGCAGCCGCCTGGAGATTTCCCATTAAACTTGGGTAGGTAACCTGTCATTCCACTACCATGCTTCTGCAAATCTCCATTAATGGCTTACCTACCCATGGTATCTTTGAATACAACAGCTGTGTGCTTTTGAAGTTTTTCCCACTTGAAAATAGCCGCACATACAAAGAAAACCCTTCGCTGCTGCAAGATATGAAATTGGTCATTGATCTGCATTCCTCTGTCGAAATCAATGGCACCAAAACACTCTGAAAAGTCACCAACCAGTGAAAACATGCCATGTAGGCACCTCATACTACTATCGCTAACTTTTTCCTTTCTCTATTTTGCCATTTTCGCCTTGTATATGCATGTTCAAATGCATATACAATTGCCTGCCTTTTGGCTTTTAAATACCCTTGTATATGCCAATGCATATACAAACAACTGTGCCTGGACACGTGGTAGCCTCTAAATGGTTTTTCATCGCTAGGTATTTTCATCTCCATCGGCCATCGGAATGACCCAAGAAGTGCTCACCGATGTATCGAGTCCTGCCAAAAATCTCTTTGCATATCGGCCTTTGCATATGCATACAACTACTTATCATACAAGGCGGACCTCAAATCTCCTATAAAACAAGCTTGAGGGCACCATCAAGTCTGGCTTGTATTTACCCTTTTGCATATTGTGTTGTATATTTCAAACATACAAACATTTTAACATACAAGCCACGGACAACAAATTTTTTCTAAAACATTTTGAAATTTGATTGAATTTCGCCTTGTATCTTTCGCTTGTATCTCCATCTTGTATGTCGCACATACAAAAGAAAATATACAAGTCACAGATTCCAACTCATTTATCAGCTAGATTGGAAAACCTTTGGAATCTAGCTTGTATCTTATCCAATGTATATTTTCTTTGTATATCACATATACAAACGTGATATACAACCTGCGGACTTCAAAATCCATCTACTGCAACATACTACCCTTCTGCGTCCGGGCCTTGTACATTTTTTTCTTTGTATCTTTTGCTTCCACATTCGATTGTATATTTGGAATATACAATCCCAAACATACAATGGCAGATTTCAAAGTATTTCACATATACTGTTAATTCTTTGGCCGCGTCCACCTTGTACCTGTCTATTTACATATTTCCTCTTGTATATTAGACATACATTCAACTTTGTATGTGAGGCGGACCCCACCAAATACATCTCCTGCCTTGTATGTTGCCAAACATACAAGACCCCGTGTATCTTTTCATTGTACATGCTGGCGATGAACCTTTGCACTGTAGCAAATGTATGTGCGCCCCCTTTGTTTATTTCACTTGTATGCTGCCAATGTATATAGCTGTTGTATGTCTAAACATACAAACCTGATATACAAGAAAACCTGACATAGAAACAGAATATTCCTAGAATCCTGTGAAAGATTCCCCAATGTATATGCAAGCCCGATATGCATTGCGAAATGCATACAACCATTTTTTCATCCTTTTTGAAGGTCAATTGAACATACAAAGCACCTTGTATGCCCGAATGTACATTTACACTTGCATGTATATACAAGCAGCCTTGTATATGCAAAGACCCATGCAATAGACTGATTTTTTGCATTTTTTAACTACAAAGGCCGAAAGACATAGAATTTTTCTAAATTTTGGAAGGTGCCTGCAAATTGCAAAATGCTCAAAACCTGAATTCTGAGCAGGCACCAACACTAGCTCTGTCTGGGGACGCATGCCTCTTGCAGGCATGGCGAGAACTTTAGAATCTCTAGTTTCGCAGATTGGGCAACAAAGTCAAACATTGCACCAACCTGCAACACAAATTATATTTTTAAACATTATTTGGCAGCCCAGGGCCACCAAAAAGGAAAAACTAGAATTTTCCTTTATCAAATATCTAATTTTCTTTTGATTTCTTCAAATGAAGCCTGAAAGCATTTAACTGTCTGCAGCACCCTACTTTGCAATTGGTTGTGCTGCTGCCCATTTCTCTTTCTTTAACAAATCTACAGCAAGATTCATGATCATACATTATTATCAGCTGTAGAATGTCATCATCATATGAGTCACTGATGTTTCTTGGAAAAATAACAGACTCACATGAAACAAATGAATCCACATCAAAATTTTGCCCTTCTTGAAAATATAAGGGCTCCTCTGTATCAAACAAACAATATGCAGGCACAAGCAACATCTCATAATTAGATTTATCTTTATAGACACTTAGATATTCATCATCATTGTGCACAATAATCTTATCATTAAGGTCCACCTGGAATGTCTCAAAAGAAGGCATAAATAGCTCGGAAGGTACCCTACACTGAAAGCTTCATAGTCACCCCTGCAACCACTATCCCCAACTGTATGAGAACACACATCTGCAACTTGTCCATTCACCTCTGAATAGTGACCTTGTTTTTCCTCTTTACCAATGCCCTAATAATCAAAAATAAAATTTTCAACCTCTACACTGTGAAGGTGGTTAGAATCTTCAAGGAAACACTCATATTTAGCATCCATATATATTTCATCATCTGAGAGGCTCACACATGCATCTGAATGCTGACAGTCACTAACATATTCATTGTTATCCCTTGAAGTAGCATCTTCTATATTCAGAGTGAAGCTTTGCATATCCACCTCATATAAATAATTAGGAATAGCTGGGATATGCATATTGCTGCAAGAAACAACCTCATGTATATCTTTCATTTCATCACTTGAAGGGCATTTTGTGTCTGTAGGCTTCTCTTCTAGAGGCTGATAACAATCTTTGTTTTCATCATCATAGGACGTGCCTACATTTTCTATAACATCTTCTTCATGTTTATGCATCACATCATGACTACACTCATTGCTTTGAAATATATTTCCCTCCACAAAATCATCCTTCAATAAACAATCTGGGAAAGCTGAAATATATTCACTATGATAATTGTTTTGAAAACTTGTAGTCATAAAACCTACTGGCATTCCATACTTTTGATTATTTTCAATATCCGTAGCAAATTTGTAAACTTGGTGAAGTGTGGCTGGTTCTTTATCTCTCAATAAATAACTCATTTTTTTATCAAATGCAACCAAATAAATTGTCAAGCACAATGCATTATTGGGTCTCATATACTCAGGGATTTGCTTGAGCAACTTAATAAACCTAAGATTAAAGGCTAGAACCAGTTCCTCATCTTCCTTTTAAATATTCATAAATTGTATGATCAATGAGGCTAAATCAAACCTTTCACCAAATTGCTCAAGAAATGCAACTTCTAAATCTATCCATGAAGAAACTGAACATACAGGCAGGTCTAAAAACCACATCCTAGCATCATCTTCTAATGACTGAACAAGAGTCTCATTACTACATCTTCAGTCTCTACCTCATAATTTTCTATTAAATTACAAAAATTTTGCAGATGTTTGTTTGCTGATTCAAAATTTGATCCACTATACTTGGGCAAACATTTTCTAATTTTATTGCGAATAACATTTGGGTAACTATATATCCCTGTGAAATTTAGGGCTTTATATCTTTCAATAAAGAATAGTCTACTTTGAGAGCACAACCAAGATTGCTGCTCTAAACTCATCATTTTGAATGAAAGAATGAATACCTGGAAATATGTTGCAGCATTGGATAGGTTCAATCAACAGAGTCACCACCTCTCATAGAGAGGACATAAAATCAACAAGGCACACATGTTTTCTAGATTCACCATGCCAGCAGAGCACCACATGGTCATTTTTTAGATCTTGTTGCAACAACTTCACTAGAAACCAGATTTTCCAGACCTTGAATTATTTGACTCTTTCCCCAGTAGAGTCACCATTTATGTTGGATTTCTTTCTCTATGGATCGGCAGAGGGTTTGCCAATTCTAATGCACAGGCAGATCTAGCCAACACTAATAGGAGGTTGTGTGAGCTCCTCCCCTTCACTTCTAGTTTTGCCACACCAAGGGGGGTATCCCTATAGCTAAAGATGTAACTTTGACTCACCTAATGACACAAATATTTAGCTTTACAATAGCAGGTAGAATACTCTCACTTTAGGACCAAGATTTGATTGATGAATCACAAGATGACAATGTTCTTAGACATATCTGACTGATTATGAATGAGAGTATGCAGGGGTTCCTAATCCTACTCCTACAACTAACAGGTTGGAAATATGGAATGATTTGGAATTGATGGTTTAGATGCAAGACAAGGGTTTTGGATCATAACTACTACACAAGGGCAGACCGGTGCCTATCCTAGGGCAAGGAGTCAACTAGACATGTACACAAGGATGAATTGCATTTAACATTCAAGTTTCAAGGGGTTAGGACTGGTATTTGCCTTACAAACACCACCCAAGAATGGGTATTTAGTTGTTTCTACTTACAGACATCCCTACTGACATACTACCTTCTTCATACTTAACCTAAAATTGTTTAATCCACTCTTTGAATGGAAATTAGAAGATTAAGCACGCAATACAGAAAGTCTATATTCTAGAATCTATGAAATCCTTAGCAACTAGATTCAAAAGAAGGAAAACATGCAACAAAGGAGACAAATAGCTAAACACATGCACATAAGCATTTCTCATATAAAATTGACGTGAAACTAAGAATATCTGCAATGCACATTCAGGTGCAACTCATAAACTCCAAAATGAGATAGAAACAACCAAGAAAATGCTTTGTCTTTTGTTATCTTTCCCCCAAAAAATGCCCAAGTCTTCAACAACCAACAATGAGTAACACAGCTTGCCTTTTATATTAAGACTGTGTACTCAGCAAATTAATCACATGGCAAATCAAAAATTCACGAGATCTAATGCACCGTGAGAAATGGCGCTAAAAAATGGATGCAACGAGCAGAGGAAGAAGATGGAGTAGGTAGAATCGGGATGTGTGCAGCCACATGGAGATTTCCCATTAAAATTGGGTAGGTAACCTGTCATTCCACTAACCATGCTTCTGCAAATCGCCATTAATGGCTCAGCTACCTATGGGATCTTTGAATACAGTAGCTGCATGCTTTTGAAGTTTTTCCCACCTAAAAATAGCCGCACATACAAAGAAAACCCTTCACTGCTGCAAGATATGAAACTGGTCGTTGATCTGCATTCCTCTGCCGAAATCAACGGTGCCAAAACACTCTGCAAAGTCGCTAACCAGTGAAAACGTGCCATGTAGGCACCTCATGCTTCTATCACTAACTTTTTCCTTTCTCTATTTTGCCATTTTTACCTTGTATATGCATGTTCAAATGCATATACAATTGCCTGCCTTTTGGCTTTTAGAAACCATTGTATATGCCAATGCATATACATACAACTGCGCCTAGACACGTGGTAGCCTCTGAATGGTTTTCCGTTGCTAGGTATTTTCATCTCCATCGGCCATCAGAATGACCCAAGGAGTGCTCACTGATGTATCGAGTCCTGCTGAAAATCTCTTTGCATATCGGCCTTTGCATATGCATACAACTGCTTATCATACAAGGCGGATCCCAAATCTCTTGTAAAACAAGCTTGAGGGCACCATTGGGTCTGGCTTGTACTTACCCTTTTGCATATTGCGTTGTATATTTCAAACATACAAACATTTTAACATACAAGCCGTGGACAGCAAATTTTCTGTAAAACATTTTGAAATTTGATTGAGGTCTGCCTTGTATCTTTCTCTTGCATCTCCATCTTGTATGTTGCACATACAAAAGAAAATATACAAGTCACAGATTCCAACTCATTTATCAACTAGATTGGAAAACCTTTGGAATCTGGCTTGTATCTTATCCAATGTATATTTTCTTTGTATAATGCATATACAAACGCGATATACAACCTGTAGACTTCAAAATCCATCTACTACAACATACTATCCTTCCACGTCTGGGCCTTATACATTTTTTCTTTGTATCTTTTTCTTGCACATTCGATTGTATATTTGGAATATACAATCCCAAACATACAATGACAGATTTCAAAGTATTTCACATATACTGTTAATTCTTTGGCCGCGTCCACCTTGTACCTATCCATTTGCATATTTCCTCTTGTATATTGGACATACATTCAACTTTGTATGTGAGGCAGACCCCACCAAATACATCTCCCGCCTTGTATGTTGCCAAACATACAAGACCCCATGTATCTTTTCATTGTACATGCTGGCAACAAACCTTTAAACTGTAGCGAATGTGTGTGCTCCCTTTATTTATTTCGCTTGTATGTCGCCAATGTATATAGCCGTTGTATGTCTAAACATACAAACCTGATATACAAGGAAACCTGACATACAAACACAAAATATTCCCAGAATCTTGTGAAAGATTCCCCAATGTATATGCAAGCCCGATATGCATTGTGAAATGCATACAACTATTTTTTCATCCTTTTTGAAGGTCGATTAAACATACAAAGCACCTTATATGCCCGAATGTACATTTATACTTGCATGTATATACAAGCAGCCTTGTATATACAAAGACCCATGCAAAGGACTGATTGTTTGCATTTTTTAACTGCAAAGGCTGAAAGACAATTTTTTTTTGAATTTTGGAAGGTGCCTGCAAATTGCAAAATGCTCAAAACCTGAATTCTGAGTAGGCACCAACACAAAGCTCAAGCAATAATTCCATTAAAACTTCAAAGGTAATTCTTATTGTTGCTAGTGGAATTTGTTTAATAGTTTCTAAAGGCAATCCAATAGATCCATTTTATGCATTCCTTGCAATTGTTGCATTTTATGAGACTGAGATTTCGATGATCGAAACGATAGGAGAGTCTGATTCTTCACTAGAACATTGTATTTGCTTCAAATATTCTAATGCCTTTTCAAACAATTCAGACCCTTTTCTATGCTTCCACTTTTTCCAGTTACTCCACCAACCTTATCGTTTGGACTCAATAGTCTAATAATAGCATCTCATTTTTTGAAAGAAAGATCATCTTTAAAGTGACCTCATTTTGTACCTGTTCACCTGGCCTATCCATTTTCTCCTTCAATAATCAAGTCAACCACATCCAACTTCAATTGAGATAAACCACTTTCAACTCTCCTTTTATTGATTGGCAATTCACCAGCCTAAGTTTCCTTGCTGACAAGAATGGACTCTAGATTACTGTCAACAATGGGTGGGGTCACGAGCCATAAGGATTGTTCTACTTGCAATAGTAATTCTGGTTTAGCATATTAATGTTTTTTTCAACCACATCAATTCTCTTCTGCAAAGGTTCAATCAAGTGAGCAAGTTGTTTGTTTCCTAGCATTAGTCCAGTCATACACTATTCTAAAAACTCTCATATTGGTGCAGGTAAGGAGGATGCTAGCAATGGTAATGGGGTCTAGTTTTACACTTACCAATTATGCTTTGAAGCTTCTAAAGCCATCTCAACAAATCCATTTTGTAATTATCTTGCAATCGCTGTATTCTCAACGAAGATAGTCCTTCGGAGGCTTTCTGTAAATATCTCACACACCTTGTCTTGCTTCAATAGCATACATGATCATCACTGAGGTTTAACGCTTTGATGGATATCCATACTTTGATAGTTGCATCTACATTAAAGTTTCTAATGCTTCCTCAATTTGTGCAGCTTCTGCAATTGTGGTAGTTCATGAGTCTACGATCTTTCACAGATTGCCCATGACCCTTGTATATGCTTTTGTAGTATGCAAGCATTACATTTCATGATATGACAAATTGTTGCGGTATTCTCCAATTGGATTAGTTGTGGCAATAACAGAGCACCGGGCTTGCAATGATATCATGTTTCTAGCTTTGGATATATTCTGGAGTCAAGTAGCTGATTCAACAAAACCAATTTTCATTTGATTATCCTACAACCATTCCAGCTCCTCCCGTGAGGCCATATCTCTAGTTTTGCAAGCTCTCATGTGCATTGTTGAGGGTTCCAAAACTCTAAAAGTCCCCAACAAGGAGAGGTCATGAAGTCAGGGGTTTCATGAACTTTAGAACCTTCTCTTAGGAGTTCAAGAGTTCTAAAAACTCCCAACTTAGTGACTTCTTAAGAGCTCATGGCTATTTAATAAGGTCGGGTAAATACAAGGCTCTAGAACCAATTTTACTTCTGACTACAAAGACCAGCATATAAACATTTGACTTTTATAAAGTCATTTACTTTTCAAATAATCATACTTTACAACAAGGCTTATTTCCTTTTCTGTCTTTAGGAGAAATATATTAAAAATCATAATGCTCCATTTAAACTTAATTCTGTGAATAGTCAAAACTTGCCTCAGCACAGAAAACTTCATATCTTCTACATAGTAACTCAGTTTTGCATGAAATTCATAAAGGAAGGTGAATGCATCCTCTCGAGAAAAACTCAGAGCCCATTTTTTCTCTAGTAACACAAACATCAAAATTTGACCCAATTTGCAAACCACGTGCGGGAAAAAGTGAAGCTTAAAATCTCACAAATGGTGAGGTGTTTTGGCTTAAAAATTGGACATAATATGTGAAATGAAGCTGAGATTAGGCCCATAAAAGGAATTTGTACCAGATTGCATATATTTTCAAATTTAATTGTTTTTTGCCATTCATCAGATTTAAGGGCACATAGGAGAATGCACGAAAAATTTGAAAATTTTCAAGTTCAAATTTTTGGGGCAATAGATCCAAAGGCTGAAAAGTGTATATTCATTGGATATGGTGATAATGTCAAAGGTTATTGGAATCCACTAACCCGCAAGATTATCTTTTCTAGAGATGTTATTTTTAGGGGACTTAGAGCTATTTCTGAACCTGAGCAGCCAAAAGAGAAAGAAGAAAAGGTAAAGAAGGTGCACTTTGATTTAGAGTAGCAATATGCACCTCAGGAAGAATAGAATGATGGATTGGGGGGTGAAGAAGAAGATTCAAGTAGTTCTGATGAAGATGAGTCTATTGTTACAAAAGAAGTTGTTGCAGATGATCATGCAAAAGAATGAGTAGAGACTCTTACTCCACCCTTGAGAAGATCCACAAGACAACATAATCTAGTTGATAGGTATAGCCCACCAGATTTTTGTTGTGCATATGCTTTATTGAGTACTAATGATGAGCCTAGATCCTATAGGGAAGCTATTTCTGCAAATGATAGTGAGTCTTGGTAGTTAGCCATGCAAGAGGAGATGATGGATTTAGACTCTTGTAACACCTAGGATCTTGTTCATTTGCCCAAAGGAAGAAAGGCCATAGGTTGTAAGTGGGTCTTCAACAAGAAGTTTGGAGCAGACGGGTCATTGGAGAAGTACAAGGCTAGACTGGTAACCAAGGGCTACTCCCAGAGAGAGGGAGTTGATTTTGGTGAGATATTCTCTCTTGTTGCTAAATTGACTTCTATTAGATTTCTCTTATCCATTGTTGCATCTTATGATTGGGAGATTGAGTAAATAGATGTTAAGACTGCGTTCTTGCATGGAGATCTTGAAGAAGAAATATATATGCAACAACCTATAGGTTTTGAGGTAAAAGGAAAAGAACATTGGGTTTGCAGGTTAAAGAGGTCTCTCTATGGTTTGAAACAGTCCCCTAGAATGTGGTATCAGAAGTTTGATTCATTTGTTTTGAACTTGGGTTTTGTTAGAAGTGAGGAGGATCATTGTGTTTACATTCATTATGTTGATGATTCTATACTGGTTATTGCTTTGTATGTTGATGACATGTTGTTTTTCAACAATACTAAGGGTATGATCAGTGAGCTTAAAGCCCAACTTTCAGGTGCATTTGAGATGAAGGATCTTGGTGCTAAAAGGTATATTTTGGGAATGGAGATTAGGAGGGATAGAGTTAACAAAAAGCTTTGGTTGTCACAAAGTAAGTATGTGAATACTATTTTGCAGAGGTTTAGTTTGCAGGACTGTAACCCAGTTAGAGTTCCTTTACCCATTGGTACTAAGCTTCCATTAGATATGTGTCCAAAGACTAAGGATGATCTAGAGGATATATCTAATGTGCCATATGCTAGTGTTGTAGGGAGTTTGATGTATGCAATGGTTTGCACTAGACTAGATATTGCCCAACCAATGGAAGTTTTGAGCAGATTTATGTCTAACCGTAGTAGGCAGCATTGGAATTATGCAAAGAGGGTATTTAAATATCTTGTAGGTACTCTTGATAATTGTTTGGTTTATTCTAGTACTAATAGTGCTGATAAATCTTTGGACATATAGGGTTTTGTTGATGTAGATTGGGTAGGTGACTTGGATAGTCGAAGGTCCACTAGTGGCTATGTGTTTACTTTGTTTGGAGGTGTAGTGAGTTGGATGAGTAAGAGGTAGCCCACAGTTACTTTTTCCACCATAGAAGCAGAGTATATGGCTGCTACTCATGTCTCTAAGGAGGTAGCTTGGTTGAGAAGACTATGTACAGGTATTGGATTTGATTGCAGGTTCATTCAAATTGGTTGTGATAGCCAGAGTGCTATCTGTTTGGCCAAGAATCCCATGTATCATGCTCAGACTAAGCATGTTGATGTTCAGTATCATTTTCTTCAAGAGTTGGTTGTAAATGGAGAGATTAAGATGAAGAAGATAGACACTCAGAAGAATGTTGTAGATTCATTGACCAAACCTGTGAGCACGAAGAAGTTCATGTGGTGCAGAGAGGCCATGGGCCTTGTTTCTAGTGCCTGATTATTTTTCATTTGATTTCCTATGGGTTGATTTACAATGTATAATGTCAAGTGGGAGAATGTTGGGATAAGGTACCATCAACCTTGTAAATCCCAATATTGTATTTATTCCATTTGTTATATGTAATTTGTAATTATCCATGAGGAGATGTACTAGTTTCACTGGCAGGGGTAATTTTGGAGTAACTGGAGGTAATTACAGAGCGACTTTAACTATTGGCAAATGTAAAAACTCAAAGTAAATAAGGGTAGGAATCCTCCCTTGGAGAATCTACTATTTTTGGCATGTATGACAACTATCATAATGTTTGGTAAGTGAATCTATGATAGCTGCAAGTTGTCATAAGATTATGGGATTCTATGATGCATATGATGAATATGTTAGTTGTATATTTGCTATATTTAGCCCAAGTTTCCTATCCTAGAAAGATACTCTTTTGTGGAATCTATGATGGTTATGACGCATCATAAGATGTTGTAAGAGGCCAGATTTAGTCTTGGGAGCCCAACCTTTGCATGGCTGTTTTTGGACAAGTGTAAGATGCTTGTAAGATGGTAATTAATGTTTATAGGTTAGAGAATCTTAGGAGAGAGAAGGTGAACACCTATAATGGAGTGGAAAACATTTATATTAGTATTTTCCATGTATTTTTTGCTGCAATACATATTTTAGGTACTCAGGTGTTTCCAAAATGCTATCGGATTGAAGACTTGTGGATAGAGTTGTGTAGTTGATGTATTGTACAATCTTGTTGAGATTAATACAAACTTGTGCCTCTTTCCTAGTGGAGTTTTTTACCTGCAAGGGTTTTCTCCATGTAAACACTGTGTCATTGTGTTGAGTTCTTCATGTTTGGTATTTTCGTTGTAGTGGGTTTTATGTTTTGTTACAATCTCCATTGTTAATGCACACTTAAGATTGATGACATTTATCTTGAATCAGATTTCCATTGAAGTAGTGTTTCTTTCATTTCTAACAACAGTCACATAGGAGGGTACCCCCAAGTCACCAGTTGCAATGCTATGTCCATAAGACATAACACACAATAAGGAAAAAAAGAGGAGAAGCAATATAGAAGAATGATGATACAAATAGAAGAAGGTCACAATAGAGACGGTCTCCTAGTATCCTTGACCTTACAAGAGAATCAAGGGTCATCCCAGGAGGCCTAAACAACACATAATACATCACGGGGGAAACACAAGATGAGAGATAAAGGTTTAGAAATACTTACCTGTAGGGACAACCTAACTAAGGGTTGTCATCGAGCAAATCATCATCATCTTCCCACTCCTGAATGTTAGAGGAAAGTGGGACATAAGGTACCATAGCCCAACTCTTATTGTTGTCTTCATGTTGTCCATTCTTAAGATTTTCTTTGTTTGATTTAATGTTAGGTGAGATGTTTTCTTGTTGAGTTGCAAGTCATTGGGCATAAGATTTTCATCTCCTCCTCCTTTCTTTTGCTTGTCTATTTCTTTTCATCTTACTACTTATCTCTTGTAAGATATAGTGTTTTTCTCTTTCGTAGTTTTATGTGTTTTAGAGGAGGAAGCACCAAGATCAAATCTCATTTGTCTGGGTGGAATGTTTTGTTGTTGATGACTACCTCTTGATCCTTGTAAGGATGGTAGGGGAGGAACCTCAGCACAGGGTCCATTTCCTTTCGATCTAGGATTCTCTTCAAATTTGGGTTGTTCATCTCTTATTGTTTCTTGAATAGAAGGACTAGCCACTTGATGTAATAGTTTTGTTTTGTAGTTTCTATAGCTCAAAAAGTTAAAATATATACGTGGCTCCGGTTCCACTTTAGATATTTCCCAAAAGTAATCAAGTGTAAAGTGTTGTCTTGTAACCAAAGGTTTATACTTATTGTGAGGGATAGTAAGCACTTGTCCATTCAAAGGAAATTTTACACAGTTATAAATTGTTGAAGGGACAACTTTCATAGCCTTTAACCATGGATGTCCTAATTTTATGCGAAAAAAATTAGAAATGGGGATAACATCAAACAATTGTTCTACAGATTTCTCAAATACAGTGACCAATAAAGATCTTTTCCCAGAAGTGTTTATAAAGGTTCCCTTATGTGTCTTAATCATCATATCTAAAGGGTCATAAAATCTTTGCATCAATCCATGTGAATAGATGAACTCTTCCATTGCTACATTAGTCATGCAATTAGGATCAATAAGGGTTCCATCCACAAGATTTCTCATTATCTTCACAATGATATAAAGAGGGCCTTTAGTGTCTCCAGTTGTTCTCTCATGAGGTGTAAACACAATTTCAGGTTTAGGGACCTTTCTTTTCATGTAAGGCCTAGGAGGGAATCTATTATTATTGTTGCAATGGTTTCTATTAGAAGCCATGTGTATAAGTTTTCAAATCAATGTAATATCAGATTTTAAAATCTTTTCAAAAGTTATGCAAAAGACAACTGCAAAACTATGTGTATAAATGACCTAAAATGCTTGATTTTTTCAACTTTTTCAATGTAAATAAGTGGAAGAAAAGGTGTTTTAAGGAAATTTATGAAGTAAATAAATTAATATGTCTAATATCAGTCCAATAAAGCAATAGTATCCTTCACAACACACTTTTGATGCAAACCTAGGGTGATGACAAGTCAAAACCTAGTGAAAATACACTAAAATATGCAATTTTCTACAAATTTTCAATGCAGTGACCCAATGAAAGGGGTGTTGTAAAGAATTTTAGGAGGTGAAAAATATTATAGCAGTAATATAAGTCACCTAAATCCATAAAATCCATCACAACATGCTTGGAGTGCAAATCTAGGTCAAACCCTAGGGAAAATATAGCTAAAATATGCAATTTTTCACCAAATCTAAATGCAAATGCCTAATAAAAAGGGTGTTGTAAACAATTTGAGTAGGGGAAGTAGATGATAACCCTAATAAAATTCAATTAGTGCAGAAAATCCTTTACAACATGCCTAGGATGCAAATCTAGAGAGACGATAAGGCCAAAATCTAGTGAAAAAACAAGGTTTTCAAACCATAGGCATGAAATTTTGCAAGAAAACCACTATGATCCAACATTATAGTTAGAAATCAGTCCTAATTAGTGTTTTAAAATGGTAGTAAAATATGAAACAAGATTTTGACTACTAACCCTAGCTAATGCAAAACTAGGTTATATGAAAAAAATGCACAATTTCAAGCAATTTTCAACAATTTAAGCATGAAAATGCAATCTAAATGAATGTTGAATTAAAAATTTATGTATTTTAAATCAGATCTGATGATAATGATAGAAATTTATTGAAATTAAATGTAAACTAATTCAAATTATTTGAAAATGCAAGCTAAAAATGCCAATTTTTTTCAATTTTTCAATTTCTTTTGTAATTTTTCAAATGCAATAAGATGAACAATGATATGAATGAATGAATTGAATATAAATCTGAAGCACAACACTCAACAAGGTGCAAAATTCAAAAGAACACGGGTTCACCAAAATGTTTAGGGTTAAATATGAAGAGGATTAGATGTTTAAGAGGGTTTAGGTTTTTGTCTTGGTCCTCCTTTCACCACTAAACATTCAAGGACTTTTAGCTGAGTAGAGGAACCTACTACAAGCCTTCTATCTCTTGGAACATAGGGGAAGTTTGGAATTCTATAATTTTGTTATTCAATTAAGCCCAATTGTGCTCAAAACCCTAATTACATGAATTCGTGAACAAACAAACAAATTACAGAAAATGATCACACATAGAGATATCAAATGACAATCAAATGCATACCAGATTTTGAAGTTTGGAAAGTAGAAAAGTTAGGGACTAATGAGCAGGCACCTTAGTCTAGTGCCACAATTTTTGTTGAGATCTAGAAACCTAGTCTGCAACATGTTCCTATTGTTCTGGAGATTTTCCTGTTGTGGGATCCAGAAGACTAATGAGCAGGCACTTGAGTCTAGGTCCCTATTTTCTTCTCTGATCTGCAATTCTGACAGTTTGCACTACTATCTTGCAACTCTACTTTTTCTTCTTTCGCAACTTGTAACATGTAATCACAGAAAAATGGGTTGGGGGTTGTGGTGTTTAGAGGCTTGCCTCACTCAAGCCTCGGAGAGACATTCATGTCTTTCAAACACCGTTGTTAGATAAAGAGTCCATATCCCTGTGGGATAGAGGAAAAATCTAAATGATAAATGATTGAAAACACAATTGATATCACCTTGTAGTGAAGATCTCATGGGAGGAAGATTCTCTTCATGCCATGAGGAGATGGATGCCAAATTTTCAAATACAAACACAATAACAACCAAGTACTGCTCTGCCACACAATGAATGCCTTGAATCACTTTCAAAAAATCACAATGCTCATCAAATTTCCATCTAATGTCCCTCTAGTTTACAAATGATAACCTAATCATTCTTATATATGCAATTACAAGCATTCCCACTAAGAATTTTATAATACAAACTTACCATGTCGGCATAGGACCTAAATAACAATCATAAATTGACACTTTGAAATTGGTCTTGACCTAAAATAGGGTAGGACTAAGGCACGGGTGCCCAAGTCCTCCCCCCTATTTTAAGTAGGATTTATGTTAAGTGCATCCCCTAAGTCCTATTTGCCATGAAACTTTAGGGTTTTCTCATCAGGAGTCATCAAAATCATGCAAGATGCTCTAAATGTATTCTAAAGGACCCGAGAGCTAAACCTTAAGAGGAAAAAGCCCCCAAGGTTACTTTTTCTGACATAACAATTTATCCAATCTCTGACAACAAATGGGTTTCACCTCTCAAGGTTGTACCTACTTATGGGAAAATTGGATTTGTTAATGTTCTAGATTTTAGATGTTTAAATCCTCCTTTCCACCATACATTCAAGGATCTAGGGTCAAGTGGTGAACACTATCATACCCTAGGTCACTTGTAGATGTAGGGAAACTTGGATTAGGGAATTTAATTATTAATTTTCCTTCTCTTATGTCCAATTAACCATTAAAACCTTAATTATGCAAATACGACAATAAATTGATGAATGATGGAAAAAGCTCTTACAGACAGGAGTAAAATATCAAACTACAAAATACCTATTTTTGGGGTTCCGAAGCGGAATAGTTGGGGACACTGGAGCAAGCACCCAAATCCAAGGTGTAGGTTTCTTCATGGGATCTGGACCTCCTTCTGACATTGATCAACCCTGTAACTTTTGTTTTCTGAAACTAAGATGCGGAGGACACTAGAGCGAGCGCCCAAGTCCTGGAAGTGCTCCTGTGTCCTTTCCTTCATATCCTAAATCCTTGATGCTTGTCATTCCTTCCTACAACTCCACTTTTCTCAAATGTGACATCTATAATCTGTAATCACAAGACTTGGTTTGGGAGTTGTGGTGTTTAGAGGCTTGCCTCAGTCAAGCCCCAGAGGACACTTAAGTCTCTGAACACCATTGTCAGATAAAAGAATGCATGCCCTTGTGAGGCAGAGGCAACAACCAAAGGAATCAATGATGAAAACACAATATTATGTCACCTTGTAGTGAAACTCTCATGGGAGGAAGATGCTCTTCATTCCATGAGGAAATTGATGCTTAAATCTGTAGATATCAACACACAAAACACACAAGTTTGCTCTTGCAACACAATGAAAGCCTTGAATCACCTTGAGAACACAATAGCTTACCAATAATCATCTAGTTTACAAATGAATGCCTAAGAACACTTATATATGCAACTACAAGAACTTGTGCCAAGAGTTTAAAAATCAAAACTTACCGTGTTAGCAAAAGGACCAAATAACGGTCATAAACTGACACCCAAAAATTAGGGCTACCCCAAAATAGGGTAGGACTAGGGTGCGGGCATCCAGGTCCTCCCCCCTATTTTGGGTAGGGTACAACTCAAGGGGTCCACCTAGGTCCAATTTGCCATGAAACCTAGGTCTCATTCCATCGAGATGCCAAAATATGAACTAAGATGTCCTAAATGCATACTAAAGACCCGGGAGCTAAACCTTATGAGGGAAAAGCCCCCAAGGGGACATTTTCTGACATTACATTTAGCCCCCACTTTAATGTATGTATAAACATGAGGCCAATACATGCATTAAACTAAGGTCACAAACACAACAAACACATCAAGCATGGAGAAGACATGCCAATCACATAGAAGATAGTAACAGGCATGCAAAACACAGAGAAAATAGTCACAGTCACATAGAACATAGAGAAGACAGTCAATGCATAGAAAACACATTAATACATGGACGATAGAAATGATATATTTTCTTTTCTTTTTCTCATATATATGAAATGTAGATGCAAGTACTAGAAAGTAAACAAACCTACCATAATACAAGATGCACTCATCGAGCAAGTCTTTAGACTATATATATGGGGCAACACACATAAAAGACATGCAAAACCTCCCAAAATGCAGAATACACTAATCGAGAAAGTCTTTGTACTACATATGGGGTAACAAACATGCCACACAAAACAAGCACGCCAAAACACACACACTTGAAGACACTGAAAAAATACGGCAGACAAGCGATGGAGTGCACCTATTTATAGGTCCAACACAATCTCAGGATAATTACAGGCACACACCAATGATTGGGCTTTACCACAACAATCGCTGAAAACACGCTTAAGAGTTGAGTTAGTCATAGAACCGCTCCCCGCCTCTACAGAGGACTTTTTAAAATGACAGAATGATGCAATCTACTCTTAGAAATACACCATCCCTGCCTCCACAAAGGGCTTAGGATAAAAAGGATATATGCGATATCCCACCTCCATAGAGTGCTTATATGATTGATTGATTGATTGCAAACAAACTTAGGATGCATGATGTACTCATTGAGCAAGTCTTTAGATTGCACCTAAGGACAAGCACATAACTAACATCTACAATAGACATCGTACCTTATATATGCCCCCACCTTAAGGTGGTTGATATCAGTTATTGATATCAAGCACATTAAGGTAGGAAGAAAAGACACAAGGGAACACCGACTTTCGCAAAGCCCATGCCCCCCGGAGGTGACATGTACTTTACGATCGCCAAATGTTCCCACAAACACATCCCTGCAAGAAACATGTTAGTGTCTACAAAATCATGATAAACAAAAACACCAATGCATATGATTAACCACACAAAGAGCCAAGGTTATACCATGAATTCAGAGTTTGAGGATAACCATAGGGCTATATCATGAAGCTCTCCAAATCGAGTACCACCAAGGCCAGATTCAAAGACAAACAAAGGTGCGTAGAGCAGTAGTATTGTTAAGGTTTGTAAATGCAATAGAAACATCATGAAATTCACTACGTGGAAAGTACGTGTTCTTCCACTAGCCAAGCATTGGATAAGATAAACAACCCCATCATCATAATAGGAACTAAGTCCATTTTTTTATTGCTCTCGAAAGGGACACTAGGTCCACATCAGTATAAATGTTTGTCATCATTCGCCCACTAGGTGGAAACACTAGAGGAAGGGAAACAATAAATAAGAGAGGAGAAACAAGTGTCTTAGGGACAGTCATGCAGGAGGGTGCCCCTAGATCACCAACCATGACGCTATGTCCATAAGACATAACACACAACAATGAAATCAGAGAGAGCAATTTAGAAGAATGATTATATAAATAGAAGAAGGTCACAATAGAGGTGGTCTCTTGGTATCCTGAACCTTACAGGAGGATCCTAGGTCATTCCAGGAGGCCTAAACAACATATAACACATCACAGGGGAAGCACATCATGAGAGAGATAAAGGGTTGGAGATACTTACCTGTAGGGCCCCTTCCAGGCTAGAAGTTGTCTATAAGCAAATCATCATCATCATCTTCCCACTCCCTAATGTTGGAGGATAGTGGGACATAAGGTACCATAGCCATATTCATATCTTTCTTATCATGTTGTTCATCATTAGGATCATTATTGTTTGGTTGAATGTTGGGATCAATATATTCTTGTTGAGAGGCAAGGTTTATAGCATAAGCTTGTCTTCTTTTTCTTCTTTCTTTTGCTTTTCTATTTCATCTTCTTTTACCACTTATCTCTTGTAAGATAGGGCTATCCTCTTTCATAGGCTTGTGCAAATGAGAAGATGAAGCACCAAGATCAAACCTCATTTGTCGTGGTGGAACACTTTGTTGTCAGGTTCACCAAAATGTTTAGGGGAAAATTGGATTTGTTAATGTTCTAGATTTTACATCTTTAAATCCTTCTTTCCACCATACATTCAAGGATCTAGGGTAGAGTGGCGAGCACTATCATACCCTAGGTCACTTGCAGATGTAGGGAAACTTGGATTAGGGAATTTAATAATTAATTTTCCTTCTCTTATGTCCAATTAACCATTAAAACCCTAATTATGTAAATATGACAATAACTTGATGAATGATGGAAAAAGCTCTTGCAGACAGGAGTAAAATATCAAATTATAGAATACCTATTTTCAGGGTTCCAAAACAGAATAGTCAGGGACACTGGAGCGGCCACCCAAGTCCAAGGTGTAGGTTTCTTCATGGGATCTGGACCTCCTTTTGACACTGATCAGCCCTGTAACTTCTATTTTCTAAAACTTAGATGCGAAGGACACTAGAGCAAGCGCCCAAGTCCTAGAAGTGCTCCTGTGTCCTTCTTTCCTTTAGATCCTAAATCCTTGATGCCTGTCAATCCTTCCTACAACTTTACTTTTCCCAAATGCGACACCTGTAACCTACAATCACAATACTTGGTTTGGGGGTTGTGGTGTTTAGAGGCTTGCCTTAGTCAAGCCCCGAAGGACACATAAGTCTCTGAACACCATTGTCAGACAAAAGAGTGCATGCCCTTGTGAGGCAGAGGCAAAAACCAAAGGAATCAATGATGAAAACACAATATTATGTCACATTGTAGTGAAGCTCTCATGGGAGGAAGATGCTTTTCATTCCATGAGGAAATTGATACTTAAATATGTAGCTATCAACACACAAAACACACAAGTCTGCTCTTGTAACACAATGAAAGCCTTGAATCACCTTGAGAACATAATAACTTGCCAGTAATCATCTAGTTTACAAATGAATGCCTAAGCATGCTTATATATGCAACTACAAGCACTCCTTCCAAGATTTTAAAAATCAAAACTTACCATGTCAGCAAAAGGACCAAATAACGGTCATAAACTAACACCCAAAAATTAGGGCTGCCCTAAAATAGGGTAGGACTAGGGTGTGGACGCCCAAGTCCTCCCCCCTATTTTGGGTAGGGTATAGCTCAAGGGGTCCACCTAGGTCCAATTTACCATGAAACCTAGGTCTCATTCCATCGGGATGCCAAAATATGAACTAAGATGTCCTAAATGCATACTAAAGACCCAGGAGCTAAACCTTATGAGGGAAAAGCCCTCAAGGGGACATTTTCCAATGTTACAATACCTAAGAAATTTGGAAAATTTGGAGGGTATGTGTAGATTTTTGAGAACTCAACAAGGAAACTTATAGAGATTATTTCCCTTTACCATTCATTGAGCAAGTCCTAAATAACTTGGCTGGTAAAACTTATTTCTCATTCTTGGATGAGTTTAGTGGTTACAATAAAATACAAGTGGCTCCAGAAGATCAGGATAAAATCACTTTCACTTGCCCATGGGGGGCCTTCACATATCTAGTCCATCCCTTTGGGTTGTACAATGCTCCTTTTGCTTTTCAAAGAGTAGTATTATTCATTTTTTTTGAACTTGTAAATGATTGTGTAGAAGTCTACATGGATGACTTCACAATATATGGAACCACTTATGAGGAAGCACTTCAAAATTTGGACAAAGTCCTCAAATAATGTGAAGAACACCGGTTATCCCTGAGTCATGAAAAATATCTTATAATGGTTGAACAAGGGATTATACTAGGACACCATATCTTTGTCGAGGGCATTAAGGTTGATCCTAGGAAGATTGAGGTGATAGAAAAGTTAGAAGCCCCAAAAACTCAAACTAATGTACAAATCTTTCTTGCACATGTTGGTTATCATCAGAGGTTCATTGAAAACTTTAGAAAAATAGTTGCTCCTATGTTTTCCCTACTCTAAAAATACATTGAGTTTTCCTAGACTTCAGAATATCAAACCTCATTCAAAACCATCAAATAAAAAATGAGAATTGCTCATGCATTATGTGGGCCTAACTAGAATTTTCCATTTTACATTTACACAAATGCTTCAAATGATTCCATTGGTGCATTTCTAGGACAAGAAGATGAAAATGGATGAAAATATGCTATTTAATTTATTAGCAAAAAAATAATGCCTACAAAAAGAAACTACACCATAATGGAAAGAGAATTTATGGCATTTGTGCATGTTATCAACAAAAATTTCTATTATATTATAGGTTACAAGGTAAATATTTATACAAATCTCTCAGCAACCAAATATTTAATGAATTAACCTGTTGTAAGTGGACGAATAATTAGGTGGTTGTTACTTCTCCAAGAATTTAATATAACCATCATAGATAAACCTAGTAAATTTAATGTGGTTTCTAAATTTTTATCCAAGATACATCATAAGGATGAAGAACATGAACTAGTTAAAGATGATTTTCCAAACGAATAATTGTTTGCCATGTCAACTCATACACCTTGGTTTACAGATGTATAAAATTATTTGGCTATAACATAATTTTTGTTGGACTTTTCTACAAAGTAGAGGAAGAGACTAGTAAGAGAAAGTATGAACTTTAAGTAGGTTAATGGTCTATTATTTAAATGTGGACCTGATTTGGTCCTACACAGATGTGCAAAAAATGATGAGATCTACAATATTCTGCAATCTTATCATGATGATCCTTTAAGAGAGAATTATTCAACAAAAGAGACCTCCCATAAAGTTTTAGGCACTCAGTATTATTGGTCTTTTGTGCACATGGATGTTATGAGATATGTCTAGCACTATGATGAATCTCAAAGCATGGGAAGATCAACAACATCTAGTGAAATTCCATTTCAACCTCAAGTAGCTATCAAACCATTTGAAAAATGGGGATTGGATTTCATAGGACCTATTGATCCACCATCTCAAGGAAAAGAATGCATCCTTGTGTGTACTAATTACTTCACAAAATGGGTGGAGGTGCAAGCATTCAAGGTAGCAAGAGAAGACAAATTATATATTTCCTCTATAATAGAATATTTCTTAGATTTGGAGCACCTAGATTCATTGTGCCAAATCGAGGACCCCATTTTATGTCAAAAGTTCTTTTGACCTTTATTGATCATTTCCAAGTGAACCATAAAAATTCATCACCATATCATCCTCAAGAAAATGGTTAGGTGGAAGTAACCAATAGGGATTTGGAGAATATACTCACTAAAATAGTTTCAAAAGGAAAGAAGGATTGGTCCAAGAAACTACATGAAGTTGTGTGGGCATATAATACTACCTGGAAATCAACTATAGGCTTCACACCATATGAACTAGTCTTTGGTAAGAAACCCATCCTACCTGTTGAATTTGAACTCCAAACATTGAGAACAACCATAGATGTGGGCATAGATATGAATAGAGCTTAGATAGAATGAGTTCTACAACTCAATGACTAAATTGATGTATCAGTAAAGAAAATCATGCATGATCATCATATAAAAGAAATGAAGCTTCATAATGGACATTTGCCATTGTTGTTTGATTCCAAATACAAGAGCCTCAAAGGAAAAATCTAGACACAATGGCTAGGGCCTTATGAAGTGGAAGAAATATTTAGTAACAAAGTTGTGCAACTAAAGCCAATTGATGGAGATACAAGAACACTTATGGTAAATGGTCACAGATTACGTTTGTACCGAAAACTAGTGAACAATGAGGAAATCATCCAGATGATTGAAGAATAGGTGGAAATTTGTTGTGTGAAGGACATCTTTCCTTCTACAGTAGATTGAGGAAAGTACTTTTTTTTACTTTAAAAAAATAAAAAAAATTATGTTTTCTTAGTTTTCCTCTAGAAGCATCCTTTCAATGATGCTCCAGAAGTTTGTTCGTGTTTCTAGACACTCACAAATGTCCTGAGTCTACGAGTAATATTTTCACACTAATTTCTATTTCCTCTCACATAGTTAAATAATTTTTAATTATTTAATTATTTCCTAATGTCATATTCTTCTATTAATTAAATAATATTTGAATTCTTTAAATAATTCACTTTTTCTTTATTCCTCTTAAATAATTAAATAAATTTTATTTAATTATGTTATTAATTATCCCTTTCTAATCTATAATTAAATAAATTGTTATTTATTTAATTATTCATCTCCATTTTCCCTCTTCTCTCCTATAATTAAATAATTGTTTTTAATTATTTAATCAGTCATTATCTATTTTCCATACATTTTTAAATAATGGTTTTCAATTATTTAATAATTTTTCCATTTCTTCCTCCATTATTAAATAATGGTTTTCAATTATTTATTAATTTTTCCATTTCCTCCATCCATTATTAAATAATGCTTTTAAATTATTTAATTTATCCAAGCCCTATTTCTCAACTAATTTCTTGGGTCATGGTCCATTTAATCTCATCCATTGATAATCATACATCATCATTCAATCCTCACCCTTCATTCAAATCCAATCCTCTATGAAAAGAAAGCCTTCATCTCCATTTCAAGGTTAACCACAATCTCCAATATTTTCCTATCACTCACATCATTCATCTTGTGATCTTGCTATCATGCATCCATATTGAGCTTATTGTATATCTTGTATGCTACAAATCTAAGAGCAAACAAAGTAAAATTGAGAAGAGCAATGGAGGAGAATCAACTTTGGCCTAGGAATTTAGGCATTATAGCTTTATCATTTGATTGCTATTGTCATCTTGTCCTTCATTATTAGATTAGGGTCTTTATGAATTGCTTTTAGATATTTTTGTGGTTTCTATTGATAATCCATTGCTTTACCCTAATTTTTTCTAATCTACATCTGGTGAACCTGACATGAACTAACCAAATTTTGTAGAAATTTTTGAGAATTTGTGATTTTCAGAGAGTGCGACACAATCGTTCTATGTAGTGTTGCATCTATTTCTTCAAATGATGTAGCCACTATCTTTTATGACACATTTGTTATGTAGAGCACCACATATGTTACGCATAACACTGCACTTGTTCCATGCAACATTGCATCTGACTGCTATTTGGTAAATTTAAAAATCTTTCAATCATTGCTATTTTTGACCATGTTTGCAGGGATCTGGTTATTTTTTTATCATTTTACAGGGTTTTGGCTATTTCTCTAACATTTTGACAGTGAACTTACATCATTAGGGTTTTTATATGGGATTCTTTTTGTCAAATTATATATGTTTTTGAGATCCAGGTTATAGTGACACATCCATTCCCTATAAATCTATAATCGTTCGATACAGAGCCACAATTGTTAGATTCTATGACACATTTGTTAGATTCTATGACACATCTATAGGATCCTGAGATGCAACTGTCAGATCATGAACCGTATTTGATCCATTATGCATCGCATTTGACTTTCAAGAAAAAAGAGGGTATAAACCTGTGATTTTCATTTTTTCTACTTTTTACATTCACTAGGGTAGAGCTTTTTTGTTACTGATATATGATTTCTAGCTATGTGGAAATCATTGAGAGAAGACCTTTTGAATCAAACTACTAATCCATTTTCTTGCAAGGTTCCATTGTGTGTTTGTGATTTTTTATTTAGGAACATATGGATTTGGTGCTTAAAAAGAGCAAGTGTCTTCTATGTCTTGTGCACTTGCATGCATGTGAGTCAGTTACCGAAAGCATGTTTGTCTAGAGTATCCTCTCCCCTTTCTCTACATGTGATTCCTAGGTGATGAGAAATAGTGGCACCGTGTTGTCTTGAGTATCCTCTCTACTCACGCTATGTGCAATTCCTGGGTGATGAGAAAGAGAAATACACAAGCTTTCCCTTTTTTATTTTTGTAGGTGGCCTACCTAGGAGTTCATCATAGGGTTCAACCACAATAACATATCTATAGCGAGCTATATAAAGGGGCAAAAACTAAAAGGTGAGCTCAATCTACTTGTACTATAGGGGTGGGCCTTTGTGGTCTCGGATGATTCTAGATGCGGGTTAGAGATTCTGGTCTCCCATCACTACTATTGCCGTGGTGTTCTTAGGATTTCCTCTACTACGAACCATTGTTTTCAGAAGCCTAAGATCCTTTTTGGCTATCTACTATTTTTGGTGCAAGGGATGTGAACCATACCCTGAAGTTACTTACTGCATATGGTTCTTGGTTGAGGTGACACAGTTCCTTATTTGGATTCATCCTTTTAAGGTGAGAGGTGTTAAGGTGGTCTAGGACCTTGGCATACTCTAATTACCCACTCCTTTTTTTCATATTTAGAAACATCAAAAGGTGTGGTAAGCCCACTATAATGGATAACCCTTTACTACTAGCTAGGTTGTGCTTGTTTGAATTGTTTGCGAACCAAGGCCTGGCTAGTTTTGTGGAAGAAAACTTGTGAAATACTTCATTTTCCAAGAGTCAAAGTAGCCAATATCTATATTTCAAGTGTTTTCTATGTTTTATGATCACCTTTACAAACTGCCCAAAATGAAAAATCATTTAGAAACCATTGATTTCAGAACACAGACCAGTACACCACATCCTATAGCCTATAACACTGCATCTATAGCCTATAACATTGCATCTATAGCATGTAACACTACATCTGTAGCCTATAACACCGCATCTATTAGAATAAAAAATTTTGAGGAAATTCCTGAGTATCCACATTTCATATCTAATTTGGACAGTGACCATATGTTCAAACCCGAGACTTCTTCAGTTCATCTAGTTCTTCCAATGTATTTGCCTAGTTTAGCTTGCATTTTCTAGTTAGCCTTTGTCATCCTAGGTTATTCATAGTCATAGTCAATCCACATAATCTTCATTACACCCCATTCTTGAGCACCATCTAACCCATCACTTATCAAAATGGTTGTGATCATTAACAAGCCTAGGTCAAATACAAAACCCAAAATCACAATCCTAGGAGGTACCCAATTTCCTCCCAATGATGATGAGAATCTTGTCGATTATGATGCATATTTTGAACAACAAGATGAAATACAAAGACTTCAACATATGTGTAAATCCATCCCAACACTAGATTATCAAGCACCTTCACAACAAGAACATGCAAATCTAAGTTACCCTGTGCAACAAGATCAAGCATCCTTAAGTCCTCATGCTACCTTTGAAAAGGGGAACACCACTCTAGCTTATGCATCCTATCCTCCGTCATCACCCAATCAAGTGCTTATCCCGAAGCCTACTAGTCCTATGCCAACACCACCATGTAATCCCAATCCTAATTCATTGGTCCCTCCACCTTCTAATCCATCAAGCCCTTCATTACCCTCACCACCATCTAATCCTCCATCAACTCCATGCCCTAAATTCAAATCACCTCTCTTAAATGATCCTTATAGACACTATGAACTATATTACAAAAACAAACCTATGGAGTCATCGAAATCCACCCATCTGATGTTAATCCCATCTAGCACAAGCAATCCTAATCCTAATCAATCCAATCCCATTATCCCTCCACTAAATCCTAATCCTAGGCCTACAATATCATCCACCATTGTTATAAATCCATTATATTACCCATCCACCCATACACTTATGAAGGATGTGATCCAATGGCAATTAGCAAGGGATCAACTATGTCACCAAACACCTATCCTTGAGCATATCAAAAAGTCTTCCAACACCATGTATAATCCTTCAAATACATCATGTAGTCCACAACCCATCAAGCCTATTGAAGAGTCTCTCACCATGAGTCCAAATCAAGATCCATTATAGGGTCATCCCACAATAATGGGTTACACTTTTTGGCCAAACTTGACATTGAAATCAACATTTTGAACTAAATCTTCACTTTTTGACACCTATAGCCACTAAACCATTTGGAATTTGAAGATGATGCAAACTAGTGATTTGTGAGGTTTTGTTTATAGATTCTAAATATAGATATTTTTAAATTTGGAGTTAAATTGTAAATTTTTTTGTGTCTCCTTTGATAACTGGTTTTAATAGCAAAGAACATTTTTTTAAAGTGATGTGTATTCCATAGGAAATAATTGTTTTTCTACAAATGATAAAATTCTGATTCTTTTGAATTTAGATTGGTAACACTGATATATAGGGCGTTCATTTGGTTTCATAATGTTTTGTTGAATATATATTCTTATTTATGTTTTGAAGTCAAACCAATTATAATTTAGACATAGTCATGTTTCGTAAAACATAACTTTTTCTGTATGTATCGAAATTCATTTTTTTCTTTTTTTTGAAACAAGGACATCAATACCTAGGGCATATATATTTTTCAGAATTTTTTTTCACTAATTTACTAATTTTCCATGTGTGTAGAACAGAGAACTTGATGTTTGGTGAAAAACTTACATTCACAAGAAATAAAAAATAAATATAATAGTCAAATTAAATATATTTAAAATTATACTTTTTGGGAAGCTTATAATAAGGACTACATACTTACAAAACATAAATTTTAAATGAATTCATTTGATCCCTCAAAAGGTAAATCAAAAGTGGTTTTTTATCAGTATTTTGACAGGTGTAGAGGAGACTCTATTATAGGTATGGTTTAAAACTAATGGTGTTCTATCCAAGTGGGTTTGAATCTAAGGGGGTTTGATCAAACCCTCTTCAATTAAAATCCTTTAAATGGAACCTTTCAAGGCTTAAATCATTATGTCTTCTAAAAATATGCAATTTTAGCAAAAATCAGGATGTCCCAGAAAGTGTAACCCATTATTGTGGCAACACCCTATACCCTCATGTTGTTTATCATATAGAACTTATCAAGCCTCTCCAAGAGTCTTCCACTCCCATTCAACAAAATCAAGAGTTATGTCAAGAGTCTAATCCTAAGCATGTGGAAACATTAACCCCTCATCCAAATAAAGATCAAAGCACCCCCATTCAACCCATCCCTAACCTATATCTTTTCCATGATTAAGATATTATCTATGATGAAGACCCTATCCATGAGAAAATTGATCCCATACATAGCACACTTAATCCTATTTATGATAAATCTCCCATCTATGATCAAGATCCTATCTATGATCAAGAAAACCATGATGATCCTCTTAGCCAACTTTATGCATTCCATGATCAAGAGATAATCACTCCACCTATCCATAATCCCATAACCATCTATGAGAAAGATATCCAAACTACTTCTATCCATCTTCCATTTAGACATACCCATGATGTACAAACATTCACTTCCCTTGATGAGACACTTGTCTCCCAAGTAAACACATATGATCAAATCAATAGCTTGGCCCTTCATGAGCATAATGATACTCAAGATCCTAATGATTCTTTGTCATCCATTATCGACCATGTTGCAAATCTATCATCATATCTTATTTCTCTTACCACCTTCATCCATGAATGTTCTTCCTTAGGAAAGCAACAATCACTATCCATCACCTCACTTTCTCCATCCAATAAGGAGCTCACGTCTAGTGTCCAAAGCACCCATAGTCCCATTGTCCACTACATACTTCAAAAAATGAACTATCAAGGTAAAGGCCTAGCCCTTTATGAACAAGTTATTTTGGAGCCCATCCATGTCATAGCCCTCCACACTCATATGGCCTTGGATATACACCCCAAGGAAAATAATATAAAGATGTTGGTACTACTTCCATGCCTCCCAAATCCACTCCTTTTCATCTCAAATCCCATTCATCCTATCCTACTCCCAAAACATATGTTTTTATTCCACCTCCACTATCCTACAAATCCCAAAAGCATGTGACCATACACCTTCCATGGTCATCAACTTTACCTCCACTACTTCCAACTCCTAATGTCCCTCCATCCACTTTACCTCCACTTCTTCCTATCCTCCAATCCCCTTATCCACTTATCCATAAACTCACTTTTAATCCATCCATCCATAAATCCTCTAAAATTCAAATCATGACCAACAAATGCACACATCATCTAAACAAAAAGCTTCCACCAACCCCAAGGGATTCAAAAATAAAAATTTGGATGCCTCTACCCATAAAACCAAAAATCATAAAGATCCTCATGCCTTAGGGCATAAATACAAAGAAATAAATCTAAATCCATCCAAAAGGCTATCCAAGCCCATACCTCCAAAAGAAAAGGCCAAAACTAAAGTGGTTTGGGTCCCGAAGAAAAAAGAAAGCAAGTCAAATGATGCATCCACATCTCAAAAATCCCCAAAATCCCATTCCATTCAAAAATCTCAAATTCCTTCATCGAACAAACAAAACAAAAATCATAAAAATCTTAAGTCTATGTGGGTACCTAAATCACTAAATCAACCATACCCTAAGAAAACATGTCCATTGCTTCCTGTTGACCTATTTTCCTATGTCCAGAGTCAAATAGTTCTCCTTGAAAACCCTTGAAATGCTTTGGAATATGACCCTACAAGCCCTAAGTCCTTCAAATCCCAATGCTCTACCTTGCAAAAAATCCCTAAAAACGCGTATGAAGGATCCTTGCAAAAAACCCAGAAAAACTCAGAAAAAACCCAGAAACCTTTAGTCTTCAATGCTTGCCTTCTCAGAGATTTTCCACCTTCATACTTGGTCACTTTTGTATGGATATATAATGTCTGGATATCTGGACCTTAGTTAATATCTAGATATTATCTTAATATACAGACCTCAACTAAAATCCTGATACCTCTCAAGTATTTGGACCTTAGCTAACATCCAGATATTTTCTTAATATCCAGATCTTATCTAATGTCTGGATCTTCCCAATATCCAGATCCTTAAGTGAATGTCCTGATGATTTCATCTAGTTCCCTTCCCAAAGAAATGCATATGATGATAACATCATCAAGACATTCTGCCACTAACATATTATCCTTTAGTGTTAATATCCTAATGACGTCATCCAAATCCCCTCTCTAACAAAATTCTGAATATTAAAAGTTAATATCCTGATATCAGATATCCATGTGGATGACAGTTTCTCCATGGAGTGAAGGTATATTTGATAGGTGCATCTGGATATCAGGATATTGAGACTCATGTTTTCAGTCAGGCTATATCATCTAGATATTTCCAAATGTGCAAACCTTGAAGATATGCATGGATATCCATATGACCATTAACCACAACTTTAACCATGAATATTTTCTTCATCCTAAGGAATTTCTATACGAAAGATAAAATTGCTTAAAATTTCATCCTCTTTCATTTGGCGGACTTTTCCGTGGGGTATCTAGACATTCAAAATTATGATCCAGAATTCATGATCTAGATATGGATGTGCATATCTAGATATCAAGATAAGTTGCCGACTGAAGGGAAATGTGTAGACTCAGCCAACAAGACGTATTAGAGGCTGACTTAAAGTGTTGTGAAAGATTTCAAAGGTAGATATCTTGCATTGATTGTTGTGGGTGCATGATTCAGTAGTTTGTATTAATGGCACAAATATCTTCCAGTTGCTCGATGGATTCAAATATTTTCTGCAATGAATTCTTGTAGGTAGACATCCCTTCTAGGGAGGAAATATCTCTGATAGGCCCATGGGCACATTCATTATAGTAGTGTTGTGTGGTTACACAACATGCCCCATTTTGCCTTGACAAAACAAGGACCCAACTTTTCTTGTTGCCTTGGCTTGTTGTTTTTCTGCTTTGGGCGGTCTGGTAAAATTAAGTCATGCATGTAACCCTAAAAGAGGGTGGATATGTCACCATGATGAGGTCAGTTGTCAAAGTTAGTATTTCATATTATTGACCTCATGGTTGGAAAGTGCAAGAAATTCCAAGCATATTTGCCTTTTGGATCACCCCAAAATTCTCTAAGGGAAGAAAGTTATGATTAAGTCAAAGTTTGGTCAAAACTGATATTTCAAGGGTGGGTGGATCATATTTCAAACATCAGTCATCTCATATCAGATCATTCTGATATTGTATTATCACCTGATAATCACTTGACCCGCGAAGTGCAGACGTAAACTTTACGTAGTAGCCACTATCTACCTATCAAACGACTTCATATTTCTTGTGGGGGGGTCATATTTTTAAAATCCGTCATCTTACGAATATCACTCTCTTTGCAAAGTATCACCATGTACCAATATGACGGTGACATCATCTAAGTCCAACAAATGAAGGAATCCACCCTGATGATGACATCATCATTCCATTCTACCTTGCGGAGCTATATATTTGATGTCCACCATATTCAATAACATGACGGTGACATCATTAAAACACAAAGATTAAACAAAGTCATCGATATGGTGACATCACCCCGATCTTAACCTAAGGGGGTCATTTTATTTGCGGGGTCATATTTTGAACATCCCCTGATCTTAAATTCATGACCTGATATGCATGTGGTCAACGTTGACCACATCACCTGATTCCTTTGCATTAGTTTTGCCGCTCAAAGGCGGGGGGTCATTTTACCTAGAGGGGGTCATATTTTGAATATTACCTGATCTTTTGAAGATCACCCCTATTTCTTGACATTAAATGCACTTAAATGCGGTGGATGGATTCCTGCCGATTGCGAATACAAATCAAACACTTGGCATCATCCATGAATTCTCTGCAGAGAATCAACATATTTAACCATCCCAACTCAATTTTACACTAATTTATCCTACAGATGCATTTACAAGTAGTTTTCCAAGGTTATTTTCATTTACCTTGTGAAAAAATGAGAAATTACAGAGTAGAGAAGTCAAACCCTCATACAGCTACCTGTTAACAGACTAGATCTTTCAATGTAATGGAATGGGTGATCTTTAGAATTTGTAGCCCTTTTCTGTAATCACCCATCTAACCCAAGAGGAAAGCACTATCAGGTAAGTAACTAAAAACACTCTTGTTGTCGTGTTCTGCATGTTCAGGTAGGGTGTATGTTTATTTCTTATGGTTTGAATCTATGAATGTGCATATCATGATGAAGTAAAGAATAGTAGATAGAGTATGCATGATGTTGTAGAAGTACATAATGTTGTATGAATGCCTATAGACATTGTAAGGTAAGACAAATCTTGTTTGTTGCAGAAATCAATGGTGGATCTTAGAAGGAACAGGTCCCATTCAGAGTTTCTTAAGCCTATGTTTGTGTAGCCCGAGGGGGTACAGTTTAAGTTTGGTATCATTGGTGACACTCACCAAGGAGATACGGACCTGGAGGCATGGTCAACAAGAATAGATCATGATAAGGATAATACCCTTTTGGATGCGGTATATATTTCAAGAATGTGGCATGCAACTAGTTTCCCGTATGTCATGGACACCCCAGAGCTGGTAGTTGAATGTGCCAGGAATTATAACCCTGAGACTAGGTGGGTGGAGAAGCATGGAAGAGTATATGCCAACTTTTCAATTAAGGGCATCACTTCTACTTTTAATCTACCAATTGGAAAGAAGGTGGTCAATGTAGACCTATGAAAACTAGAAACAAAGTACAACAACAATAAGAAGAATGCAAGGAAGAAGATGTATCAATGGAGGTCAAAGAGTAGCACCTACACTGCCTCAGCTAAATTACCCATACACTTAAATAAATTTGATTTTGATGATGAGTACTAGTACATGATTGCCCTGCTGAGTAGGATAACAGGTAGACCTCATGCTAGAAATTTTGAAAATTAGATGTTTGGAATCATCCAGATGGTCCTGTGTGTAGATAACAGGCCATCATGGGCCAAGATCATTAATGATGCACTAGATGAAGGGATGAGGAACCTGGGAGGTCATGCATGCAAGTTTTATATGACCTCATATGTGGTGTACTCGTGCACTTACAAAGGAACTTTTGATGCATTAAATACCATGGGTAAGGATGGAGGTGATGCAGATGATGCCCACATATGGGATCATTATCCTCAGTTATAAAGAAAGAATTACCTCTTAGATTACAAATTGGTGAATGATGCATTCTCTATGCATCTAGTCAAAACCATGGAGTAAGATAGAACCAAGAGACTCAGCATGGAGGCTCAAGACGTTGTATACAGACATGGCACCTGGTTCATCTAGTTTGCCACCTTTTCATACATAAGGGTAGAAGGATTTGAAGGACACCCCTTTATGCTACCAAGATACCCTACTGATGGGGTTGTCCTAATGGAGTTCCTTAGACAAGTGTCTACCATAGTTAAAGCATACAAGGAACAAAAGAAGATACCTTTGGTATTATTTCCAGTATCTATGGGCTGGTATATGTGCTCAGACTCAGAGAGCATAAAGCATGTCATGGGGGGTCTGAAACTGATGTATTTGTAGCCATTTCTCTTGGCCAAATCTTATGGCCCCTATGGAAGGATGCATAAAATAGTAGGGAAACCTATACATCAGAAGCATTTAGAGGATTTCTGGACTGATTGTGAGGATGAACTTGAGGTGAGGAGAAGAAAGTACCAAAGACTCACCCTAAACTAGATAAAGACATTTGATTGCATCTCGGTGCCAGCACAGCTGAGGAAGGATGATGGGAAAATTATGTCTAAAGAATATGAAGACAAGAAGGTGTACACCGACACCATATCAGCCCCTGATCTTACACAGCCTGAGGATATATCTTTGGATCAGTTTACAGGTGGAGTGATATAGTTAACCCAAGCTTGGGTGGATGAAGAGATAAATAGACTGAAGAAAAGGGGTGTAGCCCTTACAGTGGATGCCAAAAAGAAAAGGCAAGAAATATCAGATGAGGAGTATGATGACTTCCTCAATGAGAAGAGAAAAACCAATGGAGAGAGGTTGCCTACATAGAAAGAGAGGAAAGGACCCCCTAGAGGTAAGAAAACTGAAGATGAACCTAAGGGGGTGATAATTGAAAGGATTACCACACCAGCTGTAGATGCATCAACATCAACTCAGGCATCTGCCTCATCTACACAACCTCTGGGTGAAAAGCCAAAGACAAAGAGGATTTTGAGGGCAGCTATTGAAACTACTGAGGTGCAAGAAGAGGGCCAGACCTCACAACATGAAGTGGAGGAGGGCACCCCATTTGAGGAAGTGTAGGTAAACAAAGAACTTGTAGGTGATGACTTGATGATGGTCATTAGGAAGAGGAGGGCAATGCCGCTAACATCACCACCCTAAAAGCAAAGAACATCCATGTGGGGTGATATCAGGGCCGACCCTATTGTATTAAGAGGAACTGGTGGTGAAGCATTTAGGAAGGAGTTGCAGCATGATGTCCCGCTTCCCACCATAATACAGTTCAAGACTAAGAGGGTAGAGGAACAAACAAAAGAGGCTCTTAAAGCAAGTTAGGGTGTTCATTTCTCCTTGGAGGACATCGTAGACTTATCAGATGATGAGGTAGTACAGAATGTAGCCTCTCAAAGAATGGAGACTCTCGCCTCTAGTACCCGCATGACTCCACATGGGACCCCATTAGCAAAAATGGCGGTATTGGAGGAGGTAAAACAAACAAAAGAAGTAAAAGAAGGTAGTCTAGATAGGGCAGCCCAATAGATAGGGCTTGATAAGTTAGTTGATCAGGTGACTAGCCTTGCAGTTATAGATTTAACATATGGGGATGATGTGAGCCCTAAGGAAAAAGTAGGTGTACTTGATGAAGCAAAGAAAATTGAAGTGGCCAAGCAGGTGGAAAAAGAAAGCACTACTCCTAATATGGGTCAACAACAGCATGAGGTACCCGCATAGCTAAGAATAGTAGAGGTTCAAAAAAAGAGTAGAGGTAATAAAGATATATCAGGTGTTGCTGCCATTGAGACTCAGGGAGATCCAGGGGATGCCACAGAAGCTAAAGATATATTAGATCATGAGGACCTTAAGCCACAGGATGTTGGTGCATCAGGTGTAGAACAAGAAGTGACCCAAGATCAGGGTGATGCACAAGGCCAACACACACAAATCCATGGATGTCAATATACCTCAGGATGAGGAAATTAATAAGGAAGACGAAAGTCAAAAGGAGGGAATAGAAGACCAGGCGCAGGATCATCATGTGGACATTCCACAAGATCCTCCTCTATAGAAAGAAGCCCCTCAACAAGAAGAAATGCAATAAGATTCCCCTCATGAGGAACTCGATGACGAAGAAACTAAGAAATCGCCTTCTCCACCTAGAATAGAAGTAGATATTGGAGAACAGGGGAGACATGATGTTAGAAAAGAACATCAAGGATCCAAAGAGGATGTGCCTTAATGGATGGAGTGAGAAATAGGTATGGAACAAGGGTGTGAAATTCAAGAATTTATTGTTTCCAACTTGTTTGCAGAAACAATGATGAAGCCAAAGAGGAAGGCCAGATTGACATCAGCCATAAAGAGAGATCATGCTACAGGTAGATGGACTGCACAGGTAGCACTTCCAACAATCAAGAAAGAGAAGGGAAAGATCAACCTTGAAGAGTTCCAAATCACAACTGTTGATTTGGGTTTTGCTAATGAAGACCAAGTAGGTCAGGAGGGGAAGGACATTATTGATTCTTTGGCCAAAAGGGTAAAGAAGGAGAAAGAGAAAAATAAAAAGCATAAGGAGCACATTGCTCAACTGCATTCATACATAAAAGGGTTAATTAACCCTGATAATACACCAGTTGATCCAATAGTACCATTAACTGTCATATCCCAACAGGAGGTCACCAAGCTGGACCTCATGAAGCATGAGGCCATGATCATGGAAAAATGGATGTTGTCAGCCCTCACAGGAGCTGAGGATGTTTTGAGAACCTCCCTACAAAGATGGAATTCTTTAGGCAGTTTGAAAAGAAAGGTAGATAAGATGCAAAATGAAACAAGGAAATGGTCATTCCAATTGGAAAAGGACCTAACTACTTTAAGTGAAATGAAGAGGATTGATCCTCACGTTTTGATAAACAATCAAGTGTTGAATAATAATACTGCCCTGCTGGTAGATATATGGTATGAAGATATTAGGTTTGAATGTGATATCTTGAAGAAATCCAGTGGCAAGCTCAGGGATATAAGTATAAAGCTGCACAACATGATGGCTTATGAAGCAGAGGTCCTTAAAGCCTTAGAAGGTAAAGTAGAGGGAAAGATAGAAAATCAGTATGCAGACTTTGCTATCAAATCTCGACATGATAATTTTCAGCCAGTAGTAGATGACCCCCTCATCCACCTGATGGAAGAAGTAATGAATAAGATCATGAGGATAAAAGTTAGGGTGGAGACTTATAATGAGATTTTAAACAACAAAAAAGGTAAGTTGGAAGTGCTCAAAGCTAAGTTCCAGTCTCACAAACATGCCATCACAAAAGCCAAAATCCAAGATGGAGGAGAGGTGGATAAAATAGTACAGGCATATGAGCACATCAGAACATCGATGAAGGTCTACATCCAGGAGTATATATGTCAAGGTGACAGTGATACTAAAAGTAATGAAGATGATGACCATGATGAAGAAGAAGAAAATAAAGAGGAAGAACATGAGGAGTGAATGAAGATGCATCATCAAGGAAACATATGCATAAAGCACTCATAGATAATGAGCCATCCAGATGGTTGCCAACTGGCAACCTGTGACACGACAAAGAGTTGACTGAGTCAAAGAGTTATTATCAACCATTGATCTTAATTGAAAAATCTTTACCATTGGTCATTTGTAACTTCCTCCTCACCTTAGTCTATAAAAGGTGCAGGGGAGCAATACTTTGGACATTCGAGACTTAATTGAAATTTGATTGCTGAAATATCGGGACTTATTTCAAAGTTGTTGTAAATGTACATGTTATGCATACTAAATGAAAGAGAATCATATTTGATTACAAATCATCATAAATCTTGAGTAATCTGTGTTTGAATTCTGGATACATGCACTGATCAGCTGCGTCCCTTGCAGTGCTTTTCAATCTGCATGTATTGTTTTCATTCCTAATCCCTTTGAAATTAGCATCATCATATCTAGCTGTGTAACATCTTGGTGACCTATGGTTTGATTTCTGCTCTTCATGAATGTATCTTGTATGTATGTGGTTCAATGGCTAAAGATCCACTAAAGTAGAAGCATTCTTTTAAATTTATTTCAATTTCATAACTGATCATCACCATAATTGCAAATAACAAGAATCAAAAGTAAATAATAAGAAATATGTTGATATCCCATAGATAATTGAAAAATATAGAGCATATTTAGAGCAAAATACATGCAAATTCATACAAACATTATGCAAATACATGCAAATATCCACTTATAGACACATGATTTGAATAAATATATATAGTGTAGAAGAAAGAATAAGTTCATGATGATCAATGATCAGTAGAATTGATCAAACTTGCAAATATATCAGCTATCTTTGGAAATAGAGTAGAGTTAACCTATCTATGGAGTAAATTTACAGGAAACAGTGCCATGCTGGTCATCTAGACAAATGTAAGACCCCTTGAAATGGAAAATAACATGTCACATCAACCTTTGAGTAACGTCAGATGATCATGACCTGATCAACAGAGACTTGGAGTCATCAACTTATCCCAAGTTGATCATACTTTAGAAGATAATAAAGGTTTTTTGTGCAAATTTTCATGCATGTTGTTATGACTAACAATCATCATCAACATAAATTGGCGCTAGAAGGAGGGCCTTCATCAGTAGATTTGTCTGATTTGATGACGCAGATAGAAAGGTAATACTCATGTAGCTCTATATTTCAAGTCATATGCAAAGATTTGTTGTTTTAAGTCCGTGCATGCTTGTCCATTGCAAAGTTTTCAAAATTGATCATAAATATTTCAAGCTTTGTTGTTGATCATTCTAATATTTCAAAGATAAGCCCTATTTCCAGTCCTTTTGTTGAAGCTTTGAGGTAGTTTGCTTAAGAGACCTGATATCCAATTGCTCATGTTCCAAAGCCTCAAAATCACCTCATATTTGCATCATTTCTGCCAATATTGTGTAAATATCCAATTAGTTTTAGATTCTAATCATAAATACAACTTTTTCTAGAGTATTTTAGCTGATCTTTACAGCAAACAAGCCAATTTTCTTTAAATTCAATAAATCCTGGCTCTCAGTCCAAATACCAGGTCTAGATCTAGTGGACTCTTTGGAGAATTGCCTATCCAGGGATTTAGACCTAGAATAGTAGATATTCACTATTCTCCTGGTTCTAGTACATCATGAGCTTCACCAAAATGTACTCCTATAACTCCTATTGGGTTGCAAACACCTATAGGATGACCTGTCACACCTCAAGTCCAACCTCCACCAGTCACAATGTCATTCTTTACTGCAGAGTCACCTCTGACTTTCACTGCACATCATCCTTTACCTAAAAATCTTGATAAGATTTGTCCTAAATATCATCCATATCATGATGCTGATGATCACATTAGAACATTCAAGGAAGCCTATTCTAGGGCTAGAATTGAACATCAGGATGTGGTATGCAGGTTATTTCCATTTTCCTTAGGGGAAGAGGCATATAACTAGTAAAGCAGTCTTGGTCAAGGTTCAGTCAATTCATGGGCTGCCTTGGAGAAAGCCTTTGAGGATAGAATTAAAATACCTATAGATCCTTCAATGAATTATCATCTATTTTCCACAATCAAGAGATTTGAAGGAGAACCTATTGCTAATTTCAATGCAAGATTCCAAAAGATGCTCTCAAAGCTAGTTGCTCCCTATACTGTAATAGATGAAGTTGCAAGGAGTATATATTACTCAGCCTTAGATCCCTTGAATTCTATGTTTATCAGGAGGACACATCCTGGTAGCACAACCTTGACAGGAACTTTTGAAGAAGATATCAAAGTCAGTCAACAGTTGATTCCTGCTCTAACACCTAATATTGCATTTCCTACACTCCCTGCTTATCCCACATATCTTGCTCCACAATAGACTAATGGAGTCATGATACCTCCAGCTATAATGCCAAGTCCTTTGTAGATACCTCCACTAAGTATCATGCCACCTCCAAATGGAAATGGTCAAATGTTACAACATCTGGGACATACACAGGTGCCTCAGGTTGTGGAACATTCCAATAACAATAACAATGGATCTTCCTTCTTTAAACCTCAAACAGAGAATGTAGTAGCCAAAGTTCAAGAAGAAAAGGAAGAAATTAAAGAGATATCAGCACAACTGAGGAAACTCACCACTGAGATCACTCATTTGAGGAGTCAGAATTTCTATTCCCAACCAAATCAAAATAGAGGATATGCCAATGATAGACCTAATTATCCTGATAGGGTATATAATAACAGTTACAACAACAACAATGGTAACAATAATCCCCCTAGACAGCCTAGAGTGTGGAACACTAGGCCAAACAATGGTTCTTTTCCATCACCCTTAGACAATCAGCCTCCTAGTGAACCTAAGAAGACCACTAGAGTGAACTTGGTAGAAGCAACTCTTACAAACTGGTGCAGGATACATAATGCCAATGCTCATACAGAGCTAGACTGTCCTTAGTTTAGGATTGCTGCAAGTATATTCCAAACTGAAGTATCCAACACTGTAGGTAATCCATGTTGTGTTGAAGGAAATGAAATTGTCCCTTGTGGATATGATTCAGCTTTAGTGCTAGAAAGATTCATCAATCATCCTCATCAGCAGGCAATGTCACCTCATCAGAATTACACCTTAATATGTGAAGAGTCAGCCATGGCTTTTGAAACCAATTATGTTTTTCCATTTGAAGATGAAAATGAGCCATCAGTTGAACATGAAGAAGTACATGCTTATCAACAACAGTATCAAGGTAGACATAATTACAACCTAAGGAATAATTCCAACTGACCTGTTGGTCCTTTGACTAGATCCTTGCCTCCAAATAATTTCAACACTCCTCCTGATCCAAAGGCAAGCAATAACCCTAGATTTCCTAAAGTTAATGCTCAATACTTAGCACCACATAATATAGTATCAAAAACTAGTAATTTGCCTCCTGAGTCTGATAAATTGGTCACATACTTAGCAGATGAAATGAAAAAGATCAAAATTAGTCTATCACTATCAGAACTACTCAAAACCCCAGCTATCAAAAAAGCCTTCATGAAATCCTTAGATGATCCTACTCCAAAAGAGGATAATCATACCTCAGGTCAGACTAGGAATAAAGATCATGCCATCAGGGATGTTAATGTTAAACACAAAGCTCCAGCCACTGATCAAGCTACAGAGATTTCACACATGACTCTTTACAGAGATAAAACTAAGTCACCTCCTTTTCTCCTTACCATAAGGATGTTTAGTAAGAACTTGCATAATTGCTTAGTAGATTTAGGAGCATCTACCAATGTAATGCCCCTGTCCATATGCAATACCTTAGGGTTGCATCTTGCTAGGTCACTGAAGAAAGTAACATAGTTAGATAAAATAGAAGTGAGTGTAGTAGGAGAACTAACTCACATCCATATGCAGTTAGCATCAGACCCAAGAATCCAATACTACATTGATATTCAGGTAGTAGATATACCTGATACCTATGGGAGGCTGCTCAGCAAAGATTGGTCAAAACACTCAATGGATACATGTCCACTGATTTTAGTTACATGTGGTTACCCTAGAAAGGGATACCTAATCAAATAAAGATAGATGTTGAGCCTCACATGAAACATATGATCATTGAATACAATAAAACCAATGAGATCATATATGTGGATGTTGAACCCAGAGTTTACTCCATTAGACCCCAAACTGTCAAAATAGAATAGATCCTAATGTATGATGTTCGTGTTTATGATGATAATCTCCAGGATGACATGATAATTTTAGAGTCTAATTGTAGCCTTGAAAATGAGATAGAAGTAGACCACTTCAAGAATTTTGAGATACACTTGTCCAAAGAAATGCAATGTTGTCAATTGTTAAAAGTGCATGTTCATGATGTTCTAATTAAAGAATGGTGTAGGTTACATGATGAGGCGCATGCTGAGAAGAACTATGATTCTTGTTTAGACATGATGGAATTGGAACAAGCATGCAGTGAGGCATCATCATCATCATCATCATCTAGGGTAGGTTCTGCAGATAGTGATAATGATACTAATTGTTGTTTGTCATCTATAGGAACAGAAGAAAGCACATGTTATGATGAAATTTCTATCCAGATAATAGAAGAGATATTGGTATGTAGCGAGAGTAATCCTAAGAGTAACAAGAAAATCACCCCAGGAAGCGATTGCTTGGTTGAATCAGATTATGAACTATCTGATGAAGATAGAGGCAGTAATTTGTCGAAGTTTGAAGAATTTTTGTCAAAGCAGATCTAGAAGATGGTACAGCAACAAAGATCTCCACATGATGCCTTAATTGAGGGATGGTGTAGGTTACATGAAGCACCACATTCAGAAACCACTTGTTCATTATGTGTTCATATTCTGAAGAAGTAGATTTTTCCTTGTTCAAATGATCCTCCTTCTGATGGTAAAGAAGAAAAAGGAATATCAGCTTCACATCAGCTAGATAAGGTGAAGTTTGAGAAAATTAAAATACCGAAATTGAAATGGATATCAAATGGTACAGCTGCCAGAGCTAAAAAGAAAAGAGAAGGCCCAGACAAGCCTTTAACTAAAGATAAGCCATGGATCCTCAGGTTTGATGGATCTAAATCAAAACAAGGGGCTGGAGTAGGAATAGATCTCATTGATCCAACTGGTAAATCCTACTTAGCAGCATATAGATTACAATTCCCATGTACAAATAATGTGATAGAGTATGAAGCCTTGATTCATGGGATATTATTTGCACTCAAAAAGAAAGTAAAGATTATGCATGTCTATAGAGACTCAGAATTTGTAGTAAGACAAGTAAGAGGTATATATTCTTGCAATTACAAGAAGTTGTCTAATTACAGACATAGGGTATGGGATCTGATAGAAGATTTTGATGCATTTAACATCACCCATGTGCCTAGAGAAGAAAATCATAAGGCAGATCCCTTGGCTCAAGCCACAAGTACATTGGAACCATTGTCCATATCTGGTTTGAAGAGATTTTCAGTTGAATTAGTATCGGTACCCTCTATACCAAACAATGTAGTCAACCTTCAAGTGTTTGATGATGACCAGCACATTTTAGACTTCATCTCCAATAGAGATGTCTTTGATGCACAAATCATAGATGAAAGGAATGTGGAAGACCATATCTGGGAAGAAGAAGAGATCCTAGAGTTGCCCAGTAACAAGATTCCTAAGGGAATGATAGAATTGGAAAGAGCATTTGATTTAGACAACATGCTGAAATAGAAAGATCTCCCTAAAGTAGATAGATGAGAGTATTCACAAGTTAACATAGGACATAATGATGAAAAAAGGATTGTCCTGATTGGAAAAGTGTGTACAGAAGAAGAGTTGGAGGGAATAATGCAAGCACTTAAAGATTACATCCATGTTATTGCCTGGACATATGATGAATTGAAAACTTATGATACATCAATCATCACTCATACTATACCTTTAAAGCCAGATGTCAAGCCTTTTAGATAGAAATAGAGACCTGTTAATGCTTTGTTGGAGCCCATCATTTTTTAAGAAGTTAAGAAATTGCTTAATGCTAGGATCATATTTCCTATGAGACATTCCACATGGGTGGCTAACTTGGTCCCAGTAAGGAAGACGAATGGTGACATTAGATTGTGTGTGGACTTTAGAAACTTAAATAGAGCTTCTAAAAAGGATAACTATCCTTTGCCTTCTCTAGATGAGGTCTTGCAGATTGTAAATGGTGTAAAGATGATGCCATTTTTGGATGGTTTTTCAGGTTACAACTAGGTGATCGTAGACAAGATAGATAGATTGAAGACTGCATTCACCACTAAGTGGGGAATATTTGCCTACAGGCACATGCCTTTTGGATTGATAAATGCTGGAGCAACATTTCAGCGAGCAATGGATATAGTCTTTAGAGGCCTAATTGGTAAATGTATAGCCATATACATGGATGACCTGATAGTTTTCTCTAAAGACAGAGGGAATCATGTGGAAGACCTCAAGAAGGTATTAAATAAATGTGAACATTATGGAATATCCCTAAACCCTAAGAAATGCATATTTGGGGTAACTACAGGGAAGTTATTAGGTCACCTGATAACAGAGAATGGGATCATCATCGATCCTAATAGAGTAGAATCAATCATGAAGATACAGCTTCTCGGAAGTAAGAAGGAACTCAAATCTTACTTTGGTAAGATTAACTTTGTTAGAAAGTTCATTACTAGTTTTGCATAGATTGTTAGACCATTGAATGCAATGCTCAAGAAGAATGCCAAAATTGAGTGGACACCTAAAGTTAGAGCAGCTTTTGAAGATATCAAGAAAGCCATATCTAATGCTCCTATTCTAATTAGTCTAGATTATACCAAAGATTTTTATATATACTCATTTGCTTTAGAGCATACATCTATAGTAGTATTAACACAAAGAAATGAGGCTAGAGAAGAAAAGCCTATAACCTTCATGAGTTGTCCTTTCACAGATGCAAAACTCAGATACATGGATGTTGAAAGACAAGCACTTGCTCTAGTCCAAGCAGTCAAGAAGTTTAGACATTACATTTTGAGAAGTAAAGTGATCATTGTAGTACCAGATGCAGCAGTAAAGATGCTTTTAATGCAAAGTGAACTAGGTGAGAAGAGAGCCAAATGGATAACTATCCTCCAAGAGTATGATATGGACATAACACTTATGAAATTAGTGAGAGGACAAGCATTGAGTCAGATGACATCTGAAATTCATCCTAACATCATGAGCCAGTAGTATGTCATAAATACAAAAGAAAATGGAGAGTGGTACTCAGACATCAGGCATATCTTGATTACTAGAAGATGCCCTTCAAGATTGCAGGCCTCATAGAGGAGAGCCTTAAAAATAAGATCACAAAAATACATGATAAAAGGAGGAATCCTTTTCAAGAAGAACTATGAGGGAATATACCTAAGATGCCTAGAGAGGTAAGAAGTAGACAAAGTGTTGATAGAATTACATGACAAGTTTGGAACTACACATGGATCATACTTAGATACCACTCATGCTATCCTTAGAGTAGGGTATTACTAGCCCACTATTTTTAAAGATACTACTAAACACATCAAATGTTGTCATATGTGTCAGGTTGCTACAAATAGATAAAAATATAATGCTCAGCCCTTGTAGCTAGTGATGGAGATGTGCTCATTTGCTCAATGGGGAATGGACTTCATAGGACCTATCAACAGTCCATCATCTTCAAGCCACAGGTATGTGTTGACTATTACCGATTACTGTACCAGGTGGACTAAAGCAGTTAGTAGTAAGACATGCAATGTTGAGGATGTAATCAAGTTCTTGGAAAGAAACATAGTAACCGGGTATGGAGTTCCTTATGCTTTAGTATGTGATAATGGGTCTGCCTTTGCATCAATAAGATTATCAGGCTAGGCTTTTGACCATGGAATCATCTTGAAGTTTTCTTCAAATTACTATCCTCAAGGGAATGGATTGGCATAATCCACAAACAATAATTTATTGAACATCATAAAGAAATTGATAGAAAAGAACCCAAGGGAGTGGAATACCCTATTAAAGTATGCCTTGTGGGTAGATAGAACCAAGATGAAGGTTGAATTAGGAAATTCTCCTTTTCACCTAGTTTATGGGGTGGATCCCATCCTCCCTATTAACCTAAAGATCCCCACATTGCAGTTTGCACAAGAGTATCTAGGCATAGATAACAAACAAGAAGTTAGGTTACTTCAATTGATGCACCTAGAAGAAAAAAGGAATAAAGAAATTGATCAATTTGCTAAACATCAGGCTGTTGTCAAGCATTGGTTTGACAAAAGAGCCAGAGTTAAGGCTTTTAGAATTTCAAATTTAGTCTTTATGTGGGACAAAGCACATGAAAGGAAAGGAGATCATGGTAAATTTGATAAACTTTGGATAGGTCCCTTTCAAGTTTTAGAAATCTTAGGAGACAACACCTATAGGATTAAGACTTTAACTGGTGAGGATGTCCCATTATCAGTTAATGGACAGTTCCTCCAACATTACTTTCAAGCCTGAAACAGTGTCATGTAAGTCATGTGTATCATAGTGTGCATATTTGTATAGTTGTTTGTACAATTTTGTTTTGCTTGTTTGTTTGCTTGTTGAGTTCTATTTTGGTTAGTCAAGATGATGCAACTCATCACCCAAAGAAAACAACCAAATTTTTAAGATTCAAGTGATGAGAACAAATTCCTACATAGGTTATGACTCATTTTGAGAAGTATCAGTGATTAGGTCTGTGGTATCTTTTTCATCAGGGTGCCTTTTCTCAACCAAAGTGATTTTTCACAATGACTCACCTAACAGCCTTGGGTTTGTGGAACACACAAGTATAGATGTTAAGTGAAAATTCTAAAGGGACTCCCTTGCTACCAATGCAATCTCCAACCTAAATCAGCAAGTGACCATGCCTTGCACATTAAGCTTACATGATGACATCATATGAATAGAAAGAATAAATATTGAAAATTCAAAAGGGATAAAGTTAGGCCATCTAAGTAACTCTACCGGGGGCTATAGACGCTTGCTGGAAATGGGGCTCTACCTAGGGTGATTGTATAGATAACCTTGCTGGGGCTATGGACGCCTGCTGGTAGGAAGGCTCTATCCAGGTTGGCTATGGGGGATGCTCCCAAACTATGTAGCTTAACATCAGTTACTCATGTTTTCAACTTACTTTCAAGATGAGGATAATTAATCATTTGCACACACCTGATCCTTTGCTAGCATTGTTGCCATGGTGAAAACCTTATCATTCAGAAAGATTATAATACTTATACTTAAAAAGGGTTAAAATACTATGTTAGAATGTGACTCAATCACTTGAATCATTGGAATTTGGTTATGTTCTTTGGTGGCAAGTTGTTGTGTGGTTACACAACACGCCCCATTTTGCCTTGACAAAACAGGGACCCAACTTTTCTTGCTGCTTTGGCTTGTTATTTTTCTGCTTTGGGCGGTCTGGTAAAATTAAGTCATGCATGTAACCCTAAAAGAGGGTGGATATGTCACCATGATTAGGTTAGTTGTCAAATTGAGTATTTCATATTATTGACCTCATGGTTGGAAAGTGGAAGAAATTCCAAGCAGGTTTGCCTTTTGGATCACCCCAAAATTCTCTAAGGGAAGAAAGTTATGATTAAGTCAAAGTTTGGTCAAACCTGATATTCTGAGGGCGGGGGGGTCATATTTCAAACATCAGTCATCTTATATCAGATCATCCCAATATTGTATTATCACCTGATAATCACTTGACCTGTGAAGTGCGGACATCAACTTTACGTAGTAGCTGCTATCTACCCGTCAAACGACTTCATATTTCTTGCGGGGGGGGTCATATTTTTAATATCCATCATCTTACGAATATCACCCTCTTCTCAAAATATCACCCTGTACCAATATGATGGTGACATCATCTAAGTCCAACGAACGAAGGAATCCACCCTAATGATGATGTCATCATTCTATTCTACCTCACGGAGGTATATATCTGATGCCCACCATATTCAATAACATGATGGTAACGTCATTAATACACAAAGATTAAACAAAGTCATCGATATCGTGACGTCACCCTGATCATAACATAAGGGGGTCATTTTATTTGCGGGGTCATCTTTTGAACATCCCCTGATCTTAAAATCATGACCCGATATGCACGTGGTCAACGTTGACCACATCACCCAATTCCTTTGCATTAGTTTTGCCGCTCAAAGGCAGGTGGTTATTTTACCTAGAGGGGGTCATAGTTTGAATATCACCTGATCTTTTGAAGATCACCCCCCTGTTTCCTAACATTAAATGCACTTAAATGTGGTAGATGGATTCCTACCGATTGCGAATACAAATCAAACACTTGGCATCATCCATGAATTCTCTGCAGAGGATCAATGAATTTAACTATCCCAACTTAATTTTACCCTAATTTACCCTACGAATGCATTTAAAGGTAGTTTTCCAAGGTTATTTTCATTTACCTTGCAAAAAAATGAGAAATTACAAAGTAGAGAAGTCAAACCCTCATACAACTACCTGTTAACGGACTAGATCTTTCAACATAATAGAACGGGTGATCTTCAGTATTTGCAACCCTTTTCCGTAATCACCCATCTAACCCAAGAGGAAAGCACTATTAGGTAAGTAACTAAAAACCCTCCTGTTGGCATGCTCTGCCTATTCAGGTAGGGTGTATGTTTCTTTCTTATGGTTTGAATCTATGAATGTGCATATCATGATGAAGTAAAGAATAGTAGATAGAGTATGCATGATACTGTAGAAGTACATAATGTTCTATGAATGCCTATAGACATTGTAAGGTAAGACAAATCTTGTTTGTTGCAAGAATCAATGGCGGATCTTAGAAGGAATAGGTCCAATTCAGAGTTTCTTAAGCCTATGTTTGTGCAGCTCGAGGGGGTACAATTTAAGTATGGCGTCATTGGTGACACTCACCAAGGAGATACAGACCTGGCGGCATGGTCAACAAGAATAGATCATGATAAGGATAATACCCTTCTAGATGCAGTATATGTTTCAGGAATGTGGCATGTAGCTAGCTTCCCATACGCCATGGAGACCCTAGAGTTGGTAGTTGAATGTGCCAGGAATTATAACCCTGAGACTAGGTGGGTAGAGAAGCATGGAAGAGTATATGCCAACTTTTCAATTAAGGGCATCACTTCTACTTTTAATCTGCCAGTTGGAAAGAAGGTGGTTAGTGTAGACCTATGAAAACTAGAAACACAGTACAACAACAATAAGAAGAATGCAAGGAAGAAGATGTATCAGTGGACGTCCAAGAGCAACACCTACACTACCTCAGCTAAATTACCCGTACACTTATATAAATTTGATTTTGATGATGAGTACCACTACATGATTGCCCTGCTAAGTAGGATGACAGGTAGACCTCATGCCAGAAATTTTGAAAATTAGATGTTTGGAATCATCCAGATGGTCCTATATGCAGATAACAGGCCATCATGGGCCAAGATCATTAGTGATGCACTAGATGAAGGGATGAGGAACCTGGGAGGTCAGGCATGCATGTTTTATATGACCTCATATGTGGTGTACTTGTGTCCTTACAAAGGAACTTTTGATGCATTAAATACCATGGGTAAGGCTGGAGGTGATGCAGATGATGCCCACATATGGGATCATTATCCTCAGTTACAAAGAAAGAATTACCTCCTAGATTACAAATTGGTGAATGATGCATTCTCTATGCATCTAGTCAGAACCATGGAGGAAGATAGAACCTGTTAGTGCCTGAATTGACTGGCAGTTTTTTGAGCAGTTTTCATGCAGGCACTTTCCCTAAGTATCCAAAAAATGTTCTAAGTGTTGGACCTCCTCAGCATTTTTTTAGCCGCATCATCATATTTTCCTGAGGAGGAGGTCATCATCATCATATTTTCTTCGATGGTGGTCGGCATCATCATGTTCTCCGTCGACCGGTTTCTCATCGTCATCATCATATTTTAATATCGGGTGATGTTTGGATATCATCCTGATCCTGCTAATGAGCTACAGTGCGCCCTGATTTGCTTGCGGGGGTGATTTTTCAAGTATCCGGTGATCTTCCAATTATCACCTTGCCCAAACATGATGATGATGTTGCCCCGATATTCTGAAGGGGTTATTCTTTGAGTTGTTCGACCTGACTTGTTCTTTCTTAAGGGTCGTCGTCATCATCATCATATTTCCAGTTATCACCGTGTTGCTTGCGGGGGTCATCATATTTTCTGCCTACATGATATTTCGCCGGGGTGATATTTCTATCATCGGGTGATCTTGGTTATGATCATCCTGATGATGTTGTTGAAGAGTTCTAAGTATAACCCGATATTCACTGGGGTCATCATATTTTGAATGTCAGGATGATCTTAGTCAATATCATCCTAATGATGTTGTATCACTTCATGTTCGTTGTTTTATCATCCTGATGATGCTGACGTCATTCTTATGTCAGGGTGATATCTATTTCTCTGCCTATCTGCATCATGATATTTCCGAAGGAGGGGGTGATATTTTCATTTTTGAATATCACCTGGATGTATATTTGTTCCAGCGTCATGATGATGCTGATATCAAGGAGATATCCGCCTGCCGGCTTCGTGCATTATCTAGTGGGGGGTGATCTTTTCAAGCATCATCATATTCATCTATCGCCCCGATCTTATAGTAGAGCTACAGTGCAACATGATGTTTGTGCATCAGGATGATATTTCCAAATATCCGGTTATCTTCCGAATATCATCCTGATGTCGATATGATGATGACGTCATCAAGGTCCGGGGGGGGGTCATATTTCTAACACTGATCATCTTGTGGAGATCCCCCGATATTTGCAAACATGATGATGACGTCATCCGGATATGAGGAGGTGCGCAGTGGGCAGATATGATGATGACGTCAGCAGGATATGATGATGACGTCATCAGGATGTTCATCGGCCAGACTTTTGGTATAGGCTCAGCAGGAGGATGTTCCTCCGATGGATCAGGTTGTGCCGATGAAGGTGATTATCATGCAGGTGATATTGCGATATGATGCTGACGTCAGGGTGATATTTCAAGCAACAGGATATCATGCTGCTGGAGGATGATGATGATGAGGTCTTATACTACTGTCGTCGGGAGCAAAAGCACCGACATCATATATGCTCATGACCTAGTATATAAAGTGTTAAAGAGGTTATCGCGGGGTGCATGTGGGATAATTGATATCCTGCATTTTCAAATATCATGATGATGAATCTCAATGGGAAATGGTTGCGATCGACTGTTAGATGTTTTTCCCAAGGCCGCGGGTTGGTGCGCCATTAATGGCAAAGGTTGCAGAGGTATGGGCGGATCTAGTACCCGATTGAAGGTGTACATCAGCGGACAGTGGCGCAGGGCTCGAGATATCTTCCTGTCTCCTCCCCTACCTGCTGCATTCATGTTTGGGCGCCAATCTGGTAGTGTTTGAGCGCCATTTTCCTGATACTGTGTATTTGGCGAGATTTTTGGTCAACCCTGTAGTTAATTGCTGTGGTACACTACCTGGCTGTTATAAGCAGGAAGTGTTACTCATTTGTGGTTGTTGAAAGTTGAGGATTTTTGGCTCTGTAATCCAAAACCAGCTGATCTGGTTGCTCTATACAGTCTAACTTGTGAGTTTATGTATCTCTTGTTGTACGATTTGGCATGAATCCACTGATTTCATGGTTAATCTTATATGAGTAATGCTATCTTAGCATGTGTTGTGTTAATTCTGTCTCCAGTATTGCATGTATTCTTCTTCTGAATCTGGATATTTGGGTAATGTTTAGATTCTAGAGCATAGAATTCCTATGTTGAATGTCTGATCTTTTAACTTCTGCTCAAGGGGTAGATTAAACTGTTTTCAGGTTGAACATTGGGAAGGGTATACTGTAGTAGGGATGCCATAAGTAGAGATAACTTGACACTCTTTATTGGGAGATATCTGTAAGGCAGATATCATGTGTATCCCCCTGAAATCCGGTTTTAGCTATTCATGCTGATCATTCACAGGTGTATGTCTACCGACTCCAAGCCCTGGATAGGCACCAACCTAGCTCTGTGTTGAGGTTATACACCATGTCCAGCTTTGCATCCAAAATTCATATCAAACCATTTCATACTTCCACCTGTTAGTTGTAGGAGTAGGATTAGGAACCCCCTGCATGCTCTCATACCCAACCAGACATCATGTCCAAGAATGTTGCCAGCCTTGTGATCTATCATGCAGATCTTGGTCCATACATGAGAGTATTCTGCCTGTTGTTGTCAAGTTAGATCTTTCTATCTTTGAGCTAGTCAAGGTTACATCTTAAGTTATAGGGATACCCCCCTTGGTGCGGCAGTACCAGAAGTGAAGGGGAGGCAGCTCACGCAACCTCCTGTATTTAGTTGGCTGAATCTGCCTGTGCATTAGAAGTGGCAAACCCTAATGCTGATTCAGAAGAAAAAACCAACAAATTGGTGACTCTGCTGGGGAATGGGAAGTAAAAGTACTATCTAGTCATCTCCAGTAATATATCTGTGACCCATCTGAGTCACCAACAAATTGGCGACTCTGCTGGGGAGAAAATTGATGAAAAAGTGTTATATCTTGTGGCCTATCTGAGTCAGTAACAAAATGATGCTCTGCTGGTGGAATGAACCTGGAAAAGTAGCTTTCAGCTATTGAAAATTTTGTCCTCTCTGGAGAGGTGGCGACTCTGCAAGAAAAATCCAAATGCACATGAAGGATGGATGTATGTGATGTGACAAAATGTGTTGTTCATTTTTCTGCATCTGTATGAGAAAAGGTACCTTGTCACTTCCCCTTTATTTGCTGTTTTACTGCATAGGTTAGATGCCAGGGGAAGCCTTAGGTCTTAGACAGGCAAATGATGTCTAAGAGTAAGATTTTTATGAATCCAAGTATGAATTATCCCATACTCAGTGGTGAAATGTTGGATAAAGGAATAGAAGAGATAAGAAATAGGTTGATATTCTTAGAGGCTGAGCAGGCCCAGTTAAAAAGCAGTAACCCTGTTGTGTCTGCCAGTCAGAAGGCTAAACCTCCTGTCAGCCCTTTTGATCCTTTGTATGACCAACTGGATTTGTCATGGGTGGATTATAAAGTAGAAACTATGCCTGCTAGGATATATTGTCAGATGCCTAGATTTAGTGGTCACAATGTGTGTGATGGGAATGCACATATCCAAATTTTTCACAGTTTCATGGGAAAATATTCATTCAGAGATGAGGATATGTGGATGAGGTTTTTTGTTAGGTCCTTTGATGCAAAAGCAAAAGACTGGTATTTGAGCTTTCCAAAGAAATCCTTTGCCTGTTGGGATGAGCTTGCTGACTGTTTCAAGGAAGAGTTTGCGAAAGAACCAGCTGATCTTGTTGCAGAATTGATGAGAATCAGAAAACAAGATGAAGAGCCATATGTTGATTTCAGTCATAGGTTTGCAATAGCCCTTTCACAGATCCCAGAAGTCTTCAGACCTGATATTTCAGCCTGTGTTGGCATATTCTTTGAAGCTTTTGAGGAGGGCTTTAGTGCAATACTGAGGGATTTCAAGGTGACAAGTATGCAGATGGCATACAAGTTCATAGAAAAGATAGAAAAAATCAGAAATGTGTACCTGCTGAAACCCCTGTCCCCAGGCCTTGGTGTGAGAAATGGTTATGAAGCTGCAAATGACCAAATGACTATGGCATCATGTGCATATAAAAATGAAAATAAAAGCATAGAGGTTGAGACTGCTGTGTTTGAACATAATGCTAACAATACTGCTCAACTGGATTGTTCACCAGTTGAGGATGCCAGTGAAAGGACTAATGAGGATTCCCATTGCAATGATGGGGCAGCTGACCATGAAAACAATAACGAGGTTGTGGACAACAATGAGCAATTTTTGGAATGGACCTGTGGAGACAATTGTGAGTATTGTACTCAAGACAGAGAAGATATAAGCAAATAGAGAAGCAGTCCTATGTGTGACCCATTGCCTACCTTTCAAACACATGGAGATCATGAAGAGCAGTCAGAAATTGAAATAAGTGCTAGTTCAGAGCATGATTGTTTTTCATTTGATGGCTGTTTTGCTTATGACACACAGGCTGATACTCCTCCACAGAGGGAATCCATTGGTGATGAAGATGCATGCTCTGCTGCCCATGAACAAATGGCATACTATGATGAAACTGATGCACCTGGGTCACCCATTTATGACACATATGATGATGAGGATCTGTCTGAGTATGGTGAGGATCTAGACATTATTTTTGGCTTGGATTCTGTTTCTCATCCTGATGAAAGAGGAAACAACATACATCTGGTAAGTGACTGTGAAAATGTGCCTGATCTGAAAGAGATGCCAAAGCCTGATCTTTTCCAGCCTGGTGTACCAGATGGTTGTGTACATGATGTACACAATTGTGTTTTTGAAAGCTTTTCTTTTGATGTGCCAGCATATAATACAATGAGCCCTGATCTTCCTAGCTGTGTGGTAGACTTTGAGTGTTTCCTATTTTCAGTCCAGCTAGGAGATCATGTTGCAATGCATGATGATGATATAGATGATAAGTGTTATATGCCATATGAATATGCATTGCTTGATATATTCTGCACCCACATGTCACATGATGCTGAAGGTTATCTGCACAGGGGTGATAATGACAAGCCAAATCAAAGGGTTGAATATGCAGATGACAAGATTTGTTTGTGGGTGGATCTTTGTAGTATCTCCAAGCTTGACCTAGTGCATGCAGATGAAAACAAGATATTTGACAAAGGGAGATACATGCTTTTCTTTTCTTGGTGGCCTTAGGCCATCAAGTGTGTTTGGTGATGCAGGTCAGTGCAGTATTTGACTCTGTGCCCAATGGATAGGGACTGGTCTGCATCCCAGAGTTCTGGGGTTCTCACTGCAGTCTTGCACCTGCACGTCCCCAGACAGAGCCAGTGTTAGTGCCTGAATTGACTGGCAGTTTTTTGAGCAGTTTTCATGCAGGCACTTTCCCTAAGTATCCAAAAAATGTTCTAAGTGTTGGACCTCCTCAGCATTTTTTTAGCCGCATCATCATATTTTCCTGAGGAGGAGGTCATCATCATCATATTTTCTTCGATGGTGGTCGGCATCATCATGTTCTCCGTCGACCGGTTTCTCATCGTCATCATCATATTTTAATATCGGGTGATGTTTGGATATCATCCTGATCCTGCTAATGAGCTACAGTGCGCCCTGATTTACTTGCGGGGGTGATTTTTCAAGTATCCAGTGATCTTCCAATTATCACCTTGCCCAAACATGATGATGATGTTGCCCCGATATTCTGAAGGGGTTATTCTTTGAGTTGTTCGACCTGACTTGTTCTTTCTTAAGGGTCGTCGTCATCATCATCATATTTCTAGTTATCACCGTGTTGCTTGCGGGGGTCATCATATTTTCTACCTGCATGATATTTCGCCGGGGTGATATTTCTATCATCGGGTGATCTTGGTTATGATCATCCTGATGATGTTGTTGAAGAGTTCTAAGTATAACCCGATATTCACTGGGGTCATCATATTTTGAATGTTAGGATGATCTTAGTCAATATCATCCTAATGATGTTGTATCACTTCATGTTCGTTGTTTTATCATCCTGATGATGCTGACGTCATTCTTATGTCAGGGTGATATCTATTTCTCTGCCTATCTGCATCATGATATTTCCGAAGGAGGGGGTGATATTTTCATTTTTGAATATCACCCGGATGTATATTTGTTCCAGCGTCATGATGATGCTGATATCAAGGAGATATCCGCCTGCCGGCTTCGTGCATTATCTAGTGGGGGGTGATCTTTTCAAGCATCATCATATTCATCTATCGCCCCGATCTTATAGTGGAGCTACAGTGCAACATGATGTTTGTGCATCAGGATGATATTTCCAAATATCCGGTTATCTTCCGAATATCATCCTGATGTCGATATGATGATGACGTCATCAAGGTCCGGGGGGGGTCATATTTCTAACACTGATCATCTTGTGGAGATCCCCCGATATTTGCAAACATGATGATGACGTCATCCGGATATGAGGAGGTGCGCAGTGGGCAGATATGATGATGACGTCAGCAGGATATGATGATGACGTCATCAGGATGTTCATCGGCCAGACTTTTGGTATAGGCTCAGCAGGAGGATGTTCCTCCGATGGATCAAGTTGTGCCGATGAAGGTGATTATCATGCAGGTGATATTGCGATATGATGCTGACGTCAGGGTGATATTTCAAGCAACAGGATATCATGCTGCTGGAGGATGATGATGATGAGGTCTTATACTAGTGTTGTTGGGAGCAAAAGCACTGACATCATATATGCTCATGACCTAGTATATAAAGTGTTAAAGAGGTTATCGCGGGGTGCATGTGGGATAATTGATATCCTGCATTTTCAAATATCATGATGATGAATCTCGGCGGGAAATGGTTGCGATCGACTGTTAGATGTTTTTCCCAAGGCCGCGGGTTGGTGCGCCATTAATGGCAAAGGTTGCAGAGGTATGGGCGGATCTGGTACCAGATTGAAGGTGTACGTCAGCGGACAGTGGCGCAGGGCTCGAGATATCTTCTTGTCTCCTCCCCTACCTGCTGCATTCATGTTTGGGCGCCAATCTGGTAGTGTTTGAGCGCCATTTTCCTGATACTGTGTATCTGGCGGGATTTTTGGTCAACCCTGTAGTTAATTGCTGTGGTACACTACCTGGCTGTTATAAGCAGGAAGTGTTACTCATTTGTGGTTGTTGAAAGTTGAGGATTTTTGGCTCTGTAATCCAAAACCAGCTGATCTGGTTGCTCTGTACAGTCTAACTTGTGAGTTTATGTATCTCCTGTTGTACGATTTGGCATGAATCCACTGATTTCATGGTTAATCTTATATGAGTAATGCTATCTTAGCATGTGTTGTGTTAATTTTGTCTCCAGTATTGCATGTATTCTTCTTCTGAATCTGGATATTTGGGTAATGTTTAGATTCTAGAGCATAGAATTCCTATGTTGAATGTCTGATCTTTTAACTTCTGCTCAAGGGGTAGATTAAACTGTTTTCAGGTTGAACATTGGGAAGGGTATACTACAGTAGGGATGCCATAAGTAGAGATAACTTGACACTCTTTATTGGGAGATATCTGTAAGGCAAATATCATGTGTATCCCCCTGAAATCTGGTTTAGCTATTCATGCTGATCATTCACAGGTGTATGTCTACCAACTCCAAGCCCTGGATAGGCACCAGCCTAGCTCTGTGTTGAGGTTATACACCATGTCCAGCTTTGCATCCAAAATTCATATCAAACCATTTCATACTTCCACCTGTTAGTTGTAGGAGTAGGATTAGGAACCCCTTGCATGCTCTCATACCCAACCAGACATCATGTCCAAGAATGTTGCCAGCCTTGTGATCTATCATGCAGATCTTGGTCCATACATGAGAGTATTCTGCCTGTTGTTGTCAAGTTAGATCTTTCTATCTTTGAGCTAGTCAAGGTTACATCTTAAGTTATAGGGATACCCCCCTTGGTGCGGCAAAACCAGAAGTGAAGGGGAGGCAGCGCACGCAACCTCCTGTATTTAGTTGGCTGAATCTGCCTGTGCATTAGAAGTGGCAAACCCTAATGCTGATTCAGAAGAAAAAACCAACAGAACCAAGAGACTGAGCATGGAGGCTCAAGAAGTTGTATACAAACACAGCACTTGGTTCATCCAATTTGCCACCTTTTCATACATAAGGGTAGAAGGATTTGAAGGACACCCCTTTATGCTACCAAGATACCCTACTGATGGGGTTGTCCTAATGGAGTTCCTCAGACAAGTGTCTACCATAGTTAAAGCATACAAGGAACAAAAGAAGATACCTTTGGTATTATTTCTAGTATCTATGGGCTGGTATATGTGCTCAGACTCAGAGAGCATAAAGCATGTCATGGGGGGTCTGAAACTGATGTATTTGTAGCCATTTCCCTTGGATAGATCTTATGACCCCTATGGCAAGATGCATAAAATAGTAGGGAAACCTATACATCAGAAGCATCTGGAGGATTTCTGGACTGATTGTGAGGATGAAGTTGAGGTGAGGAGAAGAAAGTACTAAAGACTCACCCTGAACCAGATAAAAACATTTGATTGCATCCTGGTGCCAGCACAGCTGAGGAAGGATAATGGGAAAATCATGTCTAATGAATATGAAGACAAGAAGGTGTACAACGACATCATATCAACCCTTGATCTTACACAGCCAGAGGATATATCTTTGGATTAGTTTACAGGTGGGGTGATATAGTTAACCCAAGCTTGGGTGGCTGAAGAGATAAATAGACTAAAGAAAAGGGGTGTAGCCCTTACATTGGATGCTAAAATGAAAAGGCAAGAAATATCAGATGAGGAGTATGATGACTTCCTCAATGAGAAGAGAAAAACCAATGGAGAGAGGTTACCTACATAGAAATAGAGGAAAGGACCCCTAGAGGTAAGAAAACTGAAGATGAACCTAAGGAGGTGATAATTGAAAGGATTGCCACACCGGCTACAGATGCATCAACATCAGCTTAGGCATATGCCTCATCTGCACAGGCTCTAGGTGAAAAGCCAAAGACAAAGAGGATTTTGAGGGCAACTGTTGAAACTACTGAGGTGCAAGAAGAGGGCTAGACCTCACGACATGAAGTGGAGGAGGGCACCCTGTTTGAAGAAGTGCAGATAAACAAAGAACTTGTAGGTGATGACCTGATGATGGTCAGTAGGAAGAGGAGGGCGATGCCACTAACATCATCACCCAAGAAGAAAAGAACATCCATGCCGGGTGATATCAAGGCCGACCCTATTGTATTAAGAGGAGCTGGTGGTGAAGTGTTTAGGAAGGATCTATAGCATGATATCCCGCTTCCCACCATAATACAGTTCAAGACTGAGAGGGCAGAGGAACAAACAAAAGAAGCACTCAAAGCAGGTCAGGGTGTTCCTTTCTCCTTGGAGGACACCATAGACTTATCAGATGATGAGGTAGTACAAAATGTAGCCTCTCAAAGAATGGAGACTCTCACCTCCAGTACCTGCATGACTCCACATGGAACCCCATTAGCACAAATGGTAGTATTGGAGGAGGTAAAACAAATAGAAGAATTAAAAGAAAGTAGTCCAGAGAGGGCAGCCCAACATATAGCGCTTGATAAGTTAGGTGATCAGGTGACTAGCCATATAGTTATAGATTTAACATATAGGGATGATGGGAGCCCTAAGGACAAAGTAGGTGTACTTGATGAAGCAGAGAAAATTGAAGTGGCCAGGCAGGTGGAAAAAGAAAGCACTACTCCTGATATGGGTCAGCAACAGCATGAGGTACCCACAGAGCCAAGAATAGTAGAGGTTCAACAAAAGAGTGGAGGTGTTAAAGATATATCAGGTGCTACTGCCACTCAGACTTAGGGAGATCCAGGGGATGCCATAGAAGCTAAAGATATATCAGGTCATGAGGACCTTAAGCCATAGGATGTTGGTGCATTAGGTGTAGAATAATAATTGACCCAAGATCAGGGTGATGCACAAGGCCAACACACATAGACATCCACGGATGTCAATATACCTTAGGATGAGGAAAGTAATAAGGAAGATGAAAGTTAGAAGGAGCAAATACAAGACTACGCACAGGATCATCATGTGGACATTCCACAAGATCCTCCTCTATAGAAAGAAGCCCCTCAACAAGAAGAAATACAACAAGATTCCCCTCATGAGGAACTCCATGAGGAAGAAACTAATAAATTGCCTTTTCCACCTAGAATAGAAGCTGATACTGGACAACATGGGAGACATGATGTTAGCAAAGAACATCAAGGATCTAGAGAGGATGTGCCTCAATGACTGGAGCGAGAAATAGGTATGGAACAAGGGTGTGAAATTTAGGAATTTGATGTTTCCACCTTGTTTGCAGAAACAATGATGAAGCCAAAGAGGAAGGTGAGATTGACATCAACCATAAAAAGAGATCCTGCTATAGGCAGAAGGATTGCATAGGTAGCACTTCCCACAATCAAAAAAGAGAAGGGCAAGATCACCCTTGAAGAGTTCCAAATCACATCTATTGATTTGGGTTTTGCTAATGAAGACCAAGAAGGTCAGGAGGGGAAGGACATTATTGATTCTTTGACCCAAAGGGTAAAGAAAGAGAGAGAAAAATGAAAAGCATAAGAAGCACATTGCTCAACTGAATTCATACATAAAAGGGTTAATTAACCCTAATAATACACCAGTTGATCCGGTAGTCCCATTGACTGTCATATCCCAAGAGGAGGTCACCAAGTTGGACCTCATGAAGCATGAGGCCATGATCATGGAAAAATGGATGTTGTCAGCCCTCATAGTAGTTGAGGATGTTTTGAGAACCTCCCTACAAAGATGGAATTCTTTAAGCAGTTTGAAAAGAAAGGTAGATAAGATGCAAAATGAAACAAGGAAATGGTCATTCCAATTGGAAAAGGACCTAACTACTTTAAGTGAAATGAAGAGGATTGATCCTCAAGTTTTGATAAACAATCAAGTGTTGAATAATAATACTACCCTGCTGGAAGATATATGGTATGAAGATATCGGGTTTGAATGTGATATCTTGAAGAAATGCAGTGGCAAGCTTAGGGATATAAGTATAAAGCTGCACAACATGATGGCTTACGAAGCAGAGGTCCTTGAAGCCTTAGAAGGTAAAGTAGGGAGAAAGATAGAATATCAGGATATAGACTTTGCTATCAAAGCTCTGCATGATAATTTTGAGCCAGTAGCAGATGAACCCCTCACCCACTTGATGGAAGAAGTAATGAATAAGATCATGAGGATAAAAGTCAGGGTGGAGACTTATAATGAGACTTTAAACAACAGAAAAGGTAAGTTGGAAGCGCTCAAAGCTAAGTTCCAGTCTCACAAACATGCCATCACAAAAGCCAAAATCCAAGATGGAGGAGAGGTGGATAAAATAGTGCAGGTATATGAGTACATCAGGACATCGATGAAGGTCTACATCCAGGAGGATATATGTCAAGGTGACAGTGATACTGAAAGTAATGAAGATGATGACCATGATGAAGAAGAAGAAACTAAAGAGGAAGAACCTAAGGAGTGAATGAAGATGCATCACCAAGGGAACATATGCATAAAGCACTCATAGATAATGAGCCATCCAGATGGTTTCCAGCTGGCAAGCTGTGCCACGAGGAAGAGTTGATTGAGTCAAAGAGTTATTATCAACTATTGATCTTAATTGACAAATCTTGACCATTGGTCATTTGTAACTACCTCCTCACCTTAGTCTATAAAAGGTGCAGGGGAGCAATACTTTGGACATTCAAAACTTAATTGAAATTTGATTGCTGAAATATGAGGACTTATTTCAAAGTTGTTGTAAATGTACATGTTATGCATATTGAATGAAAGAGAAGCATATTTGATTACAAATCATCATAAATCTTGAGTAATCTATGTTTGATTTCTAGATACATGCACTGATCAGCTGTGTCCCTTGGAGTGCTTTTCAATCTGCATGTGTTGTTTTCATTCCTAATCCCTTTGAAGTTAGCATCATCCATATCTAGCTGTGGAACATCCTGGTGACCTATGGTTTGATTTCTTCTCTTCATGAATGTATCTTGTATGTATGTGGTTCAATGGCTAAAGATTCACTAAAGTAGAAGCATTATTTTAAATTTCTTTCAATTTCATAACTAATCATCACCATAATTGCAAATAACAAAGAATAAAAAGTAAATAATAAGAAATATGTTGATATCCCGTAGATAATTGAAAAATACAAAGCATATTTAGAGCAAAATACATGCAAATTCATACAAAAATCATGCAAATACATGCAAATATCCACTTATAAACACATAATTTGAATAAATATATAGTGTAGAAGAAAGAATAAGTTCATGATGATCAATGATCAGTAGAATTGATCAAACTTGCAAATATATCAGCTATCTTTGGAAATAGAGTAGAGTTAACCTATTTGTGAAGTAAAATTACAGGAAACAGTGTCATACTGGTCATCTAGACAAATGTAAGACCCCTTGAAATGGAAAATAGCATGTCACATCAACCTCTGAGTAATGTTAGACTATCATGACCTGATCAATGGAGACTTGGAGTCATCAACTTATCCCAAGTTGATCGTACTTTACAAGATAATAAAGGTTTGTTGTGGAATTTTTTATGCATCTTGTTATGACTAACAATCATCATCAACATGTAGGTAATGGCACTCCATTTGTAAATGCTATATAAAGCATGAAATGTAATGTATTCAAGTTAGCTTTTGGTCTAATAAACCATATCTCTTGCAATTGTAACCATGCCTCTTTGAGAATAGACATCTGATTTTGCCTTCTCATGAATTGTTCTTTTCTCTATGTATCTTTTTGTTTGATCTCCATCTATGAATGCATCTTTCCTCTTGGATTTCATTTAGTTTATCTTACATCTACAAGTAGTTCATGATTTGTGTATGTTGGTTTGTTGGATTGATCCAGTCTAGGTTATTTGAGTGGCATTTTTGCGAAAATATCAAAAATATAATTTTTGGTATTTTCTACATCTTAGTAAATTGCATTTTTAGAGGCCTTCATAGCAGAATTAGGGCTCAAAACTTTAACGCCAAGTAACTGAGTAGCTCAAACTAGATAATTAGGTTATCTTTCCAACGAGTCCAAGAAGCTTAAATTAAGATAAAATAACTAGGAGTTATGACCCTGCCAAGGGGAAGATCAACAATTTCCTAATTTTTTAAAGTTTTTTCAAATTTTTGCAATTAGTTTCACCTTCCAGTAGCTCTTTTTGTATTCCAAGGGTAATGTGACCCTTCATATGATATGTAAGCCTATATATTTCAAAGGTAAATGAATAAAAATTAGTTTTTTGGAGGCAATTCACAACCTTAGCAAGTTTGCCTATTTGTAGAAACTCAATTCTTCTTTGTTTATTTTATTGCATTACAATACCACAGGCTCAATGCTAGGTATTGTCCAGATCATGGATATTGTTATTTTGTACATACATGGTTTTTTTGAGGGCCTTCCCATATTCAAACCTGGTGTATCACCTCCCTTTACTTTCAGTTTTCCTCTGTCTTCCTCTTTTCATAAACAAGTGGATAGATTAGGTTTAGTCTTAGGATCACTGAATCTCATATTCAACAAAGGAACCAGCCTCTCTCTGGAGATTTGGTCTCCCTGTAGGGTTCCACACCTGGAGGTTATCTCAATGTTTCACTAGGTTGTTGGAGCCCTAAACGCCTTCAACATTGGGCACAAATCTATGTGACAACAATTCCTACACCTCCTCCAAATCAAAAGATTCAATGTTTATCATGGTAAATGCAACCGTTGGTCTTGGTTCCCTTCCATTCCACAACAATTCCACATACCTCAATTTCCTCGTCTTTCATCCACTATCCTGCATATCTCCCCCATCACCTTCTTATGGTCCATGCTTTTGTATAAGCCTTTAATCCATACTTTTATATAAACATTCCACAATCCACTATCCTTTCCTCCATAATCCACTATCTGTATACTCCATCTCACTCTCATGTATTCCCTTACCAATAGCTATGACCATAATGACATTCGACATGGTCCATGCAATGAAATCCATCTCTAATGGTACAATATCACCCTTCATGAAACTAGACACTTGAGTCCCTCTTATCCATATCAACCTACCCCATCTAAATATCCCCCATAAATTTAAAAAAAAAAAAGAAAAAAATCAAAATAGTAAAGAGAAATCCCTTCGTCCAACAATGAAAACCACCCTTGGTGGCACCTTGGATAAGTACCATGATGAAAACCTAGAAAACAAGCATCATGTGTAGGTTGATTATCTATGCGACTTACACTTGGGGGCATGTTGTCTCATGCAACCTATCATTTTCAATCCTATCTATCCCATCATACCATTTCCATACCATCCTACCATCCTTATCCATTACACCCATATACCTATCCTAGTGAATCTATTCATCCTCCTTTCCTCCTTTTGATCTTGATAAAGATACGGGGGCAAAATATTGACAAATTTTTTGGATATCTATTGATATACCATATCCTTTCCAACTAATCCAATCATCCTATTGTCATAAGCTTTGTCATATAAAATCCTAAGTATTACACCAAGAATAGGGCATGTTATTCCTATTCAACATAGTCTTTGGTGATCACATCCTAGCTCCCTTATGATACATACATCCATTCCATACACTATCATATATTCCTTTTATCCATCCCTTTATCCATCCATTTATGAAAAATCTTCATCCCATCCACTATTGCTTATCTTTTTATCCATCCCTTTCTCATGAGTCTTCCATCTTATTTACTATCGTCCACCCTTTTATCCATTCATCCAATCCCACCTCCATCCCTTGCACCTAAACTTAGTTTTCCCTTGTCATTGGTATCTAGTACAAAGGCTATCTAAATTGTCATCCAATGCCATCCCAAAACAAATATCTAAAAATCCATTACAATAAACCCAAATGCAAGTCATCCTTAATCCATACCAATCAAGTTAATCAATCTAGCCAAATTATCCAATCACATCCTTGGTCTTGATCCTAATCTTCTCATAAACTAAATCAATTAGTCATAATCATCAATCAATCATCAATGGGATATATCATTCTCTGTAATGACAACACTATCATCAATCATCATCAATCGTTGGTTTACAACTTGACAAGGGCAATACCTTGTTTGTTTTTGTATTGTTTGTGCATGCCTGCTTTCTTTCTTATGTGTCAGTCATCCAAAAAATAAAAAAATAAAAAAAATTAAAAATAGTGCCAATCATTGAGTCTGTGTCAGTGTCAGTCCACCTTGTCTAACTATGTTGTCTTTACAATTTACATAGGAAAGGCCATCATCGATTAGCCCCTAAGACATTAGGCTAGTACCTTAGGGTTCATTGAATCAAGTCTACCATCATTCATATCCCATAATAAGTTGTCCCTTGCTAAGGTTGACACCTTGATCAGACATAAACCGGTTATCTTCTACAAAGAACTGAGCTAAAAAATCTTGAAACAAGAGCCAAAACTATTCATTAAGTCTCCAATCCTAACCAACCAATTTCCCAGTCATGATTGTTCATCATTATTAGTTACCTTTATTAGTTATCAATTATCTTATACATAATGTTACATTTTTGAAACCAAACTCGATGTCTTATATGACATGCTTCGATTCCTGAAATTAGACACTATCGTCACACATCACTCATATCAATTATCTTATACAAATTGTTGCACTCTTGAAACCAAACCAGATGTCTTATATGAGGTGTCTCATTCCTGAAACTAGACACAATCCTACCATTTTCCTTATACACGTGCTTGCATCATCGAACCCAAAATTGAAATCTTATATGACATGTTTCCTTCCCTAAAACCAGGTGCTATCCTGTAGTCCTATTGAACAAACACTCATTATCTGGCAAGAAGATCTAAATGGTTGTTGACTCTATTGGTCTAGTTTGTCTTATCCTTTTATCTAATTGATCTTTGGTCATGTTCTTATGCGCCTTGAGGAAGTCTACAAGTAATGAGAGGAGCGATGATGGATCATGACCTTTTTCTTTTGATTTCTATTTGTGGTTTATCTTGGCAATATAACTGGGGAAACTAAGTTCCCTGTGTGTGATTGGGATTCCATTTTGGCATAATCAAAATATCTTGTGCAAGTGAAATGCCATCTAACACTTTATTGTACTAGGACTAACATGCTTCATGATTACTTCCTCAACATTCCAACAAGGTTCTATGGTTACTAGCCTGCGTCATGACATTACTTGTCTATCATGTGTCTATTTTGCAAGGGATAGCATTTCATGCCTTGGTCCATATCATGTTATGGTGTTCATCATCCATTGCCATAATAAAATCTCTATGATGATAATCATGCAATAAAATTAAAGCTTAAAATCTATCAAGAAAGATCTCATTCCATTTCACTCACCCAATCATTCTTCATTTCTTGCTAACACCATCACTTTTGCATTAAAATTTCTTCTATTCATCCCTGCAGTCATCTTGATGGCATTTTATGACACACAAAAATAAATACATTAGTTTCATCATCCTACATACATAATCATGTTAGAACATCATATAGGCATCATCATATACATGTTAGGTCATCCATATTGCATAAGAAAATACAAAAACATAGATAGCATCACATCATATAGAATCATCATCCACATAAGAATCACATAACCATAGAATGCATATCATAAAATCACATCACATAAATCCATCACATAACATGCATATATATCATAACATATCATATAGTCACTACCAAAAATGATACATCTCATATATATATCAAAAAATGTGTCAGTACAATATCGGATGTCTGTAAAAAATGGAGCTCATAGACTCGATCAAAAATACATGAGTCTAAAAACAGGCCTAGCCTATACTACCTATATCTCCCGAGGGTGCTTGTTCTATCATCCTAGTTTTTCATCACCAATGCATTTGCGCCTATCAAATTGACCTATCGATAAATTTACCAATTTTTTTGGAATTTTTAAAAAAATTAACAAATTTCCCAAGGGGGCATCATGCTATCCTGCTTTATCCAAGGCACATTGGGGCAGGTCTTGAGCCAAATTTTTCTAATTATTCTTTGACACAACATTCAGATTCACATTGTATCAAAGAGGGGTAAAATGTAGACACTCAAAAATGTACCGAGTCTCCAAATAACATTTTCACACTAATTTCCATCTCCTCTCACATAGTTAAATAATTTTTAATTATTTAATTATTTCCTAATGTCATATTCTTCTATTAATTAAATAATTTTGAATTATTTAATTAATTCAGTTTTTCTTTATTCCTCTTAAATAATTAAATAAATTTTATTTAATTATGTTATTAATTATCCCTTTCTATTCTATAATTAAATAAATTCTTATTTATTTAATTATTCATCTCCATTTTCCCTCTTCTCTCCTATAACTAAATAATTATTTTTTAATTATTTAATCAGTCATTATCTATTTTCCATACATTATTAAATAATGGTTTTCAATTATTTAATTTATCCAAGCCCTATTTCTCAACTAATTTCTTGGATCATAGTCCATTTAATCTCATCCATTGATCATCATACATCAACATTCAATCCTCACCCTTCATTCAAATCCAATCCTCTATAAAAAGAAAGCCTTCATCTCCATTTCAAGGTTAGCCATGATCTTCAATATTTTTCTTTCACTCACATCATTCATCTTATGATCTTGCTATCATACATCCATATTGAGCTTATCATATATCTTGTATGCTACAAATCTGAGAGCAATCAAAGCAAAATTGAGAAGAGTAATGGAGGAGAATCAACTTTGGCATAGGAATTGAGGCATTATAGCTTTATCATTTGATTTCTATTGTCATGTTGTGCTTCATTGTTAGATTAGGGTCTTTATGGCTTGAATTTAGATAGTTTTGTGGTTTCTATTGATGATTCATTGCTTTCCCCTTATTTTTCCTAATCTACAATGTTTACTTCATAAACATCCTTTAAATGATGCTCCTGAATCTTGTTCATGTTTCATCTAGAAGCATCTTTCCAATGATGCTCTAGAACAAAATTATGTGTTCATCCAGAAGCATCCTTTCAACAATGCTCTGGAATTTTGTTCATGTTTCCTCTGGAAAGATCCTTTCAATGATTCTCCAAAAGCTTGTTCATGTTTCCTCCAGAAGCATCTTTCCAATGATTCTCTAGATGAAAAGTTTGTACTCCTCTAGAAGCATCCTTTCAACAATGCTCTGGAAGTATTTTTGTGTTTCCTCTAGAAGCATCTTTCCAATGATGCTCTAGAAGAAAATTTTGTGTTCCTCCAGAAGAATCCTTTTAATGATGCTCTAGAAATTTGTTCATGTTTCCTCCATAATCATCCTTTTAATGATGCTCTAAAATTTTGTTCATGTTTCTTTCAAAATCATATTTCTAATGATGCTCTAGAGGAAAGTTCATGTTCCTCCGAAAGCTTTCTTTCAATGATGCTTTGGAAGTTTGTTCATTTTTTCTTTCAAAGCATCCTTTCAACAATGCTATGGAAGTTTTATCGCATTCCCTCTAGAAGCATCCTTTCAATGATGCTCTAGAAAAAGTGTGTGTTTCCTCAAGAAGCATCCTTGCAATGATGCTCCAATATTCATTCACATTATCTTCAAAAGTATCCTTTCAATGATGCTCCAGAAATTGTTTGTGTTGCCTCTAGGAGCATTTCTTTTTGAAGTCATTCATATTAAATGTAACATCTAGATGAAGTACTTCAGAGTTTTTTCCACATTTATCAAATAAAATGCCTTTTCTACATAAAGTACACATCACATGTCACACATCAAGTTTGAGGGTACATATTATAAGGATTTTGACATGTCACACATTTGGCAGGATATAATTCTTATTAACATCAGCAATAGTAATACGTATGTACATCATTATTAAGTAGGAAAGTAATAATTTTCATCATGTAATCATAATAATCTACATGATAGTCCATAGCCAATAATAAATGACCACTTAGTAATGATGGTACCCTTTTCTGATAGACACAAAAGAAGCCAAAATAATTGTCACATGAATAACCATTATGAAAATGTATGCAAAATAATTAATGCTAAAATCCACTCAATCACCATTATGTTTCTTGTGTGTTTCAAATTTCTCAACGTACCTCCCTTGTTGCTGACTGAAACCATTTGTGTAGCAAAATCTTCAAACTATGATACAACATTTCCCCTGCATTAGCATCTCTCTTCTCCTTAGTCAATCAAATAGGTCACCATGGGAATTAAGAGGAAAGCAGAACCATATTTTGCGGGCAAGTTGTTGGTAGACCAACTAGTAGTAGATGTCTTTGAGGCTGCTAGATGGTTAGATTTTCTATGGAAGTTTGAGGAATATAATACAAATTTAGTGGAAGAATTTATAGAATTCTTTCTCAATTAGTAACAAAATCCTTTCTCAATTATCTATAATTCCTTTCAAAGGCATTGATCTATTTAAAGAAAAACACCTTAGCTACTATGAAGAGTGATTTTTGGATAGTTGAATTTCTGGTAGCTTTGGTGTATATCCTCCTTTCACCCTTTACATTCAAGGACCTAGGGTCGAGTTGCAATGTACTATCATACCCTAGGTCACTATTGAGATGTAGGAAAACTTGGATTTTTATGATTTGATTGATAATTTCCTTCTCTTATGCTTAATTGTACCTTAAAACCCTAATTATGTAAATACGGCAGTAAATAGATGAATTATGGAAAATGCTTTTGCAGAAAGATGTAAAATAACAAATAACTGTGCACCTATTTTAAGGGCCCAGAGGAGGAAAAGTCAAGGACTAAAGAGCGGGCGCCCAAGTCCAAGGCCCTACATTTTGGCAAGATCTAGAAACAAGGCTTGCAACCTATATCTGCTATAACAAAGATTTTCCCATTGCACAATTTTGAGCACTAATGAGTGGGTGCCCAAGTCCGGGGAGTTGTTTTCTTCTTTGATCTGCAATTCTAACACTCTGTTGTACCCTCCTACAACTTCACTTTGTCTTTAACTCCAAATTGTAACCTACAATCATAAAAACTTTGGGAGGGGGTTGTGGTGTTTAGAGGCTTGTCTCAGTCAAGCCCCAGAGAGACATTCAAGTCTTTCAAACACTGTTGTCAGATAGAGAGTGCATGCCTAGGGAGGTAGAGGAAAAACCTAAATGATAAATGCTTAGTAATCACAATAGATATCACCTTGTAGTGAAGATCTCATGGAAGGAAGAAGATCTTCATTCCATGAGGAGATGGATGCTCAAATCTGCAAACACAAACACATAGACAACACCAATCTGCTCTTGCAACACAATCAAAGCCTTGAATCACCTTTAGGATGCATAAAGTTCACAATAACAATCTAGTTTACAAATGAAAGCCTAAATATGCGTTTATATGCAACTACAAACATTCCTGCCATGATTTAGTAAATTCAAACTTACCATGTCGGCCTAGCGACCAAATAATGGTCATAAACTGACACTTCAAATTTGAGCCTGACCTAAAATAGGATAGGACTAGGGCATTGGCACCCAAGTCCTCCCCCTATTTTGGGTAGGGTTAAGCTCAAGGGGTCCCCCTAGGCCCCATTTGTCATGATACCTAGGGTTCATTCCATCAGGATGTTGAATTATGATGTAAGATGTCCTAAATGTAGCTAAGAGACCTGGGACCTAAACCTTATGAGGGAAAAGCCCCCAAGGGGACATTTTCAAATGTTACATTTAGCCCCCACTTTAATGTATGTATAAATGTGAGGCCAATACATGCATTAAAGTACAATCAACAAATACAACAAACACGCCAAGCATAGAGAAGACACACTAGACACATTGAGTAAAATGACAGGCATGCAAAACACGAAGAACATAGTTATAGTCACGCAAAACATGAAGAATATATTGAATGCATGGAAGACACATTAATGCATAAAAGTCAAGAATTATATCTTTTCTTTTCTTTTTCTCATATATATGAAATGCAGATGCAAGTACAGGAAAGTAAACAAACCTCCCATAATACTGGATGCACTCATTTGCACAGGTCTTTAAATTGTATATGGGGCAACAAACATGCAAGACATGCAAAACCTCCCAAAATGCAGGATGCACTCATCACGTAGGTCTTTAAACTACATATGGGGCAACAAACATGCCAAACAAAGCAAGCACAGCAAAACACACACTTTGAAGACACAGAGAAAACACAGCAGATAAGCGATGGAGTGTCCATATTTCTTGGTTCAGCACCATCTCAGGCATATTACAGGCACACACTGATGATTGGGCTTTGCCACAACAATCATTGAAGACATGCTTAAGGGTTGAGTTAGTCACAGAACCACTCCTCGCCTCCCGATGAGGATTTTTGAAAATGACAGATGATGCAATCTGTGCATGAGAAGTACACCATCCCTGCCTCCACAGAGGGTTTAAGATAAAAAGGATATGCGCATGATATCCCACCTTTGCAGAGGGCTTATATGATTGATTGATTGATTGCAAACAAACTTAGGATGCAAGATGCACTCATCGTATAGGTCTTTAAACTACACCTAAGGACAAACACATTGCTAACATCTACAACAAACATCTTACCTTATATATGCCCCCACCTTAAGGTGGTTGATATCATGCATCGATATCAAGCATGTTAAGGTAGGAAGAAAACACACAAGGGAACATAGGCTTTCACAAAGCCCATGCCCCCCAGAGGTGACATGTACTTCACGATTGCCAAATGTTCCCACAAACACATCCCTACAAGAAACATGTTAGTGTCTACATAAAAACAACAACATCAATGCGTATGAAATCTAAGGCATGCAAGATTCAAGATAGACAAAGTGCACGGAGTAGCAGTATTGTTATGATTTGTATATGAGATAAAACACCATCAAAATCACTATGAGGAAAGAACAAGTGCTTCCATTAGCCAAGCATCGAATAAAATATACAACCCCATTATCATATTAGGAACTAAGTCTAATTTTTTATTTCTCGCGAAAGGGACGATAGGTCTGCATCAGTATAAATGTTTTTTGTCATCCGCCCACTAGATAGAAACACTAGAGGAAGGGAAACAATAAATAAGAGAGGAGAAACAAATGTCTTAGGGACAGTCACGTAGGAGGGTGCCCCCAAGTCACCAACTGCAACACTATGTCCGTAAGACACAACACACAACAATGAAAATAGAGAGAGGCAATATAGAAGAATGATGATACAAATAGAAGAAGGTCAAAACAGAGGCAGTCTCCTAGTATCCTGGACCTTACAAGAGAATCAAAGGTCATCCCAAGAGGCCTAAAAAACACATAACACATCATGGGGGAAGCACATCACAAGAGAGATAAAGGGTTAGAGATACTTACATGTTAGGGTACCATCATTAAGAACATACATAGCTGGGATATCTGTCATGTTGTTTTGATCTTGTTAAATTAACATTAAGTTTAGGACAACGGGAGGCTTTCTTTTCTTTAAAATGATTATATCTAATGCCACTTGAGTAATGTGTTGAAGTGGATTCTATAGGTACTTGAATCCCTTGTTGATTTACACCACATCCCTTACCTACATATTCATAATTGTTATAAAGGATTTTAAATCCTCGACCATAAAGGGATGTCATTTCCTTAGAAGATGGTGAAGCCTCATACGTCTCGTAATTTGTGGTATAAGTGAGAGTATTGTTTTTATTTTCTACCAAGGGGACTTTAGGTTTTATAGGTGCTTTAAAAGATTGCTTATGTGAGATTGACGCTACTTTTGATGTGTCAAGGCTATTAATTGTATATTCCCCTATACTGCAAGGATTAAAATCTAATGGGCCCCAATCATCACCAAAGAGTGCATTCGATGTTCTAGAGTCTTGCATAACATTATATGTGGGAAGAGGCATGGATAGATCACCTCACAATTTTTTTAATCTCATATGATTGTTAACTAGTTTTTGCGTTTCAATATGTGAACAGTTATTTGGTTCAGGATCGGTGTGAATAGTATGAAGTTTACCGTTGACTATAAATTTAATTGAACAATGTAAAGTAGAAGAAACTACTCCCAATGCATGGATCTAGGGTCTACCAAGAATCATGTTGTAAGATAAAGAACAAGGCATGACATGAATTAGGGTAGCCACAATCACAGATCCTACCTATATAGGTAGAGTTATAGTACCCACAAATTGTTGTCCAACATTATCAAAGCCACAAATGCTAATGCCATCTGGTTTGATTTGTGATGTGTCAGCTTTAATTTGGTGTAGTAGGTCAATGCTAGAAACATTAAGAGCTAATCCTTTGTCAATCATAACTTGTTTTACCAATGTTTTATTTATTGTGACAAAGATTACAAGAGGATCATATTGGTTTTGAACTTCAATTGACGGTAATTCATGTGGTTGAAAGAGTATATCCATTTTTTTCACATGCATACTATCCAATACAGTTGCTACATCATTAGGCTAAGAAGTAGGTGGGATAATCACCTTTTTTAAATCGTCTTGAAGCATTCCATGGTATGTAGGAGATGTTTGTATTAAATCCCAAAGAGAGATCTTAGCCAGAGTAGCGCGAATCTGTTTGACAAGATCATACTCTTGACCACATTTATGAGTAAGATGAGGTGGTGGAGGGAGCATAGGTTGAGAACATGGAAGAGAGGCAGGCACATGAAGTGCTTAATAATTTTGCTTGTTATTACAGGTGTTGTATGTATGAGCAATCACATTGTGGTGTGGTTGTTGTAACACATTTTGAACACCCAGATTTCTTTGAGCAATTTGCTTTGCATAATCATAGATGTGATCAGGAGGTCTAGGTGGTTGTTGAGCACCTTGGATAGTAATCACCTTTTTTAAGCAAGAGGGTCCACTAAGTGCCCCTTGGACAATCATTTTAGGAATATTTCTACAAAGTCTATTAACAATTATTTAATTAACATTGTTTCCCTCTTGATTGCACCCAATATCATCCCCAAAGAATTTAATGTGAGAGACCTTTTCTCATCCACTAATGCTACATCTTGGCCAGGAAAAGCAATGGGATAAGAGGAAGGTACATCATCATCATCATACTCTATGGCAGAAAAAGGCTTTTCACTCTCATCTTTCTCATGAGTATTCCTAGAGATGAATTTGGTTAAATATTCTAATATCAAAGGATATGCTCCTATGAGTAAAGTGAAGCTACTAAAATCATGTGTATAACAAAGTAATTCCAGCTCATATGTAGAACATATAGAAGCATCAATACCACTTGTAGAAGCTATGTGCTCTAGAACATGAGGATTCTCATTAGTGAAATTAGAGAAATTTTCAAAATCTAGGATATACGCATTCAAAGATTTCAGAGATGAATAACATGAATATGCCATAATGAGATGCCAAATCAGATTTTAAAAGTTTTCCAAATTAAGTGCAAAACTATATGCAAAAATGACCTAAAATGCTTGATTTTTTGTACTTTTTCAATGCAAATATATGAAAGAAAAGGTGTTGTAAGGATTTTTATCAAGGGAAGAAAATGATAAGTCTATTTTAAATCCAATACAAAAATAAAATCCTTCACAACACACTTTTGATGCAAATCTAGGATGATGACAAGTCAAAATATAGTTAAAATATGCTAAAATATGTGATTTTCACCAAATCTGAATGCAAAATAGCATGACAAAGGGTGTTGTACAGAAAATGATGATGGAAAAAAAATTATATAAGTAATTACAACCATTTAATTCCAAAATATCCATCACAACACATTTGTAGTGCCACCCAAGGTCAAACCCTAGTGAAAATGTAGCTAAAATAGGCAATTTTTCATGGTTTTTCACTTCCAAGACCTAGAAAAAGGGGTGTTGTAAAGAATTTTAAGAGGTGAAGAAAATAATAGCAATCATATCAGCCACCTAAATCTATAAAATTTGTCACAACACACTTGAAGTGCAAACAAGTCCAAACCCTAGGGCAAAAAATAGTGAAAATGTGTAGTTTTTCACCAAATTTTCAATACAAGAGCCCGATAAAAGGGTGTTATGAAGCTTTTCAGGAGGGGCAGAAAATAATTACCCTAATGAAATTAAATTAATGTAAAAATATTCTTCACAAAACACCTATAGTGCCAATCTAAGGGGTCGATAAGGCCAAATCTAGTGAAAATCAATGTTTTTGAAATCCTAAGTTTGAGATCATGACACAAAATGATATATGAATGTTTTGAAATATAATTTATGATTAAAATGAAATATACTCAGATCTGAAAATTAATTCAAAACCTTAAGATGCAAAATACAAGTGCAAATCTAGTGAAAATGCATAAAAATTGCTAGTTTTTTGTTGAAATTTTCTATGCAAAAATGCAAATATTTGAAATCCAAATGCAAATTTACACCAAGATGAAAGACTAAAGCCAAATTAAAATTTTAATGAGTCTCTAAAATCAGTAGAAAAATCTGAAACAAGATTTTACCTACAAACCCTAGATTTTAGAATTACTAGGTTATATGAAAATTGTTAAAATTTCTACAAAACCCTAGCAATTGTATGATGAAAATGCAATGCAAATTATTGAGTTTTTGTAATTTTATGTAATTTATCTCAGATATAATGCAAAAATCAGAAATTAGATGAAATTAGAATGAACTGATGCAAAGTAGTAACCCTAAAATGCAATTTTTTTCAAATTTTTCAAATTTTTCAATTTTTTTCAAATTTTCTCAATGCAATAAGATGAATGACTATATGAATGAATGAAATAAACCCAAATCTGAAGTAAAACAATCATCGAGGTGCCAAATTCAATTAAAACATGGGTTCACCAAAATGTAAAGAGTGATTTTTGGATAGTTGAGTTTTTGGTAGTTTTGGTGTATATCCTCCTTTCACCCTTTACATTCAAGGACCTAGGGTCAAGTTGCAATGTCATATCATACCCTAGGTCACTATTGAGATGTAGGGAAACTTGGATTTTTATGATTTGATTGATAATTTCCTTCTTTTATGCTTAATTGTACCTTAAAACCCTAATTATACAAATATGATAGTAAACAAATGAATTACAGAAAATGCTTCTGTAGAAAGATGTAAAATAGCAAATAATTGTGCACTTATTCTTGGGGCCTAAAGGAGGAAAAGTCAAGGACTAAAGAGCAGGCGCCCAAGTCCAAGGCCCTTCTTTTTGGCCAGATCTAGAAACAAGGCCTACAACTTGTATCTGTTGTACCAGAGATTTTCCTATTGTAGAATTTCAAGGACTAATGAATGGGCGCCCAAGTTTGGGGAGCTATTTTATTCTTTGATTTGCAATTTTGACACTCTGTTGTACCCTCCTGCAACTTCACTCTACCTGCAACTCTAAACTGTAACCTACAATCATGAAAACTTTGGGAGGGGGTTGTGGTGTTTAGAGGCTTACCTTAGTCAAGCCCCAGAGAGACATTCAAGTCTTCTGAACACTGTTGTCAGATAAAGAGTGCATGCCTAGGGAGGCAGAGGAAAAAACCAAATGATAAATACTCAGTAATCACAATAAAAATCACCTTGTAGTGAAGATCTCATGGGAGGAAGAAGCTCTTCATTCCATGAAGAGATGGATGCTCAAATCTACAAACACAAACACATAGACAACACCAATCTACTCTTACAACATAATGAAAGCCTTGAATCACCTTTAGGATACATAAAGTTTAGAATAACAATCTAGTTTACAAATGAATGCCTAAACATGCTTTTATATGCAACTACAAGCATTCCCGCCAAGATTTCATAAATTCACACTTACCGTGTCGGCCTAGGGACCAAATAATGGTCATAAACTGACACTTCAATTTTGGGCCTGACCCAAAATAGGGCAGGACTAGAGCATGGGCGCCCAAGTCCTCCCCCACTATTTTTGGGTAGGGTTAAGCTCAAGGGGTCCCCCTAGGCCCCATTTGTCATGATACCTAGGGTTCATTCCATCGGGATGTTGAATTATGATGTAAGATGTCCTAAATGTAGCTAAGAGACCCAGGAGCTAAACCTTATGAGGGAAAAGCCCCCAAGGGGACATTTTCTGACGTTACAGCTACCAAGAGATGATAGACAAAATTGTAAAGTAGGGTGAGCCCCTTCCTCAAATTATAGTAGGTAAAAAAGGGTTTAATATGGTATCAATAGGGACACCATTTTTGAACCTTGGAAGTCACTAGTACCATGGATAATAAGGTTTTTCACCTATGAGGGATAGTTCGACATAGTTGTGTGTCTAACCTTTAAAATGTTGACCCACCTGTGCCATGGGTTAAGAATGATGAAAGAAAAATCAACCTACTTGCTTACCTATTTGAGTCTTTAAAGTCATGATATAAAAGTACAATAAGGGGATTGGACCTTGAAAACATCATAGACTCATTACCATGCTATGAAAACATTAGATTTTGAAGATCATTAAACTGATAGGAAATGGTTGAAATTTCTACAAAAGATTGAAAATAAAAAGCAAGAACAAAAGTTAGTAAAGTGAGAAGCTTTCGAAGCTGCAACCCTAGCTATGGAGTGTTGGCAATGTGTGTTGTCATTGATGTCAACATAGTATATGGAAATATAAGGACAAACTTGTACAGAGGTAGAGGTGGCATGGTCAAGGCAAATCAATCTGAGAGAAAAGAAAATAGTCTAAGTATAGTGAGGTGATCAGTTTTCTATTTGAGCATGATGCAGAGGTAAATACTCATGTCCTTGCATGTTTCCAGTATTCCTACATTATATCTCATCGTTTGGAGTACCACACTTAATGATAAATACCAGAAATTAGTCTAAGGCATTCACAGTGCATATCCCAAGGTAGAGTATCATTGTTTTGGTCCACATTTCTCTACAAAGGAAGATTTGATCTTGCGGTTCTGAACATAATTTATCTAGGTATTGAAATGATATATCCATGTTTTTAGGTTTACACATCTTTAGTAGTAAAAGTTACAAGTGACAGAGTATTAGACTCCATAATGGCAGTGGTAAGTGGTATAGAGTGTATGCTGGAATGCTCTGCATTCCACTGTAGATGAACATTTTGTTATGCAGATTTGTGGAAGTGTTTATAGGTATCAGAGGTGTGTACATTCCTAGTGTCAACTAGTTTGGTGGTCTACAAAGTCATAAATCAAGTGATAGAGGCAATACAGACTATTCTCAAGCCTAAATAAATGTGTTTGAGCTTTTGCGGTAGATGAAATCAATGTAGATCAGTCATAAAAGTTTGTGCGAAGGTCTCACATGTTCCAATATATCTTAGGTTTAATCCACATTTAGATATTCCTTATCTTCCTATTCTACAATGCTATATCTTAAGTTATGAAGTGTCACATGTGGTCCAGAGTGCTCTATTTCCTACAGTTCATCATGTTTCTTATTGTGCAATTGTATAGATCAGTCTAACACTTCAACAGAAAGGTGAATGAATGATTTTGATATTATACATGATTGAATTCTTGGTCTACATGAAGATCTTAGTTTCTCCCTAGTAGTGTGAAGATGAATAGTTAGCAATTTTGAGTAGTTTGATCTGATAGGTTAAGTCTCTAGTTTGCGCGATAGGTCTTAACCTATATATTTGACTTTGGAAGATGTGGAGAGATTTGTTTTGAATACTATCATAAATTCATGAGGTCTGCAACAAGTTTTCTAATCATATTGTCTATATTGAGGCAGACCCTTGAAGAGTTACACGTTTCATCCAATGATGTTTATGATGCCAACCTAATCAGTATTTTGAAGTGTTGTGAAGGATATATAGAAGATCAAATTCATTTGAGAAGAGTAGATGGGTGTGCAAATATGAGATAGCAGAAGGTAAGATATGAAGTGTGCAAAATTAGTTTGAAGGCATGTTTTAAGCAGAAAAAGAAGACTTCATTATCAGTATAAGTTAGATGTCTATTTTGTAGCAGTCCATATATCTATCTTTGTAAATCCTAAATGTAGTGAGTAGGTTATTTAGGGAGTAGTAGCTTCCTTGGGTTCTACCCTAAATCAAAGTTGTAATTGATGTAAGCATAAAGTACAGGGAGTAGTAGCGTCCTTGGGTTACAGCCCAAATACACGTTGTAAAACTTTTGTTGTGAGCCTAATATATTGTGAGCTAACACTCATTGTGGTTTTTCTCTATTTTAGGGTTTTCCATGTAAAAAATCCTAGTGTTATTGTGTTGATTCTTGTGTTGCATGATATAATTTTTGCTCTTTAAGTTATTCAATTTTATCTGTAAATAATTGTTTAAGTTTTAGTGTGTACTAATTCACCCCCCTCTCAGCACCTCATTCTATTCAACAATTGGTACTAGAGCTAAGTGTCTTTGAGAAGCCTAACAACTAAGGTAGATTCTACACTTGAACACATGGAATCTGAAGTTATGGACAATGATGTATTTGTACCAGAACCAGATCTAGAAACAATTAAACCTGAAGGTTGGGATCTTGATCTAAATGAGTGTGAAGCAGACCTTGAAGGAGAACTCAAGTCAGCCCTTGATGAACTAGATGAAGTAAGAGAATTGAATATAGAATATGAAGACATGCTTGAGAAAGCGAAGGAGACAATTGACAAATTGAAGACAAAGGCCAAAGAATCAAAAGAAGAAATTGGAAAACAGAAAACTCTAATAGAAGGAGATAAAGGAGGTGACAGAAAGCTCAAGGAGGTAGAAGAAATGATCTTAAATTTGAAATTCATCATTGAAGAAGAAGAGGATTGAAGATTCCTTAAACAACAAGCTCTATGAGAAATCAACTGAATGTTCAAAACTTAAGGAAGAAGTTGTCACTCTAAGGAAAGAAATGGAAAAGGCAAAAGAACAAATTGAAAAAAGGACTAAAATTGAAAGGAGTATCTAAAATCCTTGATGAGATAATTAATTTCCAAAAGCCAGCAAAAGAAAAATCAGGCCTTGGTTTTGAAAAGGGGAAGAGTTATATGATCAGTGCTTCTACAAATTTATATGATAACTTCCAATTAGGAGGAAAGTTTGAAAAAAGAAGGAAGAGGCATGCACTAAATATCCTAAGAAGAATGCCTCCAAAGATACAAGAGAAGATAAATTCAGTCATGTTCAGAGACAAAGGAAGAATATGAAGAAGAATTTTAGGAAGCCTACACCTAAACAAACTGCTCCTACTAGGGATCCTCAAAGTTTCAATGGTAATTTCTATGCTTGCAATAAATTTGGTCACAAAGTTGCTAATTGTAGAAGTAAGATGAATCAAAATGATGTAAGGTCTTATAATTGCAATAAGGTTGATCATACAGCTACTGAATGTAGGAGTAAGTTAAATCAGAACTCCATAAGGTGTTATGCTTACAACAAAATGGGACATAAGGCTGATGAATGTAGAAGTAAAATGTCAACGAATAATAGGGATAATGCTTAGCTATTTTATGGATATTGTTACACTTGTAAAAAGTTTAACCACAAGGCAGCTAATTGTAGATCTAAGGTGAGGAGAAATGGTAATGCTCAACAATCAAAATTCACCTATCATAAGTGCAATCAAATAGGGCATTCTAGAAAGAATGTACGACCTGCTCCTCTAAAGAAGGTTGATATTGCTTAGTTCAATGAGCAAAGAATGGAAGAAGAAGGATGAATGTGAAGGTTCTGGACCTCTACCTAGCACAGATGGATTCTCTGGTAACTAAAAGGATGAAGTACTAATTTAGGGGGAGTTGCAACTATAAGTTTATTCAAAACCCCTGAATGAATGTGGTGTTGAATTCCTCAGCATTCTAGCTAAAATTGGTATGAACACATTAAGATGATGACAAGAAGGGTTTTGGTCAAATTTTTAGAGCAATTGGTTAATTTGTAGAGGATTGTTGTATGATTATTGGTTTCTACATATGAAAAGGGCAAAGTAGGTCAAAAATGGGAAGGTAATTAATGCAGAACAAAATTGGTTGGTGAAAGGGTTTTATAGGCAATGTTTGATCAATTTTTATCACATTTGAACAAATCTAAGTGAGTTGAAGAGATAAACAGAGTAGAAGATTTCAAGTGAGTGTTGGAGAAAACCCTAGTCTCTGCATCTTCAGGTATTTCTCAATTTCACTACTTAAAACCCTAGTTCATGATAGATGTGGTTGAGAGGCCAAGGCCAAAATTTAAGAAGCATCTATTCAAGTCCACCATGACCAATGAAGTTGGTGCCTTCTCACATGTTCTAGAAAATGTGTTGCATACTGAATATGTTTGGATATATATTCATTCTCCGATAGATGAATACGATCATCTAAAACTTGAATAGTTCAGGAATGATAATTTGTTGGGAGATGACTTTTAGCTAAAACCCAAATTTTCTATCATTGCTTCTAAGAACTTGGATATTTGGAAGGGTTTTACAAATTTTTGATATGAAGAAGCTTGGGTGAGAATTACCCTAAGTCAAATTCATGGAGACTTCTTCTATTTAGATCATCCCTATCTAATCACTAAGGATGTTGTAAAGGCTGTGACTAGTTTATGCTCCTCCAGACCAGTGCTTGTTGTAAAATTAGTTAAGAATGAATAAGTGATAAAGATCACTGGAGCAAAGTTTGACAAAAGAACATTAATTGTAGAAGATATTGAAGATTTAGGGGTCTGGTATGTAACTATGAACATTGTATACAAGATTTATTACACTAATAGGGAAAACTCTACCTCCACAACCATAATATATATAGCCTATCAAATGGTCAAAGAAGGAAAGGAGTTTAACCTATGTTGGCTCCTGCATAAATAGGTATTGGACAATAAAAAGAGGACAAAAGATTCAAAATATAAATTCTAGTATGTCTCTTTGATCATATGTCTCATGTTTTACTTTTTAAAAGAATTACCTAGTATGAAGGGGATGGTCTCAAAAATGGATACTCTAGTTGCTCATTAAGTTAAAGATTATATGCTTAGCTTTCCAAATCATAAGAGCTGTGACACAATGTTTTGGGGATTTTTTAAGACCTTTCAAAAGAACACCCAAATAAGAGAGAGAATCCAATCAAAGGTGGTCAACAAATATAAGAATGATATAACATTTATGCTTGACAAAGATAATTGTTATATGGAGGCTATTAAGCCAAGGACATTTTGGATTACAACCTTACCACATGAGGTTATAGAATTTGATTTGATTGGTTATGTTGATATGCTACTAAGAAATCTTAAGGACTCTTCTAATGAAAGATTTGGCACATATGATGAAATGATCAACAAATCAATTAAAAGAGATGTAGAGGAAAAAGTAGAAAAAAAAATCTAAGGCAGAGAAAATGAAATATGACCTAAAAAAGATACTCAAATCTCCTGAAGGCTTAATAGGAGAAGCACAAAACATTTCCTCTGCACAACTACCAAGAAGAACAAGCAGATCAACATCAACTACAACCACTTCCTCTATTCCCTCAAGATCTTCATTGTCTATCAAAAGAAGTACTACAGAAACCCCTGAACAAACTCAAACCACTGATAAGAAGAAGCCTAGATAGAAGAGTCAAGCTAGAAGAGACAAGATGAATCCTATAAATATTGAAGAAGAAGAAGGAAAGGAAGAAGTTACTAAGGGTTTGGAACGAAAGAAGTAAAGAACTAGAGAAGAATTTAAAGAAGGAGAGACCTTAAAGGAGAAAGGAAAAGGAAAAGCAAAGAAGGGTAAGAAATCTAATTATGTGCCCTTACAATTGTTGAATACACAAGACAACTGAGAGGGGGGGTGAATCAGTTGTAACTTAAAATTCCAAAACCCTCACACACATTCAAATCTACTTTGATTCAATTAACCCTTAAACTGATATGATGATTAAGCATGAAAGAAAATAACAAAGAAAAATCAAATCAACATTAAACACAAGAGAACACCAGATTTACGTGGAAAACCTAAGGGAAAAACCATGATGAGGATTAGCTCACAATATAAAGTAATATCAACACTAAAATACAATAGGCTCACTACTGGAAGGCTTAGTGCCAAAAGGCTCACTGCCAGAGGGCACACTGCCTAGAAGAAAGGCTCACTGCCAAAATAGAGAAGAGAGAGAATATTGTTACAAGGAGAAAACTATCTCAATGCAATAGAGAAGTCCACCACAACATCACCTACACCTTCGCAGTCATACTAAGTAATTGTAGACACCTTCTGCTCATTGAATATAGTAATCTAACACAAGAAATCTCACACTGCACTGCACCAATTCACACTCTATAACTCTATAATTCACATCACACTCATCATTCTCTTCTATCGTATAATCCTACAAGAGCTTGACATATATTTATACCATCTTCAATCTTAAGAATATTCTCCAATGTCTGAAAAGCACCTTAATTTCATGAATTCAAATTAGGTTAGCACCAAAACATTCCCATGGTGGAAAGGAATGAAGGCGGACCACAACACACCTTAGTTTGGACCTAAATATATCTATACATTCTACACCATGCTTCCACAAACATCAAAGGAACTCCACAATTAGTTTAAACATCCAAGGTCATCCAAACATGTGTTAACACCATAAACATTTATGTACATGCTTTCTCAAACCAAAGAAGACTCATGGACCACACACCATGCTTGAAAACTATCTAGAGTATTCCAAAAATATCCTGAAATCCATCAAATTCCTCCACAACAACTTTCACCTGACGAACAAACTTATCCTATTTATCCAGCATACTCAAACATCTCTGTCATGCACTGCAACTCAAGAAATCACCTTCCAGAGCACCAAACCATGAATAACTTCAACTAAAGATAGATATTAACCTTATAAGCACACTTCTAGAACTACAAGACCTAAAACCACTCTAAGGAGAAATGTAGAGAAAAAACATTTCTCCCAAACACCTCTATAATACATAGTTCACACACTAGTGAACACATCTTCCTTTGCACATTGATCCAGCTCACCAAATTCTGAAGATAGCATCTCTGAACACCTCTAAACAACATATCCAAACCGCATAAATAGATCTTCAATATAAAAGAAATGTGGAGCAAAACTAGAACACTACTTTGCAACACAGAATACCACTGCCACACACTATTTTCTTATTGTATTCAAATTTTCTCAAAAGCACTTGGAAGCCAAGCACCAAAAACATATTATCACCATCTTTAGCACTTCCTCAACATCAATATAGCATCTACTCAACACCAACTTGCTCCCACTCTTGCAATATCTTCTTGCTCGTATAGTTGACACTAATGAAAACACAAGCTTGTTGACATTAATAACAACACTAACTACAAATACTTGCAACAACAACTTGAAGCCACAGATAATGCAATCATAGAACATGTGCTCTGAAAGAAGTTGTTGAACTCTATGATGAGAGACCATCAAAGGACAAATCTACTATTAAGGAAACAATAGTCAAATACATGGGAGCCTTAAATGTAGCCTTGATTGAATTTAGTCATCAATTGCCAAAGAGTCTTGCTGGAGTTCTTACCAAAAGAAGAAATGAAGGCATGGATAAAGATGTTGAGATGAAGAGTTGGGCTCTTGAAAAGGTTTGTCCTTCCATCTCTAAGGAAGAAAACATCAAAATATCTAAAAGTATAGCAAAAGTGTTAAGAACTAAAAGGAGACTGAATATTCTAATGTCATAGGACAATGAAGAAATAAAGAAATTGGAAAAGGAAACTCTAAAGAAAACTGTTGAAATTCTTAAGGAAATAAAAATTGATGAGGGTATTATTCAAGATACATCTGATCAATTTGCCTCTAAAGGCAAAGAGAAAAGTAGGGACATGCCTAAGAAGAATGAGGAGATTGTTCCTCTTGAGGATACTAGAGCACCAGATATAGAGGGTCAAGATAAAGCAAGTATCCCTCCTCCAGATAATACAAATACAAGTACAAAACATGATAGTTCTCCTCTAGAGAATATAAGGAAGGATAAGCAAAGACAAGAAGGTAATTCTAAGGAGAAGCAGAAAGAAAAATCTTCATAAGTGAATGGGAAACAAAAAGATAAAGAGGATAAAGAAGAAACAGAGGAGGGAGAGCAATCAAAAGGAATAGAAGATATAGGTCAAAGTGCATCAGAGTCAGAATTGTTCAAAGACCTATTAAAAATACAATTGTAATTTCAACTAGTGATCACACTGCAACTTTTGTAGATTCCTACCCATGAGGGGAAAGTAGACCTATCTAGTATTTCACCTTTTCATAAGATTTAACTCAGTGATATACTACATGTCTCTGCAAGAAAGGAGTTCTTGCAAGAAAACTTGAAAAATAATAGCTTAGTTAAAGATGTTGTGAAGTTGATTTAGGAAGGATTACCAGAGGTAGTCATTGATCCCTCTCTGCCTCTAGAACAAAAGCTTAAGGTGTTAATGGATTCCTTCAAAGGTCATTCTTGCCACATAGAGCAAAAAGTAGAACAAGAGCAGAAAAAAAAATAATTGATAAGAGAATGACTGAGATGATTGATAAATGTGCTAATGCACATAATAAACTTAAATAAAATTTGAATAAGTTCAAAGATTGCATTGATGAGGCCATTGAATTATATCTATTTTGTCTAAATTGGCCAAACTCAACAAAGAATATCACAGCCCAAATGGATACCATTGAGGTACAAATCAGTTAGATGGATGGTGTGTATGATTTGTCTAAGGAAAAAAATGGGCTAACAAGATCTCAATTGGAAAACCTTCATGCACAGTTATCTCAATTGTAGGACCAAAGAGAAAATCTAAAGAAACAATTTGGTCAGTTGAGAGAGGTAGTGAATTTGAGACTTGCCTCATTGTCTCATCTACTAGGGGAAGAAGAAAAGGTAGATCAAAAGATGAAAACCCCATAGAGGAAGATAAGGAGCTATGCATGTAGTGTGAATGCGAAAACCATATGCTTGCCTTAGAAAGTACTAACTAGACAACAACTCTTCAACAACTGAAGGTAATCTATAAGGCCATTATTCCATCCAAATGAGTTGTAAGAGTAATGTAAATAAGACAATGTTTGATTTATATAGTCTTGTAGAGGATAGAAGAGTCACACCATGTACATAGCATCTATTTTTGAGGAATCTTCATATCAGGGGGAGTCTATATAGTTTGATTTGATACAAGCAAAGGATTTCAAGCCTCTTGTCTTTGATGTCAAAGGGGGAGAGAGAAATACATATCTAAGGGTGAGTATATGTTTCCATCAATGACAAAGGGGGAGATTGTTGGAAATGTGTGTTGTCATTGATTTCAACATAGTAAATGTAAATATAAGGACAAACTTGTATAGAGGTAGAGTCAGCATGGTCAAGGAAAATCAGTCAGAGAGAAGAGAAAATAGTCTAAGTATGGTGAGGTAATTAGTTTTGTATCTAAGCATCATGCAAAGGTAAATACTCATGTCCTTTCATGTTTCTAGTATTCCTACATGTATATCTCATCAGTTTGGAGTACCACACTTAATGATAAATACCATAAATCTGTCTAAGGCATTCACAATGCATATCCCAAGGCAAAGTAACATTGTTTTGGTCCGCATTTCTCTGCAGAGTAAGATTTGATCTTGTGGTTCTGAACATAAGTTTATCTAGATATTTAAATGTTATATCCAATTTTTTTAGGTTTTCATATCTTCAATAGTAAAATTACAAGTAATAGAGTATCAGACTCTATAATGGCAGTGGTAAGTGGTATAGAGTGTATGTTGGAATGCTCCGCATTCCACCATGGATGAACATTTTTTTATGTAGATTTTTGGAAGTTTTTATAGGTGTCATAAGTGTGTACATTCCTAGTGTCAAGTGGTCTGGTGGTCCGTAAACTTAGAATTAAGTGATAGAGGCAATACAGACTATTCTGGGGCCTAAATATATGTGTTTGAGCTTTTGCAATATATGAAATGAATGTAGATTAGTCATAAAATTTTTTGTGGAGGTCTTACATGTTCCAATATATATCAAGTTTAATCTGCATGCAGATATTCCTTATCTTCCTGTACTACAATGCTATATCTTAAGTTATAAAGTGTCACATGTGGTCTGAAGTGCTCTAATTCCCATAGTTCGTCATGTTTCTTACTGTGCAGTTGTATACATCAGTATGACACTTCAACAAAAAGGTGAATGAATGATTTCAAGATTATACATGATTGAATTGTTGGTCTGTATGAAGATCTTGGCTTCTCCTGATAGTGTTAAGATGAATAGTTAGCAATTTTGAGCAGTTTGAGTTGACAGGTTAATTCTCTAGTTTGTGTGATAGGTCCTGACCTATTCCTTTAACTTTGGAAGATGTGAAGAGATCTATTTTGAATACTATCATGAATTCTTTAGGTCTACAACAAGTTTTCTAATCATATTGTCTATATTGTGGTCAACCCTTGAAGACTCACACATTTCATCCAATAATGTTTATGATGTTGAGCTAATTAGTGTTTTGAAGTGTTGTGGAGGATATATATATATAGAAGATCAAATTCATTTGAGAAGAGTAGATGGGTGTGCAAATATGAGATAGCAAAAGGCAAGATATGAAGTGTGCAAAATCAGTTTGAAGGCATGTTTTGAGCAGAAAAAGAAGGTTGCATTATCAGCATAAGTCAGATGCCTATTTTACAGTAGTCCATATATCTATCTTTGTAAATCCTAAATGTAGTGAGTAGGTTATTCAAGAATTAGTAACTTCCTTGGGTTCTTCTAATGCAGGAGCATCCCTGGTTCAAGAGCAATCTTGCATCAACCAAAAACATTTACATTTCAGATTGTTTCTTTCATTTCTAGTTTAGTTCAGGAAGTTTAATCAGTAGTAATTTCTATATTTTGGTCCACATTCTACCATAGTTGCATTTTAGATCTTGCAAAGATGGACTTAGCATATAGATTCATTCATCTACATCATATCTAGAATTCAAAGCATTTTGATTAAGTATCGAAAAGTTATCACTATCAGAAGACTAACTATTTTCTCTAAACTAACAACCTCTTGATAATCAGATAAAGGAGAAGACTTGTGGAGCATTCCTCGACTTGTGGAGCCTAATGACACATCATTCATTGATCTTTGGTTTGTGGCTGACCTTCCCTAAGATCCGCACATCATTCCATTCATTTGCAGAGGAACTCTATGTAATTAGGTCTGACCTATTCGTGTACGCACATTACATCTCTTAATTGGAGTTTGTGACCTCCCTTATCCGACACAGAGGAATCTATTGTTTCAAAGATGATATATATTGATGTAATAGATCCTTAGGAAAGTAGTTCATGATATAGAGATGGAAAATAGTTTAAATTTTGTGTGAAGGAGCTTCAAAGCTATATCTTGTGCATGTCTTGATATTCTATAATCAGGCCTGTGAGCCCTAATTGTAAGACCACATGATGCCAACCAGATTGTATTTGAATTCTATGATATACTAAATGACTGAATCTACATTTGCTTCATATCTTTGAGTTGTTTCTATTGTGTTTACTCTTACTGCATGGTCTAGACAGTTCATTCTGTGAACCCTCCTACTGTGACTGCACCAAGTGGTATCAGAGTGAAAGTTGGAATCTTTGGGAGAAAATTGAGCAAAGTTGGTGAAGGATTTCTATTAGATCTATTATAAGAAGATTACAAAATTTGAGATAGGTTACTTGTGTTGCAACCGATCGCTGATTGTGAGGCAATTGTCACCTTGTAGCCTGATCGCCAAATTGAGGTAGTTTGCACTTGATCCTAGGAAGAATGCCATCGAGGAGAATCCCTACTATTGGAAAAATGGATGGTAAGATAGATGAGATGATGGAAATGATGAAAATAATGAGAATTTGATTGGATGTTGTTGAGGAAGATAGAAAAAGAGGATTGACACCTAGACCTAATGTTGGACAATTTCAATCTGTTGAACAAATTGGTAAAACCCTAGGAGGTGATGAGGAAGAAGAATTAGATCAAGTTAAGTTGTTGTGAGATATTTCAAAGATTGGAAAGAGACCTAGTCTCTAGATTTGATGTACCGAATTACACTGGCAATTTGAACCCTGAAGAGTTGATTGACTAGATAAATGACATGGAAGAGTACTTTGAGTATGAAGAAGTTGAAGAGTTGGAGAAGGTGAAATTTGCAAAGACAAAGTTGAAGGGATATGCTACTATATGGTGGAAAGAAGTTTAGTTGGATAGAAACAGAAGAGGAAAAGAAAAGATTACAAAATGGGATAGAATGGTGAAAAAACTAAAGAATTAGTTTATACCCACTGACTATGAGTTGGAACTATTGAAAAGATTTTAGAACCTGAGCCAAAAGGAGAAATTTGTGAAGGAGTATACTAAAGAATTTCATAAGATGATCATAAGGATAGGACATAGTGAAGCAAGCAAGGAGAAAGTGGCTAGATACATCAATGGACTAAGATTGAACATTCAAGAAGAACTAAGTTTGGTAAGGATGACATATTTGGAAGAAGCATATCAATTTGCCCTAAAAGTTGAAGAGAAATTGAATAAGAGGCATGATTAGAGGTAGAGAGGAAGAGGAGGTAAATTTTAGAGAGGCAGAACATTTTCCAGAGGAGACAGATCATATCCGGAGCAGAACAAGATAGACAACCCATTTAAGGAGGATAGAGATAACAATGCATACCAGAGCAATGACATAAATTTTCATCACAAAGGTAATTATAATTCATACCAAAATGAAGGACATAGAAGAGAGGGAAGAGGATTTGATAAGAGAACATTCAGAGGCACTTGTTTACACTGTGGAGGTGGACATAGAGAATTTGAATGTAATCAAGGGAGTACAAGCAAGAGGACAGAGAATAGTGGAAGAGCAGCCTATGTGGAAGAAGAACCTGTTGGATTACCTAGTTCAATTGGTAAACCAAAGAAAGGAGAATCACTTGTGATGAGGAGAGAAGTATTTCTAGTAGAGACAAATGAGGAAGTACCGCAAAGGAAAATTTTGTTCAGAACAAGATGCAAATCAAGAGGTAAATGTTTTAAAGTTGTTATTGATAGTAGTAGTTCAGATAACCTAGTTTCATAAGAGATGATGACTAAGCTGAAGTTGGAAAAATTGAAACACCCTAAGCCCTATCAGATAGCATGGATTCAGGATGGTGATAAGGTATTGGTGAGTGAACAATGTTTGGCGAAATTTCATATTGGATCATATCATGATGAAGTATTGTGTGATATTATGCATATGGATGTATGTCATATTTTGTTGGGTAGACCTTGGTAGTATGATAGAAAAGATATACATGATGGGAGAAATAATACATACACTATAACATCAAATGGGAAGAGAATTACTTTGATTCCTTTGGATGATGATCCTAAGAATGAAGTATGTGGAAATGCTAGAATCTGTTTGGTACATGGAAGAAAATTTTTGGATAGTTTGAGACATGAGAATATGTGTTATGCTTTGATCCCTAAGAAACCTAAAACATTGGAGTGGAAGATTGAATCACAATTGGAGGAGACAACTGAATTACTAACAGAGTATGAAGACATCATATAAGACAATGTACCTAAGGGATTGCCACCAATCAGGAGTATCAATCATCACATGGATCTCATACCGGGAGTTAGTTTGCCTAACAAAGCAGCACATAGAATGACACCGACAGAGAATGAAGAGTTGAATAGAGAAATACAAGAGTTGTTGAGAAAAAGTTTGATTAGAGAAAGTTTGATCCCTTGTGTAATACCTACAGTGTTAGCACCTAAGAAGGATGGAGAATGGAGAATGTGTACAAACTCTAGAGCAATAAACAAGATCATAGTTAAGTATAGATTTACCTTACCTAGGATGGATGATATCATGGATTGTTTGAGTGGAGTAAAATACTTCACAAAGATAGATTTGAAGAGTGGCTACCATCAGATCAAAATCAAAGAAGGAGATGAATGGAAGACTACTTTTAAGACAAATGAAGGATTTAATGAGTGGTTAGTGATGGCTTTTGCACTGACAAATCCACCTAGTACTTTCATGAGATTGATGAATGAAGTCTTGAAGAAATTCTTGGGTAAGTTTGTTATTGTATATTTGGATGACATTCTGATTTTTAGTAAGACAAAAGAAGAACATTTGCAGCACCTAAGACAAGTTTTGCAGAGATTGAGAGAAGAGAAATTGTTGATAAACATCAAGAAGTGTAGTTTCATGAAAGAAGAATTGGTATATTTGGGGTTTGTGATTTCTACAGAAGGATTGAAGATGGACCCTGAGAAAGTAAGAGCAATTGTTGAATGGCCTACACCAGAGAGCATTGGAGAAGTCAGATCATTTCATGGATTAGATAGTTTCTACCAGAAGTTCATCACAATTTTTAGTTCAGTTTGTAATCCTATGACAGAGAAAATGAGAGGTGACAGAAAAGACTTTAAGTGGACATTAGGAGCAAATAAAAGTTTTGAACTATTGAAGTAGAAGGTGATAGAGAAACCTATCTTAGCATTACTGGATTTCAATAAGGTATTTCAAGTAGATTGTGATGCAAGTGGGAGTGCAATTGGAGTAGTGTTAAGTCAAGAAGGTAGACCAGTAGTATATTTTAGTGAGAAGTTGAATGATGCGAGGAGAAGATATTTAGTTTATGATCAAGAGTTCTATTCCATAATTTAAGCCTTGAAGAAGTGGAGACATTATTTTCTACCTAAGGAGTTTGTATTCTATACAAATTATCAAGCTTTTCAATATTTGAATAGTCAAGGTAAGTTGAGTCAGAGACATATGAGATGGGTAGAGTTCATGCAGAGTTATACATTTGTACTAAAGCATAGGAGTGGAAAATCAAATAAAGTTGCAGATGCATTGAGTAGGAGAAGGAACTTGTTAATAGAGATGAGAGTTGAAGTGATAGGATTTGATTAATTGAATAACCTGTATGAGGGAGATACTAATTTTGCAGAACCTTGGAAAGCATGTAAGGGACATGTTGTGATAGATAGGAGTAAGTGGTTAGACTATTTTATTTAGGAAAATATGATGTTTAGAGGAAATGAACTATGCATACCTAGAAGTTCAATGAGAGATAATTTGATCAAAGAGAAACATAGTGGTGGATTGATAAGACATTTTAGCATTGATAAAATAGTGTCTTTGGTGAATGAAAACTACTTTTGGCCTTAAATACATAAGGATGTTAAGAAATTTGTGTAGAGTTGTAGAGTTTGTCAAGTTGCAAAGGGAGTAGTCAGAATACTGGATTGTATAAACCTTTGACAGTACCGGAGAGACCTTGGAAATACATAAGCATGGATTTTGTGATGGGATTACCTAAGACATAGAGAGGACATGATTATATATTTGTAGTGGTGGATAAATTTTCAAAGATGGCACATTTCATACCTTGTAAGAAGACAACTAATGCAGTGCATGTAGTTGACCTATTTTTCAAGGAGATTGTGAGATTGCTTGGATTACCTAGGAGTATAGTTTCAAATAGAGATACAAAGTTTGTTGGATATTTTTGGAAGACACTTTTGAAGAAGATGAAGATAGATTTGAAGTTCAATTCAGCATTTCACCCACAGACTGATGGACAGAGAAAGGTAGTGAATAGGAGTTTGGGAAACTTGTTGAGATGTTTGGTTGGAGAAAAGGCATGAAGTTGGGATTTGATTCCTTCACAAGTTGAGTTTGCATACAACAATTCATTAAATAGGAGTACTGGTAGAACACCTTTTGAGATTGTTACTGAAGTAAACCCTAGAGGAGTTGTAGAATTGAGAGATCTCAGTTTAGAAGAGAAGAGAAGTGTAGAAGTAGAAGAATTTGTAGGACATATGGAGATAGTGCATAGTCAGGTAGAGAAGCATCTAGAGGACATGAACAACAAATATAAGGAACAAGCAGATGAGAAGAGAAGACATAAGGAATTTGAGGTTGGAGATGAAGTGATGGTATACTTGAGAAAAGAAAGATTTCCATCTGGTACATATAACAAGTTAAAGATGAAGAAGTTTGGACCTTGTAGGGTACTCAAACAATTTGATTTAGGTAATGCATATGAAGTGGAGCTACCAGAGACATTGGGTATTTCACCTATTTTCAACATTGCAGACCTATATCAATATCATGAAGCAGAGTTCAGTGACAACCTTGAAGAAGAATTGAAGAAGCAGTTACCACAACAAGTACCAGAGTAGATTGAAGAGATTTTGGACAGCAAAGTTGGACGCAGCACCAGAGGAAGACAATACAAAGAATACATTGTGAAGTGGAAAGGTAGACCAAAAGAAGATTCATCATGGGTTTCTTAGGCTGAGGTGGACCGTCTTGGTTTTTATCAAGCCCCATCAAAGTGAGGGACTCACTTTTTCAATAACTCTGGATGTCTGATGCAGGTGCATCCCTAGTCCAAGAGCAATCTTGCATCAACCAAAAACATTTGCATTTCAGTTTGTTTCTTTCATTTCTAGTTCAGTTTAGGCAATTTAGTCAGTAGCAGTTTCTATATTTTAGTCTGCATTCTACTGCAATTGCATTTCAAATCTTCTGGAGTTGGACTTAGCATCTAGATTCATTCATCTACATCATATCTAGAATTCAGAGCATTTGGATTAAGTACTGAAAAGTTATCGCTATCAGAAGACTGACTATTTTCTTATAACAGAGTGTCCTGGCAACCTCTAATAATCATCTAAAGGAGAAGACTTGCAGAGCATTCCTTGACTTGTGGAGCCTAATGACACAACATTCATTCATCTTTGGTTCATGGCCAACCTTCCCCAAGATTCTCACATCATTCCATTCATTTGTGGAGGAACTCTATGCAATTAGGTCCGACCTATCCATGTACACACATTATAGCTCTTCATTGGAGTTTGTGATCTCCCTTAGCCGACGCAGAGGAATCTATTGTTTTGGAGATGATATATATTGATGTAGTAGATCCTTAGGAAAGTAGTTCATGATATAGAGATAGCAGATAGTTTAGATTTTGTGTGAAGGAGCTTCAAAGCTATATCTTGTGCATGTCCTGATATTTTGTAATGAGGCCTATGAGCCCTAATTGTAAGCCTACATGATGCCATCCAGATTGTATTTGAAATATATGATATACTAAATGAATGAATCTACATTTTCTTCATATCTTTGAGTTGTTTCCATTGTGTTTACACTTGTTGAACGGTCTGGATAGTTCATTCTGTGAACTCTCCTACCATGACTGCACCATCTACCCTAAATCAAAGTTGTAATTATTGTAAGCACAAAGTATAAGGAGTAGTAGCTTCCTTGGCTTGCAGCCCAAAAAAAAGTTGTAATATTTTTGCAGTCAGCATAATATATTGTGAGCTAACACTCACCATGGTTTTTCCTCATTTTAGGGTTTTCCACGTAAAATTCCTAGTTTTCTTATGTTGATTCTTGTGTTGCATGATTTACATTTTGCTCTTTAAGTTATTCAATTTTATCTGCAAATAATTGTTTAAGTTTTAGTGTAAACCTCCCTGAAGGTGTAGGAAATTCTAGAGAACAAATCCTAGCAATCAACTGAACCACCTGAGCTATCGACAAAAACTGTAGAAATTTCATACCAAAGAAAAGTCTTGGTTGACATGAGAAAATAGAAGTAATTGTTTTTGATGAAGGAAAGGAAATAGGGCCACTAGTTGTAAAGAAGAAAAGGTCCAAGCAAACACTGCAAAGGTCCTCTCCTCTTCAGAGGAGTAAATGACTAGCTACAAAAGCCACCTTTGGCATTTTTTTTATCCCTATGTAAAAAGAACAAGAGGGATTTTAGGAACAAGGCACACATCCTTCAATAGATATCAAAATGGAACCTTCCATAGCTCTAGAATTTTCAACTAAAAAATCATCACAAATGCTAATATCTTCCTCAGAAGATATAACAATGGAACTCCAAGAAAATCTCGTAGAAACAAAGAAAGTACCTCTAGAGGATATAAGGGAATCTCTAGAAGATACTTTTGTTCCTCTAGAGTTTCATGAATCTCCTGTCATTGAACCTCCTCCAAAAGATACTTCTACTCCTTTGGAGTTGCACAAATCTCTTGACAACGAACCTCCAAAATAGGAAGATAATACAGTTTTGGGGGAAGATATACCCAAGAGCATATATGGAAGTGAAATCACTCTTTAGAGGAGCCCAACAAAAGGGAAGGCTCCAATAATAACCCAAGAAACTGATGAGGATAAAAATAAAGGGCAAATATAACAAATATAACAAGCACTTCAAGTCTCCAAGGTAGAGCAAAAAAAATTTCAACAGAAACAAGAGATAGAAAAATTAAAAGTATTACTAGCAGAGAAAGATGAGGAAATTTTATATTTACATGGACAGGTAATCAAGTCACCCAAAATATCAATAGAGCCAACTTAGGATAAAGACATATAGGAAATTTGGTTAGAAAATGAAAGGCAAATTGAGAACCTTACAAAAAATTTGGTAAGTGATCTTGCAACTTTTTTAGAAAATAATCAAGAGAATCAAGTAGCACTGATAGCCACAACTAGCTAGGTTGTTTAACTAGAAGAAGAAATACAAGAACTCAAGGAAAACCCACCAATGGAGGACAAAGGAATTCAAACTAAACCAATTTCTATGGAGTAGTTTCAAGTGCATATTCTTGTACTACTCCAAACCTAGATAGCCCATTGCCACTTTCTTAGGCAACAAGGGTTTGAAAGTAATAGATTGAAGGCACAATTGGTAATATCACAAAATAAATATAACCAATTGTATGAAGCAAATATGGAAGCTTGTAAGATTGGGAAACTTATCCTGGCATGCAAAAAACCCTCAAGAATGTATAATATGTTCTTAAATGAGTAGGTATTGAGATAGAAATTGAGAAGAATTTCTTGTAACTTGCCACATGATCCAGATGATAAGAAATTTTAAGCATACAAACAACTTCTCCAGAGTAGCAGAACTTGTTATGTGAATTTTCACACATTATCTATTAGCTAAAAGACATACATAGTTTTACATTAGCCTCTTTATTGGGGAAGTACAATTAAGATCTTTCATCTCCACTCTATAGAATCACATAGCTTGGTAGAGTAGAGCAAAGGAATATTACTAGGTTGAGAAAACTATTAGGATTTTAATGAGGTATTAGTACCATAAACCACAAGAATTCAAGATAGAATTTCAGGGGATAGTTCAGTATCCTGTGCACTAACAAAAAAATAAACCAACAGTTTAAAACAATGCTACCTAGCTCTACAAAGTGTCGTCCCTTAGTTTCCCAAAGATGCCTTTGCAACTTGTGAAGAAAGATATAATCCTTTGCCTATACATCTTAAGAGGCAACAAATTATTTCTTCTAATAATTAATGTGGTATTTCTAAAGAGCCAAAGCAGTAGTAGAAATAATTCATCAAATGAGGGTAGAATTGGTAGGCATGAGATTTAGGCCTCCACTATTCCTTTAGCTAGTGACTTCAGCACATGTGCATGGTGTGCAGTTTGAATGAGAATTCCAAAGATGGAAAAACATTATAGAAATGGGAAAGGATTTTGTCATTGATCCTAGGGAATTAGATCCCATAGCACATGTGATATATGATAACAGTCAGATGTTTGAGGAGTTTTTCAAAAGGAGAGAATCTTCACAACACAGAGCAGGAGGACCTACACAATCTTAGCTGTGAGTGAGACTGATAAGGTGAAAATTAACCTCATCATATTTTGACTAAATCACCCTCCTTTACAACCTAAAAAACCTATCACGCTAGTATTAATATGATTAAGTGAAAAATTATTAGTTATCCTAACTAGGAATGATGTATATATTTCTATTTCTTATTCTATGTTAAAAGAATTTCAATGCTAACTTTATGTGGTTGTAAAGATTTATTTTTGTCAAAACATGATACATCTAGCTTTGGAAGATAGACTCTAGAGAAGGTGGAAGAGGATACTCTAGAGAAAATGAAAAAAGATGCTCTAGAATGTTGTGATTGTTAGGAAAAAAGGTGTGTTGTACACCTTTCATAATAATGAAATATTTTAATTATGTAAAATAAATATTTTTTTGTGGTGCATCCTAGGGGTTTTGTTTAGTCTCATTCAATATTTATTTGTGCCCACTTGTAAAGTTGTATGTGGCATTGGGTTAGTTATTTTATGTGTGGGAGACAGAATAATTAATTAATTAATTATATCAAAAAGTGAAAACTTAGTAGCAAGAATTAAATGAGGGGTCAATGGTTTTGTGTACTCATGGTTTTGAGACACATGGTTTTCCCAATACCACAAGTTTTATTTGTGTGAGATTGAGTCTAAAAAAGCAATCACATGGTTAGTGGTTTGGTTGGCTAGTTGAGTGGGCTATCATTGTATTGAGTTTCTCTTGTGAATGCATATTTAAAGCATGGCATAGGATGTGTGGTTACATGCTTGGACACATAGAGGATGCATTGGAGGATCTTGATGTCCTAGAACTATTCATGGAGACTTTGTAAGTGTATTGTAAAGTTTTACTATTGAATACTACATAGAGTATGGATGATTTTAAGGGCTAGTTTTTTTCCCTCTTGAGGGTTTTCCTAGGATATATCTTGTGTCACCTTGTGGTATGATTGTCTATTCTTTTGGCATGGCAGATTCTTGGTTATCATGGTTATTATTTATTTGCATATTTATCTCTCATGGGATTATGTGGAAATGTTCTTTATTGCTATAACTTTTCTTTTCAAGTGTTATTAGAGCTTGGTTACCATGTTTTGGGAGGAGATCTCCCAAGTTTTATAACCCTTGCAACAAGTAGCTTTTTTTGTATAGTCGAATCCATGGTCTTTTAGGATAAGAATGAAGGCATTTTCAAGGTCACAAGCGTGTTTGTAGACTTGGGTTTGTTACAGATCTAGGGTTTGATGGAGTTTTATGGGTTTTTTTGTTAGAGCTCATTATGTGGTGATTTTGGAGGTGATATTTTTTTGGAGGCCTCCTGGGCAAAAATAGACCTCACCATTGAGTCTAGAAGGCCCAAAAATCTATATTTTATATAAAACCATGATTATATTTGGAGATAGAATATTTTTATCATTTTGGTTCCTTAGAAGGAATCTTGGTGGAAAAGATTTTGTATGACTATACAAAATCCATACAGCCCTATGATGTCACATTTTATAGTACATGTTAGATAATATTCTTAATATATATGTAGGTACTCCATCAAAAACAATACAATCTATAGAAAATATTAAAAAAAATGAATCAACAATTAGATTTTATAAAGTTAAAAATTTATATTAAAATTTAAAAAATGACAATATGTTTTAAGTATTGAGAACTTTGGGTGTAGCCCCTAGTCACTTGGGTAACTAGTGCCCTATGGCTAGGTCTAGCTACCTAGGGCAAAGCCCTTAGGCATGTGGCCACCCAGCAGGGAGTCACGTGTAGCTTGGGGGGCTAGACCCCCATAGGTGGTGGGCGGGCCGCATCACCGAAAGACCATCGCCTCTAGCTAGAAGACCACCACAATTGGTAGAACTACTAGTGCCTTGACAAATAGATACCCATCCTCCACCACCACCAATGGAGCAACCCGCTAGCCACTAGTCCACCACCTGGTTTATTTTGCTAAGCCTATTGGAGGGAAGGTTTTTAAGGGGCATAACTTCTTCATATGATATTGGATTTTTGACTTCTTATAGTTGTTGGAAAGCTCTCTTTGAGAACTATGTAGTGGTACATGTTTGATCATCATATTTTTATTTTTGTGTTAGAATTTGGTGCCTGAAGCTGACAATGCTTTGAAATAGTAAAATGGTCATAACTTTTGCATATAAAATCAAATTTTAGATTTTGAACAAGAGTTGGAAAGAATTTTTAGAGTACTAAATAGTGGATAAAGTATACTTTTAGTTGTCTTTGAAGAGATAGGTTTGTAGTTGTTTGAGCACTTGTGGGAGCCTAAGACTTGGGGTGTTAATGTGAGAACATTTAGATGATTCTTTGGGCATAAACTTGTGGAAGTGCATGTTGTCATGAGACCAATATCATTGTATAGTAGGTTTTCAAATTTGGCACTTCTTAATACATGTTTATAGGTGTTTCTAGAGTGTTGACTTTGATGGAGATAGGTACACAACTTGTCTTCTAGTTTACGGACATGATTGATACACTTGAGAGACTGAGATTCTTGTTTCAGTGGGAGTTGAGTATAGGTACAGTAATGGTGATGATTATGGTTTCATGGGTATGTAGATACATTTGAGTATTGGCACAACATGATCGTGTATGTGGTTGACAATTATGGGTTATGATGATTGACTCGTGTTTGTAGGTGGTGGTGTGTTTCAGTTTAAGGAGATTGTTCTTATCTCCTAGATGCTTGATTAGTTCCTTGACTATGGTTATTCATTTGTGGACTTGTTTGGAAAATTAGATTTGGGTTGATTTAGTGTTTGAGTCATGAGGTCTATAGGATTATCTTCTTGTTATGTTAGTTTATAGGTTACTAATGTGATGATGAGTTTGCATGTTTCATGTTTGGGGTTTACAAGTTATGTAGTTTTGTTGGTTGATCACCTATTTGATTGCAGTGGGATAACACAAATGTGGACTGTCCATATCCATGAGATTGATTGAGTGTTGATGAAGACTTTGTTAGTTGGCCTTGTTTGTGGTCATTTGTTCATTGTTATGTTACATTGGGATGAGAGGATGGATGATTAAAGTGCCTAGATAGTTAGTTATTGGGACTTGTAGCATGTTCATCACATGTCATGGATAGATTGGTTACATGGCTTAGTGTGATATTTTGATACTGATGATTTATCTTCTTGGCTTAGATATCTTGGTTCTACTTTGGATTTATTGGTATCATAGTTGGGTGTGTGTGGGTAATGGATGATCTTCATTTAGGAGATGTTTATCATGATACCATGGATATCTCGTATCACAATTTAGTGGGATCTTTGGTAGTGATTTGGATCCGTCACCCAATGATGGATGATCTTCTTCAGTGGTTAGATGTCATGGAAAAACTCTTGGATCATGATTCTTATGCAATATGAGTGCTTTGAGATCTTGAGTTCTATTGGTAGGAGGTGGTTATCTTCTTGTGATTGGAGATGTTGATCCTTAGTTTAGAGTATGGTTAGTGTTATATCTTGGTTTACTCAAGATACTAGTTTGAGTGTTGGCATAATATAGGTTCTCTTGAGACCAGGATTTATGCATTGGTACATGTGATCTCCTAGGAGGATATGTTATATCATGATGTCATGTTGTGTTCCTTGATTATGCAGACATGCAGTGGGAGCTTTGACAATGATCTTTTTGGTACTATTGGCATTGAGTACATTACTTGAATTGAAAAATTACCTCAATTGAAAACAATTTGATCATATTGATCCTAATCTTATCTAGAAGATGATTTAATTGAAAAAACATTCATAATTTATATAAAATGTACATACCTTCTCTTTGAGCATAATATCTTTGCATCCTTTCTTCACACAATTTTTGTTCCCTTTCTACTAAATGATATCGTGCAACCTTATTTTGCCTTGTCCTTTTATTTCCCATCTACTTCAAGGATTTGCAAAATATGATCTTGATAATTTCTTTGCCAATTCCACATTCTAAATTTGTAAAGCACTAGAAAAAATTTGACCTTTCAAATAGACCTTGCAAAATTTCCTTTTTGATATTAAAATCACCAAATGACCTTGTGTATATACATGTAATTTGAATAGACACATTTTTTTTAAATGTCGCAGAAAATTGGCCTTCGTTCGAATGTCGGTTGCTAAAAATCCATGCACATATTTTTATTCAGTGACCTTCATTCAAAGATATTTAAATATTAATTTCCTACTGACTTTTTTGGAAGGTACCTTCATTTGCAAGTACCTACAAATGAAGGTAAAATCTTCATTCGTAGGTACCATCATTCGAAGGACCTTCAATCAAAGGACCTTCAAACGAAGGTGCTTACCTAGACACTTTTTGTGTCTTCTTCAAAACATCCTTAGAAAATCTAGTTTCAAGCCTCAGGTTGGATCCTCAAATGTAATTAACTTGACAAGATAATTTGCAAGATCGTAGTCCTCGAAACGAGCTTTCCAACAAGTATAATTTTGATATATTTTCATTTTATTATGTATTTAATTTTTAATTTTTACTGAACATAGGTTTTTCATCGTACATCAAGTTCTTCATCACACATAGGTGGAAAAATAGTGAAACATTGAAAAAAAATCCAAAAAATACCTTTGCACTAGGTATTGACCTTGTTTCACCAAAAAAAAATTGAATTTCAATATATACACAAGTTATGCTTGATGACATAGACCTATGTCAAAATTATAGTTACCCTAACTTCAAAAATTAATTTAAAAAAAATATGTAACAAAAAATTATATAATTTTATCCTTTATAGAAAAAAGTTATGTTGGATGACATAAATATTTCTTTCTGAAAATGTTGTTTACTATTAAAAACTAGTTATTAAAAAAGATGTTGAAAGATTCACAATTTATTTCAAAAAAAAATTTTAAAAATATATTTAGAATTTACACACAAATCACCACAAATAACTAGTTCGCATCATCTTCAAATTCTTAATGGTTTAGCTGTTATAGGTCTCAGAAAGTGAAGATTTTGTTAAAAATGCTAATATCAATGTCCATCTTGGCCAAAAAGTGGGACTCATTATTGTGGGATTACCCACATTGGTCATGTGCTTGGGATGTTCATGATAGTGTGGTATTGCATTTGGAGATTAGCATGGATTTATTGGTTATAGGTTTTCATGGATACTTGGAGACTTGGGTGAGGTTGGAGTTCTCTTGGGAGTAGAGAATTTTTTTGAGATGGTTACTCATTGGAGGTTTTAGTAGGAAGACCAAGGAAACTTTCGATTGGATATGGACAAAGTTCATGGACCTTAGAGGAGGTTGTTCTTTGAGATAGTTATTGTGACTTGGTGTATCCTAGAGGAGCATTCTCATTCCCCACTCTTGGTCTACTCGACATATTATCTTCTAATAGGTATTATCCATCCTATTTTTAGATGCATTTTGTTTTATTCTTTGTCTTCTCATGGATATGGATCTTGACCTATGGTTATTCGTTATAGAGGGTTCATTTAAGGGGTGTTAGCATGGTTATCTCCTTGTGCATATGAGTTTAATTTATGACATCATTTATGAGGATTTAGGAGATGTGATTGGGCTTATTCCTAGTTTCTGGGAATGGTAACTTGAGTTTGACCTTCCTTGTTTAGAGATACTTACATTCATGTTGGTTATTACATGATACATATGTTCCATTTGATCTTTGAGATTGAGTGGTTGGGTATTGTTGAGAATTTTCATTTGGGGTTGTGAAGGAGATCATAATTGACATAGCTTAGCACTTTGAGGTGTTGATAGATGGACATGTTATGATATGATTTATAGGTTTTTCTCTCTTTTTTCTATGGCTACTTCCTAGAGGGTTCATATGGTTTGAATAGGGAGAGTTATGGAGACATGTTGTGAGGGAGTATGCAGTGTTTTGTGTTGCATGTGTTGATAATTGTGATTTTTCTTGGTACTAGTACATGGTTTTGATCATTAGCCACACCTTGGTTTGAGTGTTTATTGGTAGAATTAGTATGCCTTGATCTATTTTCAGATTTGACATTACCCATGCAGTAGGAGTTCCAGGATGTGTGTGTTCTTCATTGACAGGTTTTATATAGGGAGTTTGTGATTGAGGGTTATGGGTTGGATATGTTGTTGGTATGAGTTTATTGATGTTGTTGATACCTAGGAGGTATGGATGGTTGGATGTATTAGCATATGTTGTGGGTGCTATTTCTAGTCATGTGGGTTTTCACCTTTGACAACAACTTGGAGCCTTTGTTATCACTTGGATTTGATCCTTGTGTTCTTTGTATTGGCGCATCGTCACCTTGGCATGTTCCTTGTCTTATATAGCTGGCATGTTGGAGGATGAGAGGAGTTCTTTCTTGAGATGGTGGTCACCTTGGTTTTATTGCAGGTATCTTGATGGGGCACGAGAGCATGCTGGAGATTCATGTGGTTTCATGTATGGCTATGATGATGTATTTCATTGATTGACCCTTATGCAATGCAACAAGTGGGAGAATGTTAGAAAAAAGGTGTGTTGTACACCTTCCATAATAATGAAACATTTTAATATGTAAAATAAATGTTTATTTGTGGTGCATCCTAGGGGTTGTGTTTAGCAACATTAAATATTTATTTGGGTCCACTTGTAAATTTGTATGTGACATTGCGTTAGTTATTTTATATGTGGAATACATAGAATAATTAATTAATTAATTAATTGGATCAAAAAGTAAAAACTTATTAGCAAGAATTAAATGAGGGGTCAATGGTTTTGTGTACTCATGGTTTTGAGACACATGGTTTTCCTAATATCACAAGTTGTATTTGTGTGAGCTTGAGTCTATAAAAGAAAGCACATAGTTAGTGGTTTGGGTTGGTTGGTTGAGTGGGATGTCATTGTATTAAGTTTCTCTTGTGAGTGCATATGTGAAGCTTGGCATGGGATATGTGGTTACTGTTGATGTATAAAATTGCATAGGTTCCAACACTAACATGGGAAGTTTCAAGAATGTGAGACTTGCTACTTGAAACAATCTCCAGATTTTAAAGAAGCTGGCTCTTCCTATTTCAATCGGGTTTTGAGTAAAGGGAAAGAGATAAATAGGATTACAGATATAATAAGCAAATCTAATTTATGGCAATGTGCCTAAGTAAAAAGTACTCCTTCAATTCAAGCACAGTGAATCTATTCTCAAGATACAATTATATTAAAGAGCAGATACTACATGATCAACATAAACAGATATAATGAATATTATCAAAGGCTTATAACTAGACAACTTTGTAAAGACACAAATGATATCAACCAAGGCACATAATAGAGTTCTTATTATTAATCTTTTAGTAACATAAAAGGCACATGAACATGCACAGATATGTCAACTTTCTTATCAAGAACAACAAAATAAAGGCAAAATGACATAAACTACTCACAGTAAAGTCTCCGGATCCTCTATTAGATCTTTTACAAATTTCTAATTGAAAACTTGTTCGCAAAAAGTAAAAGTCCCCTATTCTATTACAAATTCTACATATTTATAATCATAGACTTAACCCAAGATTTCCTGCAACAACCCGAATCTTCAATGGCTAGACAGAACTAAAGATTACTAAAAGTCCATGGCAGTTACGATCTTTTGAATCTGCAATGGCCATCCTTCCTATGCGCTCATTGGCTGGGGCATAATATTATGTGGCACACTAACTATATCGAGACTAAGGCACATGGCAAGACCCATGCACTTAATGTTCAAAAGAAATTATGATAGATGGAAGCGTCCGCATATACGCTTTTTCCTTCAAAGAAAATCACAGGAAACAACCACTTGTCGCACTCCACGGCCTTCCAAATGATACATGTATTGCCCTGCCAAGCACTTAAAACTATGTCTTTATACCTGGGCACCTTCCGTTGAGACATCTGTCACAACCCACTTCACTTAGAAACTGAGACACAATATCAATGGGACCCATTGCATTCATAACTCATTACCCACATAGGAAATAAACTGGGACATATGGCGGCACCTACAACAAACAAGCTATATACGTGGCAACCTTTGATGACACATTTGAAACTTATGAAACTTTTGAAGGATCCTTCGAAAGTCAACACTTGTCATGTTCCACTACAACTATGAATCAAAATGTTTCTGCTACAAGAAGATTATGAATAAAGTAACCCTTTCTCTACTATCACCACGTGGTGCCTCCCGTGAGCTTGAAACTATCTTTGAACTATGGCCCACCATATATACTGATATCAATATAAATTTTTAAAAGGGACACGTGGCATCATCCGCATAAAACTCAAAAGGACACATGGCGGCACCCGCAAACATAGAGCAAGAAAAGAAACTTTTTGAGACTGCTTCTGCTAGCAACACATGGCCCCTTCCGCAAGCTTGAAACAAAATGTAACAAAAGATGTTACCCAATATGTGGCGCACTCCATATAAAAAGAAGGTAACATGCGGCAACCTCCACATAAAACTTGATGCTTGTTCCATTGTTATAGCTTTGACACTTGGCGCGACCCGCGCACGAAACACAGAGACACAAATATAATAAGCCACTGTAATTTTTATCGCAACACTGTTGAAACTGAAACAAAATGTAGAGTTACTCTACAGTTCTTGGCGACCATCAAGACTTCTGAGCCTACTCTGAAAGAACCCAAAACTAACAAAAAGATATTGTATTGAAAATAAAACTTGAATTATATATTTTGCAATGCTATCTGATATACAGACCATTCTGAATCTGAAAGCCCCTGTCTACTCTACAAATCTTGAAAAGCAAACTCAAGATTAATTATATCTTTATGGGAAAATGATTGCAAAATTTGTACCACTGCCTTTAATTGAAATTCCAGCTGGGCCATAGGTATCAACATAGTTTCAACCTCCTTCACTGTTGATGAATCACTCAAACCTTGGAAAATTGTCTTATCATTTTGTTTGGTCAAAAGAAGGGCCTTGATGTCATCTATCATCAACACTGTGTTACTATCTGGGAAAGGTGATGGAAGTCCCAATTGCACCAAACCTTCTATGTGTTTCTTCATATTCTTTACTCCTTCCTTCACTATATCTAGGAGCTCTTGACAATTTGTGGCTGCAGAATTGCAACTCAAAACCTCATTGACCTTCTCAGCAGCAATCATTCTATCATCAATGGGTAAGTGCAAAAAGATGGGGGGCCAAAAAGTGGCCAAATGGTTTTAAAAAAAAATCATACATAACGCGAGTGCGTTATTAACTATTATAAAAAAAAGGCTTGTCATTTCATTTCATTTCTATTTTTCTCCTCTATCCCTGTGGCTTGCAAACCCTAGGAAGCACGCTCACGTTTTGGAAAAGACAATTCAACACCAAAATCTTGCTGATTCCTTGCCAAAATGCCGCCACGACGTTGAGCATGCCAAAGGAGTGAGTTTTATTTTTTTTTGGTTTGAATTTGCTTCTAAATAGGTAAGTTTGAGTTGTTTTTTGATGTATATTTCATTAATTGTTAGGAAATGTTAATGCACCTCCTCCTCCTCCTCAAAATCCACAAAATCCTGAGGAGGAAATACCTGCGGAACAACCTCCTCCATCCATTCCTCGACATGCCCTTGGAACACAAGAAAATATAATGGGGCAAATTGAAAACAACAAAAAAGAAATTGAAGATATAATTGCAAGGTTGAAAGATCCTTCCACTTCAACCTTGCATAGGTCCATGCTTGCTGAATCTCTTGAATCTATGTTATCAAATGTAGATTCAATTAGCAAGCAAATAACTAGTTGGATGGATAAGAGGAGGGAGTTTAGAGATTATTATGCAGACAAGCTGTCATACCAAGATGTGAAAAAATTACAAATCACAAAATTAGACTTGTGTTTGATTTTCACAAACCCACAAACAAATCAACCTCCACCCATTACATACAAGAGGTTCCCTATCCATTGGTGCAATAACCAAGCGATAAGGGACAATTTTGGGCAGAGGTGGTGGATGGTTTTTGATCATCCTCCATGCAATAATAATGAGGTCCCGCAATACTTTTTGAGGAAACTCTACTGCGAGTTTGTCCTCAATAAAGTGCCAAACTATTTTGATATGTGGGACTTCCAAGGTAGAGGTGGGGGGTCAGTACAAGATAGACCAAGGCCACGTCTTGACCCATAGCGGGTAGTGAGATGAGTAATCAGCAAACCAGCCCATGAGCATGTTTCTATCCCTTCCATTGTGAAGGAGAGTGTTGAGGTCGATACACTTCAGTCCATTAGTGCCTTGACCCAGAGCATCATAGAGCATGCCGGTCCTGCAGCACAGAGTGGGTTGGGAGATAGTGCGAGGAGTAGGGTCCCACCCCATACTTGTCAGGCTTACGGGTCAGCCTGTGGTTATAACCCCATGGATAGTCAGGACTCAGGTGCACAGGCTACATCTATAGCTAAGTAGATGGTGATGATAGATACCCTCCTGAGTGAGACTTTTGGCCTTGATACTTAGGTAAATATTAGCAAGTTTATTGAATTTCATTTTTGAAATGCAAGATTAACTAATTTAAATTGATGATTTTAATGAAATTTTAGGGTCATAGCATTGATGTAGTTTTCAGTGGTTCTCCACCTACATTTTACACTAGATCATCTACTGTTGGGGTATGTAACTAGTAAACAATTATAAATATTACATGTGAATAGCATCATTATATGAATGGTATTCTAATATCTAATTTTGGATGTTGAATAGGTTAATACTGTAGATTTAATGGCAACACCTGCCAGCGGTGGTGGACTTCAAAGCTTTACGGAGGTAATAAAATAAATAGTTTAATGAATGAATTGTACTTACTATATTTTTGTATGTGACTTGTGTGCTTTATTGTGTGTACTTCCATGTTTAGATGAACATGTGTGTATGTTAGGAGCCATAATTTGCATCACTATTATAGTTTTTGTAATTGAATAATGTTGTTTTATTTCTAGATGATGCAGGCTATGAAGACACCTCCCCATGTTCATAGGGCAATGGAGCAGGGTGTGGTCTCTGTGATTCATAGCTCCATGGCATTGACAAGGGTATGAGGCAGATTAGTAAATTTTAATTTACATTAATTGTTATAGTTGTCTATTTTTGAAAAATCAAAAGATTATTGATTTGAAGTTTAATTTCTATCTGGATGGTTTCTATAGGACATGAAATCACCACGACCTATTCCTGCTCTTGAGGCAAGTGAGGAGATAGATTATATGGTAGCGATAAGTGATTATTTTGTTAAATATTTCATTTTTTATAACATGTAATTTCTATATATTAATGTCTATACTTTTTATTGTAACAGCTAAAGATGCAGGAAGAACTAAATAGGAGGAGCAGCCCTCAGGTTTGTAGTAGACCACCCACATGTGTGTCTCCATCCCCTAGAAGATCAAAGGCTGCTCGTGATCTATTCTCTTCACCAGCCAGAGGGGAATGACTTTTTATTGTGTTCCTTTGTTGTATGCCTATATGGCATTTGTGGACATATATTTTGTATTGTATATAGTTGACATTGTATGCCTATATGGCATTCTCATAAGCCTATATGGCTATTTTGTATATATGTTATACTTATATCAACAAATATTGATGTATACCTATATGGATATTTGGTTAATACAAATCTTTTTTATTGATGGCGTCCATACTTGCATTATAAATCCATGTTTGAATGGATATTTGTAGATGGCTAATTCAAATATTTAAAGTCCAATTGTATTACATAGGATGTTTGTTGATCCAATAAGCTAGCTATTGTTATTCAAGTATCACCTAAACCTCATTTTGGAACTAAAAGATAAAAGTTGTATTTAAAAAAAAAATGAATCATCATGTTGAACAGAAAATATTAATATTCTTTATGAGTAGCATATAATGTCAATTATATGCAATACAAAAAAATGAATCATCATGTTATTATTTATGTTTGAGATCCTGAAAATAACTAAGTCTGGTAGCCTGATATCCTGAAACACTAGGATGAATATCCAAGTCATTAGGATGAATGTGCCTTGAGAAAAAGTCATTAAGATGAGCGCCTAAAGGAGACTTTCTTAAACATTCAAACATTGAGCAACAAGCATGAAGGGTTAAGGCATAATTTGTAACTCATAAAGCTTCAAAAGGGCACCCAACTTGGAGAGAGCATTCATTTAAGACAAGGCACCCATTGACACTTGTTCCACCATAAAAGTGTGCCTAAGGTGGAAGGAGAACAAGCCTCTAGTAAGTGAAGTGCACCTATTGTCTAAATTGTTGATTTTTGGTAGCTAGGTCAGATCCCTTCTAGAGACCAACCTAGTCATAAAATGCTGAATGGCCTATCGGCCTTAGCATTTTGAGAACTTAGTTGTATTATCTGATTAAGGTAGGCCCCAAATTGGGCAAACTCATTATTCTATGTATCTTGAAATTACAAATAGGTCAGGACGTATTTCAAATGTAACATATATGTAATTTGACACCAAATTGTTTGAGCGATCTCATATAAATGAAAGGTGACTGGTAGTCACAATACACAATAATTAGTTTACCGAATTCTGCTCTGCGAAATCTAATCCATCAATGATCTACTACAGGTATAGTAAAAAGGGCTCTACCATTGGTTGAACCGTTTGACAAGTTCGTTGGTTCAACGGTTCAACGAGTTCATCGAGCTCCACTAGTTCAAAGGGCTCAGCCATTGGTTGAACTGTCCAACAGGTTCATTGGTTCAACAGTCCAACGGTTCGACGGGTTCAAAGGTTCGATAGTGCAAAGGGTTCTGTCATTGGTTGAACTGGTTCAATGGTTCAATGGTTCGACGGGTTCAAAGGTTTGATAGTACAAGGGTTCTGCCAATAGTTGAACTAGTTCAATGGTTCAACTAGTGAACTGGTTCAATAGTTCAACTGGTTCACTGGTTTGACGGTTCAACTGATCCACTGGTTCAAAGGGTTCGATGATTCAAGAAGTTCAATGGTTCGATAATTGACTTGATCTGTGCTCATCAATGAACCTGTTACTTGATCTGTTTTAGCTTGAGTAAGCTTAACCCTAGATCTGCTAAAGATTTAGATAAGTTGTATTTTGATATCTATGTTTTTGTGCCCGAGCTGGGCAAAGTTGTAATCTATTTCTGCTCTTAATATAAATCAGATCTGAGTTTTCTTGCTAGGTTTTTCACCTCCAAGAGGGAGGTTTTGCCAGGGTATATTCATGTTATGTGAGCATTCATGTTTTATTGTTTCTTACTGTGAATCTGAATATTGAGATTAACATAAACCACTTCATTATGGTGCCCTAGCATGAGGAGGAGTATATAAGTCAATAGGAAATGGCACCTAGAATGCAAATGAAGGACTAAGTGGCATTTTCAATAAGTATCAATTCACCTTGAGCTTTCAATAAATACATCAAATTGAGCCCCATAAGCCTAGGTGCCCTTTGCCTTCAAAAGAACCTTGTATTGGTGCCTTGGAGGAAATTAACTTACAATGACAATATTCTATATAAAGGGCATAAAATAAGGGGTTGGAGTATATCACTGCTAAAATGCCTAGGAAAATGAGATTGTCAATGCTCTTAGTTGATCCTTCTCTCTTCTCATGAGGGATATGTATGCACAATCTTTCATCCAAGCATAATATTAATAGCTAAAGGCTAGGGAGATACATAGATCCACACTCAAGAGATTGTAGTGAGCATCATACTTAGGAAATCAACATTGTTGATGTCTACCAATGCTCTTTCAAGTGAAAGACCTTGAGATTTATGGACTATCAAAGCCCACAACATCTCATGTTGGAGTTGACAATGAATACTATGAGATATTAGAATAATTGGCATAAGGTGCAAGTCATGCAAATCCCAAGGCATAACGACATAATTATCAAAATTGACCACAATGAAGTATGGAAAACAAGGTGGTTTGCTATCACTTTTGTAGATAATAGCAACAACTCTCCCAATCACTCCATTGACAAGACTTGCAATAACCCATAAATTGGAATTGAGAACATGTTGGTCAATGCACAAGAGAACTATGCAAGGTAGTTGCTCAGCCTTAAGATTTATAGTGGATCTCCCTCTCATCTATTCTACATTACACCATGCAACTAGAACCCCTAAGGACTTTAGTATATGTTTGTCATTCAGAGAAACCAACCTCTCATCATTGCTAAGGAAAGGATTAGTGCATACATAGCCTCCCCATGTACTCTTGTGCAAGCTAACATGGATTCCAATGGCACTCATATATCACCTTCAAAATATCCAGTATTAAATGGATTTGTCATAGCTCCAACTAGAACAATGGTAATGTTGAAATCATTGAGAATTAGAAAGAACCACCTAAGGATGTAAGGCACACTTTTCACCCATACAAGCCTAAAATTGCACCTAAGGGAAATAATTTGATTTCATATCAATAGGTGAGTGCCTTGAGAGAAAGGATCATTGTAGGTCATTTTCAATTGTTGAAAGCACAAAAATGATAAAGATAAAGGCAATTGAGTTAGGCACACTTTAGCCTCTGAGGACACCTCAATGAGCGCCTTGGGTGAAATTACATGAGATGACCTTTTGGAGTGAGCGCTTGAAAGATAGAATTCATTCTAAGACATGTCTCATCATTTAGAATTGCAAAATTGCAAGTATAAAGACATTTAAATCTAGGTGCACTCTCCATTAGTACAAACCCATTCTGGTGCCTAAGGGAGAAATTGCATTGAAAGATACTTTTTGAATGAATCTCTTAAGGGAGATTGACCTCTTTAAGCCATTACAATTGTTTGAAATCATTTAAAGTGATAAATATGGACCAACTTGTGTTTCTCAAGCGCTTAGTAAAGGAGAGTTTCTCAAACATTTAAACATGTGAATGAAGTCATAGAAATGCACTAAGTCATCTAGATGCCATTTTCCCCTTGTGTACCCTTACATTTGCACCTAAGAAGAAGTTGCTTCAGTTCATTGGAGTGTTTGAGTATTGAGGATTTCTTAGCAATGCTTTGCAACTTTACACTGCCTCCTTCTGACAATTTTTGGGGTAGTAGAAAACCTTTCACCATGGGTAAACACCTCATAGATATAAAAAATTGAGAGAGGTTATTGTAGAGGCACTCTACATGATCGTGTTGCCTCAAACGGAATGTTTCTAAGTGACACAGTTTTTGAGTAACATCTTGTCAAAGATTGCTTCCTTTTTACACTTTGGACTCTTCAGGGATATCATTGGTACAATGTAGCTCGGACTGTTTTGACATGTTTGGGTGAAAAATAGGACCATGCCTAGCGTAAATGTACCTATCCGAACGCGTTGGAGTAATCAGTTTGGTTGCATCAGGAGTAGGGCAAAAGTTACACCCCTTTGCACCTTTACACTGCCTCCCTCTCACGATTTTTGGGGTAGCAGAAAACCTTTCACCACGGGCAAATGTCTTAGAGATATAAAAAACTGAGAGAAGTTATTGTAGAGGAACTCTATGTGATCACATTGCCTTAGACGAAATGTTTCTAAGTGACATGGTTTTCGAGTACCATCTCGTCAAATATTGCTGCCTTTTTGCACTTTGGACTCTTTAGGGATATCATCGATATAATGTAGCTCGGACTGTTTTGACATGTTTGGGTGAAAAATAGGACCATGCCTAGCGTAAATGTACCCATCCGGACAAGTTGGAATAGTCAGTTTGGTTGCATCAAGAGCAGGATGAAAGTTACATCCCTTTGCAACTTTACACTGCCTCCTTCTGACGATTTTTGGGGCAGCAGAAAACCTTTCACCACGGGCAAATGTCTCAGAGATATAAAAAACTGAGAGAGGTTATTGTAGAGACACTCTACATGATCACGTTACCTCAGACCAAATGTTTCTAAGTGACACAGATTTTGAGTAACATCTTGTCAAAGATTGCTTCCTTTTTGCACTTTGGACTCTTCAGGGATATCGTCGGTACAATGTAGCTCGGACTGTTTTGACATGTTTGGGTGAAAAAAAGGACCATGCCTAGCGTAAATGTACCCATCCAGATGCATTGGAATAGTCAATTTGGTTGCATTAGGAGTAAGATGAAAGTTACACCCCTTTGCAACTTTACATTGCCTCCTTCTAATGATTTTTGGGGCAGCAGAAAACCTTTCACCATGAGCGAATGTCTTAGAGATATAAAAAACTGAGAGAGGTTATTGTAGAGGAACTCTACGTGAGTACATTTCCTTATATGGAATGTTTCTAAGTGACACAGTTTTTGAGTAACATCTTGTCAAAGATTGCTGCCTTTTTGCACTTTGGACTCTTCAGGGATATCATCGGTACAATGTAGCTCAGACTATTTCAACATGTTTGGGTGAAAAATAGGACCATGCCTATCGTAAATGTACCCATCCAGATGCATTGGAATAGTTAGTTTGGTCACATCAGGAGCAGGACACCAAAAATGCAAAAGTTGCTTTGTGCAACTTGACAACATTGACACTTTTTTGCAGCATGACTCAAAGAATCAAACTAACCCCAAATGACTCAAAGTGACTTAAAATCACCTTGATTTTGGTGCCCAATGTAGATTATAGAGGTCTAGGCACTCCTTATCATTCAAACATCTTAGATGAGCGCCTAGGAAAGGAAAAAACTCTAAGTTTCATCATCATGAGCGCCTAATATAAAGAGACTTTAATGGCTCAAACCTTAGCATGGAGTCCTAAGGCGCATTTCATGTCTCCTTTCATCCATTTTGGTGCCCTTATGTAGATTTTTCAACTTGATTTAGTACCCTATATGTGAAGGAAGATCTAAAGGCATGAAAGTGGATGTCTTTTTGCAAGAGTTTGGATCATCAAAATTGAAAGAAATAAGTCTATTAAGCTTGAGCACCCTTGGTCTTATTTTCATTCATTATGAGTGCCTTGGGAGAATGGTATATAGGTCATCATCATCATTAGGCGCTCTAGATCCAGAGTGTTGGAGAGATCATCAAATGGTGTCTAGAGGAAGTAGGGTGAGTTATGAGTTTGGTCGCATCAGGAGCAGGACACCAAAAATGCATAACATGATGATGTAAAAATGTGTATATGTGTAAAAATGCAGGAGGAAATAAAAAAAGACAAATCTTACAAATTAATGTGCATACTTACAACTCAATGTAACATGACTATAAAATCAATGTGAATACTTACAAATTAATCCAATGAACCATCCGGGTCTGCTCTACTCTTAATTGTGTCAAGTATTGCTTCATGGTCAGACTCACGCACCTTCCACAAGATTTTGTTCAAAGGTCTACCCCGATACTTTATCAAATGAACATTGGATGCCACGACAAGGTTCAAGTAATGAAGAATCTTCCAATGCATGTCAAAGTCCTGAAATAGCCAAATATTAACACTCTTATGTGGGTACCTTCTAAGCCATGTTCCAGTAATAACCACTAAGCCTGTAGGGTATTTGATGTTTTCTCCATCTGTAATAGGGTCCTCCAATTTATTTTTGGCCTCAACACAATGACATAAGTAATAATCTATTCCCTCTTCATTATCTTCATCTGCAATAACTACATATACGTGCCCTACATTGATATGTGTAGCAAATTAGATGAAATTAGTCAACATTACAAAAACACTACAAAGTAAGATGACATTACCTGGTTGAACTAGATGAAATTAGATGCATATACATGCCCTATATTACCTGGTTGAACTAAATCTGATATGTGGTCAAAGTCAACTCATGATTCCATCTGTGTTAGTTCCAGTGCCGTCGGGGGTTGATATGTGTCAAGTGGGCTAAGATAACTTAACTGCCATTCATCAACCCACTCCTTTGGCTCGCACTCATCCCAGACTTGAATTGTATAGGAAGAAAAAAAGCATGACATCTTTCATGTATAGATACTCCATGAACCTGCAATTGAGCTTCTGAAAGAGTGCACCTCATTTGATCTTGTTAGTGTACAATAGTCCTCATATGGTGCAATGTTAGTATCATCTATCAACCAAAAAAATCTACGAACTGAAGACTTACCTTCTTTACCTGGACCCATGGAAGCATTACACCACTTGACAATCAATTTTGCATCTGTCAACTTTGCATTGTCTTTATACTTTAACTCTTCTCATGCTATGGCTCTTTTGATACATGCTCCTACACCATCATGCTACCCCTTTCCATGCCCGGCCTCACAAAAGTTCCACATATGCTGAATACCTATAAAATTATGACTCCTACTCAGCCAATAGAAATTCCATGACTTCTTGAATTGTGACGCACAGTTATTCGACCATATGATATGCTGACTAAACGATATGCCTCTTCTAGCCAAATCATTGTAGAACACCTAAAAGCAACCTTGTATGAACTCTGTAGAATGTGTACAATCATCACTAATATAGAAATTATACTCCCTTATGATCTTTCTGTCATCCTCTGTACTATCATTCGCATGAATGAATGTGATGCGCACAAATATAGAAACCTGTGTGGAGTTGTAATATTGTGATTGCACCTCACACTATCGCTGTAGACTGTAGTTCTCTTCAAAGTTGACAACTGAAACAATGCTACCAACTAGAAATGTGTCCTTGCATAACTTGAATTGCAAGTCCAACCATCGAGCTCTATGGGCATGTCTTGCATACTCATACACTATGTTGTCACGAAATATAGGCATAAATTGATACACTGGAATCTTTTCAATAACAAATTCACACCTCTTTGCTTCTTTACCATCTTTTGTATTGTATGCCACTACTTTATACTTGCCAAACTCTATTAGTTCATTTCCAACCACATGTGTTCTTTCCATATGTTCACATATTGGCAAATGTTGCAAGCCACCGCAAAGATGACATGTGCCATCCAAGCATAATTTCTTGTAGAATATTTGACCTTCCTCTCTTTCACATAAAATTCTTGATATGAAGTCTCTTGAAGATGTTGGTGGGGCACATATGGCACAACCCTGCAAATCATTGTTAGTATGCATATCTAAACATATAGACCTATAAGCATCAAAATGGTTAGAAAATTCAATATGTAATCTACAACAACAAGTAGTGCGTGTGTGATTTATCTTAACATAGAAAGGTTTTAGCATTTCAAAATATCTTTGACAAATTTTAATTTGAGGATACTTCTCTAGAAATTTACCATAAAACTGTGTTTGAGTCTCATCCAAAAAAGTTTTGGATGTGGCTCGCAGTTCTGACTACCGATTCTCCTTCTTACCATATCCCTTTGATTCGGAGATACCCTTGTGTAATTCTTCCAAAAGTCTTTAATTAGTGATCTCAATGCTTCAACAATTGGTTTATCTTTTTGTGGTAGTCTCCCCGAGAATGCCCATAATTCATTGGCATTAGTGTCCTCAATTTTTTGGCGTCTTCCAACGTCTCTTGATAAAGTTTTCCTATTAATTCTCAATTCTTGACTCATCTTTCTAATGAGACGAGCTTTCCTCATTTGACTACTTACTATAGTCGATGTAATCAGACACCGTGTTGCATTACTATCTTTTGTGCGTGAGGTGTTACCCACACTCTCATACTCACTCATTAGATTCTTGACAATAGATTTTTCACTTGAAGCCTCTGATGTTCTCAACCCAAGAATCTTCATGATAGACCTATACTTTATACTTCGCATCATTTCAACGAATAGTTGACATCTTGCAGTCTCATTTAACTTTTCAAAGAACAATCTCCAAATCTTATTAGCATATCTTCTACAAGTGCATTTTGGAATCTTACCTTCCATTGGCTACAAAATATTCTCATCAATATCAATCAAATACTTTGGCTTTCTATGCAAAATTCTAGGTGGTGTTAAGTTAGGTAAATTCATCTCAACATTAGGAATTTCATCAATATTTAAATAAGATGGGTTAGATGGCATACCTTCAATCGAAGATGGAATAGATGACATACCTTGAGGTTGAGGTGGGAATGATGGTGTACCTCCTTCATCACATGTCAGTGATGATGTACTCTCAACTTGAGATGTGGTAGATGGTGTCCCTACATGTTGACTTGCGGTAGAGGACATGTCTCCAACTATGGTATTCAAATCTCTCGTACCACGAAGTTTTTGCATTCATTCTCTTTGTGCCACCAATACCATATCTCTTTGTAATGGTTGTGGTTCCTCTTCAATTGGTATGTCTTCATTTATCGTGTCCAATTTCCTCTTCTCATGAAGTTCCCTCATAGCCACTACTTTCTTTGCATTCTTAACTTCTATCTCTTCCTGTGTTGGTTTAATTCTTGATCATTTCCTCGGCATGACAGAGAATTTGTCTATAGCATGATAAAGAGACCAATATTAGTTCCTAAGAAATGAATACAAGATAATAGTGGGATTGTATTTTTATTATGTTGTAAGCATTTATTCTTGTATAGTTTGACATCATGGTATGTTAAGGTCTGTTTATTACACATAATTATTAAAGAGCCCAAGTGTAGAAAATATACATGGCATCATGTGAGATTGTAGGTTGCTTTCTTGATTGGGAATGTGTCTATTTTAAACATGTATGATAAAGCATGATAAAGTAATTCAATCTGAAATAAGGAAAATGTACAGAACATGCATGTAAAGACTTGACATACCTAAAAAATGAAGATTCAAATGGAGAGAGTACCCAATTATGTAGTGTTTTTTTCTTCTTGCATCAAAGTCCTCAACAATTTGAGTTTTTCACCACTTGCTTCCTTTTCAATGTTAAATTGAATAACACTCAAATATAATTACTAACAACAATACTATTAACCAATCTATGATGTTAAATTCCTAAAATTGAATCACAATTAACATTGCAACACTACAAAAATTGAAACTTGAATAGATATATATCAAACTTGGTGTGAAAACTATGTTATTTCCTCCTTCTCAAGTTGGCAAAGCAGAAAAGGTGGTGGAAAGATCATACAAAGGTGGTATAATGTGTTAAATGTGCATGTGAACTTCCCAACAGCATGAAAGCACTTCTTTTTTGTTGGAGCACGCGCAGAATCAGTATGAAAATAGAGCATGTGGGCTTGGATCATGGGGGTCAACACTTTTTTACCATTTCTATAGCAAGACAAAATGTGAGCATGTTATAATGTGCTCACATTTTGTCCTGCTATAGATTGATCACATCCTTTGCATTGATCACATCTCTTTCCAAACCTTCCCCTTTAGACTTGAATGACCACAAGGTTTTTGAGGGAGAACTTTTCCTATTTTCTGCAAGAGCTTGCCAGATGCTCCGCCATATGATAAGCATAACAATGAAGGGGCAAGCCCTCATAATCAAGTTCTTGATAGAAAATGCCCATCGAGGAAGAAAGATAGATCTTCTTTGGAAACAGAAGTTCTAGTTTGTGACAAATCCTTATCCAAGCATAAATAGTAGGGGTTCTGTCAAGCGATTTCCAATCCACTTCCACAAAGTCTCCTGGAGACTTCCTGATTGATTCCAAAACATCCACACCCTAAAACTGTAGAGGCAATCAATATAATTGAACCCATAAATCTACATTTGATGACAAAAACCCTCAACACTATACCTTAAACCCTAATCCCTCAACCCTTGACCCTAAACCTTATCCCTAAAACCTAATCCCTCAACCCTCAACCCTAATCCGTCATCCCTCAAATCTAATCCCTCATCCCTAAACCCTAAATGCTATCCCTATTCCTAAACCCTCAACAAACTCGATACTATACCTTAAACCCTAATCCCTTATCCCTAAACCCTTCAACCCTATCCCTAATCCTTATACCCTCCACACTCTACTTTAACCCTAATCCCTCGACCCTCAACCCTATCCCTAAACCCTTGACCCTCGAACCTCAACCCTCAACCCTCAATGTCAAACCCTAATCCCTCAACCCTTAACTCTGATCCCTCAACCCTCAACCCTATCCCTAAACCCTCAACCCTCAACGTCAAATCCTAATCCCTCAAACCTTCACTCTAATCCCTCAACCCTAAACCCTATCCCTAAACCCTCAACACTATACCTTAAACCCTAACCCCTCATCCCCCAACCCTAAACCTTATCCCTAAACCCTAATCCCTCAACCCTCAACCCTAATCTGTCATCCCTCAACTCTAATCCCTCATCCCTAAACCCTAAATGCTATCCCTATTCCTAAACCCTCAATAGACTCAATACTATACCTTAAACCCTAATCCCTTATCCCTAAACCCTCCAACCCTATCCCTAATCCTTATACCCTCCACACTCTACTTTAACCCTAATCCCTTGACCCTCAACCCTATCCCTAAACCCTTGACCCTTGAACCTCAACCCTGAACCCTCAACGTCAAACCCTAATCCCTCAACCCTTAACTTTGATCCCTCGACCCTCAACCCTATCCCTAAACCCTAAACCCTAAACCCTAAACCCTCAACCCTTAATGTCAAATCCTAATCCCTCAACCCTTCACTCTAATCCCTCAACCCTATACCCTATCCCTAAACCCTCAACACTATACCTTGAACCCTAATCCCTCAACCCTCAAACCTAAACCTTATCCCTAAACCCTAATCCCTCAACCCTCGACCCTAATCTGTCATCCCTCAACTCTAATCCCTCATCCCTAAACCCTCAATGTTATCCCTATTCCTAAACCCTCAACAGACTAGATACTATACCTTAAACCCTAATCCCTTATCCCTAAACCCTCCAACCCTATCCCTAATCCTTACACCCTCCACACTCTACTTTAACCCTAATCCCTTGACCCTCAACCTATCCCTAAACCCTTGACCCTCAAACCTCAACCCTCAACCCTCAACGTCAAACCCTAATCCCTCAACCATTAACTCTGATCCCTCGACCCTCAACCCTATCCCTAAACCCTAAACCTTCAACTTCAAATCCTAATCCCTCAACCCTAAACCCTATCACTAAACCCTCAACACTATACCTTAAACCCTAATCCCTCAACCCTCAACCCTAAACCTTATCCCTAAACCCTAATCCCTCAACCCTCAACCCTAATCTATCATCCCTCAACTCTAATTCCTCATCCCTAAACCCTAAATGCTATCCCTATTCCTAAACCCTCAATAGACTCGATACTATACCTTAAACCCTAATCCCTTATCCCTAAACCCTCCAACCCTATTCCTAATCATTATACCCTCCACACTCTACTTTAACTCTAATCCCTTGACCCTCAACCCTCAACCCTCAACATCAAACCCTAATCCCTCAACCCTTAACTCCGATCCCTCGACCCTCAACCCTATCCCTAAACCCTAAAACCTAAACCCTCAACCCTCAACAATCAACACTAAACATCAAATCCTAATCCCTCAACCCTTCACTCTAATCCCTCAACCCTAAACCCTATCCCTAAACCCTTAACACTATACCTTAAACCCTAATCCCTCAACCCTAACCCTAAACCTTATCCCTAAACCCTAATCCCTCAACCCTCAACCCTAATCCATCATCCCTCAACTCTAATCCCTCATCCCTAAACCCTAAATGCTATCCCTATTCCTAAACCCTCAATAGACTTGATACTATACCTTAAACCCTAATCCCTCTACCCTCGACACTCTTATTTAACCCTAATCCCTTGACCATTAACCTTATCCATCAACCTCAACCCTCAGCCCTCAACCCTCAACCCTCAACTCTCAACATTAAACCCTAATTCATCAACCCTAAACCCTAATCCCTCAAACCTAAACCCTATCCCTAAACCATCAACCCTCAACACTATACCTTAAACCCTAATCCCTATCCCTCAACCCTTAACCCTTAAAACTTAAACCCTATCCCTACACCCTCAACACTTAACACTATATCTTAAGCCTTAAACCCTCATCCCTAAAGCCTCAACCCTCAATCCTTAAACCTTCAACCCTAAACTCTATCCCTAATCCCTCTATCCTCGACACTCTAACCCTAACCTCAACATTAAATGCTAATCCGTCAATCCTAAACCCTAATCCGTCAACCCTAAACCTTATCCCTAAACCCTCAACCCTCAACAATATACCTTAAACCCTAATCCATCAACCCTAAAACCTAATCCCTCAACCCTCAACCCTAAACACTATCAATAAACCCTCAACCCTCGACATTATACCTTAAACCCTATGAGAAAATCTTTGCGTATGGTACATCCACAGTGAGTAATTAACAGTTGAAATCAGAAGGATGATCATTATGAGAAAAGATTTGCATTGGGGTACATCTATGTTTCTTGCTGTCCACCCTGCACTTAGGGAAGGTATATTGTTATGAAACAGGCAAATAATCTCCCATTGTTTACTAGCTCTATCCACGAGAACTACTAAACTATACCTTAAACCCTAATCCCTCAACCCTAAACTTTCAACCCTAAACCCTATCCCTAATCCCTCTACCCTCAACACTCTACCTTAAACCTAATCCCTCGACCCTTAACCCTAAATGCTATACCTAAAGCCTCAACCCTAAACTCTAATCACTCAAGGTCCTAAACTCTAATCCCTTATCCCTAAACTCTAAATCTTATCCCTAAATGCTCAACCCTCAACCTTAAACCTTAATCATTCAATCCTTATCCACCCCTCTCCTCCCCTATCTGGCTCACTCCCATCTCTACCCTCCTCTGCCCTTGACACTATACATACATACATATAGGCATACATAGATACATACATAGATACATACATACATACATATAGGTATACATAGATACATACATACATACATACATACATATAGGCATACATACATACATACATGATTAATAGCCTTGAACATAAAAAAATTTAAGGGGAACATAACGCGAGCATGTTATAACGTGCTCGTGTTATGTCTTGCTTTGGGAATCCCAAGACTTAGGCTTGGGATTTGCTTTGGATTTCCAACTCAAAGGCTTGGAGTGCCTTTTGAATAGTCACAGACGTGTTTTTCCATATTCTTCAAGATTTCACATAATTTCGTTTGTGCTAACCCTCAGATTTGCACGTGTTTCAAGGTCGAACAAATCAAACACCTAGGTAATGTTAGGATTTCTCTTAGCTATTTGACGATGTGATTTTTTTCACATTTTAACAATGTTAAGCCTTTCATCTTTAATTTGTTTTGTTTGTGTGTCTATTTTTGGGCAAAAACCACTGTTTGGTCTTTTTTTCATTGTAAATTAACTATTTATTGAAATTTCAAAAAAATTACATATTTAGAAACTAGACTCCATTCTACAAATATTAAAAAAAGAAAAAAATGATTTTCAATTAGTTTTCAAAATTTATAGGGGTAGCACGGCCAAAATTCTATTTTTTAGGATGTGTCCACTTTGAAAATTAGTAAAAAATTAAATATTCATCAAAAAATTATCAAAAAAATCGGGCATAAACTACACGCTATTAGCTAATTTCTCACTAAAGTGATTTTAAAAATACCAAAAAAAAGTTGACCTTTTGAGGGAGCCACAAAACATGCTATGTTATGTTTTTTTGATAGAAACAACACCAATTTCTATGTCTCCCTCTTTTGAACCCTTTAATCTATGCCATTTTTTTAAAAAAATAGTAGTTTAGAAAGTAGACTCAGTGCATTACGAACATTGTTTTGGTTGCATCTCCAAATTTTGAGTGTAACTATGCTCAATTTGTCATCCAAGGCCAGTATTTCTTGATTTCAAAAAAAAAGTGGCCACTTAAGACCCCTTTTTGGCCCCCCATCTTCTTGCACTTACCCCAATACCTATTGCTGATAATGCCTCATCTGTTTTGTCATACAACTTTTTCAACAAAAGCTGAGAGTTAGAAACCCTTAATGAAATAGTAGATAAAGTGGCTTGCACAGAAGTATCTACCTTCTCACACAGCAACTGAGCATTCAATAGAAAAGCCAAAGATGGCTTTAGCTGAATAATCTCCTCAAAGATTCTCTTCCATACTGAAACATATAGCTCTTTTACCAAATTCAGAACTCCTACATTTTGTGGTCTATTAGCCAATTCAATTGTCAGCTATTTTGTTCTTTGTTTCTCAGCCATGAATTGTACTTGAGCTACACTATTGGCATTTTGCTCACTCAATAATTTTTGTTGTAACTGTGTTGCCTCTTGCAATTTATCCTGATACTTCTTTTCTATAGTGGCTTTTTCTTGTCTTAAAACAGTCACTACAGCCTTCTCATGTGCCAGCTCAGTCTTAAGAGAAGTAATCTCAGCCTGTATAGCTTGATGTATCTGTAAAGAAATGGTGTTTTGCATTTGTTTGTTCAAATTATCAATCTCATTTATTTTAGACTGAATCTCCCAAGTGAGATTACTGCTATTCACTTTCTCTTGAGCCAAATCACTCTCTGTCTTTTGTAACTTTTTAGACACTTTCAAATAGTCTATAGCCATAGTAGTTGCAGTCTCATTCATCAGCTCAACCCAGTCCTATGGCCTGAAGAGAGACATATCCATGGACACAACATTCATAGCATAATCTTGGGGTTGCATTTGCTCATTCGGTTTTACCATATTTGGGGACAAATGTGTCATTGTCAATGATTGTTGAATAGGGTCAAAGAGTGACCTCATGTGAGCCACAACAGGGCTTTTGTTATCCTTCTTTCTCTTCTTTTCCATCCTGGCCTCTCTGGCCCTTTTTGATGTGTCTTCTTGAGCTTGGAAGGTGGGAGGAGATGTAATATAACCTTCAGCAAAGGGGTGACCTTGAGGTAGGCCATAAGGAATAGCAGATAATTGTTGGCTAGGGGAAACTTGGGGTGGGGTCCATTTGGGCACAGATGGAGAAAACAATGGTAGGGTTATGGCCTGTGAGGACATGGCCAGTGCACTGGTAGTTAGGGCAGAGGTTTGTGTAAGCACAACAGAAGTGGCAGGAGACATGGAAACCTAAGTATTTGGGATTGCCACTCCTAAATGAGAAGAAAGAGACACATGAGAGAAGAGAGAAGAAGTACTTACTTGAGTCATGGAAGAGATAACTGGCACTTGTTGTTGCTGTGGTGCTGTTACTTCTTCTTCTTCCTCTGGTAGGATCAATCTCCTTATTTTCAAAGGCCTCTCTATTGTTTCCTCTGCTTCTTCATCTTCAATATTTACGACCACTGGTTATTACAAAGAGACCATTCTGGAACCCCCAGATGCTGAAGCTGTATGAGTTCCTAGAAATGGTGATGACACAACTCCTTTTTGCTTCTCTAAGGTGCTAAGGGATTGAGGCCATGAAGACCTAGGATCAACAGATGATGCTTGTCCTCTTTCTTACATTCTTGGGGCCTCCTCTATTTCTTCCTCTGATTCCTCACCCTTCTTCTAAATTTTACTTGTGTCTAGACTAGAGACTGGGGATGGATGCCACTCATCCCAGATTGACTCCCATATCTCATCATTTATAACATTCCCAAATGAATATGTGATCTCAGAGAACTCTTGCCTATATTTCCAATAGGCTTCAACCTTTTCTATCCTCCATTCTTTTGCTTTTAATGATTTCCTTAGACCCACGGTCATTTTCAGCTTAGGGTCATATTCTTTCTCTTTGACATAGAAGGTTTCCCATGGCCTAGGCCCCTCATAGGGCAAACCAGTTAATTCTACATAGAGATCTGGGCTATCTTCTTTTGGAGACCTCCTATCCTCCTAGAATGGGCATCCTTCATGTGCCATCTTGGCATGAACCTTATTATTTATTATCCAGGAAGCTAGGAAACTATCTGGGTCATATTTCCATTTATCTTCTATAATAAGAAAACCAAGGGTAGCTAACTTCCTTAATAAGAGGCTCTCTGTTCCTCTAACTTCAATTGTCATGTTTCCTCTAGCCCATGGAACATCATACATCTTTTTCTTTCTTCTCTTGTGGCCAAAATCATTATCTACAATAGATACTTGATGGGTAACCTTTAAGAATATGACCCTAGGGGTCATGACTTTAGGCAATAGCATAGGTTCTCCAGTGAAACCATGGACTCTGATTATGGTAGTGTGGGCTCCAAAGAAGTGGTCACAGGGGATTAGACAGTTGGCTAGGAAACCCCTTATGCTTTGTATCATCCTATGTTCCACAGGCTTGGGACTTAACTGGCCAAAAGCAAGGGTGACAAAAGACTCATAAAACTCGTAGGGGTCTAAGGTATCAGATAACACATGTGTCCATGTGGACACATGAATGGTTCTACTATGATCTGAATCTGAGTCATACATATTTAAGGGCATATGCTACATGAAAAGACCAAAATTTTGATACAACATAAGATGGAACAGCAATGCGGAATACCTGAATACTCATTTTATTTTGAAATTGACAAGTTGGTTGATCATGGCTGCAGTGATTTGCTCTGAAAAATCCAGCCGTTACTCCTGAGATTTATCTACATTTTTCATTCTAAAAATGATTGCCAATTGCCAGTCATGAACTATGTTGTCCTCCTTCATTCCAAAAATGAAAGCTATCATTAAAAGAGCATCCTGAACATCAAGGTTAAATTGTGTACAACCAGTGGGTAGTGTAAGCATCTGAGTATTATCTCCGTCCAGATGCATCTCTGCATTCAGGAATTTCAGTGTGCTATGTAAGTTCATCCATGTGCATAGCATCTTGGCAATAGTTGGAAATGTTGTCGTTCTATCATATTACAGGGCCAACATGTCCCTTATGGTCTTAGGCATAATATGAACTATGAAAGGACCCTGTTGAATAGAATTTGATGGTGCATGAAACAACTCCATACATAATTCAATCAGTTTGGGACAAGGGTGTACATTTGGAACTACGAACTGTACCAATTGAGAAGTCCATATTCTCATACCAAAAGTTTCATACTACCCCTTGTTTTCTTGGATGAGGCACCTCTGATGTGCTCCCTATTGGAGATTCTTAGTGTTCTTTTGAAGAGGTGTATCATATATATTATCTGCATAGTCTTTTACTTCATCTGGGTCAACAGATAATCCTACTTTAGGAACCATTGTTCTTGGATAGGACTTCCTTGGTTGCGCAGGTACTAAAGCATATGACTTGTTCATCAATTTATCAGTTGACTTGAAAATTCCAAGTCCCTCTCATGGTGACTGTGTCTCAGACATATCTGTATCTTTGTGAGAAGGTCTAAGAAAGTTTTGACACAGAAAATAAGAGAAAAACTAGTAGTGGAGTTATACTTAGCTAAAAAATGCTTGCAAGGAACAAAACTTAGACTCGATAGTGATTTAGGGCAGGAAGATAGAAGCAAATGACACTTTCAAGGACTTAATACCTAGCTTATTTGGCCTTATGGAATCAATAAATGACACATCCCATCGTATTAATGGCATTAATGCCGAGAGATAGTTAATGTATCTTTTTGAAATCTGCATTGGATGGAGTGTCAGATATGCTATGGGAGTGGCTATCTTTCTAAAAAAGTGTGTACCTCCGTAGAATTTTGGGGATTGTTGAACAACCTTAATAAATGCAAGGGCTAAAAGAGAAGGGGCTTTGTGCTCCTGACACGTGTTTAATGAACACTTATTGAAAGGGAAAGTAGGAAAAGAATGCAGGAAAAGGAAACAAAAATAACTAACTAACTATGATACATGATGAACCCCTGCTTAGGTGAAATGTTTCAGAAAGATCCCATTTACCAGAATCTCTTTAGGTTCTCCATTCATGGTTTCCAGCTCAAATGAATTTTGTTGCTTGCAAGAACAAACCTTATAAGGGCATGTCCAGAATGATTCAAATTTGTTGTGTTGACCTGGCTTGGCAGCTCTTTCATCCCACTTCAATACTAGAGAGCCAACTTAAAAAATGGGATTAGTAGTCTTCTTGTCAAACCAATTCTTAACCATTTTCTAATGTTTCATTACCGATTCATGTGCCTTTTCTCTCTTTTCTTGAACTTCCAATAGCTCAGCAAGTCTCACTTGCATTGGGCTATTTTCCTCAATTTCTATCTGCTTCAACAACTGTAAAGCAGGAATCTCTAAACTTAGTGGCATTACTACAGGTTTACCATAAACCAACTCATAGGGAGACATTTTAGTTATTTTCTTTGGTGTGATCCTGTTAGCCCATAGTGTTGTATTAAGTAACTTATGCCACTCTCTCTGATAATTAGTCTCTATCCTTTTTATGAGTCTGATAAGGTTCTTGTTAGTGGACTTTGCCAAACCATTACCTTGTGGGAAATAATTTGAAGAAGTCTTCAAATATATCCCATTTCTTAAAGCAAACTCAGATAATTTAGTTCTTAAAAATGCTTTAGCATTATCTGATATGATGGTACAAGGAGGACCAAACTGAGAAGTTATGCCTTCTAAAAATTCTAGTATGACCTTTTCTGTTGCCTCTTTAAGTGGTACTGCTTCACTCCACCTGGTAAAGTAATCGGTTGCTGTAAAAATCCATTTGTGTCCCATATTTGATACTGGATTAATCATTCCAATAAATTCCAAACCCCATTGAGCAAAGGGTTCATCCACAACTATGGGACTTAGAGGCATTGCTACATTTCTCCTCTTGCCAGTATAAAACTGGCAAGCCTGGCATTCCTTAACCATCTGATGGCAATATGTAAACAAAGTGGGCTAGAAATATCTATCTTGTGTCACTTTGATTGTAGTAGTCCTTCCTGAAAAATGTCCACCTGAGGCTCCATGATGCAATTCATGTAATATTCTTTGACCTTCATCTTTCCCTATACATCTTAAGAGTATACCATCAGTATTCCTTCTAAATAAGATCTGATCAATTAATAAACAATGGATTCCTTGTTGCCTATAGTACCTTTTCTTATAATGGAAGAGTTCATTTGGGAACACCCCATACTTCATAAACTGTATCATGTCTCTAACCCAAGAATCTTGGTCAACCTCTTGCAGTTTCAACACATTTTCATTTTTTGTTTCTTCAGACACTGATCTTTCTATGTCTTGGGTCATGTATTGGCACAGTCCTTTGCCTCTAACCAACTCGATGGGTCTTACTTCTACATCATATTCTAAAATCTTTGTTATCCAATTGGCTCTTTTCTCAGTGATCTCACCCTCCATAATATATTCTCTTACACTAGGGTGAGCCACTAATATCAAAAATTTATTTCCTGTTACCAAATGTCTAATTTTTTTAAGGGCTTTTACCATGGCATATGCTTGTTTCTCCATGAAATTATATCTTGACCCATACTCCCTGAGAGTTATGGAGAAGAAAGATATTGGATGCTCTCCTTCCTCTTGATCATCTTTCTGAGTTAGAACAATAGCAACACTGAATTCTCCCCCATACACATACATTATAAAAGGTTTAGAGAAATCTGGGTTTCTTAGTACTGGGGCTATTGAAATGGCTCTCTTGACCTCTTCAAAAGCCTATCTTCCTTCTGTAGTCCATTTGAAAACTAGATCTTTTTTAAGCAACAGTGTCATTGGTCTAATTAGACCTGCAAAATCAGATATAAATCGGCTAACAAAGTTAATTTTCCCTAAAAAGGATTGAACTACTTTCTTGTTAACTGGCAAAGATAGATTCATTATAATTGTGACCCTCTCTGGATCAATGGAAACCCCTTCCTTTGACACTATGTGTCCTAGAAGTTTACCCTGAGGCACATCAAAGATACATTTCTTAGGATTTAGAGAGATCCCAAACTCTTGACATTTCTTGAAACAACCTCTAAATGGTCAAAATGATCTCTGGCATTCTTAGAAAAAATAGTCAAGTCATCTAGATAGATCAGAATGATCTTATTTATAAGCTCCCCAAATGCTACATCCATTGCACGCTGAAAAGTAGCTCCAACATTTGAAAGTCCAAAGGGCATCTTAGCATATGCAAATGTTCCCCACTTTGTAGTGAATGATGTCTTATGTTGATCTTCATCCGCTAACCAAATTTGATTGTATCCTGAGAAACTATCAAGCAAGGAAAACCTTTCTGACCCAGCGACAATCTATAAAATATGTCCCATAGAAGGCAGGGGATAATGATCTTTCAAAGATGCTTTATTTAGGTCCTTGAAATCTACACAAAGTCTTATGTCACCATTCTTCTTTCTTATAGGCACTAGGTTTGACACCTAGGTTGAATGCTTAATTGGGAAAATAATCTTTGATTTTAGGAGCTTTTACAGCTCATCCACCATTAGGGGTTCAATTCTAGGATTCACTGGCCTTTACTTCTATCGGACTAGTTTGGATCCTTCAGTAAGCTCTATGGTGTGCTGGATGATATCTCTATTATAGCCATGGAGGTCCTCATAGGTCCAAGCAATCACCCTATCATATTTGTCACATAAAGCAATCAGCCTCTCATTTTCCTCTTGGGTTGTAGCATTACCTATTTTTAACTTTCTTCCTTCACTAACTTGAATTTTAGAATAATCCTCCTTATTTGCCTTAAACCTCCTCTTCTCTAGGCTTGCATCTTCTGGGTCAAACAAATTTTCTAGAGTAATTAGTCCTTTAGGGAGTTTATTTGACCTTAGCTGGATAATTTGATCACCATATGCTTCCTCAATTTTGGGGTGTAACTAGTCAGCAAACTCCCCTGATTGCTGTAAAAATGAAAGTACTTGAAGATCATTGTCAAAAACTTGCCAATTTTGATCATTGTCTGGAATTGTTGGTCTTACTATAACCTTAACTAACTCATTGTTAACTAATAGATCACTTGCTGGGTCAAATTGTAAACCAATTTGTGCCATTCTATCTACTTCTAAATTTTAGGCTCTAGGCATTACCTCAATATTGAAAGCATCAAAGCTATCTATCAGATCCCAAATCCTATGTCGATAGGACCTCATTCTTACATTTTTGGCTATTGCTTTCTCTCTAATTTGTTTAACCACTATTTCTGAGTCTCCTCTCACTATCAGATTCTTAATTCCCTTTTTCTTGGCCAACATGAGTCCATGCACCAAAGATTCATATTTAGCATCATTATTGGTATAGGTGAACTAAAAGTGAATGGCTCTTAGAATTTTCTCACCATTTGGGGCACTAAGTTAAATCCTACTCCAGCACCATTCTTGCTCCTAGCCCCATCAAAATGTAAGGTCCAGATTTCTGAGTTTCCTTTAGATACTCCACTTTCTAATACTTCTTTCCTTATAATATTTGGGATTTCTTGGTCTTCTTCAAAAATAACATAAGTGTCTCAACCAGTAGAGTCATAGTTTCCATAAGGATAACTCTGCATCATGGTCAACAACTGATTGTTCTCTTCTTCTTGTTGGTCATGTTCAGTCTAGTCACCTAATTCCTCAACAAAGACTCTCTCCTCCTTATTCATCATGGCATGGGATGCTTCTATTTTTGGGGTTGGTTCATTAGTAATATGGTCTTTAGATAATGGCTCAGACAATACTTTCATCTTTGTCCCATACTTGGTTCTTAAGATTAGGTGTGACCAATCTAGTGACATGTAACCTCCTATTTTGGCCATGAAATCTCTGGACAAACATAAACCAAATACAAGGCGAATATCTATGACTACCACATCCTGATTGATAGTTATATTGGGACAAGTATATAGTTGTAATGGAAGTTGTTTGATTTTTCCTATAGTTTGAACAGACTTCCCGTCCAACTACATGACCCCTCTGGTAAGTGGCTCATACTTTATCTTTAAAACATCTGTTATCTGCTTTGGCATTACTATAGTACTAGCTCCAGAATCTATCATTGTATTATGCAACAATTTTTTCCCAACTATTAAAGTCAGATAAAATGGATCTAGTTTAGATTTACCTACCTCAGATGCATTGGTCAACAGAGTTGTTTGTAGAGGTATGGTATCTTTATGTTGGATTTTCCCTTTATAAGTAGCTCCTTTTTTAGCACTGGTGTATTTAGAGGCCTCTTGACCTTGCGGAGCTTCTTGTAATAGTGTCTTCTACTTGGGAATAGCCAACATATCCCAGATTGATACATGTACTAGAGTTCTTTTCAGCTAATCCACCACATTGATAGGTCCTAATGCTTGTGTCTTTGGATAATAAGGGCACCTTGTCTTTTCTAGCATCTGACCTGAGGCTACTGAATTTTGCACCAGCTGGGGCACTTCTTTCCTAGAGACTAGATTGTGATGATTTTAAAATGGAGTTCTGATAATCTCATTGTTTGTGACTTAAGGCTGCTTCATCATTCTCCTCTTTGATCTGGTATAATAGTCTGACTGCACCAATGGTTTCTTTGAAGTGGATGCCTCATTCAAGAACATTGAATCTTCCTCTTCAATCCATGAAAATAAGGCATGTTCAGGAGCTATTTCCTCTTCTTGTTGTATAGACATCCCTTGCATCTGGGCAACCATTACTAATTTCTGGAGACCAGGGGACTGATATGGTGGAGCATTAGATGTCAGGAATTGTCCTTCTAACCTTCTCTATTCTGTTATCTTTTGCTGCAAATTGCCTCTGGGATAGTCTCTGGGCATATGGGCATTGTTGCAGGGAAAGCACTAGGCATTTGTGCCTTCTGCTAAGTTATTTTGTCTTGGAACTATTTCTCTATTGGGATTATGAGGAACCGTTTATAGAGGTGTAGGGATTGAAACCAATTGGTTTGAAGGCTGAGGATTATTTTGCCTTTGAGGGCCTTGATATTGATTTAGCTGAAAAGGGGGTCTATTTCCTTGGAAACCTTGATAAGGAGGCTTTGAATAGGGATTTTGTTTTCTCTTTAGGTTAATTATCTCATTTGAAAAGGTCCTTAGAATATTCTTGACATCATCCATTTTAGATGGTTAAGTAGAGGTAGTTGCCATAGCAAGTTGTTGAGGTGCTGGGAGTGAATACATGGACATAGGTGGAACTGCAAGATTTGGAGCTTCTTATGGTAAAGGTAGGGATATTTCTAGGAACATGGGCATAGGAGGCCTTGAGGGCAATTTTCCAGCATCTATCGAGTTGTTTTAGCCTTGACAGCCAACTCATATGCTTCTGGCAGTGTCTGACCTCCTAGGGACTGAATCATTACTGATATATCAGAATTAAAAGCTTTGAGGTAGAACACAATAGCCATACCTAATAATGGTCTAGATAGTAGTAGGAATTCTATCCCAGGTCTTTTAAAATCTTGAGTTAAAATCAGTCATGGCTTCTTGTGGTGCCCTTTTGATAGTGATTAATTGTTGCAACAGGGAAGATTTATCACCTTTCTCTTCAAATCTTGCAAAGAAAGCATCACCAAGTTGATCCCATGTAGATATTGTATTTGGAGTGAGAGATCTATACCAATCTAGAGCCTTTCCTTTGAAAGAAGCTGCTAGTAGTCTTATTGCCACATTCTGTTTAGTAATAACATGCACTGCACACACATCAAAAACATCTTGTAGATGTTCCCCAGGTGTCTTGAAAATTTCTCCACTGAACTTAGGTAGAACCTTCAAAGCATTGGCTGGAATAGGATCCCAAGTGGCTGGTTGTAGAATGAGAGGACTATCGATGTTCCAATTTGCATAGTTCCTTGGAGGTATAGGTGCTCCCATATTTGTTCCTTGTGTTACTACAACTTGATTCACTCTTCTCCTTGGAGTAGTTACTAATGGTGGTAAAAGAATGCCTGTATTAGCAGTAGATTGAGCTCTTGTCGTAGGTCCATAGCTCTGTGGTAAAATAAACCGAGCGTGCCAAAAACTATTGATGTATAAAATTGTGCAAGTTCCAACACCAACATGGGAAGTTTCAAGAATGTGAGACTTGCTACTTGAAACAACCTCTAGATTTTAAAGAAGCTGGCTCTTCCTATTTCAATCAAGTTTTGAGTAAAGGGAAAGAGATAAATAGGATTACAGATACAATAAGCAAATCTAATTTATGATGATGTGCCTAAGTTAAAAGTACTTCTTAAATTCAAGCACATTGAAACTATTCTCAAGATACAGTTATATTAAAGAGCAGATACTGCATGATCAACATAAACATATATAATGAAAATTATCAAAGGCTTATAACCAGACAACTTTGCAAAGACACAGATGATATCAACCAAGGCACAAAATAGAGTTCTTATTAATCTTCTAGCAACATAAAATGCACAGGAACATGCACAGATATATCAACTTTCTTATCAAGAACAACAAAATAAAGGCAAAATGACATAAACTGGTCACAACAAAGTCTCCGGATCCTCTATTAGATCTTTTGCAAATTTCTAATTGAAAACTTGTTCCCAAAAAGTAAAAGTCCCATATTCTATTACAAATTCTATATATTTATAATCATAGACTTAACCCAAGATTGCCTGCAACAACCTGAATCTTCAATAGCCAAACAGAACTGAAGATTAGTGAAAGTCCATGGTAGTTATAATCTTCTAAATCTGCAATGGCCATCCTTCCTATGCGCTCATTAGCTGGGGTGTAATATTATGTGGCACACTAACTGTATCGAGACTAAGACACATGGCGCCACCCGCACACTTAATGCTTAAAAGAAATTATGATAGATGGCAGCATCTGCATATACTCTTTTTCCTTCAAAGTAATTCACAAGAGACAACCTCTTGTCGCACTCTGCAGCCTTCAAAATGATGTGTCTTGCCCCACCAAGCACTTAAAAACTATGTCTTTATACCCGAGCGCTTTTTGTTGTGACATCTGTCACAACCCGCTTCACTTAGAAACTGAGACACAATATCAATGGGACCCACTGCATTCATAACTCATTACCCACACAGGAAATAAACTAGGACAGATGGCGACACCCACAGCAAACAAGCTAGATACATGGCAACCTCCGATGACACAGTTGAAAGTTATGAAACTTTTGAAGGATCCTTTGGAAGCTGACACTTGTCACGTTCCACTGCAACTGTGAATCAAAATGTTTCTGCAACAAGAAGATTATGAATAAAGTAACCCTTTCTCCACTATCACCATGTGGTGCCTCCTGCAAGCTTGAAACTATCTTTGAATTGTGGCACACCATATATACCGATATCAATATAAATTTTGAAAAGGGACACACGACATCATCCGCATAAAACTCAAAAGGACACACGGCAGCACCCACAAACATATAGCAAGAAAAGAAACTTTTTGAGACTGCTTCCACTAGCAACACATGGCACCTTCCGCAAGCTTGAAACAAAATGTAACAAAAGATGTTACTCAATACATGGCGTACTTCGCATAAAAAGAAGGTAACACACGGCAACCTCCACATAAAACTTGATGCTTGTTCCATTGTTATAGCTTTGACACTTGGCGCGAACCGCACATGAAACACAGAGACACAAATATAATAAGCCACTGTAACTTTTATCGCAACACTACTAAAACTGAAGCAAAATGTAGAGTTACTCTATAGTTACATGCTTGGACACATGGAGAATGCATTGGAAGAGATTGTTTTTTTATAAGTATTCATTGGGACTCCGTAAGTGTATTGTAATATTTTATTGTTGAATATTACATTGACTGTGGATGCTTTTGGAGGCTGAGTTTTTTTCCCTCTTGAGGGTTTTCCCAGGATATATCTTGTGTCACCTTGTGGTATGATTGTCTATTCTTTTGGCATGGTGAATTCTTGGTTATCATGGTTATTATTTGTTTGCATATTTATCCCTCATGGGGTTATGTGGAAATGTTCTTTATTGCTGTAATTTTTCCTTTCAGTGACAAAGGTATCTCCAGAAAACTTAAGGCAAGCTCCAAAAAAAATTAAGTCAACAAAAAAGGATCCCCTATTCTCCACACCTATCCCCCTGTTTTGCACACCTACTCCCCTATTTTCCAGTGATCAAAGACATCTAGAAAACATTATCCATAAATGTTTCAAAAGTACTCTACATGAGAAGAATCCTAATCGAAATTGACATTATCCATTTCCTTAAATTCTTTGTTGTTGTTCATGAATCAAACTCTTTAATATTTATGGTTTTCTGTTAAAGATTTTAAAACAACAATAGTTGATGTACTGCATGAGGCTATATTATAGGCATAGATTTAGAGCCCAATATTTAAGAGATAAGATATATAGTGCTATAATATTCATTTTTGATAAAGAGGAATTTTGGGAATGAATGAAGATAGATAGCTCTATGTTTACTTCAATCTAAGCAAAATATTTGTGATGACATTTTGAAGTCTTGGGAGTTTTAAATTTTGGAGAAGTTGAGCACTCATTTAGGAGGGAAAAGTGTGTTTATAGATAACTATTTATTTTCAATGTGATGTGAATTTTATGTTTTGTTGAAGTAATATTGAATGTGAAATTTGTTGTTTCTGTTTCTATTTTTGAAAATGAAATAAGTTGCTCTAGTTTTTAACTTGCAAGTTCCCCTTATTCTATTTTGTATTTCTCAATGTTGTGTACTATGTAGAAAACTCATATTGTGATGGAAAGTTGTGCTTACATTTTTCTCTTAGAAGTTCATTCATTAAAGTGTTCTAAAATCATCTAGCATCTTTACTTTCTTGTAGCCAGCTAAGCAGTTCAATCTTTTGTTTCATTACTGTATTTATTTTTGAATGATGGATTATTTTATAGTTAGATTTGAATTCTTTCCTAGATTAGATTTTAAGTGCTTTCATAGTCTAGATTTCATTTCTGCATAAGCATTTCTTGATTTTATAGCTTAAGATTATCATTGAGATGAGATGTTTGATTTCCTAGTGCATATAGCCATCAGACACCAGCTAGGTTGATAACATATCAATGTATTAAAGTATGAGGTTTGACAACACCTCATCATGTGGCATGGCAAGGGAAGAGAGAAACAAATTCAAAACAAAGAAAATGGATGAAATTACCTTTATAATAAGCTTGGAAACAAGGGGAGAAGATGAGTTCTTGAGTACAATCACTTGCCACACAATTTCAATCCTCCACTAAGAAATCACTAAAACCAATCTCCATCCAAGAAAGAAAGAATTCTTTTCTTCCAAACCACACAAAAACAATCTTTTCCATCAAGCAAGGAGAGGGTTTGAGGGAGAAAATGTAGAGAATCCATTCAAAATGAACCTATTTTTCCTTTTTATAAAAAAAGGCCCTAATTTATATTTTCTATTTCTTTTTCTAATTTATTTTTGCCAAATAACTCTTTCAAAAATACTTTGAACAATAGTAACATTGCCTAATTAAATTAATTCAATTAGTTCCACAAGGTAATTGCAAACTAATTAAGAACATTCCATAAAATCTAAATACTCATACAAATAAATTAATTTCTATAATAAAGAAAATTCTACCTTTTTGGAAGGCAATATATTAAATTTCAAGAAAGAATCAAAATTACTTTAAATTTGCCATTAAGGGCGTGGTTCGGTAGTTAAGTTGCTCAGTTGTAGTGGCGGCCACCAAAGTTCAAACCCCGGCTACAACGAGCTCGCAGGCTTTACGCCTTTACTGGACCAACGAGCTTGCGGATTTGAAGTGTTCTTACTTGGGGATGAGGTCCCCCATGTTGTGGCCTCACCGGTTCATAGCTCCAGGAAAAAGCATTATCATGGAGCTAGAGGGCATGTTGTGCCAGCGTCACCAGCCATGTTAAAAAGTTTACCAGGTGCATTAAAAAAAAGCTTTAATTTCTTCCTCTAGCATAAATAATGCAATAAACTTTTTCACTATGATAATTTAATATTTTTCGGCTAAACCAACTCAATTATATCAAAAACACAAAAAAACATGTTTTTTGAGATAAATTAAATATAATGCAAAAATCTAAAAGAAACACATGCAAATGACTCATTCACACTTCACAGGTTTCCACAACATGCAGGATCTAGACTCGCCATTGATTCTGATCTAGGTTATCATAGGGATTCACAAGACTCATCTCACACTCAAATCGAGTGAGATAGAGGTTAACACACATTTTTTTACCCAAAGTTGACCATCTCCAATATAACCACTATTAGGGAAATAACCCCATACCTACACACTTAGGTCAAACAATAGGTGTACCTACTCCACATATAATAGCCAAAGCAACATAATCCACCCAACATGGCATAAATCATATCATGCTATAAAATCATCACTTCTATTGTAAGTCATCTATAACTAGCATGATTCAGGAACATGATGCATAATAAACAACATTTCACAATGGTAAACAATATGATAATCTTAACTATAATAGATAGTGAAAATAGTGAAGTTGAAACATTGCAATGATCTAGCATACACAATCACCACATATGCATCCCATAATGCATAGTTGAAATCCAATTTCAATAAAAACCCCATTTAAAACACCTTGATGGTCATCCAGAATACACCCTTATAAACTTTCGATGGTACAATAGGCCTCATGATGCAGGAGCATCCAGGGTGTAAGAGCAATCTTGCATCAACCAAAAAAAATAAAAAAATGTGTTGTTTCTTTTCAATAAGGGCTAAATTTGGTAGGGTTACTATTCTTAGTAAGTTTGCATTTGTGCACGGTTGGATACAAAATCTTACACGGACGTCTAGACTGGTGAATTGAAGCTAATGGTGAAGAAATCACTTCAATATCATTTGTCATTTGTGAGATATTAAAATTTCAAATTCCAAAAATCCTATTGAAATATTCAAAGTCAAATTTGAGGCACTTAGAGGCTCCGGATGGGCCCAAAATTTGGTGGGAAACCCAAGCAATCTACTTATTGGTACTACTTGTGCTCCATCGCCTTTTCGAGAGCTTTCCAAAAAGGTATTATTATTGAAAATCCAACGGTCAGATCGAAAGTTATGGCCCCACGAAGTTGACCTATTTTTGGAGGGAGATGCAAATTTCGAAATTAAGATGGTGGTCACCAAAAAGGGCTATATATAACCATTTTTGGGAACCCTTAGGGTAGTAGAGTTAAGGGGGGAGGTGTAGAGTCAAGAAAGGCGGGGAAATTAGAAACCCTAGTTGATTTGGGAATTACAAAAGGCTAAAGATTCTAGAGTCTTGAGAGAGGGAGCTGTAATGTGTTGCAGCTTGTAGGGGATTCATCCTCTGATTGTATTTGAGTTTCTGTAATGTAATGTTTTTCCCATATTAATAAAATATCATTCTATTTTCTGCGTGCAATTTATGTTATTGTGTGTTTTATGATTTACCCCCTTCATCACCTCATCAGCAAGTTTGGTGCAATAGATCAATGTATAAGAGTCACATAATACATTGATAAACACTTAATACATCATATAACATATAAAATTGGAAAGCATGCACCAGGAAAATACTAGGGCAAACATTACATATAATAGGGATGGAGGATCCAAAAGATGTATCAACAACTAATGACACATTACCCTTACATATAATAATAAAAATTTCTAATGAGTCTTCATGTTGTTCATCTTTAGGTATGTCAGAAGTCATATGTTTGTTCAATACAAGATGTATCAATATGTACTCCACAATCACTCAAGGGTACCTCAATGCATGACATGAAAGGAGTCAAAGGAGAGTCTCCATAAAAAAGTTGGATATCATCATGATGCATAGAAAAATCCATGAAATCCATTAACAAAGGGTCATTAGAATATGGTTGAGGGACCAAATGATTATGAAATAAAAAGTCACCAACTTCATCATGTAAAGATAAAGAACCATCATAACATGCTCATTAGTAAACATATCATCAATGGACCAAGAGATACAAGATAGAGAAGAAGGATTAATAAACTCATGTTAATGTAGAACATGCATATCAATATCACTAGGCTCCTCAAGGCATGATAACACAAGAGAGTCACAAGTAGGAAAATATATAGGTGAGCAAGTAAATCTTGAATGAGTTAATAAGGTATATCATCATCACATGAAAGAAGATACATAGATGTACAATAAGATAGTAGGGATAAAGTATCATCAAAATTAATTGAATCATGAGAAAAGGTTCTAAAAAATAATACATTGTCATGCTTATGCACACTAATATCACTAGTCATAGCAAGAGTAAATGCAAGATGGAAGCTCAAGGACAAGTGAAGTGTATTTGAAATAAAAGAATGAGTAATAAAAAATCTATGAAGGAAGAGAGATCACAAAAATGACAAAATAAAAACTCCATAGAAGACACATCCCCTCGATGGGATAAAATGACATGAAAGTGTAGAATAAAAAATTGTCTACTTTATGCTTTCCACTCTATGTATTGAACCCATTTTGGTGTCCATGGTTGTAGTATGCTTTATGTTTCATTTAAGACAATTCCTCTACCTTCTACTAGAATTCAATATGTCGAGTAGCCCAATTTTTGTTTCTAATTATTCCTCCATACTTATGTGATCCTTTGTCAACTAATATGCTAACATAATTGCATCTACAAGTCATCACACAAAACCTCAAAAATTTTAATAGTTGTCTACTTAAAGTTTTCCACCACACTTATCCTATTAGAATAGTAACTAGTTGAGACTGCAATTGTCTCAATCATACTCCATTTTGTGTGTTTGTAATCTTGGACACTCTGGTCTTAAGTACTAGGTCAGAATTGCAACTCTATCAAAATCTATTTAGATCTTATTTGTGCATCTCCAACAAACATATTCTACGTTGAAAATTGAATTAGGCATGTTTTGCTTTCCTCTTCCTTATCTTTTCACCAATTCCTTTCTTAAGCTAAGAGTTTCTAAGTCTAAATCCCAACTCTTAATATACTTACATAAGGAACAAATATAGTTTTTAATTATCCAATATACACAATAATGATAGTTTAAACCAATCATTTGTTATTTTTGGAGAAAGGTTAATCTTTCCATTCTCTACTTAGTGTAAAGAACAAATACACATAAATGTTTAAAATATCTTGTATTTTGGTGAAAATGACATTTTAAACAACACAATTCCTTTCAAACCCCAAACATAAACATAACCTTAAAGGACAACACTTTCCCATTTCTAAGTCTTCCTTTGAACATTTAAAACATAGATCTTAACCTCTTCCTATACACATTGATTTCTATCTTGTTCATGATCCTCACCCTCCTAATCATAGCTTCCTTCTCCTTCATTGTAGTGCATGCCTCAACCTAGGCATGTCTCCCCCCCTTCTTCCCACCAGCCTTGACAATGTTCCTTTCTTTGCCTCTTCTATGGATGACCACTTTGATCATGAGACTTTTCTCACCTCATTTTAACTTTCCAAATGATAAAAACTTCCTGATCACTTGCAAATCCTTAGAGACCAAGTAGGTACCCTAGATGATGGCACTAATCTTTCCTCCTTTATGGGTACATTGCACCATTCTCCTTTCCCACTTTGAGGGTTTGGTTATCTTATAATATTTTTCCTTATCTCAACTTATCAATTCTTCCACCTCTCTTTCCCTTTATACCAGACCTTCTACATCTACTTCTGATCCTCATACCCCTCCACTGCCCCTCCTTCCCAATCCTATCTTTCTCTCCTTATGCCCAAATTTGTACCACCCACATGCCTAATTTCTTTTCTACCATTGATTCTATGTTACAACCATCTCATTTTCCTAAACCCCATTATATCATTTCTTCTTATAATCCCTTTTAGAGCTCTACCACTGCAACCTTTAGCTCAACCCATTTCTCAATTTATTCTTGTTCTACCTTCCTAGTCACTTGCTTTAGATTTCCTACATTAACAACATGTTTTCCTTTAGCCACCTACTCACTCTACCTATTCCTACACTCCCACTGAGTCTACACCTCCTACCCATCCTATAATTTCCTAGCCCTATACCATTCTTACTACTGCTTTGACCACTTCCTTTCCTACCTTGATATCAAAGAAAACATATATAGACATGAAGATGACTATATAATGGTGATGTAGATCTAATTTTTTATTGCCCTTTATAAAATGAAATGTGGTCTAATGTTTTTCTCTTTTCCTTACATATTCTAACATGTTATCTCCTTATGAATTAATTGCACATTGATTATCTCTAAATGTACTATGTTGAATAGAAACATGATGCATAAATGCATGCTAGGTTGACTCATGATGGATAATAGAAAGGGGCATGACTGTTAGAATTTAAATTTGAACATTTAAATTTTAGGGTCATTCCTAAATGCGTCAAGATTGAATCAAGTTGATCCCACATTACTTAGAAATGAACAAGAGGTATAAGTTGATGATCTTGAAACAAGGAGTGGATGTATGGATATAGACATGCAAAGTTGGATGAATAGGAACAAGTAGATGGTGAATGTATGGTGATGCATACAAATGATGGTGAAATACATATAGATAGGAATTAGACCATGAGCCAAACCTAGTATTAGAGTATGCCACTTGTTGATATGTAATTCCACTGAGCCATTCCACTAAAGTGGGCACAAAACTAATGGGAAATGACATCGGTAGGCTAATTTCAACATTACAAGATTTAAACAATAGAAGGTAATTAATTAAATTCTTAATTAATACTAGTTAGCTATATTAGTGCAACCTTCAATATTCATTGAATCATTTCAAACACTAGATCGAAATATTCAAATGAATTAGTGTTGGTTAATCTTAATACTTTTAAATCAAAATATAACATATGAAAATTATACACTTTAGTTAATGATAAATTACCTAGTATCAATAACATGTTGGTGCAACTATTAATAGCACATGGGTGCCACATAAAAAATAGTTCGAGTACTTAGTAGAGTCAAGCAAACACTCATATGAAATCTAATAATAACTCCCCTAGTACCAATAGCATGTGGGTGCAACTATCAATGACACATATGTGAAAGTACATAATACTTTTCCACAACTTAATAGAGACATACTAACAAAATGTAAAATCTAATAAAAGTTCCCTAATATGAATAGTATATAGGTGCAACTATCAATAATATATAAGGTACAACTAGAAAATAGTATCCAAGTACTTAATAAAGACACACTAACACTTAATGTAACATCTTATACATAATATGAAGAAATAAATTTAAAAATAGAACTAATATTTATTAAATAAATATATATTATGAAATTAATCTAAATTATTATCTTATTCATATAACTAAAATTTAAAAATATTGAATAAAATAAATTATTGTCTGACATCAAGATCAACTATATATTTGTTTGGTAAGGAAACGACGAAGAATACGAGTCTGAATTGAAGCGTGTCAATTCCACAGCTTTTTGCTTATGAAAGGAAGGGAGACAAACGCTGTTGATGGGTGTCGGGGAACACACCAGTCGTAAATGACAAGAAACCGCATATAAAACAATGACAACAACAAAAATCCTTTCATCTTACCAGCTTCTTCATGTTCAGAGTTGTTACATTCATTCAAAATCCTTCATATAAAACAATGGTAACCATAATTCCAAAGACGCGTCTTCATTGAAAATCCTTCATATAAAACAATGGCAACCATAATTCCAGAGACGTGTCATAAACTATAATCATTGACAGCTGCTTCATGTTCGTAGGTTGTCCATCAGTCCATTTATTCTTCATGTTCATGAGTTGTGTGTAAACTACAAACATTATTGAATTTAATAGAGACACACTAACGCTGAGATGTGAAATCCAGTGTATGTCCCCACTATCAATAGTATGCAGGTGCAACTATCAATAGTATATAGTATAGAACTACATAATAATACCCATATATTTAATAGAGATAGGTTAACACTTGATGTGAAATCTTATATATCATAGGAAAAAATCAATTTTAACGTACAATTGATATTATTTGTTATGTAATCATTCTAAGTGGTTGTCTTAATCATATACCTAAAATTTAAAATATTGAATAAAATAAATTAATACTTACGTTAAAATCAACCTGAGTAGAGAGGAACTACTCCTAGATTCATTTTCTATAATGCACTTGTACAATAATTGCAAATTTAATAAAAATGGATGTAGATGCAGTGATTCGGATATCTAGACCAAACCGAATAGACATGAACTACTTCTAGATTCGTTTGCTATAATGCACTTGTACAATAATTGCAAATTTAATTAAAATGGGTGTAGATGAAGTTATTCAGATATCTAGACCAAACTGAATAGACATGAACTACTTCTAGATTAATTTGCTATAATGCACTTGTACAACAATTGTAAATTTAATTAGAATAGAAGTACGTGACCTGAGTTGGATATCTAGATCTAAAATCCATTCACATTTTAATAATTTTCTTGTCAAAAATTAATAATAAACCTGTTGAAGTATGATGTACTCATTGCTATGGGTGAGGAGGCATCTCTCACATGTGGCATCCATCACTTGATCCAAACAACGATACTCAAGATATGGATTGTCCTATTGAAAATCACTTATAGCCTCTTATACCATTTGTAGGAGTGACCCACCCCTATTTGAAAATGGAGTGGTAAATGATGGTGGACCTATACCTCGTGTAAGACCCACATACTGGGAATACCTTTGTGCATCTAAATAGGTCAATGGAGCTATACTGATACCCTAATGATTTTGTGTTTAGGTAGGGGAAAATAATCTTATGTTGGTTGTGTTATGTGGGAAAGAGCTCTAGACTAATTGATGAACTAACCTAGATCAATATTTCTCTACACAATATTGGAACATGAGCCACTGAAGGCTCTATGCTTGGTTGTTGTCCCTAAGGAAGAGCCAAGTTGTTCAGGCTCTGTTCCTTTGTTACAAAGACAAATGATTGATAGAGAAATGAATTAATTAAGCTAAGAAATGTGGTGACTAGGTTGATTAAATGAGCAGATGTACAAACAAATCTCATTGTTTCCAAAAATTAAGTACAGATCTAAAATAAGCACAATAAATGGAACCTGGCATCGAAGATTAGAGCTTGCTACCCAGGACACTAGCACACCACATGGATGATAGTGCACCGAGTTGTAGTTTGTGTGTCACAAATAAAAAGTTGTTCGCTTGTACGGACTTGGCACGGTCTAAGTGTTTGAGATGTTGAATCTTCCTTCCACAACTACAATTTTGAAATTTGCAAAATGAAAGGGAAAATGGGGTTGTGTTGTATAGGGGTTTGCCTTAGTCAAACCCTGTGTTGATGTTCCCACCTCCACAATAGCAATGATAATTATGATAGAGAGTGTGTGTTCATGATGAACATTGACAAAACAAGTGATAAAGACTACAATAAATGAATACAATGAAATGGACTTACTATAAGTATGAAACCCTTGTAGGATTGGTGTCACAACACAAATCACACACAAGGAATTGATGGAAGAGGAATAAGTTGCCTCAAAATACCAGCATGTGCTAGTGCATATAACAATAATAATCTTTACAAGTTGAGAGCTTCACTAGGTTTTTGTATAAAAGAAGTCCTATCTTAGAAGTTGAAAAGCTTGTAACAATGGTAGAGAGTCATCATCCTCCCAAAATAAAGGAGAGAGAGTTTATATATGAATCCAAATATGCTTTTGAGGAGCCATTTAGGCTAGGCCGACAAGCAAGGTACATCACTCAATGCAACAAGGCCAACATTCAAATTCACATTTCTTTCACATGTATGGACAAGATGCTAGTGCATCGTGCTAGGGCCCGATAAAAAATTGTTCTTAAAAAGCCTATTGATAAGGGACTTAACCAAGTTTTTCAACAAAGTGATGAAACAAGAACATTACAAGAAGAGACAGACACACATACTAAACTGAGTACCAAGCCTAGCATGAAATTATAAGTGACCAAAATTTACAATGCTACATTTAGCCCCCACTTTAGTAGGGGTATGAACTTAGATTCATACACACACTAAAGTACGGAGAAGCCAAATCTCTTCACCAAAATTTTGGAGACGTAGAATGTCGCTAAGTTGAGAGATTGATAGCCCCCAAGCTTAGGATTCTATTAGTTTGCAAATCTTCGATAAATAGGTTACACGCACACAAGACACATGGCATAAATCACGCATATACATATATATCTATAAGCTATCAAAACACAAGATGAAACTGAATATTATATGCCAAAAAACTATGGTTAGCAAAGTAATATGGTCAAATCCAAACATACATGGAGCATACGTGTGGAGCATACATGAAAAACAAAAGCATACAAGGCATGATTCTTGAGCTAGCAAGGTTTGCAGATTTTCTTGGAATCAGAACAAAAACACACGTCATGAGTCTCAGGCTAGTCAAATATGTTGTTTACTAGGTGGCTCATGAACAAGTAGCAAATGAAAACATCACATGCTAGTAAGATCTATCGATTTACTAGGTGAGTTTCATGTCAACAATATCAGAAATTACAAGCCATGCAACATGTGCTATTTGTTGGGTAATTCTGGTAAAGTGCTACAAAGATGATCAAAAAGGTGTTGCAATAACAAAGCCAACAAAGTGAAGCACATAGAAAAATGTATGCCCCCACCTTAAAGCAATTGCTAACGTCATAAAGGAGCAATTTCCTTTAATACATGCAAAATAGGCAGGAGAGCTTTCTAGATGCATATGCCAAAATGATATGTCCCCAAAAGCTACATTGCGACAGAGGGTTGCCCCTGGGATGGGCAAACGAGGTGATGTTGCGGGCATGATACACAATGGCCTATGTAAGCAAAGTATGATGCCAAGCATTGCAACAAGGTATCACATAAAACAAGCAACATCACCTAATAACACAAAGGGATCTACTTGATTAGAGTCAGTATATGACTCATTATCCTCTAGTTAGTAGAACTACAAAGAAGGAGGAAGAAATATCATATGAAATTAAAATAAAGATTTCAGGTCAACATGGAAGGATGCTAAATCATTCAATGCTTTGCATGGTCCCCAAAAGGCATAAAATTGCATTTATGACGGATGGAAGAATGAAAGGTACATAAAGATGAATGTCACGAAAGATGCATTCCCCTTGTATCATTTTTCCAACAAGAGTGTCATGGGTCATCCAAAGGGAACTAACAAACAAAATACACACCAAACTTAGCACATACAGGGATGACAATACATACAAGCATATAAAAAATATGACACATGAGACAGAGGTACTACTCCTGCAAGTCAGGCTATAGCAAGTCGTTTGCATCTCAATCTTTCTAATCATAAAGGGGTGGGGGACAAGATGCTAGAGGGACTACAGAGAGCACGATACATGAAGCGATCCTGGTTCAACACATGTAGGATCGATCACTGGAGAAGGATCCTCATGCAAGCCCCCAGAGGTCAGGTCTATCAATTGTGTGAAAATCAAGGATTGTTCAGAAAAATTTTCTAATGGTTCAAGGGTGTCTTTCGAATCACTTTCAGAATATACCATGATTAGTGATATGATAGTGCTAACTATGGGGTTGTGAGCACTATCAATCACATAAGAAGTAGAAATTCCAAGTGGTGGAATAGAAGAACTCAGTGGAATCAATAGTGGTGAAGACAATGGGTACTTAAGCATTTGGAATGGATGGTAAGGGTATGGGTCATGCCTACACTTGGGTAATGGATGTGGAATGTCTATGTCAATGGTGGTGAGTTGCAAGGCATCATGGAACACTTGGTGTTAGGTACACTGGAATGGAACCATTTGCGATAGAGAACTACTCAAAACAACTCTGACATTGGGTAGGTTCAAGGGCTCATAAAATGGTGGGATATCTAGAATAGATGAGAGGATATGATTCTCCATAGAAGGAGGCAGGAATACTTGGACCATGGGAATGGTCTTTTCAGCCTGCTTGGTCGTCGAAGAGATGGGCAACGATGGGTCAAATGGTGGGGCCAAGTCAAAGGTTGAACACATAGGACGAGGATGGGGAGGAAGGGGTTCATCTCATGTAGAATGCTTATGAGCCATAGAACAATGTCGTCTCTTATGTTGTTTCACATTTTGATTTCATCTTGTATGATCCAGATCATTTACGAGGGGAATTGAGGTGTTTCCCAACATGGGTTCCTTTTCTTCCTTTTCTCAAGGAGTAGGAGAAGGAACAAAAGAGACCGTTGAAGGTTGGGAGACAATAGGAGGAGGGTTCCTCAAGGTAGAGTGTCATTCTTTCATAACTTGTGGAACAGGCAGAGGTACTGAGACATCCACAGACAATTGAGAAACCATAGGTGATGAAGACAAACCTACCCTCTGCCAACACACAACACTAAGTTTCACAAATGCACTACAGAGGCAATGCTCTGCTTCTTTTCATTTACCAAATTGCAACCAAAATAGTACTCTTCATTTTTATTGCACAAAGTTCACATCCACACAACAAATGATAGATAAACACATGTCATAATTTATTGGTAACAAATTTTACACACAACTACAAAATCTGCAATTAAAATTACATAATGGTTCTCATGGATCCTCTCATCCACAACAATCTAAATCTTCAATAAGCTTTTCCATCCACTCCTCCTCTATCGCCAACATCTTCAAAAATAACTCATCTTTATCCTCATCCTTCGCTACAACCTCTTCACATTCCATCACTGCAATCACATTCTCCACAGTTACATCTTCAACCTCTTCATTCTCTTGCCCACCTCTTCATCTTCCACCTCTACTACACTTGCATCCTCTTGCTTATCTGCATCATGCTTAACTAATTCACCACACTGCCATGCTTCCAATCTGCTCAATCTCTTATCTAATCTCTCACATATATCTTCCATCATCTCAAGAGTCTTTTTCTCTTGATACTACCTCCAACCTTCCCATATCATGGGTCTCTTCCTCAACAATATCCCCATCTCATCTGCTGTAATCTTACATCATCTCTTCTTATGCTATACAATCTGCAAACAAAATTCTTTCCACGGCTTCCCAACTATCACTTGCTCAAGACTCCTCTCTACCTGCAACAATCCCTTGAGCTCTTCACAACCGCCTTCTCTCTCATAGGTCTTGGAGGATCCTCTCCACACTCAAGACCTTTGGCTCTGATACCATTTGATGAAGGCAAACCTACCCTCTACCAACACACAACTCTAAGTTTCACAAATGCACTACAAAGGCAATGCTCTGCCTCTATTCATTTCCCCTATTGCAACTAAAACAGTTCTATTCATTTTTATTGCACAAAGCTCACATCCACATAGGAAATGATAGATAAACACATGTCATAATTTATTGGTAACAAATTTTACATAGAACTACAAAATCTACAATTAAAATTACATAATGGTTCTCATGGATCTTCTCATCCGTAACAATCTATATCTTCTCTCTCTCTCACAACAATCCTCTATACAAGAAATGGCTTCCAATCAGCCATCTTTCCTTCTCTGTGTAGAAATGAACTATCAATACTTATTTTCTTGTTCCTTCTGGCAGCTTAAAAACTCCAATGATTTCTTTTCTTTTTTTATGATCCCTCTTTTTCCAGCACTCCCTGCAGTGATAGAGTGGAGTCTCTTCTTTTTATTACCTCCTTACTCTGCAAAAGAAGAAAGCAATTCTTGAATGCTCCAAGAGATGCCTCTTCAACTTCTATTTCTACCTCCAAAGAGGCGTTTTACCATCTTGTGTATGATGTGCTTATTGTTGCATTGAATTTCTTTTCTTTTAGCATTTAATATTCTTTTTACAAACTCACGTGCCTTGTTAAAATCTCTCTTTTGATAGACATTTAAAAGAGTTTTATTTTCATTGCAAACTTTTTTTACAAATGCCCAGTCTTTTCATTTCCTCATGCCACAACCTCCAAGATCAAATGTCAAATAATTTGATGTATCCAGCTAATGGATAGAAATCAAGCTTTTACCACTAAAAACTAGTAATGAAATGGCTGCACTATTGATGCCACATTGATCTCACATTTCCATTGGTGATAAAGCAATTAGAAGGAAATACATTGTTCACATGAATGCAAAACTCACTTTACGTGCTTGAAGCTAAAAACTGACTTCAGCCATAACTTTTTGCTTGAAGCTCAGAATCACCAAAAAATTTGCGTAAATGTTCAAACCAACATTCCTAAGCTTTCCACCAAGCTATTTTTCCCCAGCATTGATAAAACTCAAGAAATTAATTTTCCCGTAAATCGCCAGCAATGAACAAAGAATTTTAAATTCTCCCAAACCATGAGGAATTTGACCATGAAATCTTCTTTGTAATTAGTGAAATACACTTAATAATATTCCTATAAAAGGAAATTTGAACATCCCTCACTGATTTTTGGAAACAATTGTTTCTGTAAAATTGCCTTGTTATGCGTCAGGAACTAAATTGTGGAAAACTAAAAATTTGTAATTTTGTTCAATCCATCTACAATGCATGACTGAGAGATGCCATCAAAGCCACATGCAAACTAAAACTAAAGGAAAACACTAAAAAATATTTTTGGGTGATGCTGATTGCACGTGCGCCTAGGTGCTCCTACATCAACAGGGAAAAGCCTCCACACAATGGATTGCTTTCCTTTAGACTCCAAAGAGGTAGGCAGAACAAAAGCAATCCCTAAAGTGTGGGGAGTTATGGGTTATGCAGGGCATTTATCTCTTGGTCCTGGGTAGGATGGTGGAGGTGGGACCTCAACATAGACACCAGATACTTGGGGTCGGGGAGGGACTCTCGATTTGGGTTGTGGTTCATCCATTGCCTATGCAATAAGGGGAAACTACTAACATGACTGTAGAAGACTGAGGGGCCTCAAAGGTAACATCTAGGATAGCACATGAGGAGACATTGATAGACAATTGAGCAATTTGAATTTCTTTGAATTTCTAATAAGAGAAACAAAACATCATTGCGATGTTGAACAAGCTCAACTAGCTATGGCCAAAAGTAATCAGGTGAAAATTTTCTATGAAGGGACAAGAGCTAGAACCCACTGTGATATACAATATGAACTTGTCCCTGATATGGAAATTTTAGACACTTATGGATGATGAATGGGACTTCCCTCATGGAAGTGAGCTATGGATGACCCAACATCACACAAAATTTGTCTGAAGTTGGAATGACGGTAAAAGATACATCTAGGACTTTTTTGTTTGACCTAGACAGAAAGGGTCAAGGCACTGAGAGTAGGGTGGGTGGAACCCTTATGCGCTTTGACTGATATTTCTAATTTCTCATACTTATCTTGGTAAAACTCATGCACGTAGAGAAACTCTGAACCGTAACTACATTTGCCAAGCATACATGATCAACGAGTACGCCCCTTCTAGGTTTGTCATTAATTCTGGTAGAGGAATGTTGGGTGCATGAATAGAGGCATCAAGGTGGCTGAAGGAGATAGTTGGTTTGGGTTCAACTTGTTCTTTATGAACATGAGCATCCACCATGGAAACTAGGTTATCTAGAGTTTTGTCTTGGTGATCAGAGGTTATAGAAGTAGGTACTCTATTGACATATGGTTCCACTAGGTTATCTGAATGGTGGGGTAGCGAAATTGTGTAAATTTGTAAGTTTTAATTCAATGGGGCTACATATTTATTTCCTTTGTCGTTCTAACCGAACACTTGAATAACATTAGAGTTGATGAGGTCCTGCACTTCGTGCTTGAGATGCATGCATCACTCAGTATCATGCCCTGGTGTTCAGTGATATTGACAGAGGGCCTTTGGGTCATAAGAAGGATGTAATGGTTGTTGAAATACATAGGACAATTGAGAGGGGGGGTGAATTAGTTGTCACAAAAACTTAACTTCATAAACCATCAACTACTTAATTACTAATAATCAGATTTAACCATGAAAGCATGAAACCATAGACTTAATCACAATCACACATTCAACATAGTAGACACCAAATTTTTGTATGGAAAACCCTAAAAGGGAAAAACCATGGTGGGTGCTAGCCCATAGAAAATATATTAGTTATAACAATACTGAAAAATAGAGGCTCACTGCCTATAGGGCTCACTGCCCAAATTGCTTACTGCAAAGAACAACTCACTGCCAAAGGATGACTCACTGCCAAGGGGTGGCTCACTGCCAAAAATGGTGAACTGATTAAGTAGCATCTACTCCATGCATGGGTTCAATTCCATTGAAGCACAATATAACTTCTCTACTCTGCTCTTTCACACCTTCACACTTATCTCTTCATTTTTGCACATCATCATCATTTTCACAATTAAATTACAAGTCTTTATACAAGTCATCAATCTTGGAATGTACATCAAGGTCAGGAGTACATTCATCAACCGTTGGAACAATATCCAAGGTCAACATTACAAAAACATACATAGAGATAGGTTTGGACCTAATACATGAATTAGCTAAGGGAAAGATGTAAGGATGTATGTAGATCACGCCATGCCTTAGCTAGGACTAAAACACAATTCTTCACACCATGACATGCTTCCACAAACTTCAAGGCATCTCCACAATTAGTGAAATCAACTAAGTTGGCCAAGACTGGTGAGAAAACTAAGTCTGTTAAGAACATTCTTCATCCACGATCCAATTTTCTCTTTGCAGACCAATCCAAAGGTAGGAACATGATCAAGAGACATCCACAAACACATTGTAATCACCAGAAACAACTGCACAATCTCTAACCACTCTGTCAAGAAGATTCTTCAAACCGGAGCACAAGAACAATACTGTCAGCCATTGTCTCAAGGAAAGGATAGCTTGCAGACCACCAAATCATGAACCATTGTAGTTGAAAGTACTTATTATCATTCTAGAGTTAACTCTAGAACTGCAAACCAAAATACTTCAATGCGAAGGAATGTGGAGCATAATATTTTCTCCCTGTCACCACCAAACATACAGGAAAAGTAGTTTTCACTATGATGAACATAACTCACTCAAATATTCATACCAGAGGCTCAACCTTAGAATATAACATCTTCAGATAGACTTCTAAATAACTTCCAATCCGTAAACAAAGATATTCATCCTACATGTAATGCAGAGCAATCTTCTGGACTATTTTTTTGTATGCAATACACTATTTCCAGTACAATTCACTGTTTCAATCGGAGGGGCTAATTTTCTCAATATGCTCAACATAAAGATCACTTAGATAAGTAAATACAAAGCATCTCACTTATTTCAAGAAAGCAATAAAATAAGAGCACAGTTGACACCAATGACAACACAGATATGTTGACATCAATGACAGCACCGATTAAGCACATACTTGCAACAATCTCCCCCTTTGTCATTGATGGCAACATATGATGTGAAAAACTGCAAAGACCATCAAGACAAGATTCTCCCTCTTTCTCTTTACACATCTGCATTCTTTCTCCCCTTGATTTTTTCACATGATTTCTCTCCTCCTTTAACATCAATGGCAAAGGACACATACTTGCATTCTGTTTCTCTGATCCAACTAAACTGTTACCAACACATCTAGCTACTCCCCATGAGAGGTAGCTCTCAAAACATCAATCCAAATCAAACAATGAGACTTTGAACACCACTGGATTGATGCATTCTCATGCATCTTAGTTTAGGGCAAGAGGGGTAATGACTCCTAACTTTTCTCTGAGATACTCAAAAGTATCCCTAGGCAAAGGCTTAGTGAAGATATCTGCAATCTGATCCTTTGTGGACACATATTCCAACTTTACTTCATTCTCTATCATCTTTTCTCTCAGAAAGTGATAACTTATAGATATATTCTTTGTTCTTGAATGCATCATTAGCTTCTTTGAAATATTTATAGCACTTGTATTGTCATAGAAGATTGCTACTGGATCTTCATACAGAACTCTTATGTCCTTCAAAGTCTGCTTCATCCATAGCACTTGAGTACAACAACATGCTGCTGTAATATATTTTACTTCTACAGTTGACAGAGATTGAATCTTGTTTCTTGCTCAGCCATGAAACCAATTTGTTACCCAAAAAGAAAGCACCTCCGCTTGTACTCTTCCTATCATCAACATCTCCAAACCAATCAACATCTATATAAGCACTAAGAGTGAAATCTTTATCCTTTGGATACCATAAGCCATGATCCAGAGTGCCTTTTAAATATCCCAAGATTCTGTTTACTGCCATCACATGTGATTCTCTTGGATCTTCTTGAAATCTTGCAACAAGACAAACTACATGCATAATATCAGGTCTAGTTTGAGTTAGATAAAGCAATCCTCCAATCATGGATCTGTACTTTTTCTAATCAGTCTTGGGTGATTCATCATTTTTTCTTAATTTGTAGCCAGTCACCATGGGAGTACATACCGGTTTAGAGTCTTCCATCCCAAACTTCTTTAACAACTCTTTCATATACTTAGACATAGATATGAAGATTCCTTTATTTGATTGATTGATTTGCAGACCCAGAAAGAAATTCATCTCACCAAACATAGACATCTCAAACTCTTTCTGCATTTCACCAACAAATTTTATACACATAGCTTCATTTCCTCCAAATATGATATCATCAACAAAGACTTCAACAATCAAAATTTGATCACCATTAATCTTGAAATAGAGATTACTGTCAGCAGTACCTTTGTTGAATCCTAACTACAATAAGTTAAATGCAATAAGTACTTATTCAACCTTGCATGCCAAGCCCTAGGAGCTTGCTTGAGTCCAGACAATGCTTTCTTTAACCTACATACCATATCACCTTGATTTGATAGTTGGAATCCTTCTGGTTGCTTAATGTAGACTTCCTCTTCTAACTCACCATTTAGGAATGCAAACTTTACATCCATCTAATAAACTTTGAAATCTTTGTGAGCTGCAAATGCCAAAAATATTCTGATTACTTCAATCTGAGCTACTGGAGCAAAAGTCTCTTCAAAATCTATCCCTTCAATTTGAGAATATCCTTTGCACAAAAGTCTTGCTTTATTTCTTACAACTTCTCCATTTTCATTTAGCTTATTTTTGAAAACCCATTTGGTTCCAATAATATTTTTGTCAGCAGGTCTAGGAACTAATTCCCAAGTTTCATTCTTCTCTATCTACATTAGTTCTTCTTCCATTGCCTTTACCCAATTTTCATCATTGCAAGCTTCATTCATAGTTTTTGGTTCAATTTTAGAGAGAAAACATTAATTCACTTGTTCTTTTGCAGCTATTTTCCTTGTCAGTACTCCTTTTTCTTTGTCTCCAATAATTTGATCTTCAGAGTGATTGATTCTTATATACTTGGTGGTCTTACCAATTTCTGGAGCCTTTTCTTCTTCATCTTGACTATCTTCTTGTTCAACTTTTTCTTCATAAGTTATAGCAGCAGGTTCATCTGACTCATAGCCACTCTGATCTGATGTTTTTCCTTTGCCTTCATCCACCTTCACATTTACACTCTCAACAATCTTTTTCAACCTTTTATTGTAACACTGGTAGGCCTTACTCTTGGTAGAGTATCCAAGGGAGATTCCTTCATCACATCTTGCATCAAATTTCCATAGGTCTTCATCTCTTCTGATATAGCATTTGCTTCCAAAGACTTTGAAGTATCTTACTATTGGAATTCTTCCATACCACAATTCATAGGGGCTTTTAGTACCATTACCTTTTATTTGAACTCTATTTTGAATGTAGACAACAGTATGTATAGCTTCTTTCCAGAAAACTTCCGAAAGGCCTCCTTCCTTCATCATTGTTCTGGCAACCTCTTGAACTATCCTGTTCTTCCTTTCGACAACTCTATTTTGCTAAGGAGTCCTAGGTGCAGACAACTGTCTCTTTATTCCTTGCTCTTCACAGAAATTATTGAATTCATTTGATGTGAACTCACCTCCTCTATCAGACCTCAAGCATTTAATTTTTAGTTCTATTTCATTTTCAACCATTTCCTTGAAGGATTTGAATTTCTCTAAGGCTTCAGATTTGTCTCTTAGAAAAGTAACCCAAGTCATTCTAGAATAATCATCAATAAGCAACATGAAGTACCTATCACCTTGTAGACTTCTTATCCTTGTAGTACCACATAGATCTGTATGAACTAGATCTAGCAAACTAGTAGAAAATTGCTCTTTACTCTTGAAACTTGTTCTTGTATGCTTCCCCAACTAACATTCCTTGCAAATAGTATTGGTAGGTTTCACAAGTTTTGGTAAATCTCTTATAGTCTGACCTAAACTTATCTTTACTAGATTATCAAAATTTATATGACACAACCTTCTATGCCACAACCAACTCTGATCTACTTGGGCTAATAAATAGTAATAATTAGTTCCTCTTAATTGATAGATGTTACCACTGGTCTTCTTACCGGTAGAAATCATAGTTCCAAAGATTTCCATGATCTTGTATACATTGTCTTTGAATCTCAGATCATAACCTTTATCACACATCTGACCAACACTCAAAAGATTGTGCTTCAAGCCCTTCACATATAGGACATTGTCAGTATTATGCTTTCCATCAAATGAAATAGATCCATTTCCACAAATCTTACCAGCTGCATTGTCTCCAAACCTAACCAGTCCTCCATCATATTTTTCCAAACTTACAAACTTACTTTTGTTACCGGTCATGTGATGTGAGCATCCACTATCAATAATCCATTCATCCTTGTCTTTCTCAACCCAAATAGCCAAAGCACTTTCTTCCACTAGTTTTTCTTCCTTCACACAACTAGTAGGATTAGTAGACATAGGTTCTTCTTTAATAGAAATAAAAAAGCATTCATTTGCACTAGTACTAGCATCATCAAATTCATCATCAGTCACACCTTCATCAACAAAATCTCTAACATAGTAGCATTTCTTTGGAGCTCTAGGCCTATTCTCAAATCATTTTCTATTCCTTTCAATTCTTTCAGGACATCTGGAAGCATAATGACCTACTTTACCACATGAAAAACATTTGAAAGGTAGTTTTCCTTTGAACTTACTAGAACCTCTTTGCAATCTGTCAACAAAGTTAGCTTCAATTTCATCAAAGTCATCACAGGTTCCACCTTATATTTTTCAGCTCTAGAGATCTTTTCTGAAGTACTGGCTTTGAAAGAAGTTTCAACTTTTGGTAGAGCATTAGTAAACTCTGTCATCTCAAAGGTTGTAAGCTTTCCAAGTAATTGATCTCTATCAATAGTTTTCACAGTCAGTACTTCTTCAATGGTAGCTACTTTGTGACTGTAGGACTTTGGTAGTGATCTAAGAATTTTCATCACAACTTCCTTATCACCAATAGTTCCTCCCATGCCTTTTATTCCATTGATAAATTCATCAACCCTTTGCATGAAGGTTGTAATGTTTTCATCTTCATTCATCTTTAAGCTCTCATATTTTTCTTTCAGGCCCTATAGCTTGGCTTCTTTTATAGAATCATCTCCTTCATACAGTTTCTTCAACTTGTCCCAAACCCCATTTGCAAATTCTAGATCCATGACTTTTATCAACTCAATGTCAGACAAAGCACTTAACAAGGCATCTCTAGCCTTTGCATTCAACTCATATTCTTTGATCTCATATTCAGTTGTCAAACCATTTTTAGGTATGGGGTATTATGTTTCTACAGCTTTCCATGCTTTATAACCAAGACAAAGGAGATGAATTTTCATTCGTACCTTCCATAGAGCATAATTTGTCCCATCAAACTATGGTGCTTCCTTTTTAAAAGAAATCCTAGATCTTCATCAAGCTGTTAGGCTTTCTTCTGAGGAACCTGCTCTGATACCAATTGTTGAAATACATAGGACAACTAAGAGGGGGGGTGAATCAGTTGTCACAAAAACTTACTTCATAAACCATCAACTACTTAATTATTGATAATTAGATTTAACCATGAAAGAATGAAACCATACACTTAATCACAATCACACATTAAACACAATAGACACCAGATTTTTACGTGGAAAACCCTAAAAGGGAAAAACCATGGTGGGTGTTTGCCCACAGATAATATGTGAGTTATAACAATACTTAAAAATAGAGGCTCACTGCCTACAGGGCTCACTGTCCAAATTGCTCACTACAAAGAATGGCTCACTGCCAAAATGTGGCTCACTACCAAAGGATGGCTCACTACCAAGGGGTGGTTCACTGCCAAAAATGGTAAATTGATTAAGTAGCATCTATTCCATGCTTGGGTTTAGTTCCATTGAAGCACAATATAACTTCTCTGCTCTACTCTTTCACACCTTCACACTTATCTCTTCATTTTCTAGTGCAGTCATGGTAGGAAGGTTCACAGAATGAAGTATCTGGACCGTGCAACATGAGTAAACACAACAAATCAAAGAAATAAAGAAAATGTAGATTCAGTCATTCAGTATATCATAGAATTCAAATAGAGATCGACCAGCAACATGTGGGCTAACAATTAGGGCTCACAGGCCTGATTACATACATGTGCAAGATAAGGCTTTGAAGCTCCCTTGGCACAAATCCAAAACTAAGAACTATGAATCAATTTCTAAGTTCTTTCCTAAGGATCTATTACATCTTTATATATCATTTTTGTACCAATAGATTCTTCTGCGTCAGCTAAGGAAGGTCACAAACTCTAATGAAGAGTTGTAACGTGTTCACAGATAGGTCAGAGCTAAATGCATAGAACACTTCCTCAAATGAATTGAACCATGTGCGGACCCTTGGGGAAGGTCATCCATGAACCAAATGACATTGAATGATGTGTCATTGAGATCCACAAGTCAAGGAAGGATCCGCAAGCCTTCTCCTTTAGCTGATTATTAGGAATTGTTAGAATACTTTGCATTGAGAAAATAGTTGATCTTCTAAGAGCGATGTCTTTTCTGTAACTGAGCCAAATGCTCTGAATTCTTGATATGATGTAGATGAATGAATGTAGATGCTAAGTCCAAATCTACAAGATGTGAAATGCCAACACCGAACCACAAGCTGAAAACTGCTACTAACTGAACTACCTGAACTGAACTGGAAAATGAAAGAACTAAAATGCAAATATTTTTGGTTGATGCAAGATTACTCTTGAACTAAGGGATGCTCCTACACCAGACATCTGGGGTTATTGAAAAAGTGAGTCCCTCACTTTGCTGGGGCTAGGGGAGAACCAAGACGGTCCACCTCAGCCTAAGAAATCCATGCTGAATCTTCTTCTGGTTTGCCTTTCCACTTCACAAGATATTCTTTGTATTGTCTTCCTCTAGTGTTGCATCCAACTCTACTGTCCAGGATGTCTTCTATCTGCTCCGATGCTTGTTGTGGTTATTGCTTCTTCAAGTCTTCTTCCATACTGTCACTGATTTCTACTTCATGATACTAATGTAGGTCTACAATGTTTAAAATAGGTGATATGCCCAATGCCTCTGGTAATTCCACTTCATATTCATTTACTGAATCAAATTTCCTGAGTATCCTACAAGGTCCAAACTTCTTCATCTTTAACTTGTTATAAGTCCCAACTGGAAATCTGTCTTTTCTCAAGTACACCATCACTTCATCTCCAACTTCAAATTCCTTATGTCTTCTCTTCTCATCAGCCTTCTCTTTGTACTTATTGTTCATATCCCCTAGATGTTTCTTCACTTGTTTATGCACTGTCTCCGTATGGTCTACAAATTCTTTTGCTTCTGCACTCCTCCTTTCCTTTGTGCTGATATCTCTCAATTCTACAACTCCTCTAGGATTCACTCTGGTAACAATCTCAAAAGGTGTTTTTTCGGTACTCCTATTTACTGAATTATTGTATGCAAACTTTGCTTGTGAAAGAATCAAATCCCAAATTCTGGCTTTGTCTCCAACAAAACATCTCAACAAGTTTCCCAAACTCCTATTCACTACCTCTGTCTGTCCATCTATCTGTGGATGAAAAGTTGAACTAAATTTCAAATCTGTCTTCATCTTCTTCCATAGTGTCCTCCAAAAGTATCCAGCAAACCTTGTGTCTCTGTCTGAAACTATACTCTTAGGTAATCCATGCAATCTTACAATCTCTTTGAAAAATAGGTCAGCTACATGCACTGCATCAGTTGTCTTCTTACAAGGTAGGAAATGAGCCATCTTTGAAAATTTGTCAACCACTACAAATATTGAATCGTGTCCTCTTGGTGTTTTAGGCAATCCCATTACAAAATCCATGCTTATGTCTTCCCAAAGTCTCTCCAGTACTGCCAAAGGTTTATACAATCTGGTGTTTTGACTACTCCCTTTTGTAACTTGACAAACTCTACAACTCTACACAAATCTCCTAACATCCTTATGTATCTGAGGCCAAAAGTTATTTTCACTTACCAAAGCCACTATCTTGTCAATGCCAAAGTGTCCTGCCAATCCACCACTATGCTTCTCCTTGATCAAATTATACCTCATTGAACTTCTAGGTATGCACAACTGGCTTCCTTTGAATAACATATCTTCTTGAATGAAATAGTCCAACCACTTACTCCTGTCTGTCACAACAGGTTCCTTACATGCTCTCCAAGGTTTTGCAAAATCAGTGTCTCCCTCATACATGTTCTTCAATCCATCAAAACCCAACACTTCAACTCTCATCTCTGTCAACAAGTTTCTTCTTCTACTCAAGGCATCAACAACTTTGTTTGATTTTCCACTCCTATGCTTCAACACAAAAGTATAACTCTGCATGAACTCTACCCATCTCATATTTCTATGATTCAACTTACCTTGACTATTCAAATATTGCAAAGCTCGATAATCTGTATACAACACAAACTCCTTAGGCAGCAAGTAATGTCTCCACTTCTTAAAGGATTCAATTATGGCATAGAACTCTTGATCATAAACTAAATATCTTTTCCTTTCATCAGTTAACTTCTCATTGAAATAAGCTACAAGTCTACCTTCTTGACTTAATACTACTCCATTTCCATTTCCACTTGCATCACAATCAACTTGAAATACCATATTGAAATCCAGTAATGCCAAAATAGGTTGCTCTGTCACTTTCTGCTTCAACAACTCAAAACTCTTATCTGCTCCAGATGTCCACTTGAAATCTTTTCTATCACTTCTCATTGTCTTTATCATAGGGTTACAAACTGAACTAAATTTTCTAATGAGCTTCCTGTAAAAACTAGCCAATCCATGAAATGATCTAACCTCTCCAATGCTCTCCGGTGTAGGCCATTTAGCAATTGCTTTCACTTTCTCATGGTCCATCTTCAATCCTTATGCTGAAATCACAAATCCCAAATATACCAACTCTTCCGTCATGGAACTACACTTCTTGATGTTTATCAACAATTTATCCTCTCTCAACCTCTACAAAACTTGTCTAATATGCCACAAATGTTCTTCTTTTGTTTTACTAAAAATCATAATATCATCCACTTACACAATCACAAATTTACCCAAGAATTTCTTCAGAACTTCATTCATCAACCTCATGAAAGTACTTGGTGCATTTGTCAATCCAAAATGCATCACTAACCACTCATACAATCCTCCATTGGTCTTAAAAGCAGTCTTCCATTCATCTCCTTCTTTGATTCTGATTTGATGGTATCCACTCTTCAAGTCTATCTTTGTGAAATATCTTGCTCCACTCAAACAATCCATAATATCATCCATCCTAGGTAAGGGAAATCTATACTTAACTATGATCTTGTTTATTGCTCCATTCTCCATCCTTCTTTAGTGCTAGCACTGCAGGTACTGCACAAGGACTCAATCTTTCTTTGATCAAACCTTTTCTCAATAGCTCTTGTATTTGTCTATTCAGTTCTTCATTCTCTGCAAGTGTCATTCTATGTCTCTTTGTTAGGCAAACTTGCTCCTAGTATAAGATCCATGTGATGACTGATACTCCTTATAGGTGGTAATCCATCAGGTACATTATCTGATATGATGTCTTCATATTCTATCAGCAACTCTCTTATCTCCTCCAGTTCAGTTTCTTTCTTCACTACTTTAGGCATTTTAGGAATCAAGGCATAACACATACTTTCCTATCTCAAACCATCCAAAAATTTCCTTCCATCTACTAAATAGATTCTAGCATTCCCACATACCACATCTTTAGAATCATCTTCTAAAGGAATCAAAGTAATTATTTTCTCATTTTCTATTATAGTATATGTGTTCTTCCTCCCATCATGTATAGCTTTTCTATCATACTACCAAGGTCTGCCCAACAAGATATGACAAACATCCATAGGCATAATATCACACAAGACTTCATCATGATAAGATCAAATATGAAATTTCACCAAACATTGCTCACTCACCAATACCTTATGATCATCCTAAATCCATGCTATCTGATAGGGCTTAGGGTGTTTCAATCTTTCCAACTTCAGCTTAGTCACCATCTCCTCTGAAACTAGGTTATCTGAACTATCACTATCAATTACAACTTTACAACACTTACCTCTGGATTTGCATCTAGTTCTAAATAGACTTTTCCTCTGTGATGGTTCCTCATTTTCCTTTTCTTGAAATAATGCTCTCCTCATCACCAATGATTCTCCTTTCTCAGGTTTACCAACAGAACTAGGTGATTCAATAGGTTCTTCTTCAACATAGGTTGCTCTTCCACTGTTTTCTGTCCTCTTGCTTGTACTACCCTGATTACATTCAAATGCTCTATGTCCTTCACCTCCACACTTCAAACAAGCACCTCTAAATGTCTTCTTATCAAATCCTCTTCCTTCTCTTCTATATCATTCTTTTCAGTATGCACTAGGGTTTCCTCTCTGATAAAAATTTCTATCATCTCTCCGGTAAGCATTGTTATCTCTGTCATCCTTCTTAAATGGGCTGTCAAACTTGTTCTGCTCCACAAATGATCTATCATATCTAGAAAAATGTTTTAACTCTCTAAAATTTACCTCCTCTACCTCTCTGTCTCTGATCATTCTTCTTATTTAGCTTCTCTTCAACTTTCAGGGCAAATTGATATGCTTCTTCCAAAGATATCATCCTTACCAAACTTAGTTCTTCTTGAATGTTCAATCTCAGTCCATTGATGTATCTTGCCACTTTCTCCTTGCTTGCTTCACTATGTCATGTCCTTATGATCATCTTATGAAATTCTTCAATGTACTCCTTCACAGATTTCTCCTTTTGTCTCATGTTTTGTAATCTTTTCAACAATTCCAACTCATAGTCAGCAGGTATGAACTAATTTTTGAACTTTGTCACCATTCGGTCCCACATTGTAATCTTTTCTTTTCCTCTTCTATTTCTTTCCAACTAAACTTCTTTCCACCATATAGCAGCATATCCTTTCAACTTTGTCTTTGCAAATTTCACCTTATCCGGATCTTCAAATTCTTCATATTCAAAGTATTCTTCCATGTCATTTATCCAGTCAATCAGTTCTTCAGGATTCAAACTACTAGTATAGTTCGGTACATCAACTCTAGGTCTTTTTCCAATCTTTGAGATAGCTCACAACATCTTTATCTGATCTGATTCTTCTTCTTCATTACCTTCTAGGGTTTCACCAGTTTGTTCAGCAGATTGAAATTCTTCTTCATCATCACTTTCAACATTAGGTCTCAGTGTCAATCCTCTTCGCCTATCTTCCCCAATAGAATCCAAACAAATTCACATTATTCTCATCAATTCCATCATCTCATCCATTCTATTAGCCATTGTACCAATAGGAGAAACTCTCCATAGTGACATTCTTCCTATGATCAAGTGTAAACTACCACAGGTTCAGTAATCAGGCTACAAGGTGACAACTACCTCACAATTAGTGATTGGTTGCAACACAAGTAACTTGCCTCAATTCGGCAATCTATCCACAACAAGATCTTTATGGAATTCCTTTGCCAACTTCACTCAATTCACTCTCTAAAATTTGAACTTTCACTCTGATACCACTTGGTGCAATCATGGTAGGAGGGTATAGAGTGAACTATTTGGACCGTGAGTCATGAGTAAACACAACGGAAACAACTCAAAGAAATAAAGCAAATGCGGATTCAGTCATTCAACATATCATAGAATTCAAATAGAGATCGGCTGGCAACATGCGGGCTTTCAATTAGGGCTCACATGCCTGATTACATACATGCACAAGATAAGGCTTTGAATCTCCCTTCGCACAAAATTGAAACTAAGAACTATGAATCAATTTCTAACTTCTTTCCTAAGGATCTATTACATCTTTATATATCATTTTCAGACCAATAGATTCTTCCACGTCAACTAAGGAAGGTCACAAACTCCAATGAAGAGTTGTAACATGTTCACAGATAGGTCAGACCTAAATGTATAGAACACTTCCTCAAATGAATGGAACCACATGCAGACCCTTGGGGAAGGTCAACCATGAACAAAAGGACATTGAATGATGTGTCATTGAGATCCATAAGTCAAGGAAGGATCTGCAAGCATTCTCCTTCAGTTGATTATCAAGAACTATTAGAATGCTCTGAACTAAGAAAATAGTTGATCTTCTTAGAGTGATGTCTTTCTGGTAACTGATCCAAATGCTCTAAATTCTTGATATGATGTAGATGAATGAATGTAGATGCTAAGTCCAAATCTGCAAGATGTGAAATACTAAAATCAGACCACAAGCTAAAAACTACTATTGACTGAACTACCTGAACTGAACTAGAAAATGAAAGAACTGAAATGCAAATGTTTTTGGTTGATGCAAGATTACTCTTGAACAAGGGATGCTCCTGCATCATTTTCCCAAATCATCATCATTCTCACAATTACATTACAAGTCTTTATACAAGTCATCAACCTTGGAATGTACATCAAGGTCAGCAATACATTCGTCAACCGTTGGAACAATCACCGAGGTTGACATTAGAAAAAGATACATAGAAATAGGTCTGGACCTAATACAAGAATTATCTAACAGAAATATGTAAGGATGTATGCCGATTATGCCATGCCTTAGCTGGGACTCAAACTAGTGCAGTCATAGTAAGAGGGTTTATAAAATGAACTATTTAGACCATGCAACAAGAGCAAACACAATAGAAACAACTCAAAGAAATGGAACAAATGCAGATTCAGTTATTTAGTATATCATAGAATTCAAATAGAGATTGGTTGGCAACATGCGGGCTTACAATTAGGGCTTACAGGCCTGATTACATACATGTGCAAGATAAAAGTTTGAAGCTCCTTCACCAGAAAAATGAATAATCTATCCATCTAGAACTTAGTAATCTATGAACTGACTTCCTAAGGATCTATTACATCAATATATATCAAGTCCAGATAAATAGATTCCTTCACATCAGCCAAGGAAGATCACAAATTCTAATGAAGAGATGTAACGTGTGTACATGAATAGGTTAGACCAAAATGCATAGAACACTTCCAGAAAATGCATGAAATGATATGCGAATCTCTTGGGAAGGTCGACCACAAACCAAAGATCATTGAATGATGTGTCATTAGCCTTCAAAGATCAAGAAATGCTTCTGCAGGTTTCTCCTTCAGCTAGTTGTCTATGATTATCAGGATGCTCTGTTCTAAGAACTGTCAATCTTCTGATAGTGATATCTTTCTGGTAATGATGTGTAGATCTCTAAATTCTAGATATGATGTAGATGAATGAATGTAGATGCTAAGTCTAGCTCCACAAGGTCTAAAATGCAACTAGACCAAAAAAATATAAACTTCTTCTGACTGAACTGCCTGCACTGAACTGGAAAAGACACAAACTGAACTGTAAACAAACTAAAATGCAAATGTTTTTGGTTGATATAAGATTGTTCTTGAACTAGGGATGCTCTGGCATCAGACATCTAGGGTTATTGAAAAAGTTAGTCCCTCACTTTACTGGGGCTAGGAGAGAACCAAGACGGTCCACGTTAGCCTAAGAAATCCATGATGAATCTTCTTCCAGTCTACCTTTCCACTTCACAAGATATTCTTTGTATTGTCTTCCTCTAGTGCTATGTCTAATTCTACGCTCCAAAATGTCTTCAATCTGTTCTAGTGTTTGTTGTGGTAACTACTTCTTCAAGTCTTCTTCCATGTTGTCACTGAACTCTGCTTCATGATACTGATATAAGTTTGCAATGTTGAAAATAGGTGATATACCCAATGTCTCTGGTAGCTCCACTTCATATGCATTCCCTGAATCTAATTTCTTGAGTATCTTACAAGGTCCAAACTTCTTCATCTTCAACTTGTTATATGTCCCAACTGGAAATATTTCTTTTCTCAAGTATACCATCACTTCATCTCCAACTTCAATTTCCTTATGTCTTCTCTTCTCATTAGCCTTCTCTTTGTACCTACTATTCATATTCTCCAAATGCTTCTTAACATGATAATGTAATGTCTTCATGTGATCTACAAATTCTTCTGCTTCTGCACTTCTCTTTTCTTCCATACTGACATCTCTTAATTTTCTGCAGCTCCTTTAGGGTTTACTTCGGTAACAATCTCAAAAGGTGTCCTTTCGATACTCCTGTTCATTGAATTATTATATACAAATTCTACTTGTGAAAGAATCAAATCCCAACTTCATGTCTTCTCTTCAACCAAACATCTCAACAAATTTCTCAAACTCCTATTTACTACCTCTGTCTGTCCATCAGTCTGTGGGTGAAAAGCTAAACTAAACTTCAAATTTGTCTTCATCTTCTTCCAAAGTGTCCTCCAAAAGTATCCAACAAACTTTGTGTCTCTATCTGAAACTATACTCTTAGGTAATCCATGCAATCTCACAATCTCCTTGAAAAATAGGTCTGCTACATGCACTACATTAGTTGTTATCTTACAAGGTATGAAATGAATCATCTTTTAAAATCTGTCAACCACTACAAATATTGAATCATGTCCTCTCTGTGTCTTAGGCAATCCCATCACAAAATCCATGCTTATGTCTTCCCAAGGTCTCTCCGGTACTGTCAAAGGTTTATACAATCCAGTATTCTGACTACTCCCTTTTGCAACTTGACAAATTCTACAACTCTGCACAAATCTCCTAACATCCTTATGTATCTAAGGCCAAAAGTAGTTTTCGCTCACCAAAGCCACTATCTTATCAATGCCAAAATGTCCTACCAATCCGCCACTATGCTTCTCCTTGATCAAATTATCTCTCATTGAACTTCTACGTATGCACAACTAATTTCCTTTGAACAACATTTCTTCTTCAATGAAATAGTCTAACTACTTGCTCCTATATGTCACAATAGGTTCCTTACATTCTTTCCAAGGTTTTGCAAAATTAGTGTCTCCCTCATACATGTTCTTCAATTCATCAAAACCCAACACTTCAACTCTCATTTCTGTCAACAAGTTTCTTCTTCTACTCAATGCATCAACAACTTTGTTTGATTTTCCACTCCTATTCTTCAACACAAAAGTATAACTCTGCATGAACTCTACCCATCTCATATGTCTCTGATTCAACTTACCTTGACTGTTCAAATATTGCAAAGTTTGATGATCTGTATACAACCCAAATTCCTTAGGCAACAAGTAATGTCTCCACTTCTTCAAGGCTTGAATTATGGCATAGAACTCTTAATCGAAGACTTAATATCTTCTCCTTGCATCATTCAACTTCTCACTGAAATATGCTACTAGTCTACCGTCTTGAATTAATACTGCTCCAATTACATTTGCACTTGCATCACAATCAACTTGAAATACCTTATTGAAATCTGGTAATGACAAAACATGTTGCTCTGTCACTTTTTGCTTCAACAAATCAAAACTTTTATTTGCTCTAGATGTCCACTTAAAATCCTTTCTATCACCTCTCATTGTCTCTGTCATAGGGTTGTAAATTGAACTAAAATTTCTGATGAACTTCCGGTAGAAACTAGCCAATCCATGAAATGATCTAACTTCTACAATGCTCTCTGATGTAGGCCATTCAATAATTGCTCTTACTTTCTCAGGGTTCATCTTCAATCCTTCCACAGAAATCACAAATCCCAAGTATACCAACTCTTCATTCATGAAACTACACTTCTTGATGTTTATCAACAATTTCTCTTCTCTCAACCTCTGCATAACTTTTCTAATATGCCAAAAATGTTCCTCTTTTTTTTTTACTAAAAATTAGAATGTCATCCAAGTATACAATCACAAACTTACCCAAGAATTTCTTCAAGACTTCATTCATCAATCTCATGAAAGTACTTAGTGCATTTGTCAATCCAGAAGGCATCACTAACCATTCATACAATCCTTCATTTGTCTTAAAAGCAGTCTTCCATTCATCTCCTTCTCTAATTCTGATATGATAGTATCCACTCTTCAAGTCTATCTTTGGGAAATATCTTGCTCCACTCAAACAATCCATAATATCATCCATCCTAGGTAAAGGGAATCTATACTTAACTGTGATCTTATTTATTACTCTAGAATCAGTACACATTCTCCATTCTCCATCTTTCTTAGGTGCTAACACTGCAGGTATTGCACAAAGACTCAAGCTTTCTCTGATCTAACCTTTCCTCAACAACTCTTGTATCTGTCTATTCAGTTCTTCATTCTCTGCCAGTGTCATTCTATGTACTGCTTTGTTAGGTAAACTTGCTCCAGGAATAAGATCCATGTGATGACTGATACTCCTTATAGGTGGCAATCCTTCAGGTACATTATCTGTTAGCAACTCTCTTATCTCCTCCAGTTGTGATTCTACAGTCTCCTTCTTTAATGCTTCAGGCTTCTTAGGAATCAAGGCATAACACATATTCTCATGTCTCAAACCATCCAGAAATTTCCTTCCATCTACCAAATAGATTCTAGCATTCCCACATACCACATCTTTAGGATCATCCTCCAAAGGAATCAAACTAATTTTTTTCCCATTTTCTATTATAGTGTATTTATTCTTTCTCCCATCATGTATAACTTTTGTACATTATTGCCAAGGTCTACCCAACAAAATATGACATACATCCATAGGCATAATATCACACAAGACTTCATCATAATAATTTCCAATATGAAATTTCACCAAATATTGTTCACTCACCAGTACCTTATGATCATCTTGAATCCATGCTATATGATATGGCTTAGGGTGTTTCAATCTTTCCAACTTCAACTTAGTCACCATCTCTTCTGAAACTAGGTTATCTGAACTACCACTATTAATTACAACTTTATAACACTTACCTCCAGATTTGCATCTAGTTCTAAATAGACTCTTCCTCTGCGGTGGTTCCTCATTTGTCTCTATTTGAAATAGTTCTCTCCTCATAACCAATGATTATCCTTTCTCTGGTTTACCAACAGAATAGGGGTTATCTAGTTCAATAGGGTCTTCTTCAACATAGGCTACTCTTCCACTATTTTTTGTCCTCTTTCTTGTACTACCCTGATTACATTCAAATACTCTATGTCCTTCACCTCCACACTTGAAACAAGTACCTCTGAATATTCTCTTATCCAATCCTCTTCCTTCTCTTCTGTATCCTTCATTCTGGTATGAATTATATTTGCCTCTGGGATGAAAATTTTTGTCATTTCTCTGGTATGCATTAGTATCTCTGTCCTCCTTAAACGGGCTGTCAAACTTGTTTTGCTTCAGATGTGATCTGTCTCCTCCGGAATAAGTCCTACCTCTTTGAGATTTACCTCCTCTTCCTCTTTATCTCTGATCATGCCTCTTATTTAGCTTCTCTTCAACCTTCAAGTCAAACTGATATGCTTCCTCCAAAGATGTCATCCTCACTAAGCTTAGTTCTTCTTGAATGTTCAATCTCAGTCCATTGATGTATCTAGCCACTTTCTCCTTGCTTGATTCACTATGTCTTGTCTTTATGATCATTTTATGAAATTCTTTAGTACACTCCTTCACATATTTCTCCTTTTGTCTTAGGTTTTGCAATCTTTTCAATAGTTCCAACTCATAGTCATTAGGTATAAATTGATTCTTTAGTTTTGTCACCATCCTATCCCATTTTGTAATCTTTTCTTTTCCTCGTCTGTTTCTTTCCAGCTGAACTTCTTTCCACCATATAGCAGAATGTCCTTTCAACTTTGTCTTTACAAATTTCACCTTCTCTGAATCTTCAATTTCCTCATATTCAAAGTATTCTTCCATGTCATTTATCCAGTCAATCAATTCTTTAGGGTTCAAATTACTAGTATAGTTTGGCACATCAACTCTAGGTCTCTTTCCAATCTTTGAAATAGCTTGTAGCATCTTTACTTGATCTAATTCTTCTTCTTCATCACCTCCTAGGGTTTCACCAGTTTGTTCAACAAATTGAAATTCTTCTTCCTCATCGCTTTCAATATTAGGTCTCAGTTTCAATCCTCTTCACCTATCTTCTTCAATAGCATCTAGTTGAATTTGGATTGTTTACATTATCTCCATCATCTCATCTATTCTACTAGCTATTGTTCCAACAACAACAACTCTCTTCGACGGCATTCTTCCTAGGATCAAGTGTAAACTGCCTAAGGTTCGGCAATCAGGCTACAAGGTGACAACTGCCTCACAATCGGTGATCGGTTGCAACACAAGTAACCTGCCTCAATTTGGTGATCTATCCATAGCAAGATCTTACAGAATTCCTTCGCCAACTTCGCTCAATTCACTCCCAAAGATTCAAATGTTTGCTCTAATACCACTTGGTGCAGTCACGATAAGAGGGTTCATAGAATGAACTGTCCACACCATGCAACAAGAGTAAACACAATAGAAACAACTCAAAGAAATGGAACAAATGAAGATTCAGTCATTTAGTATATCATAGAATTCAAATAGAGATTAGTTGGCAACATGCGGGCTTACAATTAGGGCTCATAGGCCTGATTACATACATGCGCAAGATAAAGGTTTGAAGCTCCTTCACCAGAAAGATGAATAAGCTATCTATCTAAAACTTAGTAATCTATGAACTGACTTCCTAAGGATCTATTACATCAATATATATCAAGTCCAGATCAATAGATTCCTTTGCATCGGCCAAGGAAGATCACAAATTCCAATGAAGAGATGTAATGTGTGTACACGAATAAGTCAGACCTAAATGCATAGAACACTTTTAGAAAATGCATGGAATGACATGCAGATCTCCTGGGAAGGTCAGCCATGAACCAAAGATCATTGAATGATGTGTCATTAGGCTTTGAAGATCGAGAAATGCTTCCGTACATTTCTCCTTTTGCTAGTTGTCTGTGATTATCAGGATGCTCTATTCTGAGAATTGTCGATCTTCTGATAGCGATAGCTTTTTGGTAATGATGTACGGATCTATGAATTTTGGATATAATGTAGATGAATGAATGTAGATGTTAAGTCTAGCTCCACAAGGTCTGAAATGCAACTGGAACAAAAATATAGAAACTGCTTCTAACTGAACTGCCTGCATTGAACTGGAAAAGAAACAAACTGAACTGCAAACAAACTGAAATGCGAATGTTTTTGGTTGATGTAAGATTGTTCTTGAACTAGGGGTGCTCCGACATCACAAACATAATTATTCACACCATGACATGCTTCCACAAACTTCAAGGCATCTCTGTAAGTAGTGAAATTAACCAAGTCAGCCAAGACTAGTGTGAACATTATGTCTGCTAAGAATATTCTTCATCCACGATTAAATTTTGTTCTTCACCTACATAAGCTCTAAACTCCTTGAAAATCACATCTCTAGATAAAATCATTTTTTTTGGGTTAGAGGGTTCCAAAGTTTGTAACCTTTTACATTCTCACCATAACCTACAAAGATTGATTTCTGAGCTTTTGGGTCCAATTTAGTATGTTTTTCATTAGGCACATGAACATAAACCTCACAACCAAAGATCCTAAAATGTGAAACATAAGGCTTTCTTTTTAACCACATTTCATAAGGAGTTTTATCTTCAAGAGATGAACAAGGAGATCTATTAATTATGTAACAAGAAATACTTATAGCCTCAGCCCAAAAGCACTGGTCTAGCTTAGCATCACTAAACATGCTCCTAGCTCTTAACTTTTTTGTACAGAATTGATTTTAGTACATGCACCTAATTGCAAAGAAAATACCAAAAATTGAACCCTTGAAAAAGCTAAATGCTTGAATTTTCTCAAAATGAGAAGCATTTCACTTGCATGGCTTTGATACCATGTCATAATTAGCTAATATCAGCAAGCGAGAACAAAGATGAACTTCCACAAAGAACAAGCACATAAAAGCCAAAATGTATAATCAAGAGATTACATCAAGAGTTGATGAAAATGTACAAAGAGCCTTACATATATAGGAAAGGAGAAGGAGGTGAGAAGGAGAGAATCAACTATGACTAACCCTCTATGTGATGGACACATGTGTGCACAAGTAGAGGCTGATGGACACATGTCCCCAACCTCCCATAAGGTGAGGAGAGAACATCTCCAACCTCTAATGAGGTGGAGTGTCAAAATGACTAACATCATGTGTGCACATGTGATGAGACAAAAAATGACTAACCTCAAAAGTGAACTTAACCTTTAATGTCAAGGTTAAGTTAGACTTAGCCACTAAGTGTGACTTAAGCCTGGGTGTGGGTTAGGAAAAACCCAACACTCTAACAATTTTTAAACTATGAAGGCCTGCCACTCAGATGCTTCTGCTGCAACCTACTGGGTCACAAAATTGTAGGATGTTCTTCCAAAAGGTTGCTTGGCTCAAGGTTGATTAATTTCAAAAAATGGGCTAAGAAGCCAGGTTCTCCAGATGTAGATTTTTTGTTTTTGTGGCACAAATAGGGAAAGTTTATTGAACCTCATAAGGAGTCAAGGGATGAACCTACAACTACTGTGGTAAACACAACCTTTGATTTGCCATCCCCTCCTCAGGATTTCCCCAGAGAATATTTTTTTGGAATCAATCAACTATCCATGGGGGAGGGTGATCGCTTTGATGATGAGAGCACTTTTCTTTTTATGGAGGATCTTGAGGATGATATGCCTAACTTTTTTGACCATGATGAGGTGGTGATTCCTATAATGAAGTGATCCATATCCCAAATAGCGACTGGCATTTCCAAACCCAACATCAAAATACCAAAGAAGAAAGGTCAAAAATCTGAAATAAAGAAGCTACAGATAGAACGTCGAGATGTTGTTGATGATGGTACTCAATGGAACATGGATGCCATTCTTATCAGGAGCATAAAGAAGGGCTTAGCCAAATGAGTGTAACTACCAGTATTGGTTCTCTAGGGGTTCTAAGTTGTGTTGCTTTCTAGACCCTCCATGTTTCCTACATACCTTATTTTCCAGAGAATTATTTGTGTGACTTTAGATCTTTTTTTGGGCTCTTTGTGCTTCTTTTGTCCCTTTAAGCAAGCTCATTTCCTTATGTGCTCCCCTCTCGAAGGTTTGAAGTTGTATCATTTTTGTTTGTTATCTATATCGGGATGTGGGTCCTAACCCTACAACTTACCATATATATATGTCTAGTTTCTAGGTGAGTCATGACATAGTGATTTAAAGGAAGGTTTTAGATAATAGTTCGTGATCAACATATTCTTGCAATTTGAATGTATCATGATTTTACTAGATCGATGAAGATTATAGAACTGTTATGGCTAACCTTGACCCAAAGTTTGATTGTACTAAGTAAAACTATGACTAGCATAGCTAAAGTTGGGTTTGTTCCTTAAAATAAATTTTATTTGTTAACTATTAAGGAAAAAAAATTGTGAAAGTACTTGTATACAATGGCTTAATATTAGTACATAAAACAAAACTTGCATAAACAAAAGTGAACAATAAATCATGAAATTTCTAATGACCATATTAAGTCTGATACATTATAATTAAATTTATAATTGGAAATTTTCTTTTGTGAAATTTCTAATGACTATATTTATTGATTGATAATTCAAACCATGGGGCATTTATCATTTCATCATTGCACTAAGCAAGGGAGAACAACTAACAAGGTCTCCACTTAGTGGAATATCGAAGTTGCTAGAAGTTGCACTCACAAATGGTGGACATATTTGAAAGTTAGGAGATACCAAGAAGTGTTGGAAGATACTGAGAAATACTATAAGCTCAACCCTTTAGATTGCCACCATGGATGTGAATTTAAACTTCAATAGATTTTATCTACAAGATTTGAATTGCACATGACATTGGCGAAGCTATCTTAAAACTAGATTCACGAAACCCAAATGTGTTGAAAATGGATGGAGATTTTATTAGGCTGATGAAAATAGGAAATATTTGGTACAATATTTAAAACATTATATCAATTTTTAAAAATTAAAATAATTTAATAATTAAAAATTTATATTTATTAATGCTATAAAATTTTTAAATTCTAATTAAAAAATAATATATATTATATATTTAAAAACTATAAAATAATAAAATTAAAATTAAAAAATAAATCCAAGCAACAAAACAACTCTTAAATAAATAAAAATAACTTTTCACAATGTAAATATAACAAAATAATTCTTAAATAGTATTAATGTAATAGTAGTATTTGTTGTCTAGTTGCTAGTGAGCCATGACATAGTGAATTAAAGGAAGGTTCTAGATAATAGTTCAGGATCAACATATTCTTACAATTTGAATATATCATGATTTTACTAAATCGGTGAAGATTACGGTTATTATGGATGACCTTGTAACATCCCGCTACGTAACCCCGAAGGGTAAGAGCCAAAAGGGGACAAGATAATTTTTTTTTTTTGGACATAAGTAGACAACATACACATATTCAGTTGCCAATATGATGGATCGATAGCATTCATTTTAAAAACCAAAGAAAATGTTCCTAATCCTAGCTGATAAGAAACATGAATCCATAAGCATAAAATATAGGCGGATCCGATACCCACACCGGAATCCGTAAAGCAATAAAGGAACATCACATTTCTTCTCATTAAATACAATGATTACAACTTCCCTCCTAAGAGAGTTCAATTACATAACTGCATATACAATTACAATCATATATTCTAGAATATGATACAAGTACATAACATAGTCCTGAATATGATACAAGGACTGAATGGGTACAATAACTGAATGAAGTAATGGAAAGAGATATCATCTCCAACTGTGCTCCAAAACCTGTTCGCTGGTCCCCAATGGTGGTGGCAACGCCTCCCAACCATGTGGACTCCTAAGAGACCACCCCACCATGCTCGGACATAGTCACAAGGCCCAAACGGATGAACAACAACAAGGGGATACAAGATGGCCAACACTCACATCAAACACAGAGCAGACATGGAGAACAGTGCTTACAATCAAAGTCATAATATAGGTGTACTCATCCAAGTCATAAGTCAGGTACTACTCATGACTGCTATGGTGCTAGATACTAGAGTGTAATCATATGGACTGTCATCATGTGTGCTCGAAGGGATGGCACACACGGGACCAAGTACCTCTCATACATACGAGGAAACTCAATCGTGCCTGAATCCACACCCCGCAGACGGATGACTCAATGCCTCGCAGACGGATAGGCCTTCTCATTGCATCCTTAGCCTTTACAAGCACTCAAGGCCATGCATGAGGTCTAGTTATCTTATTAGTGTTTTTAGCCCAATGTTTTAGTTTTAGTTATCACTTATTAATGTAACTCTGCTACTAGTTCCCTTGGCAGCCACTTGTAGGCCATAGGCCCATAGAGAGCCACTCCAGATGACCACTCTAATGCCTAGACCTTGTTCATCTCATTTGACTAAATGAGGCATAAAAAAAGACTAAAACACTAAAATATAAATTTAAAATAGTCAAGATGAAAAATATGGTCTAAAAGACCCAAACTGTCGTGGACAGTGTAATTTGTTGAAAATAGTCTTCTGCCAGTTAGATCAGTTGTGTAATAACTCCAGTGAGCCCAATTTAATCAGTCTTCACAAAGGAATGCATGGATATTAAAAGAAAAGCATGGCAAAAGGGTATAGCAAGTCTTTTCACAACCAAATTTTGCATATTGTTTACCATATTTAACATGGCAAAATAAAATGTTAAAAGGAATTACAAAAGGGATCTCTTAATCATTTTCTCCTACAGTAGTTCCCTTAGATCCTTGTGTTGTGGGATGGATTTCCGAATTAAAGATTTTGGGACTAATTTTTAATGCACATAAGTAGTTTGGTATATCGAAGGTTTTTTAGTGTCATATCCTTTTTTAACACAAGAGGACATTTTCCACAAGGCTGGGAATTAGCAGCAAATGACATAAATAACCAAAACAATAGGATATTCAATATTCATAAGAAAAATTGAAATGAAAATCTTTTTTTAGAGAGGGCATCGTATAAAAAAAGGGTTCCATGGGACTGGGATTTCTTCAATCTCCATAACACATCCTAGTTTATTTGTATGGCTTCACTCATTTTATTCTCTATAAAATAAACCTCTATTTAAAAAAAAAAAAAAACTTAAAATTCAGAAGACACAAGATTTTCTTCGAAGGCCCTTTTATCTACAGAGCAAGGAAAAAGATCTACATTTTAACTATCGATCCCATGTAAGAGGCAATGTAAATATCTAGCATTTAAGTCTATTTCTGGCATAGCTTTAGGAATGACAGTAGTGGAGTTTCAATTTTCTGTGTTTAATGAAACATGCAACAAACATATATTAGTAATGGGGTTTTAGTTTTTCTATGCTAAAGAAATAATAGCAAACATATTTTAGATTTTTCAAAAGGTAGTAATGGAGTTTTGGTTCTTCTGTTTTAATGAAATTGCAGCTAATAGACTTCAGTTTGTGTGCTGGAAGAATAGAAAGAGGTAAATAGCTCTAAAACAATTATACTCCCCTTCAGCTGATCACTCTCCACTTTAGCGCATCTCTGATCTTCTAATTTGATATGCTTCCCTGAGTTATCCGCTCTGCCTCCCTCAGTTCTTCCTTTGTCTTTCCTTACTCTATTCTCTGAAAACCTCAAAATATTTGTCCCTCTTATTATTTTCTTTCACCACCTATTTACCATTCTATGTTTACCCCACAAAAGAAGAGCCTCCATCTACACACTACCTCCTAATTAATCTTCCACCAAACAATTTGATCCACCTCCCCCAGATATTTTTTCAGCATCGACTAAACTCTCCATTAGATATTTTTTGCAATTACATTCTCACCTAACTTCTCCAAGGGCTGTCAACCAAGGCGTGCGGAAGAGATTCAAATAAATATCCTAAAAAAAATCTGACTTAGCTAACTTAGCCCTCTAGATATTTTCTTGTCGCAATAACTCCTTCCACCAACTACCACAACCAACGTAACAAGGAGGGCTATTACATCCTACCCTGCTAGGGCTAGGATTACTCTTGGAAGCCTGTAAATGCCAAAACATAGCCAAAGAACACACTAGTCCATGAAACTCAAAATAAGCAAAGGAAACCAAGTAGAAAAGCCTCAACCATCACACTGGCAAACTACACATGACCATAAGGTAATACAGATGGTAAGACCACAACACAAAAACACTGCACTAACCGGGTGCAGTGGGCTAGGGTAAGGAATAGGGAATAGGGAATAGGGCCTGTGACTATATCCAGTAACCACCATAGAGTATAATAAGAGTATGCTCAGGCTTGTGAATCCAGGTGAAGTCCATACTCAGTACCTGCAACACTCTAAGCACATGTCAAGGTACCTGTGCATATATATACATCATATAGCCAAAGCAACATCGATCATGTAAGAATGAAATCCATCATAAGTAATAATAATGTCCACATCATAATAATATCGAGATTTCCCATCACCAGTGCCAATACAAAATAATTACAAGATGCGTAATCCAAAAATAAAGTATACAGTCATCCAAGTCCATCAAGATAAGAAAAACATAATATGAAAACAGGGATCATTACATCCCCTAGAAGTCTGCAAAAAGATATGGATCAAGGTCTCTAATCCTTGTCGCATCTTCCAAAGATACTGAGGACTCACCATCAGGATCCCATTGGACCCTTACCTGCTCTATTTCCTGACCCCTGAGGGTCAACCTCTGATGCTGAAGGATGCGTACGGGTTCCAAAGAAAGCTGTCTGTCTGCCTCGACCTGTAAAGTAGTCCAATCAAGAACATGGGTCACATCAGGAATATACTGTCTAAGAACTGAAACATGGAACACATCGTGGATGCGTGATAGACTCGATGGTAATGCAAGGTGATAGGCAACAGGACCAATCCTTTCAAGGATCTCAAAATCTCCAACAAAATGAGGTGCCAGCTTCTAGCCTTTCCCATAATGGATGAACTCTAAAAAACACACGGTCACCTACCGAGAAGTGGCAATCCAACCTACAGGCATCAGCATACTTCCTCTGTCAATTTTGAGATGTAGCTAACTGCTCTCTGATCCACACTACCTGATGCTCCATATCCTGAAGCATCTTTGGACCCAAAATAACTCAATCCTCTAAGCGATACCAACTCAACAGAGTGTGGCATGGCCTACCATACAAGGCCTGGAAGGGAGACATACCGAGAGAACTGTGATACCCATTGTTATAAGCAAACTCAACTAGGTACAAATAGTCCTCCCAACAAGATTGCTGATCCATAATGTACATCTGAAGCATATCCTCTAAGACCTGATTAACCCGCTCTGTTTGTCCGTTAGTCTTAGGATGGTATGCAAAGCTGAAATTAAACTAAGCTCCCAAAGTATGCTAAAGAGAAGTCCACAAAGTTGAAGTGAACATTGGATCATGATCATAAATGATCCTATGAGGAATACCATACAGATGCACAATATCCTCCATAAACACTCGAGCTATGGACGCTGTAGTGTAGGAAGATCTCATGGGTCAAAAGTGTGCCACCTTGGACAACTTGTCCACTGTGACCATAATAGCATCATGATGACGTGAAGACATAGGTAGCCCCAATATAAAATCTAGAGATATCGTATCCCACTTCCATCCAGGGATGGACTGAGGCTGCAACAATCTTGCTGGGTGCTGATGCTCTGCCTTCACCCACTGGCACTCAAGACATCGAGCCACAAAATTGGCAATATCTCACCGCAAACCTACCCAATGGTACAACTGTCAAAGATCAGCATGCATCTTTGTGACACCCGGATGAGCTGAATAGGGTGCATGATGGGCTTCTGATAAAACAAAGGAACAAATACCACCAGAATTTAGAACATGAATACGACCAAGATGTCACAAAAGTCCATCAGGCTCGAGTGAGAAACCTATAAAATTGCCCTCAAGGACCCTCCTAGACTCAATCTTTGCTCTCCCCTCTTGATACCAAGTATCACTAGGAAGTGACTCCAAAATATGGCTCTGTAAATCCACTCCAAGAGACAAAGCTGAAATCTCATGTCTCCTCCTACTCAAGGCATCCGTAACAACATTCTCCTTACCTTGAATGTAGTGAACCTCGAAGTCATATTCATAAAGGAACTCCATCCAATGGCGCTATCGAGCATTCAAATTCGGCTGAGTGAAGATATACTACAAACTATGATGATCACTATGCAACTCAAACCATTGTCCCAAAAGGAATTATCTCCAACACACAAGTGCACGGATGACAACGGCTAACTCCAAATCATGGGTGGGGTAGTTCAGCTCATGATCCATGAGATTATGAGAATCATATGCAATCACTTGTCCCTCCTGCATGAGAACTGCCCCCACACTCTCTAATGAAGCATTGGTACACACTACAAAATCACCTATAGGATCTGGCATTACCAGGACAGGTGCACTAGTTAGCCACTCCTTAAGAGCCTGAAATGCTAACTCACACTGATCTGACCACACAAACTTCTTCTCTTTCCACTGAAGAGAAGTGATGGGATGGGCTACCTGAGAGAAATCTCTCACAAATCGGTGATACTAACCCACCAATCCCATGAAATTGTGAACCTCGATCACATCCGTTGGTGCTGGCCAATCCACAATAGCCTGAATCTTAGAAGGATCCACTAAGATACCTTCTCCTGAGATGATGTGAACCAAATATCTCACCTTAGTCTGGAAGAACTCACACTTGGCCAAATTGCCAAATAACTGATTATCCCACAAGCACTGCAACACTTGCCACAAATGGCCTTCACACACCTCCATAGTCCTGGAATAAATCAAAATATCATCAAGGAACATGAGAACAAACTGGTCAAGATAGGTGCAAAACACCCCATTCATCAAACTCATGAAAACTGATGGAGCATTGGTCAACCCGAAAGGGATAACCATGAACTCATAATGTCCATAGCGTGTATGAAATGCTGTCCGATGAATGTCTGCCTCATGAATGCAAAGTTGATGGTATGCTGACTTCAGATCTATCTTGGAGAACACCTTGGCTCCCCTCATCTGATCGAACAAATCATCTATTCGAGGCAACGGGTATCGATTCTTCATTGTCACTTTATTCAACAGGCGATAATCAATGCACAAGTGAAGAGATCTGTCCTTCTTCTTCACGAAGATGACAGGTGCACCCCAAGGGGATACACTAGGATGAATGAAACCCTTCTCCAGTAACTCCTCTAACTACAACCACAACTCACCCAACTCTGGAGTAGTCATGCAATACGGTGCTCGAGAAATAGGCTCCGCCCCAGGAATGAGATCGATACAGAAGTCTATGTCGCGCTTAGGTGACATACCTAGAATATCACTTGGAAAGACATCTACAAACTCCTGAAGAATAGGATGATCATCAAGACATACCTCCTGAATCCCACCCTTAGCAAGATCACTAACTGAAATAGAAAACATTTGACAACCTTTCCGCATGGCATGCTTCAGCTGCATAGCTGAAATCACACAGAGATAAATGGGTCTCTAAACCCCAACTAACTCAACATGCTCTCCAACATCGTCAACATACTGAACTGACTTACACCGACAATTTATACTGGCTAGGTGGGTCTCCAACCAATCCATGCCTAAAATAATCCCATAGGACCCCAAAGGTGACACACAGAGATCCACTGTGGTAGTGAAGGTGCCCAAATCCAACAGACAACCACAAACAAGGGAGTCTACAACCACCTTGGATCTAGTAGCTAACTCAACCTGCCAACCAATGTCTTGCCTTAACACCATGAGTTCATAACTCTCCACGAGAGAAGGAGAAATGAAAGAATCTGAAGCTCCTGAATCAAACAAGATAGATGTGGTAATCCTACATAACACACCTGAATACTTGACTACGGTGCCCTGATGCTCAGCTTGATGGTTATCAACCGCTGCAAAAATGCTATGTGATCTGCCAACCTCACCTACTATAGGCTCTAAAGTAGCCTGTCTTTGACTACTTCTAACCACTGATCTCTGAGGACACTTAGTAGCTATATGACCAAGCTGCCCACAAGCATAACAACCACCCCTTCCAAAACCTCAGCCTGAAAATGGTGCATGTGACTGTTGGGATCCATCACCCCTAGAACTCTACTGAGAACTCTAAAAACTCTGTGACAAACCACTCTGGTGCCTACTCTGAGAGTGATGACGTGAACAATCTCTAGCAAACGGAGTACCAGGGTTCTGCCCACTCTGCTGAGACTGAGCAGGCCTATGCCTCTATCACTAACCATGTCTAGGAGGTGCAGTATGAGATCTAGACAGTCCAGCTCCCTGAGACTATGTACCCTGAGCAACCAATCTAAACACCTGACTGACCACCAAAACTCCTAGTCAAATTCTCCTCTATCAGCCTCGCCTTCTCCATGGCAACCTCTAAGGTCTTCAGCTCAAACACATGGAGACCACCACTGATACAAGCATTCAAGCCCCTGATGAAATGTTGTACTAACATTGGCTCATCATCAGAAATGCTAGCATATTGCTTCAGCTCAATGAAGCGGTGCTCATACTGATCTACTATCATAGTCAACTGACGAAGTTCATGGAACTCATCAGCACATCTCTGTCAATAGCAATTTAAAAGAAATCATGCACGGAACCTCTCTAACAATAGTCCCCATGACACAAAAGCAATGTCTAGGTGAAGCTTCTACTCCTCTACTCTCCACCATGTAGATGCAAAACCTCTAAGATGCATAATGGCACATCGAGCTCTATTATTGCTACTATAAGGATGCATAGCAAAGCATCGATCGAGACTGATCAACCAAGTCTCTGCCTCAGTACCTGTACCAGAACCATCAAAAGTAGGGGGATGAGCCCTAAGAAGATCCCTCATGTCACCTGCAGTAACACTATCTCCATCCACCCTATCCATCACAACAACTAATCTTGAATGATCTGGACTACGAGAACGCTCACGCTTAGCTCCAACATCCTGACCATCCTGACGAGAAGGGTGTGACTCTACCTGATGAGATACCTCCTGACGAGGTCCTAATAGGTCCAAAATCTACTATAAAATAGCTAAAACATGAGCACCCCTGAGCCTTTCAGCTTGATTCTCAATATGCGGTTCCTCCTGACGCTCACCCTGATTGCCCTGATTGCCCTGATTACCCTGATTGCCCTGATTACCCTGATTGGCATCATGCCGAGTGCTACATTGAAGAACAATGGGTATACCTCTAATTCTGCCTCTGGCTCTACCCCTAGGAGGCATCCTAAAGAAAAAAAGAATACATCAAAATAGATCATCACAAGGATGACCTATAAACCATACTAAGGCATGAAAGCATAAAAACATGACTATAAAACAATATAACAAGCTCACGCCACACACACCAAACACAACAAAATATAGAAGGATTAAGTACCCCAGAGCTCCCAGTGTGTGAACATGGGCTCTTATAACAAATGTAACATCCCGCTACATAACCCTGAAGGGTAAGAGCCAAAAGGGGACAAGATAATTTTTTTTTGACATAAGTAGACAACATACACATATTCGGTTGCCAATATGATAGATCAATAGCATTCATTTTAAACACCAAAGAAAATGTTCCTAATCCCATCTGATAAAAAACATGAATCCATAAGCATAAAATACAGGTGGATCTGATACCCACACCAGAATCCGTAAAGCAATAAAGGAACATCACATTTCTTCTCATTAAATACAACGATTACAACTTCTCTCCTAAGAGAGTTCAATTACATAACTGCATATACAATTACAATGATATATTCTAGAATATAATACAAGTACATAACATTGTCCTGAATATGATACAAGGACTGAATGGGTATAATAAATGAATGAAGTAATGGAAAGAGAGATCATCTCCAACTAGTGCTCCAAAACCTGTTCGCTTGTCCCCAATGGTGGTGGCAACACCTCCCAACCATGTGGACTCCTAAGAGACCATCCCACCATGCTCGGAGATAGTCACAAGGCACAAACAGATGAACAACAACAAGGGGATACAAGATGGCCAACACTCACGTTAGAAACAGAGCAGACACAGAGAACAGTGCTTACAGTCAAAGTCATAATATAGGTGTACTCATCCAAGTCATAAGTCAGGTACTACACACGACCGCTAAGGTGCTAGATATAGAGTGTAATCATATGGAGTGTCATCATGTGTGCTCAAAGGGATGGTACACACAGGACCAAGTACCTCTCATACAGATGAGGAGACTCAATCATGCCTGAATCCATGCCCCACAGATGGATAGGGCTTCTCATTGCATCGTTAGCCTTTACAAGCACTTAAGGCCATGCACGAGGTCTAGTTATCTTATTAGTGTTTTTACCGCAATGTTTTAGTTTTAGTTATCACTTATTAATGTAACTCTGCTACTAGTTCCCCTGGCAGCCACTTGCGGGCCTTGGGCCCGTAAAGAGCCACTCCAGATGACCACTCTAATGCCTAGACCCTGTTCATCTCATTTGACTAAACGAGGCATACAAAAAGACTAAAACACTGAAATATAAATTTAAAATGGTCAAGATGAAAAATATGGTCTACAAGACCCAAACTCTTGTGGATAGTGTAATTTGTTTAAAATGCTCTTCTGCCAGTTAGATCAGTTGTGTAATAACTCTAGTCACCCCAATTTAATTAGTCTTCATAAAGGAATGCACGAATATTAAAAGAAAAGCACGGGAAAAGGGTATAGCAAGTCTTTTAACAGCCAAATTTTGCATATTGTTTACCATATTTAACATGGCAAATAAAATGTTAAAAAGAATTACAAAAGGGATCTCTTAATCATTTTCTCCTATGGTAGTTCCCTTAGATCCTTGTGTTGCGGGATAGATTTCTGAATTAAAGATTTTGGGACTAATTTTTAATGCACATAAGCAGTTCAGTATATCTAAAGTATTTTAGTGTCATATCTTTCTTTAACTCAAGAGGACATTTTCCACAAGGCTGGGAATTAGCAGCAAATGACAGAAATAACCAAAACAATAGGATGTTCAATATTCATAAGAAAAGCTGAAATGAAATTTTTTTTTTAGAGAGGGCATCGTATAACAAAAGGGTTCCATGGGACTGAAATTTCTTCAATCTCCATAACATATCCCAGTTTATTTGTATGGTTGCACTTATTTTATTCTCTATAAAATAAACCTCTATTTAAAAAAAAACTTAAAATTCAGAAGACACAAGATATTTCTTCGAAGGCCCTTTTATCTATAGAACAAGGAAAAATATCTGCATTTTAACTATCGATCCCATGTAAGAGGCAATGTAAATATCTGGCATTTAAGTCTATCTCTGGCATAGCTTTAGGAATGACAGTAGTGGAGTTTTAGTTTTCTGTGTTTAATGAAATATGCAGCAAACATCTATTAGTAATGGGGTTTCAGTTTTTTTGTGCTAAAGAAATAATGGCAAACATATTTTAGATTTTTCAAAAGGTAGTAATGGAGTTTTGGTTCTTCTGTGTTAATGAAATTGCAGCTAACAGACTTCAATTTGTGTGCTGGAAGAATAGAAAGAGGTAAATACCTCTAAAACAATTGCACTCTCCTTCATCTGATCACTCTCCACTTTAGTGCACCTTTGATCTTCCAATTTGATATGCTTCCCTGAGTTATCCGCTCTTCCCTCCCTCAGTTCTTCCTTTGTCTTTCCTTGCTCTGTTCTCCAAAAACCCCAAAATATCTCTCCCTCTTATGATTTTCTCTCACTGCCTATTTACCATTCCGTGTTTACCCCGCAAAAGAAGAGCCTCCATCTACACGCTACCTCCTCATTAATCTCCCACCAAACAATTTGATCCACCTCCCCCAGATATTTTTTCAGCATCGACTAAACTCTCCATCAGATATTTTCTATAATTACTTTCTCACCTAACTTCTCCAAGGGCCATCAACCAAGGCGTGTGGAAGATATTCAAATAAATATCCTAAAAAAAATCTGACTTAGCTAACTTAGCCCTCTAGATATTTTCTTGTTGCAACAACTCCTTCCACCAAATCGCCACAACCAACGCAGCAAGGAGGGCTATTACATCCTACCCCCTAGGGCTAGGCTTACTCCTGGATGCCTACAAATGCCAAAACATAGCCAAAGCACACACTAGTCCATGAAACTCAATACAAGCAAAGGAAACCAAGTAGAAAAGCCTCAACCATCACACTGGCAAACTACACATGACCATAAGGTAATACAGATGGTAAGACCACAACACGGAAACACTGCACTAACATGGTGCAGTGGGCTAGGGTAAGGAACATGGAATAGGGAATAGGGAATAGGACCTGTGACTATCTCTAGTAACCACCATCGGGGATAATAAGAGTACGCTCAAACCTGTGATTCCAGGCAGAGTCGATACTCGGTACCTGCAACACTCCAAGCACACGTCAAGGTACCTGTGCATATATATACATCATATACCCAAAGCAACATCAATCATGTAAGCATGAAATCCCTCATAAGTAATAATAATGTCCACATCATAAGCATGAAATCCATCATAAGTAATAATAATGTCCACGTCATAATAGTATCAAGATTGCCCATCACCAGTGCCAATACAAAATAATTACAAGATGCGTAATCCAAAAATAAAGTATACAGTCATCCAAGTCCATCAAGATAAGAAAAACATAATATGAACACAGGGGTCATTATATCCCCTAGAAGTTTGCAAAAGGATATGGATAAAGGTCTCTCATCCTTGTCGCATCTTCCAAAGATGCTGAGGACTCACCATCAAGATCCCATTGGACCCTTACTTGCTCTATGTCCCAACCCCTGAGGGTCAACCTCTGATGCTGAAGGATGCGTATGGGTTCCAAAGAAAGCTGCCCGTCCACCTCGACCTATAAAGAAGTCCAATCAAGAACATGGGTCACATCAGGAATATACTGTCTAAGAACTGAAACATGGAACACATCGTGGATGCCTGATAGACTCGGTGGTAATGCAAGGCGATAGGTAACATGACCAATCCTCTCAAGGATCTCAAAAGGTTGAACAGAATGAGGTGCCAGCTTGTAGGCTTTCCCATAATGGATGGGGCTCTTCCGCGGATAAACTCTCAAAAACACATGGTCACCTACCGAGAAGTGGCGATCCAACCTACAGGCATCAGCATACTTCCTCTATCAATTCTGAGTTGTAGGGAACTGCTCTCTGATCTGTACTACCTACTACTCCATACCTTGAAGCATCTCTGGACCCAAAATAAATTGATCCTCTAAGTGATCCCAACTCAACGGAGTGCGGCATGGCCTACCATACAAGGCCTGGAAGGGAGACATACCGAGAGAACTATGATACCCATTGTTATAAGAAAACTTAACTAGGTACAAATAGTCCTCCCAATGAAATTGTTGATCCATAACGTACATCCGAAGCATATCCTCTAAGACCTAATTAACTCACTCTGTCTGTCCATCAGTCTCAAGATGGTATGTAGAGCTGAAATTAAGCTGAGCTCCCAAAGCATGCTGAAGAGAAGTGCACAAAGTTGAAGTGAACACTAGATCACGATTAGAAATGATCCTACAAGGAATACCATGCAGACACATAATATCCTCCATAAACACTCGAGCTAGGGACGTTGTAGTGTAGGAAGATCTCATGGGTCAGAAGTGTGCCACCTTAGACAACTTGTCCACTATGACCATAATAGCATCATGATGACGTGAAGACATAGGTAGCCCCACTATAAAATCTAGAGATATCATATCCCACTTCCATCTAGGGATGGAATGAGGCTACAACAATCTTGTTGGGTACTGATGCTCTGCCTTCACCCACTGGCAATCAAGACATCGAGCCACAAAATCGGCAATATCTCTCCACAAACCTGCCCAATGGTACAACTATCGAAGATCGGCATGCATCTTTGTGACACCCAGATGAGTTGAATAGGGTGCACGATGGGCTTCTGATAAAACCAAGCAATGAAGATCACCAGAATTTGAAACATAAATATGACCAAGATGTCACAAAAGTCCATCAGGATGGAGTGAGAAACCTGTAAACTTGCCCTCAAGGACTCTCCCAGACTCAATCTCTGCTCTCACCTCCTAATACCAAGTATTGCTAGGAAGTGACTACAAAATATGGCTCTGCAAATCCACTCCAAGAGACAAAGCTAAAATCTCATGTCTCCTCCTACTCAAGGCATCTGCAACAACATTCTCCTTACCCTGAATGTAGCGAACCTCGAAGTCGTACTCACAAAGGAACTCCATCCAACAACGCTGTCGAGCATTCAAGTTCAGCTAAGTGAAGATATACTGTAAACTACGATGATCACTATGCAACTCAAACCGATGTCCCAAAAGGAAATGTCTCCAATGCACAAGTGCATGGATGACAGCTGCTAACTCCAAATTGTGGGTGGGGTAGGTCAGCTCATGATCCTTGAGCTTACGGGACTCATATGCAATCATTCATCTCTCCTACATGAGAACTACCCCCACATCCTCCAATGAAGCATCAGTGTACACTACAAAATCACCTGTAGGATCTGGTACTACCACGATAGGTGCACTAGTCAGCCACTCCTTAAGAGCCTGAAATGCTGACTCACACTGATTTGACCACACAAAATTCTTCCCTTTCCGCTGAAGAGAAGTGATGGGATGGGCTACCTGAGAGAAATCTCTCACAAATTGGTGATAGTAACCTGCCAATCCCATGAAACTCTGAACCTTAGTCACATTCATTGGTGCTAGCCAGTCCACAATGGCCTGAATCTTAGAAGGATCCACTGAGATACCTTCTCCTGAGATGATGTGACTCAAATATCTCACCTCAGTCTGGAAGAACTCACACTTGGCCAAATTGCCAAACAACTGATTATCCCGCAAGAACTGCAACACTTGCTGTAAATGGCCTTCATGCTCCTCCATAGTCCTTGAATAAATCAAAATATCATCAAGGAACATGAGAACAAACTGGTCAAGATAGGTGCAAAACACCCCATTCATCAAACTCATGAAAACCAATGGAGCATTGGTCAACCCGAAAGGGACAACCGTGAACTCATAATGTCCATAGCATGTACAAAATGCTGTCTGATGAATGTCTACCTCAAAGCTAATGGTATCCTGACTTCATATCTATCTTGGAGAACACCTTGGCTCCCCTCATCTGATCAAACAAATCATCTATTCGAGGCAATGGGTATCGATTATTCACCGTCACTTTGTTCAACAGGCGATAATCAATGCACAAGTGAAGAGATCCATCCTTCTTCACGAAGATGACAGGTGCACCCCAAGGGGATACACTAGGATGAATGAAACCCTTCTCTAATAACTCCTCTAACTGCAACCGCAACTCACCTAACTCTAGATTAGTCATGTGATATGATGCCTGAGAAATAGGCTCCACCCCAGGAATGAGATCGATACGGAAGTCTATGTTGTGCTTAGACAGCATACCTGGAATACCACTTGGAAACACATCTACAAACTCCTAAAGGATAGGATGATCATCAAGAGATACCTCTTGAATCCCACCCTCCGCAAGATCACTAACTGAAATAGCAAACATTTAACAACCTATCCACATGGCACGCTTCAGCTGCATAGCTGAAATCACACGGAGAGAAATGGGTCTCTGAACCCCAACTAACTCAACACACTCTCCAACATTGTCAACACACTGAACTAACTTACACTGATAATCTATACTGGCTAGGTGGGTCTCCAACCAATCCATGCCTAAAACAATCCCGTAGGACCCCAAAGGCAACACACAGAGATCCACTGTGGTAGTGAAGGTGCCCAAATCCAACACACAACCATGAATAAGGGAGTCTATAGCCACCTTGGATCCAGTAGCTAACTCAACTTGCCAACCAACGTCTTGCCTTGCCACCACGAGTCCATAATGCTCCACAAGAGAAGGAGAAATGAAAGAATCTAAAGCTCCTAAATCAAACAAGATAGATGTGGTAATCCCACATAACACACCTGAATACTTGACAAGAGTGCCCTAATGCTCAGCTTGATAGTTATCAACCGCCACAAAAACTCTATGTGATCTGCCATCCTCACCTAATGTAGGCTCTGAAGTAGCCTATCTCTGACTACTTCCAACCACTGATCTCTAAGGACACTGAGTAGCTATATGACAATGCTACCCACAAGCATATCAAACACCCCTGCCAAAACCTCAGCCTGAAAATGGTGCACATGACTATTGGAATCCACCACCCCTATAACTTTGTTGAGGACTCTAAAAACTCTGTGATGGACCACTCTGGTGCCTACTCCGAGAGTGATGACGTGAACGATCTCTAGCAAATGGAGTACCAGGGTTCTATCCACTCTACTGAGACTGAGCAGGCCTATGCCTCTGTCGTTGACCATGTCTAGGAGGTGTAGTATGAGATCTAGACAGTCCAGCTCCCTGAGACTGTGTACCCTGAGCAACTGATCCTGAAGGAGGGACACTACCAATCTGAACACCTGACTGACCACCAAAACCCCTAGTCAAATTCTCCTCTATCAACCTCACCTTCTCCATGGCAACCTCTAAGGTCTTAAGCTCAAACACACGGACACCACCATTGATACGGGCATTTAATCCACTGATGAAATGTTGTACTAATATCAGCTCATCATAAAAAATGCTAGCATATTGCTTCAGCTCAATGAAATGGTGCTCATACTAATCTACTATCATAGTCAACTGAGAAAGTTCATGGAACTCATCAGCACATCTCTATCGATAGTAGTTTGAAAGAAATCTTGCATGGAACCTCTCTAAGAATAGTCCCCATGACACGAAAGTAATGTCTAGGTGAAGCTTCTACTCCTCTACTCTCCACCATGTAGATGCAAAACATCTGAGATGCACAATGGCACATCGAGCTCTAGTATTGGAACTATAAGGATGCATAGTAAAGCATCGATCAAGATCGATCAACCAAGTCTCTACCTCGATACCTATACCAGAACCGTCAAAAGTAGGGGGATGAGCCCTAAGAAGATCCCTCGTGTGACCTACAATAACACTATCTCCATCCACCCTATACCTCACAACAAGTACTCTCGAATGATCGGGGCTACGAGAATGCTCACGCTCAACTCTAGCATCCTGACCATCCTGACGAGAAGGGTGTGACTCTGCCTCATGAGATACCTCCTGACGAGGTCCTAGTCGGTCCAAAATCTGTTGTAAAATAGGTAAAACATGAGCACCCCTAAGCCCTTCGACTTGATTCTCAATATGCAGTTCCTCTTGATGCTCACACTGATTGCCCTGATTGCCCTGATTACCCTGATTACCCTGATTACCCTGATTGCCTTGATTTCCCTGATTACCCTGATTGGCATCATGCCGGGTGCTACGTCAAAGAATAGTGGCTATACCTCTAATTCTACCTCTAGCTCTACCCCTAGGAGGCATCCTAAAGAAACAAAGAATACATCAAAATAGATCATCACAAGGACGACCTATAAGCCATACTGAGGCATGAAAGCATAAAAACATGACTATAGAACAATATAACAAGTTCATGCCACACATGCCAAACACAGCAAAAGATAGAAGGCTCAAGTACGCTACGTAACATCCCGCTACATAACCCCAAAGGGTAAGAGCCAAAAGGGGACAAGATTTTTTTTTTTTGACATGAGTAGACAACATACACATATTCGGTTGCAATATGATAGATCGATAGCATTCATTTTAAACACCAAAGAAAATATTCCTAATCCCATCTGATAAAAAACATGAATCCATAAGTATAAAATATAGGCGGATCCGATACACACACCGGAATCTGTAAAGCAATAAAGGAACATCACATTTCTTTTCATTAAATACAACGATTACAACTTCTCTCCTAAGAGAGTTCAATTACATAACTGCATATACAATTACAATGATATATTCTAGAATATGATACAAGTATATAACATTGTCCTGAATATGATACAAGGACTGAATGGGTACAATAACTGAATGAAGTAATGGAAAGAGAGATCATCTCCAACTGGTGCTCCAAAACTTGTTCGCTAGTCCCCAATGGTGGTGGCAATGCCTCCCAACCATGTGGACTCCTAAGAGACCACCCCACCGTGCTCGGAGATAGTCACAAGGCAAAAATGGATGAACAACAACAAGGGGATACAAGATGGCCAACACTCACATCAGACACAGAGCAGACACGGAGAATAGTGCTTACAATCAAAGTCATAATATAGGTGTACTCATCCAAGTCATAAGTCGGGTACTACTCACGACCGCTAAGGTGCTAGATACTAGAGTGTAATCATATGGAGTGTCATCATGTGTGCTTGAAAGGATGGCACACACGGGACCAAGTACCTCCCATACAGATGAGGAGACTCAATCATGCCCGAATCCACACTCCACAGACGGATGACTCAATGGGCCATAGACGGATAGGCCTTCTCATTGCATCCTTAGCCTTTACAAGCACTCAAGGCCATGCACGAGGTCTAGTTATCTTATTAGTGTTTGTACCCCAATGTTTTAGTTTTAGTTATCACTTATTAATGTAACTCTGCTACTAGTTCCCCTGGTAGCCACTTACGGGCCCTGGGCCCATAGAGAGCCACTCCAGATGACCACTCTAATGACTAGACCTTGTTCATATCGTTTGACTAAACGAGGCATACAAAAAGACTAAAACACTGAAATATGAATTTAAAATAGTCAAGATGAAAAATATGGTAATAACTCCAGTGTAATTTGTTGAAAATGCTCTTCTACCAGTTAGATCAGTTGTGTAATAACTCCAGTGACCCCAATTTAATTAGTCTTCACAAAGGAATGCACGGATATTAAAAGAAAAGCACGGCAACAGGGTATAGCAAGTCTTTTCACAGCCAAATTTTGCATATTGTTTACCATATTTAACATGGCAAAAAAAAATGTTAAAAAGAATTACAAAAGGGATCTCTTAATCATTTTCTCCTACAGTAGTTCCCTTAGATCCTTGTGTTGCAGGATAGATTTCTGAATTAAAGATTTTGGGACTAATTTTTAATGCACATAAGCAGTTCAGTATATCTAAGGTATTTTAGTGTCATATCCTTCTTTAACTCAAGAGGACGTTTTCTGTAAGGCTGGAAATTAGCAGCAAATGACAAAAATAACCAAAACAATAGGATGTTCAATATTCATAAGAAAAGTTGAAATGAAAATCTTTTTTTTAGAGAGGGCATTGTATAACAAAAGGGTTCCATGGGACTGAGATTTATTCAATCTCCATAACACATCCCAGTTTATTTGTATGGCTGCACTCATTTTATTCTCTGTAAAATAAACCTCTATTTAAAATAAAAAAACTTAAAATTTAGAAGACACAAGATCTTTCTTCGAAGGCCCTTTTATCTATAGAACAAGGAAAAAGATCTGCATTTTAACTATCGATCCCATGTAAGAGGCAATGTAAATATCTAGCATTCAAGTCTATTTCTGGCATAGCTTTAGGAACAACAGTAGTGGAGTTTTAGTTTTTTGTGTTTAATGAAATATTCAGCAAACATATATTAGTAATGGGGTTTCGATTTTTCTGTGCTAAAGAAATAATAGAAAACATATTTTAGATTTTTCAAAAGGTAGTAATGGAGTTTCAGTTCTTTTGTGTTAATGAAATTACAGCTAACAAATGTCAGTTTGTGTGCTGGAAGAATAGAAAGAGGTAAATACCTCTAAAACAATTACACTCTCCTTCAGTTGATCGCTCTCCACTTTAGCGCACCTGTGATCTTCCAATTTGATACACTTCCCTGAGTTATCTACTCTTCCCTCCCTCAGTTCTTCCTTTGTCTTTCCTTGCTCTGTTCTCTAAAAACCCCAAAATATCTCTCCCTCTTATTATTTTCTTTCACCGCCTATTTACCATTCCGTGTTTACCCCGCAAAAGAAGTGCCTCCATCTACATGCTACCTCCTCATTAATCTCCCACCAAACAATTTGATCCACCTCCCCCAGATATTTTTTCAGCGTCGACTAAACTCTCCATCAGATATTTTAAGCAATTACATTCTCACCAAACTTCTCCAAGAGCCGTCAACCAAGGCGTGCGGAAGAGATTCAAATAAATATCCTAAAAAAAATCTGACTTAGCCCTGTAGATATTTTCTTGTCGCAATAACTCCTTCCACCAACTCACCACAACCAACGTAGCAAGGAGGGCTATTACAGACTTTGACGCAAATTTTGATTCGTACAAGGCACAACTGTGACTAGCATAGACCCAAATTTTTATTTGTACAAGGCACAATCCTGACTAGCATGGCTAAAAGTTGGGTTTGTTCCTTAGAATAAATTATATTTGTTAAATATTTAGGAAGAAAATAAAATGTGAAAGTACTTGTATATAATGTCTTAATATTAGTACATAAAATAAAACTTGCATAAACAAAAGTGAACAGTAAATTGTGAAATTTCTAATGACCATATTAAGTATAATACATTATAATTAAAGTTATAATTGGCAAATTTCTATTATGAATTTCTAACTATATAGTTATTGATTGATAATATAAACCATATGGAATTTTATTGTTCATTTCATTGTTGCACTAAGTGAGGGAAAACAACTAGCAAGGTCTCCACTTAGTGGGATATCCAAGTTGCCATAGGAAGTTGCATTCACAAATGGTGGACATATTTGGATGTTAAGAGATATCAAGAAGTGTTGGAAGATACCAAGAAATACTATAAGATCAACCCTTTGGAATGCCATGAGCATGAATTTAAACTTCAATAGATTTTATGTACAAGATTTGAATTGCACATGACATTGGTGAAACTATCTTTAAACTAGATTCATGGAACTCGAATGTGTAAAAAATGAATGTCAATTTTATTAGGCCAATGAAAATAAGAAATATTTGGTACAATATTTAATATATATATATATATATATATATATATATATATATATATATATATATTTATAAAAACAAGGGGTCAAAACTTTATTGAAAAACAAAGAGGAGCATTACAAAGAAAGAAAAGGACCAAAGGCCCAAGAAACAACAAAAGAAGAAGAACTAAACAAGACCGGAGTTAACCAGCACCATAACCCTCCCTATCCTCATCCAAAATTCTCTCCAAATCAAGGTGAAGCACCGGAGGAACCAGCTCTCACTCCTCAATTCTCTCTCCATCTAAATGTTCAGACGCCCATTTCGCCAAGCAATCCGCAACCCTATTCCATTCACGTGGAATATGAACAAAGGTGACCATATCCAATAACAAACTAACCTGCAAAATCTGCTGCACAATCAAAGCCAAATGCCAACTGACATCCAACACTTTCTGCTTAATGAGCAAATTGATCAAAACTTGGGAATCAGATTCACAAATAATTCGTCTCCAGCCCATAGCATAAGCCTTCTTAAAAGCATAGAGAATACCCCGCCCTTCGATCATGTTGATGGTCTGCATCCCCTCAGGGACTGAAAAGAAGATCACCGTGCCAACAGAATCCCTACCTATCCCCCCAATACCAGCTAGCCCAGGATTGCCCCTGGAGGAACCATCAGTATTAATCTTAAGAAACCCAATGGGAGGAAGCTGCCACCGACCAATCCTGTGAATTCTCTTATTAGCCTTCCGACCTCTCCTGACACAAGCTGAAGTCATAGACAGCCCCTGAAGCCCCAGTCTCGCCACCACCTTAGCATCCTGCTTAATTAAAGGAAAACTCACCTCACTCTTAGCATCCACCGTCCCCTGAATCATTCCCAAGATTTTCTGCCAGACTTCTTGCACCATCTTCTTCTCACCACGAAAAATCTGTCAATTCCGCTCAAGCCAAAGTTACCACAACTTGAAGATAGGCCCCCCAAACCACACTTCCTACAAGAAAGAAGCCATAGAAGGGGATTTACCCACACCATTCCAAAAATCAATCAAGGAGGAAGCATGAACACAGGGACTCTGCCAGGCAACCCACCAAAAATGCCAAATCTGAGTAGCAAAAGGACAATGGAAAAACAAGTGAGCAGAGTCTTCCTCGGCCACCCCACACATAACACAAACAGAAGGGCCCTGGAAGCCTCTCTTCCAGAGATTATCCCATGTCAAACACCTATTCCGGGCTAGCATCCAAACAAAGTAGTTGCACTTTGGCTAGGAGAACTTGTTCCAGACCTTCCTCCATCACTGAACTTCCTCCCCATCCATTCTATGAGATAGTAAAACCTGATATCCTGAGGCAACAGTATAGACTCCCTTAGGATTGGGAGACCAGGCAAGCACATCGTCCTCCTGAAGGGAACTACACCGCCGACTAGAGAGGGTATTGGGAAAATTGGCTTGCTCCTCATGAGAACCAACAACCGGCGAAGCCTCAAGAGACTTCCAGCTTGCCACCTCTAGCTTCCTGCAGGAGGTAAAGGATTTAAAGTCACTCACCCGAGACCAACCCACCTCAAGAAATCTCTAGCAAAGATTCAACAAATTAGGAGACTGAGAGATAATGGGAGGATAACCATCCTGAGAATCGGTCCAGAAAAGAGCCTTGGACCCCTACTTACAAATCCAAAATAAGCCTTCCTTAATAAGAGCAGCCCCTTTTTTTAGAGTACCCCAAATCACCGAGCCTTTCCCCATAAGGGGGTAGCGAGGAATATCACACTGAGGGATCCTCGGAAAGTACTTCTAAGAAAGAATCCTGGCCCAAGCCTTCTCTTGTTCAGTGCACCAACGCCAATATAGCTTCGTAGCCAGAGCAACTCCAGTCAAGTCCGACTGTCGTAAACCAAGACCCGCATACTGTTTGGGGCTACAAACAACCTCCCATCTAACCAAACTCCATTTGGAAGATGCCAGACTACCAGCTCATAAAAATTGTATAGCAACCAAATCTAACTCCTTAACAAATCCCATCGGGGCAACCTGGAGCATACACCTATAAATGGGCAAAGCCTGCACCACCAACTTAATTAACTGAACACGCCCAGCAAAAGATAACCACCGATGAGTCCAGTGATTAACTTTCACCTAAAATTTATCCAAAATATTCTGCCAAGACTCCCTGGGTAAATGACCAACCAAGATAGGAATACCCAGATAGACCAAAGGGAGAATCCCAATCTAAAAATGCAAAGTCTGAGCAATCCTTTGTTGGATGGGATCTGGAATATTGAAGAAGAAGATGGAAGACTTGTCTTCATTGATCAATTGACCTGAAGCAATTAGGTAAACATCCAACACCCTGCACAAATTAATAGCTTCTCTCATTGTAGCCATGCCCATCAGAGTAGTGTCATCCACAAACTGCAAGTGACACTGTGGAGGCAAATCACCACCCCACCACCAACCCTGAGTAAGACCATCCTCCAAGTTTTTTCTAATCAGCCTCCCCAAACCTTCAACAAGGGATCCCCTGATGAAGCCCCCTAGAAGCACCAAGAAGGAAATTGAAGTAATGTAGCTCATAACCCACTAGATCCAATCTTCCCCAAAACCAAAGGCATTGATAATCTTCCGAAGGAAGGACCACTTGACCCTATCATAGGCCTTAGCCATATCCAATTTAATGAACATCGTCTTATCTTTGGAGCTGGCCATAGAGTAGATGGACTCAGTAGCAATAACAATACCATCCAAAATTTGCCTGCCCTCCACAAAGCCACTCTGCTCCTCAGAAATCAGCTCTTTTAGCCCCCTTTTTAACCTATCAGCAATAATCTTAGAAATAATTTTATAAATAACATTGCAAAGAGAAATGGGGTAGAATTGACTTAGCCTATCTGCCCCTTCACACTTGGGTATGAGGGCGAGAAAGGTCGCATTTGAAGCCCTAAGCATTTGCTTATCCCGTTGAGATTCTTAGACAACCGCTAAGAGGTCCAACTTGATAATGTCCCAAAATTCTTGGTAAAACTCAACTGGGAAGCCATCAGGACCAGGGGCTTTCCCTTTCTTCATCTGGAAAATAGTCTCTTCAAGCTCCTCAAGAGTGATATCCTTCACAAAAAGCTCATTCATTTCTCTAGTCACCAGAGGGGGAATACAAGAGAGAACCTAGGCTTCTTCAGGTGATCCCCCATGCGATGCTTCCCTAAATAGAGAGGAGAAGTACTGCACCGCCTCACCCGACATTTTAGGATAGGAGGAAAGCCGCTCACCCCTATTATTAACCAGAACCGAGATAGAATTTCCATGCCTCCTAGCTTTCGCCGAATTGAAGAAAAAGGTGGTATTTTTGTCCCCTTCCTGAAGCCATTCTATCTGGGCCTTTTGCTTCCAAAACAGCTCCTCCCAAAGCTCACACTCCTCCAAAGCTTTCAGAGCTTGAGCTTCATCTTGAAGTAATTCTTCAGTCACCCCATCCTCCCTTATCAGTCTCGTGATACCATCCAACTTAGTCTGAGCCGCTACCTTAACATGAAAAACATTCCCAAAGCATTGATGATTAAAATAATTTAATAATTTATTTATTGATTTAATAAAACTAAAAATAAATAATTATTAATGCTATAAAATTTTTAAATTCTAATTAAAAAATAATATATATTATATATTTAAAAACTTAACTATACAATAATAAAATTAAAATGAAAAACAAATCCAACTAATGCAAATACAATAAAATAATTCTTAAATGGATGTAAAGTAAAACAAAATAACTTCTAAGTAAATAAAATGAATTTTAATTAAATTTTTAAATGATAAATAATTTGAATTATGGTAAAAATTTATTATATTTTCTTTAAAACTTACATTGAAGATATTGAATATTAAAATAAAATAAAAAATTTATTAGTGCAAAACTTTAATATATATTACTTAACCTAAGTTATATATTTGCACATGGCTTTAAGCCACCTTAGGTGGTTAGGTGTCAACTTGGAGAGTTCGACACAACTCTCCAAGATACATGTCAACACTCCTTTTCCATGTGGTGGAAACCTTCTTGCCACCACTCCTTGAGTCTTGGGATTGACTTCTAATTTGACCCAATGACTCTTCTCCTATTTGGTGATGATCTATTCACTCTAAATTTGGTAATAAGCACTAGCTTATTATTCTTGGCTTCTCATATGGTATCAAAGAAAAACTAAGTTGTTTGTTGGTTCATTTTTTGAGGCAAAACCCTTGTTGAAGGATGTCTATGCGTAGGGACAGAGGTTTGAAGGTTGTTTATGTGTCGATTTAATGGTCGTCACTTGAGAAGTTGCACATCAAAGTCTTCCAGTAATCTCCTATCATAGTGTGAAAGCATTATTTTCTTGCAAGTCATAGCTTTGAGAATCAAGTTGCGGAGATCACCAACCTTTTTCCAGTGGTCTTCACAATCCCGACTGTCAATAGTTGCAAGAGTGAAAGGGTTGAAAAGAGTCGATTAAATCCTGTGAAGAAGCTCGTAGCACCCTACTTGACTATGTGAAGGAGCTCGCACCTTGTGAAGGAGCCCGCCTTTGTTTGCTTTCCAAGGAACCCCTGTTTGATCTCCTCCATGGCCCATTTGAAGGGCATTCAACTCTATTCAATATCTTGTGTGGTTGATTTGAAGGGCATTCGGCCCTATTTGGTCTGTAAGGCCCCCATTCAAGGCGAGGCAGCTTTGTTAGAGGGCATTCGACCCTATTCTATCCTAGTGGAAGGATGAAGAAGGGGTGACAACCTACATAACACCATGCCCCTACCCACATGGCTTGGCATGTATCACACCCCTGCACCTCAAGCATCGCCATCGCCCCTGCTACATTTTCCCCTAATTTCACCTAAACTTTTTTTGGGAATGGGATATTGCACCATAACCTTAATTCACCCCTGCCTATAAAAGGTGTTAGATATTTTACCTTATTTTAATTTTTTGCAAAGGCATTCTACATTATGCTTCTTTGGTATTAAAATAAACAAGGAAAAATATTTAAACCTAAAAGGCTAGCAAAGGCATTTAAATTTTTTTTGTAAGAATAGGCAATTTTTTTTGTCTAAATGCAAGCTAAGAAATATAAAGTGCCAAATACTATGGGGGCATTTAAAATTAGGGGAAAATTTAAGGTTCTTTTAAAAATTGTTAGTGCTAAATTACAATTTTTTGTGAAAAGGCTAAGTATTAGGGCTCGATTATATCTACCTGCTTTGACCTATAACACTACATGATAAAGTATCAAAATTGGGGGGGTATTTAAATTTTCTTGTTTTAACTCTTGTGTTTTCTCATGACAAAGATGAAGGTTTATCCACACACTCATCTTATAAAGTGTCGCTTTTATGTATTAATTCTAGGGGAGTTATACAAGCATTTTGTAAATGATTGAACTAACATAAAGTTCCAAAAGGGGTAATTTATCTAAGTCACTAATGGGCATAACAAGTCATCCATCTATCACTATTTTAGAAAATAGAAACTACAAGTCTTTCTGTGATAGTATCCTGGTGCACTACCGATGGATTCACCTATTGCCACATCTGTATGGGGTTATTCCTGAACCAAGTACATATTGGCAAAAAATTGTATGGGAAAATAAGAATAATCATGTCTTAGGATTAATTGGTTTAAGTTTTATGAACCACACTCAATGGGTTCCTCTATCACACATTGACTTCCCTAGAGCTCTTTGGACCAAACTACATGGGAAATGTATGGAGACCCCAATGAACTTCCATTCCCAGATAATCTTGCTATAGACATACTTCTTTCCCTTGATGATGTTGATGATCCTTTATATGACGATGATACTGAAGAGGAACTTATGTATTGGGAAAGTTTGGAATGTACTGATGACACAAAGACATACCTGCTTGCTTCTCCTCTTAGTACACCTCCTGCATTGGTAGATATTCTGCCACATCCTCCTATTGCTTCATCAAATTTTAGAGTCACTTCTTCAAGAGCTTCCAACACTTCCTTGCAATAAGATAAATATATTAGTCTTCCTATCTGGGACATATTTCTACCTAACATTGCTTGTCTATTTGTAGAGTTCCACATTACTAACTTGGAAGCACACATTAAGGACATCAATCTTCTCTTTGATGACAGTTTCAATGAAGCTGCATTACCATTATCTGCTTTGGATATTCATTCTCTACATCTATCTACAAATGGTTTTGGATTATCATCATCTTCATCTATTAGGCATGAACTTGATTTGATTATGGTATCCTTCGGCATCAACATGGGGACACTTGAGCAATCATCGAAGAAATCAAAATGGCCATCATCATCCTTTTCAATCAACTTCATCATGATTCAGGATCATACATACATCTTCCAACATGGGAAGATATCCTACATCTTCAGTTGGTTTTGTTTCTTCCCAAGGGAAAGATCAGCGTTCTTGGATTTATATCTACATCTTTTGTTGAGCATCCAACCTCATTGTAGCAGGACATGTATTATGGGGGCTCATAAAGCTTCTATCATTTTCTCTCATATGGGGGGAAACATATATTGCACTTAGTGAAAGAAATAGTACTTCACTTATATAAATTTCATGTGCATCTTTTCTCTCTTTTGGAGGGTAGTTTTTTGGTGCAGGAGCACCTACCTGACAGCTGGTCTGGATGAGGCAGTTAGTAGTTTAGGTCTTGTTTGTGTTTCCAAGAAGGTCTGTTAGACCAAATGCATGTAATAAGGTCATGCTGATCAGGATAAGATCATGCTGACCAGGCTTTTGCTATTTTTAGCTAGTTAGTTATAACAGCTGTCATGATGTATGTTCGGTGGGATCTCCCAGCCGCTTGGAGAGTTCCCAGCCGCTTGGAGTCGGGTCAGTAGTACTCGTAGGGAAATCTTTATAAGCATGGGATCGGTTGATTGTAAATGATCGATCAGACTTTGCGAGAGTGAGACAGAGCGAGAGGAACATCATATTGTAGTTGCATCTTTTGAAATCAAATAAAGTATTCCTGTTTGTGTTCATCCTCTGTTGCATTCCATTTCTTGATCGATTGCTGGTTTGAGAGGTTTTCATGGATATACTGATCCATTCCACCGGTTGACTCATCTGATCGGTGGAATGGCAATGTACAGTAGGTTAGATTGTAGGTTGTTTTCTGTTTGCATGCAGGTGTGCAGGATCGCGGTCAAGAGATGTTGAAGACCCTAGCATCCTCATGTGCTAGGTCAAGTTGAGAAGTTCAAGTTGAGAGAGATCACCCTAAGACTGGATCGGGTCATCCCTGGAGGATCGGCGAAGTGAGATTTCGCTAAGTGAAGAAGTTCGGTAAAGACAGCATCATCAGGATATTTCTGCAAATATCCTGCAGTCGGGTTAGGCATCATCATCCTGATAAGTGAAGATGAACATGATGCAGTTGAGCGCATGAAGTGCGGGTTCGTCGGGGTGATCATCAGCAGGAGGAGCCGAGGAGTGTATCGGCATCAGGATCATCATATCGGAAGTGCCAAACAACCGCATAACGCGAGTAGATGCGGAAGAGAAAGTTCGTGTTTTTGGCTAAGTGTTGAAGAGGTCATCAGGATATCGGGTGACATCATCGTCATCAGGATATGACGTCATCGTCATCAGGATATTGAGATATCCCCTTGTGCGAGTTTATCCTGCCGTCGTAAGGTGCTAAGGTATCGGCAGAAGTCCGTGGCAGAAGGTTGTATTAGCATCATCAGGAGGTGTCGAAGACAACCGGATAAATTATATCATGATGCTGTTGCTTGTATCATCGGGTAGCGGAGCGTCGAAGGTAAGCTACTGAAGGTGATCGTCATCAGGATATTTGGAGCAACCGGATGTTGAATATCCTGCTGACGAAGGAAGTGTTGCATATGATGATGCCGACGGAGTCCGGCACCCGATGAACAGTGCAATCGGAGGATGTGTGCGCCCGCTGAACATCATGATGATGATGTTAGGAGGAAAGCGGAGGAGGTGAATAGTAGTCGGCAGGAGGATGATTGCGAGTGTCCGCAATATGATGATGCTGTTAGTTTTAGGAAACATGATGCTGACAGAGTAAAGCCGAAACATGATGATGTCGTTGGTAGTTGGAGGGAATATGATGATGATGGCGAAGATGATGATGATGAGGTTGGTCTGCAGACATTCATGCTATATGCGAATGTTATAGTGTGGATGCCTCTGCATCATTTTTCCCATAGGGTTTTCTACCTTTCTCCACTTCATGAGAGATTACTTTGTACATGGGTACCTCACTAGGCCTAGTATCCAAGATCAATCTCTTCTTGTACCCACCTTGGTGCAGGAGCACCCCTTCGAAATAAAGAATAAGTCTAATTGTAGTATGTTTTACATTATGATATAATAAGGTCCATGTGACCAATTCTTATGTTTTAAGTCAATCTAGGTTTATGTGCAAGTCAGTTAGAAGTTTGTTATGCTAGTTGTCCTCTCCCAGCCGCTTGGAAGTCTCCTAGCCACTGGGAATTGACTCTGTACTACTCATGAGGAGTAGATATATATGACCTAGCTCAGTTTGTTTTAGATACAGTTGCATAGGAGAAATAGAGAAATTGTGTATGGAGATTTGACAGAGCAGTGTTGTGCAGTGGGACTGTGAAGTCTGATATTTGTATGCCTTCCTGAAATTGAAATAAAGAAGATCCCGTTGGTGTTATTTGTCTAATTTTGATTTCTCTGTGACCATTTTTCTTGTTTTGCCATTGAGATGGAACCATTCATCCATTCCACCGGTTAATTCTCTAAATCAGTGGAATGGCCATGTACAGTAGTTTAGTTTTCATTTCTGTTTTTCCATTTTTTGCATTTCATGTTTTTTGGGATCAAGTAATTGCATGCAGTGATCTATCCTAGCATCCTCATGTGCTAGGGTTTGAAGGATAACATCTAAGTTAAGATTGCCCAGGAAACAGATCAGCTCGACCTCAGCATTTTCTGTGCGAAATTTGTGAAGTTTCGCGAGTTTTGGTTGAAATGTACATTAGATGTATATACAGTGTTTGTATGTGACATACAGTCTATGTGTATATCACATTTGTATCTATGCGTATATTGCTAAATAGATCGGGTGTTAAAACATGTTAAAAAATGCATGTTTCGAAGGTACAAAGGTGAAACAGTTTGGCTATACAATCTCTGTGTATATTGCTATTGTACATTGGGTCATACAAATTGTGTGTATACACCTTTCACATACAATCTGTGTATATCGCATTCGCATGTTGTGCGTATATCACTTTAGTATAATCGCTATTGTATGTTGAGATATACAAGCAGCCGGAGGTACAGAGGAGAGAGAAACTCTTGATAGTCAATGATGGAGTCAAAGATACATTCACTAAGGTATATGGAAGATACATTTTCTACTTGCATGTTGAGTTTGTACATTCCAAATGTACATTGAGGATATACAAAGTTTGTGTATATCATTGAAGGGCATCGGATACAATCTGTGTGTATCCTACAGTTGCATGGTCGAGGCAGTTCCTGTGTATCCGTCAAATACACTTTGTGGTTTGTATATAGTGAATGTATATTTCAAATATACATTCGGGTGACACAGGGGAAGGTCAATGGTCAGTAGATTGTGGAAGAGATATTCCAACAGATATTCGATGAATGCATATTCAGTGTTGTACATTTTGATTGTATGTCTGAACATACATTCCGCAGATACAAGGTTTTGATACAAAGAAGTCAACGCCGGTCAAAGGAAAGAGTGTATGTTTTATCTGCATCAGGCACTTGTATATTGGAAATATACGTCGCGCTTGTACATTGGGTCGAGATACATAAGGTTACCGGCCATGGCGATAAGGGGAACCAGCAATGGGAGGTTGAAGTTTGTATCGCCATGACAATGGTCATTGGAATAGCTTGGTTAGGAGAGGCCGACAGATGAAGTCCTGCCAATAGGCAATATAAACAAATACTCATTGGTGTGAAAAAGGGGTATTAGGGTGAGATGTATTAGAGGTGCCAATAGTCATTGTCAAGCCGATAGGGTATGTCGGTGAGACAATTTGTTAGCTCTTGCTGATGAAATAAGGAATATCAAATTCCAGCATTCCATTGAACATTTCCGGCTGTGGCTTTGCGTCATAGTGGTATCAGAGATAAGAAGTATCTTCTGGGAAGATAAAGAAATATAGAATGTCAGACGAAGAAGGAACATCAGAACTTCCAGCAAAGATGACCAATGCCAAGTTGGCTGTTCTGGTCAAGAAGCAGATTGTAGAGAGCATTGCAGTAAAAGTTCAGAATTAGGTGTTGAGAAATGAGTTGGAGAAGTTGAGGGATAGAGTAGGTTCTGGTAAAGAAGAAGATAGGGATGAAGAGGAAATCCCTAGGGGGAACGAGGTAGATGTTCCTGAAGACCAGAGACCCTTGATTAACGCCCTCAAATCTATGGAGAGGAGAACCATGGATGTGAAACTGGATTTGCCAGTGTTTACAGGAAAGATGGATCCTAATTCGGTGATGGAGTGGATAGACTCCCTAAATAACTTCTTCAAGATAGAGGAGATACCAGAACACCAGAGGGTAAAGATAGCCCAATAAAAAATGAAAGCGGCTGCATTAACTTGGTGGAATTTCATCCAAGATGACAGAGTACAAGAAGGAAAGCATAGAGTTGCTACATGGAAGAAGATGATGGCTTTAGTGAAAGAAGCCTATGTTCCATTGGATTACAGCATCCAATTGTATAAGAGGAAACAAAATTTGAAGCAGAAGGAGCTAGATGTTAGCTCATATACAGAAGAGTTCATGAAGCTTTGTGTCAAGACAAAGGTAAAAGAGACTGAGGAAGAAAAGGTAGCTAGATACCTTAATGGATTGAGGTTCAACATTCAGGAAGATTTGAATCTGCATAACCCAGATACAGTTCAGAAATGTTTTCAGTTGGCATTGAAAGTGGAAGAGAAGTTAAAGAGAAGACAAGAACAGGACAATAGGGGAAGAGGAAAACAACAAAGAGGTGGAAGAGGTCCTTTCAGAGGCAGAGGACATAGATTTGGTGTTGATAACTGAGAGGGGGTGAATCAGTTATCCTAATTATTTCTTCTTTCTGAACTTTATTAATAATCAATGTAACATTAATTCAAATGAGCAAACATAACCATGAAATAGAAATACACATGACACAATATTTTTGACGTGGAAACCCTATTAAGGGAAAAAACCAGGGGGTGATTAACCCAAAATTGTATTCTCTGTTAGAAGAATGGAAATACAAAATGGCACTTGCCAATTAGGGCTCACTACCTGAGCACACTGCTCACAAGAAGGCATACTGCCTACAAGAGACACACTATCTACAAAAAGAGTGTTATACAATACTTGAACTGATTGGTAGCATCCACATATGCTAGGGTTCAGTTCTAGTTAGGCTCAGTACACTGATCTGCTGCACTTCATCTTTCCTCTTCTCTTATGCTGCTTTCCTTTCACATACCAGACCTTCCTTACTATTTCTGCTCTGCTCTGCTTTTATTCGCACATAAACAACAATTTGCACCCCACTCACACTAAATCCATTGTGTATATATATCCGCAAAAGTGATTTCATCATCTTTCTAGTCGGCACCCAGAATAGTCAATCTTTTCACAAACTTTGATCTGTCGGCTAAATCCTTGCACACTAAGTAATGCAGATCAATGATATGCTCATGGAAATCATTAATCATGTCGGCTAAACATAATTCATGCCTTCATAACCTTCACCAACATTAGTAACACATCTAGAATAATGTCTGATGTTCTACCAGTCAGTTCTTCCTCTATTCACACTGTCACATGAGAACTCGACACTCAAACATTCATATCTCTTTATCTTTTTCACACTGGAGGCTCAAACCTTGGAATCTATCAGTCAAGATACTCCTCTTGACTTTGCCAAATCCACACTTCACCAAGATACTTCCTCTGAGAGTCCAGACCTGTCTATCGGACCTTACCACATGCTCTGTTCTTGTTTACCGGATCACAACATTCTTCACTCTGACTTCCAGTAGAGACATATCATGTCCTGCAGATGTGTGGGATGAACTTTGTTGCCATCAATGACAACATTCATGAATCCATATAGTGTCTCTTGCCAACAATCTCCCTCTTTGGCATTGATGGCAACACTTAGTGAAAAATGACTAAGTGTTTATACTATGCTCCCCCTTGGCCGATGCTCTGTTTTTATATATATTTTCCAGAGCTCCCCCTTAGTTGGATTCCTCATTTTTCACTGCTCTTCACTCCCCCTTTGACATCAATGGTAAAGGGTAGGGTCCGCATTCCAAAATTTTTAAAAATTTTACTATACTTAGCCGTATAAGGATATACATATGGAATATTTACATATACTGTAGTATGTCTGCAAAAGTTGTTTTCAGTTGAATGAATTCTATAGCCCAACATTGCTTCATTCTGTCCAAAATTGATATATGACTGCTCAATAGAAATGCAAATGCATCTACCCTTTTGAGATCTGTTGGATCATTTGTTTGGGCTGTGATTTGAGCTTCTTTTATGGCCTCATGCATGGCCTCTAACTTAGGGACAATTATCCCTCTGAGCTCACTCAACCTACTGATTCTATTTTTCTTCTCTTTTTCAAGCTTCTTAATCTTACTTAAGACTACAACCGTTTCACATTCTTGATTTATTATGGAAGTAGGAAGTGGATCAAAATTTTGAGAAAGATTTGTCAGTTTATCCTCCTGTTCTTTCATTTTCTTCTCAATCTCCACTGTTGTTTTGGACCATGATAAACAAAATTTATACATTTCTCTGCCATCTTTAAGAGCATTTTCTAAGCTCTTTATCCCTATACTCATATTTCTCCTATCATTACTTATCAACCCTTGTACCTCTGATAATCTTTTTGCAAGAAATTCCTTCCGGACCTTATCTTCTACTGACTTCTCTAGTGAATCAAAATGTGTGCTAACACTATTGACTAGAGTTTTGAGATTACCAGATGAGGAGGCTGTGGGATCCTTCTGAAATGATGGCATAATCTTTTCTAGCACTCTGGAAGCAGCTTCTATCAACTCATAGTCTTCCATGTGAGACTTTAGGAGTTTTTCTTTAGCCTTGGCATTAGCAAATGAAGCAATCTTCATTGTCTATACCGGAGAAAGTGAATCAAAATTAAATGGTCCTTGTAGAAGCTCCAGTTCATCAATCTCCATTGTTTCTTTGTTTAGGAATTCTTGGACAGTTTTTGCAGTGTCTCTTGCCAGAGACAGATGTTTCTTCTCTTCTACATTCTTAGGGCCGTCCCTTGGAGCTTTCTCTCCTTCTACATTCTTACCACTAGCAGTTGTGGTTTTCTCTGTTGGGGTCTTCTCTCCCTCTGTAACCTTTGTACTGTCAACTTTTTTTTCATTCACTCCTGCTTCTTTCTCCTGTATTCTGTCTTCTCCTTTAATCCGGAAGTTGTAGGGGAAACCAGAGGAGAAATGTTAGTCTGTTTAGGGCCCACCTCTTCTGTCATTCTCTCAGGAGATTCTTCTATAACACTAGTGGTCGAGGGGTCAGTACCCAAGTTCTCTATAATTGGAATGTTGAATTTCTTAAAAGCATTCTGGAGGATCTCTTCAGTCTCTTTTGCCACTTTGTCAGTTTCACCAAGCATTAGCTGATTCATCCTGGCTTTTCTCTGGAACTCATCCTTGCAATCTTTGAATACCATATTCATTGTCTTGGGATCAATTGAAGGAAATAGCTAAATTACTATCTGTTCCCAGATCTTGGGATCTTTTGCTTGAGCATTATTCTTCCTCATTTCAAGCCTTTTCTCTAAGCTTTTGGGTATTAGAGAGATAATTTCAATAAAAGCTTTGTTGTAAGTGTTCAAAAACTAAACTGTGGCTTCCTCTAGAATCTGTTTATCTACTTCATTGTAATCATCATAGAATTCTGTTAGGGTTGTAGGTTTCCATCCACAGTGACTGCTTTTACTACAACATCTAAGGATAGAGTGGGTTTTTCAACAAATTCCTCTTCCTTCTCTTCTTCTCCTTGACCAGTAAAGTGTTCACCGGATGATTTCTTCTTCTTCTTCAGTTTCTTTATCTCCTCATCTGATTCGGTTTCCTCTTCGTCTCTTTGACTAGCATAAGCCCTTGTGGCTTTTGTCTTTGAACTTTTCTCTCCTTTGTCGGATGCCTAGGCTTCTGGTTTTGATGTTTTTGAGCTTTTGGCTATGACAAGTGCAGATCTCTTTGATGATATGGTCCAAGTTGAAGTTTCTACCGGAGCACTTTCCTTGCTTTTCTTTTCTGCCTCTTTCTTCTCTTCCTCAGCCCTTTGCCTCTTTCTCTTGTGGGCATCAATTGCCTCCTTTGAGATGCCAAGGTGTTGGGCAATATTTTCTACTTCTTTTCTCACCTTCCTCTTGATTTCAGGTTCTCTGAGTTGCACATGAATCTTTACACTCAGCTCCTCAAAGGTTCCAAATCTTTCTTCTTTTGAGTCCTTTGGCTGACTGAGCATGTGTTGAACATGTATCTCTACAATTTGTTTATCAACTTCATACCCCATAGGCATGATCCAGACTATCCTTGGCTCTACTACCTCCATTAGGCATTAATCAGTGTCTACCATGAAGCACACTGTATCTTTGTATTTCTCAACTACTGATTTGGGGATTCTTTCTCTAATTTGTATTGTATTTTGAAATTGCTTGAAGTAACCCCATAGAGCTGTATTCCTTGCCTTAGCATCCCCAAGTTCATGCAAGTAGTCTCTAATATGAATTGCTACCGATTTGTCATTTTGCCATACCCATCCATTTAATCTAGGCAGCTCATTCATGAAGTAGAAAAATAGACATAGTATTAGTCCACCATATTTAAAGCAATTCTTCTTATCCTTTTTGATTTTCTATATGTTTTCCATTAATTAGCTGAAAAGAAGTTCACAGAGATCATATTCTGCATTCTTTCTCAGCATCTCATAGGCAGTATATACTACAGTTCTTGATACTAAATTCTCCCTATTGGAGTGATATATCTTGTATCCTATTATCATAGATGTAAACTTGACATCCAGGCTAGTAATATCTTTAATGGTCATTGCCCTCTTATCAAATTTTGATCCAGTGGCCTCAGTTACAATGTTGTTTTTGACAGATTTGAGGACAGGTATACCTCCGGAGGAGTATAAAACAGTTACTGCCCTGATTGCCTCCTTTGTGATCTTGCAAGGTCTATTCAGCCATAGGAAGTTATCATGCACCCTACTCAATATATACCGGACCCATTCATCTTCTTCAAAATAGGGGAAATGAATGAACTGATCAAAATGTTTCTCCTGGATGCCCTTATATTCTGGTTTAAGCTCAAAAGTATCATCTATCAATTGTTTGTGATAGATGTCTCTCAGTTTGAATTCCCCAAACTCTTCAATATTTGCATATATGTAAACCCTAATGTCTTCTATGTGCAAAATGCCATGCGAAACACTAGAGAATGCTGCTAGGGGATCCACCTCTAATGATTTGTATGGATGTTTCTTGAATTCAGGGTGGGGCCTATCAGAGATCTTTACTATATTCAGAGTATGCATCTTTCAAAGCTTTGCAGAGAGATATTGAGAACGAAAAATACCTTTTGGGCCTTTCAGTTTCACATAGTTGGACAGATTGATTTCTGGATGAATTGACTTCTACAAATGATCTTCAATGAAGTTGTGGAATTTTGTTGCTGAGCTTCACTTTTCGTTTCTTCTTGAATACAGAATGAACAAGTGATTAATGAGAAAAACCTTTATATTGCTCTGCAAACCCTAATGTCAGGTTGTAATAAATGCTCGACCTAAGTTATTCTGGTTTGCCTTATTCAGATGACTTGGAGAACCGGATCAATCCTGATCTTTAAACATCATGTGGATCTTCCAAATCTTTACCATAGTTTGTTTGGATGTTGCCCTTATGAACCCTTCAATCCGTAACTCTTCTTGTGCCAGTTCCGGCACCAATTGACTGCCTGGGGGAACAAGGTCTTCTTTGTGTCTCCCCCTAAGCCAGAGCTCATTTTTTAATTTTCAGAAGGAATATTAGCACCAGAATCTAGTGTGGATCCAACCTCTACATGCTCTGTACTTATCTTTACCCAAATCTTGTTCATCTCGCTTTTCACTTCATCCGCATTCACTTTTTGTTTCCCCTTATCTTGATTCTGATTATGATATACCGGACCTCTTTTGTCCTGATTCTTGCTTCTACAAAATTTTGCAATATGACCAGATCTATTGCAAATTTGGCAAACAACATTTCTTTGCATATTTGATTGATATCCTCTTGATCTGCATTCATTAGCCATATGACCTATTCTATTGCATGCAAAGCATCTACCATTGAATGATTTATTCATTTGCATATTTCTGCATTCATGAGATTTCTAACCATACCTTTTGCAGTTAAAACACTGTCCAGAGAAGGATGAATTAGTCTGATTCATTCTCTTTCTGCACTGATTAGCTTTGTGACCAAAGTGATTACAGTTGTGGCAGTATCCATTGAAGGATGGATATCTTTGAGCATTAGGCTGTCTTACTGAAGGTCTTCTAGACCTATTCCTTAGATTTTCTGATCCAAAATTCTTCTGACTGGATCTGGAGCTTTCTCCTTTCTCATATCCCAAACCACACTTGTCATCTACCTTCTTTTGACTTCCAAGAAGAACTTCAAGTTGAGCAGAACTTATCTTGAATTTCTCTTTATACTCATTTGCTGTTTGAAGATCCCTTTTGAGAGAGACAATTTGATCCTCAAGTTTTTCTTCATTATCTTTAGCATCTTCAAGATTAGATTCAAGATGTCTGATAATTCTATCCATCTGGTGGCAATCTTTTGATTTCTCCTTAAGAGATTGTCTTAGATTATCTTCAGTTTTTCTTTTCTCTTCAACTTCTTGGGTAAACTTCATGACTCCTGATTCCATTTCATGTCTTACCATAATGATTTCGTTTGATAACTTTTCACACAACTCAATTTTTTCTTTCAGCTCTTCATTTACATTATTTGCTTCACCTTGTCTTGCCAATTGCTGAAGCAGCTCCTTTCTCTTTTTCATAGAGAGAATTAATTTGTCTTTTAGTTCTCTCATGAAGTCATCAGCCTGTTTAAGTCTTTCCTTTAATTCATTAACTTCAAAGTTTGACTGTTCAAGATCATCAAGGGCAGTCTTGAGTTGCTCCCTTAAACCATATGCATCCATTTGAGTTCCCAGATCTTCCTCAAGTTGTTAGGCTCTGTTAGGAGGAACTTAGCTCTGATACCAATTGTTGATAACTAAGAGGGGGGGATGAATCAGTTATCCTAATTATTTCTTCTTTCTGAACTTTATTAATAATCAATGTAACATTAATTCAAATGAGCAAACATAACCATGAAATGGAAATACACATGACACAATATTTTTGATGTGGAAACCCTGTTAAGGGAAAAAACCACGGGGTGATTAACCCAAGCTTGTATTCTTTGTTAGAAGAATGGAAATACAAAATGGCACTTGCCAATTAGGGCTCACTGCCCAAGCACACTGCTCACAAGAAGGCACACTGCCTACAAGAGACACACTGTCTACAAAAAGAGTGTTATACAATACTTGAACTGATTGGTAGCATCCACATATGCTAGGGTTCAGTTCCGATTAGGCTCAGTACACTGATCTACTGCACTTCATCTTTCCTCTTCTCTTATGCTGCTTTCCTTTCACATACCGGACCTTGCTTACTGTTTCTGCTCTGCTCTGCTTTTATTCGCACATAAATAACAATTCACACCCCACTCACAACTAAATCCATCGTGTATATATATCTGCAAAAGTGATTTCATCATCTTTCTAATCGGCACCCAGAATAGTCAATCTTTTCACAAACTTTGATCTGTCGACTGAATCCTTGCACACCAAGTAATGCGGATCAATGATATACTCGTGGAAATCATTATTCATGTCAGCTAAACATAATTCATGCCTTCATAATCTTCACCAACATCAATAACACATCTAGAATAATGTCTGATGTTCTACCAGTCAGTTCTTCCTCTGTTCACAATGTCACATGAGAACCCGACACTCAAACATTCATATCTCTTTATCCTTTTCACACCGAAGGCTCAAACCTTGGAATCTATCAGTCAAGATACTCCTCTTGACTTCCCCAAATCCACACTTCACCAAGATACTTCCTTTGAGAGATCCAGACCTGTCTGTCGGACCTTGCCACATGCTCTGTTCTTGTTTACCGAATCACAACATTCTTCACTCTGACTTCCGGTAGAGACATATCATGTCCTGTGGATGTGTGGGATGAACTTTGTTGCCATCAATGAAAACATTCATGAATCCATATAGTGTCTCTTGCCAACATTTGGATATCAGGGAGAATCTAGTCATGACAACAGCAAGGGAGATAACAGTCAAAACTAAAGAGGAAGTTATAATCAGCAAGAAAACTTCAGAGGCAGAAGACCTTTTAGAGGAAGATCCCAGGGCAGAGGATCTATTAGATGTTATAATTGTAATAAAGAAGGCCATATAGCCAGCAGATGTCCAGAAAAGGCAACAAGTTCAATGGGAGAAAGGAGAACGAATTTGATCCAAGAACCTGATAGCCAAAGTGCAACAAGCTCAAACGCTTTTCAAAGTGTGAATTCTCCTAACAATTATGGATATCCAGAAAGTGGAGAATCTTTGATGATGAGGAGAACAATGACTACCATGAAGGTACCTGACAGAGAACCCCCACAAAGAAAGTCTCTTTTCAGAACTAATTGCAAGGCAGGAGGAAAGGTATGTAAAGTTCTAATTGATTCTGGTTCTACTAAAAATTTTGTATCTGATGAAATGGTAACAAAGCTTAAGCTTAGAAGATTGCCTGACCTAACCCCATATAAGGTCTCATGGCTTACCCAAGGTCAGCAAACAGTTGTAGAAGAGCAGGCTTGGGTAGAATTTCAGATTGGATCATATAAGGACAAGTTGTTGTTTGATATTACCAAGATGGATGCTTTCCATCTTTTATTTGGGAGACCATGGCAGTATGATTTGAAGGCACGCCATGACAGTGTTAGGAACACCTATACAATCACCAAAGATGGTATGGTGATAGAGTTAATCCAATTGACAGAGAAGGAGGAGAAATCAAAAGGAAACAAGGTGAAGGTAATGCTGATGGAAGGAAAACATTTCATGAAAGTAGGCGCAGAAGGTACAGTTGCGTATGCCCTAATTCCATGCCTTATAGTGAACAAAGAACAACAACAAGAAGTCAAGAAAGAGAAGAAGTAGAGGTTCATAGACCCAGCTGTCCAAGAGTTATTGGATAAGTATAAAGGCATCATCTCTAATGGAATGCCAAGATCCCTACCACTTGTAAGGGATATCAGCCATTGCATAGATCTAATCCTAGGATCTACACTTCCAAACAAAGCAACATATAAGCTAACTCCAGAACAGAATGCAGAAGTAGCAAGACAAATTGAGGAATTGTTAGACACAGGTCTGATTGGTAAAAGTTTAAGCCCATGTGTAGTACCGGCTGTACTAGCACCAAAGAAGGAAGGTACTTGGAGACTTTGCATAGATTCCAGGGCTATTAATAAGATCACAATCAGGTATAGGTTTCCAATACCTAGGATAGAGGATTTACTTGACTGTTTGGGAGGTGCTAAGTATTTTACAAAAATAGATCTGAAGAGTGGTTATCATCAGACTAGAATTAGGCTAGGAGATGAATGGAAAACAACATTCAAAACCAATGAAGGGTTGTATGAGTGGAAAGTTATGCCTTTTGGTTTGTCTAATGCACCTAGTACTTTTATGAGATTGATGAATGAGGTTTTGAGAGAATTCATGGGCAAGTTTGTCATAGTATATCTAGATGACATTCTAATTTTCAGCAATACAAAGGAAGAACATCTCAGACATATAGATTTGGTTATCAAGAGGTTACATGAAGAGCAGTTGATGATAAATTTGGACAAGTGTTTGTTCATGCAGGAGGAGATCACATATTTGGGTTTTGTCATTTCCCAAGGCAAGATGCAAATGGATAAGGAGAAGGTAAGTGCCATATTGTCTTGGCCAACTCCAAGGACTATGAATGATGTCAGAAGTTTCCATGGGTTAGCAACCTTCTACAGAAAGTTTATAAGAGGGTTTAGTCATATTTGTGCACCCATGCTTGATACTATAAAAGGAGGATAGAAATGCAGATTTGCTTGGACTAAGGAAGCAGATGATTCCTTTGAAACATTGAAGAAGAAGGTGGCACAATAGCCAGTCCTTGCACTTCTAGATTTTACCAAAAATTTTCAGGTCGAATGTGATGCCAGTCACATGGCAATTGGAGCAGTACTCAGCCAAGAAGGTAGACCAATTGCATTTTTCAGTGAGAAGCTCAATGATGCTAAAAAGAGGTATTCATCATATGATTTGGAAATGTATGCTCTAGTCCAGTCCCTCAAGAAATGGAGGCATTACTTGATGCTGAAAGAATTCATAGTATTCACAGATAATCAGGCTCTGAGTTTCATAAACAGCCAGGAAAAACTGAATCATAGGCATGAAATGGGTAGAAACTTTGCAAGCTTTTACTTTCACATTGAAGCATAAGAAAGGAGTAAAAAATAAGGTAGCTGATGCCTTGAGTAGGAGAGCTCTAACAGTCAACCAGATCCAGTTGGAAAGTGTTGGCATTGATTCATTGAAGACCATGTATGATGATGATGAAGATTTTGGAGATAAATATCATGCTGATTTCTCTAAATTTCTGATCCAAGATGGATTGTTGTTCAAAGGTGGACAGTTGTGTATTCCAAGGTGTTCTATAAGGTTGAACATCATAAAAGAGAAACATTGTGGAGCTATGGTAGGACATTTTGGTTTAGACAAGATTCTTGATCTTGTTCGAAGACATTATTATTGGCCTAAGTTACAATCCAATGTTAGAAAATTTGTAGAGACATGTGTGATATGTCAGAAAGCAAAAGGAAGATCAACTAATGCAGGTTTATATCAGCCTTTACCCATTCCTTCCAGACCATGGGAAAGCATAAGTATGGATTTTGTGTTGGGTTTACCCAGAACCAGAAAAGGATATGATAGTGTTTTTGTTGTAGTGGACAGATTTAGTAAAATGACACATTTCTTGCCATGCAAAACCACTGCTGATGCTTCGTATATTGCAGATTTGTTTTTCAAAGAAATAGTAAGAATACATGGATTTCCATTGAGCATAGTGTCAGATAGGGATGTGAAGTTTATTGGTCATTTTTGGAGAACTCTGTGGAAGAAGCTTGGAACAAATTTGTCTTTCTCATCTGCATATCATCCCCAAATGGATGGATAGACTGAAGTCGTAAATCGTTCTTTAGGGAATTTGCTCAGATGTTTGACAAGACGGCATGGAGAAAAGTGGGATATTATCCTATCTTAGGCAAAATTTTCCTATAATGATACTGTCAATAGGAGTACAGGGAAATCACCTTTTCAAATAGTATATGGTATGCATCCACGGGGTATTTTGGAGCTGAGAGATCTACCTACAGGAGATTCTGTTAGTGCAGATGGAGAAGCTTTTGCCAAAGCCATCAAAGAGGTTCATGATCAAGTAAAGACCCAGCTACAACAAACTACCTTGAAGTATAAAGAATATGCTGATAGAAAGAAGAAAGATGTACAGTTTGATGTTGGAGATTTAGTATGGATTCATTTGAAAAAGGAAAGACTTCCTAAAGGTAAATATACCAAACTCATGCAAAGGAAGATTGGACCATGTTAGATTTTGAAGAAATGTGGGCCAAATGCTTATGAGATACAACTTCCTTCTAATCTTGGTTTATCACCTATATTCAATGTATGTGATTTAACTCCATACAAGCATAATCCAGATGAAGCACAGCAACTACTATAGGATACAACAGCTGATGACATTTCAAAACATGATCCACCATAGTTGTAGAAGATTTTAGACACAAGAATGATCAAGAAGACCCAGAACAAACAATATTTGGAATATTTGGTGGCTTGGCAGGGAAAACCTGATTCAGAAGCAGTGTGGATGACTGAAGAATAGATCAACCAACATGGTTCAGACCTACATACTCTCATCTCAAGTGGACTTGAGATTTCTTCTTCTGGGGAGTATGGTGCAGGAGCACCCCTTCGAAATAAGAATAAGTCTAATTATAGTATGTTTTACATTATGATGTAATAAGGTCCATGTGACCAATTCTTATGTTTTAAGTCAATCTAGGTTTATGTGCAAGTCAGTTAGAAGTTTGTTATGCTAGCTGTCCTCTCCCAGCCACTTGGAAGTCTCCCAGCCGCTGGGAATCGACTCTGTACTACTCGTGAGGAGTAGATATATATGACCTAGCTCAGTTTGTTTTAGATACAGTTGCATAGGAGAAACAGAGAAATTGTGTATGGAGATTTGACAGAGCAGTGTTGTGCAGTGTGACTGTGAAGTCTGATATTTGTATGCCTTCCTGAAATTGAAATAAAGAAGATCCCATTGGTGTTATTTGTCTGATTTCAATTTCTCTGTGTGACCATTTTTCTTGTTTTGCAGTTGAGATGGAACCATTCATCCATTCCACTGGTTAATTCTCTGAATCAGTGGAATGGCCATGTACAGTAGTTTAGTTTTCATTTCTATTTTTTCATTTTTTGCATTTCATGTTTTTTAGGATCGAGTAATTGCATGCAGTGATCTATCCTAGCATCCTCATGTGCTAGGGTTTGAAGGATAACATCTAAGTTAAGATTGCCCAGGAAATAGATTGGCTCGACCTTAGCATTTTCTGTGTGAAATTTGTGAAGTTTCGTGGGTTTTGGTTGAAATGTACATTTGACGTATGTACAGTGTTTATATGCGACATGCAGTCTATGTGTATATCACATTTGTATCTATGTGTATATCACTAAACAGATTGGATGTTAAAACATGTTAAAAAATACATGTTTCGAAGGTACAAAGGTGAAACAGTTCAGATATACAATCTCTATGTATATCGCTATTGTACATCGAGTCATACAAATTGTGTGTATACACCTTTCGCATACAATCCGTGTGCATATCGCATTCACATGTTGTGCGTTTATCACTTTAGTATAATTGCTATTGTATGTTGGGATATACAAGCAGTCGAAGGTACAGAGGAGAGAGAAGCTCTTTATAGTCAACGGCGGAGTCAAAGATACATTCGCTAAGGTATATGGAAGATACATTTTCTATTTGCATGTTGAGTTTGTACATTCCAAATGTACATTGAGGATATACAAAGTTTGTGTATATCATTGAAGGGCATCGGATACAATCTGTGTGTATCCTGTAGTTGCATGGTTGAGGCAATTCCTACATATTCGTCAAATGCACTTTGTGGTTTGTATATAGCGAATGTACATTTCAAATATACATTCAGGCAACACAAGGGAAGGTCAATGGTCAGCAGATTGCGGAAGGGATATTCCAAGGGATATTCGATGAATGCATATTCAGTGTTGTACATTTTGATTGTATGTCTGAACATACATTCCGCAGATACAAGGGTTTGATACAAAGAAGTCAACACTGGTCAAAGAAAAGACTGTATGTTTTATCTGCATCGAGTGCTTGTATATTGGAAATATACATCGCGCTTGTACATTGGGTCGAGATACATAAGGTTACCGGCCACGGCGATAAGGGGAACCAGCGATGGGAGGTTGAATTTTGTATCGCCGTGACAACGGTCATCAGAATAGCTCAGCTAGGAGAGGCCAACAAATGAAGTCCTGCTGATAGGCAATATAACTGAATACTCATCGGTGTGAAAAAGGGGTATCAGGGTGAGATGTATTGGAGGTGCCGATAGTCATTGTTAGGCTGATAGGGTATGTCAATGAGACAATTTGTTATCTCTTGCCAATGAAATAAGGAATATCAAATTCCACCATTCCATTGAACGTTTTCGGCTGTAGCTCTGCGTCACACCTAATCTATGCTTAAGAGGGGGTGTTAGTGCAAAACTTAAATACATATTACCTAGCCTAAGTAATATATTTAGAAATGGCTTTAAGCCACCTTAGGTGGTTAGGTGTCAACTTGTATAGTTAGACACAACTCTCCAAGATGTGTGTCGACACTCCTTTTCCACTTGGTGGAAACCTTCTTGCCACCACTCCTTGAGTCTTGGGATTGACTTCTGATTCAACCCAATGACTCTTCTCCTATATGTACAACACTTTGGTGATAATCGATTCACTCTGAATTTAGTAATCAACATTAGTTGATTATTCCTGGCTTCTTATATAATCTTGTACTAATATTTTATTAAACATAAAATTTAATAACTATAACACTTAACTATAAATAATGATTTTAATTTAAATATAGCATTTAATTTTGAAATAGTGATTAATATTTTTGCAAACATTTCTAGTTAAAAAATTGCATCTCTTTAAATTTATAAAAAATATACTAATCTATATTTTAGAAAGAAAAATTAAAAAGATATTATAAAATAAAAAACAATTCTAAAATATAAAATTTATATTTTAAAAGAAAAATATGAAGATATAATAAAATAAAAGAGCTACTGTAAAAATAGAAACAAAATCAAGGCTCCATTTCATCTCCACATTTTTTGCCTATAAGAAACTCAAATTTTAAACCAATCAAAATTACCCCAATAATTGAATATGTAACTACTCTTTTAAATGTATTTAAAATATCTATATAAAAAAAATTGAAAAGATATTATAAAATAAAAAAGTTAATGTGAAATATAAAAGTTATAATTTAAAAGAAAAATATAAATTGTAAATTGTAAAAATACAAACAAAATCAACTCATGATTTCATCCTCCACATTTTCCATCTATAAGATATCAAATTTTTGAACCAATCAAAATTATCAAGCCAATCAATATTTTTGTAAACATTTCTAATTAAAAAAATTGCATGTCTAGTTTATAAAAATATGTAGCTCTTTTTATGTGTTTAAGATATCTATACTAATTGTGAAAGGGGTTATGCTTAAATGGCAAGGCAATAAGGTTCTCAAGATGGAGCCCCAAGTAACATCTATAGTTGGAACTCCAAGTTGTGGCTCTTGGACTTCCATTGTAACTCTTAAGTTGAATTCAGTTGAATAAATGGCTTCTAAGCTCTAAGTTGAATATCCGGATGGGGAGGATGTCCCAGTGGGCTAGCCTAAATATCCTGACACTTACCAATAAAAAAAAGATATCTATGCTAGTCTATATTTTAGAAAAAAATTAAAATGATATTATAAAATTAAAAAAAAAAAACTATTACTTTGATTTCATCCTCCACATTTTTCTGCAAATTTTAAACCAATCAAAATTATTCAAAAAGAAGCCACTTAAACTAGTGATAAATATTTTTGCAAATATTTCTAATTAAAAAATTGCATGTCTAGTTTATAAAAAATAGGCATAAACTATAGGTGCAAAAAAATTCTAACATTTAATTGATGGATAAATAGAATTAATAATCACTAGCCAAGACGTACTAATAATATGCCGATAAGGGCGTGGTTCAGTGGTTAAGTTGCTCGGTTGTAGTGGTGGCCACTAGAGTTCAACCCCTCGCTGGGCCAATGTGCTCGCAGGCTTTACGCCTTCGCTGGGCCAACGAGTTTGTGGGTTGGAAGTGTTTTTGCTAGGGGATGAGGTTCCCCATGTTAAAGCCTTCGCTAGGCCAACAAGCTTGTGGGTTTGAAATGTTCTTGCTAGGGGATGAAGTTCCCCGTGTTGTGGCCTCACCGGTTCATTGCTCCGGGCAAAAGCATTTGTGAGTTTGAAGCGTGCTTGCTAGGGGATGAGGTTCCCCATGTTGTGGCCTCACGAGTTTGAAGTGTTCTTGCTAGGGGATGATGTTCCCCATGTTGTGGCCTCACCGGTTCATTGCTCCGGGCAAAAACATTCGAATCCATAGGACTTGGTAAGCCATGTGAGTCTTACTTGATTCATTGAAGCTCAATGTCAAAGTCACTCTACTTAAATATTATCCACTTCAATGGTCATATACTCAATAGTAATTTTACACCTCATTCACAACAAAAAGTAGTAAATATTTGTTTTATTTTCATTGGTCCAAATTAACCTTTGACTGTTGAAGTGGATGATATTTAAAAATACCCTGTTGAAATAACATATAGAATGTAAATTTTGAAGCCATAAGATGCTCCTTATATTCTAACTATTTAAAGTTGAATCAAACTATTTACCACGTGTGCAATCTTTTTTTGGTGATCATGTTAGGTGATTTTTTAATCAGTAGGCCGTATATTCTGCTGTCCACGCAAATGAGTGAGTTGATTTGATTTTGACGTTGAGATGGTGATGCAGAGCTAGCCCATTTTGTGGGTTCTCAAATTTGATAAGATATATAAAATCTCTATATATAGAGTTCATTAGTGGTCATACAGACTACACTATGTAGGTGATACCAAGATTGCACCTAATCACAGGACGAATCACCTAAAAATTTAATGATTTCATCTTTGCATGGTTGTGCCACCAGTCTTTGATTAGGCGAACCATAGGTTTAAGATAGCTGGAGTTGGATCTTAGTGGCAAGAGCCTATACTTGAAGGATAGCCATTTAATTAGTGATTTCATCACTCCATGGTTGTGCCATCGGTCTGAGATTTTGATCTAGTTCTAGATGAACCTCGGGTTTAATGTAACTTCGATTTCAATCTTAGTTGTAAGTGCCTATGCTTGCAGGATCATGATTTCTCTCCAAGCTTGCATTACCACTTACATCATTATCCTTGTGATTGTACAGATTTGAGTGAAGAAATACCAATATCGACGCAAGAATAGAATCACCAGTTCCCCCAGACCAGGTCAGTGTTCTAATAGTATTCCTGAGTTTCTGCTTGTCATATTGCTTCATGATTATCAATATTGGGTTGTACTATTTTAGTTCCCCCAGACCAGGTCAGTGTTCTAATAGTATTCCTGAGTTTCTGCTTGTCATATTGCTTCATGATTATCAATATTGGGTTGTACTATTTTAGTTAGTTGTTTGAGAAGTTTCCTTATAGGTGGGTAACTTTTATTTATAGTTTATTAAGCAATTCTTTTGTCTATTCTAGATGAGCTAAATGTTATTATTGTGTTTTTCAAAGTTATTTGTAGACATCAATATATTTTCCTAATATTTAGTTGTTGGTAATTTTTTGGCATCATATTTATCAGTCTTTTGTTTGAGATAGTTATTCTTATACATAACTTATTTAAGCAGAGTGGTATTAGCCATTCTTTAACATCACCTAGTTTAATGGTAAAAGAAATTAAATTTTGGCCAATCAAATTAGGACAACTATTTTCCACTTTTTAGTAGAAATTCTTTTGTCTATTCTACATGAGCTAAATGTTACTATTGTGCCTTTGAAAGACATCAATATATTTTCTCAATTTTTAATTGTTGGTAAATTTTTGGCACAAGTTTATGAGTCTTCTGTTTGAAATAGTTATTCTTATACATCACCTATTTGAATAGAGTAGTATGAGACATTTTTAACATCATCTAGTTTAATAGTCAAAAAAAATTAATTTTGGCCAATCAAATTAAAACATCTATTTACCACTTTTAGGAATGAGGTGTAAAATTACTATTGATTGTTTGACTATTGAAAAGTGTTGAGTATAGTGGTCCCTGATCATTTCCCAAATAGCCTATAACTTTACCTTTATATCATACCTAGCAAGAGTGTTTTCCCTATTCATTTATGTATGTTCATACTATTCAATTATGTATGCTCATAAAAGCTAACCATGAAGTTAACTGAAAGCTGCTACCAATAACTTCTTGACAAAGGAAACTCTGGTTCACCAGGAATCACCTTCAAAAGGTTTGTGCTAGCTGATTGAGCCCTGGTATTGGTGATGGGAAAAGAAGGTGGAAGTGTAGATAGAAGGGGAACAAAACATCCTATCTATATAGGTGTGAGAAAGAGGAAGTGGGGACAGTGGGTGTCTGAAATCAGAGAGCCGATGAAGGACAAGAGGATATGGTTAGGTTCATTTCCCAAACCAGAGATGGCAGCTCGTGCACATGATGCAGCTGCTTTGGCCTTAAGAGGAGAGTCTGCCAATTTCAATTTTCCTGAATCGGTTCACTCCCTTCCTCGCCCTGCAACTACCGCTACACCAGACATACGGGCTGTTGCTATCCAAGCTGCATATTCTTCTTCTCAACAGCCAGAAGAAGAACAAGCACCCCATCTGTGCCCCAGCAACAACAATGATAATGATTTCCTAGACTTAGAGCTCCCTCTACCAAATCCAAGGAATGAAGCTGAATCCAGTGATGTTACAAGACCTGATAACAACAGTGAGGTGGTGGATTCATGGCTAGATTGGCCAAACATGCTAATGAACATGGCAGATGGAGTGCCAATTGGGTCTTCTCTCCTCTTTCACAACCAGTTATCTGAAGAACAGGAACAAGATCACCAGTTTGTATCTCTTTGGAATTTCACATAAACTACTATGTAACTAATTAAGCATCATTATTTAGCAAAGGTTACTATGGGCAGACCCTATCTAATATAGGTTGGGGAAAAACAACCAAGGTTTAGCATGGGCAGCACAGGTCACAAATGGATTGGTAAGGTCTGTTTTACTACAAAAATTAGGACCATTCTGCTATTATGACTCATGTAATGCTATCATTATTATGGAGATGAATGCATATATGAATTCAAAATACATTTGCTTTAGGAAAGGGATGCCTTGGTTTGAAGTTTTCGAGGCCATCTTTTCCTCATGTGTTAGTGTCTCTATTGTTTAGAGACCAAAAGTTTACTGAAGCAAAAGGAGATGCAATCTTTGTCAATGTGAATCCATTTACTAATGTAGGTATGGCATTTGAATAGATCAACAAGAGTTTGTTAATCCAAAGTTGTAAAGTTCTTTGGCTAAAAGAATATCTAAAAGAAGGAAAAAGATTAAATTACAGACAATGTTAAAAATGACATTTGAATAGATCAACATGAGTTTGCTAACCCAAAGTTGCAAAACTCTTTGGCTAAAAGAATATCTAAAAGAAGGGAAAAGATTAAACTACAAACAATGTTAAAACACGACATTTGAATAGATCAACAGGAGTTTGCTAACCCAAAGTTGCAAAACTCTTTGGCTAAAAGAATATCTAAAAGAAGGAAAAAGATTAAACTACAAACAATGTTAAAACACAACATTTGACTATTTGCTAACCCAAAGTTGCAAAAGTCTTTGGCTAAAAAAATAGCTAAAAGAAGGAAAAAAATTAAACTACAAACAATGTTAAAACATGACATTTGAATAGATCAATAGGAGTTTGCTAACCCAAAGTTACAAAACTCTTTGCCTAAAAAAATATCTAAAAGAAGGAAAAAGATTAAACTATAAACAATGTTAAAACTGGCTTAACACCTGGAATTAATTTTGCCCATCTCTAACTAGCGAATTTCAAAGTAAAGTATTACAGACAAACAACATTAAAGCAACGTACAAGATGGTAACATTTTTTATAAAATACATAAAAATAATATAAAATACATAAAAATAACTTGTTATAACAAGTAATACTCTATATGAAAGGGATAAATGTAAATATGTAAGAAAGCTATAATTAAATGTTATGTTGATATAATAATTTAATCTAAGTAATTGTGAGTAGTTGTAGCCAACTTTTTATGACAATAAGAATGTGTTTTATACTATTGAGTTTCATGAAAATATGTAGCAAGTGAATTGTTGCATTCTTGTGGATAAGTATATTGATCCATTCATCATTCATCAATAACAAGGTGCCAAATGATATGGGATTTTGTAGTTTGATTGGAAAATAAATGTCTACCCACTTCAATTTTAAAGTCAAGTGGTGCTTGTCAATACCCTATTCAATGTCATCTTCATGTGTCATCATCCACACCCATCTCTAAAGAATGTCATACTAATTAATAATTAATATACAGTAATATCTTCAATTTTAAGTAATATATTTGTAACAAATTAAAAATATTTAATTTAAATTATAATTAAAAAGAAACATCTACTGACCTATCATAAGGTTTGAGAAGATCTTTGAAGGACAACGTCGAAGGGCGACAAATTAATAAAGGAGGTAGATGGTGCAGGCAGGACGATTTGTCGTCCATCTGCTGCAAAATCATGAGTACCTAGCAGGAAAATCTTAATGGATTCAACAAAAGTTATGGAGTTCCATCAAAGCATAAAAGATAATAGAGGAATTTTGTCTGATGTGGTAGTTGGCAATTTGGCACTGCCATCGTACACAGGAATGCAAAACCTAGATACACTTATTGAAAGCCGGTTTGTCAAGAAAAAGTGTACAGAAAGGCTTTTTTGTACTAGCAAAGACATTTTCTTCAATTTCTGTCACTTTAGCGACTGTTTAAACAAATCTCCTCACAATAGTCTCCAAAAAATTTCATCACGGAGATGAAATGCATTAGGGGCTGGAAGTGAGAATACTGGCGGGAGGTAGATGCCAGTAAACGCCATCTTTTGGGTGATTGCTGCTCCAGTTTGCCATTAACCAAGGCAGAGAAATTAGCAGGTCCCTATTCTTAGCTGTTTTTTATTGTGAATGAGGTGTAAAATTACTATTAGCTGTTTGATCATTGAAATAGATGCTATTTTAGTAGAGTGCTCTAGTGCTTTCTTCGTTTATTTGATCAATCTGCAGTTTAAGAGTAGTGGTCATGCTACTCTTGCAATACTTCTGCATGGGCTTTTACCATGAAACTGTGATAGTGAATGTTTTAAACTATTTTGTCGACCATTCTTGAGCTAAAGCTTACACATTTTTCTTGGTGCATTATTTTCCAAGGCATTCATGTCGGCTCTAGACTAACTCATATTGGGATCAAGGATCCTCAATGCCCATTTTGTGGTGATCAAAAAACTCTCAAGCACCTCTTTTGGTTTTGTCCTAGAGCTCAGGGTACTAGTACTTGGATTCATGATTTTTTTAGACCCTTTTAGCCTGAGTTGCTCTCATGGAATATGGTTTTATTAGGGGATTGGCCTAAAATCCCATCAAGATATACGTACATTTGGCATGCTTTTAGGGTGGAAATTATTTTTAACATATGGAAGGATAGGAATTCTACTTGATTTTATGGATGCTTAGTTGATCCTAATTCCTTGTTTTACACTAAGGCTATGATTTGTTCTAATGTTCTTATGCAAAATCATTTGCAGGCGTACACTTGAGGGCACATCTTCACATGCTTTTAGATCATTGGGTAATGCCTAATGCATTGTTGCTAGAGTACCTCCGACTCCTACCTCTGGCTAAGGCCATTCTCCACCTTGTGGGCATTGTTGGGAGCATAGTCACACAACTTGTGGTGACCATGATGAACACTTTAATGCCTCTGAGCCTCCTCTGAGAAGAGCCAAGGACCAATTTTAGAGAGGAGGTCCCAACCCACTCATCACCACTCTATTTATCCCCATGCTCTTAGTCATGGGTATGGTGGCTAGCCAGACTTTGGAAATTCCCTTGCCTTTCTCTTGCTATATCGCATGTTCGTGACATTCAACCAGGAACCTCTAGATGAAGACAAAAAAACATGATGATGACAATGTTGGATGGGGGCCTCCAGTGGATACTCCGGACCCTGTTGATGTATGGAGTAAACCAGATGATGGGGACCCTCTGCCTTCTCCTACTAGTTCTTTAGCTATTGCTGCATACCGGCCTATTATTATATTTTGTTCTAAATTTTATCCCTGTTTGGACTTCCCGATGTGGCTTCTTCTGGATCCACCTCTTTTTATAAATATGGGTACTACTATTTTTCATCCTTATTCCCAACTAAATACATTATTCCTTTACCTTTATTTTCTAAAAAGAATATTTCAATTCATGAATTCCAAAACTATACTACTTACATAAATGTATGTTAAGTTGCACTTTATTGTCTGCCAAGTACATAGAGCATTTACAAAACAACTCGCTATAATATTGAGAATTAGAATTATTGAATCTAAATATTTTGGAAACAAATCGTTATAATCTCTAACTTAAAAAGACTTTGTAGATCAGCCGTACAAGGTGATAACTATTCGATAGGCTTCATTATGGAAGTTTTTGCTCTGTTTTTGTCAGGAAACCAGTATATTTTCCCTGCAACTAATTCATTATGCGGGGAAACAGGTTGTAAACACAGCAGCTTACAGTTTTATCATACTTTCTAGTTTTATTCTTCATTTTTATTTTTAATTTATTTTTTAATGAGATCGTTGATTCTATCTGCACTGTGCTCTTTGCACGGGGATTGATCTGTAACTTACACGTTTTCTCACCCTGCAATGCCTGTGTGGTGTCTCAACACATCAAACACGGCTGTCCCTTTTACACCGCTTGCATCCGCACACAACTGCAGCAGCTTTCCTCAGAGGAAGAAAAGAGTCCAGCGGAGCAAGAATTCAATGCTCACAATTCCTCTTCTTCCAAAAATAAAACACAATTCATCTAAGTACCCTTTTCAGAATTAGGGGTTTAATTTAAGACATATATTTCAACAGTCCCACGATAGAGGTTTACTAAACAATAGAGATACGACGTTGAGAGATCAGATTCAGTGGGTTTACGCAAACAACACAATTATAGCTTTCATATTTTGAAAACTTATTGTGGATTATGTGATAAAGGTGGGATTATTAGCTGTGGGTGGTTTCAAATGAGTGGGAGACAATCAATCTTATGAAATCCTGCAGATCTCCAAAGACAAATTTCCCAAGCACAAAAAGAAATGAATATGCATCAAATGGACTTCATTATTTATATCAAATGCAAATTTACACATATATAGCCTTCCTAGGAGAGGAATCCCAGGAGGAATTGCGGTGAGATCTCCTTGGTTACATTAACATAGAAGCATGCAACTCCAGTAGTTAGCTGCAGATCACGGAGAGGTCAATAACAGAAAACTGTCATCATTCACAGAGAAGACTGGAATTAACGCTAACAAATCTTTCTTCCCGCACACCTGAAACAACCAACCACTAATACAAACCATCTGAAGCAATGCAGTTTACCAAAGTCGAATATCTTAAGTGGTAAGCAATTTTACAAAATGTAGCCGTTGCCCTAGTCGTTGTATATATTCTTTTTTTTGTTGCAATCTCATTTGGATTATTTTCTTCTTGTTTTCTTATTATGGAGTTGTTTAGAGATTGTCTTTTTTTCTTTTTTCTTTGTGTTTTGATAGGGTTTTTTTCTGTTTTTTGGATTAGTTTAGGAGTTCTCTTTTTCCTCTTCTATGTTCTAGAGGGTTTTGTTCTGCATGGCCATGCATTGTCTTTAGGGTTACCTTTGGATTTTGGTATTTTTTGGTCTACTTTTCTAGTACAAATGCAGGGTTTGTTTACTTTTCTTAATTGAATGTTGGATTTGTTTTATTTTTTAGTTTGAATGTTCGATTTGTTTAATTTTTGAGTTTGAATGCTGGATTTGTTTAATTTTTGAATGGTGGTATCTTAAATTATTCCTTAAGGGCAGAGATGCAGCAAGAGATCAGCCCAACAATCAGACCATAGGTATCTTTCTTCATTTCTTTGCATTAGGTTTTTATCTCAACATGAAATTTGCTGTAGCATTATGTATAACTATTGATGGGATTAGTTGAAAATAGCAAGCTTTGAATTCACATAGGCCAAACTTGTCTGCAAGAACTATCTATTTATATTTTGTTGTTTAGGTGATTGTGTCTATGGGTATCCAGTTTATAAATGAATTTTTTTATGTTCTATTTGCTTACCATTTTTCTTGATGTACTTGCATGAGGTTATAGGTCTGCTTTGATGTGAGGTTTGCTTGTACCTTATTATAAGAATAGTAAATATGGGTCATGTACCCTCTGCAATGTACTCTAGATTGACAAATATGGGCCATGCTAGAATTCACCCTGATACAACACATCATTGCAGTTCTGAACCCATTATTGCAGCATGGGTATTTGATCCTGCTTCACTCTCATACACGTGTTCCCATCACTATTACACCCTGGCTGCTTGGATATCTTGATTTAAGATTTTATGTATTAGGTTTTGATTGCATGTATCTATGTGGTTATTAAGAATAAAATGTGTTTCATCCTCAACTTCATTTAAGTTACACAGCCTACAGATTTTTTTTAGTTTGTGAGAATGAATTCGATGGGTACATCTAGAAGCTTCTCTAAAGTTTAGGTGAATTGATAATTAGCTTTACAATTAATTGTCTTTATAGTGTGGATAACCTTATTCAAGTCAGTTTGATGTTATAGTTTTTGGGTACTGAGGTGTATGTGAACCCTCTCTATTCAAGGGTATTATATTTCAAGCTACCAAGTAGGAGCTCACTAGTCAAGCAGTTTTCCAACAGGTTGAGAATCCCATTGTCTTGGGATTTCACCTAATTAGAAGCGAATTCACACTAACCATTTGGAATGGTACAATCTTGTCTAAGCAAGAAAATAGTTAGAGGGAAATCTTAGGAAGGAAATTTACTTTACTAAGAGGAGAAAACCAAACCCTAAAGGAAGTCCATGTACAAAAATAAAATGTAACTTTCTTAAAATATCTCAAAGCTTAAGGATGTGAATATATACGTTAATAACTTTGGTTTGGAGTAATAAACATGTATTGAATCTAATCTTACTTGCTGATATAAATCAAAATTAAAGCTTAAATCAAACTAAATATTAGAGATGGAAGAAGTAGCAAGAAGAAGACTCACATAAGAGATATCTTGGGAAACCTTTAATGGGTAAAATACCCAACTTCAAATGTAGATCTCACCATATTAACTTTGAACAAATCGTACAATACAATGAAAAGACCCCACAAATTTTGTAGCACTAGTATCGACACTTTGACAACATGTCGATAGCTAATCCCACACTCTAAACTTGCATCACCTGCAATACCATCGAATGTAATGCTAAACCTCTACCCCAAGGCCTGTATTTATAGGATGTGAGGCATCTAGGAACCATTTTTGGTTTCCACAAAACCATGGGCTTCCAAAGGGGATGTCTAAGTCATGGTCAGAAGGACCACTCAAATTGAAGCACCATCTTTCATTCATGCAGGTGTAACTCGCACCAGTTGAATAGTCAACTAGTCAAACTAGGCGCTCCATTTGGAAGATGCAACCTCTCTTCGATGGTGACGCTCCATTTGATTTACACCCTAGTGTCTAGTACCATAATAGTCGTGAGTAGTACCCGACATTATAATGGATGAGCATCTCTATGTTGTGACATCGACTTTATGCATTGTGTGTGGTGTCTGCTCCGTGATTGATGTGAGTGTGGCCATCATGTATACCCTTACTTTGTTCTTCTATTTGAGCCTTGTGACTACCTCCAAGCACGGTGGGGTGGTCTCTTTTGAGTCCACATGGTTGGGAGGCATTGCCACCACTATTGGGGACCGACGAACAGGTTATCGGAGCACCAGCTTGAAGATGTTCTCTTTCTTTCTGTTACTTTATCAGTCATGTACCCATTCAGTTATTGTATCATTCATGGCTATGCCATTGTTCTTGTTTATTCTTTATGTAATTTTGTACTCTCTTGTGATAGATGATGTAAATTCTAGTAATGAGAAGATAGGTGATATTGCCTCTTATTTGACTTACGGATTCTGGTGTGGGCATCAGATCCGCTTGTACTATGGTGTTTATGGATTCATGTTTATCTTTGGAAATGGGATTAGAAGCATTTGAATTGGTGTTTAAAATGAATGTAGTTTATTAATGTTTCTCTGGAGAGTGATTTAGTCCTCTCATGTGGGTTGTGCATTTGGCCATTCTTGGCCATGAACATTGTTGACATATCGAATCGACAACCCTCTTATGTGTATATTATCACTTCATGTCAAAAAAAAATTATCTTGTCCTCTATTGGCCCTTACTCTTCGGGGTTCATGGGGCGGGATGTTACATGTGGTATTAGAGCCCATGTTCACACACTGGGAGCTCTGGCAAACTTGAGCCTTCTATGTTTTGTTGTGTTTGGCATGTGTGGCGTGAGCTTGTTATATTGTCTTTATAGTCTTGATTGCTTTCATGCCTTAGCATGGCATTAGTGGGTTAAGTTACAACCCAATTTTTTAGAAATTGTGGAGGAAATAGCCTCTTTGGCCTTACCTTACTCAGTGTGACTAGAGTGTTGAGTCTTATATGTTTGTGGGTTAAAGGTAACTTAGATTGCCTAAATACCCTTGTTTGGACTACTCTTGTAAGCTTTGTGCTATAGATGTAAAGGATGATAGGATGTAGCTGTTTGCAGATGTGGACAAATTAGTTTGATTGTTGCATGCTCTCTTGTAAGTGTTGGATGATTGCTGATTTTTCTTATCACCTGTTAATGTGCTTGATTTGCTACCATTTATTACCCTTGATAACATATTGAAGTCATTGGAATACTAATAGTGCCTTAAACTATCCCTTAATAGAATTTTCATGTTCACATATGATGAATATTGGATGGCATGTGATGTCTTGACTTGAGATGAAACATATCTTTCTCTCCTCTTCTTAGTCGTTAATAATTGACAAGATGTTAGATTGATGGCTTATGGATTTAATTAGTATGTTAAAGTTGCAATAAGTAAAAGAATTAGTGAAGAATAACTTATGTTCGTTATGGTTATGCGAATGAAAGTGATTACATGTTTATTAGTGCCTCCTTATTTAATGAGTTACATGAGAATGGTAATTGTTGTGGATATATCTTGTTGATAAAATTTGATCTCTTCTATTGCATTGTGATTTTTAATGAGATCATATAGGCGAACACTTGTACTTTATTGCAAATTGAAAATACTTAATGTAGGGTAATAGGAATGTTGCATACCTTGCTTTGAGTGAACAATTGAATGCTATTGACATGACCATGGTTACTTATGCTTATATGTATGGTTGTGACCACGAGGAATGGATTAGAGTTCCTTAAACAAAACTCATTTCATTATGTTATTAGCATTCGATTCTCTTGTGAAAGAATGGTATTGTTGTGACTGGTGACACGATGTCACATTATATGTCATTATGAGATGTATATCATTATGTGATTATAGAAGTGAATGTAATAATGATTGTAAAAAAAAATGTTACTTATGTTTGTGCATTAATGTTAAAATGATAGTGATGATGCTATAAATATTCATACACTATTGTTTTATGTTGATAGAATTACAAAGTGAATTTACAATGTTACAGGTAATGAGTTGCCCTTGTGAAAAGAGTAAAATCGGTATGGCTATTTGGGAGTACCTATTGTTGGGTAAAGTTGTGTATCTTGCATTATGTTGCATAGTCATAGGTGAACTATGGTTATGTCTAGGTAAGAGAAATTGTGATTGTATTCCCCGTTATGTGAACATCCATTGATGTATTCTTGTTGAGTGTTGTGATTAACCAGTGCTTGAGATGTGTGCCCATGGGATGGTGATACTGTGTACCTATCCATGGAGGATATATATGGATTATGTGTATGGGAGAAAACCATACCATGTATGTGTTTTTTGTTGTCACCTTATTGACTGCCAACCCAAGGGTTGTTGATAGGTCAATATGTGGAAGGTAACAAAGTTCCTTGGGAGAGAATTGCATGGCATGTGCATAATGGTAGCATGAAACAACAGTGATCGTTTCAACCTCCCAAGAAAGTACTCACTACTCCCCCTAATTAATGGACTAGATACTTGGTTCATACAGTGTCAGTCTAATCTGCACAGTTCTTGAGGATGATTTTAGTTTGTGGTATGAGCACCTATGATAGCTATGATCTTACCTTGATGTGATTGTTTTAGATATGATGCCACCTCCCCACTAGTGTTCTGACACAGTGCTGGTGAGGATGCCGTGTCACTAATGGTAGCGAGCCAAGCTCGAGGACATGATGCCATGTACCTAGATGAGTGAAGGTGTAGTATATATGTTGTGTTCCTACTTGTGCTGAGAGGAGTGGTTGCTCACATAGAGTAGAGGGTTTGCTCAAGAGGACCTCGATTCCGATCGGTTGGCATGCGAGTGGAATCTAGCCATGTGCACCTTTGGCTCGGTGTGTTATTGCATGTGTTTTATTCATGGGTACACACTATGTGGGATGTTCCCATGAGTAGGATATTGCCATGTGGTATTCAGCTTGTGTGCTTTCTTCGCTTGGCGTGTACCATGCGCAGTCGTGCCACATGAGGTATGTGACCTAGGTGGCTAGCACATTACTTTTCCATGTGAGGGTTGCGTGAGTAGGCCACACCCACATGAAGGACTATTGAGACAGTCACACTTTTTTTCCTCCTTCCTTGTGTGGTGACTAATGATAGTCATATAGTACTGTGATGTGTATATTTCAAAGGTTGTGAATCTTCTTTTCAGTTATTGGTGACTTTCACTTTGCTTGTGTGGACCGGCACCTTGGTTATCCTGCTTGTATTGGTTTAGCCACAGATGATTTTCATTGACATGTAACTCTTGTGGTTACATTTGATTTATTGTTGAAACTATGCGCATTTTCTTACCTTATTGTTGAAATTGAGATTTACTCATCTTATTTATATTTTGGTGGCTAAACTCATTGATCTTTCTATTTTTTAATGCTGGTCTTTTGTTCTGATGTGATTCCTCATTGGGTATGGTGAGATCCACCCATTTGAGTGTATACGAGGAAGTAGACGCAATGAAACCCTTGAGGATGGGGGTATGTGTGAGCTATTCTAAGCTCTAATTCACTACCTTCCTATTGTTTGACTATCTCTTGGAAGCTAAAACCCTTACACAAACAAGAGATATGTCATTGTGACTTGTATGGAAGGGCTCACTAGGTGGGTCAATGCCATCAAGACACATGGATACGGATATTGGACATGGTTATTGGTTATGGACTCATGGTTACTTTGGATATGGATGGTACTACAATATCCACATGAACCCCTATGTAGCCTTGTGATGTGTATGAGTATGTATGTATATGTAGGTGGTACAATTGTCATATATGTAGTTGCATATTAAAATATAGATGAGAACAAAATTTGCATCATTATGCCTTGAAAAGTAACAAACTATTGCATTATATGTAAAGAGATGTCATGCATGCTATGAAATCAGATGTTGAAATTATGTATATGTGTGTATGTATGCTCCATTTTACAGATAGCTACATATGAAAAATTAGAAAACTCAAAAATTTGTATATTAAAAGTGCATTTTGCTACAATTAATGAGAAAATTGTGTAGTTTATGCTGGTATATATGTGAAAATTGATGGTTGTTGCTTTTCCTTGATAGATTATGATATTATTATGATGTTGACATGATTGGTTGTCATTCTGGGTTACATGCTTACCGTTGCTTTGGCTATGATGTATGTTATATGCACATGTGCTTTAACATGTGATCGGAGTGATGCAGGTATTGAGTATCGACTCCACCTAGACTCATAGTCCTGAGCATACTCTTATTATCCCTGATGGTGGTTACTGGAGATAGTCACATGCCCTATACCCTAGCCTAGCCCAATGTACCCTATTAGTACAGTGTTCTCGTGTTGTTCTCTTATCATCTGATTACTTAATGGTAATGTTTGGATTGCCCCTTATGGCCATGTGTAGTATTCCAGTGAGGTGGTTGAGGATTTTTTCCTTGGTTTCCGATGATTGTTCAATGTGGTTTCCTGGATCATTCTTTATTTTGATTGGAGATTTTTTTTTTTTTTTGCTAATGTATATTTTGTAGGAATGAGTGCCTTGTTGATTCCTTACACATGTTGTGGGACTAACTGCATACATATTTTTGTATGTGATAACCTAATTTTCTTTTATCATATCAAGCTTCATGGACTAGTGTGTGCTTTGGTTGTATCTTAGCAGTTGCAGGCTTCCAGGAGTAAGCCTAGTCCTAGGGGGTAGGATGTAACAACCCTCCCTAATGTCTTTGAGAGGCGTTAGGTGAGAATAAAGAAGGTAGATGGAATACCTTTCTTGGGAGGTGGCCTTTATTGATTGGCAACATTTATATTAATGGTCAGGAATGTCGAATTTAAATTTTTTCCAGTCAATCGTCTGCTCCTCACACCAACAATTGGGTTACTTAAAGGAAATGTATCTTCTAATTGGACTAGACTCTCATAGTCAGAAACATAGGTCTGAGTGGAATTCATGGCTCTTAAAGAAGGTTGGTGTTTGGCTTTATGGCAGTCAAAAAATATCTTGTGGAGGAGAAATGTAAGCAGAAAATATCTTGTTGTTTATGTGAGCGCATTGACAGTTTTGTGGGAGGGAGTCAATGCCTCATGGAGAGGCTCTAAAATAAAGAGGAAAAAAATAACAAAGGGGGTAGATAAGAGGAAATGGCATCCAAGCTTCTCGTGTCTCTTCATGCTTTCTTCATGTCTCTGTGTGAGGTTGATGCAGGGATGTAAGACAACGTAGGGTGTAGTTAACCTTAGAGCCAAGCTCACAGTCATCTAAAATTGTGAAAGAAGTACCTTTATAGCTCACCATTGCAATACAAATATACTCTTGTTGTGTGAGTTTTGAGTTCAGTTGGGGGAATAAAGGGGCGAAAAAGATGGGAATTTTGTCCTCGTGATGAGAAGGGGGCTCAAATTCTAAATTTGCCCAATGGAGTTGGATATGGCGATAGTCACATAATTGGAGTAGGGAGCAGCCAATCAGAGGCAAGCAGTAGCAAGTGACATTCTCCTTCATACTCTCTAAGTTGGTATGACTTCTGACTCTTGAAATTTGCTATATGGAATTCAAATATGAATTAATTGATGTACAGTCCACTAACTCCAATTTTTGGGCTTTTCTCCCCCTTATCTACAATTCTATCAAATTGCATCATTCCCAAATTTGTTAATGGGATTAGTTGAAAACAGCCAGCTTTGAATTCACATAGGCCAAACTCGTCTGCAAGAACTATCTATTTGTATTTTCTTGTTTAGGAGATTGTGTCTATGGGTAACCAGTTTATAGATGAATTTTTTTATGTTCTATTTGCTTAGGTCATTTTTCTCGATATACTTGCGTGAGGTTATAGGTCTGCTTTGATGTGAGGTTTGCTTGTACCTTATTATAAGAATTGTAACTATGGGTCATGTACCTTCTGTAATGTACTCTAGATTGGCAAATATGGGTCTTGCTAGAATTCACCCTGATACAGCACATCATTGCAGTTCTGAACCCATTATTGTAGCATGGGTATTTGATCCTACTTCACTCTCCCACACATGTTCCCATCACTATTACACCTTGGCTCCTTGGATATCTTGATTTAAGATTTTATGTATTAGGTTTTGATTGCATGTATTTGTGTGGTTATTAAGAATAAAATGTGTTTCATCCTTGACTTCATTTAAGTTACACAGCCTACAGATTTTTTTTAGTTTCAGAGAATGAATTTGATGGGTACATCTTGTGGCTTCTCTAAAGTTTAGGTGAATTGATAATTAGCTTTACAATTAATTGTCTTTATAGTGTGGATAACCTTATTCAGGTTAGTTTTATGTTATAGTTTCTGGGTACTAAGGTGTATGTGAACCCTCTCTATTCAAGGGTATTATATTTCAAGATACCAAGTAGGAGCTCACCAGTCAAGTAGTTTTCCAACAGGTTGAGAATCCCACTGACTTGGGATTTCACCTAATTAGAAGCAAATTCACACTAACCATTTGGAATGGTACAATCTTGTCTAAGCAAGAAAATAGTTAGAGGGAAATCTCAGGAAGGAAATTTACTTTACTAAGAGGAGAAAACCAAACCCTAAAGAAAGTCCGTATACAAAAATAAAATGCAACTGTCTTAAAATATCTCAAAGCTTGAGGATGTTGAATATACAGGTTAATAACTTTGGTTTGGAGCAATAAACATGTATTGAATCTGATCTTATGTGCTGATATAAATCAAAATTAAAACTTAAATCAAACTAAATATTAGAGATGGAAGAAGTATCAAGAAGAAGAATGACATTTAATAGATATCTTGGGAAAACTTTAATGGGTAAAATACCCAACTTCAAATGTAGATCTCACCATATTAACTTTGAACAAGTCTTACAATACAATGAAAAGACCCCACAAATTTTGTAGCACTAGTATCGACACTTTGACAACATGCTGATAGCTAATCCCACACTCTAAACTTGCATTACCTGCAATACCATCCAATGCAATGCTAAACCTCTATGCCAAGGCCTGTATTTATAGGATGTGAGGCATCTAGAAAACCATTTTTGGTTTCCACAAAACCATGGGCTTCCAAAGGGGACGTCCAAGTCATGGTCAGGAGGACCATTCAAATTGAATCACCATATTTCATTCACGCAGGTGTAACTCGCACCATTTGAATAGTCAACTAGTCAAACTAGGCACTCCATTTGGAAGATGCAACCTCTCTTCCATGGTGACAATCCCTCATATTTACACCCTAGTGTCTAGTACCATAGTAGTCGTGAGTAGTACCCGACATTATATTCGATGAGCATCTCTATGTTGTGACATTGGCTTTATGCATTATGTGTGGTGTCTGCTCCATGATTGATGTGAGTGTGGCCATCATCTATACCCTTACTTTGTTCTTCTGTTTGGGCCTTGTGACTACCTCCGAGCATAGTGGGGTGGTCTCTTTTGAGTTCACATGGTTGGGAGGCGTTGCCACTGCTATTGGGCACCGACGAACAGGTTATCGGAGCACTAATTTGAAGATTTTCTCTTTCTTTCTGTTACTTTATCAGTCATGTACCCATTAAGTTATTGTATCATGCATGGCTATGCCATTGTTTTTGTTTATTTGTTTATGTAATTTTGTACTCTCTTGTGATAGATGATGTAAATTCTAGTAATGAGAAGATATGTGATGTTGCCTCTTATTTGACTTACGGATTCCAGTGTGGGTATCAGATCTGCTTGTACTATGGTGTTTATGGATTCATGTTTATCTTTGGAAATGGGATTAGGAACATTTGAATTGGTGTTTAAAATGAATGTAGTTTATTAATGTTTCTCTAGAGAGTGATTTAGTCCTCTCCAGTGGGTTGTGCATTTGTCCATACTTGGCCATGAACGTTGTTGACATATCGAATCGACAACCCTCTTATGTGTATATTATCTCTTCATGTAAAAAAAAAATTATCTTGTCCTCTTTTGGCCCTTACTCTTTGGGGTTCGCGGGGCGGGATGTTACATTATGAGTATCTTATATTTTGTGTGTTTGAAATATTTTCTTATAAATTGTGGAAACAACAAATATTTGGATCTTAATAAATCAAGTTCTTAAAGGTGATCTTTGAATGTATGTAGACCATCTCATACGACCATTATTTAATCTTCTTTTAAACAATTCTACGTTAAAAAAATATTTATATTATTTATAATATCACAGTATTATAATTATAAACTATGAATCTATAATTAGAGTAGCATAATATTATTATAAAAAGGCTTCCATTCAACTGGCCTATTGGCAAATTAGTTGCACACATGTATTGTGCAACTGCTAGTTTTTTAATTCAAAAACTTCTTCCAATATACCTTGCAAATTGCAACTAGAAATTTTCTCGCCTTTTAATTAATATTTTATTCTTTATAATTATTATGTAACCTGGAAGGTTGAATTAAACAATCATCTCGTAATGAATTATATTTTTAATGCTTACCTTTCAAGGTCCCTGGTAATGTGGGAATTATAATGATTTTCTTGTTGCGATGGATGAACTACTTACGGTAAAATCAATCTTTTTTCTTAAGTTATTCATTGAAATGATGTGATAGTAATCTCAATATCTCTGAGGAATCCACAATAATCTTCTGTTTGTGAGCAATTTGCATGACTTTCTAAATTAACGAGATTTATGATTGTTGTCTGAGTAGTAAAGAACCAGTGTCTTTTTAAATGACATTTTTACGGAAATTGTGATTCTTTTTTCATGAGCATGCTATCTATGTAGAAAACGATTTTAAAACCTGAATCAAACGTGTATCTTATTCTTATAAAATATGGTTCAAAGTATATTAAAGTACATAATAATCATATTTGCTAGGCAATAATGACTGGGGTTACACTTGTAGTTACATGTGCTTCTGTCGACAACATGATTTGCAATACAGTCCAAAATGATTAATTGAATTTTGGACTCTGAATTCACATAAATAAAAATTAGTTTGTTTACTTTGGGTGACAAGGTGATCTGACTGGGGTGGGCTCAGATGTTGGCTGTCATTTAAGATTTTTTTCTTATTTGGAAGCTTAATAGACTTACCTTGTTGCGAAAGCAAACTTAACAGGAAAAAACAGTTGTCAAATCAACCGTGCAAATATAAAAGCATAAAATGAAGCCAGTGAAGATGAAGGGCCAACAAAAACAGATTAAAATAGCTTGTAGTTCAAAATGTGTGCTAACTTTAACCACATTATGATGTCAGGAGGGTCCAGCAGAGTAGGTTCAATAGTTATTTTAACTCCACACTATTTTATCTGATGTAATGAGATCGAAGCATTCCCTTTTTTGTTATATTAGATTTGGTTGTGAAGATCTAGGATGGTGAAATAACCATAGAAATATAATATATGACAATATACCAGTAGGTTGATTTTGGTTTTAAAGTGATGATGTGCAGCCTACTCTGAGATTGTTAAGGCATAGAAAAAAAATCCGTATATAGTGCTGGTGATCCAAATATTAGAAGATGAATCACCTCAAAATATTATAGTGTCAACTGTGCATAGTGTTTGATTTTGAGCTGGTGAGACAAGGAACCCAAGTTTAATAGTGTTTTTTCTGCACTTGCAGTAGGTATAACCATTGTTTTACAAATAAATCGACTGTTCACTTGTACATGAATATGTTGAAACATTGGACAAATTTATTTTGAGGAAAGTTGAAATTCTACTGTGTTAGTTGTTTAAGTTCTTCCCATGAGGGATGGGAGGAGGTAGTAGTGTAACACTACTTAAATATCATCTACTTCAATGGTCAAGCAATCAATAGCAATTTTACGCCTCATTCACAATAAAAAGTGTTAAATATCTGTCCTATTTTTATTGGTCAAAATTGACCTTTGACTGTTGAAGTGGATAATATTTAAGAACAACCATAATATAAATGCAACTAAAAGAGGAACAAGGTGTGATAGAGAAAGTAGGGAACGGGGTATCTGAAATCAGAAAACCGAGGAAGAAAACCGAGGAAGGAGAAGAAAATATGGTTGGGCTCATTCACCACACCAGAGATGGCAGCTACATTTGCCTTAAGAGAGAAGTCAGCTGGATTATCTCACTGATCAATCTATACTAGTCACAAGTGCATCATGTGCACTATGGTTCTAAAAAAATATACAATTAATTCATCTTTATCCTTAAGTACTGTCGATCATGAAATCATAAATTATATAGTGGACGATGATCTAATATAGTTCTGACATGCAAATGATATTGCCTTGGTCAGCAACTATCTTTGATTAATCTCGAAGGTATTTATTTATTACTTTCTATCCAAGATATTCTTTTAGTTTGAGAAAATCATTATTCGAAGTCCAAGCTCTACCAAAAGCCTAAGCATTACAATGTTTTATTTTCATACTATATAGGGGAATTCTGCTCGAAGAATTGAAAAATCTTAGAAATGGGCCTTGTTCATTAGGCTCAATGGGAAAAGAATAAAATAAGAGGGACAAAGTGAAAGGAAGAATGATGCAAAACAAGCTTATAATTTTTGGAGGATGGTCTAATATAGTTTTGATGTTTATGAATTGCTACATCAACGGAAAATCAGATTTGAAATGTAGATGATAGCAGCAAAATCTGAAACAAGATACTAATTACAAACCCTAGTTTTTGAATTTGACTATATTTTCCAAAAATGCAACTCTTTTGACAAAACCCTAGCATATAAGAGCTTTAAATGTAAGATGCAATACCATGAAATGATTAACTATTGTTATACCAATAATATATGATGTAAAAATCATAATTTTAAATCTTTCTATGATGATCTAAAACATATGCAATGAAAACAATGAATAAGCTATGCCTTTTTCTAAGCCTAAAATGTTCAATTTTTTACTTTTCAATGCAAATATGCAAGAATGTGTTTTCTTAATTACAAAGATGATGTGATACAACAAATGACATCAATTTAATCATGCCACAAAGATATAAAACAACTCACTAATCTCCAAACCCTAGGTTCAAGACTATCTAGATTTTCTAAAAATGCAAGGTTTTTACAAACCCTAATTTTGAAAAAATGTAAAAAAATAAGCCTTGTAAGTATGTAAAATGATGAATGAATGTAATATAATTTGATATAGGGTAGAAATTATCTCAGATCTAAAGCAAGAAGGATGCCAAAGAACAAGAATCAATGGGTTCACCAAAAATGTTTGATTGAAAAGAGTGACTTAGCCTAACAAGGTTAACTAGGTCAAACCCTCTTCTATTAACATTGGAAGACAAGATGAACTTGGATTCTACCCAAGAAGGAGTGCCAAACTACAGGGGCCTTGTCCCTTTGTTTTATAGAGGAGAATCAACCAAATCCAACCAATCATGCTAGGGCAAAGTATAAACCCTAGTTAAGTAAGAACAAAGCATAACAAACTATCAAAAACATATATGGACAATCTGAAAGCACAACATAGACTAGTGGAAAGAGGAGAACCTAGATCTGGACTCAGGAGCTCAAAGGACAAGGGCTCTTGGGTGCCCTAGACCCTAATTAGGGTTTTACAGACTATTAAATTTCTCATGCCTTGGACCTTCTATGTTCCTACTTCTTGTAACTTGTTTTCTGGGGATGCCTCTAGATGCTACCTACACACACACAAGAAGGAGAATGGTTGGGTTCTATTTAGGAGCTTGCCTAAGTCAAGATCCATCAATTGTGCTTCCACCTCCACAATAGAAATGATGAGATCTCAAAGAGTGTGTGCCCTAGGAGGGCAGAGACAAATCTAAAGTAGAATGGAAGTCTAGAACAAAGCATGAGGGAAAGAAGTCACCATGAGCATAGAAACCCTAGCATGCTTGATGTGGCATCACAACTTGACTCAAGAAGTTGGTGTAGCCCAAAGAAGTATAAATATATTCATAAGACCTACAAGAAGTTAGTGTTGCCACAATAATCCACCATAGAGAGCATTAGAGAAGAATAGAGAGCATGAGAGAGAAGAAGAGAGAGTTAGAGTCGTTCAAGAAGTTAGAGATAGCTTAGAGATGTTCAAATGAATAAACTAAATTGCTTTTATATGCATTCCCGTTCACCAATGACTAATAAAACCAAATGGGGTCGACATGAGGAACCACTTAAGATATTTTAAGCTGACATACCTTTAAATTAGGTCAGGGATAAATGAGGGACCAGAGCACTTGGGTGCCCTTGTCCTTGAGCTCTAATAACTCTAGCATAAGTCCCTTTAAGTGTGCTTAGGTCGGCCTCATTGTTATTTTGTTAGGTTTTATCATATGGATCACAAACTAATCATTTAACATTCATGAAGGTGTTAAACTAGGTCTTAATTAACAAGTGTAAACATTTTAGGTCCACCCAGCTGCTAAACTAGGTGTAAAATGCTAGTGTACACATTTACTCTATAACAACTGCACCTAATGAGTGGTACTTAGAGTATACCAGAAGTGATGAAGGGAAAGTGTTTCTTAGTGACAACATCTCCTTGAAGATTGTTGGTCAATGAAAGGTAGAATTTGATTTCATGGATGGAAAAGTATGAATTCTCAAAAATGTGCTACATATACTAGGTTTGGCTAGAAACCTTATGTTTGTGTCTAAATTGGTTGATGTACAAGTTATTGGCAAGAGACACTATATGGATTCATGGTTGTTGTCATTGATGGCAACAAAGGTCATCCCACATATCCACAAGTCATGGTGTGTCTCTACTAGAAGTCAGAATGAAGATTGTTGTGGTCTGGTGAACAAGAACAAAGCATGTGGCAAGGTCCGACAGATTGGTCCGGATCTCTCAGAGGAAGTATCTTGGTGCAGTGCGGATTTGGGGAAGTCAAGAGGACTACATTGAGTGGTATATTCCAAGGATTTAGACAAGGAAAAAGATATGAATAGTTGAGTATCAGATTCCTGAGTGACAGTGAGAACAGAGGAAGAACTGACTGACAGAACATCAGACTATTTTCTAGATGTGTTACTGTAGATGGTAAAGGTTGTGAAAGCATGAATCATGTTTGGCCAACATGATTAATGATATCTACAAGTATATGCTTGATCCGCATTACTTGATGTGCAAGGATTCAGCCGACAGAACAGAGTTTGTGAGAAAATAGACTATTCCAGATGCCGAGTAGAAAGGTGATGAAATTACTTGTGCGGATATATATGCACGATGGATTTAGTTGTGAGAGTTGTTGTAGTGATGATGATATATGTGAATAAGTGCAGAGTAGAGCAGAAGTAGTAGGAAAGATTCGATATGTGAAAGGAAAGCAGAATAAAGAGAAGAGGAAAGATGAAGTGCAGCAGATCAGTGTATTGAGCCTAACCGGAACTGAACTCCAGCATATGTGGATGCTTCCAATTAGTTCAAGTATTGTATAACATTCTTTTGTAGACAATGTGTCTCCTTGTAGGCAATGTGCCTCTTTGTGAGCAGTGTGCTCAGGCAGTGAGCCCTAATTGGTAAGTGCCATTTTGTAATTCCTTATTCTTCTAACAGAGAATAATCTTTGGGTTAATCACCCTGTGGTTTTCTCCCTTAACAAGGTTTCCACGTCAAAAATACTGTGTCATGTGTTTCTCATTTCATGGTAATGTTTGTTTGTTTGATTCAATGTTGCATTGATTAATAAGAAAGTTCAAAAGAAGAAATAATTAGGATAACTGATTCACCCCCTCCCTCTCAGTTATCAACAATTGGTATCAGAGCCAAGTTCCTCCTAATAGAGCCTAATAGCTCGAGGAAGATCTGGGAGTTCAAATGGATGCATATGGTTTAAGGGAGCAACTAAAGACTGCCCTTGAGGATCTTGAACAGTCAAACTCTGAAGTCAATGAATTAAAGGAAAGACTCAAACAGGCTGATGAATTCATGAGAGAACTAAAGGACAAATTAAGTCTCTCTATGAAAAAGAGGAAGGAGCTACTCCAACAATTGGAAAGACAAAGTGAAGAAAATAATACAAATGAAGAATTGACTGAGAAAACCAAGTTATGTGAAAAGTTATCAAAAGAAGTCATTATGGTAAGACATGAAATGGAATCAGGAGTTATAAAGTTTACTCAAGAGATTGAAGAGAAAAGAAAAATTGAAGACAATCTAAGACAATCTCTTAAAGAGAAATCAGAAGATTGCCACCAGATGGACAGGATTATCAGACATCTTGAATCTGATCTTGAAGATGCCAAAGATAATGAAGAAAAACTTGAGGATCAAATTGTCTCTCTCAAAAGAGATCTTCAAACAGCAAATGAATATAAAGAGAAATTCAAGATAAGTTCTGCTCAACTTGAAGTTCTTCTTGGAAGTCAAAAGAGGGTAGATGACAAATATGGTTTGGGATATGAGAAAGGACAAAGCTCCAGATCCGGTCAAAAGAATTTTGGATCAGAAAATCTAAGGAATAGGCCTAGAAGACCTCTGGTAAGATAGCCCAATGCTCAAAGATATCCATCCTTCAATGGATACTGCCACAGCTGCAATCACTTTGGTCACAAAGCTAATTAGTGCAGAAAGAGAATGAATCAGACTAATTCATTCTTCTCTGGACAGTGCTTTAACTGTAAAAGGTATGGACACAAGTCTCATGAATGCAGAAATATGCAAATAAACAAATCATTCAATGGTAGATGCTTTGCATGCAATAGAGTAGGTCATATGGCTAATCAATGTAGATCAAGAGGTTATCAGTCAAATATGCAAGGAAATGTTATTTGTCAAATCTGTAATAGGTCCGATCATAATGCAAAAGTCTGCAGAAGTAAGAATCAGGACAAAAGAGGTCCGGTGTATAATCAGAATCAAGACAAGGGTAAACAAAAGATGAATGCGGATGAAGTTAGGAATCAGATGAACAAGATTTGGGTGAAGAAAAGTTTAGAGAATGTAGAGGTTGGATCCGCACCAGACTCAGGTGCTGATATTCCTTCCGGAAATTAAAAGGTGAGCTCTAGCTCAGGGGGAGACTCAAAGAAAATCCTGTTCCCCCAGCCAATCAAGTGGTGGCGGATGTGGCACAAGATGCGGAGTAAAGGGTTTGTAGATATAAGTCTTGAGATGATCCAAATAAGATTTTAGAGGTCCGCATGAAGATGTGAAGAAGTTGTGATCAATCAAGTAAGACCTGTTCCGGGAGATGCTCCGGAATGACAGAGGATTACAAAAAGATCCGGAGAGATCCAGAAGTGCATTGTCTTATTCTGTGGATTGGACAGAGTGTTTGGGATGTCCTTGTGATGTGTCATCTTGATTTGTTCATGGTTGAAAGATCTGCATGATGTTCATAGATCAGGACTGATCCGGTTCTTCAAAGTTATCTAAATAAGGCAAACTAGAATAATGTAGGTCGAGCATTTATTGCCATCAGATATTAGGGTTTGCAGAGCAATATAAGGGATTTCTCATAAATCACTTGCTCATTCTGCACTCAAGAAGAAGCAAAAAGTGGAGCTCTGCAACAAGATTCATCAAGTTCACCAAAGATCTCTTGCAGAAGTCATTACATACAGAAATCAATCCAACCACTCCGTGTAACCAAAGGCGCATAAGGTATTTTCTGTTTTCGATATCTTACTACAAATCTTTTGAGAAATGGCTACTTTGAATATAGTAAAAATCTCAGATAGGCCCTGACCTAAATTTAAGATACACCCATACAAGTCATTGGAGGTAGATCCCTTAGGAGCATTCTCTAGTGTTCCTCATGGCGCTTTACACACAGAAGACATTAGGGTTTACATTCATGCGAATTTTGAAGACTTTGGAGAATCAAAATTGATGGATATCTATCACAAACAGTTGATAGATGAATCCTTTGAGATTAAGCCTCAGTACAAAGCCATCCGGGATAAGCACTTTGCACAGTGCATTCATTTCCCCTATTTTGAAGAAGATGAATGGGTTCGATATGTACTAAGTAGAGTGCACGATAATTTCCTTTGGTTAAACAAGCCTTTCAAGATCACCAAAGATGCAATTAGGGCTGTAACCGGTCTGCACTCATCCGGTGGATTACCTATTCTTAAGTCTGTCAAAAATTAGACAGTTAGTGATGCAACCGGATCTAAATTTGACAAGAGAGCTATGACAATTGAAGACATCACTGAACTAGATGTAAAAGTTGCATCTATGATAATTGGTTACAAGATCTATCACTCCAGTAGGGAAAATTCAGTATCGGGAACTACAATTTACACATCTTATCAAATGCTAAAGGAGAATACAGACTATGACTTGTGTGAGCTTCTTCTAAACCAACTTTTGGAAAATCTACAGAAGATCAAGAAGGACAAGAAAAACTCCTTCAAGTATGGTAGTTTGATCCTTTGTTTATTCTTTTATTACATGAATGAGCTTCCTAGATCCAGTGGATGGAATGGCAGAATGACAGACCAGTTGCCATCCAAATCAGAGATTATTTGCATGGACTTGGGGATGCTAAAGCAAGAAAAATAGCCCTGTGGGGATATTTCAAGAACTTTCAGAGCATGATGCATGCAAGAGAAAGAATTCCCCAGTCTCTTATTGAAAAATACAAAGACACAGTATGCTTTATGGTAGAAACAGATCAGTGCCTAATGGAGGCAGTAGAACCAAGAACTGTGTGGATCATGCCCATGGGGTATGAGGTGGATGAACAAATTGTGGAGCTGCATGTTCAACACATGCTAAGTTAGCCTAAAGATTCAAAGGCATAAAGGTTTGAAACATTTGAGGAACTGAGTATAAAAATCCATGTTGAACTCAGAGAACCAGAGATCAAGAGGAAGGTTAGAAAAGAGGTAGAACATATAGCACAAGGCCTTGGGATCTCCATGGAGGCAATTGATGCTCACCGGAAGAAGAAGGAAGGGGATGAGAAAGAGAAGAAGAGGGCAGAAAAGAAAAGTGAAAAAAGTGTTCCAGTAGAAACCTCCACGCGGACCAGATCATCAAAAAGATCTGCACCTCCCACAACCAAAAGCTCAAAATCGGAAGTCCAGGCATTCGGCAAAAGATCCAAGATGAAAGCCACAAAGGCTTATGAGAGTCAAAGAGATGAAGAGGAAACTGAATCAGATGAGGGAGTAAAGGAAATAAAGAAGCAAAAGAAGAAAGGATCCGGTAAACCCTCCACAGGCCAAGACAAGGAAGAAATGGCAGAGAAATTTGTTGAAAAGCCCACCCTGTCTCTAGACAGTGTAATCAAATCAGTCACTGTGGATGGGAACCTTCAACCAGTGGCCGAATTCTATGATGACTACAATGAGGCTAACCAAAAGATCCTGCAGGAAGCTACAATTAGGTATCTGAACATTTACAATAAAGCTTTTATTGAGATTATCTCCGAAATTCCTAAGAGTCTAGAGAAGGAATTAGAAATAAGAAAGAACAATGCCCAGGCAAAAGATCTTGAGATCCGGGAGTAGATAGCTATTTAGCTATATCCTCAAATTGACCCCAAGACAATGAACATAATATTCAAAGACTGCAAAGATGAGTTCAGAAGTAAAGCAAGAATGAATCAACTCATGCTTGGTGAGACTGACAAGGTGGCCATGGATACAGAAGAGATCCTCTGGAAGGCCTTCAAAAGGTTTAATCTTCCTATTGTAGAGGACTTAGGTGAAGAAACAGCTGTGGACTTGGAATCCTCTGCTCTGGAAGAAGTGGCCCTTGAACAGACTAATATCTCTCCTCTGGTTTCCCCTACAGTCTCCAGATCCAAAGAAGAAGAGAAATTACAAGAGAAAGGAGCAGCGGTGAAGGAAAAAGAAGGTGACAGTGCAAAGATTGCAGAAGGACATAAGACTTCACTAGAGAAAACCACGACTGTCAGTGGTGGGAATGTAGAGGGAGAGAAAATTCCAAAGGATAGCTCCAAGACTGCAGAAGAGAAGAAACATCTGTCTCCGGCAAGAGACACTGCACAAACTGTCCAAAAATTTCTGAGCAAAGAAGCAATAGAGATTGATGAACTGGAGCTTCTACGAGGTCCATTCAACTTTGATTCCCTCTCTCCGGTGCAGACAATGAAGATAGCTTCATTTGCAAATGCTAAGGCAAATGAAAAACTCCTAAAGTCTCATATGGAAGACTGTGAGTTGATAGAGGCTGCTTCCGGAGTGCTTGAGAAGATTATGCCATCGATCCAGAAAGATCCCACAACCTCCTCTTTTGGTAATCTCAAAACCTTAGTCAGTAGTGTTGGTACACATTTTGAATCCCTAGAAAAATCAGCTAAAGAAAAGGTCCGGAAGGAGTTTTTGGATAAGAGATTTTCAGAAGTACTAGGATTAATCTCTAATGATAGGAGAAATATGAGTATTGGAATAAAGAGCTTAGAAAATGCTCTTAAGGATGGCAGTGACATTTACAAATTTTGTATCTCCTGGTCAAAAGCAACAGTAGAAATTGAGAAGAAAATAAAAGAGGAACAGGACAAACTACTGAGTTTGTCTCAAAGTTTTGATCCTCTCTCTTCCTCCATAGTGACTCAAGAATGTCAAACTATTGCAATCACAAATGCAATAAAGAACCTTGAGAAGGAAAGGAAGAATATAATTAACCGGATGGGAGAACTTAGAAGGATTATTATCCCTAAGTTAGAAACCATGCATGAGGCCATAAGTGATGCTCAGACTACTGCCCAAACCAATGATCCGACAGATCTCAAGAGGGCAGAAGCTTTTGCATTTTTGTTGAGTGGTCACATTTCAATTTTGGATAGAATGAAACAAAGTTGGGCTACAGAACTGGTCCAATTGAAGGCATCCTTTGCAGACATTCTTCAGTTTATGTAAGTATGTAATATTCGGCTAAGTGTAGTAAAATTTTTTGAAAATTTTGGTGTATGGACCCTACCCTTTGCCATTGATGTCAAAGGGGGAGCGAGGAGTAGTGAAAAATGAGGAATCCAACTAAGGGGGAGTTCTGGAAATTGTATATAAAGATAGAGCATCAGCCAAGGGGGAGCATAGTATAAACACTTAGTCATTTTTCACTAAGTGTTGCCATCAATGCCAAAGGGGGAGATTGTTGGCAAGAGACACTATATGGATTCATGGTTGTTGTTATTGATGGCAACAAAGGTCATCCCACATATCCACAAATCATGGTGTGTCTCTACCGGAAGTCAGAATGAAGATTGTTGTGGTCCGGTGAACAAGAAGAGAGCATGTGGCAAGGTCTGACAGATTGGTCCGGATCTCTCAAAGGAAGTATCTTGGTGCAGTGTGGATTTGGGGAAGTCAAGAGGACTACCTTGAGTGGTATATTCCAAGGATTTAGCCTCCAGTGATGGACAAGGAAAAAGATATGAATAGTTGAGTACCGAATTCCTGAGTGACAGTGAGAACAGAGGAAGAACTGACTGACAGAACATTAGACTATTTTCTGGATGTGTTACTGTAGATGGTAAAGGTTGTGAAGGCATGAATCATGTTTGGCTGACATGATTAATGATATCTACAAGTATATTCTTGATCTGCATTACTTGATGTGCAAAGATTCAGTCGACATAACAGAGTTTGTGAGAAAATAGACTGTTCTGGATGCCGAGTAGAAAGGTGATGAAATTAATTGTGTGGATATATATGCACGATGGATTTAGTTGTGAGAGTTGTTGTAGTGATGATGATATATGTGAATAAGTGCAGAGCAGAGCAGAAGTAGTAGGAAAGATCTGGTATGTGAAAGGAAAGCAGAATAAAGAGAAGAGGAAAGATGAAGTGCAACAGATCAGTGTATTGAGCCTAACCAGAACTGAACTCTAGCATATGTGAATGCTTCCAATTAGTTCAAGTATTGTATAACATTCTTTTGTTGACAGTGTGTCTCCTTGTAGGCAGTGTGCCTCTTTGTGAGCAGTGTGCTCGGGAAATGAGCCGTAATTGGCAAGTGCCATTTTGTAATTCCTTATTCTTCTAACAGAGAATAATCTTTGGGTTAATCACCCCGTGGTTTTCTCCCTTAACAGGGTTTCCACATCAAAAATACTATGTCATGTGTTTCTCATTTCATGGTAATGTTTGTTTGTTTGATTTAATGCTGCATTGATTAATAAGAAAGTTCAAAAGAAGAAATAATTAGGATAACTGATTCACCCCCCCTCTTAGTTATCAACACAAGTTCATGTCACTTTTTATGGAAATGGGTCTATAAATTAGTAATAGGTTATTTGGTGCTTGCAAAAGGAGTGTGGAATGGTACTTTGTATATGATTGATGCATCAACTTTTATCGAGTTGTGCTAATGTTACTACATCTAAATTGAGGTTATTGTGTTATTTGCAGTTAAGTCATCTAAGTGAAAAAGGTTTAAACATCTTGGTAAGTAAAGATATGGTGGATGGTTTTGATGATTGTTCTATTGGTATTAGCTTTTGTGAGTATTTTCTATTGGGAGAAAAAAATATAGTGTGGTTGAACTTTGGTAGCACTAGAGCAGAAGATATTTTGGAGGTCATACATAATGATGTGTTTGTTCTTGTAGATATCCCTTCCTCTGGTAAATCTCTAGACATTTGTAATTAGTTGATTATTATTCTAGTTATACTTGGATATATGCTAAAAAAGTGTGGTGGATGTGGCAATTATGTAAAAACTATCAAGGTTCAAAATCCCACTAGGTCATTGAGATCACTTGCCTTGTGCCTTTGTTGGGCCACTAAGCTCTCACATTTAGACCTCCTATGTAAATGTAGGAAGGGTGATAATGCCATTGGGTAAGTGATCCTCTTAGCTTAGGTAAACTAATATTGAGTTAACTAACAAAAAAGATATACTCAGATATATTTTCTTAGCCTTAAGTTTGATGTGTTTCTCAAGTTCAATGATTTCTTGGATCCCTAGCTAAGAATCAAACCAATAAAAAATAAAGGTGCATAAGATAGATAATGGTGGTGAAATTCTCATTAAAGAGTTTGATAAATTCTATAAGCATGCTAGAATTATGAAGAAAATAACTACTCCATATACACCACAATAGAATGGGGTAGTGGAAAGATTAAATAAAACTTTGTTGGATCATGATAGGATTATTATGAGTAGTGTAGGCCTAGGGTAGGAGTTTTAGGTAGACGTGGTGAGCATTGAATGCTACATGAAAAACAAGTCTCCCACTTATACCCTAATAAATAAGACACAATATGAAGTGTGGACTATAAGAAAAATAATGGTGATAAACTTTCAAGTATTTGGCTATAAGACATTTTTTTAGGTGCCTAAGGAGCAGTAGTCTAAGTTGGCTCTCAAAGATAAAAGTTGTATTTCCATTAGTTATGGAGAAAATGCCAAATCCTAAAAGCTTTGGAATTTAGAAACCTTGAAGGTTCTCTACCCAAGGGATGTTACATTTAGGGGACTTGGTGCAAGGTCTAAACTTGAATTGTCAGAGGATATTGAAATTGAGAGGGTACATTTAGACACAAAAATGGAGAAAAAAATGTACTGAAAGTTGAACAGAAGAGTGGACAAGGATGTTTGGAAGAGGATGAAGCAAGCACATCTAGTGGTAACTTTGAAGAAGAATAGGGTGTAGATATGGCATGAATTTCACAACAAACTATAAAAAATTCTACAAGGAAATGGAGATCACCTGATAGGTATAGTCCACCCAAGTTCCATTGTGTATTTTCTCTAACCGGTACTGATAGTGAACCAAGTTTTGTGGAAGAGGTTACCACTTCAAAAGAAAAATTCTTGGGAGAATTTCATGGATGAGGAGATGTTAGAATTGAAGCAAAGTAAGACTTGAATTTTGGTTGATTCACCTAGGGATAGGAAACCCATTCGATGAAAGTGGGTGTTGAAGAAGAATTTTAGAGAAGATGGATCTCTTGTGTGGTACAAAGAATGTTTGGTCGAAAAATACTATTCCTAAGTTGAGTGAATAGACTCTAGTGAGATATTTTCTCTTAAATAGCTAAGTTGATTTTCATTATAACTTTTTTGTCTGTTGTTGTAGCACTTGATTTGGAGATTGAGAACATGAATGTTAAGACAACATTCTTTCATGGAGACATAGAGGAGGAAATTTTTATGCAATAACCTAAAGGATACAAAGTGAAAGGTAAAGAGATATTGGTTTGTAATATGCATAGGTCTTTGTATGGGTTAAAGTAGTCCCCATGGATGTGGAACCAAAATTTTGACACGTGCTAGAATTGGGTTTTGGAAGAAGTGATGTTGATCATTATGTATATTCAAAAAGGGTAAATGATCATATTTTGATTACTATTTTATATGTTGATGATATGATTATCATTGGAGATAATAAATCACTAATTTAGGAGCTTAAAACTCATTTAGATAGTAAGTTTGATATGTAAGACTTAGGAGCTACCGAAAACATTCTTGGAATAGGGATATGTAAGGATAGGAATAAAAGGAAACCATGGGTAAACTAGAGGAATTATCTTGAAACAATATTCCTAATATTTGGAATGTAGGATAGTAAACTAGTAAGTTCTTCCGTACTAGTTGACACAAAACTATGTATGTAACAATGTCCTAAATCTTCAGAGGATTTGAAGGACATGGGGAAGGTTCCTTATGTAAGTGTGGTAGGGGATGTATGTGATGGTTTGCACAAGACTAGATATTGTGCAATCAATGGGAGTTATAAGTAAGTTCATGGTACAACTAGGTAACTTGAACATTGGACACATGTCAAAAGGGTGTTCAAATTATTGAAAGGAAATCTACATTATTTCTTAGTTTATCATGGTATTAATGATATGGGCAAGATGTTCAATGTACACGGATTATTTGGCTCAGATTGGGTTGGAGATCTTGACAACTATATGTCTACAAGAATATATGTGTTTATTCTATTTGGAGTAGTGAGTTGGATGAGAAAGAGGTAGTACATGGTTGTCTTTTCCAACACTAAATTAGAATATATGGACACAACACATGGTTGTAAGGAAGTGGTATGGTTGAAGAGGTTAAGTAAGAATATTAATTTTAAGAGTTAAGTATTCTTGATGACTGATTCATAGAGTGCAACATGTTTTTGTCTAGGAATCCTATTTACCATGATAGAATAGAACATATTGATGTGCAATATAATTTGTTATGGAGAAGGTTTATATCAAAAAAGTCTATATGGAAAAAATTGGTGCTTAGGTAAACACATTAGATTCTTTGAAAAAAATTTAAGTACTATAAAATTCATGTGGTATATAGATGAGATGGGGTTATCCCATGCTTGAGCATGAGGTTAACTTCCTAGGTTAATATGATGCACTCTCCTATGGTAAATATCAAGTGGGAGGATATTGGTACTTAGGTGATATTCACCTAGGAGAGTCTTGGTAGGAAGAGTTTATTCCTAGTCTTCATTTTGGTGGAATGTAGTGAGTTTTTAGGTATTATGGTATGTTATGCTATAAAATGTCCCCCTAGGACTTTTACCTCCTAAGTTTAGCTCTCGGGTCCCTTAATTTTAATCATGCATCTTAGAAATGAATCCCAGAGCAAAATCCCCTGAAACCTATGACAAATGGGACTTAGGGGACATCTCTGAGCTTAATCCAGCCCTAAAATAGGTAACTAGACAAGGGCACCCATGCCCTTGTCTTTCCTTATTTGTCAGGGTCCTAATTTTAAATGATCGGAAAGAGACTGTTAAAGGGTTTCCCTTTGTTGGCCTATTCAATTCGAATTACAAATGTTTAGCGAGAATTCATATATAAACATGTTTAGGACTTCATTTTACAACTAGATGGATAATGTGAACTTGTGATCTTGTGCTAGGATATTCAAGGCTTTCATTATGTTGTAGAGTAGTATTGTGTTGCATTTGTTCATGTTTGTTACAGATTTATCTTTATCAATCCATCTCCTCATGGCGTGAAAGATCTTCATCTCCTCATGAGAGCTTCACTTCTGAGGAGACATTTACTTTATGTTTCAATCATTTATCATATCATTAATTTTGCCTCTATCTTGTAAGGACACACACTCTCTATCTAATAATGCTGTTGTAAGGCTTGAATACCATTCTAGGAGTGGACCGAGGCAAGCTCCTAAACACCACAACCTCCAACCCCTCTCTTGTGATTGCAGGTTACAGGTGTCAGATTCTGTGAAGAGGGATTGTAGGAGGTTAGAGTAGAGTAGGAAGAATCTAGATTTGAAGAAAATGAGAGAAAAGATCCCTCAAAGGATGAGGGTGCCTTCTCTTTTGTCCCTCATCTTTGCACTATCAAGAATCTCTAAAGTGGTTGTAGTCTATAGCAGAAAATATCAGGAAACCCTGAGAAAAAGCACTGCATTGGACAAGGACACCTGCTCTTTTGTCCCTAAATTTTTCACTTTTTGAAACCCAAAATCTAGTATTTAATATGCATTTAGTGTCTTCTTGTGTGAGCATTTGTCAAATTTCATCCATTTGTTTACAATTTTACATAATTAGGGTTTTAAGCTTAATCAGACTAAGGTTTAACAAGTTAATTAGCAAATTCTAATTTTCCTTATCATTCCAAGTGATATGAAACCTATACCTAATTCCTCTTGCAAAATTTGTGATTCAACTCAGTTTAATGTCCTTGAATGTATGTAGTGAAAGGCAGATCTATTTAAACTATCAATCAAATCAACCTCATTGTCAAATCCCTCTTTTTCTACATAACATTTTGGTCATCCCATGTTTTTATTAAATATTGCACCTTGCTAAGTGTTGTACATCAGATTTGCATTCATTTATTTCATTTTCATCATCATACATTTAAAAATCTTACATAAAAATTCAAAAATTCAAAAAAATAGGCATTTTTGGCTTGCATTTAGACATAATTGGCATGATTTTCCTTGCATATCATTGAAATCATTTAAATATCTGATATTTACATCATATCTGAGATAAATTACAGCAATTCATCATTTCATGATCATTTACCTTCCATTTGCATCTCTCATTTGCTAGGGTTTGGTTTGAAATTTACATTTTTCATATAACCTAGTAATTTCAAAAGATAGGGTTTGTAATTAAAATCTTATTTTGGATATTATTACTCATTTTCACACTCTTTCAAATCTGATTTTTGAATATAGTGTGGCTGCATTGTACATCTTTGCATTTACATTTGCCTTTACATTGAAAAAAGTGAAAAAATTGAGCATTTTAGGTCAATAAGCAAGGATAGTTTTTCTTCAATGTTTCTTTGCATTTGTCCTTAATATCATTAATTTCAAATCTTTCATTCATTTTCAAATATATATTAATCTATCATCTAAAAACATGGCATCATTTAATGTTTTAGATTGTGTCATGCCCATGACGAGCCCTCCTGTATGTCACCATACAAGAGGGCTAAAAAGGTGGGATTTTTTTTTTTTAAAGTTTAAATGCATAAAATTTAAGTTGCAAGGTTAAGTTTACCTATGGTTTTGGTATATGACAACACAATTCTGGCAAAGATAAGATGTTGAGTTTTCTTGTTAACAAAAGCCCTATTGATCATGAGGTAAAGTTCGAATCATAAAACATAATTTGATTGATTTCCCTAATGTTCCATTTCATTATTAACCTTGTTATATCCAAAAATAAAATGTAACTAATAATATCCCATTGTAGTCTAAATTTATCTAAATTAAATATACCATATAACCTAATCTAACAACTAATTATTTCCTCACATGAATAAAATAATGCAATTTAAAAATTACAATCCTTTCAAATTTACATAAACCCTTCTTGAAAATAATCTTTCTTTATAATCTAAAAGACTAAAGGTTTTTTTTTTCTCTAAATATAAAATAATGATATCAATAGTTACACAACTTTTAAAAAACAAACCATTTCTTTCCAAAATAATTAACACAATATACTTTTATAACTAAATTTGGCTAATATTAGTGAAACTTCCAATTTCCTTAATTCATGTAAAGAAATATAATTATACAACAAATAAGTAATTCCTTTTTTTTTTTTGAAAAAAAAAAAAAACTAAATTTTCTTTCCTTTAATTAAAATAAACTAGAATTACTTTTTTTTTTTTTTCAAATGAGAATAAATATAAAATAGTATACTTGTTTACCTTTTTAGTTTTACCATTCTTTTTTCTATGAACAAAACTCAGTTTTTTTCTTTAATTTTTACTATTTTTTACATAAGTAGAATAAAACTATTCTGTTGATTTCTATTCTAAATTTAAACAATACTTTTTTTTGTTTTGTTTTAACTTAATATTGGATCGTCAAACTTTAGCCCTCTGAGGGCTAATTCTGGACCAAGTCAAGGTCCAATGGGACTAGCTCGATGAGTCCACTACTACTTGGGAGGAGACTACTTAGATGAGGTCCTTGTACCCTCACCTCTTTGAGGGCTTCTAGGAGGAAGCCTAATACAAGAGGGGGAGGATGTGAGGCCCATCTTTTTACATTGCTTTAGACATTACTACTTAGACTATTTGATTTTTGCTAGTTGGATTTTATACTGGATTTGGTTTGGATAATTATGGGCCTTATGCTATTTTATTAGACATTATGTTTTGATGAACCTTTGGACATGATTATATTTTATGATTAATATGGTTGGACTAGATTTGAATTTAATGATTTTTCCGAAAGAGAATTAAAGTAATGGATATTTTTATGCTAGTGAATTAAATAAATAATTTTAAATTGTTAATCATGTGAATCTTTTTTTTATGAAAATTGATTATTTAAATGATGTTATAAATTATGTTTCTTCAGCTATTATTATCTTGATAAACTGATATTTGAACTTGAGTGTGTAGGTGGGTGGTCAAGATCCCTTGAGTGGATTTTGGAGACTCCATAAACCCTAGGTTAGCCCAGTTAAGCCTAGCCTAACCTGGGGAAGGGGTTAAGGCTAATTTGTGATGTAATATCATTATTGTCTTTTATTTTAATTTTTGTTGCTTGTGGTGATTTATTAATTATAAATTTTTAATTTATGTGAGCAATTTAAATTATTTCATTTATGAGAGTGTTATTTTAAATTATTTGTTGTATCTTATAATAATATTTTGTGGATAAAGTTATTTTATTTATTTTATTCACTTTTATTTAAATTAGTCTTGTGGGAAAGAAAAGGGGTCTTTTTATTTATTTATTTAATCTTATTTCAATTTATTTCCTCATGGATGAGGATAAATGTTTTAAAATTTTATTTTTGTTTCTCTTTAGAAAAGAAGAGTTCGATGGGAAGAAAAGGAAGGTTGCTTTTTTTATTTCTGCCTTCTTCTTTTTAGAAGTTTTTTAGGGAGTTATAATTATGGGAATTTGGGAGAGGGTTTTGAGATCTTGTTTTTTTCATTATTCTAATTTGTGTGTGAAGTTTTATGGATGGAGAAAATTGTGAGAAGATAGGGAATTTTGGGTTTTGAGTTGGAAGAAGTTCTGTTACTTGAAGGCCTTGGATTCACAAACAAATAGTTGGGAAATTAAATTGGTTTGAATTTTTTAGCACACCCTAACTTGGGGAGCAGAGGTAGGTAATTTCCTAAAAAAAATTACTTTTCTGTATCTGGTAAAAATCTAGTGTTTGTGAAAAATAATTTTTATGAGTGTTGAGTCTTTGTGTGTGTTGTTGTCTCTTGTTGGGATTGGGTTGTTTATGGGATCGAACCTCCATCTGGATGAGAGCCTCCCACGTGAATTGGGGTAGAGAGAGGCGTAGAGCCTCTCTTGGGGAAAGTATTTTCTGGTTTATGTATTTAGACAGAGAATTTGAAGTTATCTGTGAAAAAAAAGAAAAATATGTTTGTTGAATTGGAAGAATGGTATATGATGTTGTTATTGGATGTGAGAGTATGGATTTCTGTGAACATATGGATGTGGTGTTGTGTGGGAATTTTGTGTTTTATGGAGTAACAGAGGATGATATTTATTATGATTATGTTTTGGTTTATTTCCCCAAGAGGGATGTTATCCCCTTTCTCCCCCTTTTTGGATGTCCAAAAAGATCCTCATGTGTGAGTCAACCAAGGGATGTTATTTGTGTGATCATCTTTGATTGTAGTGTTTTGTAAGATTTGTTTGTGTGTCTCTTGGTTTATGGAGTCTCTTACTTGGGGGTGGGATATGCTGAGGCAATCCCTATGGTAGGGTGGAGAGTAGGACTTGGCCGCCTATTTTGGCCTTCTGGTTGTATGCAAGATGAATGAATGAGTCTCATAAAATTGAAGCTGGAAAAAGGCCTCCATGTATGTTAAGAAAAGCAAAATCTCTATGTGTAGCTAGTCTGGCATAAGTGCCTTGGAAAGAGATTAATGTGGGAGTTCTTATTTGTGTATCAAAAGTCTTGTATCATCGTTGTAAGGAACCAAATGGTCCCAATCCAAAAGTACTCTTTAGGTATGTCAGTATGTTCTTGATATGGCTGTTAAGAAGAGAAGATAGCTACTTGATCTTGGAAAGATTATTATGCTATTTGTACAAATCTCAATTTTTTCTTTTTACTCTTTTTAGAACCTTACTGGTATTGGAAAAATATCAGCTTTGTTATAAATGTATGCATTTGATGAAAAAGTGCATAAGATTATAAATTGTTAAAAATATGGGTATTAACATTGTTCATCAGTAGTCCTACGAATAGTATATGCGTATATATATATATATATATATATATATATATATATATATATCTACGCATATACTATTCATAGGACATGATGTTAAGATTAGAGGTGAACAGAATGTTAATATCACCGAATTTCATAAGAAATTGATCAAGTTTATGTGAAATATTATAATTTGGAAGTAGTGTTTAACACTGTAGGTTGAGCGTCATCCCCATTGGGAGGGCAGTGCTCCCTTTTAACTTCCCTTGCATATTATTGAAACTTTAAACATTTTCTATGTCTCCTGTATTTTAAATCATCCCAGTCGTAATTGAAACCTACCATATATATATATATGTATATGTATATGTGTATATATATGTGTGTGTGTGTAACGCCTTTTGTTTAATCGACTATTAAAAGACCTTAATCTCTATGAAACCTTCATCATGTTATTCGTTGTTGATTAATATACTTTGTCACTCAGTTGTCTATTTTATCATGGATGTCAAATTATACTCTCTGTCATATGTGTGTGTGTGTTCCTCACTATGCACTTGAATTCATTGTTTATATTCTTGAGCAGACTCTATCATGATTTAACTTGGTGATTTAAAAATTTATCCTTGTGCTCTCCAATTCCTATGAATGTATTTCACTATATTTTAGTCACTGTCAATTTTGTAATACAGTCATAATACAATTCAATGTAAATCCCCCTACCTTATATCGCTTGAATTGTGTTTTAACATAGACTATAATTTGTTTCTCATGAACATATCCTCTGCCGTATATTCATTATCTTTGTTAAAACATGTCTCTGAATCGAGCTGTTGCTATTACCTTCTATTCGCTGTAGTTAAGACTCCATTCAATTTGTATGTTGCTCCTTAAAATTCACACTGCTTAATATAAGTACCTCTATCAATTTATCTTTCATGGTTAACATATATTTTCCCTACACTCACACATAGTCATATACACAGAACAATTCGAAATTAAAAAAAAGAAAAACCAATAAAATATATGAATGAAATAATAGCAAGTTACTATAATAAGAGTAATTGTTTTATTGATTTGAGATTGAAAAAAATGACTATTTTTAGAGAGTATTAGTTTTCTTTCATTGCTTAAACGTGGTAAAAATCAAAGAAAGTCTCGCTTTAAATGAAAATGGAAACAACAATTATAATTGCTATCTTAAGTTAAAACAAAACAAAAGAAAGTATTGTTTAAATTTAGAATAGAAATTAACGGAATAGCTTTATTCTACTTATGTAGAAAACAGTAAAAATTAAAGAAAGAAACTTAGTTCTATTCATAGAAAAAAGAATGGTAACAATAAAAAGGAAAGCAAGTATACTATTTTATATTTATTCTCATTTGAAAAAAAAACCAATTCTAGTTTGTTTTAATTAAAGGAAAGAAAAATTAGTTTTTTTTTTTTTGCAAAACAAAAAAAAGAATTACTTATTTGTTGTATAATTATATTTGTTTACATGAATTAAGGAAATTGGAAGTTTCACTAATATTAGCCAAATTTAGTTATAAAAGTATATTGTGTTAATTATTTTGGAAAGAAATGGTTTGTGTTAAGGGAAAATTGGATCTAAATGAATAATCAATATAATAAATATCAATAATACCCAAAACTCAATGAAATAATGAACAAAAGAGATTCAATCAAACAATGAACAATATAAAAGCAAACCTCCTTTAATTTTTAGCTTCCATTGATCGCCTATCACAAATGATCTTGTCTATGAAATAAGGCCCTTAGAAGGTGCACTTCCTTGCTATGATTCCAAAATGTTCAAATGGGAACGAACAACTATGATAGTTTCGCCATGAAGATGAGCTTCACAATAATGATAACAGTGTGTAGTAACAAGTTTGATCGCAATCAATGAAGGAATTGGTGCCAAAGGTGCACTGCAATTCTTGCAGAGTAAGTTTACTTAAAAGCTTAGCTGAATGAAATAGAAGAAGAGGGTTCAATTTATAGACTTGAGAAAGAGAAGATCAATGATATAAAAAGAATGAGAAGATCAATGGTTGAGAATAGTTGAGGAACGTGCGCAAATAGGAAGAAGACAAGTGTCTTGCTCTATTTTGCATGAGAGGAATTAATAAAGTAGAAGAATGAGTTAACTGAAGAGATAAATTAATTAAAAGAATAGATCAATCAGTTAAGAGAATAGAACTAGAAGATGGAAATTGCATGAGGATGAGAAGATACTTTAGCTCAATTAAATATTTAGAATATTCAATTGCATGTGCACAAGGATTGAATTATATTTAGAGATAACTCAATTTAGAAGAATTTAAATAAATATTTGATTTATTTAAATTTAGAGAAGATATTATTGGAAGAAACAATTAAATAATTGGTATTATTTAATTTAGAAGATAAGAAAGTAAATTAAATGAATAAATTTATCTAATTGTTGTGCATGATTTGGAAGAATAAATAAAATATTTGATTATATTTTATTTTTAGAGATTGAGAGGATTTAAATAAATTTGATTGATTTATTTAAATTTGGAAGAATGATTTGATTTAATTAAATAATTAAGAATTATTTAATTGTTTCGAAGAATTTCAATTAAATAAAAGATTTATTTAATTTTGTCTTTAGAAGAGGTAATTAAATATTTCGATATTTAATTAATTTAGAAGAATGTGAATCGAATAAATAAATTTGTTTATTTATTTATTGATAGAAGAATTAGAAGGGAATAAATATTAAGAATATTTATTTAGACAAAGTCATGTCATTTTTAGGCATATACATTTTGCCCCTCTTTGATACAATGCAGTTTACGGCGTTGCTTCAAAGAAATTGATTGTTGAATAATGATACATGCCCCAGTTTACCCCTGGTACAGGTTATGACGATAGGATGCCCCCTCGAGAAATTGGATGGGAAGAAGGAAGAAGGCATGAGACGGACAATCTCATGAAGATGAAGGCAAAACTTGGTTAGGTTTGAAGAAAATAGGACGCATTTCTAAGAAACATGAAGAAATCAGGAAGAAAACATGTGCGGGAAGTAGTCATTGTCACCACATAGCCAGTTTAGGGTTTGCATGCAATATATAGGAGTTGGGTCCACAAGACAATTCATTTGTACACTTGGCCTTGTTTGATTTTCTTTTGAGAGCTTAGGAGAGCATATAGCATAGAGCAGTCAGCACGAGGATGGATATTCCATGTGAGGAGCATCACTTCAAGTGAGTCTGATGATTTGACTGGCTAGCAAAGGTAGGACCCCCGATATGTATCTCAAAAAATTTCCCCTAGAGTCAATTTTTAGTGCAATAAATGTTAGGAGAAATTATGCTTAGATAAATGCACCAGATTGTAGTTTGGCGCATATGACATGCAAAACTATGCATCTGTCAAACTTTGGCGCATTTAGGATATAGAACAGTGCATACACTAAAGCTGCCCATGCATGAGTCAAGATGACGCATGCATAATTCTGCGGCGCATCTACAGTATGGGACGGTGCATGCAACTGGGTGGTGCATTTACCATATGGGACAGCACATGCATCAGAAGTGGCGCATTTGATAAGAAATGGTGCATGTACCTTCTATTATGGTGCATATGATATACATAGTTATTTTACTTAATAGAATTGACTCAATTGGCATCTTGTTTGATGCATCAATCGATAAGCTATCTCCGAGATTGCAGGATTCTAGTCAAGAGATGTAGTGTGCTGTTTTGATCATTTTGATATGTTAAGTTAGTTGATATGTTTCTATAGATATGTTGAGCATGATACTTGCAGCTTTGAGGTTGATGCCTTGCTTTGCGTGCTTGCAGGAGGACATACAAGATACATTGATGTCGAGGGAGCAGTTCCCCATGCTAATGTTGTAGCGACATATGTTGACCGAGATGGACCAAGAGGTGCTTGGTGCAATGGGATTGGACTATGTATGCTTTATGCTTGAGGTTCGAGTGAACCACGGCTTACTGACTGTAGCAGTAGAGAGGTTCCATAGTGAGGACGAGACCTTCCACTTCCCAACTGGCGAGATGATGGTTACTTTGGAGGATGTATATAGGATACTCCACTTGCCTATTCAGGGAGTGCTCGTGGAGTATGATCCATAGTGGGATGCAGGACTTGCAGAGTGCAGGTGAGTATTTGATGACCCTAAGCTAGTAGGACAGGTCATCTCTTGGTAGGACATTCACGACTACTATGACTATTTCCCTGGGATAGTTATAGGACTGATCGGAGGCATTGTATGCCTCGATAGGAGATCACATGGGTTCCCGATTGGATGGGGACGGATCATAGAGCGGATGGTCACAGAGGGCACCCATTATGCTTGGGGTGTCTGCATTTTGGCACACCTATACCATGACATGCATCAGGTGGTATACCACAAGGGTGTGCATTTATTAGCAGGTGTGTCATTATTGCAGTTTTGACTATGGGAGCACATAGCGATCACTAGACTAATTTGTGTTTTTCATAAATAGAGAAGAGAGCTGTATAGCTATGGCTATGCAGGAGTGATTTCCCAGCATAGGCTGGGGAAGCTCAAGTATTGGAGGTATGCATTGGATGGAGTAGATATGGTCATCTGGCGACCATATCGAGACTGTGAGTCATGGGAGGACAACGCAGACAAGCTACCATACTGCTATCAGACTCGGTGGCTGATAGGCCAGTCGCGGTTCATTTTGGAGAGGTAGATTGTCAGCTGGGTTTGGAGACAGTTTGGGAGGACACAGGGCATACCACAAGGGTAGGCTCTGTTTATATAGATGCATGCGGAGAGATTCAAATGGGGCCCAGTGGCATCCTATGAGGAGGTAGTGGCAGAGTTTTGGCAGACTCCTTATGTTGCGTGGGATATGAGGAGAGAGATTGCAGATGCTAGGATGACTTAGGACTTTGAGGAGTAGTTCGCTGAGCACCCATTTCTGAGGTACTCTAGGCCTGGGGAGCTAGTTCCTATGTTTTTAATTTTTTTTCGATTGACACTATGTGATGATTGCAAAAAATGTATATGGATGACTTAATGCACTTATTATGTATGCAACTTATTTAATCATGTAAATGACTATCTCATGTGATATGATATGCAACCTGTATGCTATGTTTTTGTGATGTCCAAATTTACTCTATCGACACAGAGATGACATAATGATAGGTAGAAGATTGATTGAAAGAATGACTCGATAGAAAGGCTCACAAGATTTAATTTGTATTGATACTTTGCATTGTTTGGATCTTTTATTGCATGGGATATGGATGTATGGATGTATGATGGATGTTTTGCTTTTGACATCTTGATGATGCAAGTATTTTGAAGTGCTTACTTCATCATTGCATGATTTTTTTGGTACTTTTTCTGAATGTTGTAAGTTAATACAAGCATCTAGGTATAATTGAATCAAGATGACCTGAGTATCGCTTACATGGATTTTAATTTAGCAAGTTAATACAAGCATCTAGGTACAATTGAATCGAGATGACCTGAGTATTTCTTGCGTATCAACATACAAGGATTGCCCCCTTTCATGTTAGACCTTTGATGTCCTCGATGATCTTTTGCCGATCATGTCTTTAGATAATACGTCACATTACCAAAGGGTAAGTGCAAGAAGATGGGGGGCCAAAAAGTGGCCAAAATAATTTCAAAAAAATTTAAGTCATAATGCGAGCGCATTATAACACACTCGCGTTATGGTTTGGTAATGACAAGCCTCAGACTCGTCATTACCGAGCCATAACGTGAGCGTGTTATAACACGCTCACGTTATGACCAAGTATAAATGAAAAAAAAAGCAAGTGAATTTCATTTCACTCTCATTTTCTCCTCTGCCCGCGGCTTCCAAACCCTCAAAAATGCACTCGCATTCTGCAAAATGCCAATCCACAAAAAAATCTTATCAATTCATCACCAAAATGCTGCCACGAGGTCGACACGCCAAAGGGGTGAGTTATCTTTGTTTTTTTGTTTGAATTTCTTTCTAAATAGGTAGGTTTTTGTTGATTTTTTATGTATATTTCGTTAATTGTCAGGAAATGTTAATGCACCTCCTCCTCCTCCTCCTCAAAATCCATAAAATCTTGAGGAGGAAATACCTGCAGAACAACAACCTCCTCCATTCATTCCTCGACATGCCCCTGGAACACAAGATAATATAATGGGGCAAATTGAAAACAACAAAAAATAAATTGAAGATATAATTGCAAGGTTGAAAGATCCTTCCACTTCAACCTTGCATAGGTCCACGCTTGCCGAATCTCTTGAGTCTACGTTATCAAATGTAAATTCAATTAGCAAGCAAATAACTAGTTGGACCAATAAAAAGAGAGAGTTTAGAGATTACTGTGCAGATAAATTGTCATACCAAGATGTAAAAAAATTACAAATTACAAAATTAGACTTGTGTTCAATTTTCATAAACCCACAAACAAATCCACCTCCACCCATTACATGCAAGAGGTTCCCTATCCATTGGTGCAACAACCAAGTGATAAGGGACAATTTTGGGCAGAGGTGGTGGATGGTTTTTGACCATCCTCCATGTAATAATAATGACGTCCTGCAATACTTTTTGAGGAAACTCTACTGCGAGTTTGTCCTCAATAAAGTGCCAAACTATTTTGATATACGGGACTTCCAGGGTAGAGGTGGGGGCTCAACACAGGATAAACCAGGGGCACGTCTTGACCCACAGCGGGTAGTGAGACGAGTAATCAGTAGACCAGCCCACGAGCATGTTTCTATCCCTTCCATTGTGAAGGAGAGTGTTGAGGTCGATACACTGAGGTCTATTAGTGCCTTGACCCAGAGCATCATAGAGCATGTCGATCCTGCAACACAGAGTGGGTTGGGAGATAGTGTGAAGAGTAGGGTCCCACCGCATACTTGCCAGGCTTGCGGGTCAGCCTGTGGTTATGACCCCATGGACAGTCAGGACACAGGTGCACAGGCTACATCTGCAGCTGAGCAGATGGTGATGACAGATACCCTCCTGAGTGAGACTTTCGGCCTTGATACTCAGGTAAATATTAGCAAGTTTATTGAATTTAATTTATTAAATTTCATTTTTGAAATACAAGATTAACTAATTTAAATTGATGATTTTAATGAAATTTCAAGGTCATAGCATCGATGCAGTTTTTAGTGGTTCTCCAGCTACATTTTTCACTAGATCATCTACTGTTGAGGTATGTAACTAGTAAACAATTATAAATATTACATGTGAATAGCATCATTATATGAATGGTATTCTAATTTTTGATTTTGGATGTTGAATAGGTTAATACTGTAGATTTCATGGCAACACCTGCCAGCGGTGGTGGACTTCAAAGCTTTACGGAGGTAATAAAATAAATAGTTTAATGAATGAATTGTAGTTACTAAATTTTTGTATGTGATTTGTGTGTTTTATTGTGTGTACTTCCATGTTTAGATGAACGTGTGTGTATGTTAGGAGCCATGATTTGCATCACTATTATAGTTTTCATAATTGAATAATGTTGTTTTATTTCCAGATGATGCAGGTTGCGGAGACACCTCCCTATGTTCATAGGGCAATGGAGTAGGGTGTGGCCTCTGCGATTCATAGCTCCATGGCATTGACAAGCGTATGGGGTAGATTAGTAAATTTTAATTTACATTCATTGTTATAGTTGTCTATTTTTAAAAAATCAAAAGATTGTTGATTTGAAGTTTAATTTCTATCTGGATGGTTTCTATAGGACATGACATCACCAAGGCCTATTCCTGCTACTGAGGCAAGGGAGGAGATAGATTATATGTTAGCAGTAAGTGATTATTTTGTTAAATGTTTCATTTTTTTATAACATGTAATTTCTATATATTAATGTCTTTACTTTTTTTTGTAATAGGTAAAGGTGCAGGAAGAACTAAATAGGAGGAGTAGCCCTCGGGCTCGTAGTAGACCACCCACATGCATGTCTCCATCCCCTAGAAGATCAAAGGCTGCTCGTGATTTATTCTCTTCACCAGCCAGAGGGGAATGACTTTTTATTGTGTTCCTTTGTTGTATGCCTATATGGCATTTGTGGACATATATTTTGTATTGTACATAGTTGACATTGTATGCCTATATGGCATTCTTGTAATCCTATATGGCTATTTTGTATATATGTTATACTTATATCAACAGATATTGATGTATGCCTATATGGATATTTGGTTAATACAAATCTTTTTTATCGATGGCGTCCTTACTTGCATTATAAATCCACTTTTGAATGGATATTTGTAGATAGCTACTTCAAATATTTAAAGTCTGATTGTATTACATAGGATGTTTGCATTTTCTTTGATAGGCTTGATAGGCCATGGATTACATGATGGTGTTTGATGGAAAAGTATGGTACTAGAAGACTCTAGTTCATTCTTAATAGGCTTGTGATTGATAATATCTTTGCATGATTGCACTTGATCTTGGATCATGGGCATGTTGTTAGGATTTTGATTGTATTGTGATGTTTGATGGATAGGCATGGTGTAAGATACCCAGCTAGTTCTACGAAATTTTTCCTCACTTAAACAATTTTACTTGCTATCAATTCATCAACTACTTCAACAACACAAAGATATACATCAAAGATAACTACTTGAATGAATCAACCTTAGAGTTGGGTACTTGTCTAGTTATTTGACTCAATCAACTTGCAATGTCTTATTACATGGATAATGCTTTCAATAGCATGAAGTTACAACTTATTCAATGGAGATACAAAAGAAAGGCCTTGAAGCCTTAATGTTTACAATGGTGTCTACACTTGATCAACTCAATCAAACTCAATGATGTCAACTGAATGTCAACACCTCACAATATCACAAGGGAGCATCACCTTGCTTGTTGCATGGATGAACATCATAGTTGCAAGACTCTTAGGGTTAGGCACCAACTGAAGGTAGTAGAGACCAGACTAGGCACCATCCTAAGCTGGGTGCTTCCTTGAGGTGGTAGAGACATGGATGAACGTCTGGTGGGGTTTGATGACTCTATATTGACACTCAAATTCACTTAGGCGCAATATTAGTGTTCTTCTAACTAGGTGCCAGATAGGAGGATTCTCAGGGGTTTTGGTGCCTAGGTTACAACTTGTCAATTTCTCAAAGAATGTTTGAAACACTTGACTTCCAAGGATTATCATCTTGCCCTCTGATGGAGTGCTTGTTCCAAAATTGGTCTTGGGGACTTGGATCTCTCTTAGGCACATGTTTGGAGTAATGTCAACTGGTATCAGCGCCTATTATCTCAATTTACACTTGACATCAAACTTTTGAAGCTCTTTTACCCTAGCGCCTTTATCTTCTATCAAGCACCTAACATTCTGGAGGTGAATTCCATCTTAATCGAAGTCTTCAAGGTACTTCCAAGTTTAGGTGCCAAAATAGGGTTATGGAGGAGCAGAACCACCCCTTAGGAGGATGACTGAACCCTAGGTGCCAATTGAGGTTGCAAGAGCATAGGTATTCACCAAGTAGAGTTTGATGCTCAAAACATTAACATTATTCAGTGAAATCCTTTTTTGACTCTAGGTGCCATTTGGAGGCTAGAAAGAGGGAAGTTGACACCAACTGCATTAGGTGCATTTCTGAGGTGATGGAGACCAATAAGTGTGCCTTGTCCTTTGGCTCTATTCCTTGTTAACTTTACAACTTAGATTATCTGAACAACACTGAGAATGCTTCCCTTCTTCCTGATACAAGTTGAAAGATCCACTGGGCACCATTTCAGGTGTCTGGAGAGATCATCAACCAAGGGCGCTAATAGAGCCTTTGGCAAATGGAAAGAGTGCCTTACTTAGATTTGATTTTTGGATGCCAAAATTGAGGAATTTTGTGCCTTGGCTAGGAGTTTCTCATTTCAATCTTGATTATTCATCTAAGTGACTTTCCTTAGCTCCCAAGCCTTCAATCTATCCATTACCCCCTGCTAGGTGCTCAAAATAGAGTGTTAACGCCTTATGAAGGTTAGGGACATTCTGAGGGTGGGGTAGGCAAGTGAGGGTGCCAGACCAGGCCTTGAGACTTCTCTCCTCATCAAAGGCTTTCAATCCTAGGTGCCAGATCCAAGGAGTTCCAACCAACACATGCGCCTAGTGCTGTGAGTTCACCCAAAGGACATCTTTAACTTGAAAACTTTCAATCTTCATCCATCTATGCTAGGCGCTCAATTGGAGGATCCCTAGAAACATGTATAGGCACCTTGAGGTTCTTAGGTACTTAATTTGGATGATCCTTGTGCTAGGTGCTTAGTAAGGAAAACTGGAGTGAAATGGGTGCCTAGGCTCCCAAGCTTCCATACTTAGTCAAATTTTAGGGTTCTGACCTTGTTCTTGCAAAACAAACAGATAGAGTTAGTCCAAAACCAATTCATTCCCTCATCATTTGGAATTAGCCTCTGGGAATGAGGAATAGGCTAATCCATTATACACTTGATGATCAAGCCGGGAACGGGGACATGACACATGGTACTAGGCTAATCATTTTGGGTTTTGCATGAGCCTCGGACAAGGTAATAGGCATAGGGTTTTTATCTTGCATAATAATTTTTTCAAACCAAGGGTCCATGATGGAAATGATTAAGGATGATAGAATGTTTGGATTTTGGACTTTGAGATGTTTATTGTTGTAAATGTTTATTGTTTGGACTCAAATTTTGTTAAATGGTTGTTTGAAAGAGGACACATCAAACACAACAATAAGATTGGTTTAAGTATGGATGTAAATGATGTTTACTAGTTTACTAATGTGATGATGTTTACTAATGTGATGATGATTACTAATGTGATGATGATTTTGCATGTTTTCAATGGTTGGGATCTACAAGTTATGCATTTTTTCGGGATGCACACCTCATTGATTGTAGTGGGATGACTTGAATGCATATTGCCTATATCCACGGGATGACTTTGTTATTTTTCCTTGTCTATGCTCATTTGCGCATTGGTATGTTGCATTGGGATGAGAGGGTGGATGTTGCTTTGATAGTGATGTGTTTTCGTCACCTAGTGATGGATGATCTTATATAGTGGTTGGGTGTAATGGTTATCTTCATGTGGTTGTAGATGTTGATCCTTGGTTTAGAGGTGTTTGGTAGTGTGTCTTGGTGGACTCTTGATTCTAGATTAGAGTATTAGCATGATACAAGTTCTCTTGAGACTAGGATGTCTGTATTGGTGCATGTGATCTTCTAGGAGGAGATGTTAGATCATGATGTCATGTTTGGATACCTAATTTTGTAGTTGGAGTTTTGACAGTGGTCTTGTTGGTTCTCTTGGTATTGAGTACATTGGTCATGTGCTTGGGACCTTCATGATAATGTGGTGTTGCATTTGGAGCTTAACATGGATTGATTGGTTGTAGGTTCTCATACATACTTCGAGACTTGGGTGAGGCTAGAGTTCTCTTGGGATTAGAGACGCTTGTTGAGATGGTTACCCTTTAGAGGTTTTAGCAGGAAGACCAAGGAGACTTTCACTTGGATATGGGCGTGAGTTAATTATGGACCTAGAGAAGATTCTTATTGGTTCTAAAGGGTTCATTTGAGGGGTGTCTCTAAACATACTTTTTCTTAGGCACTAAACTAGAGCTGTCTAGATGCACAAGTGCGCCTCCCTCAATGAAGTTCCTTTTGTTAACTTAGTTCATCCTAGTGACTCAAGGGGTTGTTATATTCTTTAGGCGCAATCTTTCATAGACTAAAACATTCACTCCATGTTAAGGCGCTCAAAGGAGGCTCTGGAGATGGAAAATGGTGCCTTAACTCACTTATGTAAATTTTGGACTTTTAGGCAATTGCAAGATGTCTTGGAGCGCTCAATTCTTCAAGGCGCCCATTTTATTCACCACTTGTAGCATCACTTGTTCAAGGCACATGTGTGATTTGGTCAAAAACAGGCACCTAGAGTGAATAGGCTTTCATCCTGACTTAATACACTGCCTCCTTCTAACGATTTTTGGGGCAGCAGAAAACCTTTCACCATGGGCAAATGCTTCAGAGCTATAAAAAATTGAGAGAGGTTATTGTAGAGGCACTCTACGTGATCACATTGCCTTAGATGAAATGTTTCTAAGTGATACAGTTTTCAAGTAGCATCTCATCAAAGATTGCTACCTTTTTGCACTTTGAACTCTTCAGGGATATCATCGGTACAATGTAGCTCCGACTGTTTCGACATGTTTGGGTGAAAAATAGGACCATGCCTAGCGTAAATGTACCCATTCAGATGCGTTGGAATAGTCAGTTTGGTTGCATCAGAAGCAGGATGAAAGTTACACCCCTTTGCAACTTTACATTGCCTCCTTCTTACGATTTTTAGGGCAGCAGAATACCTTTCACCACTGTCAAATGCCTCAGAGCTATAAAAAATTAAGAGGTTATTGTAGAGGCACTCTACATGATCACGTTGCCTCAGACAAAATGTTTCTAAGTGACACAATTTTTGAGTAACATCTCGTCAAAGATTGCTACCTTTTTACACTTTGGACTCTTCAGGGATATCATCGGTACAATGTAGCTTTGACTGTTTCGACATGTTTGGGTAAAAAAAGGACCATGCCTAGCGTAAATGTACCCATTTAGATGCATTGGAATAGTCAATTTAGTTGCATCAGGAGCAGGATGAAAGTTACACCCCTTCACAACTTTACACTACCTCCTTCTGACGATTTTTGGGGCAGCAGAAAACCTTTCACCACGGGCAAATGCCTCAGAGCTATAAAAAATTGAGAGAGGTTATTGTAGAGGCACTCTACATGATTGTGTTGCCTCAGATAGAATGTTTCTAAGTGACACAGTTTTCAAGTAACATCTCATCAAAGATTGCTACCTTTTTGCACTTTAGACTCTTCAGGGATATCATTGGTACAATGTAGCTCCGACTGTTTCGACATGTTTGGGTGAAAAATAGGACCATGCCTAGTGTAAATGTACCCATTCAGATGTGTTGGAATAGTTAGTTTGGTCGCATCAAGAGCATGACGAAAGTTACACCCCTTTGCAACTTTACACTACCTCCTTCTGATGATTTTTGGGGCAACAAAAAACCTTTCACCACGGGCAAATACCTCAGAGCTATAAAAAAATGAGAGAGGTTATTGTAGAGGCACTCTATGTGATCAAGTTTCCTTAGACAGAATGTTTCTAAGTGACATGGTTTTCGAGTAACATCTCATCAAAGATTGCTACCTTTTTGTACTTTGGACTCTTCAGGGATATCGTTAGTACAATGTAGCTCCGACTGTTTTGACATGTTTGGGTGAAAAATAGGACCATGCCTAGCGTAAATGTACCCATTCAGACGCATTGGAATAGTTAGTTTGGTCACATCAAGAGTAGGACAAAAGTTACACCCCTTTACAACTTTACACTGCCTCCTTCTGAAGATTTTTGGGGCCAGAAAAAAAACTTTCACTACGGGCAAATACCTCAGAGCTATAAAAAACTGAGAGAGGTTATTGTAGAGGCACTCTACATGATCGCATTGCCTTAGACAGAATGTTTCTAAGTGATACAGTTTTCAAATAACATCTCATCAAAGATTGCTACCTTTTTGCACTTTGGACTCTTCAGGGATATTGTCAGTACAATGTAGCTCTGACTATTTCGACATGTTTGGGTGAAAAATAGGACCATGCCTAGCGTAAATGTACCCATTTGGATGCGTTGGAATAGTCAGTTTGGTCGCATCAGGAGCAGGATGAAAGTTACACCCCTTTGCAACTTTACACTACCTCCTTCTGACGATTTTTGGGGCAGCAGAAAACCTTTCACCATTGGCAAATGCCTCAGAGCTATAAAAAACTGAGAGAGGTTATTGTAGAAGCACTCTACGTGATAGCGTTGCCTCATACGGAATGTTTCTAAGTGACACATTTTTTGAGTAACATCTTGTCAAAGATTGCAGCCTTTTTGCACTTTGGACTCTTCAGGGATATCGTGGGTATAATGTAGTTCGGACCGTTTCGACATGTTTGGGTGAAAAACAAGACCATGCCTAGTGTAAATGTACCCATTTGGATGCGTTGGAATAGTCAGTTTGGTCGCATCAGGAGTAGGACAAAAGTTACACCCCTTTGCAACTTTACATTGCCTCCTTCTAACGATTTTTGGGGCAGTAGAAAACCTTTCACCACTGGCAAATACCTCAGAGATATAAAAAACCGAGAGAGGTTATTGTAGAAGCACTTTACATGATCATGTTTCCTTAGAAGGAATGTTTCTAAGTGACACGGTTTTCAAGTAACATCTTGTCAAATATTGCTACCTTTTTGCACTTTGGACTCTTCAGGGATATCGTTGGTACAATGTAGCTCAGACTGTTTCAACATGTTTGGATGAAAAATAGGACCATGCCTAGAGTAAATGTACCCATCTGGACGCGTTGGAATAGTTAGTTTGGTCACATCACGAGCAGGACACCAAAAATACAAAAGTTGCTTTGTGCAACTTGACAACATTGACACTTTTTTGCAACATGACTCAAAGACTCAAACTGACCCCAAATGACTCAAAGTGACTTAAAATCACCTTGATTTGGTGCCTAATGTACATTATAGAGGTCAAGGCACTCCTTATCATTCAAACATCTTAGATGAGCGCATAGGAAAGGAAAAAGCTCTAAGTTTCATCATCATGAGCGCCTAATATTAAGAGACTTTAATGGCTCAAACCTTAGCATGGAGTCCTAAGGCACATTTCATGTCTCCTTTCATCCAATTTGGCGCTCTAATGTAGATTTTTCAACTTGATTTGGTGCCCTATATGTGAAGGAAGATCTAAAGGCATGAAAGTGGATGTCATATTGCAAGAGTTTGGATCATCAAAATTGAAAGAAATAAGTCTATTAAGCTTGGGTACCCTTGGTCTTCTTTTCATTCATTATGAGCGCCTTAGGAGAATGGTATATAGGTCATCATCATGATTGGGTGCCCTGGATCCAGAGTGTTGGAGAGATCATCAAATGGTGTCTAGTAGGGTGAGTTATGAGTTTGGTCACATCAGGAGCAGGACACCAAAAATGCATAACATGATGATGTAAAAATGTGTACATATGTGTAAAAATGCAGGAGGAAATAAAAAAAAGACAAACCTTACAAATTAATGTGCATACTTACAACTCAATGTAACATAACTTTACAAAATCAATGTGAATACTTACAAATTAATCTAATGAACCATCCGGGTCTGCTCTACTCTTTATTGTGTCAAGTATTGCTTCATGGTCAGACTCACGCACCTTCCACAATATTTTGTTCAAAGGTCTACCCCGATACTTTATCAAATGAACATTGGATGCCACGACAAGGTCCGAGTAATGAAGAATCTTCCGATGCATGTCAAAGTCCTGAAATAGCCAAATATTAACACTCTTATGTGGGTACCTTCTAAGCCATGTTCCAATAATAACCACTGATCCTGTAGGGTATTCGATGTTTTCTCCATCTGTAACAGGGGCCTCCAATTTCTTTTTGGCCTCAACACAATGACATAAGTAATAATCCGTTCCCTCTTCATTATCTTCATCTGCAATAACTGCATATACGTGCTCTACATTGATATGTGTAGCAAATTAGATGAAATTAGTCAACATTACAAAAACACTACAAAGTAAGATGACATTACCTGGTTGAACTAGATGAAATTAGATGCATATACGTGCCCTATATTACCTAGTTGAACTAAATCTGATATGTGGTCAAAGTCAACTGACAATTCCATCTGTGTTAGTTCCAGTGCCGTCAGGGGTCGATATGTGTCAAGTGGGATAGGATAACTTAACTGCCATTCGTCAACCCACTCCTTTGACTCACACTCATCCCATACTTGAATTGTACAGGAAGAATAAAAGCATGACATCTTTCGTGTATGGATACTCCATGAACCTGCAATTGAGCTTCTGAAAGAGTGCATCTCATTTGATCCTGTCAGTGTACAACAATCCTCATATGGTGCAATGTTAGTATCATCTATCAACCAAAAAAATCTACAAACTAAAGACTTACCTTCATTACCTAGACCCATGGAAGCATTACACCACTCGACAATCGATTTTGCATTTGTCAACTTTGCATTGTCTTTATACTTTAACTCTTCTCGTGCTATGGCTCTTTTGATACATGCTCCTGCACCATCATGCTCCCCCTTTCCATGCCTAGCCTCACAAAAGTTTCACATATGTTGAATACCTATAAAATTATGCCTCCTACTTAGCCAATAGAAATTCTACGAGTTCTTGAACTGTGACACACAATTATCCGACCATATGATATGTTGACTGAATGATATGCCCCTTCTAGCCAAATCATTGTAGAACACCTGAAAGCAACCTTGCATAAACTCCGTAGAATGCGTGCGATCATCACTAATATAGAAATTATACTCCCTTATGATCTTTCTATCATCCTCTGTACTATCATTCGCATGAATGAATGTGATGTGCACAAATATAGAAACCTATGTGGAGTTGTAATATTGTGATTGCACCTCACGCTGTGGCTATAGACTATAGTTTTCTGCAAAGTTGACGACTTAAACAATGCTACCAACCAGAAATGTGTCCTTGCATAACTTGAATTGCAAGTCCAACCATCGAGCTCTATGGGCATGTCTTGCATACTCATACACTATGCTATCACAAAATATAGGCATAAACTGATACACTGGAATCTTTTCAATAACTAATTCACACCTCTTTGCTTCTTTACCATCTTTTGTATTGTATGCCGCTATTTTATACTTGCCAAACTCTACTAGTTAATTTCCAACTGCGTGTGTTATTTCTATATGTTCACATATTGGCAAATGTTGCAAGCCACCGCAACGATGACATGTGCCATCCAAGCATAATTTCTTGTAGAATATTTGACCTTCCTCTCTTTCACATAAAATTCTTGACATGAAGTCTCTTGAAGATGTTGGTGGGGCACATATGGCACAACCCTTCAAATCATTGTTAGTATGCATATCTAAACATATAGACCTATAAGCATCAAAATGGTTAGAAAATTCAATATGTAATCTACAACAACAAGTAGTGCATGTGTGATTTATCTTAACATAGAAAGGTTTTAGCATTTTAAAATATCTTTGACAAATTTTAATTTGAGGATACTTCTCTAGAAATTTACCATAAAACTGTGTTTGAGTCTCATCCAAAAAATGCTTTGGATGTGGCTCGCAGTTCTGACTATCGATTCTCCTTCTTACCACATCCCTTTGATTCGGAGATACACTTGTGTAATTCTTACAAAAGTCTTCAATTAGTGATCTCAATGCTTCAACAATTGGTTTATCTTTTCGTGGTAGTCTCCCCAAGAACACCCATAATTCATTGGCGTTAGTGTCAATTCTTTGGCGTCTTCCAACGGCTCTTGATAAAGTTTTCCTATTAATTCTCAATTCTTGACTTGTCTTTCTAATGAGACAAGCTTTCCTCGTTTGACTACTTACTATAGTCGATGTAATCACACGCTGTGTTGCATTACTATCTTTTTTGCATGAGGTGTTACCCACACTCTCATATGCACTCATTAGATTCTTGACAATAGATTTTTCACTTGAAACCTCTGATGTTCTCAACCCAAGAATCTTCATGATAGATCTATACTTTATACTTCGCATCATTTCAACGAATAGTTGACATCTTGCAGTCTCATATAACTTTTCAAAGAACAATCTCCAAATCTTATTAGCATATCTTTTACAAGTGCATTTTGGAATCTTACCTTCCATTGGCTGCAAAATATTCTCATCAATATCAATCAAATACTTTGGCTTTCTATGCAAATTCTAGGTGGTGTCAAGTTAGGTAAATTTATTTCAACATTAGGAATTTCATCAATATTTAAATGAGATGGGTTAGATGGCATACCTTCAATCGAAGATGGAATAGATGACATACCTTGAGGTTGAGGTGGGAACAATGGCATACCTCCTTCATCACATGTGAGTGATGATGTACTCTCAACTTGAGATGTGGTAGATGGTGTCCCTACATGTTGACTTGCGGTAAAGGACGTGTCTCCAACTATGGTATTCAAATCTCTTGTACCACGAAGTTTTTGCATTCGTTCTCTTTGTGCCGCCAATACCATATCTCCTTGTGATGGTTGTGGTTCCTCTTCAATTGGTATGTCTTCATTTATCGTGTCCAATTTCCTCTTCTCACGAAGTTCCCTCATAGCCATTGCTTTCTTTGCATTCTTAGCTTCTATCTCTTCCTGTGTTGGTTTAATTCTTGATCGTTTCCTCGGCATGATAGAGAATTTGTCTGTAGCATGATAAAGAGACCAATATTAGTTCCTAAGAAATGAATACATGATAATAGTGGGATTGTATTTTTTTTTTATGTTGTAAGGATTTATTCTTGTATAGTTTGACATCATGGTATGAACTAAGGTTTGTTTATTACATATAATTATTAAAGAGCCCAAGTGTAGAAAATATACATGGCATCATGTGAGATTGTAGGTTGCTTTCTTGATTGGGAATGTGTCTATTTTAAACATGTATGAAAAAGCATGATAAAGTAATTCAATCCGAAATAAGGAAAATGTAAAGAACATGCATGCAAAGACTTGACATACCTAAAAAATGAAGATTTGAATGGAGAGAGTACCCAATTATGTAGTGTTTTTATCTTCTTGCATCAAACTCCTCAACAATTTGAGTTTTTCACCACTTGCTTCCTTTTCAATGTTAAATTCCTAAAATTGAATCACAATTAACATTGCAACACTACAAAAATTGAAACTTGAATAGATATATATATCAAACTTGGTGTGAAAACTATGTTATTTCCTCCTTCTCAAGTTGGCAAAGTAGAAAAGGTGGTGGAAAGATCATGCAAAGGTGGTACAATGTGTCAAATGTGCATGTGAACTTCCCAATAGCATGAAAGCACTTCTTTTTTGTCAGAGCACGTGCAAAATCAGTAAGAAAACAAAGCATGTGGGCCTAGATGACGAGGGTAACCACTTTTTTACCATTTCAATAGAAATATGCTCATGCTATAATGTGCTCGCATTTTGTCCTGCTATAGATTCATCACATCCTTTGCATTGATCACATCTTTTTCCTACAAGGGCTTGCCAAATGCTCCGCCATATGATAGGCATAACAATGAAGGGGCAAGCCCTCATAATCAAGTTCGTGATAGAAAATGCCCTCAACCCTCAACATCAAACCCTAATCCCTAAACCCTCAACTCTAATCCCTCGACCCTCAACCCTCAATGTCAAATGCTAATCCCTCAACCCTCAACCCTATCCCTAAACCCTCAACCTCAACGTCAAATCCTAATCCCTCAACCCTCAACCCTATCCCTAAACCCTCAACATCAAATCCTAATCCCTCAACCCTAATCCATCATCCCTCAACTCTAATCCCTCATCCCTAAACCCTAAATGCTATCCCTAATCCTACACCCTCAATAGACTCGATACTATACCTTAAACTCTAATCCCTTATCCCTAAACCCTCCAACCCTATCCCTAATCCTTACAACCCTCAACCCTAATCCCTCAACCCTTAACTCTGATCCATCAACCCTCAACACTATACCTTAAACCCTAATCCCTTCAACCTCAACCCTATCCCTAAACCCTTGACCCTCGAACCTCAACCCTCAACCCTCGATGTCAAACCCTAATCCCTCAACCCTTAACTCTGATCCCTCATCTCTCAACCCTAACCCTAAACCCTCAACCCTCAACATCAAATCCTAATCCCTCAACCCTTCACTCTAATCCTTCAACCCTAAACCATATCCCTAAACCCTCAACACTATACCTTAAACCCTAATCCCTCAGCCCTCAACCCTAAACCTTATCCCTAAACCCTAATCCCTTAACCCTCAACCCTAATCCATCATCCCTCAACTCTAATCCCTCATCCCTAAACCCTAAATGCTATCCCTATTCCTACACCCTCAACAGAATCGATACTATACCTTAAACCCTAATCCCTTATCCCTAAACCCTCCAACCCTATCCCTAATCCCTAAATGCTATCCCTAATCCTACACCCTCAACAGACTCGATAATATACCTTAAACCCTAATCCCTATCCCTCAACCCTTAACCCTTAAAACTTAAACCCTATCCCTACACCCTCAACACTTGACACTATATCTTAAGCCTTAAACCCTCATCCCTAAAGCCTCAACCCTCAATCCTTAAACCTTCAACCCTAAACCCTATCCCTAATCCCTCTACCCTCGACACTCTAACCCTAACCTTAACATTAAATGCTAATCCGTCAACCCTAAACCCTAATCCTAAACCCTAAACCCTCAACCCTCAACACTATACCTTAAACCCTAATTCCTCAACCCTCAACCCTAAACCTTATCCCTAAACCCTAATCCCTCAACCCTCAACCCTAATCCATCATCCCTCAACTATAATCCCTCATCCCTAAACCCTAAATGCTATTCCTATTCCTAAACCCTCAACAGACTCGATACTATACCTTAAACCCTAATCCCTTATCCCTAAACCCTCCAACCCTATCCCTAATCCTTACACCCTCCACACTCTACTTTAACCCGAATCCCTCAACCCTAAACCCTATCCCTAAACCCTTGACCCTTGAACCTCAACCCTCAATGTCAAACCCTAATCGCTCAACCCTTAACTTTGATCCCTTGACCCTCAACCCTATCCCTAAACCCTAAACCCTCAACCGTAATCTGTCATCCCTCATCCCTAAACCTTAAATGCTATCCCTATTCCTAGACCCTCAACGGGCTCGATACTATACCTTAAACGCTAATCCCTTATCCCTAAACCCTCCAACTCTATCCCTTATCCCTTAACCCTCATGATTAATAGCCTTGAACATAAAGAAATTTGAGTGGGACATAACGCGAGCGCGTTATAACGTGCTCGCGTTATGTCAAACATGACAAAAGACAGACTTGCGGGAAAGAAAAATGCAAGGCAAAACATAACGTGAGAACGTTATAACACGCTTGCGTTATTTCTTGCTTTGGGAATCCTAAGCCTTGGGCTTGGGATTTGCTTTGGATTTCCAACCCAAAGGCTTGGAGTGCCTTATGAACAGTCACAGACGTGTTTTTCTATATTCTTCAAAATTTCACATAATTTCGTTCGTGCTAACCCTCAGATTTGCACGTGTTTCAAGGTCAAACAAATCAAACACATGGGTAATGTTAGGCTTTCTCTTAGCTATTTGACGATGTGATTTTTTTCATATTTTAACAATGTTAAGCCTTTCATCTTTAATTTCTTTTGTTTGTGTGTCTATTTTTAGGCAAAAACCACTGTTTGGTCTTTTTTTCATTGTAAAATAACTATTCATTCGAATTTCAAAAAAATTACATATTTAGAAACTAGACTCCATTCTACAAATATTAAAAAAATAAAAAAATGATTTTCAATTAGTTTTCAAAATTTATAGGGGTAGCACAGCCAAAATTCTATTTTTTAGGATGTGTCCACTTTAAAAATTAGTAAAAAATCAAATATTCATCAAAAAATAATCAGAAAAATCAGGCATAAACTACATGCTATTAGCTAATTTCTCACCAAAGCAATTTTAAAAATACCAAAAAAAAGTTGACCTTTTGAGGGAGCCACAAAACATGCTATGTTATGTTTTTTTGATAGAAACAACACCAATTTCTGTGGCTCCGTCTTTTGAACCCCTTAATCTATGCCATTTTCAAAACAAAATAGTAGTTTAGAAAGTAGACTCGGAGCACTATGAACATTGTTTTGGTTGCATCTCCAAATTTTGAGTTTAACTATGCTCAATTTTTCATCCAAGGCCAGTATTTCCTGATTTCAGAAAAAAAGTGGCCACTTAAGACCCCTTTTTGGCCCCCCATCTTCCTGCACTTACCCTAAAGTTTAATCCACAAACAATAAACAAAGAAAATAATCATGCCCCCATCATAGCATCTTTAACTTTTGGCATCCTTGAGTAGCATAGAAAGACATGATAACAAAAATCAAGACTCTGTAAGATAACCTAACCAACACAAAACATTCTTGCATTTAGATGTGTTTGTTTCTTGCCATAATTTAGATAGAATCATTTAGAGTGCTTTGGGTACTTGCTTGCTTTGCCTTGGATAGGTTGAGGTGTTGCGTCAAGAGTTCTGGTTGAAAGTGAGCTTTGCTTTGCGCTTTCTTGGCTGGTGAAAGATTCCACAATTCTTATTGGTGAGATGGACCCTAAGGGACTGACCTAGTGCCATAGGGGCTCATTGCTAAATGGCCTTGCCTACATGACGACGCAGAGGCAACATAGTTTAGGGTAAACCCTAATTGACCATGGATGGACTAAAGGATAGACGACAAGAAATGGGAAGGATGGAAATGTGGAACCTTGGGGGCGCATTTGAAAAATGGCCTTGCCTACGTGACGACGCAGAGGCAATGTAGTTCATGGACTTGGACCATGTGGATACCGACGAAAGACACTATGCTAGGCTAACACTATGGATAGGATATGGGATAAAACCTTGATTGATAAGACGACATAAGAGATAGATCGTCAAGCCATGATAGGTTATCATTAGGATTTTATTATGGAATAGATATGGATCGAATGAGACATGAGTGAAGGAAGAATGGACACAAAGTGATTAGTTTCCCAAAGATGGAGGAAACGGTTTATCACAAGTAATGATTGTTTACCAGATTTTTACCACTTGCTTTTATTTTCACCAAAGCTAGAAAGTATGCATGATGCTTGTTTGCCAAGTTTTTATCATGATACCTATCCAAGGCACCTGTTTGCCAGGTTTTCACCAAAGGATGATTTTTTTTGCATTTTTCTAATTTTTTGATTTTTTTGTATTTTTATGCCCCCCTTACATTAGAATTCTCCTAGGTATAGAACCGACGAAGATGCATACTGTTGATTGGGTCATTGAACAGCTCACCCTTTGATGTTGCTAACTGATATGCCCCCGATCCATAAGCTACTACAATCACATAAGGCCCAAGCCAGTTGGGTTCAAACTTGCCTTTCTTTTGCCTATCTTGTTGATTGCGTGGGTTCTCTTTAAGTACTAGATCTCAAACCTTAAAGACTCTTGGGCAGACTCTATGGTTGTAGCTTCATGACATCATTTGTTGATATGCTTTGAGATGATCAAAGGCTTTCTGTCTCCTTTTCTCTAGCAACTCTAGTTCGTGCAATCTGGAAACTCTGTACTCTTCATCTGTTATGAGACCTTTTAACGACACCCTGAGAGATGGTAACTCAACCTTAATGGGGAGGATAGCTTTTGAGCCATAGACAAGGGCGTAAGGGGTAGCACTTGTGGGGGTACATTTACTGGTTCTATAGGCCCACAGAGTGGGATTGAGTTGGATGTGCCAATCATGGGCAGCATCATTGATTGTCTTCTTGAGGAGTTTCAAGATGCTCTTGTTGGATGCTTCTGCTTAGCCATTGCCTTGGGGGTAATAGGGTGTGGAGAAACGGTGTTGGATTTTGAATTGGTCACGGAGTTCTTGGACATCCTAGTTTTTGAAGGGTCTTCCGTTATCCGTGATAATGGATGAGGGAATTCTATATCTGTAGATGAGGTAATTAAGGATGAATGAAGAGATTTGTTTACCTGTGATGGTGGTGAGGGGGATGGCTTCAATCCATTTGGTAAAGTACTTAGTGGTGGTTATTACAAATTTGTGGCCATTGGATGAGGGTGGATGGATTTTGCCTACAAGGTCGAGTCTCCATTGATAAAAGGGCCAAGGTGTCGTTAAAGGTCTCAACTCTTGAGCTGGTGCATGTATCAGGTTCCCGTGTATCTAGCACTACTTGCACTTCCTTACAAACTGATATGAATCTGTCTCCATGTTTGGCCAAAAATAACCCAAATGCATGAGTTTCTTAGCTAAGGAAGGACCACTAGAGTGTGTTCCACAAATCCCTTCGTGTATGTCTTGTAAGGCAGTTTGGGATTCTTCTTGTTCTAAACAATGGAGTAAAGTACCATCTAGACCACGTCAGTATAGGGTGTCAGAAATAATGGTATATCAAGAGGTTTGGTGTATAAAGGTTCGTCATTGGTTTGAAGATAAGTTTGGTGGGAGGGTGTTGTCCTTGAGGTAAGTGTAAACTTTACCGTACCAAGGTGAATCAGATCCAACTAATAGGCATATGGAATGGGTTTTAGAAAGATCATAAGCTTGTTGCTGAATTGTCTCCACCAAGAACTCATATCGTGACTCATTCTCTGGTATTTGAAGAAGTGAAGCAATGGTTGCCATGGCATCTACTACTTTGTTTTCAATGTGAGGTATCTTCTCAAAAGAGATGATCACAAAGTATTCCTTAAAGTCATCTACCATCCGTTTGTATGGGACAAGCTTCTCATCTTTGGTTTGGTAATCGTCATTGACTTGGTTGATCACTAGCTAAGAGTCACCATAGACATGTAGCTCTTTGATTTTCCACTCTGTTGCCATTTTGAGGCCAATGACTAGGGCTTCATATTCTACTATGTTGTTGGTGGATGGGAATAACAGATGGTAGGACTTCAGTATGGTGTCACCATGAGGAGTTACAAACAAGATTCCTGCTCTTGATCCATGGTTTGTGTAGGACCCATCAAAGTAGAGTTTCCAAGAATGTGTTGATATATTGAATAAGGATTCATCTGGAAATTCAAATTGCATTGGTGTGGTGTCCTGTAGTGGTGCATCCGCTAATTGATCTGCAATGATTTGTCCCTTGATGGCCTTTCTGTCTACATACTCAATGTCATATTCACTTAGGAGCATTACCTACTTGGCTAGGTGACCTATTAGAGATACTTTGCTTAGTAGGTACTTCAGTGGATCTATTTTTACAATAAGTTTGACTGAATGTGCTATAATATAATGTTGGATTTTTTGGGAAGAAAAAACTACCACAAAAAATGATCTTTCTATCTAAGAGTATTGCAACTCATAGCCCACCAATGTGCGACTGATGTAGTATACGACTTTTTCTTTACCTTCATAATCTTGTTGTGCTAGTAGGGCCCCAAGAGCTGTGGGTGTAACAGATATGTATAGTAACAGTGATTTCCCTTCGATAGGGGGCATGAGAATGAGTGGATTAATCAAATACTCTTTCAGTTTGTCGAATGCCTCTTCACATTTTTCATCCCACCTAAATCAAACATTCTTGTGCAAGAGATGACTGAATGATTGACACTTATCTACTAGTTGTGATATGAACCTATGGATTGTTGTAGTTTGCCTTGTAGAGATCTAAGTTGGGAAAGATTCTTGGGTGGTGGCATGTCCATAATGGCCTTGACATTGGCAGGGTCTACCTCTATTCCATTTGCTGATATAATGAAACCCAAGAGCTTGCCCGAGGTGACTCCAAACACACATTTATTTGGGTTCAACCTGACTTTGAATTGTTCTAGTCTCTGAAAGACTTTCTCTAACACATCCAGGTGTGATTCTCTTGTGAGCAAATTTGTGAGGATATCATCTACATAATCTTCCATGGTGACTTGCATCATATCATGGAATATAGTGGTTATAGCATGTTGATATGTGGCTCCTGCATTCTTTAGCCCAAATGGCATGACATTCTAGCAGAAAGTGCCCCATGGACAAGTAAAAGTCGTCTTATGCTGGTCTTCTAATGCTATCCTGATCTGATTGTGTCCAAAGAAGCCATCCATGAGAGATAACATGGTAATCCCTACTATTAAGTCGGCTATGATATCTATATTTGGCAACAGAAAATCATCCTTGTGGCAAGCTTTGTTTAGATTTGTAAAATCATTGCATAGTCTAACTTGGCCATCAGGTTTGGACACTGGTACTATGCTGGAGACCCATTCTGGAGAGTCTATAGCTCTGATGAACCGTACAACTAGTGGTTTCTTGAGTTCTTCTTTTACAAGTAGTGCAATGTGTGGATGCATCTTTCTAAGCTTTTGTTTCAGTGGTTTCACTCTTAGATCTAATGGAAGATGATGTAGAATTAAATCTGGATCTAACCCCGGCATATCTATGTATGACCATGCAAAATTGACTTTCTTTCTTTTGAAGAATGGTACAAACTTAGTCTTCTCTGGTGGGGTTAGTGACTTAGCAAAGTGAATGATCTTAGGTTGTTCCTCTGTTCCAATGTTAACAGGTTCTGTAGGTTCCACAACAATTTGAGACTTCTCCTGGTGCATGTAATCAGGGAGAGTGTCAAACCTTCCATCGTCAGGTGCCATAGTTGGGTTTTCACCATCGGATGTGTCCTTTCTTTTTACTATTTTGGGATCTAACACTGCCATGGAGTAGTTTTCACCATCAGATCCAGTTTTTATTTTGATATTTTTGTGACTGGAAGGCTTGGCACCCTCTCTCAAATAAGCCATAGTATTAAGTTCAATGGCAAAGCCAACTTTATGATCTCCTTTAGGTAGGTGGTCCCTAAGTTCCATGTAGTCAATATAGGCATCATCATTTTGGAACATATCTAGTTGCGGGGTTCCTTGTAGATCCTAGTCAATAAGCTCAGGATGCACAAGGTGGAGGGAGGCAAAGGATAGATCTGATTCGTTGATAGTTTGGATGGATATGCTAGGAGTATTGGTAGGGGGAGTGTTCGGGATGGTACTTTCTTCTAAATTGTTTATTGTGATAGAACTCAAACCTTCCTTGAAAGTTGTATTCTCTAGGATAGGCAAATCACACTCTAACGGTCTATGCGGTAGTGTTTGTCCCTCATAGTAGGGGCTATAAGTTTGAATGGTGTCGACCTCTTTGTTATCATAGGAATGTGCTATTAGCTAATCCCACTCATACTCATTGGAATCTGTGTCACTGTCCTCTTGAAGGGTATGGATCATTTCCACAAGACAAGCATTTGCTTTAGCTTTTCCCTTATCCTTATATCCTATACCTTTTGTATTTCTCACCAATGAGAATGAAGAAGGCTGAATGGGTTCTACTATTCCTTCCTTTGTTAGGCCAATGGGGCCTTGTCCTTCATAACCCATTCTGTGTAAGATGGACTCACCTTGCCCATAGATTTTCTGTTGGGAGTCTAGGTGGTTCTTGAGGTGTGCTCTCTTATTCTTCTATGTAGAGCCATTGTAGGATATCTCTTTCCTCTGTCTCATCTGATTAGGTCCCCAATTTTACAAAGGGAGCTGTGGGAGGTGCAGGAGGAACAGATGGCTTTGGAAAATGCTTGGGTCACCCAAAGGATCTAGGAGACAGAGGCAATTTGGCTAGATTAAGGTTGTGCTCGATGGAGTATTCCCCTACTCCTATTTCTTTGATGGTAATTTTCTACTCTTTGGGTTTTGGTGAGGAAGCTTTAGAGGTAGAATCATGCTATGGGGTAGGGGATGTAGATGTTCTATTATTGGGTATAATGCAATCAAGTTTTGAAAGGACAGAGTTGCAATGCTGGAAGGGGTCAGGGTCACCTTGGATGGTGACTTGCTTGCCATTATGAGGGAATTTTATGCATTGGTGATAGGTAGAAGGCACAACTTTCATGGCATGAATCCATGGTCTACCTAGGAGAATATTATAGTCTAGCTCCCTATCTAGGACTTGGCACACAACATCTTTTATCATCGGTCCCACTTGTATGGGTAATATCATTATTCCCTTGGTAGTTCTCTCCTCTTCATCATAGGCTTTGATAGTAATCTTCTTCCTTGGATCAACTACATTTTCAAAGAACCCTAATGTAAGGACCAACTTAAGCGTGCAAATATTTAAACCAGCTCCCCCATCAATGAGAACCCTCTTGATGTGGTGTTTATGGATGAAGGTGACGATATGCAAAGGGGTGTTATGGGGTTGAAACACTGAGAGGTCATCATGTTCGGTAAATGATATGGTACTTGAGGAGGTCAGATTACCTACCATGGCTTGAAACTTCTCTTGGGCCAAGTTAGTGGGTACAGTGGTTTCTACTAGGGCTTTATCAAGAATCTCCTTGTGGGAAGGAAATAGATGCAACAAATCTAAGATAGAAATGTGGGCAAGAGTCTTTCATAGTTGGTCTATAACACTATACTAATGGAAGTTAGACTGAGAAGGTGATGACCCTAGAGGAATGGTATTCAACATGACCTTACCACTGTGGGTGATGATACTACAATCAGTTCTATTGGGTTCTGATGATTGGTTGGTCATGACCACATTGATTTATGGGACATGCTCTGATATGCAATTGATGGTATAGTCGAGTGGTACACTTGCATAATTGGCATTACTATTCCCACTATTCTAATTTTACTTGTTACGATTGTTGTTGTTGTTGCCATTGTTGTGGCCATTGTTGTTGTTGTCATCATTGTTGTTTTCATTGTTGTTGTTGTTGTTGTTGTACAATATGTCATGATTGAGAAGTGGATCTTTGTAAGCCATGTGTGTCTCATTAGAAGTATGTTGGTGAGTTCTTCCTTGATTTTGATCAAGTACATCTTGAATAACATGCTTGAGATGGATACAATTGTTGGTTTTATGTCCTTTTCCTCCATGATACTCACAATAGTTGGTGTCTCTCCAATGGTTAGGTTTGATTTGAGGTTCATAGTCGCTTGTTGGTGGTAGAGAGATTTCATTGTTAGCCAATAGCTTCCTTAGTGAAGATTCTTGGGACTCACCCAGTGATGTGAAATTTTGCCTTGGATTTGAGTTGAACCATGGCCTTGGCTCCCAAGAAAATGTTTTGTTGGGTATAGCATTGTTCATCTCTCCTTTGAGAGTGACTATTGGTTGCTGTTTGGGAGCCACCGCCTTGGCATCAACTACTCCGTCATTGATGACATTTTTATTCTTAGTCCAAAACTTTGATTTGTCGGTCGTGTAGTTGGAAGTAGGTGTGTCCTTGTATAACTTAAGTGAACCTTTGGCGATCATAGCTTTCTCGATGAATAATCCCATCTCAATAACCTTCGAGAATGAGGAAGAGCATTGGATTTGGATTTGATAGCTAAGATTAGAGTTTAGGTTATGGACAAACATCTTCATTAATTGCTTCTTTGGTACATCATATGGGCACTTGCTAGCTAGTAATCTCCACCTTTGTGGGAAGGAGGTGAATGATTCTCCACTCTTTTGTTTGATGTTACATAGATCAAGCATGGTGACTTCATGTTCAATGTTGTACGAGAAATACGTGATGAACTTGTTGACCAACTCATCAAAGGTTTTGATGCTTGGTGGAAGTCATGAGAACCACTCCATGGCTTGACTACCTAGAGATCTAGGGAATAGTCTCATTAAGAAGGTCTCATTGTGAGCCACTTCCTTGCATGCGGTGGTAAATTCCCTAATATGATCTCTTGGGTCTCCCCTTTGTATTTGTCGAATTTAGGAGGTTCAAACCAAAAGGGGAAGTGGATCATGTCCAAACTTTTATCAAAAGGGTACGGTGCAATGTCTTCCAAAGAATAAGTTTTTGCATTTGTTCCCATCTTGAGATTTGTCATTTGTTGTGCTAGAAAGTCAATTTGTTTCCTCATTTCTTCCATAGGGATATTCAGGTCTGTGATTTTCTTTCCTTTATCACCCTCAGTGTGATTTTCAGGCATTTTCTGTGTGGTCTCTTTTAGTGTATTGAGATCAAAGTCAGAGGGGAGTTTGAGTCCTAGACTCGCAAGATGCGTAAAGTACTTTTGAGGGTCCTCATGGAGAACTTTTTCTAGTAAGCACTGAAATTTCCAATCTTGGAGGTGCCCTTGATAGTCTTCATGAGAGATATCCTCATCACTATCATGAGGAGTAACATTGTGATTGGATGATCCTACCATTTCAAGTTGTGTTTTGTATTGAGATCTAGTAAGAACCATGCAAGGTGACATGGGATGGGGTGGGATGAAACTAGAGATTTTGGCAAGATGCCAATGGAGACTGCTGAGGATAGGATACCTTTGACAAGACTTGGATGAGGGATTTTTCCAATCAATGATTCCAAGTAAGACGATCAATACAAGATGATAGCCACTAGTAAGGGTACTCGATACATGTCTTAGTGTGTAGGGACTAGTCGTGCACCAAGACCACTAGTGAAGTTCTATGACTTACTAGGGTTACTTGAATCCAAAATGACCTGATATGGGATACTTTGACTTCGGGCTAGGGAGATTTGATAGAAGATGAATGATATGACCAATGAAAGGGAGACTTTGACGTGAAATGGATGAAAAAGTGACTGCAAGGTAAGATCTGATCTCAGAATCCTAAACAAGGCTGAAATGGGTATCTGAAAATGATAAAAATTTTCTCTCAAAGACTGTGGAAGTACTCACTGTCATGCATGCGCTAGAACATATGCACATCAAAAACTGGCAAATGTGCATAAAGTCAGTGTATAAGCGCAACACTGGTAAATATCAAAGACACTATAACATGTTGTAAAAGCGTTGTAAGTCAATACAGATGCACTGCAAGTCAGTGCAAATGCGCAGCAACAGAGGACAAATGCGCCGCTCTGATTTTTTTAAAATTTTTGCAAATTTTGGAAATTTTTCTGATGTTTTTGGCATCTTTGGTAGAAAAATAGTCTCTTTTGATCTGATTTTCTCTATTTATGGCAAGAAGACATAGCAAACACAAAGAATGTTTTTGTATTTTTCTATTTTTTTGTGATTTTTTTGACTCTTTTTGGACTAAAAGAAAAAGCAAGTACAATCCTACGCTTCAAATGGATTACAGGAATTTTTAGCCACTAGAACAAAAGGTGTTTAATGAAGGCAACTGTTTAAGTGGTTATACATGTGGCAACACTACTCTCCATTGTGGAGTCTCCTAGCTTGCAAGGGTTGCACCTTGGAGGGTTTTGGGGGAGGTTGGCCATCGATATAACATAACTACACTCATTGTTTGAAGATTTCACTCCAAATATAATTTATTTATAGTGCATTGGTAGGGCTTAACGTCTATCCTATTACCACTTAGGGTCATTCCTACTTGGATGAACGGTATCTAAGAGCAGGCCCCTCTAAAGTAAAAACACATGCAAAAATGATATGTCTGGCATTTTGGTCACCCAAGATAGGGGAGAGCATAGGCCTGGTATCATTCCCAAAACACAGAAGATAGTGGTTCTTTTCCCCTAGTTAAAATGAGAAAAACTAGATGAGCTATCTACTTGGTCAAGCACAGAAGTTTGTTAACTTTGAAGTGATAACAAGATCACAATGGTTCAATTTTACCCAGATAGCAATGATGTGTCAAATTTTTACCCAGATAACATGAATTTGTTAACTTTGAAGTGATAATCGAGATAACAATGGTTTAGTTTTATCCAGATAGAAATGATGTGTTCAATTTTACCCAAATAGCACGAATTTGTTAACTTTGAAGTGATAATTGAGATAGCAATGGTTCAGTTTTATCTAGATAGAAATGATGTGTTCAATTTTACCCAGATAGCAATGTGTCTAACTACAAAAGATAGCAATAGCAATGATTCAATTACTGCCTTCCTAGTTAAGATTATGTGAGATGAGCATCCATTTACTTTCTTGTTGGAAATCAAAGTGTGAGTTAACAAGTGCAACTATATGATTCTAAACCAGTACCTAGCCTGCAAAATAGATCAAGAGTGTTCTTGCAAAAGATGTTAGCATTAGTGAAAGACTTTAAAGAAACCCTAAAAATCACTGCCTAGATCAGATATGTAGCTTTAGAGCTTGAATGTGTAGAAATAGAGCTCAGAAGTGTGATAGTACATATGCGCTAAGACAGAGGTAAAAACCACAGGAAAATGGAGTGTATGCACCGAACTGACAGATGCACTGTATATGAGGATAGATGCATCGAAACAGGGTTTGTATGTGCTGAAAGAATGTATGCACCAGAATAGACAATAGATGCACCAGACTGGAGACTATATGCGCCAAAAGAATGTATGCACCAGAATAGACATCAGATGCATGTTAGGATGTGTCAGATGCACTGTTTCTTCCTATGTACAGCTTTCTAAAACACAAAAACTTAGTTTTTAGGTTAAATTTAGGCCTAGGCCCCACAGTGGGTGCCAAAAATGTTAAGGAAAAATTGGATCTAAATGACTAATCAATATAATAAATATTAATGATACCCAAAACTCAATGAAATAATGAACAATACAAACGCAAACCTCCTTTAATTCTCAGCTTCCATTGATCGCCTATCACAAATGATCTTGTCTATGAAATAAGTGTTGGCAAGAGACACTATGTGGCTTCATGAGTGTTGTCATTGCTAGAAACAAAATCTATCCCACACATCCGCATCACATAGTATGTCTATACCGGAAGACAGACTAAAGAGTGTTTTGGTCTGGTCAGCAAGAACAGAGCATGCAACAAGGTCTGGCAATTAGGTCTGGATCTCTCAGATGGTGTAACTCAGGAAGTTGCAAACTTGGAAAAGTCAAGAGGAGTACCATGACTACTACATTTCAGAGATTCAGCCTCCGGTGATGAATGAGTGAAAAGATATGAGCATCTAAGTGTTGGGTTCCTGACAGGTAGAGTAGACTGAGGAAAAACTAACCGGTAGAGCATCAGACTTTAATCCAGATGAGAAATTGATAGTGATCAAGATTTTTAAGGGATCATTCATGGTTGGCTGACATTATTGATGACTTCTAGGACTATGTCTTTGATATGCATCACATATTAAGCATGGATTTAGCTGACAAATCAGTGTCTTGGAATTATCCTGAGTATTTCGGTTGCTGACTAGAAAGATGTTGAAATCCTTGGTGCAGATATATATACCAAATGGATTTTGGTATGAAGAAGTAAGTGTGGAGCAAGAGTGTGTGAGGAAAGGTAGAGATTAGTGTGAAAGTAGCAATACAAGTCCGGTATGTGATAGAACAACAACACTAAAGTAGAAGAAAAATGAAGTGTAGTAGATCAGTATATTAAGCCTAACCGGAACTGAACCTCAGCATTAGCAGATGCTTCTCATTAGTTCAAACACCTGGTTACCTTCATAACTTTGTAGACAGTGAGTCTCTTGTAGGCAGTGTGCCTCTTGTGAGAAGTGTGCTAGGGTAGTAAGCCCTAATAGGCAAGTGCCATTTTGTACTTCTTATTCTTTTAACAAAGAATACAATCTTGGTTAGTCACCCTGTGGTTTTTCCCTTAACAGGGTTTTCCATGTAAAAATACATGTGTTATGTGTGTTGTTTTTATTTCTACTCTCATGATTATGTATGTGTTGGCTAACAGATTTGTCCTTATTTTGAAAATGGTTTATTTTGACTCTATACCCCTCTTTGAAGAACAAAAAAGTTAGGCAACAAATGGGTGAACTTTTTAAATTAGTTCCCCTCTGAATTTAGGTACAGCTCCCTTTAAGATTTTCAATGAATTTAATCAATTCAACTATCCAAATGCACTTTTAACTAGAAAATGCTTAAGGCAAACTGACATTCATACATAACTATGTTATGAATGGAGTAAATTTATATAGTGATAGTGTGTAATAGAATGCACAGATTCTACTTTTGATACATTCAAATACATGAACACATACATATGAATTTGCTGAACCAATAAATAATAGAACACATATGAGGAATTGTCCAATAAAAAAACAATTACCAGATGAAAGGAGATTTCACACAGAAAATCTAACTCGAAACACTCAGACGCACAGATCCAAGTAAGCAGTAATTGTTTCTTCTTCCCATTCACAGATGAAAAATTTCTCAGACAATTATCACATAATGTAAAACCATAAAATAGTTTAGCTAAAATTCCCCTTCTTCTTTCTTTTTCCTAACTTTCTATATCCTTACAAAGATTTTAAAAACCTATATATATGAATGTCTTAATCATGTCTTTGAGTAAATCAAACCCAGAGTTAACATAACTCTGACCCGTAAGGGATTTAGTTTATAACAACTAATTTAAAGATCAAGATTTGCCGAAAATAACATAAAAGAGAAACATAAATAAAGAAAGTGAGCCAATGAAATCATGACTGGGGCAACAGACTTGCATCTCCAGATTTGTCATCAGTGGCCTCGAAAGCACATTGGGTCTTCCACTCCTGAAAAGCTGCAACGAACTCCTGAATCTTCGGGAAGTTGGGAATACCTATATGTTTCATTCTTGACTTCCAAACTTCCTTTTCACTTCGTATTTTCCCAAATTTTTCTTTGTGTTCTGGAAGTGCGTCGATGCAGAGGTAAAGTAGTGACTCAACTTTAGAAATCCTAGAGAAGTCCTTAATTAAAATATTGTCATTTTCTCTGACGAAGCCGATTTTAGCTTTGAAAGATTGGACTACTGCATCGACATCTTCCACTAGTTTTCCATCATCTTTAATGTATTTAACATCAATACATTGTAAGTCATGTTGCAGTGATTGAGTGAATTCTGTTATCTCCTTTATTAGCTTTGTAAGTTCAAAGCATCCTTGCCGGGATATGAATTCCTCCATTCAATATTCTTCTTGTTCACATATAACAAATCCTCATCCAAACCAGTCAGGCTTTTTTCTGTCAAAAACTTCACCAGCCCATATTTCTGAACTTCATCAATTTGGTTTATTACATTCGCCCATTTACCTTCATCTTTCGCCCAAACAACAACCTGTGCTTTAAGATCTTCAATGGTGGTAGTAGTCAGATCATATATGCTCTTGAGTTCATGAATGTATTCAGTTCCTTTTTGTTCAATGTTATCCAACCAACTGTCAAATGTTTTTGCCGCCATTTTGCTTCTGTGAACTTGATCCAATAGCTTTTGGTTAATAGGTGATTTCGGGTCAAAAGATAAGGAGAGCTATGAGATCGGCTACGGGTTAGGGTTGTCAATAGCATCAATGTATTCTGCCATTGAACGCAGAGTTTGCTTCAACTCCCTCTTGTCCTTTTCATCTTTCCAGGTTTGACTAACCATTCTCTTAGTAGATGTTTCAAGGTGGTGGACATCTGCACCTCTAGAAGCAGCACCGAGATCCACTTTCTCCACAGTGAAATCATGCACAGTTGGATCTTGAATTTCTTCCTCAGTCACTGGCTTAGCTATTTCAGCACTCCAATTACCAGTGTTTGGATCAATGTTTATTCTGGATGTCATCTTGAGTTTCTTGGACTTGGGGGTTTTCCCCAAACATTTGCTTACCATGTCCTCTAAAGGGATAACAAAAGGAATTACCTTTTTCTTGTCGGAGATAGAACTCTCTAGCCACTTTGGTGCAGGGGTTGAGGTTGTCTTCTCAGGGTTTAATCCATCAGAGGATACATTTGAAATCATCAATATTTCAGGGGTCTCTAGAACGGTCCCTGACTATGACCCAGTGTCAACTTCCTCTATTCTGTGTGGACTAAGCTCCTTGTCACCCATAGGTTCTTCTAAATCTTCCTCTGAATTCAAATCAACAACTATTGTTTTAGAAACCTGTTTCTTTCTTTTCCCTTTAGTCCTCAACCTGGTAACACGAGAGGGTAAAATATCTTTGAGGACTCTTCTGGACCTCTTAGTGGTAGGGCTTCTTTCAGTTGATGGCTTGGAAGCACCTACACCACAGATAGCAATAGGTTGGTTAGAAGAATCTATAGGAAGTGATGATCCAATCTTTGAAGTGATTTGTTGGGCATTTTTATCCTGAAGCCCTTCCTGTCTCTTTTCCCTCAACCATTTCTCAGTTCTCCTTATCACTGGAAGAGTTTTAACTTCAATTCTGTCTTCCTCCTTTTTGCTCCAGTCAAGTTCTAGAATAGGTACTTGTTCTACTTTTTCAAACTGTGGGTCAACCACCTGTTCTTCATCATCAATAATTCTAGAAATATCCATGTTTAAATTGAGAGTAAGTATTTGTCCCAAAGAAAACCTACACCACAGGCTTCTCCTAACCTCAAATTCATCTGCACAGTCTTCCCAGTAGTCCTCTAGCTTAGGAATATGTGAAAGCCTTGTTCCAGGGTCTAGGTTATTTCTGACAAATCCTTTACTGTCAAATTGAGACCTGGTAGTGAAGAACTAAAAATTAAACCTTTTAAGGTTCACCTCCAAATTCAAGGCATTAGATTTTGATTGGCATGAATAATGCCCAAGTTCAATGGGAAAGGAAATACCAAAACCCTTTTTTGATGAGAATTTCTTATCTACATGTGCCAGCTGTCTACATACCTCTATCAGCATGAAACGATCAAACACATATCTAGGTAACTTCACAGGTTCACCATCAAATCCTCCAACTCTGATGTAAGTGAACTTAGAAAATTGAATGAAGAAGCTACCATAGATGCTAATCAGTTGCATTACTTCATTGGACATTCTTTTACCTAGATTTCTAGCCAATTCATAAGTCATTTTCCCAGTGAAGACATCATTAACCCTTTTATAATTTTCATAGCAATTCCTTCTCTGCAACTGTGAATAATATTCATAAATCTTACTATTCTTAGCTATGGGTGCATGAGGTAGGTCAAACCACTCTCTTGTAGATGCTAGACAATAGAACAGGTACGAAGACATATAGAAATCTCTGTCACCCAGACAATTACTCAAACCATGATGTAGACAATCAGCCACTATTTCGGCCCAATCTAAATATTGTTCCCCTTGAAGGATGACTTGTATGAAAAAGTACATCCAATCCTCCCAATAATAGGCATGCTGATTGCCCTTCAGTCTGTGTAACAATACCACAATATCCCTCACTTCTCTAATCAAATGATCCCTGGTGAGTGGCCTGGGCAACTTTGAACCGCCCTTTTAAAATTTCAGCAGCCAGTTTCTCGCTATTACACTTTTGTAAGTTGGTTTCTTCTCTGAGAAATACCCATAGGAGGAAGTAATATCAAGGCTAGAATACACCTCTTTAGGCGATATCTTCATCACAGACATGAGGGTTTGTCTATTGACATGAAATAACACATCACCATTTGCATTTCTGATGCACCTGTCCTGGGGTTCGTACCTATTCATACACTCTTGAACCAATTCTAGACACAGTATAGCCTAAGGAAAAGCTGCAGCTTCAACTAAGCCGCTATCTACAATTTTCTTCATTGTAGGGTTTTGAACAGGGTTTCTAGTTCTTTCTTTGAATTCTTCTAAATTGTATTGTACCAGCGCAGTATCTCCAAATTTAGAGTGAGAATAAATAAGACTAGGACCATGTTCATTCCCCAAACATGTAGATTTTAAAGCCATACTTGGAGGATTACAATGAAAAACACTTCAAATTTTGAAAATAATGACAGAGACTCAAGAGATTCTTCTTTCTAGCTAAGAAATAGGAATAGCACATAGGAGGAACGGAACTCACCTTCAAGATATCTGAATTCACTGTGAAGTTTGAGTAATAAGAACCTTATACTTCCTGCGTTATTCTCCTCTGCGTTGCACAATTTGTTTACTTGTTGAATCCCACTTGTTCTTAGTTAACAATGTCATTAACCAGATTGAATAATTATCACTCGGAGCAATACGTGCTGGAAATATTTGAAAAGACAAAAATTCTGACCTCTTCATTAATAGCAAGTATTATTCACGCGCCATCACGATGTATAATGATTATCTGTAACCTCCACCAAATTAGAACTCTCAGTTTCATAATGAGTCTCTGACATATTTTCCTCCAACTTTCCTGCTAAATTTGACTCAGAAAGTCCCGGGAATAAATGAGACCAAAATCTCCAAATCTTTGAACTATTGAACCATTGAACCTTTAGGACGTGGTTCAATGCGGTGGTTCGACCATACCAATTGGACCTTATAGATGAGCAAAGGATTCACTTACGGAAATAGGAACTTAAGCTCATGAACCATTGAACTTATAAAGATATGGTTCAATACGAAGGTTCAAAGACGCAAGGGTTATGTAGACCAACAAACAGTTACGCGACTTTGGTAAAAGGCTTCCAACTATGAAACAGTGAACTGTTGAACCTTGAACCATTGAACCCCGCTATAGAGTACAAGAGGAAGGTTCAATGATACATTAATTACACAAGGTAACTGCGTGACCCGACTTATAAGAAGGCAATGAGTGTTGAACCTTAGACCATTGAACTGTTGAACCTTGAACCAAAGGGTTCAAGTTTAACCTAAAAACTTGAAGATGTTTTGAAATACACAGAACAACCTGCTGTTTGAGACTGCTTTGGACATATCAAACCATTTGAACTTTGAACTTTGAGAATGGTTCAGGTTCAAAGGTTCAAACCTTAAGTAACCTTGTCTACAAAGATGATAAACGGGTAAAATTTGAAGGATCAAGAGCCAATTTTAGAAACAAAGGTATGACCCAAAATACAATACAGCAAACTAGCTCTTGTTTAGGAAATATTACCAATAAATAAATAAGGTCGACTCAAAAGGTAACATTGGCTCTGACTGGGGACTACATTTCATGGTAAAATGCAGAGAACTCAGAAGCTCTAGTTTCACAGAAAAAGGAAAATAGAGAAGAAAGGAAACATAATGGGACAAAACAAAAATGGGAAAAGAAAAACACAAAACCAAACAAAGGGAAGACTATGTACAAAATAGGGGACCCTATTTATAGACGATATAACTTAAGATCCTATCCATTATAGGATAGGGGTAAAAGAGTTCCATCAGGATATTCCAATTTAAAAGAAGTTGGACCCAATACCTGGTGAATCTTGAAAGGTCCTTTCCAAAGCGAGTCAAATTTGCTATGTGCACCCTTTGGTTCTCTTCTTCTATCCCACAGTAACACTTAATCTCCTTCCATAAATTTCCTAGGCCTTGTTTTCTTGTCAAAAATTTCTTTAACTCTAGCTTGATGTACAGTAATTTGGTCAACCAACTCATTTCTCTCTTCTTCAATCTTAGTTAAATACATAATCCTTTTCTCCAGGGAATCTTGGAAATATTGATCCTCAATTACACTTTGTAGCTTAGCTGTGGATAGTTCCAGAGGTAAAAATAATTGGGCACCTATCCCATAAACTAATTCAAAAGGTGCCATTCCAATTGCTCTTTTTGGAGTTATTCTATTAGCCCAGAGTGCTTCATACAACTTCTTATGCCAATCTCTAGGGTTGTCATTCACCAATTTCTTCATGATAGCAATCAAATTCTTGTTACTGGACTCAGCTTGTCCATTCCCTTGGGGATAGTAATCTAATGAATGGGAGAGAGATATACTATGTTCATAACAAAAAGAAGTCATTTCAACTGAAGAGAAACTGGTAGCATTATCTGCTACAATTTTCTAGGGAACACCAAATCGTACCAAAATATTTACTTTGAGAAAATTACAAACCACCTCCGAAGTTGTTCATTTTACAGGGGTTGCCTCAACCCATTTTGTGAAATAATCTGTTGCTATTAAGATGTGGGTATGCCCTGCACTTGAGGGGGGTGAGATAGGCCCAATAAAATCCAATCCCCATTGTTTAAAGGGTTCTCCAATAACAACAGGCCTCAAAGGTAGAGCTGCAAGTTGTGGCCTTCCTGAGAACATTTTACATTTTTCACAGTTAGCCACCCATCTATATGCATCCTTAAACATCCCTGGCCAGTAGTAACAATTTCTAAGGATTTTGAAAGCTGTAACTGAAGAGAAAAAATGTCCACCACAAGTTTCATTATGGAAAACTTCCAAGAGCTTATCCTGCTGCTCCTTATCTACACATCTTAGGAAAGTTCCATCTAATCCTTTCTTGTAAAGGACATCCCCCCAAATAACATATTTCACCGCCTTTAGCTTCAGATTTCTTTTCTCTTTAGGAGATAAGTGATTAGGACAATCCCCATATGTAAGATAATGTGCTACATCTAAAAACCAAGGGTCCTGTAAGCTTACCAATAAGACTGTGGGGAGTCCTTCTTCTTGTTCTTTGTTCTCAACAATCAACTTACATAAGCCTTGACCCTTGATTAGCTTAGTAGGTTTAACTTCCAGATCATATTCCTGAATTTTAGCAACCCATGTTGCTCTATTGTTTAATCCCACTTTTTGCTGAGTCAAAATACTTTTCACAGCTGAATTTGGAACAAATACAACTGAATGAGAATGAAGTATATAATATCTGAATTGTTTAATAGGTTTAACCACAGTGAAAGCTTTTTTTTCAACCAAAGAATATTTCAGCTCATGCTTTTTAAGGGGAATGCTCATGAAAGCTATGGGAACCTCTTCATCCAATTCATTTTTTTGTAACAAAATACCTGACATGGTGAGTTCCGAAGCATAACAGTAAATAATAAAATCCTTTTGAAAATTAGGATTTACCAAAGTGGGAGTGTTTGCAATCGCTTCCTTGATATCTTCAAATGCCTTCTTAGCAACTTCATTCCACTTAAATGGTTGTTTCTCACTCATCATTCCAACAATGTGTTTTGTAATCTCCGCAAAGTTAGGAATGAACCTTATGAGAAAATTGATTTGACCAAAGGAGGACTTGACTCCAGTCCTATTTGAAGGGAGACTAAGCTGTTGAATTGCCCTGACCCTCTCTAGATCAATTCTGATTGCGTCTTTTGAGACTAGGTATCCCAACAATTTTCCCTCAGTAACACAGAAAATTGACTTCTTGGGATTGAGTGAGATGCAATGGCTTCGACACCTTTGCAAGACAGACTCCAGATCTCTCAAGTGATCCTCTCTATTCTTGGAGAAAACAATCAGATCATCAAGGTAAATAACAATAATTCTGTTCTTTAGGTCTCTAAAAGATGAATCCATTGCTCGCTGAAAAGTTGCTCTTGCATTAATCAAGCCAAAGGGCATTTGATTATAGGCAAAGGTTCCTCGAGGTGTGGTGAAAGCAGTCTTATGTTGATCCTCTGCAGCCACACCTATCTGATTGTAACCTAAGAAACCATCCAGCATAGACATCAGTTCAGACCCTGCAATTGTCTGCAAGATGTGGTCCATCACAGGCAAGGGATAGTTATCTTTCAGGCTGGCCTGGTTCAAGTTCCTAAAGTCAACACAGATTCTTATTTCTCCATTCTTCTTTCGTACTAGAACAATATTTGCCACCCAAGTGGAGTGATGGATTGGATAGATAATTCTAGCTTTCAACATCTTATCAATCTCTTTAAAAATGGCTTTAGTAACTTTTGGGTTATAATTCCTCAACTTCTGCCTGAATGGAGCTGCATTTGCTTTTAAAGGGATATGGTGTTGAAACTGTCCATTTCTAAAATTTTTAAGATCATCATAACACTAGGCGAAAACATCCTTATACTTGATTAACAATTTGATCAGTTTGTTTTTCTCCTCTGAAGAACAAGATTTATCAATGGATATCCATTTAGGATCAACTTCATTTCCAATGTTTATTTTCTCATAATCCTCTGCTTTATCAGGAATACAGGGGGGTTTGCCTTTAATATATTCATCTCTTCGAGAAAACAAATGTTCTAAAGAAACAAGTCCTTTAGGGATTTTGTTTCCCTTTAACTGAATCATGTCATCTTTTGGATAAATCCCAGGGTCAGGACTGAATTCTTTACACTCCGTTTTGGAACCTTCAAAATAGGTCCCCAGAAACATTTCAGCATTTTCTAAAAACTTTCTGATCTGATTATCACTCTCAAAAACTTGCCAGCTCTTAGCATTGTCGGGGACATTGGGGCGATATATCATTTCTATTCTATAAGAATCTTTTTTGAAATCCAGATGTGGCAAAAGGAGAGAAGCTGATACTGCTAAAGAATCTGCTCGGGAGTTTTGATCTTTGGGAATTGTTTCGATAGAGAAGGCATCAAAATATTCGATCTCATCCCATACCCTATTTCTGTAATGCTTTAGTCTTTCATTCTTGATAGAAAAGATCCCCCTTACCTATTTCACAATTAATTCAGCATCACCCTTCACTTTAAGTATCTTCACACCCCTTCCTTTGGCTTCAAAAAGCCCAAGCAGTAAAGCTTCATATTCTGCAGTATTGTTGGTGTTTTTGAACTCCAGCTTAAAAGAATAAGAAAAAATTTCACCTTTAGGTGAGATCAACACAACTCCAGCCCCTGAACCAACAGTAGCACAACTGCTGTCAAATTCCATAACCCATAGGTCATTAGAATGTACAGATCTTTGCATTGATTCTTCTTTGGGGTCTACCTCATAGCTCTATTTAGAGGAGAGAAAATAGTTGCCAAATTCACATTCCTCAAATAAAATCTGGGCCTTGGGGTCATCAGAGGGGTAGACAATGAACTTACACTTGGGCTCAGGTTCTAGCTTCACTTTCTGCTTCCCTACTAGGATTGTGGCCTCTGACTAATCCAGCTTGATTTGTCCACCCAAATCCTTGCAAAATGTCCTGCTCAAAAGCATTCCATAACTAGCAGGAATATCTGCTACCAAAATAGTTAATTTCATCTTTTTGTCAGGGTAAGCTGCAAGAGCAACTCGTGCATCTTTAATCTGCCCAAGCAAGGAAACCTATTTTCCATCCATAGAATAACATCTACCAAAGGTTTTTGTGAGTGATAACCCTAAGGCTTTAGCCACAGAGGAAGGCATAATGTTGTCAGAGGCTCCTGAATCTATAATACAGTTACTAAGTTTATGACCATTGATAAACAAAGACACATAAAAAGGATTGGGTTTCAAATCAGTATAAGAAGCATCGGTTGATGAATTGGGAGTCATTTTAGGGGTAGTCATGGCTGACTTAGATGAGGAAGCAAATAGTCGAGCAATGGGAGATTCAGCATCAACCTCTAATTGACTCTCAGATTTGGTTTGTGTAGGACTACCTTTAACATGTTTAACCAGCTTGTCAAGTTCAATAGGTTTCAACTTGAGATACTCAATAGGAGAGATTTGAATTTTTGCAGACTTACAGAAATCTACAATATCAAAAGAAGCATCTGAATCATTTATATGCAACAGTTTAGTTTCTTGAACCTTCAAATTAGCATCATGGGTTCTAGTTAAAGGTTCCTTACCTTTGCTAGGTACTTCTTAAGTATTAGAGGATCTCACATTCCTCTGACTCTTGGTGAGCACGGCACATGAAGGATCTTCAAGGGTAACCAATATTTCACCCCCCCTTTCTGAATCAGACTCATATTCAAGGAAGTGTATTTCAGAGCCACCAAGTTCCTCAAAGTTCCTTTATTCTTCTGTGGATTCCCCTAGCATATCTTGAGTAGCCGTCATCTGAGTGTACCTGAGCATTTCTGGGCAAGAATTTCCATCATGGTCAGTAGTCAAGTGAAAAATACACATATTTCCCCTTCCAGGAGGAGCTTCAATAGCCAGTCTTGGCTGTACTGATGTCAGGGGTAAAGCTCTACCAGTATTTGCTTGTTGATTCAAATTCCTTCTACTTATATCTTGATACAGTTGTTGGAAGGGGGCACCAGTTTTAGGTAGTTGCCTCTTTAAGGCAATCATATCATTAACCAACCTTTGCACTACAGGATCTGTAGATGATGAGGGCTAGGCATTTGGCACCTAGACCTCTCTCTTCCATTTACCAGCCATAATGAGATCATCCTCCAATCTGACGGCTAAGGCTTGTGCAGCTGGTAAATCGACAATTACTCATCTCCTGAGATGGAAGCTAATATTAGGAGGCATGGAATTAATAAAAAACATTTTTGATTTTCACCAGATGGTCTTTTAGTAGTAGGGATTTTGTTCACAATTCTGTTAAATTTAGCCACGAATTCCCTCATAGATTCATGAATCTCTTTCTTAAGCTGAGTCAGCTGTGCAAGGAGGTAATGCTCGTCTTCTGCACTTTTGAACCTATTTTCAAAAGCAGTCTTCATGTCATTCCAATTTGAAATTGAGGAATTAGTTAGGTGGTAGAACCATTGTGCTGCAGTGTCAGTCAAAGTTTGCATAAAGAGCCTTATGGAAACATCTTGGTGTTGTACACCTAACACACTACATGCTGCTGTAAAGGCACACAAATGTTCTTCTGGTGATTGTTTGCCATCTCCATTGAACCTAGGCAAATTTTCTCTTGCATTTTTAGGTAAAGGATTTAGATTAGCCCCTAGGTTCAAAGGCCCTATGGCTGCTCCCCAAGGTTGGGCCATGGGTAGAAAATTTATGGCTGAGGGGATAATGGTGCCTGAAAGAGTAAAAGCTTGATAGATGGGGGAAGTAGAAGGTTTAGGAGGGCTCGGAGGTCTACTTCTAGCTTTTTTTGCACGAGTAGGGATATAAGGAAAATTAAAATTTTGCAGTGCCTCAAAGGTAGAATCTTCAACTCCCTCTCTCCTCAAAGACCTGGTATACGGTCTAGAATCTAGCTTAAAATATTGTGACTGAATAGGCAGTTATTGATTTCTGTGCTATTTTTGATTTCCTTGCACTTCAAGGACTTGATTTCTTGTTGCGTTTCGTGCCTGCCTTCTTCTCTGCTTGAGTAACAGCAATCTCAGGTTATCAGCCAATTCCTCTTCTTGTTCTAATACTCTGCTTGCTTTTCTGTAATCTTCACTATTCCGACGAGTACAACAAGCAAGGGTATTCAACTGGCCAATAATGTCTTCCTGCTCGTCTTGAAATCCAAGATTGGGTTGCAAAATAGGAATTATGTTTTCATGTAGAAGCACCATTGTTGCTTCATAATCAGGTGACCAATCATTTAATTAATGATTTTATTCCCCAGTAGAGTCACCAAAAACTGTTGGCTAACAGATTTTTCCTTATTCTGAAAATGGTTTATTTTGACTCTATACCCCTCTTTGAAGAACAAACGAGTTAGGCAACAAATGGGTGAATTTTTTAAATTAGTTCCCCTCTAAATTTAGGTACAACTCCCTTTAAGATTTTTAATGAATTTAATCAATTCAACTATCCAAATGTACTTTTAACCAGAAATGCTTAAGGTAAACTGACATTCATACATAACTATGTTATGAATGCAGTAAATTTATACAGTGACAGTGTGTAATAGAATGCAGAGACTCTACTTTTGATACATTCAAATACATGAACACATACATATGAATTTGCTGAACCAATAAATAATAGAACACATATGAGGAATTGTCCAATAAAAGAGCAATTACCAGATGAAAGGAGATTTCACATAGAAAATCTAACTCCAAACACTCAGACGCATAGATCCAAGTAAGCAATAATTGTTTCTTCTTCCCATTCATAGATGAAAAATTTCTCAGACAATTATCACATAATGTAAAACCATAAAACGGTTTAGCTAAAATTCCCCTTCTTCTTTCTTTTTTCTAACTTTCTATATCCTTACAAAGATTTTAAAAACCTATATATATATGAATGTCTTAATCATGTCTTTGAGTAAATCAAACCTAGAGTTAACATAACTCTGACCCGTAAGCGATTTAGCTTATAACAACTGATTTAAATATCAAGATTTGCTGAAAATAACATAAAAGAGGAATATAAATAAAGAAAGTGAGCCAATGAAATCATGACTGGGGCAATGGACTTGCATCTCCAGATTTGTCACTAGTGGCCTGGGAAGCACGTTGGGTCTTCCACTCCTGAAAAGATGCAATGAACTCCTGAATCTTCGGGAATTTGGGAATACCTATATGTTTCATTCTTGACTTCCAAACTTCCTTTTCCCTTCGCATTTTCCCAAATTTTTCTTTGTGTTTTGGAAGTGCGTCGATGTAGAGGTAAAGTAGTGATTCAACTTTAGAAATCCTGGAGAAGTCCTCAATTAAAATATTGTCATTTTCACTGACGAAGCTGATTTTATCTTTGAAAGATTGGACCACTGCATCGACATCTTCCACTGGTTTTCCATCATCTTTAATGTATTTAACATCATTACATTGTAAGTCATGTTGCAGCGATTGAGTGAATTCTGTTATCTCCTTAATTAGCTTTGTAAGTTCAAAGCATCCTTGCCGGGATATGGAATTCCTCCATTTAATATTCTTCTTGTTCACATATAACAAATCCTCGTCCAAACCAGTTAGGCTTTTTTCTGTCAAAAACTTCACCAGCCCATATTTCTAAACTTCATCAATTTGGTTTATTACATTCACCCACTTACCTTCATCTTTCACCCAAACAGCAACCTGTGCTTTAAGATCTTCAATGGTGGTAGCAGTCAGATCATATATGCTCTTGAGTTCATGAATGTATTTAGTTCCTTTTTGTTCAATGTTATCCAACCAACTATCAAATGTTTTTGCCACCATTTTGCTTCTATGAACTAGATCCAATAGCTTCTGGTTAACAGGTGATTTTGGGTCAAAAGACAAGGAGAGCTGTGAGATCGGCTACGGGTTAGGGTTGTGAATAGCATCAATGTACTCTACCATTGAACGCAGAGTTTACTTCAACTCCCTCTTGTCCTATTCATCTTTCCAAGTTTGACTAACCATTCTCTTAGTAGATGCTTCAAGGTGGTGGACATCTGCAGCTTTAGAAGTAGCACTGAGATCCACTTTCTCCACAGTGAAATTGTGCATAGCTGGATCTTGAATTTCTTCCTCAGTCACTGGCTTAGCTATTTCAGCACTCTAGTTACCAGTGTTTGGATCAATGTTTATTCTGGATGTTGTCTTGAGTTTCTTGGACTTGGGGGTTTTCCCCAAACATTTGCCTACCATGTCGTCTGAAGGGACAACAAAAGGAATTACCTTTTTCTTGTCAGAGATAGAACTCTCTAGCCAGTTTGGTGCAGGGGCTGAGGTTGTCTTCTCAGGGTTTAATCCATCAGAGGATACATTTGAAATCATCAATATTTCAGGGGTCTCTAGAACGGTCCCTGACTGTGACCTAGTGTCAACTTCCTCTGTTCTGTGTGGACTAAGCTCCTTGTCACCCATAGGTTCTTCTGAATCTTCCTCTGAATTCAAATCAACAACTATTGTTTCAGAAACTTGTTTCTTTCTTTTCCCTTTAGTCCTCAACCTGGTAACACGAGAGGGTAAAATATCTATGAGGACTCTTCTGGACCTCTTAGTGGTAGGGCTTCTTTCAGTTGATGGCTTGGAAGCACCTGCACCACAGATAGCAATAGGTTGGTTAGAAGAGTCTATAGGAAGTGATGATCCAATCATTGAAGTGATTTGTTGGGCATTTTTATCCTGAAGCCCTTCCTGTCTCTTTTCCCTCAACCATTTCTCAGTTCTCCTTATCACTGGAAGAGTTTTAACTTCAATTATGTCTTCCTCGTTTTTGCTCCAGTCAACTTCTGGAATAGGTATTTGTTCTACTTTTTTAAACTGCGGGTCAACCACATGTTCTTCATCATCAATAATTCTAGAAATATCTATGTTTAAATTGAGAGTAATTATCTGTCCCAAAGAAAACCTACACCATAGCCTTCTCCTAACCTCAAATTCATCTGGACAGTCTTCCCAGTAGTCTTCTAGCTTAGGAATATGTGAAAGCCCTGTTCCAGGGTCTAGGTTATCTCTGATAAATCCTTTACTGTCAAATTGAGACCTGGCAGTGAAGAACTAAAAATTGAACCTTTTAAGGTTGACCTCCAAATTCAAGGCATCATATTTTGATTGGCATGAATAATGCCCAAGTTCAATGGGAAAAGAAATACCAAAACCCTTTTTTGATGAGAATTTCTTATCTACATGTGCCAGCTGTCTACATACCTCCATCAACATGAAACAATCAAACACATATCTAGGTAACTTCACAGGTTCACCATCAAATCCTCCAACTCTGATGTAAGTGAACTCAGAAAATTGAATGAAGAAGCTACCATAGATGCTAATCAGTTGCATTGCTTCGTTGGACATTCTTTTACCTAGATTTCCTGCCAGTTCATAAGTCATTTTCCCAGTGAAGACATCATTAACCCTTTTATAATTTTCATAGCAATTCCTTCTCTGCAACTGTGAATAATATTCATAAATCTTACTATTCTCAGCTATGGGTGCATGAGGTAGGTCAAACCACTCTTTTGTAGATGCTAGACAATAGAATAGGTACGAAGACATAGAAATATCTGTCACCTAGACAATTACTCAAACCCTGATGTAGACAATCAGCCACTATTTCGGCCCAATCTAAATATTGTTCCCATTGAAGGATGACTTGTATGAAAAAGTACATCCAATCCTCCCAATAATAGGCATGCTAACTGCCCTTCAGTCTGTATAACAATACCACAATATCCCTCACTTCTCTAATCAAATGATCCCTGGTGAGTAGCCTGGGCAACCTTGAACCGCCCTTCTAAAATTTCAGTAGCCAGTTTCTCGCTATTACACTTTTGTAAGTTGGTTTCTTCTCTGAGAAATACCCATAGGAAGAAGTAATATCAAGGCTGGAATACACCTCTTTAGGCGGTATCTTCATCACAGACATGAGGGTTTGTCTATTGACATGAAATAACACATCACCGTTTGCATTTCTTATGCACCTGTCCTGGGGGTCGTACCTATTCATACACTCCTAAACCAATTCTAGACACAGTATGGCCCGAGGAAAAGCTGCAGCTTCAACTAAGCCGCTATCTACAATTTTCTTCATTATAGGGGTTTGAACAAGGTTTCTAGTTCTTTCTTTGAATTCTTCTAAATCGTATTGTACCAGTGCAGTATCTCCAAATTCAGAGTGAGAATAAATAAGACCAAGACCATGTTCATTCCCCAAATATGTAGATTTTAAAGCCATACTTGGAGGATTAAAATGAAAAACACTTCAAATTTTGAAAATAATGACAGAGACTCAAGAGATTCTTCTTTCCAGCTAAGAAATAAGAATAGCACATAGGAGGAACAGAACTCACCTTCAAGATATCTAAATTCACTGTGAAGTTTGAGTAATAAGAACCTTATACTTCCTACGTTATTCTCCTCTGCATTGCACAGCTTGTTTACTTGCTGAATCCGGCTTGTTCTTAGTTAACAATGTCATTAACCAGATTGAATAATTATCACTCAGAGCAATACGTGCTGGAAATATTTGAAAAGACATAAATTCTGACCTCTTCATTAATAGCAAGTATTATTCACGCGCCATCATGATGTATAATGATTATCCGTAACCTCCGCCAAATTAGAACTCTCAGTTTCATAATAAGTCTCTGACATATTTTCCTCCAACTTTCCTGCTAAATTTGACTCAGAAAGTCACAGGAATAAATGAGACCAAAATATCCAAATCTTTGAACTATTGAACCATTGAACCTTTAGGACGTGGTTCAATGCAGTGGTTCGACCATACCAATTGGACCTTATAGATGAGCAAAGGATTCACTTACGGAAATAGGAACTTAAGCTCATGAACCGTTGAACTTATAAAGATATGGTTCAATATGAAGGTTCAAAGATGCAAGGGTTATGTAGACCAACAAACAGTTACGCGACTTTGGTAAAAGGCTTCCAACTATGAAACAGTGAACTGTTGAACCCTGAACCATTAAACCCCGCTATAGAGTGCAAGCGAAAGGTTCAACGATACATTAATTACACAAGGTAACTGCGTGACCCGACTTATAAGAAGACAATGAGTGTTGAACCTTAGACCGTTGAACCGTTGAACCTTGAACCAAAGGGTTCAAGTTCAACCTGAAAACTTGAAGACGTTTTGAAATACACAGAACAACTTGCTGTTTGAGACTGCTTTGGACATATCGAACCATTTAAACTTTGAACTTTGAGAATGGTTCAGGTTCAAAGGTTCAAACCTTAAGTAACCTTGTCTACAAAGATGATAAACGGGTAAAATTTGAAGGATCAAGAGCCGATTTCAGAAACAAAGGTATGACCCAAAATACAATACAGCAAACCGGCTCTTGTTCAGGAAATATTACCAATAAATAAATAAGGGCGACTCAAAAGGTAACAGTATGCTCTTGTGTTTTGATGCTACACTAATATTAAAGAAGAATAAAAAGTCAAAATATTTAAAATAACTGATTCACCCCCCCTCTCAGTTATCTACCTTGTTTCCAACAATTGGTATAAGAGCTAAGTTCCTCTAAACAGAGCCTAACAGCTTGAGGAAGATCTAAAAATCTCAATGGATATGTATGGTATGAAAGAACAACTTTAGTGTACCCTAGATGATCTTGAGCAATCTCACTCTGATGTCAATAACTTGAGAGAAAGACTCAAACAAGCTGATGATTTCATAAATGACTTAAAAGAAAATCTGAGTATCTCTGTGAAAAAGAGAAAGGAACTACTTCAACAATTAGCAAGTCAAAGTGAAGGCAATGATACTAATGAAGATCTGAATGAGAAAAACAAGCTATACGAGAAGCTATCAAAAGAGGTCATTATGTAAGGCATGAAATGGAATCAGGGGTTATGAGATTCACCCAGGAAATTGAAGAGAAAAGAAAAATTGAAGATAATCTAAAACAATCTCTCAAGGAGAAGTTAGAGGACTACTACAAAATGGATAGAATAATTAGGCATCTAGAATCTAATCTTGAAGAAGCTAGAGATAATGAAGAACAACTTGAGAATTAGATAGACACTCTTAAACAAGATCTTCAAATAGCAAATGAATACAAAAAGAAATTCAAGATAAGCTTAGCTCAAATTGAAGTTCTTCTTGAAATCCAAAAGAGGGTAGATGACAAGCGTGGTTTGGGTTATGAGAAAAGTGAAAGCTTTGGATCCGGTCAGAAGAACTCTAGATCAGGAAATGAAAGAAACATGCCTAGAAGACCTCCGATAAGGCAACCAAATGCTCAAAGATATCCATCCTTCAATGGATACTGCTACAATTGCAACAACTTTGGTCATAAAGCAACTCAGTGCAGAAGAAGAATGAATCAAACTAATTCATCCTTCTCTGAACAGTGTTTCAACTACAAAAGGTATGGTCACAAATCTCATGAATGCAGAAATATGCAAGTTAACAATTCATTCAATGGTAGATGCTTTGCATGTAATAGAATGGGACATATGGCTAATTAATGCAGATCAAGAGGATATCAGTCAAAAATAAAAATAAATGTTGTTTGTTACAATTGCAATAGATCCGGTCATCTTGCCAAATTCTGCAGAAGTAAAAATTAGGATAAAAGGGTTCCAGTGCATCATAATCAAAATCAAGACAAGGGAAAAGGCAAAGTAAATGCGGATGAAGTTTAAAGGGAGATGAACACTATTTGGGTGAAGAGAAGTAAAGAAAATGTTGGGGATGGATCCACACCAAAATCCAGTGCTAATATTCCTTTCAAAAACTAAATAGATGAGCTTTGGCTCGGGGGGAGTCTCAAAAGAAAAATAAATTCCCCCAGCCAGTCAATTGGTACCTAAATATGGCACATGGAATGTTGCGGATTAAAGGGTTCTCAGATAAATATCTATATAACCCTCGGTAAAAATTTGAAAGATCCACAAGGAGTTTTGAAGAGTTTCATCATCCAAGATTAATCCGGTTTGACAACAATCTGGTAAAAGCAAGATTTTCACAATTAGATCCGGTATGATTCAAAATTGAAATATCTTGATCTGCAGATAAATGGCATGATTGGAGGAAAGGAGATACACTGTCAATTTTTAACAAAAATAATTCTAAGTGCATCTCAGTGATTCAGAAAGATCTCTCTCTCAGAACAAGGAAGAACAAGTCAACTGGAATAACTTATGTTGTGCATTTATTGCAATAGGAAATTAGGGTTTGTGTAGAGTTAAAAGGGTTTCTTTATTCATTATTTGCACATTTGCATTTGAGAAGAAGAAAGGAAGTGCTCTACATCAAGATTGTTTGAACCCTCTCAGAGATCAACCACAGAATCTGATTCATCCAGCGATCTTTTTTGGCTTATATTGTGAACCTTAGAAGCGTAAAAAGGTATTTCCATTTTTGAATATCCCTCTCTGAATCATTTACAAAGATGGCTACTCCAAATGTTAAGATCACTGATAGGCCACACCCAAAGTTCAAGAAACATCCCTACAAATCCCTAGAAGTTGATCCCTTAGGTGCCTTCTCTAGCATTCCGCATGGGGTTCTACATGTAGAAGATGTTAGGGTATACATACATGCAAATATTAAGGAATTTGGGTAATCCAAGCTAATGGATATCTACCACAAACAATTAATAGATGAAATGTTTGAACTTAAACCTCAATACAAGGCCCTCCGGGACAAACATATTGGACATTGCATCTACTTTCCCTATTTTGCAAAAGATTAATAGGTTCGATATGTTCTTAGCAGAATACATGACAACTTCATGTGGTTGATGAGGCCATTCAAGATAACAAAGGATGCCATTAGGGTAGTAACCAGATTGCACTATCTGGTGGGTTGCCTACTCTCAAATCTGTCAAGAACCAGATAGTAAGTGAGGCTACCGGATCAAAATTTGACAAAAAAGCAATCACAATAGAATATATCACAGATCTGGATATCAAATTTGCCTCTATGATAATTGGCTATAAAATCTATCACTCCAGCAAGGAGAATTCTGTGTCTGAAATTGTAATTTATACTACATATCAGATGCTAAGGGAAAATATAGATTATGATCTATGTGAGATTCTCCTAAACCAACTGTTAGAAAACTTGCAAAAGATCAAGAAGGACAAGAAGAACTCATTCAAGTATGGTGGTTTAATATTGTGTTTATTCTTTTACTATATGAATGAGCTACCTAGATCAAGTGGTTGGGTATGGCAAAATGACAGACCGGTTGCCATATAAATCAGAGATTATATGTATGGGCTTGGTGATGCCAAGGCTCAAAGTACATCACTCTGGGGATACTTCAAGAACTTCCAAAGTGTGATGCAGGCCAGAGAAAGAATTCCCCAATCTATAGTTGAAAAATACAAGGATACAGTGTGTTTCATGGTAGACACTGATCAATGCCTAATGGAGGCAGTGGAGCCCAGAACAGTCTGGATTATGCCAATGGGCTAAGAGATAGATGAGGAGAAGTCTAAGGACTTGGATTCCTCTGTTCCAGAAGAAGAAGTCCATGAAGAAGTCAACATCTCTCCTTCGGATCCTACTGTAGACATTCCAGACTCAGGAGTTGAAGGAGAAGGAAGAAAAGAAGAAAAAGTGAGTCAAGAAGAAGAGGTAAAGGGAAGAGAAGAAGATCAAACAGAGAAGATCCCAGATGATAGTTCTGAGGTGGCAAAAGGAAAGAAGACTCAGTCTCCGGTAAGAGACACTGTTGAGGCAGTAAAGAGCTTCTTGAACAAAGAAATGTTAGAGATAGATGAACCAAAATTATTTCAAGTGCCACTAAATTTTGATTCCCTCTCTCTGGTCCAGACAATGAAGATAGCATCTTTTGCCAAAGCTAAAGCAAAAGAGAAGCTTCTGAAGTCTCACATGGAAGACTGTGAGATGATAGAGATTGCATCTGGGATGCTGGAGAAGATCATGCCATCCTTCCAAAAGGATCCTTCGGCCTCTCCATCTGGTAACTTGAAATCTCTAGTTAATTCTGTTAGCACCCATTTTGATTCTTTAGAGAAATCGGCATAAGAGAAAGTTAAAAAAGTATTTTTGGGAAAGAGATTCACTGAAGTGTAGGGACTCATAACTAATGATAGGAGGACCCTGGATATTGGCATAAAGAGCCTAGAAAATGCTCTTAAAGATGGCAAAGAAATGTATTAATTTTGTTTATCCTGGTCTAAAGTGACTAAGGATATTGAAAAGAAGGTAAAAGAACAAGAAGATAAACTATCAAGTTTATCTCAAAATTTTGATCCCCTCACATCATCTATAATGAATCAAGAGTGCCAAGCTATCACCATTATAAATGAAATAAAGAGACTTGAAAAGGAGAGGAAGAATATAATAAGCAGGATGAGTGAACTTAGAGGGATAATTATCCCTAAGTTAGAGGCCATGCATGAGGCCTTAACTGATGCTCAAACCATAGCTTGGACTAGTGATCCAGCAGACTTAAGAAGGGGAGAATGTTTTGCATTTTTGTTGAGTGGTCACATTTCAATTTTGGACAGGATGAAGCAAAGTTGGGCGACATAATTTGTACATTTGAAGATCACCTTTGTGGATATCCTTAAGTATATATAAGTATAACATGTATATATACTTATGCGGTAATGTATAGGTTGATTTTTGCAAATTTTGGTGTGCGGATTTCACCCTTTGCCATTGATGTCAAAGGGGGAGTGAGGAGTAGTGAAAAATATGGAATCCAGCTAAGGGGGAGCTCTGGTAAAAGTGTACATAAGACAACATCAACAAAGGGGGAGTTTGTTATGACACTTAGTCATTTTTCACTAAGTGTTGCCATCAATGCCAAAGGGGGAGATTATTGGTAAGAGACACTGTGCGGCTTCATCAATGTTGTCATTGATGGTAACAAAATCCATCCCATACATCCGTAGCACATAGTATATCTATACCGGAAGACAGACTGAAGAGTGTTTTGGTCTGGTGAGCAAGAACAGAGCATGCAACAAGGTCTGAGAATCAGGACTGGATCTCTCAGATGGTGTAACTCAGCAAGTTGTAAACTTGGACAAGTCAAGAGCAGTACCATGACTACTACATTCCAGAGATTGAGCCTCCAATGATAAATGAGTGAAAAGATATGAGCATCTAAGTGTTGGGTTCCTGACAGGCAGAGTAGACTAAGGAAGAACTAATCAGTAGAGCATCAGAGTTTAATCCGGATGAGAAACTGATAGTGATCAAGGTTTTTGAGGGATCATTCATGGTTTCCCGACATGATTGATGGTTTCTAGGTCTGTCTTTGATACACATCACATATTAAGCATGGATTTAGCTGACAGATCAGTGTCTTAGAAATATCTTGAGTATTCCAATTGCTGACTAGAAAGATGTTGAAATCCTTGGTGTGGATATATATACTAGATGGATTTTTGTATGAAGAAGTAAGTGTGGAGCAAGAGTGTGCGAGGAAAGGCAGAGATCAGTGTGAAAGCAGCAATACAAGTCTGATATATGATAGAATGGTGGCACTAAAGTAGAAGAAGAATGAAGTGCAGTAGATCAGTATATTGAGCCTAACCAGAATTGAACCTCAGCATTAGCAGATGCTTCTCATCAGTTCAAACACCTGGTTACCTTCATAACTTTGTAGAAAGTGAGTCTCTTGTAGGCAGTGTGCCTCTTGTGAGCAGTGTGCTCGGGCAGTAAGCCCTAATTGGTAAGTGCCATTTTGTACTTCTTACTCTTTTAACAGAGAATACAATCTTGGTCACCCCGTGGTTTTTCCCTTAATAGGGTTTTCCATGTAAAAATCCTTGTGTTATGTGTGTTGTTTTTATTTCTTCTCTCATGATTATGTATGCTCTTGTGTTTTGATGCTACACTGATATTAAAGAAGAAAAGAAAGTCAAAATATTTAAAATAACTGATTCAGCCCCCCCCTCTCAGTTATCTACCTTATTTCCAACAATAAGGCCCTCAGAAGGTGCACTTCCTTGCTATGATTCCAAGACGTTCAAATGGGAACAGCTTTGATAGTTTCGCCATGAAGATGACCTCAACAATAACGATAGTAGTGTATAGTAACAAGTTTGATTTCAAGCAATGAAGGAATTGGTGCTAAAGGCGCATTGTAATTCCTGCAGAGTAAGTTTACTTAAAAGTTGGATGCATGAAATGGAAGAAGAGGGTTCAATTTATAGACTTGAGAAAGAGAAGATCAATGGTACAGAAAGAATGAGAAGAACAACGGTTGAGAATGGTTGGGGAACGTGCGTGAATAGGAAGAAGACAAGTGTCTTTCTCTATTTTGCATGAGAGGAACTAATAAAGTAGAAGAATGAGTTAACTGAAGAGATAAATTAATTAAAATAATAGATCGATTAGTTAAGAGAATAGAACTAGAAGATGGAAATTGCATGATGATGAGAAGATACTTTAGCTCAATTAAATATTTAGCATATTCAAATGCATTTGCACAAGGATTGAATTATATTTAGAGATAACTCAATTTTGAAGAATTTAGATAAATATTTGATTTATTTAAATTTAGAGAAGATATTATTGGAAGAAACAATTAAATAATTGGTATTATTTAATTTAGAAGATAATAAACCAAATTAAATAAATAAATTTATTTAATTGTTGTGCATGATTTGGAAGAATAAATAAAATATTTTATTATATTTTATTTTTAGAGATTGAGAGGATTTAAATAAATTTGATTTATTTATTTAAATTTGGAAGAATGATTTGATTTAATTAAATAATAAAAAATTATTTAATTGTTTGGAAGAATTTTAATTAAATAAAAGATTTATTTAATTTTGTCTTTAGAAGAGGTAATTAAATATTTCCATATTTAATTAATTTAGAAGAATGTGAATCGAATAAATATATTTGTTTATTTATTTTTTGATAGAAGAATTACAAGGGAATAAATATTAAGAATATTTATTTAGACAAAGCCATGTCATTTTTAGGCATATACAGTTTGTTTTTTAAAAGTTGTGTAACTATTGATATCATTATTTTATATTTAGAAAAAAAAAAAAAAACCTTTATTCTTTTAGATTATAAAGAAAGATTATTTTCAAGAAGGGTTTATGTAAATTTGAAAGGATTGTAATTTTTGAATTGCATTATTTTATTCATGTGAGGAAATAATTAGTTATTAGATTAGGTTGTATGGTATATTTAATTAAGTTAGATAAATTTAAACTCCAATGGGATATTATTAGTTACATTTTATTTTTGGATATAACAAGGTTAATAATGAAATGGAACATTTAGTAAAAGGGAAATCAATCAAATTATGTTTTATGATTCTAACTCTACCTCATGATCAATAGGGCTTTTGTTAACAAGAAAATTCAACATCTTATCTTTGCTAGAATTGTGATGTCATCTACCAAAACCATAGGTAAACTTAACCTTGCAAGTTAACTTTTATGCATTTAAACTTTCAAAAAAAAAAAATCACATGATTAACAATTTAAAATAATTTATTTAATTCACTAGCATAAAAATATCCATTACTTCAATTCTCTTTCTGAAAATCATTAAATTCAAATCTAGTCCAACCATATTAATCATAAAATATAATCATGTCCAAAGGTTCATCAAAACATAATGTCTAATAAAATAGCATAAGGTCCATAATTATCCAAACCAAATATAGTATAAAATCCAACTAGCAAAAATCAAATAGTCTAAGTCATAATGTCTAAAGCAATGTAACAAGATGGGCCTCACAGATTGAAAATTGGCATATTTGTTAAATTACACATGTTGTATTTCAACAAGCATATCTTGCTCCTTTGGTTTGTTCTATTAGTTTGTGCATTGAGTGTTGTATGCTTTTGCATGAGTCATAACTCGCTTCCCGAATATAAATATCCCTTTAAGGAGAAGTATTAGATTAATGGGGTCTAGTGCTCCTAATAGCAATGGTGTTCCTACATAGAAAAATCCATTGAATACCTTCTTTACAAAATGAGAAACACAAAATTTGCAAGATATTATACCTCATACAACTACAATGGAAGAACAAACATTTCATGATTTTGAAGATCCTATTGATGTGATAACACATGTAACTAATGAGCAAATAAACAAACTTGATAAGGAACTAGGTGATTTTTAAGAATTTGTGGAAAAAGAAAGGATAGTTGAAGAGGCTGTACCTATTTTTGATTATATAAGTTGGCAAACACTAGGGGCCGAACCCTTACATTAAGACAAAAAGAGACCGCAGAGGCTCAAGTACAAAAAGACCCACCAGACCACTACAACATAAATAACATATACAGTCTATAGACAATAGATAGTAAGTAGCAATAGATATATAGCATAACAAGAAACAAAACTAAGGAGATACATTCTCCCAGCCTTTAGCCAGAAATTCAACAAATTCATCAAGTTTTTTGAATTTCTCCTCCTTCTCTTCATTAGCACGAGTCCCAAGTTCCTGTAACAGAGAGAGGTTAAGTATCATTGTACAACTAAGCATGCTGCTTATGAGCTCTCCCATAGAAAAAACCTTCTGCTATAGATCCTCCACACGACCCCTCAAAACAACAAGATCATGCCTGTGTTCATCCCCTTCCTCAGTCTCATAATCTAAGAGAGTTGTTAAAAGAAGGACAAGATGGTGTTAATATACTATGTGGATTGGCCCATATTGTGCATAACAACATTATGATAGGGACTAAATGTGCAAATACTATTAATATGACATCACTGACTCACACACAAGTATCGGCACCTATACTGAATACTGGAATGTCTACTTTACATCAGCAATTCTCACTACTAATGTACTTGCTTGTAGTAATGCCACCATTAATATTAGAGTATTTAATAGCATTAATTCACAAAATTACAAGGCTGTGGGATTCAATTGTCAAAACTTAGCACCTAGGGTGACTTCTTATATGAATAATCACTCTCAACCACCCCTTTAGTCCACTCATTCTCAACCACATTTCACTTATAATTACTCTCAACCACCTTCTAGTCACAATTATTCCCAACCAACTTTTGTTACCACTCATAACCAATCACCTCAAAATTTCATGACCACAACCTCTAATTCTCAAACCACATCTCCTAATGATGCCCTGCTAAACCAACTCTTACAAAGCATGACTTTTTTACAACAAAAGGTGACAAACTTGACAAATTCTTCTCAACTTGATATACCAACTTACCATGCTCGTAGTCCTCTATCTTTTGCAATCCTTAGAACTCCTATGCCTGATAAGTTTGAGACTCCTCTCTTTGAAAAATATGGTGGAAAAGGTGATCCTAATACTCATGTGGTAGCGTTCATGGCCGTGTAGTGATTTCTTCTTTCAAGAAGAGTTGCTAGCGAAAATCTTCCCACGATCTCTCAAAGATACTGCTTTGGAATGGTTTTGCTCATTACCTTCGAATTAAATACACTCTTTCTCTCAGCTAGTTGATCAATTCTTACAACATTTTCAAGCAAACATTGGACCTCAAGTCTCATTGATTGATTTAGTTCAATGCAAATGAGGTATGAAAGAGAAGTTAATTGAGTTTATCAGTCGATATCAAGCTCTTTATACACAAATTCAATACCAGATGAATGATGAGGATGTTTAGAAGGTGTTTATTACAAATCCACAACCTAACATCCATGATAAGATCCTCTAGATGAAATATAGCTCTTTTTAACATTTATGCACAACTCTCCATGATTATCGACTTTCATCTAGTCAGTATGAGAACAAAAACTCATTAGATCAAGGTGATCAAGCTCAAGCAGGAACATCTCAAAACAATTTCAAGAGGAACAACAAGAATTTTATAAGGTAAACAGGTAGAATTTAAACAATTTTTTGCAAGTGTCCGCTATCACTAATCCAAAGAGGGCACCATTTCAGTTTTGACAACAACAAAGACAGTTTACTCCAATATATGATGCTCTATATTCTATTATGAATCAAGCAATGAGTAATAATCTCTTGAAGCTTCCTCCAATCAAACAGTTGGATAGTAATAGAATGCAAGGACCTCACTTTGATGCTAATGCTTTCTGTCATTATCATTGACAACAAGGGCATGATACTGAATGATGTATGCATCTTAAACATGAAATTCAAGACCTCATCGACTCAAATGTAATATAGGTAATTGGTGTGAATGATAGTGGAAATAAGTTACTTGCCCCTCTGAATCAAAATAGATCTTCACTAATCCATTTTCTAGACATAAGGAGAACAATATGGTCAAACAAAATATAATAGAACTAGAAGATAATTATCTAGATTATGATGAAATAATTGGTATGATAGAAGTGGATAAGGAGAAAATTGTAAATTCACCTCGTCCATGGGGAAAGGGAATTTATACTAAGGTTCCTCCACTGTTATCCCTTCAAGGATCAGGAGTTAACCAAGATGCATTGAAGTTACAAATTGAAGAACAACAACAAGATATTATAACACAAGAAAAGGTTGCCATGGTGGAAAGTGTTCCATTCCACCACGAAAGATTTATTCATCGAAATAAGAAAGCAAAAGATCAGAAATGAACAAGGTGGCTATCATCAGTGGGAAATAACAGTGATTCCCCTCCTCATAAGCAACAGAAGATTTCAAATATACAAGGATTTGAGAAACAAGCACTGCATGGCAGTATTGGAAATGAGAATCAATCAGGTATGAGTCACTCTAACTTTGTACAAAACTTGGTGGAACACCTTTCTAAGATGCTCACAAGTTCAAACTCTTCTTAGATATAATGCAAATATATAGTTATATATATGTGTGTTTTGTTCTCCTGTAATATGTTATGTGTTGTTTAGTCCTCCTTAGATGACCCTTGATACTCTTGTAAGGTCAAGGGTACCAGGAGACTACCTCTATTGTGACCATTATACTATTTGAATCATCATTCTTCTACTATTCCTCTCCTCTATTTTAATGTTGTGTGTCGCGCCTTAGGGACATAGCATTGCGGTTGATGATCTAGGGGCATCCTCCTACGTGGTGTTCCTAGGGCACTTGTTCTCCTCTCTTATTTTTATTATTTACCTTCTTCTAGTGATTATATCTAGTTAGCGGATGATGAAAACAAACATATACTGATACAAACCGTGTGTCCCTTTAGCAAGTAAAGCAAAAATGGACCTAGTCCATACATGACGATAGAGTTGATACATACATACATACATACATACATACATCTGATGCTTGACTAGTAGAATCACTCCATGTGATGTATCATCTTATGGAATTTCTTGTGACTAACATTTTACAATTCACTCAATCTGCTCTTGTACACTTTGATTGGTATCTCACCTTGTTGCTACACTCAGTTCTGAGGTATCTGTAGTATAGCCCAATGGTTATATTGATTTTTGAACATGCAGTATAGCCTTGGTCTTTGATGTAACTATTTTCATGCATAGCTTTTATCATGTGATGTGCTTGTTATCTTAGAGTAAGATTTTCTAACCATCTTGTTCAATGTGTTTGTGGGAACATTCGAGGATTGTGAGCATATGTCACCTTGGGGGCATGGGCTTTATGAAAGCTCTTGTCACCCTTGTGTGTTTCTCTCTACCTTAACATTCTTGATATTGGTACATGACATAAACCACCTTAAGGTGGGGGCATATATATAAGGTTATCTATCTGATGATTTTTGTACTAATGAAGCATGTTTGTAAGCCCTCCTCGTGAGGCAGGATGTTGTATCTCTGATGCGAGTGCACATATTTATTTATATTACAAGAAAAAAACCCTCTCCATGAGGTAGGATAGCATATCCTTTTTATCAAAGAAGCCCTCTATGGAGGCGGGATAATGTATCTCTTGAGCTAGTGCATATCCTTTTATTCAAGAAGCCCTCTGTGGAGGCAGCATGGTGTATCTCTTGAGCTAGTGCACATCCTTTTATCTCAAATGTTCTCTACAGAGGTGGGGTTGGATCTTCAAACTATCATCACTTAAGCGTGTCTTTGGTGGTTGTTGTGGCATAAGCCCAACTGTCAGGTGTGTCTGCAGCATGTTTGAGATGGTGGGACTTAGTAATAAGCTTCTTCCATCACCTTGTTTGTCATGTTTAAGATGTATAGTATGTCTTTGGCATGCTATATGACACTCGTGTTTTCCATGTGTTTTCCCTCATGTGTGGTTTCAAGGGTGTAGTGATGAGCTTCTCCCACACTCGGGCTTTGTTTGGCATGTTTTCCCCTATGTGTGGTTTCAAGGGTGTAGTGATGAGCTCCTCCCATACTCAGGTTTTTTATGGTGTGTCTTCTCCTGTGTGTGGTTTCAAGGGTGTAGCAATGAGCTTCTCCCACAATCAAGTTTTGTATGGTGTGTTTTCCCTTGGTGTAGTTTCAAGGGTGTAACGATGAGCTCCTCCTACATTAAGGGGTTTTGTGTGTTGCAATTTTTATTTTCCATGCATATATATATATGAAAATGAAAAATGTTATATCATTATCTTCATCATGTTTTGTGTGAATGCTCTCATGTCTTCAGTGTGTCTTGATGTCTTAAATACTATCTTCTCCATGTCTTGCATGCCTGTTATTGTCTTCATTGTGTTTTATGTGTCTGCAATGTGTCTTCTTGTGTTTACTTAAGATTGGGGGCTAGAAATGGTTCCTCAATCTTGGTGTATGCCTTAGCTTCAAGTGCCTGGTGTGTTTGACACATTTTCAACCATACTTTAATGCATGTATGGGTTGTAAGTTCATACATACATTAAAGTGGGGGCTAATGTTATGTCGTAAAATGTCCCCCTAGGAATTTTACCTCCTAAGTTTAGCTCTTGAGTCCCTTATTTTTAATCATGCATCTTAGAAATGAATCTGGGAGCAAAATCCCCTAAAACCCATGACAAATGGGACTTAGGGGACATCTCTGAGCTTAATCCAGCCCTAAAATAGGTGGCCAGACAAGGGCGCCCACGCCCTTGTCCTATCTTATTTGTTAGGGTCCCAATTTTAAATGACCACAAAGAGATTGTTAAAAGGTTTCCCTTTGTAGGCCTATTCAATTTGAATTATGAATGTTTAGTGGGAATGCATATATAAACATGTTTAGGACTTCATTTTACAACTAGATGGATAATGCAAAATTGTGATCTTGTGCTAAGGATATTCAAGGCTTTCATTGTGTTGCAGAGTAGTATTGTGTTGTGTTCATGTTTGTTGCATATTTGTCTTCATCAATCCATCTCCTCATGGCATGAAAGATCTTCATCTCCATGTGATAGCTTCACCTCTAAGGTGACATTTACTTTGTGTTTCAATCATTTATCATATCATTGATTTTGCCTTTGTCCTGCAAGGACACACACTCTCTATCTAACAATGGTGTTGGAAGGCTTGAATGCCATTTTGGGGCTTGACCGAGGCAATCTCCTAAACACCACAATCCCCAACCCCTCTCTTGTGATTGCAGGTTATAGGTGTCAGATTCTGTGGAGAGGAGTTGTAGGAGGTCAGAGCAAAGTAGGAGGAATCCATATTTGAAGAAAATGATAGAAAAGAACCCTAAAAGGACTAGGACACCCACTCTTTTGTCCCTCATTTCTACACTATTAGGAATCTCTAAAGTGGTTCTAGTCTGTAGTAGAAAATATTAGGAAGCCCTAAAAAAAGCACTACATTGGACAACTTGGGCACCTGCTCTTTTGTCCCTGACTTTTTCATCTTCCAAAACTCAAAATCTGGTAAGTATCTAATCTTCATTTAGTGTCTTCCTATGCGAGCATTTGTTGGGGTTCATCTATTTGTTTACGATTTTGCATAATTAGGGTTTTAAGCTTAATTGGTCTAAGGTTTAACAAGTTAATCAACAAATTCCAAATTTCCTTATCATTCCAAGTGACACCAAACCTGTAGCTGAGTCCTCTTGCAAAAGTTATTATTCAACCCAGTTTAATGTCCTTGAATGTATGTAGTGAAAGGAGGATCTAATCAAACTATCAATCAAATCAACCTCATTATCAAATCCTTCTTTTTTTACATAACATGGTATAAAAACATAGTGGTTTATATATGATAATTATGTTGTAGGTCTTGTAGAACATCATATATGTTGTTCCACCTATGTGGTGATATGACAAGAATTACAATTTAGTTGGATGAAGAACTCAAAACTACATAGATGTCTAGTACTTGGTAGAGCACGATCAATGATGCAAGAGCACTTGTGATAGAACTAGTGAACATATGGCATGAACTAAGGGATTGACAATTTATTGTAAGATAACACAAGGTATCCCAAGGAATCTTGTATGAAGTTATTCTTGTATGAGATACCACAAGAAAGAAGCTAGGTAGTGGTAGCTATACTAAATATATATTTGTACTAGTAGTGTAAACGATGTAACTATTGGTTCATAGGTGTAGATTTGTACATGTAAGTTTTGGTTTCATGCTTTGAATGTTTGACTTATATTGTTACTTTATTTGTTTTCCCAACTTAGTTTGCATAGATATCATCTCTTTATTGGAATAGTGTTATTATATTGCATAATGCTTTATTAATTATATGTGTAGGAGAGAAGCTATTGATATGTAGCAAAAGACAAGATGGGAATTAGGTAGGATGATTGTAATTCTATGGACAAAAAGGTAGGAAGTTAGGGTTTTTGTTGACAAAAGATGGGTAGGTGTAGGGTTGATAGTTGGTGGATAAAAATCAAGTGGTGTGGTAGATGGGATGACTGGTTTAGAATCAGAGAGTTAAGAGAATCCAGTTGACCTAGATGGGGCTCCACATGAGGTCGGCCTCTCAAAGGAAGAAGACAGATATGGAACTAAGCTGAATATTGACCATTAGGTTCTAGAGGAAGGTTGGGGTCCTCTAGGGTTTCAATAATCAAATATTTTTCTAGTCATTAGTTTCGAGAAAACCTAAGCTAATGGTTAAACCTTGAGAGAATTTCAAGCTTAAGCAGTAGGCTCTCTTGCTTGGACCTCACTATTGGGTGTTAAACTAAAAGGGAAAATATTTTCTCCTCCTGTTCTAGATAACTCTAATCCAAGTTCATGAGAGTTATCTATTAATTTCATTGATTGTATCATGGATAAGGGTGTGCAAAAAATGGAGTTATCACTGTTTGGTAGGTTTATGGGGCCAAGTCCTAACATATACAGGGTAAGGAATTGGGCCCTTAAAAAGTTGTAGACCAAAGGTCAGTTGGATATAGCAGCCATTCCGGAGGGGTTCTTTCCCTTCTCCTTTTCTTGTGAGGAATGCCTTTGCAATATCTTAGCTAGTGGTACATGGTTCTTCAACAAGTTAGCCCTAGCTTTGAAGAAATGGGATATTGGTTCTGACCCCTCTAATAACTCTTTCAATATTGCCCTAGTTTGGGATTGCCCTAGTTTGGGTGAGATTACCTAGTCTTCCTTTGGAATTTTGGGATGAGGAGGTGTTTAAGGAGATTGCTAGCACTTTTGGTAAAATCTTAACCCTTGACCCTATGACTGTTGTGAGGAGTAGATTGGTCTTTGTGAGGATTAATGTTTGTATTGATTAGTCAACCAACCATCTTAGATCTCTATCAAGTATAAATTGGGGATTTGGAAGTAATCTCTATAGTTCAAATATTTTCCCTTTACATGTTTTAAGTGTAAGAAATTAGTCCATTGGGAAAAAGAGTGCCCTACTCTTAGAAATTGAAGGATAGAAAAAATGTGGAAGCAAAAAGAGCCTATTATGGATCCTAGAATAAATAAAGTTGATTCAAGTGTTGATAGGGAGACTTCTTAGAACCCCCCAAATACCATCTATAGAGTGAAGCTATGGATGGTGAAGAGTATGAAGGCAATATTTTGGTGGGAGGGACTATTTTAGAGAACCTAGAAGGGTAGACAAGTCTTGTTGAGTCTAGCGGTAAGATGAATAGGGAGTAACACTGATATGTATCCTGCACTTAATTTAATGCCAATTCAAGTGTTGATAGGGATGTTTCTTAGAACCCTCTCTAATACCAACTACAAAGTGATATAGTGGATGGGGGAAGATAAGAAGGTGAAGTGTTGGTATAAGGGACTATATCAGTAAAGCTAGAAGGGCAGACAAGCCCTTTGGATGATCAAATGGTTAGTAAGGAACAAGAGAATCTTGTTTTCCCTCAAACAGAAATATTCTCTAGGTGATTGGAGAAGTGGAGAATTCTTCCCAATCCTAGGGGAGGGGATTTCTAGGCCCACGCAAGGACAAAATGGTTGAGAACAAAGATAGCTAAGATAGAGTGCCTATTAAGAATAAGGCATCTAAGGGCCAAGAGATTGTCAAGAATGATTAGTTAAGTGTAAAAAGAAATAAAATGATTTCCACCCCTCTGAGAGGGAAAAGAAAGCAATATCAACCAGGAATGATTACTAGAAATAAAATAAATGTTGACTGTGGGTCAAAACCTAAAAGCATAGGAAGATTATCCCTCAAATATGGTGGGGGGAGAGTCATTCAAAATAGATAGTAGATAGACTTCAACACACTATCATGGATTATATTTTGGAATGTTAGAGATCTTAATAATCCTTATAAGAAATACCTTCTAACTAATCTTATCTGGGAGCACAGACTAGACATTTTAATGGTTCAAGAGACTAAGATGCAAGTGGATAAATTGATTAAAGTTAAGAATAGGTTCTTTAAGGACAATGGGTTTCATGGTGTCAATACTTTTTGGAATCCAATTTAAGTGGTGAATGGATAATCTATAATGGAGGATTCTAATTACTACTTTGTTTACTAATTTAGATTGTATATAACACTTATTGGCAGTTTGATATCCTAAAATGCACATGTCTAGGGTGTATAAGACCTCCCTGGAACAACGAGACTACCTCAATGTTTATATCTCTCAGTTTTTTACCACTTCACCCCAAAGATGGACATAATTTATGTCTTCTGTTCTATTTTATCATATGTTTGCATCAATTCTAGAACAAATGGTTAATGTGCTAATAGTTTCTTTAACATAAAATAGTATAAGCAGTTAGCTATCTCTTCAAAAGGGCAATTATTTTATCAAATCCCATGATTTCCAAAATTGCCTTGCCAACATTTGGCAGGAACCACACTCAGAGGCATGTATAAGAAAGTCCAAACATAGATAATAAACTATTTCAATTTTCAATTTTCACATTTTTATTTTTCAATCATCCATTTTTGATAAATCCAGCCCCCATCTATTAACATTGGCAGGGACTTCAGCTATTTTGTAGCTCTTGTTGTGATTATTGTTTGACTTCATGACATGTATTATGGTTGTCTTCATTAGATATGAAATTTAAATACATAATGAATTTTTCTTTTATGATCATATTAGGATGACTAATTGATTATATTATAATTTTTAATTATACTTTATGATATTAATTAATTAATGTTACATTCTGAATTTATTGATTGTATTACCTGATATCTATAGTTAATTTATATTAACTGTATTAGGATATGTGTAGTTAATTTATGGCTAGTATAATTTTTAATTGAGTTATATGATTATTTATAAAGTCTCATATAGGTAGTTAGGTTAGCCTGGGTGGCATCCATGGCATAAATATGGTATATATAGGAGGTAGTGGTTAGTTTATTGTCATCATCTTGTGAATTCTAATCTTATTAAAAGTTTTTGGAGCTTTGCCTCCTCAAAGTGGCTTATTATCCTCAAGTATTTGCAACATATTTCCTATTATATTCTTCTCTTGTGCAAGTTGTTTCATTACACTTGTTGTATTAGACCATGATCTTGGCATTTGAAAGGCAAGAAACAAGGTGATGTTTTTCAAATTTTGAGGTTGGTTGTGAAGAACATATCTCTCTCACTTTTGTGTCTTTTAATTAAAAAGGAGGTTTTATTAAGAACACATTTTAGTATCATCAGATTTTATTTGAGGTCATTTGGAGTATTTTTTAAAGAGTTATTATGAAATTAGGGTTTTCACCAAAATTGCTGCCAAGGCTATAAAATAGAAAATTCTTTTTGTATTTTGGAGGGTGGATCAATGGTACATTGAAGTAACTAAATTCTAGATTTGAGGTTAATTGAAGCATTTTTGAAGGATTTATTATAAAATTAGGGTTTTCACTAAATTCACTTCCAAGGCTACAAAATAGAAACTTTCTTAGAGATTTTTGTAGAGAAGTGAGATCTAGGCCTAGGTAAGTTAAGGTAAAATTTTAACTTATTTTTATTTATTTTCACTTAGTTATTGTGTGTATCATTTTGGAAACATCATGGCCAAATATACAACAAGAGGCAAGGGTAATAATCTAGTCACTCTAGGAAAGAATCTTTACAAAGGGGATATTGATTCAGAGTTAGGATTAGGGGGAATTCAGATATGATGTCTCCATTAACTGGCAAAATTCACTAGCTAGAAGAAGGTATGTAGAATATGTTGTTTGAAATTAAAGGAATTCTATAGTCTGAAATTAGAGGAGTAATGAATAACATCGATTCTAAAATGAAAGTATAATGTGATAGTGTAATGTTGTATCTCTAAGAGAATATACCACAAGCAAAGGCTAATTGTTGTGCCTTGTACACATGCCCCATTTCAAAAATAGGGACCCCCTCTTTCAAATCTTGGTTTAAAGTGTCTAGTGGTTTTTTTCATCTCCTAAGTAGTCAAGTGGTCAATATGCATTTCTTGTCATGTTAGAAGTTTGATGTTAATAGGTCACTCCAAAATTTACCAAGTCCAAGTCTTTGCATTTCACAAAACTAGGTCTGATCACCTTTTGTGCCAAAACTACCTCCAACTGACCTTTGCACTAGAATTTATTGCCTCTGACCTTAGTGCTACTTTCCTCATTCATCGACCTGAGCACTAAAATCAACCTTCACTGACTTTGCATTAGAATGGTCACTCACCGACCATGTCGAAGACAAGGAAATCTCCTACAGGTCCAAGAAGTCCAAAAACTCTGCAAAAGGTTTAGAAAGGGGTGTTGATTGACCCTGTGCTAAAATGACCAACCACTGACCAAGGTTAGTGATGTCCCAAAGCCTAGCTAAGTCAGAAGTAGTCTAATCCTGTGCAAACCGTAATCTTTTGCCAAGTATCGCGAATAACACCCCATACGGGTAAGTGCAAGAAGATGGGGGCCCAAAAATGGGTCTTAAGTGGCCACTTTTTTTCTGAAATCAGGAAATACTGGCCTTGGATGAGAAATTGAGCATAGTTACACTCAAAATTTAGAGATGCAACCAAAACAATGTTCGTAGTGCTCCGAGTCTACTTTCTAAACTACTATTTTGTTTTGAAAATGGCATAGATTAAGGGGTTCAAAAGAGGGAGCCACAGAAATTGGTGTTGTTTCTGTCAAAAAAACATAACATAGCATGTTTTGTGGCTCCCTCAGAAGGTCAACTTTTTTTTGGTATTTTTAAAATCACTTCAGTGAGAAATTAGCTAATAGCATGTAGTTTATGCCCGATTTTTCTGATAATTTTTTGATGAATATTTGATTTTTTACTAATTTTTAAAGTGGACACATCCTAAAAAATAGAATTTTGGCCGTGCTACCCCTATAAATTTTGAAAACTAATTGAAAATCATTTTTTTATTTTTTTAATATTTGTAGAATGGAGTCTAGTTTCTAAATATGTAATTTTTTTGAAATTTGAATGAATAGTTATTTTACAATGAAAAAAAGACCAAACAGTGGTTTTTGCATAAAAACGGACACACAAACAAAAGAAATTAAAGATGAAAGGCTTAACATTGTTAAAATGTGAAAAAAATCACATCGTCAAATAGATAAGAGAAAGCCTAACATTACCCATGTGTTTGATTTGTTCAACCTTGAAACACGTGCAAATCTGAGGGTTAGCACGAACGAAATTATGTGAAATTTTGAAGAATACAGAAAAACATGTCTGTGACTGTTCATAAGGCACTCCAAGCCTTTGGTTTGGAAATCCAAAGCAAATCCCAAGCCCAAGGCTTGGGATTCCCAAAGCAAGAAATAACGCGCTCGCATTATAACGCGCTCGCGTTATTTCTTGCCTTACATTTTTTCCCGCAAGTCTGTCTTTTGCCATGTTTGACATAACGCAAGTGCGTTATAACGCGCTCGCGTTATGTCCCACTCAAATTTTTTTACATTCAAGGCTATTCATCATGAGGGTTAAGGCATAAAGGATAGAGTTGAAAGGTTTACGGATAAGGGATTAGCGTTTAAGGTATAGTATCGAGCCCGTTGAGGGTCTAGGAATAGGGATAGCGTTTAAGGTTTAGGGATGAGGGATGATAGATTACGGTTGAGGGTCGAGGGATCAAAGTTAAGGGTTGAGGGATTAGGGTTTGACATTAAGGGTTGAGGGTTGAGGTTCAAGGGTCAAGGGTTTAGGGATAGGGTTTAGGGTCGAGGGATTAGGGTTAAAGTAGAGTGTGGAGGGTGTAAGGATTAGGGATAGGGTTGGAGGGTTTAGGGATAAGGGATTAGGGTTTAAGGTATAGTATCAAGTCTGTTGAGAGTTTAGGAATAGGGATAGCATTTAGGGATTAGGGATGAGGGATTATAGTTGAGGGATGATGGATTAGGGTTGAGGGTTGAGGGATTAGGGTTTAGGGATAAGGTTTAGGGTTGAGGGTTTAGGATTAGGGTTTAGGGTTGACGGATTAGCATTTAATGTCGAGGTTAGGGTTAGAGTGTTGAGGGTAGAGGGATTAGGGATAGGGTTTAGGGTTTAAGGTTTAAGGATTGAGGGTTAAGGCTTTAGGGATGAGGGTTTAAGGCTTAAGATATAGTGTCAAGTGTTGAGGGTGTAGGGATAGGGTTTAAGTTTTAAGGGTTAAGGGTTGAGGGATATGGATTAGGGTTTAAGGTATAGTGTTGAGGGTCGAGGGATCAGAGTTAAGGGTTGAGGGATTAGGGTTTGACGTTGAGGGTTGAGGGTTGAGGTTCAAGGGTCAAGGGTTTAGGGATAGGGTTGAGGGTCGAGGAATTAGGGTTAAAGTAGAGTGTGGAGGGTATAAGGATTAGGGATAGGGTTGGAGGGTTTAGGGATAAGGGATTAGGGTTTAAGGTATAGTATCGATTCTGTTGAGGGTGTAGGAATAGGGATAGCATTTAGGGTTTAGGGATGAAGGATTAGAGTTGGGGGATGACAGATTAGGGTTGAGGGTTGAGGGATTAGGGTTTAGGGATAAGGTTTAGGGTTGAGGGATGAAAGATTAGGGTTTAAGGTATAGTGTTGAGGGTTTAGGGATAGGGTTTAGGGTAGAGGGATTAGGATTTGACGTTGAGGGTTGAGGGTTGAGGTTCGAGGGTCAAGGGTTTAGGGATAGGGTTGAGGGTCGAGGAATTAGGGTTAAAGTAGAGTGTGGAGGGATGACGGATGATAGATTAGGGTTGAGGGTTGAGGGATTAGGGTTTGATGTTGAGGGTTGAGGGTTTAGGGTTAGGGTTGAGAGATGAGGGATCAGAGTTAAGGGTTGAGGGATTAGGGTTTAACGTCGAGGGCTGAGGTTCGAGGGTCAAGGGTTTAGGGATAGGGTTGAGGTTGAAGGGATTAGGGTTTAGGGACAAGGTTTAGGGTTAGGGTTGAGGGATTAGGGTTTAAGGTATAGTGTTGAGGGTTTAGGGATAGAGTTTAGGGTTGAGGGATTAGAGTGAAGGGTTGAGGGATTAGAATTTGGCGTTGAGGGTTTAGGGTTTAGGATCAGGGTTGAAGGTCGAGGGATTAGAGTTAAGGGTTGAGGGATTAGGGTTTGATGTTGAGGGTTGAGGGTTGAGGTTCGAGGGTCAAGGGTTTAGGGATAGGGTTGAGGGTCGAGGAATTAGGGTTAAAGTAGAGTGTGGAGGGATGACGGATGATAGATTAGGGTTGAGGGTTGAGGGATTAGGGTTTGATGTTGAGGGTTGAGGGTTTAGGGTTAAGGTTGAGAGATGAGGGATCAGAGTTAAGGGTTGAGGGATTAGGGTTTTATGTCGAGGGCTGAGGTTTGAGGGTCAAGGGTTTAGGGATAGGGTTGAGGTTGAAGGGATTAGGGTTTAGGGACAAGGTTTAGGGTTAGGGTTGAGGGATTAGGGTTTAAGGTATAGTGTTGAGGGTTTAGGGATAGGGTTTAGGGTTGAGGGATTAGAGTGAAGGGTTGAGGGATTAGAATTTGGCGTTGAGGGTTTAGGGTTTAGGATCAGGGTTGAAGGTCGAGGGATTAGAGTTAAGGGTTGAGGGATTAGGGTTTGATGTTGAGGGTTGAGGGTTGAGGTTCGAGGGTTGAGGGTCGAGGAATTAGGGTTAAAGTAGAGTGTGGAGGGATGACAGATGACAGATTAGGGTTGAGGGTTGAGGGATTAGGGTTTGATGTTGAGGGTTGAGGGTTTAGGGTTAGGGTTGAGAGATGAGGGATCAGAGTTAAGGGTTGAGGGATTAGGGTTTGACGTCGAGGGCTGAGGTTCGAGGGTCAAGGGTTTAGGGTTTAGGATCAGGGTTGAAGGTCGAGGGATTAGAGTTAAGGGTTGAGGGATTAGGGTTTGATGTTGAGGGTTGAGGGTTGAGGTTCGAGCGTCAAGGGTTTAGGGATAGGGTTGAGGGTCGAGGAATTAGGGTTAAAGTAGAGTGTGGAGGGATGACGGATGATAGATTAGGGTTGAGGGTTGAGGGATTAGGGTTTGATGTTGAGGGTTGAGGGTTTAGGGTTAGGGTTGAGAGATGAGGGATCAGAGTTAAGGGTTGAGGGATTAGGGTTTGACGTCGAGGGCTGAGGTTCGAGGGTCAAGGGTTTAGGGTTTAGGATCAGGGTTGAAGGTCGAGGGATTAGAGTTAAGGGTTGAGGGATTAGGGTTTGATGTTGAGGGTTGAGGGTTGAGGTTTGAGGGTCAAGGGTTTAGGGATAGGGTTGAGGGTCGAGGAATTAGGGTTAAAGTAGAGTGTGGAGGGATGACGGATGATAGATTAGGGTTGAGGGTTGAGGGATTAGCGTTTGATGTTGAGGGTTGAGGGTTTAGGGTTAGGGTTGAGAGATGAGGGATCAGAGTTAAGGGTTGAGGGATTAGGGTTTGACGTCGAGGGCTGAGGTTCGAGGGTCAAGGGTTTAGGGATAGGGTTGAGGTTGAAGGGATTAGGGTTTAGGGACAAGGTTTAGGGTTAGGGTTGAGGGATTAGGGTTTAAGGTATAGTGTTGAGGGTTTAGGGATAGGGTTTAGGGTTGAGGGATTAGAGTGAAGGGTTGAGGGATTAGAATTTGGCGTTGAGGGTTTTAGGGTTGAGCCACATCCAAAGCATTTTTTGAATGAGACTCAAACACAGTTTTATGGTAAATTTCTAGAGAAGTATCCTCAAATTAAAATTTGTCAAAGATATTTTGAAATGCTAAAACCTTTCTATGTTAAGATAAATCACACATGCACTACTTGTTGTTGTAGATTACATATTGAATTTTCTAACGATTTTGATGCTTATAGGTCTATATGTTTAGATATGCATACTAACAATGATTTGCAGGGTTGTGCCATATGTGCCCCACCAACATCTTCAAGAGACTTCATATCAAGAATTTTATGTGAAAGAGAGGAAGGTCAAATATTCTACAAGAAATTATGCTTGGATGGCACATGTCATCGTTGCGGTGGCTTGTAACATTTGCCAATATGTGAACATATGGAACTAACACATGTGGTTGGAAATGAACTAGTAGAGTTTGGCAAGTATAAAACAGTGGCATACAATACAAAAGATGGTAAAGAAGCAAAGAGGTGTGAATTATTTATTGAAAAGATTCCAGTGTATCAGTTTATGCCTATATTTCGTGACATCATAGTGTATGAGTATGCAAGACATGCCCATAGAGCTCGATGGTTGGACTTGCAATTCAAGTTATGCAAGGACACATTTCCAGTTGGTAGCATTGTTTCAGTCATCAACTTTGCAGAGAACTACAGTCTACAGCCACAGCGTGAGGTGCAATCACAATATTACAACTCCACACAGGTTTCTATATTTGTGCACATCGCATTCATTCATGCGAATGATAGTACAGAGGATGACAGAAAGATCATAAGGGAGTATCATTTCTATATTAGTGATGATCGCACGCATTCTACGGAGTTCGTGCAAGGTTGCTTTCAGGTGTTCTATAATGATTTGGCTTGAAGGGGCATATCGTTCAGTCAGCATATCATATGGTCAGATAATTGTGCATCACAATTCAAGAACTCACGGAATTTCTATTGGCTGAGTAGGAGGCATAATTTTACAGGTATTCAACATATGTGGAACTTTTGTGAGGCCGGGCATGGAAAGGGGGAGCATGATGGTGCAGGAGCATGTATCAAAAGAGCCATAGCATGAGAAGAGTTAAAGTATAAAGACAATGCAAAGTTGACAGATGCAAAATCGATTGTTGAGTGGTGTAATGCTTCCATGGGTCCAGGTAATGAAGGTAAGTCTTTAGTTCGTAGATTTTTTTGGTTGATAGATGATACTAACATTGCACCATATGAGGATTGTTGTACACTGACAGGATCAAATGAGATGCACTCTTTCAGAAGTTCAATTGCAGGTTCATGGAGTATCCATACACGAAAGATGTCATGCTTTTGTTCTTCCTGTACAATTCAAGTCTGGGATGAGTGCGAGTCAAAGGAGTGGGTTGACGAATGGCAGTTAAGTTATCTTAGCCCACTTGACACGTATCGACCCCCGACGGCACTGGAACTAACACAGATGGAATCGTCAGTTGACTTTGACCACATATCAGATTTAGTTCAACCAGGTAATATAGGGCACATATATGCATCTAATTTCATCTAGTTCAACCAGGTAATGTCATCTTACTTTGTAGTGTTTTTGTAATGTTGACTAATTTCATCTAATTTGCTACACATATCAATGTAGGACACGTATATGCAATTATTGCAGATGAAGATAATGAAGAGGGAACAGATTATTACTTATGCCGTTGTGTTGAGGCCAAAAAGAAATTAGAGGCCCCTGTTACAGATGGAGAAAACATCGAATACCCTACAGGATCAGTGGTTATTACTAGAACATGGCTTAGAAGGTACCCACATAAGAGTGTTAATATTTGGCTATTTCAGGACTTTGACATGCATCGAAAGATTCTTCATTACTCGAACCTTGTCGTGGCATCCAATGTTCATTTGATAAAGTATCGGGGTAGACCTTTGAACAAAATATTGTGGAAGGTGCGTGAGTCTGACCATGAAGCAATACTTGACACAATAAAGAGTAGAGCAGATCCAGATGGTTCATTGGATTAATTTGTAAGTATTCACATTGATTTTGTAAAGTTATGTTACATTGAGTTGTAAGTATGCACATTAATTTGTAAGGTTTGTCTTTTTTTATTTCCTCCTGCATTTTTACACATATGTACACATTTTTACATCATCATGTTATGCATTTTTGGTGTCCTGCTCCTGATGCGACCAAACTCATAACTCACCCTACTAGACACCATTTGATGATCTCTCCAACACTATGGATCCAGGGCGCCCAATCATGATGATGACCTATATACCATTCTCCCAAGGCGCTCATAATGAATGAATGATTAGGAGTGCCTTGACCTCTATAATCAAGGTGATTTTAAGTCACTTTGAGTCATTTGGGGTCAGTTTGAGTCTTTGAGTCATGTTGCAAAAAAGTGTCAATGTTGTCAAGTTGCACAAAGCAACCTTTGTATTTTTGGTGTCTTGCTCGTGATGTGACCAAACTGACTATTCCAACGCATTCAGATGGGTACATTTACGCTAGGCATGGTCCTATTTTTCACCCAAACATGTCGAAATAGTCTGAGCTACATTGTACCAACGATATCCCTGAAGAGTCCAAAGTGCAAGAAGGTAGCAATCTTTGACGAGATGCTACTCAAAAATCGTGTCACTTAGAAACATTCCGTCTGAGGCAACGGGATCACGTAGAGTGCCTCTACAATAACCTCTCTCGGTTTTTTATAGCTCTGAGGCATTTGCCCGTGGTGAAAGGTTTTCTGTTGCCCCAAAAATCGTCAGAAGGAGGCAGTGTAAAGTTGCAAAGGGGTGTAACTTTCGTCCTACTCCTGATGCGACCAAACTGACTATTCCAACGCGTCCGAATGGGTACATTTATGCTAGGCATGGTCCTATTTCTCACCCAAACATGTCGAAACAGTCGGAGCTACATTGTACCGACGATATCCCTGAAGAGTCCAAAGTGCAAAAAGGCAGCAATCTTTGACGAGATGTTACTCAAAAACCGTGTCACTTAGAAACATTCCGTCTGAGGCAACGGGATCACGTAGAGTGCCTCTACAATAACCTCTCTCTATTTTTTATAGCTCTAAGGCATTTGCCCGTGGTGAAAGGTTTTCTGTTGCCCCAAAAATCGTCAGAAGGAGGCAGTGTAAAGTTGCAAAGGGGTGTAACTTTCGTCCTGCTCCTGATGCGACCAAACTGACTGTTCCAACGTGTCTGAATGGGTACATTTATGCTAGGCATGGTCCTATTTCTTACCCAAACATGTCGAAACAGTCGGAGCTACATTGTACCGACGATATCCCTGAAGAGTCCAAAGTGCAAAAAGGCAGCAATCTTTGACGAGATGTTACTCAAAAACCGTGTCACTTAGAAACATTCTGTCTGAGGCAACGGGATCACGTAGAGTGCCTCTACAATAACCTCTCTCAGTTTTTTATAGCTCTGAGGCATTTGCCCGTGGTGAAAGGTTTTCTGTTGCCCCAAAAATCATCAGAAGGAGGCAGTGTAAAGTTGCAAAGGGGTGTAACTTTCATCCTGCTCCTGATGCGACCAAACTAACTGTTCCAACACGTCTGAATGGGTACATTTATGCTAGGCATGGTCCTATTTCTCACCCAAACATGTCGAAACAGTCAGAGCTACATTGTACCAATGATATCCCTGAAGAGTCCAAAGTGTAAAAAGGTAGCAATCTTTGATGAGATGTTACTCGAAAACCGTGTCACTTAGAAACATTCCGTCTAAGGCAACGGGATCACGTAGAGTGCCTCTACAATAACCTCTCTCAGTTTTTTATAGCTCTTAGGCATTTGCCCGTGGTGAAAGGTTTTCTGTTGCCCCAAAAATCGTCAGAAGGAGGCCGTGTAAAGTTGCAAAGGGGTGTAACTTTCGTCCTGCTCCTGATGCGACCAAACTGACTATTCCAACGCGTCTGAATGGGTACATTTATGCTAGTCATGGTCCTATTTCTCACCCAAACATGTCGAAACAGTCGGAGCTACATTGTACCGACGATATCCCTGAAGAGTCCAAAGTGCAAAAAGGCAGCAATCTTTGACGAGATGTTACTCGAAAACCGTGTCACTTAGAAATATTCTGTCTGAGGCAACGGGATCACGTAGAGTGCCTCTACAATAACCTCTCTCAGTTTTTTATAGCTCTGAGGCATTTGCCCGTGGTGAAAGGTTTTCTGTTGCCCCAAAAATCGTCAGAAGGAGGCAGTGTAAAGTTGCAAAGGGGTGTAACTTTCATCCTGCTCCTGATGCGACCAAACTGACTGTTCCAAACGCGTCCGAATGGGTACATTTATGCTAGGCATGGTCCTATTTCTCACCCAAACATGTCGAAACAGTCGGAGCTACATTGTACCGATGATATCCCTGAAGAGTCCAAAGTGCAAAAAGGCAGCAATCTTTGATGAGATGTTACTCGAAAACTATGTCACTTAGAAACATTCCGTCTAAGGCAACGGGATCACGTAGAGTGCCTCTACAATAACCTCTCTCAGTTTTTTATAGCTCTGAGGCATTTGCCCGTGGTGAAAGGTTTTCTGCTGCCCCAAAAATCGTCAGAAGGAGGCAGTGTATTAAGTCAGGATGAAAGCCTATTCACTCTAGGGGCCTATTTTTGACCAAATCACACATGCGCCTTGAACAACTCTGTCTTCAAGGCACTTTTCTCTAATCTCTGTAACTCTCCAAATCCACTAAGGTGCAAATTTTACCTCTTGGGCTCAAGATATAGGTTCTTCATCCAAGGCGCCAGAATGGTCCAAAGGCGCATTTCACCTCTAACCTCACCTCTGACCTTACTTGGAGGCGCTAAACCTCATCTCATTGCTCTCCTCCATTACAAGTGCTCACTTACCTCAATCTTGGGCGCATACCAACATCCCAACATCCAAATCACCTAGGCGCTCAAAACCTTCAAGACTCAAGGTGCATTTTATGATCAAACAAGGTATCTCCTGAACAAGGCGCTCATAGTCTCATCAGGGCGTTAATCATCATCATGAGCACTCATATTGTTCTAGGCGCACAGTTATCTCTGGAATGCTCAAGGCGCACATACCCTTCTCTAGGCTAGTTTACACTTATTCAAGGCGCTCATTCCAAACTTACATGAACTCATTACAAGACGCACAAACTAGATGATCCTAGGGCATAAGGGCGCTCATAGGAGTTGTTATGTGTCATTTTGGCCAAGGTTTTCTGGAGCAGTGAAGACATTAGGAAGGGGATGATCGTTTGGATAGTTTTGAATGCTTTATTTCTCCTTGTTTAAACTAGGCGCTCACTGAGGATTGGAGTAGCCTTTGTACCCTCACATCACGTTAATCGGTGTTTCAGAGGCAATCATAGTATAGGAAGATTTGCGCCTTGAAGAAGAGAGTTATCTGGTGAGTGCTTAGGAGTTCTGGCGCCTAGGGGAAAGGTCTAGGTAGAGCGCCTTCAGACTTTGATAGTGAAGTGCCTTAAGGAGTTGGATGATGTTTTTGCCTAGAGTGGAGATTATGTTTTTAGCGCCTTAAGGATGATGATGGAGCGCCTTGGAGTCAGGTTAGTCTGGAGCACCTTAAGAAGGTAAAGCACTTCAAATGTAAACACAAGTGTTTTGAGCACCCTAATGAGAAGTTGTCTTGGCACCATAAGTTGTTCAAACAAAGATATGCGCCTTGGATAGTTGCAAAGACCTAATTTAGTGCCCAAGGTTGGAAGACTCTTTGTGAGCGCCCAGTGTTTGAAAGCTCTTTGTGTTTGGTGCATTAAAATGAATTTGGCACCTAAATAGTATTGAAACACTCAACTGAGCGCCTAAAGCCCATGAGAGAAGTGATATGCGCCTTGATAGGAATATCATGGAAGATGAGTTTACTGAATGGCACCTTGAATGACTTGGTTGATTAAGTGTTTTAGCGCCTAGATATGGGATGAATCATTGAGCGCCTTTGGTTGAGATGATGTCAGCACCTTTGAGATTATAACACCTTAGAGTCACCTTTGAGATTATAACACCTTAGAGTCAAGTTCGAAGGAGCACCTTGAGAAGGTAAAACACTTCAAATGTTTTCAAGGAATTGGAGAAGTCACTTAGTGCCTAGAAGGAATTCCAGAGCAAGAGGGTTGGAGCGCCTTGAGCTTCAAGTCAGATATGCACCTAGACCTCTACCCTTTAGCAAGTTGAAGCCCTCTGAGCCTTGACAACGTGAGAATGCCTTATAGTGAATATGCGCCTTGGGCAAGGTTGAATACAAAGTTGAGGAGTATATCATAATGAGTAAGTGCACTGTAGGGTTAGATGATAAAGACTAGTGCCTTGAGTGTCTAGGTCAAAATTTTGACGTGAGAAGTCTTGCAAGATCAAACCCTAGAGTGCGCCTTAGAGAGAACCTATTGATCCTTTGCTTTGACAAGATTTGGGCGCCAGAATGATCCTTAATAAATGGAATGTATCTACACCAATTTTGCGCCTTTAGGGAAGTGATGGTGGCCAGAATGATCCTTAATCTCATGTTTGTGCTCCTAGGTCTAGAAGCAAGATTTGAGTGCCTTAGGATAGGGTTTTTTGCACCTTGTCTTGGAGAGTGAATTTGCACCTTGGATGATGTTGAAGCGCCTTGGGATGAAATGCGCCCAAACTTATAGAGGGCCTTCAGTGAGGGAGTTGAAGAGAGTGCTTAGAGGAAGGATAGCCTTAAGATCAAACTAAGTACTTAGAAACCTAAGATTAGCGCCTTATTTGAAGTTATACACCTATTCTGGCGCCAGAGAGTGAGTTTGAGTGTGAAGAAGTGAATGTCTGCGCCTTGAAGGGGATACAAAGGGAAGATGATGCACCTTGATGGGTTGATGATGGAAATTTGCGTTTTGGAGCTAAATGTGCGCCTTGAATCTAAATGATATTTGAGTGCTTAGAGGTAAATAGGGGCGCCTTTGAGAATTCTTTGTGCTTTAAGGAATGGATTGTGGCGCTTTGGACTAAGGTAAGTCCTAAGCACTTCTAATGATTTTAAGGAGCACCTTGAAGGAGATAGTGCATAGAGGTACAATGAATCTTCCAGAGAACATGGATAGACAACTAAGTCTCCAACTTGAGTCTTCTAAGTGAATTGGATAATGAAGAGAGTCTAGTCATTTTGGGTGCTAGTATCAGGATGAATCATCCAAAATGGGTGCCTAGAACTAGAAGGCGCCAATGCATGAGTTCAAGGATCCTCCATTGGAGCGCCTAGCCCAGATGGCTATAGATTGAAAGTTTTAAAGCTAAGTGATGTCTCTTACGTGAATTCCTAGCCCAGGTGCATGTGTTGGGAAAAACTCTTTGGCTCTGGCACCTAGAATTGGGAGCTTTGTAAGATGCACCAATTGATGAAACATTTCCATTTTGCGCCTAGAATAGAACTCTCTCACATAGTTGAAATTGACTTGATAGAAGGAGATAAGTCTTAAGGACTAGTTTGGCGCCTCACTTGCCTATCTCACCTTTGAAATGCGCTTTGGTTGATGATCATCATTGATGGAACCTAGTGAAATGTAAAGCTATTTGCATCTCCAGAGGATCAAAATTGGATTAGGAGATCATCCTTGCAGTTGAGATTGATAGAGAAGTGTTAAAGGAATCACTTCAAATGGGCGCCTAAGCTAGTTGAGGTGCATATCAATTCCACTGTAACTCTAGACTGATGCTTAGGATCCAGTCATCTCCTAAGGCGCAGTTCCATTCACCCATGACCTCGCTTGGCATCTAAAACTTGGAAACTCCTTTGGAAAGCTCCTGTTGCACCTAGAAGATGAGTTTGGGATATCAACTTGCAAAAGGCTTAGAAACTCTTCAAAGATGTTAGGCACAATCCCATGGCATTGGAGCTCAGTTTTGGTGCCTTCAAGGAATAGCACATGAAGGAACTTGGGAGGTCAGGTGCTTGTAAAAGGGAACACCTTGGAACATCTTCCAGGGGTTGAAGTAGTAAGAAAACATCAAGTGAGTCTAGGCGCACTCCCTTGTGTGAACAGTTTAGCTCTGGCGCCTAGCCACAGAGTGAGCCAGAAGAAGTAGTTTGGACATTAGAAGATAGGCGCTCATTCTACAATGAAGCATTCCACCTTCCTAATCAACAAAGACTTGCAAGAATTGACAAAGGAAGCTAAGGCGCACCTTCTACTTGTTTCCACCTCCAGAATGTGCCTAACCTTGAAAGGGGGTTCAAAGATGTTTGTTAGACCTTTTCACTCAAGGCACTTGATGCAGAGGAACTTTGAATGGGAAAAGATAGACGAACTAGACAAGGTTCTACTTCACCTACAAGCCCAAAAACGAAGACCTTTATGCAAAAGTGGGAACAGCAGAAGGAAACTCCAGTATGATCATGCAAAGGTTGTATTGGGGTACCAAATGACTCATCCCACCCATTGGTTAAGGCAGATCACTCCCGGAACATACACTTGCTTCACAAATCCTCTAAATGGCTTGTCTCCCTAGAAAAAGAGAACAGTCCTCTTATCTTTTTGCACAGACCTTCAAATGTCAACCTAAGATATGAATTGGATACCCATTATGCCTCCCCACAGCATACCCTAAGATGGGTATAGGTTACTTTGGAAAATGTGCTCTAAAAACGGACTGGTAATGCTGCTACAAGGGTTCAAACTCAGAAATGTCACTGTGAAATGCCACGAACAGTCATGTATAACTTCCACAAAAAACAAAATGAGCTCGATCGCTTTGGTCAGATTGTAGATGACATAGTTACAGACATTTTCCCCAAGTTACATAAAGATCCAACGGTGGAAACAAAAGTTATGGCGTTTTTCCCAACACAGGTTACCCTAAATCAGGGTTTTGACAGTTTTTACAAGAATTGACATATCTTACACAAAACAACACGAAAATGCATGCAACAAAAAGGAAATGGAGGGTGACTGATAGGACTATCACTTACAACTAATTTGGCAGCATTAATTGTCCGTAAAGGTCCGTACAACTACAGAAAACAGTCAATTTCTGAAGAAATACACAATAAACAGTGTCTTTATTTATTCAAACTCCAAACCTACAATCACCCACGCCATCTCCAAAGATTACAAAGCCTTTTTAAGGCATTTCATGCTTGACTCCTCAGTTTCCAACTTCTTTCAATGAAGGAAACTAACCTATGACCTTTGATATTCCCAAAACTGTCTTTTTTAGCAACATGACTGTTTTTTCCAAATTTGTATTGGCAATCTTTACATTCTTGACACAAAACATTAAATGTTGTCCTCCTAATGACCTTGACACATGAACAATTAATCAATATAACCTTGATACAATGTTGAAGCATACAATTTAATCAAAACCAAGGTGCTCCTGCACCATACTCCTCAGCATGAAGAAAACTCTTGTCCCAAGAGTTGTGTAGTCTGCTTCAAATGACTTTTGCCTCTTTATGTCTTCAACCCTGATTTGATGCCTTCTCTGCTTCCTTTTTACTTTTCAACTATGACTCCTATTAATGGAGTTTGACTGGCTACCTCCAAGGTGCATCAGAAGTCCACTCCTTCCTGCTACAACAACACTTCTGTCCCTCACCTGGAAGTCCTCTCTTGCCTCTCTCCCCAGGACTGTTGGTGACAACCAATGGACCATCTTCTTTGGCCCTCTTGACAGACCTTCCTGTCTGCCTACAGCAGTGAGTGAACTTGCACCTGCAACCATAAAACTTCTCAACAAGAATCAGATAGCAAAAACCAATGCTCATCCCGAACTCCTGGTGTAGATTGCCTCCTTCGGCGCTCTATCTACACACTCAGAATCTTCTGAGCTCTGATACCAATTTGATGCAGAGGAACTTTGAATGGGAAAAGATAGACGAACTAGACAAGGTTCTACTTCACCTACAAGCCCAAAAACGAAGACCTTTATGCAAAAGTGGGAACAGCAGAAGGAAACTCCAGTATGATCATGCAAAGGTTGTATTGGGGTACCAAATGACTCATCCCACCCATTGGTTAAGGCAGATCACTCCCGGAACATACACTTGCTTCACAAATCCTCTAAATGGCTTGTCTCCCTAGAAAAAGAGAACAGTCCTCTTATCTTTTTGCACAGACCTTCAAATGTCAACCTAAGATATGAATTGGATACCCATTATGCCTCCCCACAGCATACCCTAAGATGGGTATAGGTTACTTTGGAAAATGTGCTCTAAAAACGGACTGGTAATGCTGCTACAAGGGTTCAAACTCAGAAATGTCACTGTGAAATGCCACGAACAGTCATGTATAACTTCCACAAAAAACAAAATGAGCTCGATCGCTTTGGTCAGATTGTAGATAACATAGTTACAGACATTTTCGCCAAGTTACATAAAGATCCAACGGTGGAAACAAAAGTTATGGCGTTTTTCCCAACACATGTTACCCTAAATCAGGGTTTTGACAGTTTTTACAAGAATTGACATATCTTACACAAAACAACACGAAAATGCATGCAACAAAAAGGAAATGGAGGGTGACTGATAGGACTATCACTTACAACTAATTTGGCAGCATTAATTGTCCGTAAAGGTCCGTACAACTACAGAAAACAGTCAATTTCTGAAGAAATACACAATAAACAGTGTCTTTATTTATTCAAACTCCAAACCTACAATCACCCACGCCATCTCCAAAGATTACAAAGCCTTTTTAAGGCATTTCATGCTTGACTCCTCAGTTTCCAACTTCTTTCAATGAAGGAAACTAACCTATGACCTTTGATATTCCCAAAACTGTCTTTTTTAGCAACATGACTGTTTTTTCCAAATTTGTATTGGCAATCTTTACATTCTTGACACAAAACATTAAATGTTGTCCTCCTAATGACCTTGACACATGAACAATTAATCAATATAACCTTGATACAATGTTGAAGCATACAATTTAATCAAAACCAAGGTGCTCCTGCACCAGCACTCACCTTAGGCTCACTTTCTAAGTCCTTGTCACCTCAAGGAAACACCTAGTTTGGAAGGCGCTTGCCCTATTCTCCACTCCTTTCAATTGGCGCCTAGAACACAAAATGCATGAAAGGAGCGCCTAGACTCCAGAGGGCTGATTTGGGCGCCTAGCATTTAAAACACTTTCATAATGATGATGTTTTGGCGCCTACTCTTGGAAACAATCCAGAGCATCCATAAACTCTAATTGGCACCTAATGTTGACAAGGCACAACTTCAGGAGAAGGTCACCTCAACTTGGCGCCCAAGTCAGAAAAACCTGTAAATCCTTCAAATATGCGCCTACCTTGTGAGGTGATGAGTTGAATATTCCAAATCTTCAAATGTTGCTCAAATAAGGAAGACATTGTAACATCAAGGCTTCAAGGCCTGTCCTTGTATTTCCATTGAATGAGTTGTACTTCATGCTATTGAAAGCATTTTCCATGTAATAAGACATTGCAAGTTGATTGAATCAAGTAACAAGACAAGTACCCAACTCTAATGTTGTTTCATTCAAATAGTTATCTTGATGTATATCTTTATGTTATTGAAGTAGTTGATGAATTGTTAGCAAGTAAAAGTGTTTAAGTAAGGAAAATTTTTCTTAGAACTAGTTGGGTATCTTACACTTACACCATGCCTATCCATCAAACATCACAATGCAATCAAAATCCTAACAACATGCCCATGATCCAAGATCAAGTGCAATCATGCAAAGATATTATCAATCACAAGCCTATTAAGAATGAACTAGAGTCTTCTAGTACCATACTTTTCCATCAAACACCATCATGTAATCCATGGCCTATCAAGCCTATCAAAGAAAATGCAAACATCCTATGTAATACAATCAGACTTTAAATATTTGAAGTAGCCATCTACAAATATCCATTCAAAAGTGGATTTATAATGCAAGTATGGACGCCATCAATAAAAAAGATTTGTATCAACCAAATATCCATATACGCATACATCAATATCTGTCGATATAAGTATAACATATATACAAAATAGCCATATAGGCTTACAAGAATGCCATATAGGCATACAATGTCAACTATGTACAATACAAAATATATGTCCACAAATGCCATATAGGCATACAACAGAGGAACACAATAAAAATTCATTCCCCTCTAGCTGGTGAAGAGAATAAATCACGAGCAGCCTTTGATCTTCTAGGGGATGGAGACATGCATGTGGGTGGTCTACTACGAACCCGAGGGCTACTCCTCCTATTTAGTTCTTCCTGCACCTTTACCTGTTACAAAAAAAAGTATAGATATTAATATATAGAAATTACATGTTATAAAAAAATAAAATATTTAACAAAATAATCACTTACCGCTAACATATAATCTGTCTGCTCGCTTGCCTCAGTAGCAGGAAAAGGCCCTGGTGATGTCATGTCCTATAGAAACCATCCAGATAGAAATTAAACTTCAAATCAATAATCTTTTGATTTTTCAAAAATAGACAACTATAACAATGAATGTAAATTGAAATTTACTAATCTGCCTCATACCCCTGTCAATGCCATAGAGCTATGAATCACAGAGGCCACACCCTGCTCCATTGCCCTATGAACATGGGGAGGTGTATCCGTAGCCTGCATCATCTGGAAATAAAACAGCATTATTCAATTACGAAAACTATAATAGTGATGCAAATCATGGCTCCTAACATACACACACGCTCATCTAAACATGGAAGTACACACAATAAAACACACAAATCACATACAAAAATTTAGTAAGTACAATTCATTCATTAAACTATTTATTTTATTACCTCCGTAAAGCTTTGAAGTCCACCACCGCTGGCAGGTGTTGCCATGAAATCTACAGTGTTAACCTATTCAACATCCAAAATCAGAAATTAGAATACCATTCATATAACGATGCTATTCACATGTAATATTTATAATTGTTTACTAGTTACATACCTCGACAGTAGATGATCTAGTGAAAAATGTAGGTGGAGAACCACTAAAAACTGCATCGACGCTATGACCCTGAAATTTCATTAAAATCATCAATTTAAATTAGTTAATCTTGTATTTCAAAAATAAAATTTAATAAATTAAATTCAATAAACTTGCTAATATTTACCTGAGTATCAAGGCCGAAAGTCTCACTCATGAGGGTATCTGTCATCGCCATCTGCTCAGCTGCAGATGTAGCCTGTACACCTGCGTCCTGACTGTCCATGGGGTCATAACCACAGGCTGACCCGCAAGCCTGGCAAGTATGCGGTGGGACCCTACTCCTCGCACTATCTCCCAACCCACTCTGTGTTGCAGGATCGGCATGCTCTATGATGCTCTGGGTCAAGGCACTAATCGACCTCAGTGTATCGACCTCAACACTCTCCTTCACAATGGAAGGAATAGAAACATGCTCGTGGGCTGGTCTGCTGATTACTCGTCTCACTACCCGCTGTGGGTCAAGACGTGCCCCTGGTCTATCCTGTGCTGAGCCCCCACCTCTACCCTGGAAGTCCCGCATATCAAAAAAGTTTGGCACTTTATTGAGGACAAACTCGGAGTAGAGTTTCCTCAAAAAGTATTGCGGGACCTCATTGTTATTGCATGGAGGATGGTCAAAAACCATCCACCACCTCTGCCCGAAATTGTCCCTTATCGCTTGGTTGTTGCACCAATGGATAGGGAACCTCTTGCATGTAATGGGTGGAGGTTGATTTGTTTGTGGGTTTGTGAAAATTGAACACAAGTCTACTTTTGTAATTTGTAATTTTTTGACATCTTGGTATGACAATTTATCTGCATAGTAATCTCTAAACTCTCTCTTTTTATCGGTCCAACTAGTTATTTGCTTGCTAATTGAATTTACATTTGATAACATAGACTCAAGAGATTCGGCAAGCGTGGACCTATGCAAGGTTGAAGTGGAAGGATCTTTCAACCTTGCAATTATATCTTCAATTTGTTTTTTGTTGTTTTCAATTTCCCCCATTATATTATCTTGTGTTCCAGGGGCATGTCGAGGAATGAATGGAGGAGGTTGTTGTTCTGCAGGTATTTCTTCCTCAAGATTTTGTGGATTTTGAGGAGGAGGAGGAGGTGCATTAACATTTCCTACAATTAATAAAATATACATCAAAAATCAACACAAAACCTACCTATTTAGGAAGAAATTCAAATAAAAAAACAAAGATAACTCACCCCTTTGGCGTGCTCGACGTCGCGGCGGCATTTCGGCGATGAATCGACAAATCTTTTGTGTTGAACGGTGTTTTGTAGAATGTGAGCGCGTTTTTGAAGGGTTTCAAGCCGCGGGCGGAGGAAAAACTCACAATGAAATAAAATAAAATGAAATGACAGCGTTTTTTTTTATATATAAAGGACTTTATAATGTGAGCGCGTTATAACGCGCTCGCGTTATGCCTAAAATTTTTTTGAAAATTTTTTGGCCACTTTTTGGCCCCCCATCTTTTTGCACTTACCCATACCATCTATATTAATGGTGATCGATTTGGAGAATAAAAGGATTTCATATGGTTTTCGAGCTCATTTTACACCGTATAAACATTTCGAGACCTCCTAGGTGATGATCAATTGCTTCGCATTGCTTGTGGATTCAACCTCGTAACCTCCTCCTCGCATGTGCGATCAACTCTCTCCATCTTCTGTGAACTAGGTAGGAATCTTCCTCTCCTTACTTAGGGTTTTCATTAATTGGGGTTTCCATTTCAAAGTTGAATACATTCTTTCTCTCTTGAAAACGTTGCAAATTCATGATAAGGTTTAGGGCATACACTAGGGTTTTCCTTTTTTGGGTTTGTTATCTTGAAACCCTAGTCTCAAACCATTGAAGGGTAAAATTCTTAAGTATGTTTTTTTTTTAAAACCCTCCTCTGTGTGCAAAGTAGAAAATGATTTTCATCAAACCCCAATACACCAAGTTGGATCAATGAAACAAGTTAAAAATAGGATTTAGGAATTGCATTAAAAACACCCCGACCGACCCTTTAACACATGGCTATCAATCAAGTCAATTGGTGACCTTGCAAACCCTCGCATGGACTTCGAATTTGTCTTTGCACTAAAAACTTAGTTCTCTGACTTCACGTTGTTCATCGCTTCAACTAAGTTAGTCGGAGAATCCTAAAAGTCCCACATGACCCTGAGGTTTGCTTTGCACTAATTTTTGAATGTTCTGACTCAGCACTAAAAGATCACTTCTCTGAGTGCTAAAAGATCACTTCTCTGACTTAGGTCGGATGAACTGAAATGTCCCACAAGTCTATAATGCTTTAAATCTCTGCCAGTTGTAGAAAGATAACTTTGTGCCAAAATCAATCCCCTCTAACCTTGCACCAAAATGTGCCTTCATCGACTTCATTGGTTACCTTCAAAAACCCCGCAAGGTCAGGTGATACCTAATCTCGTGCAAGGTGGTAAGGTTTGTTTGATTGCCTTGCGTTAAACTTGCAACTGATTGACCCAATGATTGATCTAAGTCAGTCTCATCTCAAACCTGTGCAAGTCAGTTCACTGTGAAATCCCTACAAAATATTGCAATGACACGAACACAAGCAAATCAATTGGTCAGACCACCCCATTTTCCCTACTAGGTTGATTGACCTTGAAATTAGCACTTTTCCTTCTGTAGGTTGGTTGACCCCAAAATTAGCACAAACTGGGTAAAATGACAGTTTTAGAAGAAATTTCAAAGGGGAAATGTCTGTGAGAGTGAAGTAATGATTTCACTTAGTAAATTATGATGTTTTACATGTTTTAACTGGAATTTTGCAGCATTAGAGTATTTATTACATGCATTAGTATAAGATTGCTTTATTGTTTGATCATGTGATAAATGCAATAGTTGGTAAATTGTAGACTTATGTTCTCATAGGCACTTAATGGTAACTTGGTAGATTCATTTCAGACTCATTTATCATAACATGGTTTGATAGTGTAGTAGTACAATTGATAATCACAGAGTTTAAACTTAGGAGTTAGGGAAAACCATCTCAGAGGTATCAAGACTTATAATGTCCAGTCTTACATGTTAGATGACTGCACAAGCTCAAGCCATGAGGTATGAGTTCAAAGGTACTCCCCCAAAAATAAAGATTGCTACTGGATGGAAGAATGTAGGAGATATATATCTAGGTCATAGTGGCCTCGATGATTTCAGACTTAGAATATTTGGCCCAAATCCAACCCTGAGAGCCAAGAAAGTAAAAGACAGTGGGATTGTAGAAGCTACTACCTTCCCCACATCTGCTCAATGCGTAGAGTTGATTGTTACTTGTGCAGAAAGATATGACATCATGACAAAAACAATACAAACTACCAATGGAGAAGTATTAGCTGACCTAAGTCCACCCTCTGTGGCTAAAATTTTTGGCATTCCATGGCATTCATTGATGAATATGCTAGATAAGGTAGGATCAGAGGCCACCTATAAGAAAGATGAAAATGGATGCAAAAAACATATGAATGAACAATGGGCAAAAAGAAAAAGGTTTGCCTTGGTCAAGTTTCCTCAGGTACTGTACATGAGTGACTTTCATGATGAAATAGGGGATCTAGTAACCTTGTTAAGTAAAATATATGGGTTACCTGCAGCATCAACCTTTGAGGGATGGATGTTTGTTATAATTGAGGAGATATTGAAAGGTACCAAGTTTCATTGGGCACAAATCCTAAGTGATAACATCCATGAGGAATTCAGTAACTTCAAAGAGAAACAATTTTTTAGATGGACATCCTATGTAGTTTATGCATTAGCAAGGAAGAATCATTACGTTGGACTGTCTAAGGTGGGGAAAGTAGGAAATGATGAACAAACCTAGATTAAGGTCTATGAATGCTACAGATATCTCACATTGACACAATCTCTTATGCATTATAAGAGGGTAAATGATGCCTTTACTATGTACATAACCAAATTATTGCAAGGCAACAAAGCTTTAAGGATATCCACCGAAGCCATGAATGAAGTCACTAAGTATGGGAGGTGGTATATTCAATTTGAGAAGTTCACATATTTGAGAATACAAGGCTTCACGAGGATGGCTTAGAGACTCCCTAGATATCCAATAGATAAAGTAGTGCTCCTGGAACTATATAGACAACTAATAACTTGTGCTGAAAAAATCAAGCATTTGCATAGAACGAATGTCTAGTTTACCATCTTGTTAGGCAGAGGAAACTATGCATGTCCTTCATTAGCATCAACTGAGCACTCTGACATAGAACTTCAACTTCTCAGCCTCCATTATTACAACAAAAGAAATCATTTTGATCCAAATAAGGTGATGGAGAGGTTTGTGAGTAAGAAATTATTTCATAAGATGCATATAGAAGACTTTTGGGCAAATTGCATGGATGACTATGAAGTCATGAAGAAAGCCCATTCTAGATTATCATTAGCATTCATAAGAAAGTTTCATCTTATTGCAGTTCCTGATCAACTAGAAGATGATGAAAATGTAATGCATAGGGGTGCCTGGGAAGCACAATACCACCAACCAATTCCCTTGCCTAATTGGGCTAATGTTGAGGAAAGCTCCCTTGATGTTGTGATGAAGGAACCGATCAGATTAAGCAAAGCATGGGTAAGAAGCCAAATTTTTGCCTTGGAGGGACAAGGGATACAACTCACATATACCGCACTTGAGTCAGAAAAAGAATCTAGAGGGGAGGAGGAGGAACCCATCGAGATCACTGATGAGGTAGAACCAGTCCAAGGACTAAAATCATATAGTGAAGATCACATACCCTTGGTTGAAAAGGCCAAAGCACAGAAAAGTAAGAAGGCTATGCCTCCAAAGACTCGGAAGAAGGATATGCCTCCTTCCACTAGGACAAGAGATTCAAAGAAGAGAGACCTTCCTAGTGGGCCAGGAGAAGGGTCAAAAACAAATAAAGCTAGAATGAAAGATACTAGTAAGATAGTAGAAGGCATGAATGCCACTATTGATGGTACAAATTTATCAGCTTCTCCACCTCCTGCTACCCCAAATGTGAATATTGCTATACTCTCTCCAAGTGTTGATACTATTGCTACTATATCTGTTGTTTCTCCTACTTCCTCAGCAACTATCATTCAGGAAAGTGCCTATGTTGCTTCTTCACCCACAATTGCTAAGCTTCAACTATCTCTTCTTCATTCACAATAGCCTCTAGTGCTCCTAGCAATCTCATTTCTTCCATGGATGCCTTGTCATACTCCTCCACCACTTTCACATCCTTACCTTCCATTCCATTTTCCACTGCCCTTAAACTAGCTCCTATTTCTACCATTCTTTCACCTTCTTTCACCTTCTTTCCCCTCTTTGCCTATCACTTCACCTATAGTCATTTCTTCCATCTTTCCAACTTCTTCCATCTCACCAGCTTTAGGGTCTTCTATGTTTGCTAATTTGACACAAGATAACTTATCATCAATTGCAATGCCCTTATCATCTATTGTTCCTATCTCCCAAGCACCCATGGACCAAGATTCACCTCCCTTGGTTGTGCCATTGTTGCCAGGTATTGAGAAAGTGTGTGCTAAACTAGGTCTTCAAGAGTAAGAACTAGAGAAGGATGTATTTGTCGAGGTAGAGAATTAGATACTTGATGAACTTTTGACTGAAACTGCCAGTGCAGAAATAATTGAAATATTAGATAGTCCTCTAGAAAAGAGCCAAACAAAAGCAATCCTCGAGGTAGTTCAGAAAGATGTAGTGATAAATTAGAGGAATCTTGGAGATGAGGAAGATGATTTAGATAAAGGATCAGAACAAGAGCAAGGGCTACTTGAAGGGCCTCCCAATACAGATAGTGAAAGGCTTGACAGGATTAAAAAACCTTCTTCCTCAGTACCTGACGAGCTGCAAAACAGAGTAGCATATCCAGAGCCTCAGGTGGAAATAATGAAATCAGATCTAAGTGCCATTTTGTCGTATACCCAAAAGCCAAAGAAACAGAAGAAAGCAAAGGTGCAATCCAGGATTTACAAGGATGAGACTAGGTCAAGAATAGCTGAAATAGTTGTCCCACCAGTTGATACAAACATAGAGCAAGTCAAAGGAGAAGATTATACCATAACAACTATAAATTTGGGACCAGCTACAAGATCTCAAAGGGTTGATGAATTCAACGGTTCTATTACTTCAATCCTAGAACAACTAGATAAATATGAACTCTCAAAGAAAGAGCTGAAGCAACAAAATGAAGAGCTCCGAGCATGCTTACAGTTTCTAATAAAACCAGTAGATTTTGATGGTGAGATAAGGATAGTGCCTACCTTTTTGTCAAAGGATGAAATGTCCAAGCTCAGTGAAGGCCATACTCTATCAAAAGGTACTCAAAGATGGATGATCAGAGTATGCGAGAAAGGATGTAAAATAATTGATGCTGCAACTAAATTTCATAGGAATTTGGTCCAACTTTGGGAATGTTTGAAGGACTTGCATGAGGAATGTGATTCTTTTGATGATTATTATTCTCAGATATTTCAAGTACATGCAATTAGAGACTTGCTTGCTTAGACACTATTGTCTGAAAATATTTTGATAGGGGACAGATTGTATAAAGCCATTGATTGGTACCAGCAAATAAAGTTGAGAAAAGAAGTCTTTGATAGCATCAAGGAGGTCCACAAAATAGCAGATGAAAACCTATTGGCTCTTATTTATGAAATAAATGACAGTCTAAAAGATTTCCTGGAGATGGCCTATGATAATTTGGAGCCATATGATGTGAGAGGATGTAAAGATAGGTTACATAAGATAGTTTTTTAAGATACTGAGTTGGATGTGGAGGTTAGACTAGATAGAGTGAGTGACCTCAGAACTAAATTTAATGCATTCCATAAAGAAAAGGCAGAAATAGAGAAAATATATAATTGGTACAGCCAAGAATTGGAGATGTTCAAATATCGAGCCAATCACCTCAAGAACCCAGACCCCACAGATATCAATCCGGCACTATCAACCTGGGTCAGCTACCGCAACAAGATAGCAGAAGAAGACAAAGTAGACTTGGATGATGAATCTTAGTATATTATTGAATATTTTGAAATGTAATCCCGTCACTAATGTAAATTGGTATATTTAGAGTGACATGTGACACTATTTTGTCTTTATTATGCTTCAAAAATGACCTTTTCTATATATATATATTCAGTTGGGTAGTCAAATTATCTAGATTCAATGTATCTGGGGGTTGTTTTTCATCTTTTTCATAAGAGACAAAATGTAATCTGGGATTGTTATGAGCTGTTATGAATGCATTTAGTGATGTAAATTTGGACTGTTGGTGTTGAGTTAATCTCCATCGTCCATTCAAAAACTTGGTATGGCTCCTCTCTTATATAAATGGGTTGCCATTTCCCTTGTTTGAGAGAGACTTCTTGATGCTGAATTATTGACACTCTATCATTTGAAGTAATACAAAGTAAGTTTCTGTAGTTATCTTGAGAATTTGTGTATTGTATTTGCTTATCTGGTTTTCATGGTTCACCTCTTGATCTCCAATAGTTAATTAATTGTGCTTTTGTAATGTTCGTGGTTTGTTGAAAGTATCTGATGAATGCTCTTAGTCCATACATTTAGTTATTTGTTGATGGTAGGTAACTGTGCAAAGTTAGTCTGGACTGATCAGTTGTGCTTAGTTCAATTGCATTTCATAAATTAAATTGCACCATTTATTTGGTATTTGATGAATGAATGGAATCTAAAATCCTCTCGATTTCCATTGAAGATAGCATCATTTTCTGCAGTGTTGTAACACTCATTTTCGGTTTGGTAACACAGAAAATTAGTTAAATTTTAGAGCATTTTTCTACTTGTAGTAGTCTATATATTATGATTGTTACTTAGGATTTCCTTAAAACTCTATCCCCTTTTGTATTTTCCTCTGTAACATATGTTAGTTTAAGAATTTCAGCAGTATTTCATATTGTGTTATCAACTAGAATCATAAAGGGTTTGCATGAATTGTTGCTCCAACCATTAAAATCTGTAGATTACATGTAAGACCCCTTATAGGAATAGCTAGAACATTTCAACTGAGAGATTCCAAGCGAGCTAAGACCTAGCTGTAGAAACCTTGGAGTAGTCTTACCTAGGGTAGGATACTTTTCAAGAGAGGTGTGATACCAACAATCATACATGCGTTGTTGTGTGCTAGAACACTCATCAACACTAATGTTTCAATAAATCAAGGTGTATCATCTAGTTGTGTCAATCCTAATCCAAATGCTAGAATTTATTCTAGAGAGCCTACTACTGAAGGTGGATATGCATAATTTTGATGGAAAAGATTTAGTCACATGGATTGACTGATGGAGAATTTGTTATGTACATTAGATTCCAAGTGGGAAAAGGTGATAATGGCTTCCTTGTATGGAACCATATTAGTTTATTTGGTATTGATGAATGTGTGCTAAGAAGAAGAAGGGTCTCAATATCATTTGGTTACGTTTTATTGATGAATTGTAGTTGCACTATTTTGATAGAATGATAGAGAACTACTTTAGCCAATTAGAAAAATTATGCCAAACAAGATTTGTCAAGGTTTATATTCAATAGTTCTAGAATCTATCATTGTGAGTGGAAACAATCACAGATGTAAATTTGAATGACTTGTTTCTTGGTGGGCTCAAGGCTCATATCCAACATGAGGGGCACATGTTTCATCCAAGTTCTATATCTAAGTATTTTATCATAGCACACATGTCAGAGGAAAATATTTTAGCTCCTAGGAGGGAGGAATTCACTAGCAACAAAAATGGGAGTACTTTGTAATGTCATCCATTCAATCCCTTCAATCAATACTTCATGTGCACTAAATTATTCACAAAGGAATAATACAAAGATATACATTCACATTTGTCAAAAATAGACAAAGCAAAAAAGAAAATAAAACAAATAAAGCAATCTTATCCTATGTGATAAGATTGACAACTAATAAAGGAAAATTATTTCCTAATTAACTTATGCTAATGTGTAAATATTAATTTACACCAACACCCCCATAAGTGCAACTTAGGGAGGCTAAACACAAGATAAAAAGGGAATAAGAAGAAGATATGGGTCCCAGTTACAAGGCCTGATTAGGTACCCATTTGCAAATAGAGAATCTCTCATAAAGTGGAGAAAAGGAGAAAAACCCCGTGGGAAAAAAACCCTCTCCAAAAGAGAGAAAATATAACACAAATATGTACATGTTATGGAAGAAGGACTCAACACCAAGACCCCCAAGAACTAAATCAATCATGAAAGTACAATCATGAGCCCCCCATAAAAGGGAAAGAATGAGACTATGATATCCTCCATCACTGTAGAATCTCTTGTACTAGAAGAGTATGTTGAAATAGGAATGCAAAAGCTAATCCACTTGTGGAAAATGACATTTCTTCCCCTAGAAAGAAATAAATAAAATGGTGAATGTTGAATAACATGTGAAGAAGGAAGTTTCATGATGAAAGCCTTCAAAAACTATATAGGTGTCCACATGTCATAATCAGAAGATGCCACATTAAATTAGGAACTACATGCCTAATCAATGAGTGTGACAAGTAATGACAATGTAAAAACTCATAATCAATAGTCTTCAAAGATATAAATGATAACAATAGTTCCATGACTATTATCAAAGAGGAACTACAAATCCTCAAGAGTGTCCTCATGATCTGTATTGTGATATTTAAAATAAATAACTCATAAATACCCATCAAATAATCATCCCACACAATAGAATCAAAAGAACATATAACATCCTGCTCAACTAATGGATCATTGATAGAAAAAGAAGTAGGAGGTGGAGGAGAAAAAATAGTGGCACTAGTATGGAAGACTGAGTCAAAAGCCAGAACACCAAGATTCAAATAACCAAAATTCTCCTAAAAAATAGTATTCACACAAGAGCTGTGATCAATAGCCAAAAGATCTGAACCATCACTAGTGGAAAAACTAGAAAACATGTATAATCGACTTGCATGATCAACCACCCTAGTATAAATAATCTCTATCCTCTCCAAGTCTTTGATGATAACGAGATCAAGTGTGAACTCCATAGTCTTCCTTGTACCAATGTGACTACTCTAATATACATGGAAAGTAGATTGTTTGACATAGAAGGTACACATAGTACATCATTGAAAGTACCCTCACCAATATCAATAGATTCCTTCACAATTACATTCACATATGTATTATTACCCATTAAAATAGGTGGCATAACACAAGGCTCAAAAGTAGAGAACATGGACTGAGATGAAGCCATATGATGAGAGGCTCCAAAATCAAGAAGCCATTTACCTAATCCATGACTTGTACTTGCACAAAGTGCCTTACCTTCTTATTTATCAACCCCATTATCAATGCCTACACAAGCGTGTTCAGTAGATCCTGATTGTTTTGATGGAGTAGGAGAAGATGAACTAGAAGACAAACTTGAAGGAGAGCTTACTTTGAGTTTATGAACAAGATTCTTCAACTCATCTATTTGTTTTATGTGGCAAACATGTTCATCATGCCTACATTTCTTGCTATAGGAACATGTGGGTGTCTTCTTTAATCTCTCCTTTTTGTTGGATGACAATGACTCAAGGGATGCATGTGGTGTTGATTCTTTGTCTTGCTCACTATTCTTCTTTTTCTATTTCTTTTCCTTGCCACTTGAATCCTTTTGGTCCTTTGTGCTTTGAGTTGCGACAAGGGCCTGGGATTTTGAAGACTTCAGAGTACCCATCTGCACTAGCTTTGCCTATTCCCTAGTGAGTGCTGTAGCAAACTCATCAAATGAAGGCATTCTAAATCTAGCACTAAGAGCATCCTTTGTAGCATAAAATGTAGAGATAAAAACAAAATAATTAGGACCAAGTTTAGCAAGAATAGATAGGATTAAAATTGAGTGTCCTCTTTCTCTATACCACATTGTTTTATCTATAATTTGAGAGACTTGATTTTGGTGAAGAAATCATGTATGTTATCAAATGTAGATGTATTCAATCCAATAAGTTCATTTTCTAAATAAAAACTTCTTAAAGTGTCTTTCTTACCAAATAGACCCTCTAATGTAGTCCAAATTTCGTTTGGTGTTGTGCAAAACACAACATGGAAAAGAAAATCAAAATAAATAGATTGACATAGTGTCCTATAAGACTCACCATGCCTATCAAACCATTTTCTCATTTATACAACACTAGTGGGCTTAATATGTGTACCCATTGTCACCTAATGTATTCTCAATCTATTCAATTGAATCTCCATTTGCCTCTTCCACTCATGATAATTGTATGGAGTGAGAGCTCGATAATTGGAAGCTTATCCATGATAAATACAACCAAATTGAAATGGTAATAGAAAAATATCACTTACAAGCAATAAAACAACCCCCTCAAAAAAAAATCCACTTGTATGCTCTTTTCCAATCAATAGGAGTAAAAACTAGGATTTGAACTCAATTGTGAAAAATAGATGCTTTCAATCAATTTTTCTATAAAAAAGAAGTGGATTATAGAATAGAGCAAATAACCAACTTTTCGACACCTATTTGTTTTCAAAATTTGACATTGTATCCCCAAGTTATTGTCATTTTCCCATAATTTCCCTATTAGAGCCTTGCAAAATAAAAATAAACCCCCATCAGGATAGGTCTTGGTCATGCATATGACCAGGGGATAGATGGTTGGGTGCTAGGACTTGGTAGTAGGCACCTGATTAGGATTGGTGACCTGAGAGATTAAAGTCCTAGCAGGTGGTCATTCATATGACCATGACCTTGGTGCAAGTTGTCGCGAGTGATCTCAGGGGCTGGAGAGTGATTGTAGGATTTAGATATTTTAAAATCCTTCAACTCCAAATAATTTCCATGCTAGATATTGAAAAGAGGTGCCAAAAAATTAAGAATAATGACCTCCAGGGTGTTCAAAATGAAAGTAACACTACTTCAATGGAAATTTGATTCAAGATAAATTTCAGCAATCTTTAAGTGTGTATTAACAATGGAGATTGTAACCAAACATAAAACCCACTATAGAGAAAATACCAAACATGAAGAACTCAACACAAGACACAATGACACAATGTTTAACATGGACAAAACCCTTTTGGGTAAAAAACTCTACATAGGAAAGATGCCCAATGTTTGTATTAATCTGAAAATGATTTACAATACAACAACACCACTAGTCTCTCCTTCAATCTTCAATCCGATAACATTCTAGCACCACCTGAGTACTTAAAATCTATATTGCAACAACAAAATACATGGTAAATACTTATAGAAATGTCTTCCAACTCATCCTTAGTATTCACCTTCTCTCTCCTAAGATTCTCGAACCTGTAAACATTAATTACCATCTTACAAGCATCTTACACTTGTCCAAAAATAGCCATGCAAAGGTTGGGCACCCAAGACTAAATCTGGCCTCTTACAACATCTTATGATGCATCATAACCATCATAGATTCCACAAAAGGGTATCTTTCCAAGATAGGAACCTTGGGCTAAATATAGTAAATATACAACTAACATATCTATCATATGCATCATAGAATCTCAGAATCTTTTAACAACTTGCAGCTGTCATAGATTCACTTATCAAACATTATGACAGTTGTCATACATGCAAAATATAGTAGATTCCTCAAGAAAAAATGCCTACCCTCATTTACTTTGAGTTTTTACATTGTCCAACAGCAAAAGTCACTCTATAATTACCTTTGGTTATCTGAAATTACCCCTGCCAATGAAACTAGTACATCTCCTCATGGATAATTACAAATTACAAATAATAAATGGAATAAATACAATATTGGGATTTACAAGGTTAATGGTACCTTATCCAAACATTCTCCCACTTGACATTATACATTGTAAATCAACCCATAGGAAATCAAATGAAAAAATAATCATGCACTAGAAACAAGGCCCATGACCTCTCTGCACCACACCAACTTCTTTCTGCTAACAGGTTTGGTCAATGAATCTGCAACATTCTCCCAAGTGTCTATCTTCTTCAACTCAATCTCTTCATTTGGAACCATCTCATGAACAAAGTGATAATGAACATCAACAAGCTTTGTTCGAGCATGATACATAGGATTCTTGGCCTAACAAATAGCACTCTGGCTATCACAACCAATCTGAATGATCCTGCAATCAAATCCAATACCTATACACAGTCTTCCCAACCAAACTACCTCCTTAGAGACATGAGTTTCATCCATATAATCTACTTCTGTGGTCAACAAAGAAAATGTGGGTTGCCTCTTACTCATCCAACTCTCTACACCTCTAAACAGAGTAAACACATAGCCACTAGTGGACCTTTGACTATCGAAGTCACCTACCTAATCTACATCAACAAAACCCTATATGTCAAAAGATTTATCAGTACTATCAATACTAGAATAAACCAAACAATGAGAAGGAGTACATGCAAGATATTTAAACACCCTCTTCATATAATTCCAATGTTGTCTACCAAGGTTAGACATAAATCTACTTAAAACTCGCACTGCTTGGGCAATATCTAGTCTAGTGCAAACCATTGCATACATCAAACTCCCTATAGTACTAGCATATGGTGCATTAGACATATCCTCAATATAATCCTCAACCTTTGGACACATATTTAATGAAACCTTAGTACCAATGGGTAAAGAAACTCTAATTGGGTTACAGTCCTACAAACTAAACCTTTGCAAAATAGTATTCACATAATTACTTTGTGACAACAAAAGATTTCTATTAACTCTGCCCCTCCTGATCTCCATTCCCAAAATATACCTTGTAGGACCAAGATCCTTCATCTCAAATACACCTAAAAGTTGGGCTTTAATCTCACTAATCATACCCTTAGTATTACTGAAAAACATGTCATCAACATAGAAAGCAATAACCAGTATAGAATTATCAACACAATAAATGTAAACACAATGATCCTCCTCACTTCTAACAAAACCCAATTTCAAAACAAATGAGTCAAACTTTTGATACCACATTCTAGGGGACTGTTTTGGACCATAAAGAGACCTCTTTAACCTACAAACCCAATGTTCTGTTTTCTTTTACCTAAAAACCTGTAGGCTATTGCATATATATATATATATTTATTCTTCAAGATCTTCATGCAAGAATGTAGTCTTAACATCCATTTGCTCAATCTCCCAATCATAAGCTACAGCAATGGATAAGAGAAATCTAATAGAAGTCAATTTAGCAACAGGAGAGAATATCTCACCAAAATCAACTCCCTCTCTCTGGGAGTAGCCCTTGGCTACCAATCTAACCTTGTACTTCTCTAATGAACCGTCTGCTCCAAACTTCTTCTTGAAGACCCACTTACAACCTATGGCCTTTCTTCCTTTGGGCAAATGAACAAGATCTTATGTGTTACAAGAGTCTAAAGCCATCATCTCCTCATGCATGGCTAATTTCCAAGACTCACTATCATTTGCAGAAATAGATTCCCTATAAGATCTAGGCTCATCATTAGTACTCAATAAAGTATGTGCACAATGGAAATCTAGTGGGCTATACCTGTCAACTAGATTATGTTGTCTTCTAGATCTCCTCAAGGGTGGAGTAAGAGACTCTACTTGTTCTTTTGCATGATCATCTGCACCAACTTCTTCTGTAACAACAGACTCATCTTCATCAAAACTACTCGAATCTTCTTCTTCTTCTCCACCCCCCAATCCATGATTCTATTCTTCCTGAGGTGTATCTTGCTGCTCCAAATCAAAGTGCACCTTCTTTACCTTTTCTTCTTTTTCTTTTCACTGCTCAGGTTCAGAAGTAGCTCTAAGTTCCTTGAAAATAACATCTCTAGAAAATATAATCTTGTGGCTTAGTCGATTCCAAAGCTTATAACCTTTCACATTATCACCATAAACAATGAATGTGCACTTTTCAACTTTTGGATCCAACTTAGATCACTTTTGCTTAGGCACACGAACAAAATCTTGACAGCCAAAAACCCTTAAATGTGAAACTGAAGGTTTCTTACCTATCCACACTTCATAAGGTGTCGAATCAAGATCCTTACAAGGAGATCTATTTATCAAGTAGCAAGCAGTACACACAACCTTTGGCCAAAAGCATTTATCCAATTGTGCATCACTAAGCATACTTCTGGCTCTTTCCATAATTGTTCAGTTCATGCTTTCTACAACACCATTCTACTGTGGTGTATACAAAGTTGTCTTTTGTCTGATTATACCTACATGCTTGCAAAACTCATCAAATTCCTTAGAGAAATACTCTCTTCCATTGTCAGATCTTAATATTTTTATCTTTAAACCTGATTGGTTCTCTACTAAGACTTTGAATTCCTTAAACTTAGTGAAAACTTCATATCTATGTTTCATAAAATAAATCCATGTAAATTTGGAACATCATCAATTAAGGTGACAAAATAACAAGATTTTCTAGTAGATTCATTATCCATAGGCCCAAACACATCCGTATGAATAATTTATAGCTTCTTCTTTGCTCTATTGCTTCCTAAAAGAAATGATTTTTTGTTTTGTTTACCAAACACACAATGCTCACAGAAATCAAAGTGCTCATTAGAATAAGCGAAACTGTCCAACAATTCTTTATTCTTAATAGTTTTTAATACATTATTACTTGTGTGGCCCAATCTGCGGTGCCACAACATACACTTATTTTCAGAAGCCTCAGAAACATAAGAGGCATTACAAACTGTAGTGGCTTCAAGCTTAAACAAGTTCTTGAATCTCTTCCCTTTCTCTACCACCAAGTTCCCTCTCACCAACCTACAACTGTGCTTGTCAAATGTCACATGCATTCCCAAATCATGCAACTTCGAAACTAAAATTAAATTTCTAGCTAATCTAGGAACATGCAAAACACTAGGGAGAGTTTTAATCCTCCCATCACTGAAACACAACAATACCTTTCCTTTCTCGACAATCAAATATGAAGAGTTGTCACTAAGGTAGATATTACCTCCATCATATTCTTCATATGTGGAGAACCATTCCTTATGCGGGGTCATATGAAATGAGCATCCTAATTCAACCAACCAGTGATCATTAGAAACAACATTACATGTAGAAAGTAAAGCATCTTCACCTGCATTCGAGGACTTATCCGAAGCACTCTCCCACTATTTCTTGGGGTTTCTGCACTCCTTTGCATGTCCCATTTTACTGCAGTTCCAACACTTAACACTATTCTTTTTACCAGGAGTCTTAGACTAGCCCTTGGACTTGTCCTTAGCCCCTTTCTAATCTCCTTTAGGTCCCCTTTCCTTAGACCTTCCCCTGATATTGAGAGCATCACTTGAACTATCTAAACTCTTCTTCCTCAATTCCTATGCTAGTAAAACTGCAACAAGAGCAGTGATAGACAAAATGACATTTTCCCATGATTTAGGTAAAGAACAAAGAAACAAGATACATTTATCTTCCTCATCAAATTCAACATCTACTGAAGCAAGCTGACTCATCAACAAATTAAAAGAATTTAAATGCTCTATAGCTGACTCACCCTCTTTCATTTTCAAATAAATCAATTTTCTTTTTAAGTAGAGTTTATTTACCATACACTTGGCTTGATAGATCTCACCCAACCATTTCCACAATTTATGTGCAGTCTTTTCCTTTGTGATATTCAATAGCACAAAATCTAAAAGACACAAATAGGTGGTTCCCCATGCCTTCTTATCCAGTTTTGCCCACTCATCTAAAGAGACATCGTCGAGTTTCTTCTCTTTTTGGATAGCCAACCACTGGTTTCTTTCTTTCAACAAATCTTACATCTTCAGCTTCCACAACCCATACCCCATTCCATTGAACTTCTCAATGTTCAAAGGAGAGGTTGATGCAATGGTGGATCCATCCATAATATCGACACAAGATCTGTAAGATAGACACAACCAAATCTCCCACTGCAGCTACAGCTTCCACACTACCACCCAAGAGTCAAAGCTAGCGAGGCTTTGATACAAAATGTTAGAAATGAAAGCAACACTACTTCAATGGAAATCTGATTCAAGATAAATTTCAGCAATCTTTAAGTGTGCATTAACAATAAAGATTGTAACAAAACATAAAACCCACTACAGAGAAAATGCCAAACATGAAGAACTCAACACAAGACACAATGACATAGTGTTTAACATGGAGAAAACTCTTTTGGGTAAAAACCTCCACACAGGAAAGAGACCCAATGTTTGTATTAATTTGAAAATGATTTACAATACAACAACACCACCAATCTCTCCTTTAGTCTTCAATCCGACAACATTCTAGCACCACCTGAGTACTTAAAATCTATATTGCAGCAACACAATACATGGAAAATACTTATAGAAATATTTTCCAACTCATCCTAGGCGTTCACCTTCTCTCTCCTAAGATTCTCCAACCTATAAACATTAATTACCATCCTACAAGCATATTAGACTTGTCCAAAAATAGCCATGCAAAGGTTGGGCGCCCAAGACTAAATCTGGCCTTTTACAACATCTTATGATGCATCATAACCATCATAGATTCCATGAAAGAGTATCTTTCCAAGATAGGAACCTCTAGCTAAATATAGCAAATATACAACTAACATATCCATCATATGTGTCATAGAATCTCAGAATCTTATGACAACTTGCAGCTATCATTGATTCACTTACCAAACATTAGGACAATTGTCATACATGTCAAATATAGTAGATTCCTCAAGGGAAAATTCCTACCCTCATTTAGTTTAAGTTTTTACATTTGCCAACAATAAAAGTCACTCTGTAATTACCTTCGGTTACTCTGAAATTACCCCCGCCAGTGAAACTAGTACATCTCCTCATGGATAATTACAAATAATAAATGGAATAAATACAATATTGGGATTTACAAGGTTAATGGCACCTTATCCCAACACAGGGAACAACCCTTAGACCAGATAAATGCCTAGACCGATTAGATATTGCAGAGAACCACTACTGGTAAAACCTCAAACCTCCAACCAATGGAAAACACATAAAACTACCGAATAAAGATGTTTCCCACTATGTAAATCTCTTCAGAAAAACAAAACTGCCACACAAAGACAAAAAATGCCAAATAAATAATGGACCTACCACAAAAAACATGCAGCGACCACCAGTCAAAGATGAAGGATGCCTACGTAGGAGTTGAGAGGAGGATGCAAAGGTAGTATGAATCATACGACATTGTATAATAGTGCATAGATACATAGGAAAGTATGGATTCCATACAGTTGTACAGAGTTTTGCACATAGCCAATAAATAAATCCACCAAAAAAATTCAAAAAATTTTAACCCAAATTTAGTGTTTGGATAGATGTTCCTAAAGTTTTGACACATTCTAGACACAATGACAATGTTGCTTTCAGACTGGGAGGCACCGGTCATAGTGTCATGGCTAAAACCCTCTCAAATTTGAGAAGAAATTGATAGATCTGGAACTCTGATACCATGTTAGATTCCCAAAATCATCTGTAGTATTTCTTCTACAAAGAGGATTGCTTCAAAAAATTGAAGCCAGCGTGAGAGGTAATATTGGAACCAATACTTCATGTGCATTAAATTATTCATAAAAGAATAATACAAAGATATACATTCACTTTTTTTAAAAATAGACAAAGTGGAAATGAAAATAAAACAATCTTATAATCCTATGTGATAAGATCACCAACTAATAAAGGAAAATGCTTCCATAATAACTCCCTAATTAACTTATGCTAATGTGTAAATATTAATTTACACCAACAAGATTGACTCCTTAATAAATTGAAGAAAAAAGGGCCAATGTGTTAATGTTTTAACTGTAATAGAAAATATAGTTGAGCACATAAATGTGCTGAGAAAATTTGTTCTAGATAGAGGGCACCAATGATAAAGAAAAGGAAGTGGTGGTTGTGGAAGACATAGAAAATGTCCAACCAACTATCTCTTTCCATGCACTATTAGGTATTAGCACCCCACAAATCCTTAAGGTATCAGGTTTCCTTAAATGTAACAAATGGTAGAAATATTGACTGACTCAAGGAGTACTCATAAATTCATTAACATTAAGTTAGAAACAAGATCGGACTCTTTCATCTACCCAACCCTAGAATTTTAGTTTATAATTATAGATGGAGGTATACTCAGTTATTTGGGGAAATAAGATAGTATTAAATTCATCATGGGAGACTATATGTTTGATTGTCCTATGTTTTCTATACCTATGTCTAGAGTAGCCATTATTTTGGGAGTCTAATGGCTCACTACCTTTGGAAAAATTGAGACAAACTTCAAAGAGATGTTCATGCATTTTCAATTTTAGGTAGGGCATTTGAACTAAGGGGATTACAAGTAAAAGGTCCATAAATGGTAAGCTCACACCAAATGTAGAAGATTCTTAACAAGGGGGTAGATAGGGGTGTGGTTCAATTATTTTCATTGGAATTCAATAGTCAAAGATTCATACATCACGAGATCCACTAACAATTTTGTGGGACATGCCAAAAAAATTGCTTTCCAATAAAGATCATGATCAAGCCACTCAACTAGTACCAGGGCCTACAACCACCCATAATCTATTACTTAAAGGTAAATAAAAATCTTAGAGTAATGGAAGAACACATTCAACACTAGTTAGAGGTACTCTCTAGTCTCAAGAGGAACAAGGCAACAACACCAAACAAAATGAAGCAACAAGCTAATCAACATATAATTTTAACCCAGAAAGCTACCAAAACTTGATGAGGAGAGAAGAATCATTTTGGAATGAGAGGGACTCCTTCAAACACACACTAAGAGGCTACAAATGAGAAATTGCTGAAAATTTCCTAGCCCAAAAGAGAAATCTAAAACTAAAGGTTATGATGAAGAAATTAGAAGAGGAGGAATTGCAAGAATTTTTGTAGGGGATATTCAAGAAGAGTAATTGACACTAATAAATCAAGCTCTAGATGGAGTACAATTGAAGAGGTTAAAAAGTGATAGTTGAAGAAGGAATACTAGGGGAGGCTCATAAGATAGATTAGGAACCTCTAAGCCCACCTAAGGAGAAGAAGTCTTTGAGTGTCCCTTTCAGCAATCCCAAGAGAAGAAAGGGTTGAAGAAGTAGGAGAAAACATAAGAGGAGGGATGCCGATTAGACATGGAGACTTTGAGAGCACCTTGGCCTCCTTCCCATGAACTAATGAATAGGAAGGATTTGCATCCTTCATCTAGTACCAAGACAATGATATTTCCTTTTTACTTGAGACCATTAATCTACCACATGGCCCAATCCAAAATACTTGTGGTGGTAAAATGCCAACTTATGTCCAAGAAAAGGGAGGTTGTGTCAAAGCATTGGTTTCTAGGGATAGATCTACAAAATAATTGAGAGTATTGCAAATATATTTCAAACTAGAATTGACCCAAAACTATAATAGAAGATAAGGTAATCTTACCCACATATGAAGTACAAAGAATGTTTATGTAAGGGGATTAAAAGTTGGGTACCATGGCTTCATCAATAGGACTACCTTCCCATCAAACCATGGGCTCCAAGCTAAAATTTTAGCCTAATTAATTATTGTTTCATAGAAAATGACAAAGGACCCTTGGGAATATGGGTAGATATTGATTGATTTTGAAAGAAGGGTAACTAGTGCTAAGATTTAACCAAGAATGAATATCTAGAAAAATTAGTTACTGATGTTTAAACTTGTAGATCAAAGCATTATGGCCATAATGCTTTTATTCATCCAAATATGAGATTTCAAAACCATTAAAGGTGTTTCAAAGGAGAAGGGGATCACTACACTATTAGGGAAAGCAACGTTAACACCATTAGCCAATTGCATCATGATCTTTCCTATTATATCAGCAAATGAGAGCCATTTAGGGGAATGAAGCACAATCATTCCATTTCCAAATGTTAGTTTACCCTCATGATATAGCATTACTAGAATGACATCCCCACAAATTAGACCAAAGCTAAATTTGCATCAGAACCACACCCTTAATACTATTAATACCTTGGAAATTACCCCTCAAGCTAGAAACATGAACACCATATGGAGAAGAAATAAGGATTTTTTGATGGACCAGAGTAGTGCCCATCACACTAACTTAATAATATAATTATTAAATGTAATAATCAACATTAAAATAATTTTAATTTTTTTCATTATAAAATTAGCATGGATAAAGGCTATAATGAAATTTATTTGATTAATGACAGATAAATGAATTATGTTTGGTTTCAACATTACATTAATATTATAAGAAGTAACCAACTTAAACAAGTTAGTTTCATTTTTTGCTTTTAAGTATTTAAGGTACTTATTTTATTTATAAAAATCATCCTAAACAATAATTATTTTTAGAATAGAGTATGCATGGCAAAGTAATTTGAAAAAATGGTTTGTTTTCGATTTAAAAACCAAATAGTGTGAAAAGGAAACCTTTGATATCTTAATGTGGGTTTATTGTTTTGACCATCTTCTAAGTGGCATAAAAAGATAATTAGAACAAATAATATGATCTTTTAAGTTATTATGCTTTTGTTATATCAGATATTTTTTCCCTTATTTCTAAGCTAGGTTGATATATGGGAAACTACTATTATGGTTGGAGGTGAGATAAGATTAGAATGATGAGAATTCATTACAAACTAGCAATTGCACCATTTAAAGGTGTAATGGTTTTTCTTATAGGAAAATTGATACAAATTAACAAAGCAAAAGTTTCTTATGTCATTTCATGTCACTTGAGGTTAGATTTGACCAAAAAAAATAGAAAATCAACACCATGTTCAATGCAATATTTACAACATAATATTTACTTTGAAAACATGCACTTCAAAAATTGAAGTAACCATCAAACATCTATATAAGTTGGAGATAAAGCCCAGGCTACTATTTGTAAACTGTCATGTGAAATATAAAAGATATTACTATTGTGAAACATCATTTTGTTTGATTTCAAATGGATAATTTCCTGCAAGTGACCATTTTTTCCTCCATGAGAGCTTGAAAGGAGCAATTAAAAATAAAATATCAATAGAAAAAAAGCTTCATGTGCATCTTCAATCCATTTTTCAGGTGAGAAGAGATAGTAGGAAAATTTCAAACATGTGTCATTGGATAGTATAGGCATTGCGCTAATTTATTTTTCTTATTGTTTTAACTAAAGGAAAAAAAAACATATCAAAATGGCAGTGAAATAATACAGTATCTGTTTGACAGAACAACTAATTTTAAGAAGGAAATGACATAAAATAAATTTAATAAAATAACTTACTTGAGGATGAGGTTGTTTGATGTGCTACAAAAATAGTACCAGACAAATTTCAATAGATAAGTGGGTTGAAGTGCTAGGAGGTTGAGGTTCAAAGAGATTTTATAGAAAATGGTTTAACTACACTCAAATCTCTCTGGGATGATTGTATATGTTATATTGTTTGGTTATGTGAGCTTTGCTAGTGAAATAAGTAGGTTGGCCACCTTCTTCCCAAATAAAAACTATCAATGCCATCAACCTCCTCCTTCAGTTTTTCTTCTATGCCATCTATCTCCTCTTTGCTCCACCTAAATCAAAGATACCTTATTATTTACTTACCATATTAGTCCCCACTATTTCACTTGGGTTTGGAGGACTCCAGTGTTGATGAGGGATGAATTTCATGGCAGAGAATAATGGGTCTAATGGTAGGAGGAGTGTTGGTGGTGTTTTCCAGCATCATAACAACTTCCATGTGAGGAATCAAAGCAGGTCATAAGAAATTACTTGTAGGAACTACTGGACTGGTCGCCACTATCATTCTCTTCTAATCTCATATGTATTCTGTTATAGACTTTGGTAAAATACAAGTTTGGATCTCATATGTAATGGCTACTTGGTGAATACTTCAAGTTTGGATCTCATATGTAAACTATTAGAAACGAAGGTGAACAACTATAGAATGAAAATTTGATTACAATTGTAACTATTAATCTAATGCAAAACCAAAATAGAGATAGTATGAAATAAACACAAATAAATAATGGAACAAGAGATCAAACACATAGCACAGTATTTATGTGAATAAACCCTTTTAGAAAAAAACTCCACACAAGAATAGATGCACCAGTCTGTATTAACTATAATACAGTTTATAATACAACACTATCAATCTCCTCTTAGGTCTTTAATCCAACAGCACTTGTAATACTCATACACAACTGAAATACAATGCCCTCTTTAAAAGAGTGTTGGGCCTTCTAGGAAAAAATATCTTAACATAACCTCTACAGTTAGATATGTGACCTAACATGATGAATGGTTCATATTGAATATGAAAATTACAATATTTTCCAAGGCAATTTTCTAAAAATTTCTCTTTGGGGGTGCTACCCCAAAACCCCCTCTAGGGGGGATAGGAAGATGTCTCTATCCCCTTGGACCCCCTAATCACAGTAGTAGGGGGGGGGGGGGGGGAATCCCCCCACACCCCCCATTGAGTACAAGGATCCAAAGTGCAATTGAAACAAGATCGCTACTTGGTGAATACTTCATCCCATATGAATGATTTACAAACAATATTAGGAGTAATTAAATACATAGGATTTACGAGGTTGATGGCACCTTAATCCTAACATAAACAACATAGAAGTAGGTTAATTTCTGGTGACCGTGCAAGAAGCAGGTTAAGTAACTCTATCTCAGAATTTTTTAGTAGAAAATATCTAGAAACTGCCAAGATCATGGAGTAGACAAACATGCATGAGATTGTGCAAATAAAATTGATCAATTGTATTCACGAATGAAGAAGATATAAATAGGTGAGTGTGGGTACCCAATTCTCCACCAAACGAGGATAGGACTCCTCTTCATGAAGTGGTGGAGAGTAACCACCCACAAAGATAGCGTGAGGTGTTGATGCAAGTCAACATCTCTCCAAAATGGCTAACTACTTTGACAAGTTCAAAGTACATGTGGAAAATACACCTAACTATGGTTAAAGCTACTGTATATGCCTAGGATTAAAGGTTATACACCAACACCTCCCCTTAAGCATATCTTAGGTGAGTATATGAAAAATGGGTCCTGGCTATAAGCTTGGTGAGGTACCCATGCACAATGTAAATGAAAAATGAGACTTGACCATGAAGCCTAATAAGGTAATCAATTACAATGCAAATCTCTCAGAAATGGAGAAAGATAGAAAACCCTGTGGGAAAAAACTATCCTCCAAAAGAGAGAAGAAAGAAAGGCTTAGAAAGCTCCCCATAAGATTCCCCTCATAGGAGAGAAAATGATAGAAGGTCTAAGAGACACCCCCATAATACATGTCTTGCTACAGTGATGTTGAATATTTGACAAAGGATGTAGATGTAGATCCAAGAATGCCAAACAATGTTCCTTCCCTTGGGAAGAAAAGAAACCACTTGAAGATGCAAGATATCTTCCCATGTGAGAAGATCTATGTATGATCTTGAATCATATTGAAGCTGATCCAAGGATGATGGTGCCCATGTTGATGCCTTTGAAGAGTGCTCAGGTGTCCTCATGTTGATGCTAAAGGATTCCTTAATCAAATCAGGTGCATGCGCAATAGATGAGAATGATGATGATCTAGAACCATGAGTAGGACAATGTCTACAAAGCATGACTATATGAAGTGGACAATGTTGATGCAGCTTCATCGAAACTGTCATCAAAGAGAACACTAATGTGCTCAATCTGTGCTTCCATGTTAGCAATGTGAGACTCTACAAATAGACAAGTGATGTCAGGTAGAAATATGTCCCAATCAGTAATGCTAGGAAGACTAATATCCTATTGGGAAGATACATTGGAAGCTTTCGAAGAAACAACTCTAGAATTTGATGAAGCAATAGTAAGAGTGATAACTTCTTCTATGTCACTAGGACATTTTGTTTATGTATCATGTTTAGGAATGTGAGTTGTGATCAAGACAGGATCATGTGGGAATGGAGAAACATTCGAGTCTCCATATATCTCCCAAATTTTGATCCATAATGCATGTGGACAATCAATATCCACGATGGCATGCAAAGCAACATATGGAATATGTAAACTGATCAATCCAACAATGTGATCATGATGATTAAATGACTTAGCCTTTTGAGATTGTTTACCAGGTTTAGGGACAAGTCCGTACAGATGGGGTATGATATTATGGATCCTGAGATGTTTTAGAATGCCTTCACACCAAGACTTATAGTTTCCCTTGTTTAGGTTGATTACATAAGAGTGAGTTTCATATCCCATGATTAGAACAAGTTAGTTCATCTAGACAATAGAAATCAACACATTAGGGAACCTAGATTAGTTAGATCTCTAATTGAACTTTATATAAAGTGGCACTTTATAAGTTAAGTGTGTGATTTTACTTAATTGCCCCCTTAAAGTGGCACTTGATAAACTTAGTGCATTGTGAGAAATGAAAACACAGGACCCCCCTTAATTATGTATTTCCCCCTCAAATTTGGCACTTTATAGAAGGAGTGCATTAGGACATCCAAAAATAGCATAAATAGACACTTTACAATTTTAGTGCGATTTTAGGCTAGTTAGATCGGTGAAAAAAAAACATCCACTTTTCCAAAAGGAATCACTTGATTTTGAGTTGATTTGCAAAAGTTATAGGACTTACAATATTTTTGCATTTAGAAAAAAATCCTTCCACAGCAATAAAAAATTCCAAATTTTTGGAAACAAATTGCATGCAAATTTGTTTGGGAGAAAAAAAAAATTAAAATGAGGAAGAAAATAAGCCCCCTTGGGTTGTGCACAACCAGGGGCTAAAACCCCATGTGACCAAGGGCTTAACTCTAAAAAATTGCTCCCCTTCCCCTTGCTTACATCACCCCCCCTAGTTTCTTACATCAGCAAAAAATGACACACTTTTCAAATGAATAGTGCACACCTTGGTGCCAATAAACTTGATACCCATCACAGTTTTGAATGTAGTGGCCAAGCATGGCACTTTGACTGCTAATTGAATAGGGAGAAGACGCTGAATTCATGGGAAGAGTGGGTGATTTCCACACCATCTGGAAGATGGTTTGGTGATGCCTCTATGTGGCATCAATGCTCTATACTTGCAGGACCAATGATGGACGTTTCAAAGCCACCGAAGCATGCTAGTCTGTGACCTGTGCTGAGCCCTTTGTATGGGTGTTGCAAATCAAAACAGGCCTATGATGAAGGCACACAAGACATGCCTAATAGAGTCATCCTTGATGTGCCCTGAGCTCCTCCACGAAGGAATATAATGTCTGTGTATGTTTCCTATATCGAGCCCTATAAAGGACATTTAGATGCCAGCAAAGTAGGCCATTGAATGGCCTCTTTGTGGCATCTAAAAACAATGCTCTCTATGGGCGATTTGAACACCACAACAAACACAGCAAGAGAACAGTTAAAGATTAACAAAACCTCACAGTGAGAAAAATGGCATGTGAAGGGGTGAATCACACAATAGACTACAAATGACTTGCAGGTAACCATGAAAGCTTTGATACCATGTAGAAACTGCCAAGATTGTGGAGTAGATAAACAAGCATGAGATTGCAAATGAAATTGACTAATTGTGTTCACAAATGAAGAAGATATAAATAGGCGAATGTGGGTACCCAATTCTCCACCAAATGAGGATAGGACTCCTCTCCATGAAGTGGTGGTGAGTAACCACCCACAAAGATAGTGCGAGGTGTCAATGCAAGTTGACACCTCTCCAAAATGGCTAACTACTTTGACAAGTTCAAAGTACATGTGGAAAACACGCCTAACTATGGTTAAAGCTAGTGTATACACCTAGGATTAAAGGTTATACACCAACAAAATAAAATCTTCTGGTTAAGTGTTGTCACATAAATAGCCTATCGGTTAATTAATCATAAACATGTTTCCCTAGGGTTCTAGGAAATATAATGAATTTATGGTTGATTTTTGAGTGGGATTTGGAGTTGTCTTAATGAAAGAACTAGGATAGCTAACCTACTTTACCCTACCATTCTTTATTATTAGTATAAGTCTCTTTTATATGTGAGGAGATTATTATTATTATTGTTATATAACTTTCTTTTCATCTTAAGTGAAAATTTTCTTCTCAAGAAGGTAGAGATTGAAGACATATTAGTGAGAGGAGGAGATATTATGGAGGTATTGTTATGTCAAAATTATTAGGCTATTTTTTAATTAAGCTCTCTAAAGACCTTTTTTTTTCCTTTAAAAAAAAAAAAAACTAAAGGCTTTACTTATATATAGATATATGTTACAATGTGACCATGAGATACATCAACAAAAGTAAAACTCCAACCCTAAGATGCGGCAAGAATAGCAAGAGAGACCATAAGTTATGAGATGTATTGGCTCTTTGAGTTTTGAAATGTCATATGCAAGTTAAAAGAGGCTTAGCTAAATGCCTTTGTTGGCCTTTTTATCTACTAGATGGTTCAACTTTCTAGGAATTTGATGCTAGTTAATTTGGTCAAAATTTTGAAGAATCTTAATTAACTTGAGTAAACAGAAGGTGGATCTATACAAATTTGACCCTTGATTGCTTGAGAGGCATTAGATTATCAATTGAGGATCTTCATAAAGGTTTTCCTTGATAAAAAGAGAAAGGTGAAACTTGTATCCTATAAGTTGAACAATATTATTAGAGACTTGCACTAAATTTAAATAAAAATTAAGGATCCTAGGTTGAGGGATAATCCATAACATGCCACTAGTAACAGTGCTACTAGGATTGGATTTAGAAGCCCCATTAAAGAAAAGAGTAGGGTAGCTGAAACAAATAGCTAGAGCATGGTTGTTGATTGGAGTAGTGTTGAAAAAGCACTTGAGGTTCAAATTTTTAAGAAGAGTAAGTTTTTCTCTAGAGAGCTTAGCCACATTTTTCTTTTGTTTAAATGGACTTTGATATTTTCCACCATGGCATGTTGAATCTTGTGAATTAAAGAGTTTTTGGAGTTGCAACGAGTGTTGATAAATCTTTTTATTCATATCAAGCCAAATAAACCACATACAATAAAAAGGTAAGGAAGATGATTATAAAAAATGATAAGAGGTTTACCTTTTAGAGAACTATTGTAGCAAGAGTTCCAGTATTGAGTACAAGTTTCCAAATTTAGTCTAGTTTGGAATTGAACTCCAAAGTAGAGAGAGAGAGAGAGATAGAGATTAAATATAAGAACCTTGATTGTAGTGAAAGAGAAGGTGAGACTAAGTTTGACATTGTTTGAAGCATTGATCCAAATATAAGGGCCCAAAATGCCTCATTTAATGAAATATACTCTAGTGGGAATGTTATTTTGGTAGATTGACCACTGAAACAATTTGATTTTAAGAGTGATGTTGAAATTCTAGAGGCCATGCAAAGAATGGTCAATGAGTTCCTCAATCTAAAAAGAGTGAGCACCAAACCAAACCAAGTAGCAACTCAAGAAGTTGATCTTTCCCTAAATTAAACTATCAAGACTATTTTGATCAATAAGAAGTATACTCATTCTCTTTGTTTTTTTGGGTATCATATGAAGTAGAAAAATTTAATCATCTTAAAATGAAATATTCATACTAGAAACCAATTTCTCAAATTTGATCTACAAATACAATGATGGATGAGTTTAAATGTTGAGTAAGCCCTCAAGGATGGAATCGTTACTATATAATATCTTTTTTTTTATTTTTAAGAATGGATGGAAAAATTTGCATTAGTAGCACTTTGTTTATTTTAGTTTTATTACTATTGCAATAAAAAATTCTTATGTATTGATTAATTTTTAAAAATAAACCAATCATAAACATGTATTTTTATTACTAAATATTGTAAAAAGTCTAAATGCAATTTTTTTAACAAATACTATTCAAAAAATAATAATAAATTTTTTAATTGGCTCCAACCTTTGATTGACCAAAAATTTTAAGTCTTATGGAAAGAAAAAGTGGACAATTCATTAAAACGCAAAAAAATGCTCCAACCTTTGAGTGACCAAAAAATTTAAATCTTACCCCATGTCCCCATGCACAGGGCCTAAATTTGACGATTGACCCTGCCTGTCACGTAAAATTTTTATGACGGTTATTTGTTCAAAGGTGCCCTTAAAATGTTATGACATATCTTAGTATAAGTAAAATTATATAGAAACCATATATATATCATCATAGTCCTATATAAATTTTGACAGTTTGTCCAAAATCTCTCCTTTCATGTGATACAGTCTTTTTAAAATTTTGATTATATTTTTGGCAAAAATGTTTAAATAATACATTCATACGACCATCAAATTTAAGCCATGCCCATGCAACTACTTAAGTTATTTGGAAATTTATAATTAATGGAAAAGGATAATATAGTATCTTTCCCTATTTTTGTGGAGCAACAATTACAAATAAGTTGTGGAAAAAAAGGGGGGTTAGAAATAAGAAGCCATTGCATAATGAATAGTATGCCATGTGGTTGCATATATTTCTTTCCCTCCTTTTTTTTTATTTTCTTCTAACTTAACATAATTAAGATAATTTATTTTTTGATTTTTTATATAATAAAAAACTACAAATTAAGATAACTGCTTAAAATAAGTAGAAAAATAAAATATTCATGAGGTCACTAGCTCCATAAATATTGCAGAAAAATAAAATATTCATGGGGTCAGTGCCTCCACAAATATCTCCTAAAAAAATATAGTAGTGGTGGCTAGCCAAAATATGCTAAGCAGCCACATGGGGACATGCCCTTATAGATAGAAAAAGTGGACAATTTATTAAAAGACAAAAAAATCTAGAAAAAAAAACAACCTGTGTTTCGATATTTCAAGCACACTAATGCCCAAATTTAGGGCTCGTGGGCCGTCATTCCTCGCTGGAAAAAAACTAGTGTAATCTCCCACAAGACTGGCACTTGACGGTCACCCCTACCTATCATATAAAAATTTAATGATGGTTTGGTCATTTAACTACCTTTCAATTAACGTTTTAAGAAAATTATAAGTTGTCAAAAAATGTTGAGTGAATTTTTTTATATTGAAAGTCTGATTACAAAAAAATAGTCTAAAGACTACCAAAAAGAGTAGCAATCAACAATACAATCACAAACAAAACTACAAATAGCAAGACCAAAAACTCTCAACCATTTCAACAAATGAAAAGATGAAAGTGCCATAAAAAAATTACAGCCACTTGTTATCATTTCAAGGTAGAATGTCTATTTTTTTTTGTGGACATTGAATGCTATCAAGAGGGACATAAAGGAATATAAATTTATTTCTATTGTGTAAATTGAAGTCCTAAAATGACCATTAATTATAAATTGAAAAGAAACACGAAGGATTTATTTTTTCTTGAACCAAACACTCCAATACAATTCCCACTTGCAAATTGAAATCATTCAAATAAAATTTCAAAAGGGTAGATAGCAATAAGTTTCACAAATATTGGCTATACCTTAAGAGCAACCCATCCACTCCACAAACCAACTAGTCCTCCTTTTGAACTCTCAAAAAACTTTAATTTGCTAGGTTGTGCTTAGGACTTGACTTGTCCACTTGTATCACTGCTGAGAACATTTCCAATTAGGCTCTAACGTAGGCATCTTGGTACACTGATACAAACATGACCATAGAAAATTGAATGATGATAGAGGAAGTAGTAGTAATTCTTTTGTATCCCTATAATTGTAATTCAACTCTTAATTACGGTTCTTCTTAATCTCTATAATTATAATTTGCAAAGTTGTATTTATTCCATATAAATAGATAATGAATAACATATTAACAAGTATAGACAAAGAAAAGATTTGTTTCTAAATTTATTTTTAAAAATAAATTTGAAAATAGTCTAATTTAATATATATTTCTATATCAATTTAAAAAATGTTCAAAGATAAACATTGTAAAAGAAAACATTATTTATATTTCTATAACAAACTATTGTAAAATAATATATATTATAAATAAGAATATTATATTATATTACCTTATAATAAAATTTTATGATTTACAAATAATTTAAATTACGTAAAAATTTAGCAAATCAAATTATATAATCTAATAAATTTTAAAATTGTAAAATATAGTCTAAAATGGCAAAAACGGTCAAATAGACCATAAATTCCAGGTCTGATCTCACATGACTAAACGACCTGTCAACACTGTCAGATGGCAGTGTAAAACTATTAACTTTTGCGTTCCTGATGGTTAGCTTTGTCTCTTAAACAAATGTATTTATAGAGGTTAAATTACTCGGATTTGTCGGCTTCGCAGGAATATTACACCCAACAAAACTGGAGGTACTATTACATTTACATGACGATAGGCTTATATAGTGCATCTTGAAACAGTTCGGTGTGACGAAACCGCTCATAATCTCGGCGAGTTTAATGTTTTTTCTAAGCAGGGGCGCAATTTAAAGTGTCGTAGGTTTTGTTCTAAAATATTTTAGATGTTCAAAGTCGGTTACCAAACGGAGACATACCGATAACGATACTTTTAAGTCGTTCTCGTAAGGGCAATGGATAATCAAGGCAAAAATAAATAAATAAATAAAATCCACTTCAGGAATGCCTTGACTTTCATTCAGGTTTCTCTTAATACATTTAAGAACACTTAATTTGTAAGGTAAATCTAAATAAGGCTCCTTGCCTTCATGTTAATATTGACTCAGTCTTTGTCTATGATGCTAAATAGTTTCTGTTTAAAAACTGTTACTCAGATTTTTTTGTCGATAAAGGGATCCTCCATCTTTAGCTCCCAAAGTTCAAAGTTTGTTCATCAAACTTCTATAGCTTTATTCTAGAAGGTATGTAATCATTATGAAACTTTTATAGAGGTTGCAACTAAACTCAACATAAGATACAACTAAAATATCAAGATTTTTTATGTATAAAGTCTAACAAATTATATATGCTCAAACATCCAAACTCAACCTACTTCCTCAAGCACCACCTAGTTGTTATCCACTTACATATCTCTACCCAAAGGAATAAGAGGAGTTGTAATTTATGAAGACAACAAGGTAATCGACCTCCTTAAGAATTGTCCTATCCCAAGTAATAAGTCTGTTAAGAACATGCACTCTATCCCATTAATTTGGGAATGGAATTCTCATAATGGTCATGGGTTAACTACTAAAAAATCCCTTTTCATTTATTCATTTCATCAAGGTTTCCACTTTAATTAAAGTTAGATATGATTATCATTGCCTATGGGATAGTGATATAGTACATATCACATTTACACAATCTAATCCAAAATTTTCTCAAATAATAAGTAATTATGAATAACATGTTTAAGATTTTCATGCATAGGATGAATCTCTTAGCTATTCTATTTTAGGACAAAATCCCAAGATACTTCTTCCAAAGTTAATCTTAATAGATAATCTTTTCTATTAAAAACTCCCTCTCTCTCTGTCTCTCTCAAAAAAGGAATCATCGTGTTCTAGGTAGGCAAATGTCAATCAATACCTTCCTAATGACAAGCTCATTATTTGTCCTTAGTATCCTTTATGGTCCCAGGATACAAATGACCTAGAAATTGTGACTTGGATGAGCTCATGAATAACACTAATTGCATAGCAAATAGTGACATCAATAATTGAGTTAAATACCCTAAATTATTTTTTCCATATGCTTTAAAGGTAATAAATGGGGTTTAATGCCCATATTCAAGTATTCTAAGCCTAATATAACATTCTTCCTTTACAACTCTCACCATACTCATCTCATCAACATTCATCTAGAAAATAAAATTTTACTTGCTCCAAAATAAAAACCAATACCTATTCACCAATGATTTTTATAACACTAATCAATTTCAATCACATGATTTTCATATAGTTCACAAGTGGCAAATCTAAGTAACCTCTAGTAGCTAATAATATTTCATGTACAAAGGGTCTAAATATACACTAATTAAAATAGCTTAAGAATAGCTCAAGTATAATCCACAAACTCATAGACCCAAAATCATGATCAATCCATTAAACTCAATGAAGTTTTTCTATAATCTTACTAGAGATTTGTAAGGATAAAGCTTTCCCATGCTTTTTTAGAACTACAATGTATTATGAGACTAATTAAAATTATGTATAGTTACATAATAATCACATACTATAATTAAAAAAATCATTTATCCTTGCCTATCGGCAAATATCTAACTACTAAAGTAAGTAATTAGTCGATAGGCTTTTATATGTGATCATTATAGTGCTCAGAATTGTCTCACGCCATAAAAAAATTCACGCCTAAAAATTTTCTAAACTCATGGGTTGCCGAAATTTTTTTAAACTCATGGGTTGTTCTATCGGTGTATTCCTTGAACCTCCTTTGGGTGCAAGTGCTAGTTAAATATCAACAATGACGGTTGGAGGCCTTGACGTTAATAGGACAGATTTACTAATAAGTCAAAAAAACTAACATATATGTAATGAAAATAATTATGTAGTTTGGTTTAAATTAGGGAGGTTATAAATGGGACTTCATCTTATATTTAATAAAATTGAAGACAATATTTTAGTATCTAAATTTTAGCCTTTTTTTGAACATTCATATTTTTAATCAAAATAATTTTCAAAAAAAAAAAAAAAAACTTATTCATTACATATAATATCATTTTATAATAAAATAATTCATGTCTATATTTTATAATTAAATAGAAAAATTATTATTGATTCAACATATTATATATATGGAGGTCATTGGAAGATAATATCATTTTATAATAAAATAATTTATGTCTATATTTTATAATAAAATAATATCATTCACTTTCAACTAAAAGCCCTTTGACAACATTCTATATTTAAATTTAATTTATAAATTATATAATTCCAATAACATATATTATACATATAACCTATATTATAAATGTAGTTCTTTCTCCAAATAACAATGACATTATCATAATTATTAATTACAAGTTCATAGAAATAAATTATATCATATATACATTATGTTCATAGTATATAATAAAATATTCATTATTAATATTAATATAACATAATTATTATTAATTATTTATCACATTCACATATGTATAATCAAAATATTAGTAGTTATTACTAATAGTGAAAATAATAATATTTTTTTAGAATTATATTTTCATTGTATTTTTAAAGTAAAAAATATTTATTTATTTTTGATCCATAAACATAGGGAAACCTTGCAAATTTTACTAATTATGAAAAAACATTACATTCCTCTAAAAAACCTTAATAGGCAAACCTATTCCAAAACTACCCATCTCACCCCCTTACACAAACAATCAAAGATTGTCACATCAAAATTGCAACATAGCCTATCACTTCTTTTTCCCTTTGCCTTGAGAACGTAGATGCATGTTGAAAGCAACTTCCCATGGCTTCTTCTTCTTTTGAACTTTATGCCAAAGCTCTTCCTGATCGTCTGTCCAAGTATTCTCTCCCTCAACCGCCTCTTGGACGCTCTCATCTTTAGACGAGGCTATGTTCAAACACTCTGATCATCCCCCCACCTTTTCTTGTGGGACACAATTTTCCTCGCCTTTATCCCCCGCCTGCACCTGTGGGGATCTATTGTTGATGGCTGCATTAAATGCATCACATTTCTCTTCACAGCAGCTGCATAATGCAAAGCCCCACGATCTGCTGGACAAGTAGAAGCCGCTGAATCTCGCGTCTTCCGATATCATCCACTTTAATGGTCAAACAATCAATAGCAATTTTACACCTCATTCACAATAAAAAGCGGTAAATATTTGTCCTATTTTTATTGGCTAAAATTAACCTTGAACTATTGAAGTGGATGATATTTAAGAATAGCCGCGTCTTCCTACTATATCATTATATTAACTATTATTGTATTATACTATATTATTGCAATTATAACTATGACACTACAATTATTTTATTTATTTAATTTTAGAAGAAATATTTAATTTTAGAAAATAATATTAGACTATGTGATTATATTAACTATTATTATATTATACTATATTATTATAATTATAATAATATAGATATAACTAGAATTATCTTCAACAATTACATAAACACTCCAAATATAACATAAAAAATTGTTTAACTTCTAACAACAATTTTCTTTATAAATAATATGTCACACCCTTCTAACAATCACAATACACATATTATTACTATGACACAACAAAGGCCTGGCCACTACATGACACTTCTTAATTCTACCAACAAATAAATTAGTATTACAATCACTTAATTTTTAACAATTAATTAATTTTTATATCACCAGCCAATTACAATTCATTATTTTTATATATTAAATTCTCTACAACATTTGAAATATAAAAATGTTAAATATTTAATAAAGAATAATGAAAAAATGATTTTGTTACTGTGTATAAATGCCATTTGCTCAAAAACTCCAACCACCATTATCATGCAAAGCTTGACCAAGTCAACAAATATGCTTTTATTAATTATGAGATTGTTTAAGATCAGTTCCTTCGAGCTACTCAAGCAAGCATAATTTATACGAAACCATGCTATGAAAATAAAGGGGAAAATTTCTTGGAATTTGGCAACTGGTAAAAACTGTACTTGCTGAATTATTTAAGCTAATAGATTTGTTGTCTTGTCACTCAAGAAAGACTATGATAGGAATTCACATAAAATAAAACCAAAAATATAAAATTCAAACTTTCCAAATAATTCTAAAAAACCAAACAAGCCTCTGCATGTGAAATCATTTCAGCTTTCACTCTAGTAGAAAGCCACGGAAAACAAAAACAAACATCTGGAAAGTTTTATATGTAGGTTTTCTTAGTTCTTTTTAAAATCTCAGATATTTAATTGATTGCGTATAATTGGTGGAAAGATGGTATGTTTCTTGATTGTATCATCTATCAAGGTATAAATCTCTTAATGTGCCATGCGGTTCAATCTCATAGTGATCATCATCCTCGTGATGTTTAGCTTTCTCTCCATCTACTTACACCACCATAGGATGAGCTAGGACAACAGTAGAGCTTTTAGAGGAGCGAGCACCACCAATAATAATAATAATGGGAGTGTGGTCTAGGGTCTGGAGTGATCGGTAATCGAGAGCTTTCCTATTTTTAGATATAGTCTAGTGAAGGGGCTCAAAGTACAGGGCAAGGGCTTTGAGTGTGTGGTCTGCCTCTCCGACTTTGAGGATGACGAGATGCTGCAGTTGTTTCCCAAATGTAGCCATACCTTTCATCCAGAGTGCATCGATACGTGGCTCTACACACACAATGTGTCCCGTCTGTTGGATGACCCTTCTATCCGCATGTAACTCGAATACCACAAGTACTGTCAAAGTGAAGGCATCTTCCAAGCCACTCATGATCATTGCGGACAATGAAGGCAGAGTTAGCTGCCAGAGGATAAATGTGCTAATAGACAGACTAAATGCACTGAAACAGTAGCTAAAGACACTAAAATAGAGAACCAGTGCACTAAAACAGAGCCCTGCTGCGCTAAAATAGAAGATGATTGTGCTAAAACAAAGGATAAATTCACTAAGATAGAAGCTAAATGAGTTACAACAGAAGATAAATGAGCTAAAACAGTGATTAAAAGTAGATTTATACCTGCAGGCTCTGTCACAAAGGTTGACTGCGCTATTCCAGGTACCCGATGTGCTAAACCAACAAAGAAGAGACAAACCTGCACAAAATAGAGTTATCTTGCTCCCAAATGATCACATAAAGTGCTAATGGACATGGAAGGTTAGTCCAACAAGATTATGCAGTAGTTAATCACTCAAAAACAGAGTTATTGATGCAAGATGTGCAAAGAAAATCTAGGCCTAACTGTTTTTCCCCAAAACGTATTATATTAAGTGTTATCTTAGAAACCTAATGCCTATAAACTCTGTAAACTCAGAAAACTAGAACCCTGCAGGCATGAAACAGTGAAAGATGAGATGTTAGAAGCAATTTTAAGACAATTTTTTTTGCTGCTACCATGAATAGAGGTGCTAAACCAGATACAGAAGGCACTAAAATGGGGCCCGACTACGCTGAAACAGAGACCTATGGCACTGAACCTGAGATCTTATGCACTGACAGAATTGCCAATGACACTGACAGAAGTTTCGAATGCGTGACTGTAGAGACAGAATGCGCTAAAGTGACCTGCATGATAGAATCTTCCAAAAAACTCACACAAAAGGATTAGTAATAGGGACAGGGGTCCCACTGGGCATGCCAAATGAAGATGAAAAAGATTAGAAAGACCATAAAACATGAGAGGAACTCAAAATAAATAGCTTTATACCTTCCAAAGTCTTCAATCTCTCCTTCACTCCTTGATAAAGTGGAGATATGCACCCAAGGCTCTCCTAGCTTTACCCAAGTAGAAATTATGTGGATTTCTCACTAAATTCAACACAATATAGGCTCAATGGAGGATTTGGTTAAAGATTTGGGAGGCTATTTTGGCATGGTAATGATGCTATGAAGATGAGATGATGGAAATTTTGGCATAATTATGATACTATGGAATGAGATGGGAGGCCATTTGGACAACATAAGATTAAAAATGGATGAGATGATAATGGCTTGGGGTAAGCTTCTATTTATAGGCATTTTGGAGGGGATTTGAGATCAATGGTTGAGATTCAAAGTTCAAATCCAATGGTGGCGATGAAGAGATGAGATGGAGGGCTAGATCTTCATCAACAAAAATGAAGGGTTGTGATTATGTTAGAATTTTTTATTCACCTTGGGAAGACTTTGCATTAATGGAGATTAATACTTGTGAGGAAATAAAAATTTAATTTCCATGGGAGAAGGTGGAATTAAAATTTTGATTTTATTGGTGAATGGGATGACATGTGACGTGTGTCTTTATTTGGCATACCCATGTATGAGCTCTTTGCATTAAAAAGAGCTCTAAAATGAAAGAGGAAAGGTGAGGTGGAAGAGTCATATGACTCCTTTGAATAGAAAATATTTTTTTATTCAAAGGGTGTGGGAAGATGGGTTAATGAAGGTTTGACCCACTTAATTAAGTGTTTAACTTAATTAATGTGGTTGTAGGAAATTAGTGAGTGGGTTAACTAGTGGTTAAAATTAATCAAATAAGGATTTATTTATTTAATTTGGGTCTAGGGGCCAGGTAGTGTTGATGTGATTTTTAATCTCATGAACACAAATAAAAGTTTACACAACAAACCTTTATCTTGAAAGATATGATAAATTTAGGGTGCATTTATGATCCCAAGTCTCTGTGGACTAGGTCTTGGTCATCTAACATTACTCAAAGGTTGATATGTGTTGTTGTTAATCATTTTGGAGCCTTACGTACTTTAAAAATTCCTGCAAAGTTCTTTAGTATTTTGCCAAATATCTTATCCTTTTTGCCTGCTCTGCACAAATCTTCAATAATTCTATCAAATTTTACACTATTAAGTTAGGATTTAAGAAAATAGACATTAATCTAATCCTAACTTTGAGTAATTCACTCAAATTTGTCTCTGATTTAGACTAATCTTGAATATATTTCTAGATTCAATTAGTTCTACTGATATTATTCCTATCTGAACTAATATTTTCTTCTGCACTTCAAATCTGCTCAAAGATTGTGCCTATAAGCATGTATTTCACTATAATTTGCCATTATTTGCATAATATTTATTATGATGTGCATTTCTTACAGTAATATGCTCTGGATATATGATTATTTGCTCTAATTTAGCATATTTTCACTGTATCTGCTTATGATTCACCATTCTTTGTAGTTATTCAAAAGTTGATTATGAAATTGAAAATGAGAAAAGAGTTTAGAGATTGAGATTCCTAAAATTACTTGAATGCGACTGATGATCCACATACATGATTTGATACAATAATGAAGAGAAGTGAAAATAATTCATACTTCTCCAGGATATTCCACAAATCCGCATGATTCAGGGCAAATCTTCAAAGGGAAAGTTGACAACAATGTGCAATAAAATGAAAGCACTTCAATTAAACACAACATTTCACCATTACACATCCAAAAATCAACCAGAAGATTACATAGAGTTTATAATTAGGATGTAATCTGTCACTTCATCTTTATTAGGTATGCTCCAAAGCAAGTACATTTACAGTGATATAGAGAAAGAACCATGTGAGAGGATTCACTAAGGTTGCAGAACATCACAACATGCACTTAGAATTGAAACAATTCAGCCTCCCATAGTTTCAACAATCCAGTCTCCATCAGTCTTGGTTATCCAATCCCATTAACCTCAACAATTTAAACTTTCACTAGATATGTAAAAATTAGCTCTTTTTAAAATGACAAGTCATGGCCCTTTTATAGAACAAAGGCCAAAAATGGTTACACTAATCCAAAGGTCGGGATCCACTCATAATAATCAATGACCTAGATTAGTGGCATGTGATTACTAGTTGGCAATCACACATCTAGTAAAGAATATTCCACCCTCTTTGAATCAGTCAACCCTCTAGTTGGTGGACAACATACTCAGTGGCATTTTCTAGTTCTGATTCAAGTCATCTTTTTCTATTTGTAATTCCATCTATTTGAGCTTTCCTCTATAGCATCTAGCTTTCTTTTACTTTTGCACCTTCTGCGTGTTAATCTGTAATTACAAACATATAGAAATTAAACAATTGTATTTCATAATCCTACAAGAATTTATGCATATCATTAAGTGTAAGAGGAGGCTTGAGATATGGATATCCAACCGTGAATATCAAGATGTGAATATTAGGTTCTAGATATCCAGATATTAGGATATGCGAAATGTCCGTAGTCAAGATCCAGTTGAAAAATCAATCGGGACATGTGATTGGGATATTAAAAGGTCAGGATATTGAAATGGGTATGGATATTAAGGGATGTCTAGACATTAGAAAATGTCTGGATGTTAAGATTAAATATCCTACCTGAATATTTCAAAATTTTAGCCGTTGATCTTCCATCAAGCTTGTTAGCAACTTTGAATTTTAGCCATTGATCTTCCAGTGAGTTGGATAAATGGATGGCTCAGATGGAACCATGTGGCAGCGGCCTACTATCCACATGGTATCAGCACCTTTAGATAGATTCCCTGTGGGGTGGTGAGGAATGATTAGGATTTAATCCTCAGAATCAATATAAACCCTTAGATCCTGGGCCCACCATCAGCGTTGCCTTAGAAACTGTCGATGACCAGATCAAAGATATGCCATACGATGCATGCTTGCTATCACACATATTTTTTTTATTGAATATGTTAATGGCAGGGGCTCGTAGGCAACCAATAGGATATGAGTTGTGGGACCATACCACTCAGAATTTAAGGTAAATTGAAGCACACCTTAAGTTGGAGTTAAATTTGATGTGTACACATTTGTGAATGTCAAGATATTAACTTTTACTTAGCAATTTTTAAACTTTCAGTTGAGACAATTTATCTGAATATTAGCAAATGTAAGGACATATGTGAATATCCACATGACTATTGAGAAACAATTTGACCGTGTATAACTTCTTGGTTTTAAGGGATTTCTGCATGCTGTAAAAGGCAAACCTGCTTAAAATTTCATTTTATTTCATTTGACAGGCTTCATGAGGGGAAAATTATATTTTGAAAATTTGGTTCACAATTCAAGGTCTAGATATTTATAGAACAGGACCTAGAAATACACTTGACAATGCTTTTTCTATACTGCCCAAAGCAAAGGAAAGAAAAACAAGCCAAGTAAAGAAAGAAAAAGTTGGGTCCCTATTTTTTTGGGGCAAAATGGGGTGTGTTGTCTAACCACACAACAAATTGCCACCAAATAGAACAACCAAATTCTAATCAATTCAAGAAAGGAGGACAAATTAAGACATAAAGTTTCAACTCCTATTAGACATAAGCACCCTAACCCTTTCTAATGAGATCATATTCATTAACAAAACATATGATGATAAGGAACTCGGGTGTGTGCATTTGATTCATTTTCTTCATCTTGAAGAAAGGTTGAAAATGATAGTAGTTAGTGTTAAGATACATGATTGGATTTAACCCTCTAATCCAACCTTGGATAGAGCCTTGCTTCCAATCAGGTGTCCATAGCCTCAACAAGGTTATCTTTGCAATTCTTCCAAGTAGAGCCCCACTACCAATCGGGTGTCCATAGCCCTGGTAGAGTTACTTGGACGACCTAAAAAATTTCTTTTCTTTAGATTTTTAATATTTTCTTTTCTATTTTCAATTTTCATGTGATATGATCTAGTAAGCTCATTTGCAAGGTGTGGGCACTTGCTTGTTTAGGTTGAGAATTACAATGGTAGAAAGGGTAAACCTTTGGATTTTTCACTTAACACAGACACTAGTACTTTCAACTAATCCAAGGATGTTAGATATAATCATGTGTTGATTTCCTTGAACAACAAAGGTTACTATTGATGAATATGATTAAACAGATAGGATCAAGAGTACTTAAGCTGACAGGAATTACAACCTAGGTGGGGATTTGTAATTCTTTATTGAATTCTAATAATTTTACAGTTTTCTAAAGTGAAAAGGTGCTCCATATTGCCTAACCAAAACAAGAACTCAACAAGCAAACAAAACAAACCAACAACAAACAACCATTGTACAAGCAACTACACAAAAGGGAAACAAAGCCAAACAAAGTAGGACAGAAAGGAAAGAAGCAGAAACAACAACTACCCTACCAAACTATATATAAGATAGTACAAGGCAAATAAATTCTAGGATAACACCCATAAACACCTATATTTCCATGCCTTTTCACAGTATGCAGGAGCATTAGGGCATTAGTTATGGTTCTAATCCTAGTGAATTCATCCTTATACTTCGAAAAATATTCTTGTATTCTAAATTTATCATATTTTATAGGATAATACTGGATAATCAGCAATTGAGGAAGTTAGTTATGTTCATGATTAATCCATATACAAGTTCTATCCCCTAAATTTCTATAATAAAAATAATTCTCAATATTATTCACTGGGGAAAGGAAAGATACAACTTGGTGCATTTATTGTTCCATTGGACATGCCTGTTCACTACCAACTAGTCCTCCATTTAGTAACTTAATGTCTTGTCTCAATTCAACTTGAAAGATGTATGACTCCTGATGAATTATTTCCTCATCTTTATCCAACTCCATTTCTTCATTTTGTATGCTTATTTGATCTTCAACCTCAGGAAACACCTCGATGTCCTCTTCAATTCCCTACACATCAGTACTTAGGTGAGTATCCTCATCATTAAAACCTAGTATACACAAATCTATTATTTCTAAAACCTTTAAATATAAAGGTGAAACAACATTTGATAGATATGAACACTTCCCTGCTTCATTTTTAAAATGGCACTAGATTGACATTTGATCATGCACAACAACAACAAATCTTTTTGTATCTTCCATTTTCATGAATTACTCTTCAAATAGTTCACTTCTACCATCCAGTAAAGTGTCTGGTTCCATTGTCTTGCAACAATCTTGGATCTGATAATTCAATTTAAAGGAATCAAATAATAAATCAATATTTACTCTCTTCTCTGACTCCTCTAGTTACTGTCATAGAGACTTCTTTAGCAGCTATGCATTCCAATTCTTTCACCACCTATTTACATTTCTTTGCCCAATCATCCTCATCAAAACTATTAAAATCAGATCTAGAGACATTATCCTGACAAGTATTTCTTAATAATTCGATATATTTATCCAGTGTATTAGGATCAATTTTACATTTCTTCTTTTCCTCATTAGATCCATTTTTCTATATATCTAATGACTAAGGACAGGGTGTGATTTTCTCTCTAAAGTTTTCAAAAGATTCATACCTACAATATGCTTTATTCATATTCCAGATTCAACAAGGAAGTGGAAATCTCTTACTCTTACTATTAAATGATTCATGGAAAGGTACATTATTATCCTCATCTCCCAGAACTGGTTCAATTATTGATTTGTTTGGACAATTCATGATCTCTGATGCTATATCTCCTTGTTGCTCTAGAATTCCTTCGTCTTCTTGCCAAACTTCAATCTTGTACACATCTAAGAAAGGAATTAGTTCTTTTAAAGATAAATCCAACCTTGTAAGGAAATTCAAATAATTAATTTCACTATGCTCTGTAGAATTATGTATCATGCATCCCAAAGTTAGATAAATTTTGAGGATAAAGTCTCTTATTTAAAATTTCCTGAAAGAAATGAATATCAACTTAGAAATTGTCTTCATACAAATCCATCAAAAATGAGACTCTATTTTCAAATTTTTAGAATTTTAAGGAGATCTAACATATCTCAGAATAAAACTTGAAAGCTCAGAACATCAAGTTGATCTTTGAAGTTTTTTGAACAACCCTTTGTAAATATCTAGTCGATTATCCTTATGGAAAGGATATTTGTAGTTAGACTACTCAAATTGCAAAGTATTGACAAAATCTTTGGAAACACTAAAGTATTTGGTCGGGCCCTCCTTCTAGTGCTAATTATGTTGATGTGATTATTAATCTCATTAACACAAATAAAAGTTTACACAACAAACCTTTATCATCTTGAAAGATACGATAAATTCAAGATGAATTTATGATCCCAAGTCTCCGTGGACTAGGTCTTGGTTGTCTAATGTTACTTAGAGGTTGATGTGTGTTGTTGTTAATCATTTTAGGACCTTACATACTTCAGTAATTCTTGCAAAGTTCTTCAATATTTTGCCAAATATCCTATCCTTTATGCCTACTCTACACAAATCTTCAATAATTCCATCAAATTTTATACTATTAAGTTAGGATTTAAGAAAATAGACATTAATTTGATCCTAACTTTGAGTAATTCACTAGAATTTGTCTCTAATTTAGACTAATCCTAGATATATTTTTAGATTCAATTAGTTCTTTTGATATTATCCCTATCAAAACTAATATTTTCTTTTGCACTTCAAATCTTCTTGAAGATTGTGCCTATAAGCATGTATTTCACTATAATTTACCATTATTTGCATGATATTCATTATGATGTGCATTTATTACTATAATATTCTCTTGATATATGATTATTTGCTCTAATTTACCATATTTTCACTATATCTGTTTTTGATTCACCATTCTTTGCAGTTATTCAAAAGTTGATTATGAAATTGAAAATGATCAAAGAGTTTAGAGATTGAGATTCTTATAATTATTTGACCATGACCAATGATCCACATACATGCCCTGATACAATAATGAAGAGAAGTGAAACTAAATCATACTTCACCAGGATATTCCACAAATCCGCATGATTCAGGGCAAATCTTCAAAGGGAAAGTTGACAACAATGTGTAATAAAATGAAAGCACTTCTATTAAACACAACATTTCACCATTACACATCCAAAAATTAACTAGAACATTACATAGAATTTACAATCAAGATGTAATCTATAACTTCATCTTTATCAGGTATGCTTAAGAACAATTACATTTATAGTGATCTGGAGAAAGAACCATGTGAGAGGATTCACCAAGGTTGTAGAACATCACAACAAGTGCTCAGAATTGAAACAATTCAGCCTCCCATAGTTTCAATAATCCAGTCTCCATCAGTCTTGGTAATCTGATCCTGTTAACTTCAATAATTTGACCCTTCTCCAAATATGAATAATTGTCTCTCTCTTTAAAATGACATGCCATGGTCCTTTTATAGAATAAAGGCCAGAAAATAGTTACACTGATCCAAAGGTTAGGATCCACTCATAATAATAAAAAAACCTAGATTAGTGGCACATGATTGCTGGTTGATAAAGAATATTCCAGCCTCTTTGAATCAGTCAACCCTCCAGCTGGTAGATAACATAGTCAGTGGCGTCTTCTAGTTTTGAGTCAAGTCATCTTTCTTTATCTGCAATTCTATCCATTTGAGATTTCCTCTGTAACATCCAGCTTTCTTTTCCTTTTGCATGTTCTATGTGTTAACCTGTAATTACAAACATACAGAAATTACACATTTGTATTTGATAATCTTGCAATAATTTATGCATATCATTAAGTGTAAGAGGAGGCTTAGGATATGGATATCTGGCCATGAATATCGGGATGTGAATATTAGGTTCTGGATATCTAGATATTAGGATATGCGAAATGTCCATAGTCAAGATCTAGTGGAAAAGTCAACCAGGACACATCATTAGGATATTAAAAGGTTGATATATTGAAATGAAAATGGATATTAAGGGATGTCTGGACATTAGAAAATGTCTGGATGTTAAGATTGAATATCCATATGCCTGAATATTTTGAAATTTTAGCTGTTGATCTTCCATGAACCTTGTTAGCCACGTTGAATTTTAGCCGTTGATCTTCCAATGAGTTGGATTGATGGATGGCTCAGATAGAACCACGTGGTAGCCACCCACTATCCCACCTGGTATCGACACCTTTAGATAGATTCCCCGTGGGGTGGCAGGGAATGGTCAGGATTTAATCTTCAAAATCAATCTAAACCCTTAGAGCCTAGGCCCACCATCAATCTTGCCTTAGAAAATGCCAAGGTCTAGATCAAAGATATGCCATGCGGTATATGCCCGCTATCCCATACACTATTCTTTTTGAATATTTTAATGGCGTGGGTTGGTGGACAACCAATAGGATATGAGTTGCGGGACCATGCTGCTTAGAACTTAAGGTAAATTGAAGCATGCCTTAAGTTGGAGTTAAATTTGACATGTGCACATTTGTGAATGTTAGGATATTAACTTTTACTTAGCAATTTTTAAACTTTTAGTCGGGACAATTTGTCTGTATATTAGAAAATGTGAGGACATATGTGAATATCCACATGACCGTTGAGCAACACTTTGACCGTGTATAACTTCTTGGTTTTAGGGGATTTCTCCATGCTGCAAGAGGCAAACCTGCTTAGAATTTCATTCTCTTTCATTTGGCAGGCTTCATGAGGAGAAAATTATATTTTGAAATTTTGATTCACAATTCAAGGTCCAGATATGCCTAGAAAAGGACCTAGAGATACACCTGACAATGCTTTTGCCATACCTCCCAAAGCAAAGGAAAGAAAAACAAGCCAAGAAAAAAAAAGTTGGGTCCCTGTTGTGCTGGTGCAAAATGAAACATGTTGTGTAACCACACAACAGGTAAGTTAGAGTAGATAATTAAATAATTGGTATTTATTTAATTAGGCTAGGTTTAGGTCATAGGCTAGGGGATTTTTTTTTTTGATTCGTAATAGAAATATTATATTAAAAGATTTCAAAAAAGTTACATTTCATCAGCCTTTCCATGGCTAGACTAAGACTTTCGATCTACCTATTCGAACTGAGAAAGTAGGAAAAAGACCACACAGGGTCACATTAACTATTCACCAGAGGAGAGTAAATATGTCCTAGAGTATCATATCTTAGCTCCCACTATACAAAATGGAGCAGAGAAAATAAACAAAACTAAATATTTATAGATTCTAATTGCTTGCAGAAGTCTTCCATCCAACCAAAACCATCAACCTCCTCTAGACCCAGGACCCTTTTGATAAAACTTACTGCCACCACCGCTTTTTATTTCAACATCACCAGATCAAAACCTCTGGTGTCCAAGATGAAGGGGAAGATCTTTATCACAGCGCTGGGGTCTTCGAAGAGTCTCCAATCCTTTGGACGTGGGATACCAATCCCAAGGCTGGTCATCTGTAACAATACCTCCATGTCCCCTAAATTCTCTGCATTGCAAACACCCTGCACAATGGACTTCGCCACTAATTTGTCCGTCCCTAATTCAAGCAACATCGCTAAGACCTAGGAAGAAATGTCTATATCAACCCGGTAGCATTTGTTGTTCTCCAAATACACCCTACCTAATACCATCTTCACCGTGCCACCATCAATTCATCATGCCTACGCATCATTCTCTGTAAACGAAGATCAGTAATGGCACCAACGAAGGCCATCTGCCTCTTTCGACTCATTAATTGAACTGGCATATCCATTCCACCACAAAGAATGAACTCTGCTGAAACAATGGCTATGAAGTGTGTAGGCATTAAGCAAAGACCAAAGAGGAGAATGCAGAAAGGAACTATCACCAGCCCTAATATCCTCTCAGACTGTCAGAAACTTCTTGAAACCAAACTAAGGAAAGAATGCCAGCTTCTGCCACTCTTAATCACTATAAAGAATGAATGTCACTATCTTATCAACTCGTACTGCTCGCTCACCCTTCCTGACCATAATTACTTATTCACCTATCTCAGCCTTGCCACCCCTACTGAGGTCGCAAAGCTCCCACCCAACCACCCACCATAGGCTAGGGGATATTAATTAAATAAGATTTTTTTATTTAATTAATCTAAGTTAGGGATGTGGAAATTAATCAAATAAATATTCAGCGTATTTATTTAATTAATTGTGAATGATGTTGTAAGGTTTAATAATAAATTAATTGAATTAATTCATTATTAGGGATAAATTAATGATGAATGGCTAAGGATGAGTGGTTAGGGATGGCTTAGGATTAATTAATTAAATAATTTTAATTTTATTTAATTAATTCGTGGAAGGGGTAATTAGTAGTGAAATTGATGTTGGAAAGTGGCTTGTGGGGTCAAGACATTTTTAGGTGTCTACAAAATGGTCAACGGGTTCCTCAACAATTTGATTTTAAGAGTGATGTTGACATTCTAAAGGCCGTGAAAAGAATGGTCAATGGGTTCCTCAATTTGAAAAGAGTGAGTACCAAACCAAACCAAGTAGCACCTGAAGAAGTTGATCTTGCCCTAGACTAGACTATCAAGACTATTTTAATCAATAAGAAGTATACTCATTCTCTTTGTTTTTTCTGGGTATCATTTGAAGTGGAAAAACATAATCATCTTAAAATAAAATAATCATTCTAGAAAACAATTTTTTCAAATTTGATCTTCAAATGCAATGACGCATGAGTTTAGATGTTGAGTAAGCCCTCAAGGATGGAATCATTGCTATATGATATTTTCTTTTAATTGTTAAGAATGGATGGGAAAATGACTAGTAGTAGGACTTTGTTTATTTTAGTTTTATTACTATTGCAATAAAAAATTCTTATCTAGTGATTAATTTTTTAAAATAAACCAATCTTGTTAAACATTGTACAAAGTCTACAAACCAATCATAAAAAAGTATTTTTATTGTTAAATATTGTAGAAAGTCTAGATGCAATTTTTTTAGCAAACACTATTCAAAAAATAATAATAAATTTTTGAATTGGTTCCAACCTTTGATTGACCAAAAATCTTAAGTCTTATGGATAGAAAAAGTGAGCAATTTATTAAAAGGCAAAAAAATTGAGAAAAAAACAACTTGTTTTTCCATATTTCAAGCACGATAATGCCAAAATTTAGGGAAAAAACTAGTGTAATCTTACCGGCTCCCATGACTTAATGCATGTCAACACTATTAGATGGCAGTGTTAAAATATTATCTTTTGTGTTCCTAGCAGTGACTAAATTTGACGGTCGACCCTGCCTGGCAAGCAAAATTTTTATGACCATTATTCATTTAAAATAGTATGACATATCTTAGTATAAGTAAAATTATATATAAACCAAATATATATCGTTATAATTCTATATAAATTTTGACAGTGTGTCCAAAATCTCTCCTTTCATGTGATACAGTCTTTTTAAAATTTTGATTGTATTTTACAGTATAAATGTCTAAATATGACCATATGGCCATCAAATTTAGGCCCTGGTTCCCAGATGGTTAGCTTTGTCTCTTAAACAAATGTATTTATAGAAGTCAAATTACTTGGATTCAACGGCTTGGCAGGTGCATTCATGTACATGCACTCAACAAAAATGGAGGACCTCAGGGCCTTAACTTGATGGTCATATGGCCATATTCAGGCATTTTCCTTGTAAAGTACAATCAATATTTTAAAAACACTATGTCACATGAAAGGAGAGATTTTGGACAAACTGTCAAAATTTATATTGGATTATAATGATATATATTTGGTTTATATATAATTTTACTTATACTAAGATATGTCATAATATTTTAAGGGCACCTTTAAATGAATAATGGTCATAAAAATTTTTCTTGACAGGTAGGGTCGACCATCAAATTTAGGCCCGGGAGGTATTGAACGAGGAATATCACATTTACATGATGATAAGAATTTTTAGGCTTATCTAGGTAATTAAATATCAACAATGATGGTTGGACTTGGAGGCCTCAACGTTAGTAGGAGGGTTTTACTAATAAGTCAAAAAATGATATGTATGTAATGGAAATAATTATTTAGTTTGGTTTAAATTAGGGAGGTTCTAAATGGGACTTCATCTTAGTTTTTTTAATAGAATTGAAGACAATGTTTTTGTATCTAAGTTTTAGCAATATTTTTTAACATTCATATACTAATCAAAATAATTTAAAAAAATTAAAACTAACTTATTCATTACATATAATATCATTTTATAATAAAACAAAACAAGTGTCACATAGTGGCTAGTACCTGACTTTGTACTATTGTAATAATAACAATTGTTTAGTTGTAAATGGATGAGCTATCACAAAGTGACTCCTGAGTCGACTTGACAACACCTAGAGATCGAAGACATTAGCTGGCTTAACATGAAATTGTTAGAAGTCAAATGTATGGCAATTTTACTAGGCTAGAGAAGATTTTAATTGTTAGGGTGAAGCTCGACCTCTAATTTGAAGCTTGGTGGCATAGTTGAGATCAAGTTAATTGTTGGTCAATATGGTATAATTATCTACTAGAGTATAAAGATGGTAAATCCAGGTAACAAGTCTATGTCATGAATTTTAATGAATGTCACTAAAGCATATAAATATATTGAAGTAATTTTACAATAATAAAAAAATTATAAAATAATGTAAATTTTTTCTTAGATCAAATATTTGTTTAATATTGATGTGGAACTGATTTATTGGTCTTCATGAATTGATTAGTTGATTTTGAGTTTGATTTAATATTTTGTGTTAGCATAGACTACAATGGAGTTTGAATTGGAGAATATTAGAAAATGTGAATTTTAGTGTAATACTAACAATTCAAGTCTTTTTTTAAAATTATTATAGCACTTTACTACTTTCTATTATTGCGATGACACCCGTAATTAGTCTAAATCCCAAATGTTGTACAAATTGCATTCCAATTAGGTAAATTAACTAGTCGAATATTAAAAAGACTAATTGCAATGAAACGTAAATATAAATATTATTATTAATATATTAATAATTTTAAGATAAGAGTTCATAATCAATATATACAATAAATACAAATTAAATATTAATATGAATATTATATTATGGAGGCTCTAGCTATTATCTTGCTTTGGAAAAAGGTTGTGGTTTGGGATGGTGCACGGTTATTTATAAGTCTGATTCCCAGATTGTGATTAATATGCTAATTGAACGGGTGGTGGGTCGTGTGCATTGGTAGTTGGCATCTGTGGTTCGACAGATTTTTCTCATGTGATGGGCTTTATTTTTTTATCCATGTCCCTAGGGAATGTAACCGTGTGGTGGATTACTTGGCTAAGTGGGCTTCGGAGCAAGTGGGGGATTGGAATTTTAGTTTGCAAATTTTGATTTCAACATATATGGATGGATAGCTAGGTCCCTGCTTGGGACTTTGGGGTTTGGGAGGTTCCCTTGGTTCTGGTTTGGTTGGTTGTAGTGATGGTGCTCTTTTCTAGATCTCTATTATTTTTGGGGGTGGTTGCCCTCCTGGTTTTGTACTTGTAGTTTCTTTATTAATAAACTTTTTACTCCATTTTTAAAATTAAAATTAAAATTACACAATATAATATATTAATATTTAGATAAGTATAATATTTTATTTTATTATAATATAACATAAATATAAATACATTATAATGATAATTCTACTAATTATATCTACTAATTTAATGTATATTAAATTATTAATATATAATTAATTATATTATTTCATTAATATTTAAACTATCAAATTTATAAATAATATATATACAATGAATCAAAATTAAATAATCACATTAATAGAGCTCAAATTTTGTGCCAATCATAACAAATAAATGATTTTCCAAATATTTTTTGTTAAAATCATTTAAGCTTAGGAAAAATTAAAATTTGTTTAATTCCATTTATTTTATAATCAATAATATTTGCCTAGACTTAAAGAAAAATATTATTTGTTTAACACTAACAAATATTATTTGAATACAAATATATATCAATATTCCATTTTTACTATAATATAACATAAATATAAATACATTATAATAATGATTCCATTTATTTGTATAATCAATAATTTAATATAAATATTATTGTTAATATAGTATTAATTTTTTTTATCGATACAAAGAAGCTAAGGGGCTGCACCCACATAATAAATATCAAATATAAACATTACATTAAAGCAGGGGATCATCAACAAGTCACCCTGGTCTGGATCAGTCCTACTCAAAATTCTACATCGCAACTAGGCTCAAACTGGTGCCATGCAAACTAGTCCCCAATGGAGCCATAACCTCGAGATCCACAAGAACCTAACTAAACACTACTCTCAAACTTCCACCTTTTGAGTGAGAGTAGAGGTGCATGTTGAATTTCACCTCATTCTTCTTCTTTTTCCTCTACACGTTCGTCCAAGTTTCCTCTAATGAGCCACCACCTAATTCCTCTTTTGTTCCTCTATTGAGACCTCCCCCAGAAGATAATAATTTTGAATTGACAATTTTAACATTGTCATGATCTATCTAAGAGGACTCCACCGAGGCCCCAGAATCACCAAGATTTCCTTTCTAGGTCCGACGGCTATTCTTTGGGGCAACAGTAGGAGGATTGCCATTTACAGGAGCATCACTAACATTACTGCTATTTACAACTACAGTGTAAAAGGTCACAGCCTTTGGGGTGACTTGCGGATCGCAAGGAGGATCCCTGCCCATGATAATATCATCAACTTTTGGTGACTCATCTGGTACCTCACCATCTTGACCATCTTTTTCCACTGTGTAATGATAGGGGGCAACTTATTTCCACCAAGTAGTATGGGCTGCATGCCACCATTTTGAACAGTGAGTAGCCAAATGACTAGTATTGAAACAATGCTGGCAACAAAAAGGAAGACCTTCATAGTCGAGCGATATACCCCATTTCATATCCATGATTTTTATGAGGACATTCACAGGGAGATATTTTGTAATGTTTATCTTCACTAAAATGTGAGCATAAGTAGTATGCAAAAAAATTGAGGAACCCTCATCCACCCCCAGAAACCTCCCCAGTGAACTGCCAATGACCTTAAAACAGGAATCAGACCAAATCTGAAGAGGGAGATTCAGTAATCTTACCCAGACTATGATCATGTCGAAGGATTTAGAGAGAGGGTTGAAGGAGGGGTGCCAGGGTTTCAACATCAATAAATGTTATTCCTTCCAACTCCATTGATAGTCATAGAGAACTGTATTTCTATCCTTCACATAATCAAATGCCACCACAAAAAACCCCCTTGCATTGGGGTAAATTTCTACATCTCTCTCCAAAATAGGCTTCTAGTTTTCTACAATCCATTCATGCAGCTCCGCAAGGCATTGCCAAAACCCTCGTAATCTGCCAATCATCCCTTTCTTTGCAAAATAAGTTACATTTTCCACTATTTTGTCAACAATATCCCCATCAAAGGAAACCATTGGGGATGAGGTTGCACAATGGAGAGCCCTAGGGATCTACCCCTCCCCACAATCGGACACCCCCTCATTCAAACTCCTCCCTAGGCGATTGATCCTCCCAATTTTGTTGAGGAGACCGAGGCCACTTAGCAATGACTTGTCGCCATTGTCCCGGTGGTGACACAGGCCAAATGTTAGGGCTCAAAGCTAGTTGCTTTAGTCGATTAAGCTGCCCTTTGAACGATGTTCCTTGAACTCCAAACACTTTTAAAACAGAGAAGTCTCGAAAAGAAGCATCCGGTACCTAGAGAAGAGGTCGCTACCCTTCCTTTGGGCCAACGTATGGAGAGGTCTTCCCAGAAGTGCAGAAAGAAACCCTAGCAGTGCCAGTCTCCCACAGATGCATCACTCGAGGAAAACATATTAATTTATTTTATTGTTTAGTGTTAATCTATTATTAATTATATTTTTCTATTGAATACAAATTAAGCAATCATATTAATATGAATATAATATTACACAATATAATATATTAATATTTAGATCACTACAATATTTTAATTTTTAATATTTAGATAGAAAATAATATAATAGCTATACAATGATCAAAATTAAATAATGACATTAATATGAGTATTATATTAATATAAATATTACAATTTTTGTTATAATATTTGAAGACTTTAAGAAAAAATTCATTTGTTTAAGATTGAAAAAAATAATTTTTTAATAACCAAAAATTATTTGTTTAATAACCAAATTCGCGAAAGAATTTAGTCACTCATAATTTAATTAAACAAGTTAATCTGTTAGTACTTTTCTACTCAATTTTAGGTGGTTGTTTTACTCAAAATAGTATTTCCACAAAATCCATCTTTAAGAGGTCAAATTTTGAGCCAGAGATAAATCATTTTCCCAATAATTTTTGTTAAAATTTTCTCAGGTAGACTCAGGAAAAACTAAAATTTGTTTAACATGAAAAATAATACACAATATTACTAAAGGAGGTACTAATAATTCATGTCTATATTTTATAATTAAATAGAAAAATGATCATTGATTCAACATTGTATGTATAGTTTTTTTATGGGGATCATCCAGAAGATAACATCATTTTATAATAAAACAAGTGCAACGTAGTGGCGAGTATCTGCCTTGTAATGTTGTAATTATAGTATGTGTTTTAGTTGTAGTTATAGTTGTGTTTTAGTTTTAATCGATATATTATCTTAATTGATATTATAGCATTATAATAATATTATATAATAATATAATAATAAACATAAACATAAATATAATATAATATAATAATATATAATATTATAATAATGCAATTATACAAATATAATATTATTATATTTAATATTGTAATAATAATATAAATATAATATTATATTATAATTACAATTAAAATATAATATTATAGTAATATAATAATTATAATAAATTTATAATATTATTATAATTAAAATTAAATACAATATCTTTGTTTTCTTCTAAAATTTTCTATCTTTGGTATCAATCAAGGGTTGTATAAACACTTATTAATTTAATTTAAAGCATTGCCTTTTAGAGTATGGTTTTCAAATACAACTATGGACAAAGTAAAACCAAAAGGCAACCTTTACGAAAAAAATATTCAAGAATTCATGAGAAGAAAGATATGACTAAATCATGCAAATGAGCCCTTTAAAGAGCAATATGTGGTTAACAAATTTTCACTATTTACTTTGTATTGCCAAGATTGCCAAGATCACAATGGTGAAGACAACTATTACACAAAATGCTAGAAAATTGAAGATGAAGAGAGCACATGTGATAAATTTTCCAGTAGCTAAACTAAGCTTCTCATATCCATAAGGAGATGCACTAATCTTCTACCAAGACATAGGAAACCATTCATAAGAGTCTTTTAGTTGTAAATTTCTTCTTCGATTTTATATTTGTTGTATAGACAAATTGCATACCAATAATATTATAACTATAAATAATAACGATAAATGAAAAATTTAATTAAAATCTAAGACTATTTATTTAGGATATAAATAAAAAATCATTGTAGAAAACAATATTATATTTGATTAACATTTTGTTTGAAATGAACTATGCCTTGTTATCAGCAAGTTGGGAGATTTTGGAACGAAGGAACCAGTTCTACAACTTTTGGTGGGAGTTTGGCCGATAAGGCTTTGCTTTAGTAAAACTTGACTTTTGTTTAAAATGGAGAAAGTTTTGTAATCAGAAAGTTGGGATTTTTGACAACCCAGGAACTAGTTGTAAAAAGTGAGTTTCTTTCGATAGTAGTTTTGTCAATAAGACATTAAATTTCTCATAAGCCTTTTTTAGTTTACAACAAGTCGAGAGATTTAAGAACTGAGGCACTAGTTCTTAGCTTTAATAAAACTATAAATTGGTTCTTCCAATAGGAGTTTTGCCAATAAGGCTTTGCTTTAGTGACACTTACAATTTTTTTTGAAACAACCAAAGTCTTGTTATTGGCAAGTCAGGAGATTTGGGAACAGAGGAACTAGATCTAAAAGGTGAGGTTCTTCCGATAATAGTTTTTCTGATAAGGTGTTAGTTGAACCTTTTTTTTTTAAAGGAATTAGGCCTTATTATTGGCAAGCCAGAGGAATTGCGAATGAAAGAAGTAATTTTCAAATATTCGGTTCTTCTGATAAGAGTTTTGCCAATAAGGTTTTGCTTTAATAAAAATTTAAATTGGTTCTTCCTATGGGAGTTACCTAAGAATTTGGTTAGGGGGTATTTTGTGGATGAGATTTCTATAATTTTCCATGCCAAGTCTACTGTCCATTACCTTTAAAATGCAATCAATGGTTTGCTCAAAGAGTGATCAGCCTTTCCAAGTAGTGACACAAATAAATGAAAATATTAAATTAGTGAATGCTTATAAAACAATTAATGATAAAATTTGGAATTCAATGTAATATCCTTCACTTCCCACTTGGTTTTTTAGACATTAGGGTTTGTAGAAGTCCCCTTCAAGGATAAGAAGCTTTGTTACCCAGTCCTTGATTCACAATAATTTGGCCTATTTTGGTTTCATGATCCATTGTGATCTGTTGAAGGCCACCCCCAAGCATGTTTTTAGTATTATCACAAACCTCAGGCTACATGACACTATGGAAAATCATTAAGTGAAGTGGTGAGACTTTATAAAGTGTACTAGTATCATCAAAATTTAGGAGATAACTATGGTAGGTCTTTTGTCTTTTTGATTTGTAATGAAAATTATCTATATTGAACTACTGGCAAAAAAGTACGTTACCTCAGCCCTTTCTTGGCTAGTAGTTTAACAGTATAGTATCTACATTCACTGTTTGAATCCTATTACTAGAAGGAGACCACGTAGGGTCTAGACTACTATTCTTTTATAGATAACCAGAACTAAAAATCCTCCTATGACTACCTATACATATTAAGACTTCTACTAAACAAAATGAAGCCAAAACATTATAACAGAGTTAACTAAACACAGGACCAGCTACTTATCATATTTGTTTAGCTTCAAATTCATCCAAGCCTAGTATCTTTCTGATAAAGTCAACCGCCACCTGAGCCTGCTCCTTCAAAACCACGAGATCAAACCCTTTGATGTCCAGAATGAAAGGATACATTTTTATCACTTCACCAGGGTCATTGAGGAGATGCCAATCCCTTGGCCTTGGAATACTAATACCAACACTGGCAGCCTGTAGAGTCAATTCTAATTCACCCAAATGCTTGGGTTTGAAGATGCCTTTCATTAAGAATTCTGTCTCTACCTTCGAAGAGCTCAGCTCTAGCAACATTGCCAAAACCCTCAAGGATATATCTGTGTCCCCACGGTATATTTCTTCATTCACCATAAAATTTTTACCCATAATCATTCTAACTACCTCCACCATCAGTTCATCTGACCTGCAAAGCATCCTTTGAATTATGAGATCAGTGATTTGGCTGAGGAAGGTCATTTGTCTTTTCCTACTGACTAGTCTGATAGGGGTATCCATTCCTTCGCAATGGTTGGACTCTTCTGAGAAGATTGCCAGAAAGCACAAAGGCATTTGCCAATGATCAGAGGAAGAAACTATGGACAAAAATCACCCTCCTTCCCTAATAACCCCTTTTCCAGACCGCTCTACAAAGTTTCTCAAAGACACTACTAAAAATGATTGCCCATTGATGCCAAAGCTTGGTTATTATGGGAAGATAAATGTGTTTTCCTCCACTCTGCAAGAGTCACATCAAATCAATGATTTCTCCCTCTGCCCCCTTGCCCTGGCCTTGCCACCCATGATGGTATGGCAAAGCTCCCTTCCAACCTCCTGCAACTATGGCAGGTCTTTTAGTTTCAATAAAGCTTGATAATTTGTTAGAATTGATATTTTGTACATGTCCAGAAATACCGTAAGACAGATTTTTATTTTGGTCAAATATCTTACTCAAAATTTCCTTGTACTCATAAAATTTCAACCACTGTGAACCTGTCTTGGTGACAATTTCAAGCTTAGAACATGGACATGAAGCTAAATTACCTCAGATAGATCTTCCCCATTAGGGAAGTACCCACTTCATACTCATAGAGTACTTTTAAATACATCCACATGACACTCTCAAAGGCCTTCGAGCTATTGTTCTAGTCCATGCCAGATCTAGTATGGCAAGCAATTGTAGAACTACCATAGTTTTCCAAGACAGGGTTGGGATAGCAAGTGAGCCCCATCACTTCAGAATGACAAGTATTTTAATAGGGAATGGGAAACGTAGGACAACTAAAAAGTTAATGATGCTCTAGAAATTGAGAAATTGAGAATCAAACTAGGGAGAAAATCAATAAGAAAGATTATGAATGCCCCTCAAACCTACTAGTTTAATAAATAATTACCTTGAAAACCAAACTGGAAACCAAACTAATCTTGGCCCCTTGTGGATTTTTGGAAATTCATATTGCAGCCACATAGTTTTACTTTAGGCCCTCCACTAAAGAGGGGAGTTAATATTTTCATCTATGATTTTTCAACTTCTTTCTTATGATATACATTATAATAGTAGTTTTTTGGGTTTCTTGATTACATGCTACATGTACTATCCTGGCTAGGTTTATGTGGGGCATGATACCAATCTACCCTATTCTTTTTGCAATATGCATCCGAGCACTACAATGTTTTATTAATAGAAAATGAAAGCAACTTAAAAAAAAAGTTATATTGAATGGTACATCTATGTCAACCCAATCTTTAGGTAGACAAGGAAATTTGTGTTTTAGGTAAATAATATGCTTTGTACCCATCCATGCACTTCTATCCATTTTAGAGAAGACTCAAAAAGTAATAGAGGAGAATATAGCAATGATTGTAATTGAATGGTTGGCACTGCACATGAAGAAAGGAACATGAAGACAGGAAGAAGAATATAATATCACTACTAAAATTTTTTGTTATTTGTTGGGATATGAATGATATATATCAAATCCTAGCTAATTATTTTGCATAGGAAAGTTATAATGTATTTACCAATATGAAATCCTATATGATTATTCCTGAAATAAATCATGAATATTCACCAATATCATAAAGAAAATAAGTGTTCTCAAATCTGAAATAATGGTCCAGAATAATATATTTATTGCATAGCACAAATAGAGATCTAATACAATATAATTGGCAGTTCAGATGATGAATGAATACTTCTGAAATCATAAATAATCTACATCTAACCTAATAGTGCAGCAATCCAAACTTTAGCAAGGATGCTGCAATTTTCCCAAGGACTGAAGCAGTTAAGTCTAGGAATGATGATGCCCTTCTCCAAACCCTCAACAACTAGATTTGGCCACTCAAAAACCTACAAATATGCACTAATTTTCCCTTAAATTGGTTCATCTCTATTCAAAGGATCATAATGCTGATTTTCACCCTAAACTAGTAGAAATTTTCATGGCCAGCAATTAAAATGATCCAGCACCTATTCAGCCCAAGTGTAATCTTGATATCGATCTCAAATTTCAACGGTTCATCCCAAAGGTGACTCCTATATGAAATCATCCATTTCAATAGTCAAATAATCAATATCAATTTTTCACCTCATTCATAATAAAAAGTGGTAAATATTTGTCCTGTTTTTCTTACACTACTTAATATAACAATTCATCGATAAACTATTACTATGTAATAGAAAAGGAATCACACATTTCAAATTCATTGACAGACTATCACTAACCAGCTGGAAGATGACAGTTACATTGATGGTAAATGATTATTTAATGAAGACTACATTTATCAACAAAGATCCATTTTAGATTCTCAAATTAACATAGAAGGGAAACCCTAACTCAAAAAGGTACCCTAACTCAAAAAGGTAGATACCCTTTTATCGCCATGGGTCCAATAGAAAGTACAACATTTAAATCGTTCTTCAAATACCAATAACACAAGGTAGATACAGTTTGTATTATGCAAAAAAGGAAGTATAGTAGATAAATACAACATAAGTAACATGTTTGGAACCGTAGTCTGGAAATATTAATAGTTTAATCATTCAAGACTGAAACAGATCTAGAATACCTACATATCCACATATAAGACTAAACCCTAGGAAGCTTCTAGGCCACTTTCATTTTGTATAACAAAAACAAAAGCCTGAATTTGGGTCGCTATCAGTTAAAGTCCTTGTCATCCTCAAAATTGAGAAGCCACTGGAATCCCTCAACAGGGTCATAATGAAAAAGTTTGAGCAGGAACCTGTACCCTTGGATGACTTGAACACGATGGTCTAACAGTCTGACACACCCAAGATGAAAGGGTAAAAGTGAACTGTTGGGTCCTCTAGGTGATCCAGATCTTCGGGGAAGGGTAAACCAATATCAAGGCGTTCAACAGTCAGGGTCGCATCCAAACCCCCAAGAAGATGAGGATACTTACAGAATGATAATCATGAAATCTGAACCATGGGAAACAATGATGATCTCGAATGGCAACCCTAAAGTTAGAGAAGCCAAAGGAAAATAGACACAACAAGTAAGAAAAATGGTAACCTAAAATTAGTGAAGCCAAAGGAACCCTAAAATATTTTTATTAAAAGTTATGGACCTCTTTTAAGTTACTTGGTGTCCCTACTATGTATTCCATTAAGACACAAAAAAGATGAAATAAAATGGCATGAGCAACATCAAATATGGAAGGACAAATGGTAGATGAAGTGTCTTGTCAGATAACAAGCACTATATCATTTATTGATTTGGGTAGAGCTACCCCCAAAATGGTAGCACTTACCATAACCAAAAAAATTAAACAATATTTTTTTTTTCTATAAGAATTGTTTTTTGCCAAAAGAAAGCCACAAAACAAATATATTTGCTTTTGTCACCAAATAAACAAATTAAACAGTATTGTATTTGGCAAATAATATTAAATAAATAGTTTAATAGAACCACTAAACAAAGAAGTAGAGAACTACTAGTAAACAACTATAAACACAGCTCACAATAGCTATCCTACTTCAACAGTTCAAATATTAACTCTCTGTTAATGACCATTTGTTTTAAATAAAAAAAATTGTTAGTAATTTTTATATTTTTATACATAAAAGAATAAAATAAGTATAGAATGGTGACAAATAACTTATATCATTATAAATTATAATATAAATTTCCCAATAATATAATAATAATAATAATAATAATAATAATAATAAATTACTTTGTTTCTAATTTTTAATATTTAGGAAACATAAGAGAATAAAATAATAATATTTTAATATCAAGTAAGATAATATATGAAGTGTTAATAATGGATTTTAACAATATTATTAATAGTATTATTAATGTTATAACTATAAATAACAAGTGCCACGTAGTGGTGAGTACTTGCCTTGTAGTGTTGTAATTATAGTTGTGTTTTATTTTATATTATTAATATTTATTATAACACTTGATATATTATCTTAATTGATATTATAGTATTATAATATAGTATAATATTAATTGATATAATATTTGACTTAATTTTCTTATTAGAATAAATATTTGTTGTATAGACAAATTGGATTCCAATAATGTTAAACAAATAATATTTTTTAAAGCTAATATAAATATTATAACAAAATAGTGATATTTATAGTATAATTTATAAAAAAATTAGTTTAAATATTAATGAAATAGTATAATTAATTATTTATTGATAATAAACAATGCTTATATTATAAATATGATAATAATATATTTATATTATTACATTATTCTAATATTCTAATATTTTTATATATTATTATATTATATTTTTGTTTTTTATTATATTGTTATATTATATTATATTTATGTTTATGCTTATTATTATATTATTATACAATATTATTATAATATTATAATATCAATTAAGATAATATATGAGAACTGTTGATAATGGCTATTAATAATATTATTAATAGTATAACTATAAATAATAACGATTTTGTACCTTTGACAAAAAGTAATTTTGAACTTTAGGTAATGAGCTAAACAATTAAATTCTAAAAAATTAATAATTTTTCACTCTCAGAAATATCACCATCCATTTAGACTTAACTCAACTCATTGGAGGTAAGATGGTGTTCATATTTTGTATTTTTTTTAGCCAATCACAATAGGAAAAGTTTAAATTTATATCAAATTTGCCCGGCAAGAAAAATAATCCCGTGTCTTGATTGGATTACTATTAATAGATTAATAAGTAGATAAGCCTCAGCAGATGCAATAGTATTGTAGAGGGCAGGTACTAATAATATCATTCAAAATCTTTCAACTTCACAGCGGACCAAAGGTCCTTTGACAACATTCTATATTTAAATTTAATTTATAACTTATTTATTTCCAATAACACATATTATACATATAACACATATTACAAATGTAGTTCTTTCTCCAAATAATAATGACTTTAATATAATTATTAATTACAAGCTATAAAGATAAATTATATCATATATACATTATGTTAATAATATATAATAATATATTCATTATTAATATTAATATAACATAATTATTATTAATTATTTATTCCATTCACATATGTATAATGAAAATAATAATAATAATATTTCACTGTATTCTTAAAGAAAAAATATTTATATTAGTATAAATATCTTAAATATATCTATATAAAAAATGATATTTATATTGTTGAATTATTTTATTTATTTAAGAGTTATGGTTTCTTTAAAACTATTTAAGAAATATTTTATTTTAGAAAATAATATTATACTATGTGATTATATTAACTATTAATATATTATACTATATTACTATAATTATAATAATATCCATATAATTAGAATTATCTTCAACAATTATATAAACACTACAAATATAACATAAAACATTGGTTAACTTCCAACAACATTTTTCTTTCTAAACAATATGTCACACCCCTTCAAACAATCACAATATACATACTATTACTACGACACAATAAAGGCAGGTACTAGCTTGACACTTGTTAATTCTACCAACAAGTCACTTAATTTTTAACAAATAATTAATTTTTATATCTCCAACCAATTACAATTCATTATTTTCTTGTATTAAATTCCCTCCAACATTTGAAATATAAAAATGTCCAATTTTTAATAAATAATAATGAAAAAATGATTTTTGTTGCTGTGTAAAAGCCATTTGCTCAAAAACTCCAACCACCATTATCATGGAAAGCTTGACCAAGTCAACAAATATGCCTTTATTAATTATGGGATTGTTTAGGATCACTTCCTTCCAGCTGCTCAAGCAAGCCTAATTTATAAGAAACCATGCTGTAAAAATAAAGGAAATAAATTCTTCAAATTTGGCAACTGGTAAAAACTGTACTTGCTGAATTTTGTAAGCTAATAGATTTACTGTCTTGTTGCTCAAGCAAGACTATGATAGGAATTCACATAAAATAAAATAAAAAATATAAAATTCAAACTCCAAATAATTCTAAAAAACCAAACAAGCCTTTACATGGGAAATCATTTCAGCTTTCACTCCAGTTAGTAGAAAGCCACGTAAAAGGCTATCTGAAAAGTTTTATATGTAGTTTTTCTCAAATTTTTAAAAAAAGTTTTACATGTTTAATTGATTGAGTATAATTGGTGAGAATGATGACATGTTTCTTGATTATATCATCTATGAAGGTTTAATCTCTTGACGTGCAATTGGGTCAGGTTTGACCCCTAGGTTATTATAATGGAGTTGATAACCATACTCTAACTCACTTCTAATTTAGATGTAAGCTTACTCATCATGCTATAATCTACTTGTTCAAAAGACAGAGATGCCGATATCTATATAATCCAATTATTTTTATTAAAACAATTTTGAAAAAATAAAATATTGATAATTTGACATGACTAAACAGAATTAAAACCACTTTTACAATCTCCAACAGAAATTTAACTGCGCTGCAGCTCTTGTTTAATACTCATTATTTATTTCCTTTACTGCTACTAAATGCTGTTCTAACAGAGAACGTCGCAGAAACATGCAAATCCCCTCCCGGACCTCCATTGACAAAGTCCACCAAATGCGTTTTCATTGTCCTTGCACTTATTGTAACAATACAAAGGAATGAGGCATTGTCCTTTAAAACTACCGCTCAGTCTACTACACGACCCATCGCCCACTTGTAACCATGTAAGAAATACAGTAATCAGTAAGCCTTCCATAATTTTTGTTTAACACAAATAAGTATATTTCTAATTTTATTAAGTATATTTCTAATTTTATTAGTAAATAAACATCTGTACATATGGTCAAACAATCAATAGCAATTTTACACATCATCCATACGAAATTAAATTATGATCGATTAAAGAAACAGAATCAATACTACCAGAAACGAAGACGACCATCAGCAGTAGAACCACCACGACATACACATTTATGGCCTTCCCCATCGTCTCTGCAACTCCAAATCTCCAAATGTAATGTATTCCAAGGCAAAAATATTTAATCTGACCGTTCTTGTGGCCAAGGCACTAGAACTGGGAAGTTAATTTAAAGCTAGATGCAAATCTCATTTGTGGGTAACGCTTACGTATATTTTAGTTTAATGACAAACATCTAAAAACACTGATTGGGCATAGTAGATGATCTGTATTGTCTTAGCTTGAAGACGGCCAATCCAATCCATCTATTGTTGCTTGCGTTGCAGCACTGTTTATTTATAGGAATGTGCACTTGACAGTAATTTTTCTGGATCACTTGGCTGACGGCTGCAACATTTCCATTATTCCACAATTACTAAGCACCGAGCACCAAACAAATCTTTTTATATTAAAAGTAAGAGATGGGAAGGGAATAACCTTGTAAATAAGATTATTATTAATCTTCGGATATTATTGGGTTCATCTTTTTTGATATTAATGTAAAAATTAATCAGATTTTATAAAGTTGATGTAAAGTTTGTTATTTTTTTTTTTGAAAAGTAGTTTAAAAAAAAAAAATTTGAGAAAAGTAAAGAAAAAAGATAGAGCCAATCAAATGGCAAGTGACAAAAAATTAAATTGTTTTCTAATGTTTATGGGTATGTATATTGAGTGTAACTTACTTGGGGGTGATGTAGCAAAAAAATTAAACTGCTTGAAAATTTGAGTAAATGTAAAAAATAATTAGATTTTGTAAAGCTGATTTTAAGTAGTTGTTTTTTTTACATTTTTTTGGGGGAAAATAGTTGGTTTATGACATGGTGATTGGTAATTTGGCCCATTCTAATTTCCTAGTAGGTTTCTTAATTTTTTATTAAGAAAAATAAAGGAAAAAAGACAGAGCCAATCAAATAGTATGTTACAAAAAATTAAATTACTTTCTAATGTTTATAGGTATATTGATTGTAAATGTAACAAAAAATAAATTTTCTAATACTTTGGAAATCAAATGTGATGTAGCAAAAAATTTAAGTGTTTTTTAATATTTATATGTGGCAATTTGATTGGGGGCCAACTCATGAAATTAATGCTTTTGTTTAAGTTCTACTTCATATCATATGTATCATAGTTTGCACTACCTTAATAGACATGAATGAAAAGTGTGTAGACACACATGAGGCTAAAAGGACACATAGGAGGTTGGAATTGCAACTAAAAGATGGATTTTCTTGAAGCTATATGAGAGAGGTCTTGTTGTGTGTATTTATAGTTTTTTTTTTTTTTCTCTAGGTGTGTTTTGAGCACTTTGTGTGCGAGAGGTTTTATTGTGTGTTTTTATGAGGTTTACTATGATTTTGTAGAATTGTTCTTTTCATTCATTGTTGCGAATGATTTTTTTGGGGTTGAGCATGTTAAGGTTTGAAGGTTTATTGTCATTCTATACAATTATTTTTTCAATGTCATGTTTGAAACTTATTTGTCATTTTATACAAATTTTCTTTCCATGTCATTGTTGCAAATACTTTTTTGTATTTGCATTTATTAAACACAGAGAACATATAGTTCTTGTACCAAATGTGCATAACCTAACACCAAGTGCTTATGCCCCATCACCCTTCACTCTAGCCTCTTTGAGCTAGCCTACAGGTTCCAAATTTGTTATGCTTCCTTTCAAAGTGGCTAATTGTATTTGGAAAGAATGATTGTCACTGAAATTATTTGCATCCTTCCTTTCTTTAGCTAAATGTATTTGGCTACAATGGTCATCATTGAAATCCTTTTATTTTTGTTGTTTTTCTTCCATATCTATTACCTATACTTTATCTTATTTGTCAAGCAAGCCCCTAATTTGTCACTAAAATTGTTTTCTTTCAACAATTAGCTTTGATTTTTATTGCTTGTAACATTTATCTTAGTTGGCTTACAGGTCCCTAATTTCTTATCCTTACTTTTTGTGGCTAACTCTTTTAGAAAGATATATGGTTATTGAACTTATTTTCTTTTGGTGTTCTATTTCAATGTCTATTATGTAAAATTTATCTTCTCTTTCTTTTTTTCACTAGGGCTTTCTAGAATATCAATAAAGTGTGACAACTGGAGCTTGCACATATAATGAATTGCCCTTGTCTTTTGGTGTGTTGTCTATGAGTTCAACTACATATCCCCTTACATTGCTTTCTCAAGTGATTTCATTCTGTAAGGGTGGCTTCATTATAAGAAAAAGTTGGAGTGACATGGATGTGGATGAAATTGGTAGTGATAAGAAGAGCAACCAACAAGCTCTAATGGTGTACCCCCAAGAAACAATTCTCAACTTCAGAATTTCTTTGATTTCCTCTCCCCTCCCCTTCCCCCCCTCCCCCCAAAAAAATCCAAGGATATGTACACACTTCTTTTAACAATAGTAATAAAAATGAAAGTGTGAAAGAGATTCTAAAGCTACAATATGTATCACATTATTCTTTTTGTGTCACCAGTGTTTATTTATTATTTTAGTTGTGGGGAATTTTTTGTTTCCCTAAAAATTAAAATCAATTTAGTGTATAAATTTTATTTTTATCTTTTGGGTTTATTTTCTCAGAACCTAATATAGAAAACGACTATAATTTTAACAAATTTATGGTTGTTTTAAAGAGAAATTTTTTTGAAAGGAACATAGTTGGCACAACCCACTTAACTGGTAGGTAAAGATATTTATGAGTCCTTACATAAGATAGATGAAGTTTATCAATATCTATAACAAATTCATCCACTGTATCACTCATTTATTATTCATTCCATACTTCTATCATATTCATATTCTTAATACAAATGAGGATTACATGCTATGTATGTACTTGATTTCAATATAAGGATTGCATGCTATGTATGCACTTGTTTTCAATATAAGTTAGAATAAATTAATTCTTGAATAAACTATAATTGCTATAACTACTGGATATTAATATATTGCTAAATTAAAATTAAAATTAAAATTCCTTAACTGATAATTTTAGGATCAGAAATGTAAGCAATTAGAAAATGCAACACATATTACAATGAACACAATGTTTAGCCTAGGAAAACCCTCCTACTTGAGGGAGAAAAACCCAACAAATAATCTCTTTTTATATATTAGAAAAAGGAGTAGACATTAGCTTACAGAATTAGGCCTTACACAAGGCTGAGTATATACAAAGAATGGCGACACTTCTCTTTGATACAAATAAATATGCTTCCCCTTGAAATCTAGTCTATTGTTAATGGAATTGCGAACTTCTGTTGCAGGTGTGAATTAAGTGATTGAATTGATGTATATATACAAATCAAGATGACTCTTCATATGCTTTGGTGTCTCTTCATATTTGACTTTTCGTTATTTAAATTTGGGAGAAGGATATCTCCTGCCGCTAAAACATCAACACTCCCTCTTAGCTAGGGAGGTATCTTTCCAGATATCCATGTCATGGAGTCTCTCAATATGACATCCACAATGGGTACACCCATTTGTAAAATAGTTCATCATAGAGTTTCTCAACGTGATATCGTCATGGAGTCACTCAACATGAAGTCCACCATGGCTACTCCCATGTGTGGAAAGAACATGTGCACAAGTGCCCATCACGAAGTCTCTCAATGTGATGTCATCATGGAGTATCTCAACATGACATCCACCATGGCTACTCCCATGTGTGGAAAAACACAAGTACAAAGGATTCATCACAGAGTCTCTCAACATGATATCATCATGGAGTCTCTCAACATGACGTCCCATCTTAGTCTCAGAGATGAACAAGGGCTCACACCTCATATTTCTCCATCTCAAATAAATATACACTACAAGGGCTTTCACCTCATATTTCTTTGTCTCAGAGAAATATACACTACAAGGGCTTTCACCTCATATTTCTCCATCTCAAATAAATATACACTACAAGGGCTTTCACCTCATATTTCTCCATCTCAGAGAAATATACACTACAAGGGCTTTGGTTTTCAGGAATAATAACATAAGGCCTTGGTGCTTGAGGCTCTGTGAATCGAAGATTTTGGGCAGAGAAATTCAGTAGAGAGTAAAATTTAGAAGTAGAGGAGAAGATGGTTGTAATGTTTGTTAGGTCGCTGGCATGTAAAAATGACAACAATCCTTCACCATCTCCATTTTTTGCACAAATTCTCCTTCAAAGATCTGCCCTTAGGTCTGAAATAATTTGCAACTTTAGATGAAAAGTTGACTTGACTGCTTAAACAGATCTGATCAGATCTTTTTTTAGACTTGCTTTGATACCATGTTAGTTTTAGGATAAAAAATGTAAGCAATCGGAAAAGGCAACACATAAGACAACGAACATAATGTTTACCCTAGGAAAACCCTTCCTACTCAAGGGAGAAAAACCCAACAAATAATCTCTTCTTATATATCAAAAAAAGGAGCAGAAATCTGCTTACAGAATGAGGCCTTACACAAGGTTGAGTATATACAAAGAATGGAGACACTTCTCTTTGATAAAAATAAATATGCTTCCCCTTGAAATCCGGTCTACTGCTAATGGAATGGCAAACTTCTACTGCAGGTGCGAATGAAGTGATTGAATTGATGTATATATACAAATTAAGGTGACTCTTCATATGCTTCGGCATCTCTTCATATGTGACTTTTCATTATTTAAATTTGGGAGAAGGATATCTCCTACTGCTAAAACATCAACATTAACTACATCATCACTCACAAGTTTCCTCTTTCATTTTATTATCCTTGAATTGTGAAATCCATATTAATGCAAGAGTGTACTCGACTCTTACAAAAAACAAAACAGCAATCTTCCACTCACACAATCAATCACAAATTTACACACTCACACAAGCATATGCACTCTGCTCTCTCTAATTTGAAATCACAATTACAAAATAAGATTGCAACATAAAACAAAACTCACCTTCAATATTTTATCAATTTCAAATCAACACCAGAAATATAGAATTCGGCATCACAATATTTACAATCAATTTACACATAGGGCCTTCAATGGCCTTCTCAGTTACACAGACCAATCTGCTTACCAGCCTCTCTAACTTCCTCTACTTTCAGTCATTCAATCCTATCGGCCCTCCTACTCTGCAAATCTGTATTTTCTTTCCTCAACCTGCATACAACTTCTCACCACTTATTTTTGGATCACTTCAAAACGCACAGCTACTTCCACATTACTTCTCTGTTGCATATATCTCCCTCTGTTTTTGTTTTGATCATCCCTTCACTGATCCCATATGCTCATTTTTTTATTCCTTCTCTATTTAAATGCTATTCTTCAACATCTGGCAGATTTGATCATTGTTTTCCTCTGCAAATTTGGACTGAATATCTTCCAAATCAACCTTCAATTCTATTACAGTCTTCTAAGTTATATTTTACTATGGGCTATAGCTAAAATCGCCCCATTCCAATCAATCTTCTGTTTCAACTTATCGTCCAATGGTTATTTTCTTTTCCTTGGCAGCCGAACACCTTCTCTTTGGCAACGAATTTCAATTTCTTTACCCATTATTTCTTTTGTCGTGGGCAGCGATCTATTCTTCTTTCCAAAGGGCGACTTCACTCTGTTGTATTTTATTTTGTCTGCAGTTCATCTCACCTCCTTTCTAATCGACCTCCTCTTCCCACTCTATTTTCTTCCCCTTTGGGCAGCAACCACCACACATCCAATCAACTGACTTTTATATGGTTCCAGCATCTGCAAAATAGGAAATCTGGAAATGGAATGCCACACGGTGAATAGAGGAATGACATCTGCCAAAGACTCTTGGCATTCACATTTTTATTTGACTCAAGTCAAGTATTTTTTTTTTTTTTTTTTTGAGAAAGGTGGTAATCCACCCATACCAGAAATTATATTAAAGAAATAATGGGTTACAGGTCAAAGGGAGGCAAAGGCCTCAACCCCAAAAATCATACGAGTCATGTTAGCAGAACATACATGTTGACACTAGTCATGTCCTCATATAAGATCTGCCAACAGACATAAAGGCTACACCAAATCCGTCAGGAATCCGCCCGTTAAAAAACACGGAAGGTCATTAATGTGCCCAAGACAACTGTTGAAGGAAGTGCAGGAGTAACATGCATTTAAAGCAAGGATTTGAACTCAAATTTTCACCTCCTCCTGAAGCTATCCCAAAAAGCCTGCATGGCTGAGATTCATCAATGCAGGGCCAGAGTGAAAAGACCTTAGAGATTTCCGTTTTAAGGAAGGTCGTTGGTCCCCCAACAATACAAGATGCCTTTTATCATAGCCTTATGGAATTTGAAAAGGCCATTGGAGGGAAAAAAGACTGTTGTAAGCTCCCCTGAAATCTTGTGCTATCCATGACTAGCTTGAAAGATACGCCATATACACAAAGAACAAAACACAGATAGTGAGTGGCATCCAAATCATACACCCTGTAGATTGTAGATCAAAAAATCAAGCCACTTTTCCTTTGAAGAAGTCTCCATCAAGACCACCAAGCAAATTGGTGAGGATCTATAGTACCGCCCAAGCATTCCCTCATGAAGCCACCAAAAAATGGGAAGCAGGGAGGACGCCGAGGAAGAACGATCAGATGCAAGCATAACCACACCGAGTTCTAGCTCGAAGCCTAAGAAGAGATGAACAAAAAAGATCATAACCTAAAGTTGAGATCCTCCAGCATCTAGCTTCGTAACATAGGGCACAAACACCCTGTCAAACGCACGATAAAAGCCCCACAAATCCTCTGCAGGGGGTAAAAATTAGAAACACCAAGATCCTCTCGTGTCTAGCTTCATAACAAAAAACCAAAAACAATGTAACCATGGCCCCTGTCAAACGCATAATAAGAGCCCCCCAAATCCTCTATAGGGGTTAAAGGATAGAAGCACAAAGTCTTCCCTTGAAGAGAAAAAACAACCACTAAAAAGACATCAAAGACACAAAGAGAATGCAGCCAAAAACATAAACTATTCTCAACCACATGTCGGAAGAGATAGGAGGAACAACTCAAGCACTAGCCTTGAGGATAAATCCATCCTGCAAAACAATATTCATATCCGTCCAACTACAAGAGCATCTTGGGGGGCCAAAGCATGACTAAACTAACACTGAGAGAGAAACCTACCACTGGTATCCATCTCTGCATCATTTTCTCATTCCATGGCATACAAGGGCTTGTTTTCCCTAATAGTCAGGGGTGAAAAAATCTTTTCCCAGGGGAGCAAAATCTTCCAAATCGCTAGCTCAGCTCAGCAATCACAAGACACAAATGGGCATGGAACTAAGACCCTCCTTGGAGAGGCACTGCAACCAGCTATAAAAATGACATGAAAAACGAGGTACCCCCCAGTGCCAAAAAGATGTCTGAAAAACACTAAAGCATCAATCACCCTCCCTCAAACACCCAAAAAGGCAAAAGAGAAACCACAAAGCCATAATCAATGAGACCAATCCCATCCTCGAACAATGCCACCGTAAGTCATGCCTACATTGTTTACCCCTATTGGGGCAATACAAGGGCATATTGACCTTAAAAGTTAGTAGAGAAGCAAAAATTTCCCAGGGGAGAGAAATTCCCCCTCTTTGCCCTCAAAATCTTCTCTAACACTGATTGGTGGTCTAAACTTAAATCTTCCCAAACCCTCTTGCTTTTGGCTCTATGATTCTTCTTGCTGCAATTCAAAGTGGTCTTTGATTTCTTGACCTGGTTTGACCGTAACAAACCTAGGTTTGTCATGTCCGTTAGATCAGAATCCTCTCAAAGAAAATCTCTAGCCAAATCATCATAGAAGTCAGATCCTTCCTGAAAGCAATCGTCCCCTATCATGACTCTCAAGACTTGTTCTAAGGCATTTGCTTCTCATGAAAAAAAATCACTATCTTTCTCCAAAGATTGCCTAATGCCATCCTTTGACAAAAACCAATTCTTTAGTTGACAAACCTCATTCAGAAGATTCTCATCCGTAGCTAAATTCTTGTCACTAAAGCAGTCTATTCCAATTTCATCCCCAGAAGAGGATGGAATTAGCACTTGTAGGTCCACTGATATGTCAGTTTCCTTTCCTGAATCAGATATGTTCCCCTCCAAAGAAAAACCATCTATGAAGTGAGACTTAGTTGAAAAGTGAGACCGGAGATCGTCTTCAAGGGCAAAACTTAGATCCAGAGTCTTCTCTTTACCCAAAGTCTCTTTGCTGGTAACCTGGCTGCAACATCCATCCTCTTCACTCTCTACTCCCTCAAAACCATTAACCAAAGGATTAACCAAATTTGAAAGCTTCTTCGGGCTAGTCTCTGAAATAGTGGTGTGAGGTGACACAAGAGGGTCTTGGAAAGAAACCCTTTTGGAGCGTGCCTTATCGTGGCCTTCATTACCAATATTGGGCTTCTTCCGCCTGCCACTCTTTCTTGTTCAGGCCAACTTTTTCTTACCCAGTTTCAGGTTTAAACATGTCTATGAAATACCTAGAGGTTTGTTGACCTCTATATCATCTTCCTCCATAAGAACCTCTGCTGCAATCTCATCACAAATGTTATATGCAATCTTGTTCAGAACTTTATCAAGCAATGCTTTCAAGGTCTCATCATCTTTAGGTTACTTGTTAGTGTAGATAGAAGGGCCTTCGAATGTACTACTTTCACCCTTCCTTGCCTGCTTTGGAAGCTGCCCCTCTATGTCTTTGACTTCCCTGTAGTCCTCAACCAAAACCTGATGTACAGAGGGTAGTTCTGACTCTACCTCATTTCCTTGTGAGAAAACAAGCTCTTCTTCTTGTCCCTAGAGTTTCCCAAATCTAATATTGAAACCTTCAAACAGGATATCAGAAGAGCCAGAGTTCCAATCTTCTATATTTTCCTCTACAACCCTTTCACTTAAAACTATGTTCTCCTCTTCAACCCTCTCATAAATTTCTGTACCTATCGAAATCTCTTCCTCATTTGGTGTCTGGTTCAGAACCTCCATATAACGTGTTGACTTTGGCTATTCCTCTGGGTTGCTCAAAACCCCACTCTAGTAATGATGAATATCAGGAGCATTACCTTGCTCTCTTCCAATCGCCAACATCCACTTCATTCTAACCAAATCATCATTTGTAAAACCATCAATCAGGTAAATTTCCTGTATCCATTGGCTAGCCTACGTGTTGAGCAAGATACGCTTTGGAGGTAACTCCTTTGCCTTCAAGGCTATGCAGATTTTAACACAAGGGGTGAGAAATTAGTCAAAACTAATCTTAAAATCTTGGAAGAAACCCAGTTCATTGTCTATGGCCTGAATGGAAATCTCTTCCCTATACTCAGCTAGTAAGATTGGAAGTTCCAACCATATGGGGAGATAGGGAACTTTTTCTACCCCCACATCAAAGTTTTGTCTCCAGCCTTGGTAAAAGATGGTTGTGTTTGCAAATTTCCATAGCTTTTTGTGTAGCACAAAGTCTCTATCTTCTAAGTTATCAAAAAGAAATGTATAAAACCCATTCCCCATTGAGCTAACCTCTTTTGGTTCTGGCCAACACTTTTTGAACCATTCTAAAATTTCATCAGAGGAGAAATTAAGGGATAAAACTTTACCTATCAGAGCCACCCCTAAAAGATTAGAAGTCATCTCTTTCAAACCATCATTATTAAGGTAAACATTGAGCTGCTTCTCTTTTATTCTTGTAACCTTCTTGATAGTCGGTTTGGGGACCCAGACCTCCTTGGCCCTCAAATTTGGGTTCCTCTTTTCTTGGTGATAGATTCTTTGTATCAAGAAATCCTTTTTAAGTTTCCTTTTTCCTCGACCCCTTAGATGCCTATGAGGCTTCTTCCTTTGTTCATGTAATGAGCTCCATTTGGGTAGATGAAAATTTGAAGCACCTTGGACTGGACCATTTTTACTCGAGAAGTTGTTAAACTCTTGCCACTGGCAAGCTAACAATTTTCTCCATGGATGAAATCTTCTTTTTGACTTCGAAAGTCTCTCGTTAAACCTCGAGAGCTACTTATATCCATCTCAATGCTACAACCTTCTTGAGCTAAAAAACTTGTCTCTTCCCAAATTCCTAAAACCCTTTGGAGGTAAGTTACCATGTCAAGCCTTAGGAAGGACAGTGGAAGATCGATAGGGAGCCGTCTGATTTGAAAAACTAGCTGTTCTGTGATTGCGCGCCATTCCATCAATGGTGGTCTTTTCTCCCATACCAATCTGAATGTTGAATGCTACCTTTGATATTTAAACCATGTTTAAATATTCTTTAATGCTCTCTCTCTCTCTCTCCAACATTGTTCTGCATATACTTATGTTTGCAGATTTAAACCCTCATCAAATATCACTATGTGGCATTTCATGTGCCAAATTGGCACTGAAATTTTCTTCCCTTCTAGCTACCCCAATTTCTTTGATTTAATTTCTATTATTTTAGGTGCTCTAGAGATAGCTTGGAAAGTTGCTCAACAATTATGAGAAAAAAATCATTTTGTGTGATTACATCAATTGGCGGAGTCCGGTGTTGGTAGAGAAGAAAAGTCAAAGTTCTCTGAATTGCATGAAATTTGGTGAACTTGTATTTGAAATGATGTCCCTAGGTCCTTTGTAAAATGATTTTACTCCATCTTTCAAGAATTATTCTTGAAATTTTAAACTTTTTCATAAAGCAGCGACACACTTTCAATGTTAACTATAGAAATTCTGACATCAGTTTATCCCAAATAGTGAAAGATATGACTTCGATTCTTTTTTCCAAGAATGCACCTGCACCCCAAGACCCAAGCAAACCAAAATTGAAAAAAAAAACAACTAGAAATATTTTTAGGTGATGTTGATTGCTCATTCACACCGGATGCTCCTACATCACATATTGTTATATATAATAGAAAATTCTATCTCTATATACTATTTTCATTTTTAATTGAATAGCTTTATATAAAATGTTCAAAATTTAGATTTGTCAATTAATAAATTTTTCCAATACTAGTACAAAAATTAGTACTAGTAATAGTAAACCTTGTTTTCCTTTTTCAATTTTTTTCCCTCACTTAGAGTATAAAATAGCAATATATGATTAATTATTCCATGAATAAAAATATTAGCTAATTGTAATATTTGTTAAACTTTTGTTACATTACCAAGTTGGCTATCAGAGGTGTAGGTAAAAGTTTAACTAACTTATCCAAATGTCTCCCTCTACAAATAGAGCAAATTGTGTCACTTTAATGATGCTAATATGTTTATGGGCTCACTAAAAATACAACCCCTTTTACTATATCTTTAAATGAAAAAAACCATAAATTATTTAATTGTTAGTCTTGACAAATGAGAAAAATTTTATGTGATAGTTTAAATATTAAAGTAATAGTTTCTTTCTCACAAAACACACATGTATATAGATTCATATGTAAATATGTACAGATATACACATATATGTTTTGACACACACACATATCTTGATGAAAATTGTATATTCGTGTCCTTTTCCCTTTTATGTTTGGCCTGCTTTGATTAGAGAGTTATTAATACAATAACAAGTTTATAAGTGACATATTCTTGTTTGATTTGACTCATATAAATGTGTGTGTGTGTGTGTGTATGCATGTATATTTATATTTATAATGGTGAAAATTGCATACCCATGCCATTTTCCCTTATGTTTTGGGCCTACTTTGATTAGATTATTCTTAATGTAATAGAAAGTCTACAAGATGTTTAAAAAATGTATATACAAATATTGCAATATTAAACCATTGCTACACAAATAACACCAAAAATGTGAATATAATATTAATGCTTTTGGATTTTACAATGAATTGTGTAAAAGCTTATAAAACATTGCATTCCCATAAAACTTTCCCCATGAAAAACTAACTCCCAAGAACTAACACAAAATGAAAAAAATATTGTAATTAGTAACACTAAGTCATTAACGTGATATTATTACAAAATATAAACCTTATTTTACAAAATGTAAACCTTATTTTACAACACACTCTCTTAAGGTCTACATTACAAAAAACACAACAAATAAAGAAATTGATTGTAATAGCCCATTTGGAAATCTATGAAAGCTCCTCCATTGAATTTTCTCACTAATCTAGAACACCCCAAATTGCTCGTTTCTAGGTAGATGTTCTAGTTGGCCACCAAATCTTCATCCAAAACATCATAAACTACTATGTCTAGGCATATGTCCCAACTAGCCACCAAGTTCCTTAGAGCATCACTAAAAACAAAACATGCTGACCACTCATAACCTCAAAAACTTCATAAGCTTCTCTTGGAATTTTTTGAACCATGTAGAACACCATTAAGCTTCCTCATAACCCTCATAAAGGTGTAGCTGCCGAGATGAATTCTTGAGTTCTTGGATTATCACCTTCCCAAACTCTTGAATCATAGATCTTTGAAATTATTGAACAAAAATCCATGTTGAGCTACATCCATAGTGCTCCATCAAGTTGTCTCATGACCCTTTTAAGACTATAATTCTTGAGTTCCACATACTCTTGAACTACTTGGGCAATAATCTAGGTTGAGTTTTATCTACACTAGATCCCTTCTTGTCTTAAAAAATAAACTATTTAATTTATGGATTTTTCATCAATTTTAGCATTCAAATAAAAAAACATAAAAAATAAAAAACATATTATTCTCATACAAAGTGCCATTTCTAAGCAAGAAGTTCACTTGAGATGATGAGATTCCTCTAGCCTCCAATTTGACTCTATTATAATTTATCCACTTAATATCATATATGAATATCTGGTCTTGTCAAGTGTAGCATGGATTGTTACAAAATTACAAACATAGAATGACATGATAAAAAATATTTTCAAAGTGTCAGACTCAACGAATAATACACCTATTTACAACATTTTTACAAAATATAATCTTCAACTTAAAAGTGCCTATAAAACCTACTTCCAAATACATCCATGTATATAATTACATAAAAAAATAAGAATGTTGAACTCTAATTCATAACACAACCACCTCTAAAATTCAAACCTTAGTGGTTATGAAACCTACTTTCAATTGCATAAAAAATAAGAATGTTTAAACTCTAATTCACAACACGACCACCTCTAAAATTAAAATTCTTTGACAATAGACCTCATCAACTCCTCTTCCCCAGTTCATTATTGACCAGCATTCACTCGGTCTTTGTTTTGAAATGTATCTCTTAAAAGTAAATTCTTATAAAGAAGAAATGTGATAAAAAAAATAACTATTCAAACCTTTTTACCTTCAAATGTTGGCAAACTTTACCGACATATTACCTTTTAGTATGAAGGCATTTTCCACTCTACTCTACGAAATCTTTGAGAGGAGTTTGTTGGTTGCGGCCTATAGAAAACAACTTGTTGCACACGGCGTCCAATGCTAGACAATACCTTCTCAAGCAAGAAAAACAATTTAATTTCAAAACATATAAATGTATTCAGAAACATCACAAATGCCTATCTCTTATTCCACTTTTAAGCTTCATGTGAGGATTATATCACTTAAAAATTCTAGAAAAAGGGATTGCCTTCTCCTAGCCGTGAGTTTGTATTTTAACAGTTTGCTGCTCTACAAAAGACACGACTTGTTTTGATGCATCTTGCTAACATTACTTGTCCATGTGCTTCTCATTGCTTCTTGCATGATCAATTGCTTTAGTTTGAGGGAGCTCTTTTCCGGATACAAACTTCCATCCTCTTCATACTACATATCTACTACAATTCAATGTGACTTTGCTTGATCTTTTTATCAAGAAATCTCTATGGCACGATCAATTCTTTGTGATACTTTGAAATCATAGTATTTTTTTTATAGATTTGTAGGAGTCTAAGGATGAAGTTGGTGGAAAGAAATACATATAAAATGACTTCTCTAAATCATCATTACTACTGTCTTCCTTCCATATTTATCATGAGTTCTGATATTATGTTAAAAAAAATTGTAAACACAAATATTGCAATATTAAACTATTGTTACACAAATGACACCAAAAATGTGAATATAATATTAATACTTTTGGATTTTATTATATAGCATTGCATTCATGTACAACTTCTCCCAAACTACCTTGTGAGAAACTAACACCCAACAACTAACACAGAAATAATAAAACATTTTAATTACCAATACTAAGTCACTAAGGTGACTTTACTACAAAATGTAAACCTTATTTTCCAATACAAGTAGCATATTCTTGCTTGAATTCAGCTGACATATATATACATATGCATGTGTGTTTGTTTTTGAGTGGTGAAGAGACTATCATTTTATTAGTTGAACTATTACCTAATTTTTATACTATTTCAATGGTTGATAGTTAAATTTTTGGGGGAGAGGTTGTTACTTTATTATTTGGACATTCAACTAATATTTTTCCCACTTGCAAGATTGAAAATTAGATAATTTATGCAATTTTGGTTAAACTTTCACCTACACATCTCACAACCAGCTTGGTGATGATAACCCCACACACACACACACATTTGCAAAGGTTGATAGTTAAATTTTAGGGAGATATCATTATTTTAAAATTTGAGTTGTCACCCAATATTTTTCCCACTTGCAAGAGAATTAGATGGTTTATTCAATTTTTGCTTAAAATTTCATCTACACATCTTATAGAAAGCTTGGGGATGACAACTACCTGATATATACATCCTTATATATAGTAATTTGGTGAAAATTACATACCCATGCTATGTTTTGTTATATTTTGGTTATATTTTGATTAGTTTTTTTAATGTAAAAAAGTCTACAAGTTGCATATTCTTGCATGAATTCAACTGATGACATTACCATATCCTAATCCCATTATTACTCATCCTTTGATATTTATCTTGATTCTTAGATAACCTATTAATCACCTTCAATTAGATCCATGATTAGAGATGTCACCTAGGTCATCTTTTATAATTGTAGATATGAACGTCAAACTTTAAAATTCAAAATTCAAATTTACACCTCGTTGTTCCTTTGACTAGCACTTGTGAACTAACTTAGCACACATTTGTGTGATATGTTGTATTTAAAGAAATTCATTAATTCATAATTTTATTTGAAATCATGCTAGAATGAAGGACAACCTAGGAGTTATTATAGAAGAGCATTATTATGGAGCATTTATGAGAGGATCATAGAAATGTTGTCACTGTATGAGCCCATCTCTTTGACAAAACAATTCTCATGGAATTGATATTTTTCTTTTTAATTTGAGAAATGTATCTTTTATAGGGGGTAACTCTCACCTTGCAATGATTAGGGTCCCAGACTTGTCCTCTAGGGTATAGTTTACCTGATGGGTTAGAAATGCTTCATTATGAAAGATTTGTATGTTTAATCCTTAAGCTTATCTCATTCAACCCCATTTATATTGTATTTAGATTTTGTTTATTTTCTCAATTTAAAGGCTACATACTTACCCCTAAACTCATGGATTTTAAATTGTTTTCTTTGAGAACCTATGGTTCTTTTCGCCTAGTGCTTTTTTCTATAACTAAATATACTTTGAAGTGCCATTAATTGACTTTGGACACTTGTGGACATTGATATAATTTCTTTCTTCCTTTACTACAAGAGTCTCAAGTTTTGTGGGTGGAACAACAGTCACATGGTACTCTAGTTTCTTGGTTGCTTCATTGTGGAACTGGAATGGTATATGGCATGACACCTACCAAAAACTTGCATAGAGTATATTTGGTATCCTTTTTTTCTAATCCTCATATTTTGCTATGCTATGTGCTTTGGTTCTTACAATTCTAGGAAGTTTGAAACATAGGAATTTATTTTAAACATAAAATATTTGCAAAATATTATATGTTCTTTTGATATATGTACAAAGTGAAATATATATTTAAATTTTAGTGATAATTTATTTCTAAAAAAATTGTAAAAATGGTCAACCACTTTTTGATTGAGTAGGCAATCACTGATTGCACTAATGAACTTGAAAACTATGATGTTCTACATTAATGATATTGAGGCCTTCACCAGCATTGGATATTACATGAAAGTTATAGATCAAGTTTTAGAAGAATATCTGTCAATGCAAATGATAGATGTAAGTTATGCATGATTTGTCTTAGAATCTAATTTCAACAGTACTTAAATAGAAAGAAGAGAATAATTGCTAATCTCATGTTTATTCAACAAAAGAGATTACAAATTTATATTTGGAGATAAGCTCAACAACTTCCTAAAAAATTGGAATTCTAGATGACACCTAACTAGAATTGTTTGAAAAAAAACTAACAAACATTGACACATCTACAATATGCAAATAATTTAGTTATTAATAATTCTAACACTCCCTCTTAATGAATAATTAAATTTTATTCGACTCCTAGCATATCCCTACATTGTACAAACTTTATATTTCTCAATGGCTTAGTGAATACATTAGCCATGTTAGCATTTATGTTACAACACAACTATTCTATCTCTTGTGATTGAATCTTTTCTCTTATAGAATGATATTGAGTTTCAATATGTTTTGATCTTGCATGATAAATTGGATTTTTTACCAATTTGATTAAACATTGATTTTTACACTTGAATGGAATTCGTCCTTATTTATTGTGTCCCATATCTTCAAGAATAAGCCTTAGCTAAACAACTTCATGGGTAGTACTACACAATGATTTATACTTGACTTTAGTAGAAGATAATGAAACAATTGATTGCTTTTTTTTGCTCCACAACATAATGCCTAATCTTATACTAAACACATAACTAGTGGTGGATTTTCTATCATTTGGGCAACTTGCCCAATCAAAATTGAATAATATGTCAAATCAACATTAAAATGGTTAGTATATTCAATACCAAGGTTAATGGTTTCTTGTAGGTATTGAACAACCTTGTTTTACTACTTTCCACTTAGTCTCAAGAGGCTTAGCCATGAATTGGCTAAGTATGCTAACTAAATATAAAATATTAGGTCTTGTTATGGTTAAGTAGTTCAAAACTCCCACCAATTGTCTATACAAAATCCCATTTACTTATTTTGTACCATCATTAATGGAAAAATTAACATTCTATTCTAATGGAGTAGCTATTGATTTGCAGTCTTGCATATTGAAACTTTGGATCAATTTCTTTGCATACTTACTTTGAGTAATCAAAGTCTTAGAATCTTCCCCCCATACTTCAATTCCTAAAAAAAATGCATCTCTCCAAGATCCTTCATTTCAAATGCTTGTGATAGATTTCTTTTGATTTCATCAATCAAGATTATAACACTTCGTGTTATGATTATATCATCAACATACAACAAAATCGAAGAAACATTCCCATGTTCAACTTTCTTTATGTAGAAATTTGGATCACGCTTACATTTGATAAATCCTTGTTGGAAGAAGAAGATATCAATTTTCACATACCATGACCTTGGTTCCTATTTAAGACCATACAAAGCTTTCTTTAACCTGCATACAAGATGTTTTTGTCCCTGCTTTACAAAACCTTTAGGTAGAACAAGATAAATTTCTTCTTGATAAAATGATGACTTAACATCCATTTGATGTAGATATCAATTATACTTAGTAACAAGTGCAATCATAAGTCTAATGGTGTTCATTTTAGGTATAGGTGCAAATGCATCTTATAATCTATTCCTTCCTTTTGTAAATAGCCCTTTGCAACTAATCTAGCTTTAAATTTGTTATATTATCATCAAAAAATTAATCTTAGACTTGAACAACCATTTAGAACCTATAGGAATTTTATTTGCAGGTAACTCAATTAGTTCCCAAGTGCCATTTTCCATAACTAAATCATATTCTTCTTGCATGGCATTCATCTATTCTTTATGATTCTTAGCTTCTACAAAATTTATAGGTTCATCTACAATCATTAATTGAGCCATTAAAACATAGTCATTATACATAATTGGTGCCTTAATTTGTCTATTTGATCTTCTTAGTGTTTCATTGCTTGATGGAGTAGCTTCAATTTATCTTGTTTCAAGCTCACTTTGATCATCATCTTGGTGATCTACAATTTCTAGACTCTTAATATATTTTTTAAGAAGTTTCCATGAAGTTGGAATTTCATCCTTTTGAATATCATTTGCATATTGATGAAATATGACATCTCTACTAGCAAAGACTTTATGAGTAATATGATTATACATTTTGTAGGATTTATGATCAACACAATAACCAATGAAAATATGTTTGCTTAACTTTACATCGAGTTTCATCCTATTTTATTTTGGAATATGAGAGAATGTCTTACTTATAAAAACTCTTAAATGACTAAAAATTGGTTTATTACCAATGAAAGTCTCGTAAAGAGTTTTATTTTCTAAGAACTTGGTTGGACTTCTATTTTGCAAATATACAACTATACTAACTACTTCAGCCTACAAATTGTTATGGAGATTATTTCCTTTAAGCATACTTCTAGCACACTCAACTATTGTTCTATTTTTCCTCTTAGCCACACCATTTTTAAGAGGATTATGAGGAACTATGTATTGTTAGATAATGCCATTTTCTTTACAATACTTCACAAAAATTTCTGAATTGTATTCCCCCTTGATATGATCTAAGAATCTTAATATTGTGAGTTGTTTGTTTTTCCACCATAATTCTAAATTCCTTGAAGCATTCAAAAACTTCACTTTTATTTGTTAAGAAATAGACCCATGTGTATCTTGTTCTATCATAAAAAAATATAAGAAGGTAATAAGCTCCCCCAAGTGACTTGGTTTATATAGGACCACACACATTTCTATGTATTAATTCAAGAATATTTCTTTGCCTTTTATGTGTTGTTATAGGAAATTCATTCCTATGTTGATTTATTAATGCACAACCATCACAATTAATATGTTCATTCTTAAAAATTGGAAGACCTTGCACCATTGCTTTTCTTTATAGAGAAATAAGATCTCTAAGATTCAAGTGACCATACGTCATGTGCCATAGTTCTTCTGTTGGCACACATGTAGATGTCATTGCTTGATGAATTTATACAATTACATCATGTTTGTATAAACCCCCTATTTTGATTCCTCTAGCTATCACTTTATAGTGATCTTGTATGTCTTTAAATTGGCAACCCAACTTCACAAATTCAACTTCTAAGCCTTGATTTGTAATTGTTGAAACATATATTAGATTCTTATTAATTCCTAGAACATACATCACATTTGCAAGCTATCTTAGATGTCCATTAGGCAACATTGCACTCATATCATCATAACCTTTAATGTCATGAGAACTATCATCTCCTAAATAGATCTTACCACTACCATTTTTCACATGGAAGATTTTAAACTAATATCTATTACATGACATGTGAATAAATGCCCTAAATCTATAAACCAAGCATTGCAATCTTCTATTTCAATAGAAAGAGTAACATTTGAAATAAATAGCTTAAGATTATTGTGGTCACCATTTATCTTGTCCTCACCATTAACAAAGTTGCCTGAACATATTTTTTATTTTGGACTCATTAAACCTTTTTTCCTACATTCATATGCAAAGTGTCCAATTCTACCATAGTAATTACAATTTTTATGTTTCTTTATATTGGAATTTGACTTGAATGATGCCCCATCTTTGTACTTTTTTTCATTAGATTTACCTACTTTGTAGTTTGCCCATTGCTTTTCATGGGTTGGCTTCTTGTCATTGGCCATTAAGTTGAATATGTAGTCTGAAGTCAACTACCCACATGCTTCCTCCTTTCCTCTTCTTATAGAAGTATACTTGCCAAGTCATAAAAGGAATGTGCATGTTTCCTTGCAATCAAACTAGTAATGAACACTTCATATTCACTCAACATGCCATTAAATGTAACAATAACTAAATTGTTGCTAGAAACTTGCTCACCAATATCCCCAAGTATATCTCTTAATTATTTAACTCTAGACAAATAATCATTGATACTTTCATTTTTTCGAAAGTAATTTGCTCTTTAGAAACATAATTCTATTTAATTTCATATAATCCTTTCAGAGTTGTCCTGACCGGTGAAAGGAAGTATTGATATCCCGTATATGAAAGATGATTGAATCCTTGATGAACATGTACAAGAGAATATTTGCTTTGCGTTCTCTTTTCTCCCAATATTGAACGATGGCTTGAGGCATAGTTGGTTTAGCCTCAACCAGACATTGTAACCTTCCATTAAAGTCTAAATCTTAAACTTCCACGTGGCAGTGAAATAGATGCACCAATGTTGAAATAGAATGAGGGGTCCACGTTGCAGCCAGTCGTTCTCTAACATAGGTCCACGCAGCAACAACCTTGTTGTTCTCAATACAGGTCCACGCAGCAGCAACCTCGCGTTCTGAACATTTCCAGCAACATTTGTATTTGCAGTCCAGTTATTGGGCAAGCTTGAGCTCTAACATTGACTGCAGACTTCACACAGTCTGGTTTCAACTCATAAATATTATGTTCAGGTTAACATGCCACAATACTTTCATTTGCACTTGTCTTTCTTGCCTATTAAAAGATGAATCCTGATTGAACCATGGTTTTGTGTTTATATTTGTCAATGAATGAAGGAACAAAGGGTTATTCGGTAGTTACTTTTTTCCAGCAGATTGCATCTGTGGGAAACAAAATTGCTAAATAATTACTGTGGGTAGCAGCCTTAAGGTAAACCTACCTTGATTTTTATCTTATTTATTTTCTGCTTATGTACTAACTCATGTCTTAATTTTTTTTTTGGTTCTGTAGGCCATTTATAAGCACTATCATACTAGTGGTAATCTTACATTGCAGGAATTCATCATATTGTTTGGAGTGTATGAGTAGTTGTTATCCCAATTTCCTGACACCCATTGCTTAAGGTGGGTGAATGTAATTTGTACGTTCAACACGATGAGATTTGCTGCCACAGCTATTGGTGTGACTCTATATGATGGTATGCATATCTATGAAGTTTGTTGATTGAACCAATGACTTGTATTTTAATTTTGTTTTGCATTCATACTCTCTTTGGGGAAGTTACCGCTGGCTTGTCTCCCAAGAAAGTGATTAAAATCCATGGAAAAGCACATGGCAGTAAGCTGTCCGTGGTGATGATGTTTTTCCAATGTGTCTTGTGCATCCAAGTATATTGAATGATCTACATAGCCTCTTTTTCCCAATATTAATCTATAATCAACATTTAAAAACAGGGAAAAAAGAAACTTGTTAGGCATCATGAAAAGTATCTAAATGCTAGCTAGTTTTTCCATTCATATACACCTTTGTTTGGTTTTGAAATCTACCTTTTAGGTCTATTTTCATTAGTTATAACTAAACCTCAAATCCAATTGAGTGAAGTACTAACACTTTCATAATCAATCCAACAAATCATCAATATTGGAGAAAGGATAGTAGTTATAGATGTTAATTTTGCTCAAGATAGGTAAGCTTGAGTACATTCTCCATGATTTGTGTTCTTTTAATTCATAATTAGCATAGAAGTAGTATACCAACACAAATCTCATCTTTTGAATAAACAATAGTTTATTTGGACTATTACCTTATGAGCTTCCATTAAAAGTAGTGATCTTTTGTGTAAAAATGTGTTGTTTATAAGATATGCTACTCAATATGAGTTTCAATAAACATGAAATCGAAATATCAAAAGAATAAATCGCATAAACACTAGAGGCTATCTTGGATAATTCAATGTGGGAAGAAACTCCTGGATTGTAAGGCCTTTGCCTTCTCTTGCCACTATTGCTTTGCAATATTACAAGTTATCACCTTTGCAAGGCCTTGAAGGAAACAATCGACATCTTTATAGTATTTGTTCATTTATAATTGGTTTGTAGCTTTCTACAAATGTGCACTTGCTTATTGCCTCAATTCCCTAGGTTATTCTCATCCAAAACCCTCTCTCTGTTCACCAATTTTATCAAAGAATAAAAGGAGGAATGCTTTATAACTATGTTCTCAATTGGGCTTTAGATTTAGTAGCTCACCAATTTTTCTCCCCTTGATTTTGTATCATTGGGTTTGGGTTAAAATATGTAAAAATATCCAAATTTTGCACATAATGTACAAAATGGAATATAAAATTGAGAACACAATTGATAATTGATAGTGCAATGTGACTTATGAAATCCTAAATGTTAAAGATAAATCAAAATGGTTTATATCATAGAAGCATTACTAGAGTGGCAATCTCGGGTGGCATCCCCTAGTGGGTTTGAGGGTTTAGGGAAAAGGGACCTTCATGGAACATGCCTTTTTCATAATTTAATCACTCTAAACAAAGATCCAAAGTCTTTTAAACATGCACTTTTATGGTGGGTTAATCTTTTTAAAAAAACTTTTAAGGATAATAGCCTAGTCCAGACTATTTTGGGTTTGGTAGGGGTTCCTAATGAGTCTAGTATCATAGATTTATGATGACCCCCTAAGGGTGCATATATACAAATGCAATGAGAAGGACATGAACAAGAAACCTAAAACCCAATGAACCTGAAGAGACCCAATCTATAATAATTCATCTTCTCTTGTTTGATATGGGAGAAATGACCACTTACTTCCAAAACTGCCATGATACTTTTAAAATTGCTACTCTGTTGCATAAGTGGTAATTTCATAGACAAGATTGTACTTTCTTTATACTCTTTTTTCTAAGGAACTTATTTTTACTTTGTTTGACTCTATAGGGTCCAATTACCTCAAAAGATCATCTACAATGTTTGTGGAACTCTATACAAATTTGTATGTTCTTTTCTAGCTAAGAACCATTGAAGGTGTTTGACATTGTTTTAAGTTACATGCATAGTATATTTTTACTTAGAGTGAAGTAAGAATGAAAAATAGATAATGTCTTAGTGAGATGAACCTACTTTCTTCTCTGATGTAATTTGGATCATCTTCAAGGCTAAGTGCAAGATAATGGGTCACTTTGAGAGGAAAAAATGGTGGGGCTAAAAATAATGAAATGGGTACCCATTCTCTAAAACTCATATACCAAATTTTAAGAAACAAAGACCTGTTATAATATGTAGTCCTAAACCTAAGTAGGTATTGATTAGTAACAAGTATACTAAATAAATGGACACCCACTTAGTAATTGGAATCCATTATGAAAAAGCATATCATTTTCTTTTGTCTTGCACCCGTGGCTATTTTTACTAATGGGTACTCATTATATAAATGTATACCCGATATAAAAATTAGTGGGTATGCATTTATAGTGGATGCCCATTAAGTTTAAATTAAAACCTTCTTAGCTTGCACTTTTTCCTTGGTTTTAGGCTTTGAAATATGACCCTAAGCCTTGGACCTACAAGTACAATATCATGGTAGCATCTACTAGTAAAACTGAGTTCAACAATATTGCTAACAATTTTATTTTCAATATTTTTGTTGAAATAAAATGTGAGTCCTACCTTTTCACTCTCTTATATTTGACTACTTTATTTTACTATTGGTAACACATGTTAGACTTATGGGATTGTTGATCCCGATTTGTAGGATTATTAGACTTTATGCATTATGTGGATTTATTATGTTTAGCATGATTATGATGAGATTAGACCTTGATATTGATTCACTGATGATGTTAGACATATGATTTATATTCTGATATTATTGGGATACTATTTATGTGATTTTAGTTAGAGATTTATTATGTGATCTTATCTTGTGATGGATTTTTGAAATAGAAAATTAAGAATTTAATTATGATGTGATTCTTTGATATTTTTCTGATCATGTGATGATGAGAGTGTATGTTTCACTTTGCTTCGACTATTATATATACATGTTGGATTAACATTTCATTTGAGTGCGTAGGTGTTTCTAACTAATCCACGGATATTCAGAGATCATCCCACACACTGTGTTGGTTCTTGTGTAAAGCCGATCTGGTTCCAAGAGAAATCAAGATCAACTATGTGATGTATGATAAGTTTTTGTAATGTGGTTGTGTGGTGTTAGTTTGGTTAGGTCTACCCATTCTTATAATTGAGTTTTAATTGGTGTTGTTAAGTGTAATGTTCTTTTGAATTTCATTTTTGGTTTTAATTTTTGAGACCCCTTTTTATGTGTTTTTACTCAACCTATGGTGCTCAAAATGGGTTAAAAATTGACCCTGGGTTGTACGCCTAGGGTCTAGGGACAATTTGGGCTTGTATAACCTTAGGTAAACTCCCATTTGGTCACTTTAACTTCACCCTAAAGTAAAGTGACGAAAATAGAAGTTTGGGAGGGAGAGGAAGAGTGTGTCAAACACTCAACCTCTTCCTTTCCTCTCTCCTAGGTTGGGGGAGTCTTCAAGACCCCTTAATTGTGGAGGACTCAACTCCAAGCCTCTCCCACAATTGGTGAGGGTACCTTGGGGTTGTGTGGGCTTTCTTAGGAGGAGATGATTGGGGCACATGTGGTATCCACTCCTCCTTTGGCTCCACCTTTCTCTCCCACGTGTGAGAGAGAGAGCAAGTGGACGGGAGAAAGACTTGGTGGAATAGGTGGATGGCATGTGTCACCACCCCATTCCAAGAGTCTTGCAAGTGGTTGTGTTGAGGAGTGAGGGGGTGACATGTGTCATCTCCCCATTCCTCAAGGCTCATGAGAAGAGCCTATTTTAATCCTTCTTGAAGAGAGGGAGGGGGTTGTTGAATCTTTTTGGGAATTTTTTGAATTTTAGTTGCTTTTGGGAGAAAGTTAGAGGAAAAAAGGGTGGAGGCTAAACTTGGAGAAGGAGATAGAGGAGCTCTTCTCAACTATCTTCCATTTGGGCTTTAAAAGGTTGGACTCAAGGCAAATGCCTTTCCTTATGCATTTTTCTTTACTTGTATGATGTATGTGTGAGTTCTATTTTGTATTTTTACTTTGTTGTTGTGGGAAGTTTGGTTATGGGAGTTGTGAGAGCATCTCCATTTGGAGAGAATGCTCAACATGTGTGGGGTAGGGGAGGAGTGAACCTCCTTAGGGTCACATCCTTGGTTTTGGGGGATTTTAGCCTTGAAGGCAAAATGTATATAAGATTATTGTTGAAATGGCTTGAGATCCAAGAGGAAGTTTTGTGAAAATTATGTTTTTATGTGTTGGCTTGAGGCCTTGAGAAGGAATTGTTTTGGGAATTTTTTTTGGAGTGTCACTCTTGAGTTGAGTGATGTCTACTCCCCTACCCCATTAAACTCATCTTGGGTGAGTTTTGTTATGTGAAAACCATGGGAGTATTTTTTTTTTGGGTGTTTGTATGCCTTGTTGTGATGTGGTGTGTGTTTTCCTTGTGTGAGGATGACCTCCTATCTCAGGGGGTGACTCATGAGTGAGTCAATGGTAGGGAGGAGAACAGTTCGTTGTGGTTTCTTTTCCCTTTTGTGACATTGCAAGAATTCTTCTTGGAGCTTAGAGATGTTGAAGAAAACTATACTTCTTTTCTTGTGTTGTTATTTTGAGCTTTGTGAGAGCATGGCCAAGATAGGCCTTGTGTAAATTTTGTTGTTTTCAAATGAGGAGAACTTTGCTCTCTCAAGTTGTATGGATTTATGTTTCTTTAAACATGAGTTGTAATAAAATTGTTACATTTAGGAATGAAATTTTATAGTTGCTGATTTAAAATGCTTATGAATGAAAATAATAAAAAAAAGTTGCAAGAAAGAAATGCATGTTCAAATTTTGATGTGTTTGTATGTTTTATTTCAACAAGAAGATTATAGTTAGTTGCTGTTTTTATACAAAAATAAATAAATACATAGTGTGTTTATTTTGTGCTCTAAGAAAGGGAAATTAGTTTATAGATGTTTATTTCCAAAAAGAAAATTTATATGCAATTATAGAGGTTTCTTTTTATATTTAATGTGAGCGTGCGCGTGTGTGTGTGTGTGTGTGAATATATACATGTATAATATATATCTATATATTTATTGCCCTATGCATCATATTAAAATTTGTTTTATTGGCTAAGTATATATATATAAACATATTAGATCGCATGTAATGTTGTGGAGCATTTTATAGACTACATTTTAAAACATAAATTATAGTTTAAAAAAATATATGTTGGTGGGAGGTTTCGACCCCCCACTGTCTACTATTCTTTATGGAGTGTGAGGAGGGGTTGAGCCCCATCCACACTCCACCATAGTGGAGTGTGGGTGGGGTTCAACTCCTCTCCACACTCTATAAACCCTCCAACATCCTCTGCCCCTCCACAGTCCCCACACCCTATTCATCGCATCCACCACTGCTCCATACTCTTTGCGCCCCCTTAGAACCCTATCCATGTCCCTCTCATGACGGTTGGTTGAAATCTTGGGCTGCAGCATCCTCCATAGTAGCTTCTCCTCCTTCGCCAATGACTACAGTCGTTGGTCTCCCCTAAAAGCAACACTCATATATATATATATATATATATATATATATATATATATATATATATATATATATATATATATATATATATATATATATATATATATATGGCATATACAATGTTTATACTTCATTTGAGCTTCCATCCATGGAGGTCATTCCTGAAACCTACAAACAAAGAAAACAAATAGCAGAGAATGAGGAAGAGGAGAAGATGAGAAGGAAAAGAAATGAGAAAACCAAAGGGAGGCTAGGGTTTTCTTTCCTTTCATAAGGAAATTATTATTTTATTTGTGAGAATTTTAGGGCTTGCAATTTTAAAATTGTTTTTTAGTTATTTTTCCCCTTCATTTTAATATGTCTCTAGTGCTAACTATATTTGTAATTAAGGAGCTTAGGGAAATTTAAAGTGTGAGGGTTTTAAAGAAAATGTTGTTATTAGAGGGTAGGAGATTAATCTCTTATTTTATTTTATTTATTTGAATGGAACCTTTTTAGAATTAATTTAAATAACTAGAGGAAAATTATGAATTGTTTTGATTTAGATTCTTGGAGAGGGGAATAATTACTATAATTTAATAGCCTCCAATTAATTTTTATCGCAGTTAAAATTTAAATCAATTGGGATTAATATTAATGTATGTGGACCCTAGTTAGAAAATTTATATTGATTGATTTATTTAATTTAGTTTTGTGATTTATTTGCGACATATACTTAATCCTGGTGGGAATTAAATAACTAAGTTAATTAGTCAATTTTCCAACATAGAAAACCTAGTAAACTTTGACAAGAAATTAATTAATTAGTATAAACCCTATTCTCACCCATGAGGCGTTATGTTGCCAGATTTTTCTGGAAATTAGGGTTTAGTTAAGTTAGTAAATTTAACCTTGCATAGTGTTAAATTATTATTTATGCCAGCTTGTTGACATTGTTAATTGACATTAAATTTATTCTGGTGCATTAGAATTAGACCTTGATTTTGGCTTGTGTCGAAATCCCATCTTTCACTTAGGTAAACCTAGGGTTTTGATCCTCGATCCTAACCCTATTAGCATCATCTTTCACGACACATTCACCCCCTAGTTGGCCTACATCGCATAAGGGAAATGCACATGTGATCGCATTACCCTACCTTCGACTGACATGTTTACACCTTATGTGTATTGCCATCGAGCATGATTACGCGTGCGAGGGGGTTTCTATGGAAGCGTGGAAATTTTTTTGACATTTCTTGTCATGACCACATGACAAATGTGGACATGAGATGTGTGATGCATGTCATGACCGTATGGGAAATGTGGGCATGACATAAAAGCCCATTATAGATGAAAATATCTAGTTTTCAAATATGTATTTTTAATGTTAAACATATTTATTTATTAATTTTTAAACATAAAGTCTCATAAACTTGAAAGGACATATATTACTATTTTTAATAACTTCTAATTTTTTATTTAAAAAAATATGTGGCCAATCTAGGCATCATTCTATGCACACTATTTTTTTTTGCATGTTACAATTATTTTAGGTCAAATTATGTGGGTCGTACATAATGGCTTTTAAATTTATGCCTTAATCCTAGCAAAGAGTTAATACAAAATTATATTTACTAAAAAAATACCAAAAAAATTCAAACCAAAATTTAACATCATAGGCATCTATCCACAAAATAATTATAAATAATAATTCCACTTACTACCTTTTTGTGGGTTGTACACCTACATGTTTGAGCCTCTAACATACATTTTTAATAATGTTACTTTTGTACATCTTTCACTTAGATAAATTTTATCATCTAAGTATTAGAATAAATCACATATTTGAAAACTAGAAATAAATTCCTACATTTCATATTTTTATAATATGTTGATATTCTATCTAGAAGTGCTTCAAATCTTTACCTAATTGTAATAAACTTTGATTTTTAAGAAAAATATTGCCACTTTTTGGTGGACCCATTATTTTGCACTTATTTTAAAATAAACAAAATTAAGTATCTATGAAATGATGCACTAGGTCTAGTAGCACCATTATCCAAGGGTTCTACTTTTAAGTTATTTTTTTAGACTTAGAAATAGAAGTTATGTAGTTACAATGTATGGTAATACTACATTTATGGTATATCTATATTTTATGAGTTTGATAATTTCTTGAAGATCTGTATTTCAAGATTAAACTGTGTGTGAGTTTTTTACCTCAATGTTTTAGATCACACTCTGTGATCCATCATCAGGAGAAAAAGCAATAGAGGCAACATAGAATGATGATGGATCATGGAGTGTGATCCAAAACGTTGAGGTAAAAAACTCACACACAGTTTAATCCTGAAATACAGATCTTCAAGCACTATGGACTGTGGAAATCTGATGTCTATCATTGATAATTTCTACTTTCTTATTCATTATTTCATTAATAAATTTGTTAGCTTAATCACATCTCAATTAGATTTAAAATCTATATTGTTCATTATTTCAACTATGCAATTTACCATATTTTTTAACATTTGGTATGAGAGATTTTGATAGATTGTCTGATACACATTTTCTATAATATTCTTGGGTTTTTTGTGGTTGTAGTGGGAGTATTTTTTTAGTGGTTTTGTACATCCAAGTATGATTAGAGAAGGCATGCCAAGCACATCATGATCAAAGATTGACAACTCTAATGGCTCTAAATATGAGTTGTAGAAACTAACAATGGAGTATCTCTTGGAAGAAAGAGATCAGTGGAGAGATGTGATAGAAAATGAAAAGGGTAAAAGCACAATGTTGTGTCATAGTTTCAGCCAACTTATCAGTACAAGTGAATTTAAGTATTTCTAACTAAAAATCAATTTCAGTCAAACATATGATCTTGTAAGATTCATTCTAGCTAAGTTAGATATGTCCACAAATTTTCCAATTAAAATTGTTGGCTAAATGCATATGTAGCACCACAATGATACCAATTTACCAAAAAAACAAAATTATTTGAAAAACTTAAATTTTCAACAACTTCTACTCATGTAAATAACATATTTACAAAAATATAAAAATACCCTTTTGTAGATATATAAGTTTAGTTTTCAAAAATATATATATTTCAATAGTTTAATTATTATTTATATTTTCCTTTTTACATTTACTAAAAGTAGGTTATTAGCACAAAACATTAGGTCGATTACCATGTCAAGGAAAAATAGTAAAACTTACTAAAAAAATGATGTAGGAGCATCCAGAGGTGTAAAGGAAATCTTGCATCACCCAAAAACAATGATGATTCAAAATTGATGACTTTGTTTTCATTTTTTTTCAAAATTTATATTTCTGGTTGCATAATCGCTTGAATAATGATGTAGAACTTTTAGTTTTTCCAAACTGCTATTTTAGGAAAGTTTGCATTTGGACACATATGGAAGTGAAAATTTATAGGAAGATTTGTAAATAAAAAATAATACTATTGGCAAAGGAATTAGACAAAGATCATTTGTGGGCTGAAAGATATTAATGTTTCTATTTTCTAAAAACTCTAGAAAAGTTTCAAAGTTTGAGGCAATTAGAGGCCTCGTATAGCCTAGAAAATGAGCAAAATCAGTGAAGAAGATTCTTAACATATAGAGAACTCTGTGAGATTTCCAACGCTTCAAATGGTTTGTCAATCATACACCTGGATCAAAAGTTATGGCTGTTGGAAGTTGACCTATTTTTAGAGGGAAATGCATATTTTAAAATTTGGCTAGAGGCCACCAAAAAGGGCTTTTTATGACCAATTTTGGGAACCCTTGGAAGTAGTAGAGATAAAGGGAAAAGTTTAGAGTCAAGAAAAGGTGGGAAAATAGAAACCCTAATGAATTTGATGCTACAAAAGGTAGAAGGTTCTAGAATCTAGAGATAGGAAGCTGCAATGTGTTGCAGCCTATGGAGGATTCATCCTCTCATTGAATTTTAGCTTCTGTAATGTAATGTGTTGTCGAAATCAATAAAAGAACATTCTATTTTCCATGCTTATTTTTTTTTATTGAGTATTTTGTGATTTCCACCTTTATCAAGTGGTATCAGAGCAAGGGTTCCTGAGTGTGTAGATAGATTGCCGACCGTTAGGTGGTTTGCACTGGGACATGAGGTTGTGGGTTTAATGCAAAGATCAAAATGCCTCCATGAAGAAACCATGGTGGGAGAAATGCTTTGAAAAAAGTAGGTTCTAGAGCCTTGCAAAGGCAAATTGATGCATTGCAAGAGGAGATGCGAAGAGGGTTTGAGCCAAGAACTAGAGAAAAAGTGAAGATGAAGTAGAAGAAGAGTTATCTGAGGAAGAACAAGATGGTATAGGAGATCCTATTGAAGTTAGGTTGTTAAGGGCCATTTCAAAGATTGAGAGACCTAGGATTGAAGTTTCTACCTATTCTAGAAATCTAAATCTAGAAGAGATCATTGATTGGATCAATGTTATGGAAGAATATTTTGTGTATGAAGATGTGGAAGATCCAGAACAGGTCAAGTTTGCAAAAACAAAGTTGAAGGACCATGCCAGTATTTTGTGGAAGGAGGTCCAGTTGTAGAGAAATAAAAGAGGAAAAGGAAATATTACTAGATGGGATCAGATGGTGGACAAACTAAAGAAATGGTTCATTCTTGTGGACTATGAGTTGGTGTTGTTGAAGAAGCTACAAGGATTGAAGCAAGGTAACAAGTTTGTCAAGGAGTATATAGAAGAGTTTTATAAGACTACTATCACAACAAGTCATGCAGAGGCCAACAAGGAGAAGGTAGCTCGTTACATTAATGGGTTGAGGCCAAGTATTTAAGAGGAGCTCAGCTTGGTTAGAATGACCACCATAGAAGATGCGTACTAATTTTTCTTGAAGGTGGAAGAGAATTTGAATAAAAGATTCGAAAGAAAGAAAAGGGGAAGAGATGAAGGTGGAAGGACTAGTGGAAGATCCTATGGAGGTCGAAATGAAGATCTAAAGCAAAGTGAAGAAGATGGAACCAATCAAAATCAAAGAGGAGATAATACCTACCGCCCTCGTGAGCAAAATAATGGTGAGCAAAGAGGAAGAGGAAGAGGATGACTTGGGCAAAGACCTAGAAGAGGAGGTTTTAGGCGAACCTATTTCCAATGTGGAGAAGAAGGGCATCGAGCATATGAGTGTCTGCAACTTTAAGGAAGGGTCGCAAATAGAAGACCTAAAGGTAATGCATGAGTTGCACATGTAGATAAAGATGCACAGTCTAAGCATTATGAAAATGTTGAAATGGGAGAAACCCTATTTGTCAGAAGAACCTTATTTAATTAGAAGAAAAAACTAGATCAATGGAAGAGTTTATTCCGCACAAGGTGCAAATGTGAAGGTAAGTGTTGTGATATTATTATTGATAGTGGAAACATTGACAATCTTGTTTTAGAGGAGATCATTAACAAGTTGAAGTTGACAAGAAGAAGGAATCCAAATCCATATCAGATTGCATGGTTGTAGAAGGACCATAGAGCTTTGGTCAATGAGCAGTGTTTAGTCAAGTTCAAGATTGGAGATTACCATGATGAGGTGTTATGTGGCATGATATTGATGGATGCATGTCATATGCTATTGGGAAGGTCATGGAAGTATGATAGGTACGATGTCCATGATGGTTGTGCAAACACCTATTCCCTAACAAAGGATGGAGTTCATCATAAGTTGAAGCCCTTGAAGGAGTTGGAAGAAAATGTATGTAGTACTGCCATAATTTTCTTGGTAGATGGTAGGAAATTTTTGAAGGGTATGAAGCACGAGTGTCATTGCTTTGTGTTGATTTCCAAGATCAGCAAGGAGAAATGTGAATATGTACTACCAGAAGTCTCAAATCTATTAGAAGAATTTTAGGATATCATCTCTGATAATGGACCAGAAGGTTTACCACTAGGGAGGAAGATAAGTCACCAAGTGGATTTGATACTAGGAGCTAGTTTACTGAATAAGGCAGCCCATAGAATGACTCTTGCAGAGAATGAAGAGCTGAATAGACAAGTTCACAAGTTGTTAAGGAAAGGACTGATAAAGGATAACCTAAGTCCATGTGCAGTACAAGTAGTACTAGTAGTAAAGAAATATGGAGACTAGAGAATGTGTACAAGTTCCCAAGCCATCAACAAAATTATGATCCGGTATAGATTTCCATTGCCTAGAATGGATGACATAATGGATTGTTTGAGTGGAGCCAAGTACTTTATGAATATTGATCTGAAGAGTGGGTATCACCAGACCTAAATTAGAGAAGGATATGAATGGAAGATAGCCTTCAACATTAAGGAGGGCAGGATATGAATGGTTAGTCATGCCATTTGGGATAACCAATGCATCGCGTACATTTATGTGGCTCATGAATGAGGTATTAAAAGAGTTTTTCGATAGATTTGTCATTGTTTATTTAGATGATATTTTTATTTTTAGTAAGACTTTGGAGGAGCACCTAATGCATGTTCAAAACATTTTTGAGAATCTGAGGGAAGAAAAGTTATTAATTAATCTAAAGAAATGTAGTTTTGTGAAGGAGTTGGTGTACCTGGGATTTGTTATCTCATTTGAGGGTCTTAAAATGGAAAAGGATAAGGTGAGGTCTATCATTGAATGACCTACTCCAAGGAGTGCTATAGAGGTATGATCTTTTCACGGTTTGGCAAGTTTTTATAGAAAATTTATTAGGAATTTTAGTAGCATTTGTGCACCCCTAACTAAGACAATGATAAGAGATAGAAAAGAGTTCAAATGGACTACAAGAGCAGCTAAGAGTTTTGATACATACAAGTAGAAAGTCATAGAGAAACCTATTTTCACACTTCTATATTTTAATAAGATATTTCAGGTAGATTATGATGTTAGTGGTAGTGCTATAGGAGCTATTTTGAGTCAAGAAGGTAAGCTCATTGCCTATTTTATTGAGAAGCTTAATGATGCCAAGAAAAAATATTCTATTTATGATTAGGAGTTTTATACAATAGTTAAGGCTTTGAAGAAATGGAGAAATTATTTGTTGTCAAAAGAGTTTGTTTTATATACTGATCATCAAGCTTTGTAGTATCTTAATACTTAAGGAAAGTTAAATCAAAGGCACTTAAAATGTCTTGATTTTTTATAGAGTTATACTTTTATTTTGAAACACAAGAGTGGAAGATCAAACAAAGTTATAGATACCTTAAGTAGAAGGCAAAATTTGTTGAGAGAAATGAAGATATAGGTTGTTGGGTTTAATGAGCTCAAAAGATTGTATCCTAAAGATCTAGGTTTTGCAGAGGCTTGGAAAGCTTGTCTGGAACCTGTTACTTTGGACAGGACAAAATGGTTGTATTTCATAATTTAAGATGGCATTTTGTTTAGAGTAAGCTGGTTGTGCATTCTGAGGAGTTCCATGAGAGAGAACTTGATTAAGGAGAAGCATAGTGGGGGATTATTTAGACACTTTGGTTGAGGTAAGACCATTACTATTGTTGGTGAGAATTATTATTGGCCATAGTTGTAGCAAGATGTGAGGAAATTTATGTAGATTTGTAGAGTGTGTCATATGGAAAAAGGAACAAGTCAGAATACAGGGCTATATAAGCCATTACCTGTACCAGAGAGGCCATCAAATGATATTAGTAAGGATTTTATTTTTAGTTTACCAAGGACACAGAGAGGACATGATTCTATTTTTGTAGTGGTGGACAGATTCTTAAAGATGGCTTATTTTATTCCTTGTAAGAAGACTAATGATGCTATTCATATTGCAGAGTTATTTTTTAGAGTGGTGGTGAGACTACATGGTCTACCTAAAAGCATAGTTTCAAATTGAGATACCAAGTTTGTTGGTTATTTCTAGAGGACATTATGGAAGAAGTTGAAGAGAGATTTGAAGTTCAATTCTGCATACCATCCATAGACTGATGGACAGACAAAAGTGGTGAATAGGAGTTTGGGTAACTTGCTATGATGCTTAGTAGGAGATAAGCCCAAGGGATGGGATTTAATTTTACCATAGGTAGAATTTGCTTACAACAATTCTATCAATAGGAGTATAGGTAAATCACCATTCTAGATTGTTTATGGGAGTAGTCCAAGAAATGCTTGAGTTAAGGAAGATGGACAACGGAGAAGAGACAAGTTCTAAAGCTGAAGACTTTCTAGAACACCTAAAGAATTTGTATAAAGAGGTGAGAAATCACATTAATAAGATGAATATTCAGTACAAAGCTAAGGCATATCAAAAGAGGAGATATAAGGAATTCTAGGTAAGAGATGAAGTCATGGTTCAATTCAGAAAAGAGAGGTTTCTAGTTGGAACATATAATAAGTTGAAAATGAAGAAATTTGGATCATGCAAGATTCTAAAGAAGCATGATTCTGGAAATGCATATGAGGTAGAGTTGTCAAATGGGATCAACATATCACATGTGTTCAACATTGTTGATTTAATAGAATATCATTAATGTGGAACAGAGGATGGACCAACAAAAGAACAGTGGACTGTTTTAGCATCTAGTTCAAAAGAGGAGATAGAAGAGATCTTGGATAGCCATGTGGGAAGAAGTACTCAGAATAGGCAATATAAATGATATTTGGTGAAGTCAAAAGGAAGGCCTAGGCCTATTGAAGATTCTACCTGGTTGTCTAAGATAGAGGTTGACCATTTAGGGTTTTTCTCAAACACCTAAGATGGGACAAGGTCACTTCTCAAATTACCCTGGGTTTTTGATGCAGGAGCATCCAAAGGTGTAAGAACAATATTGCATCACCCAAAAATAATGATGATTCAAAATTGATGACTTTGTTTTTATTTCTTTTCAAAATTTATATTTCTAGTTCCATAATCGCTTGAATAATGATGTAGAACCTTTAGTTTTTTCTAAACTACAAAAAATAGCAAAATGCTATTTTAGCAAAGTTTACATTTGGACATGTATGGAAGTGAAAATTTACAAGAAGCTTCATAAATAAAAAAAAACCTTTGGTGAAGAAATTAGGCAAAGATCATTTGTGGGCTAAAACATATTAAAGTTTTTGTTTCCTAAAAAACCCTTGAAAATTTTTCAAAATCGGGTTTGAGGCACTTAGAGGCCCCATACGACCCCAAAAATGGATGGAATAGGTAGAGAAGAATCTTAGCACATAGAGCATTTCATGAGATTTCAACTACTTCAAACAGTTCCTCAATCAAACACCTGAATCAAAAGTTAAGGCTCCCTGAAATTGACCTATTTTTGAAGGGAGATACAAATTTTGAAGTTTTGCTAGAGATCACCAAAAAGGGCTATTTATGACCATTTTTGTGAACCCTTGGAAGTAGAGATAAGGGGGAAAAGTGTAGAGTCAAGAAAAGGTTGGAAAATAAAAACCCTAGTAGATTTGAGGCTATAGAAGGCAAAAGGTCATAGAATCTAGATATAGGAAGCTATAATGTGTTGCAGCCTATGGAGGATTCATCCTCTGATTGAATTTTAGCTTTTGTAATGTAATGTGTTGTTCAAATCAATAAAAGAACATTTTATTTTCTCTACATATTTTTTTTATTGAGTGTTTTGTGATATTTCCCCTTCATAAAAGAATTTGAAAAAAATGATGCACTAAATAAAAGAATGTATATCAAGATGGTATAATTTTTTTTTCTATTTTAGATAAATAGTTAATATGAAAGTTGATGTCGACTCAAAAAAACTATTTTTAATACATGCACATTTTATTATTTGTTTAAAAATATATATTTATCAAAATTGGAAATAAATATATCCATGCACTAAAGTTTGAAGTTATAAATACACACATAAAAATTGAAGAAGAAAAAATTACTATATAAAGATTGACATCTCATGTAAATTCATTTTTCAACATTTTATCAACTAAATTATAGTGTCAATTTATTAAAAACTATATTCAAATAAAATTTTAACTTTTTAAATAAAATACAAACATAAAATATACTAGAAAATAAATATTTTATTAGTTTACATCATTTCAAAATTCAAATCATATATGTCACTTTTTAGTGATTTAATTCTAAAAGTTGGATCAATGTTGGTCGTTTCCTTTATAAAGGTGTGACAGAACTTTGTATTTTTGCCCAAAAGCCTAAATGAATATCAAATGTAGACTAGAAAAAGATTGACAAAAAGGCATGTGGAAGCATATAATTGTGCCTTCGAGATTGTATTTTCTTAACTATCTTAGAGGAGGTAACCACATTTAGTTTGTAGAAGAGAATAAGAGAGATATATCAAACAAAGAGTTTGGTAAATAAAATTATTTAAAAATAAAATTGCTTTCCTTAAAAATAAAGAAGCAGAGTTTATGTCTAAGTATTTAAAGGGTTTTAATGTCATTTTGAGTCAACTAGGTTCTATTGATGTGAAGGTAGAAGAGGAAGATAGGTGTATTTTCGTACTTTTGTCTTTACTTGAATCTTAGGAGAATCTATTAATTTCTTGGAGTGTTTCTACTAAAAATCCAAAAATGGTTTCCTTTTTTTTCACTTTGCTTAGTGAAGAAATGAGGAGGAAATCAATGGATAAGGGTTTTGTTACATCGAAAAATGTCCTCTTGGGGGCTTTTCCCTCTTAAGGTTTAGCTCCCAGGTCTTTAGAATGAATTTACAGCATTTTTCGTGTTAATATGACATTCTAATGAGAAAACCCTGAAGTTTCGTGGCAAATGGGACTTAGGGGTACACTTGACATGATTCCTACTTGAAATAGTAGGGGAGGACTTGGGCACCCGCACTCTAGTCCTGCCTTATTTTAGGTCAGGCCTAATTTTTAAGTGTTGTTTTATGACCGTTATTTAGGTCCTATACCAACACGGTAAGTTTCAATTACAAAATTCTTGGTCAGAATGTTTGTAGTTGCATATATAAGCATGTTTAGGCATTCGTGTGTAAATTGGATGGATATTGCAAACTTGTGGCTTATGTTAAGGTAATTCAAGGCATTCATTGTGTGTTGCAGAGAAAAATTTGTGTTGTTCTTGTGTTTGTATTTGCAAAATTTGTATCCATTTCCTCATGGAATGAAGATCATCTACCTTCCATGAGATCTTCAGTACAAGGTGATATCAATTATTTTTTCAATCATTTATCATTTAGATTTTGCCTCTATCCTGTAGGGATATGTACTCTTTATCTAACAATGGTGTTCGAAAGACTTGAATGTCTCTCTGGGGCTTGACTAAGGCAAGCCTTTAAACACCACAATACCCAATCCTTTTTTCCATGATTGCAGGTTACAAGTTGTAGGAGAAGAAAAAGTTGAGTTGCAGGATAGCAGTGTAGACTATCAAAATTGTCGATCTAAAGAGAAAATAGGGGCCTAGACTCAGGCGTTCGCTCATTAGTCCTCTGGATCCCGTAACAGGAAAATCTCTGGAACAATAGGAATAGGTTGCAGGCAAGATTCCTAGATCTTGACAGAAACTATGTCACTGGACTAGGGTGCTTGCTCATTAGTCCCTGACTTTTCCATTTTCTAAACTTCAAAATCTTGTATGCATTTGATTATCATTTGATATCTTTGTGTGTGAGTATTTTCTGTAATTTGTATGTTTGCTTTAGAATTTGCATAATTAGGGTTTTGAGCATAAGTAGACTTAATTGAATAACAAAATCACACAATTCCAATTTTCCCCTATATTCTGAGTGACCGAAGGCCTGTAGTAGACTTTCTACTCAGCTGAAGTCCTTGAGTGTTTAGAGGTGAAAGGAGGATTCATACAAACTAGCAAAATCAACCCTAAACACAAACAAATCCTCTTCATCATTTTTCACCTTAAACATTTTCGTGAACCCATGTTTTTAATGAATTTTGCATCTTGCTGAGTATTTTTCTTTAGATTTGTATTCATTTCATTCACTCATATCATTGTTCATCTTATTCCATTTGAAAAATTATTAAAAATTTGAAAATTTTGAAATTTAAAAAAAAAATTGGCAATTTTTAGCTTGCATTTTCATATAATTTTAATTAGTTGCATTTAATTTCAATAAATTTATATCATTATCATCATATATGATTTAAAATATAGAAAAATTTTATTCATCATTTTTTTTAAATGCACCTAGTAAACTTTTTAACGTGACTGGCGACGCTAGTGTGACATGCCCTCCGGGTCCACGTGAATGCTTTTGCCCAGAGCAATGAACTGGTGAGGCCACAACTAGGGGATCTCATCCCCTAGGAAGAACACTTCAAACCCGTGAGCTCATTGGCCCAGCGAAGGTGTAAAGCCTTGCGAGCTCGTTGGCCCAGTGGGGGTTTGAACTCTAGTGGCCGCCACTACAACCGAGCGACTTAACCACCAAACCATGCCATCATTGGCAAAAAAATTTATTCATCATTCATTTATATTGCATTTTCATGATTAAATTGATAAAACTTGCTTGAAATTATGCATTTTTCATATAACCTAGTTTTGCATTAGCTAGGGTTTGTAGTCAAAATCTTGTGTATTATTTTATTGCCTTTTTAAAATACTTATTAGGATTGATTTATAACTATAGCGTTTCATCATAGTGGTTTTTCTTGCAAAATTTCATGCCTATGGTTTGAAAGCTTCGATTTTTCACTAGATTTGGCCTTATCATATCTCTAGATTTGCATCCTAGGCATGTTGTAAAGGATTTTTCTGCACTAATTGGCTATTATTAGGGTTATTATCTTTTTTTCCTCCTAAAATTCTTTACAGCACCTTTTTATTGGCCTCTTACAGTGGAAATTTGGTGAAACATTGCATATTTTGGCTATATTTTCCCTAGGGTTTGACCTTGAGTTGCACTAAAAGCATGTTGTGATGAATTTTTTACATTAGATGGATTTTATTACTATTATATTTTTTTTTCCATCATCATTTTCCTCACAACACCCTTTGTCATACTCTTTTGCATTGAAATTTGGTGAAAATTTACATATTTTGGCTATATTTGCCCTAGGGTTTGACCTAGATTTGCACTCCAAGCATGTTGTGAAAGATTTCATGGCTTTAGGTGGCTGATATTACTGATATAATCTTCTACACCTCCTAAAATGCTTTACAACACCCCTTTTATTAGGTCTTTGCATTGAAAAGTTGTGAAAAATTACATATTTTAGTGTATTTTTCAGTAGGTTTTGACTTGTCATCATCCTAGGTTTGCATAAAAAATGTTTTGTGAAGGATATTATCACTTTATTGTACTGATATCATACATATTATTTGGTTCACTTCATTAATTTCTTTACAACACCTTTTCTTTCACTTATTTGCATTAATTTTTTTTTAAAAAAATCAAACATTTTAGGTCATTTTCATACATAGTTTTGCACTTGTCTTTTGCACAAATTTTGAAAAGATTTTAAAATCTGATCTTACATTCATTTGAAAACATCTATCATGGATACTTCCTTGGAATCTCTATTTGTATACATCATAGACATTGATCATTTCTCTAAATTTACTCGTGCATATCCGCGAGTCTTGGAACAAATAGCATACATACATGATGTTGATCTCTCTATGTGCTCCACAATTGAAATCCTTTTTCATATATTTGATTTTGATAGCTTAACAAATCTCATGGGTATATATCCTTTGATATTATATGATCTCACTAAATTCATGATCAATAATATATATACTAGTGATGACCTCAAGATGTTAGATGGAGCCTTAGATGACTTTATGGAACATTCCACTATGGTACCTATTGCTAAAACATGTGATGAAAACTTAGGTTTACCTTATGATCCCTCTCCAAAAGTTGTTCCTCCTCATGAGAACACTTCAATGCAAGAGGATGTTTTCATTGACACGTCCCTTAACATCACACCACCAAATCTTCATTCTAATGCTCACTCTGGCCAAGATGAAGAATTAGTAAATGAACAACCACCACCACTTTTCAATTCCAATGCACACTCTGCCCAAGATGAAGCATTAGTGAATAAGGCACTCCCTTTAACAAAGAACATTCCATGTATAGATAATGAGCATTCATTTAACAATAATTAATATCCTACCATAGTGCATGAAACCTCTATGGATCATCCTACCAACCTTATTCCTCTAGTTGATTATTCACACACCTTGGATATCACTAAGGAAGAGAAGGCCCTTAATCACTAAGGATATAAAAACATTGACTACCTCTTGCTACAATACCTTACCTTCCCTTCATTCCTATGCTCTCTCTCCAAAAGATATAGTACTAGTGAATGAAGCAAGGTCTCTCACATTAAATCCCTTAGGGATGGATGTTGAGATCACTAAAAACAAATCACTTCTTCCACCTTCTAATAGTATACTAAATAAGAGTACTAATGAACTTCAACAAGAGAATATTCCAACTAATGGTGAATCAAACAAAGAAGAGTTTAAGAATGAACAAAAGAATAATGACAAAAGTTGGGCTACGGTACCTTACATACCTCTTCCCTCTAGTATTCGAGATTGGAAAGAGGATGATATGATTGTTGATGACCTCTAGCATGAATCTCCCTACATGTAAGTATTTATTACCCTTTACCTCCATGTTTTGCTTCCCCCATGATGTGTTATGTGTTATTTAGGCCTCCTTGGATGACCCTTGACACTCTCGTAAGGTCCAGGATACCAAGAGACTGCCTCTATTATGACCCTTCTTCTATTTGTATCATCATTCTTCTATATTGCTTCTCCTCTATTTCCATTGTTGTGTGTTGTGTCTTAAGGACATAGAGTTGTGGTTGGTGACTTTGGGGCACCCTCCTACGTGATTGTCCCTAAGGCACTGATTTCTCCTCCCTTGATTTATTGTTTCCCTTCCTCTAGTGATTATACCTAGTGAGCATACGATGAAAAACATATTATATTGATGCAGACCTAGCATCCCTTTAGAAAGAAATAAAAAATTGGACTTAGTTCCTATATGACGATGGGGTTGATATATATTATCTGACGCTTGGCTAGTAGAATCACTCCATGCAATTTGTCATGTGATCTTGATGGTGTTTTATCACACTTACAAAAACATAACAATACTGCTGCTCCGTGCACTTTGTCTATCTTGAATCTTGCATTCCTCAGTTCTTTATGTGGTTGATCATATGCATTGATGTTGTTGTTTATCATGATTATATGGACACTAACACTTTTCTTGCAGGAATATGTGTTTGTGGGAACATTAGGTTATCGCAAAGTAAATGTCACCTTCGGGGGACATGGGCTTTGTGAGAGCTCATGTTCCCTTGTGTGTTTTCTTCCTACCTTAATGTGCTTGATATCGATACCTGATATCAACCACCTTAAGGTGGAGGCATATATAAGGCAAGATATCTATTGTAGATGTTAGAAATGTGCTTGTTCTTAGGTGTAGTCTTAAAGACTGGTGGTGATGAGTCCCTCCTGCACTCTGAGATTTGTTTGCAATCATTTAAGCCCTCATCGCGAGGTGGGGATATCACATCCCTTTTCTATCTTAAGCCCTCATTGCAAGGTGGGGACGGTGTATTTCTCATGGAGAGTGCACATTCTATCATTTCTAGAAAGTCCTCATCACGAGGTGGGGACCAGTTTTGTGACTAACTCAACCCTTAAGCATGTCTTTGGTGATTGTTGTGGTGAAGCCCAATCGTCAGTGTGTGCTTGTAATGTGCCTGAGATGGTGTTGAACCTAGAAATAGGAACACTCCATTGCTTGTCTGTCATGTTTTCTCCATGTCTTCTAAGTGTGTGTGTACTGCATGTTTGTTCCCAAGCATAGTCTTAAAGACTGGTGGCAATGAGTCACCCCTATGCTTTGGGATTTGTATGGTATGCTTGATTTGTATGGAGTTCTTGATTTGTTTGGTGTTTTTGTTGCCCCATATGCAGTCTTAAAGATCGGTGGTGATGAGTCCCTCTTGCATTATGGGTGGTGTGTTTACTTTCCTTGTACTTGCATCTGTATTTCGTATATATGAAAATGAAAAAGAAAATCATCATTGTCTTCTCTACATTCACTATCTTCACCATGTTTTGTGTGTCTTCAATGTTGTCTTCTCCATGTTTTGCGTGCCCATTACTGTCTTCATTGTGATTGGCGTGTCTTCTCTGTGTTTGGCATGTTTGCTATGTTTGTTGACCATACTTTAATACATGTATTGGCCTTGTGTTTATACAAACATTAAAGTTGGAGCTAAATGTTATGTTGGAAAATATCCCCTTGGAGGCTTTTCCCTCTTAAGGTTTAATTCCCAACTCTTTAGAATGTATTTAGAGCATTTTTCATGTTAACTTGGCATTCTGATGAGAAAACCCTAAAGTTTCATGGCAAATGGGACTTAGGGGGTGCACTCAACATGATTCCTGCCTAAAATAGGGGGGAGGACTTGAGTGCCCATGCCCTAGTCCTACCCTATTTTAGGTTAGGCCTAATTTTTAAGTGTTAGTTTATGACCATTATTTAGGTCATATGCCAACACGGTAAGTTTCAATTATGAAATTCTTGGTAGGAATGTTTGTAGTTGCATATATAAGCATGTTTAGGCATTCATTTGTAAACTAGATGGATATTACGAACTTGTGGCTTATGTTAACGTGATTCAAGGCATTCATTGTGTGTTGTAGAGAAGAATTTGTGTTGTTATTGTGTTTGTATTTGTAGATTTGGTATCCATCTCCTCATGGCATGAAGAGCATCTTCCTTCCATGAGATCTTCACTACAAGGTGATATCAATTGTGTTTTCAATAATTTATCATTTGGATTTTGCCTCTATCTCGTAGGGATACACACTCTTTATTTGACAACGGTGTTCAAAAGACTTGAATGTCTCTTCGGGGCTTGACTGAGGCAAGCTTGTAAACACCACAACCCCCAACCCATTTTTCTATGATTGTAGGTTATAGGTGGTAGGAGAAGAAAAATTAGATTTGCAAGATAGTAGTGCAGACTGTCAGAATTGTAGATCCGAAGAGAAAATAGGGACCTAGACTCGGGCGATCACTCATTAGTCCTCTAGATCCCACAATAGGAAAATCTCTGGAACAATAAGAACAGGTTGCAGACAAGATTCCTAGATCTAATAGAAACTATGGCTCTGGACTAGGGTGCTTGCTCATTAGTCCCCAACTTTTCTATTTTTCAAACTTCAAAATTTGGTACACATTTGATTGTCATTTGATATCTCTATGTGTGAGCATTTTCTATAATTTGTCCTTTGCTTCTGAATTTGCATAATTAGGGTTTTGAGCATAAGTGGACTTAATTGAATAACAAAATTACACAATTCCAATTTTCCCCTATATTTTGAGTGACCAAAGGCCTGTAGTAGACTTCCTACTCAGCTGAAGTCCTTAAATGTTTAGAGCTGAAAGGAGGATTCATACAAACTAGAAAAATCAACCCTAAACACAAACAAATCCTCTTCATCATTTTTCACCTTAAACAGGTTCCAAGGATGTACTTCATGTATGAGGTAGACCAAAGGAAAAATCTAGTAAGAAAAAAAGGGATAAGGAGAGATCAAAGTCAAAAGATAGTTTGAAATCATTATTTTTAATTAATGGTAAAATAATTTTTTAAAGGGTCCCTGAAATCCTATACAAAATGCTATGAAAGCATAATCTTAATAAACTAACAATGAAAGCATTGCCATCAGCAAACCAACAAAGCAAACATCATGTTTTAAAAGGATCCTAGAACATAATAATTAAATATTTCCATAGTATAGATATAAAAAACATCCACCTAGCATAACAGAGAATCAAACCAGTAGCAAAACATATAAATACCATTAACTAAAAAGAAAGAAAGACACAACCCATCAAAGCTGCTTAAGAGTCTTTACAGCTTCAACCTCCTATTTTTTGAATTCAACATGCAAATTAACAAAACCAATTAGCTCCTCTTTTTCCATTTAAAAAGGCTTCTTCTTAGCCCTGGTATGAGCACTAGGCCTATCCTTCTTAGCATCTCCACCTTTTTCTTGTATATCCTCCTCCAATACTTCATTTAGTTTTTTTATGAGTTTATTGATCCCAACTTTTCTATTATTGATGGTGGCATGACTAACCTTCATCATTTTCTATAAATTTTCCTTGATGAAATTGCATTCCTTTTCCTGAGTCTCCAGTCTCTCATCCATTTCTTTCTTCCACTTATCCCAATTCCCTAGCTCATTCCTTAGGTTCATCACATCCTTCTCAGTTCTCCACATTGGGAATCATATCCCAGTTCTTAAGGATGCTTAGGTCTTCATTTGTAGTAATTTGGTGTTCATTCCCATAAATCTTTTGTAAAATTGTTAACTTTAGATTAATCCTGTTAATCTCTAGATAATACCATTTTGAAATAATAGTATGTGTTGCTAAGGCCTCTCTAGCAGTTGTTAAAGCACTCAACACATCCTCTATAATCTCACTCTGAGTAACATAGTGAAGGAAGTTTTTGGGGCTAGGTAAATTAACATTTGGAATAGGTGGGAAAGAGACCCCAATCTTAGGTTCTACCATGGTTTTACCTTTTTCTGTATCAATTTCATCAGGAGCCTCTTCTCCCTGCTTATACCTATTAGCAACAACTTATTCCCATTAAGAATCCTTAGTCTTATGAACTTTATCCTTACCTTTTTATTAGTCTTAGCCTTCTTACCCTTCTTCTGGGAGGTAATTTCAATTTTTTCCTCCTCTATCTTCTCTCCATCCATTTCAAAACCCTCTGACTAAGACTCTTTGGTTATAGTTTTCTTAGCACTAGTTTTTGGGGTTTCCACCTAGAGCTTCCTCCTTGTCCTCCTCATGGGGGTTTTATCCTCCTCATTCTCTACATACTCCAGATCAAAAGAAACCTCCACCAACTAGTAAGAATCCTCACCCTCCTCACTTCCATTCTCACAATCCACTTCATCCATAGGACCTAACTCTTAAGATTTAGAATATTCGACCACCCTAGGCCTTTTCTTCCCTTTCTTCTTCTGAATAGGTTTACTCAGTGTGAGGTTTTTTATATGCTCCACAATTAATAGAATTAACTCCTCATGAATAATCAAAATCTTGGGGGATTTCCTATTATCATTAATGGATTGTTCCAAAGAAATAAGCAAGTAAAAGGGGAGGAAGCTCTCATCTTATATGTAAAATAATTAAGAAGGGTAAAGTGGTACCCACAAATGGCATGAAATATACCTTAAAGGGTAATGTAAGGTATCACCTAGTCTGCCATAGCTACCCATATTGGATCGAGAGATACCAATTCATACCTAGACTTTAGTTTCACCAATTTTTTGCATTCATTGTCTTTGAAGAACACCTTCATTGCCTCATCACCCACCTTTTGATCCTTGAACACTTTCCTTCCATGCATTGGCATACTAGTTACTTGTGCTATTAGCTCTTCATTTATATGTGTTTCTTTTTCATACAAGGTAACTTGATGCTTTTGCCAGCTTCTAGTAAATACTTAGTAGCCTCAATGTCGTGGTCATGGAGTCTCTCCATTTAGGGCAATAAACCCCCTTCTTTTAGCACATTCTAGATTTGAGAGAGGTTGCAGACCCCAAAACAGTCCCCTAGGTCCACCATATTCCTGTCACAACCCATATTTATCAACAAAACCTTTCCTCTCGTCATTATTAGGTCACTTCCCTTGTTTTTACTCTATAGATCACTATTATTTTCCCTACAGATAGAAGAATTTTGCCTATCAACACTTTTGCATTTCCTTGAGATACATTAAAGATTTTCAAAGATGTTTCTTGAAGTGCCACCCATAATCTATGTGGGCATCTCAGTCTTCATCATAACCCTCTTATGAAACTAGATGTCATCATACTTATAATAATCATTAATCAAGTTTTTGATGTTCTTGGGGATATTTTCATAAACCTCCCAATTTTTTCTATTCTACTAATTCACTCCCACATTGGCAAATGTGTCAGCTATCTTTAGTCCAACTAGGTCTTTGGTTCCCCTTAACACAATTAATAACATTTACAAGTCAAAAAGGAAGGGTGGAAAAAGTATTCAAAACATGAAGTCTCATAATTTGGCATTGGATGTTTAAATAGCTTGGAACATGTTTAAAAAATCTCAAGCAAAATGGAGTAGGATTATGTAAGAAAAATATCTGGATAGCTCTAAGACAAAGAATTTTTACTATCTCTAATCCTCCTAATGGTTCTAAGATGTGTAATTTGATTTTCCAATCCAAAGAGGTTATTGTTCCACATCTATCATAGATTATTCATAATGGAGAGAGCTTTGTTCTAGGAAGACTCTTAGAATGACTACCCCTCTCATGTATTGTAGATAGTCTATTAGAAACAAAAGATGTCGTAAACAACTATGGGGCAATAATGTTAAAGATTTTCTTTTATTAATCCTAAATCTATTATGTCCAAAGAACAATGGAGGAGATTTCAAGATTGTCCCATTCCATTGGAGAAAAAACATCTTAAAAGTATCTTGGAAAACAAAAAGATATTCTACTCCTCAAAATTGGATCAATTTTTTTGGAACCCTTCTAAAACTGGTCAATATATTGTCAAAAAAGGATATTTATGCTCAACTTTTACAAATTTAGGAGGAGAAGATTGGCCCTATAAGTTATATTGGGATAAAACTTGTCTACCTAAAGTAGGTGCATTCTCTTGGCTTGCATTGAAAAAAAAGATTCTTACTATCTCAAAATTACCAAAATTGGAATATCATACCCATTTAATTGTCTATTATGTGGATCTACTAAAGAGGACACACATCATCTTCTCTTGAACTACCCTTGATGTTGGAGTTGGTTTTGTATGAAGCTGGGATGGTAGATCCCACTACTAAATACTATTATTGATCTCTTTCTTAGTTTGCCATCAATATATGTTGAGTCCATTTTTTCTTCAATTTGGCAAGTATCTAATTCCATCTTGATCTAGACTATCTAGTTAGAAACAAATAATAGAATCTTCTGAAAATAGATTATGAGTTGCGAAGAAGTTTTGTACAAAATTGAAAAGTCTATTTTATAGAATGTGTTGTCCCAAGTCGTAAAGAACTTGTCTAATGTTATATTTTCCTCATGAGACTCCCTCCTTATTAAAGAATGGTCTCTTTTAAAACCTCATTTAGATAGTTTAGTTGTAAATAAAATTTTGATTGATAGGAGTAAAATCAAATGGAGTCCTCTTGACAACTTTTTGATTAAATTAAATTTTTATGGTGCTTCTAGGGGGAGCCTAGGTGTATTAGGGGATGGATGTGTTATAAGGGACAATAAAGGGGTTGTAATTTTATCTATGGATATTAAACTCCATAATGAGACCAATAATGAAGTAGAGGCTTAGGCTCTCCTCATGTGACTAAAATTGGAAAAAAGAAGAACTACAAAAGGCTCATGATTGAAGAAGATTCCATGAATATTATCAGTGTCATTAAACATAGGTACACTTGCAATTACAAAGTCAATAATATCTTGCAAGAAGTTTGGGAATTTCTCAACTGGTATGAATATTTTCAATGCAACCATTGTTATAAGGAAAGCAACAAGTTGGTAGACCTCATGGCCAATCTAACCGACAATAAGACTCATAATATATTAGAGATTGATATGAGAACAATCCATAATTTCCCAAAGGTTTGAGAGGTTATGAAATATGATCAATTATCAATTTGGTAACTTCTTAAAAATGAGGGGGGTTTTTGTATGCTAGTATTTTTATTGTTGTAATTGCAGGCAAGTGTGATAATTGATGGTACAATATAAACATGATTGCAAAAGGCTATCAATGTGTGTGAGAATGATATGGAGTATAATGACTTCACTCTAAAAAATCATAGTAGTTACTACAAATTGATGTTGTTGCAGTCATCTACAATGAATAGGATAAAGAGCATTATTACAAGAAGAATAAGAGAATGTATTTCCCAGTGTTAAAATGGGAATACCTAGAACATGGTAGATTTGATTTATATTTGTTCGCTAAAGTCATCAAGATTGACTATATAGAAGTGGAGGAAGTGGTGCAAGAAGTTACAGGCCAAGAAGTACATTAGGAGGAAGTGGTGCAAGAAGTTACAGGCCAAGAAGTACATTAGGATTCTCCATGTGTTCTCTACTATTCCTTGGTTGTATCCCTTTTTTTGTCTAATGCGATGGATCTATTGCAAGATGTTTCTTTCTTAAGAAAATTGACTTTTGATTACATTTGATTATTTAATTTCTAAGGAAAACTTGAATGTTGTAATGGGGAATTATGATTTATTTAATGGGTGGACTTTAGAAGAGTTTTTTCACACACACATATATTCAAAAGAATCTTGTTGTGATGTGTCTATAATGTAATTAAACATGGCCTTTACAATGACTACACGATTATAGTGTAAAATCTCTCTGGTCTCACTATAATGAACTTGGCCTTGAGATAGTGGAGATAATTGAATTTTTTTTCAAGCTCTTCATTTCCTTATCAACCATTGCCCACACTTTTTTCCACATGAAGATGTTGCAATACCCATTGTCGATGAAGGAGAAAATGTTAACTAGCCTTGGTATCTTGTTGTAGATATAAATGTGTTAGTGAACAAATTTTGTCACCACTAATTTAATAAAGACTCAACCAATTTAGTAGTAACAAACTCCACCAACAGTTGGATAATTTTCATAAATTTCCCTCTAAATATTTTAGAAGGTATAGCTCCCTTCGTAAGATAAAAAATTTATGTTTATTGACACACTTTTAACCTAGAAATGGGAAAGGCAATTTTCCACAATATGAAATTTAATCAAAACCATAATCCATACTATATTATAGGCAAGAATCATACTTATAATAATAGTTTATTATGGCCCTTTTCTAGACACATGAATGGAAGAGAGTCAATGAATGAATCACTACAATCAAACCACCACCTTTGCATCAGATTCTAACATACAAAAGAAGAGACTCCAATAGTAATACAATCATAAAATAAGACACTCCATTACCAAAATACCCTTTCCACAAACTTGGCTTCTGTTTCCTTTATCCACAAATACTCATTCTAACGAACTTGCCCTTTGTCCCATTTGTCGACATAAACAGTCTTTTGCAAACCTTAACCTTCATCTCTTTTATTGCTAAAAGTTACTTTTTGCAAACTTTTATAAAAATTTCTTTATCAATGAATATAGCTTTTTGTGAACTCGTCCACTTTCCTCACCTTTAACTTCTCTCAGTAAAATTATAAAACCATGAACTAGCTTTCTTTAACTTTTGCCTCTATCGACAAAGTCGCCTATCGATGAAACTCTCAATCGACAACTTTAACACTTCACAAACCAAAAATTTGTCTAAGGCTTTGTCATCTTTTTACTTAACCCAATTTGTCTCTCATCTATAGAATCCCTTTCTCTATCGACAAAACAATGTCCTTACAAATCAAGACTTTAAACACTTAACCTTTGATCTCTTTATCACCTAGTCGGCAAATTAGCGAAATGGTGAACTCACGAACTAGTTTGCGAAACAATTTTTTTTTCCAATAAAGGTATTTTTGATAACTTAGCTTCAAGATTTTTCTTTCTTTGAAACTTCTATCACCATGCTTTTATCAACGAATCAACAAATCAGCTAACCGGGAAACTGATGAACTAGTTTGTCAACTAAACTTTTTTCCCACTAAAGGCAGAACTCATACCTTAGAGACTTTTCTTATTTTCTACCTTAGATATTTTTTCTCCTTTTCATTTCCTTTTCCATTTTCTTCTTTTTCTATAGAAGTCGTTTCCTCACCCTTTGGTCGCTTTATTGGCAAATCGACGAAGCTATGAACCCACAAACTTAGTTAGTGAGTTCAGCACTTCGTGAACTTGTTGATTTGTTGACAAAGCCTTGAACTCCTCTTAAAACTATCTTGTAGAGACTTTTCCACTTGCCTCATCTTTGTCTTCCTTCTTCTCAGTCAGAGACTCCTTCAGTTGGTAAAATATCATCATCGAAACCTTCGTCGATGAACTTGGGGGCTCACAAACCTCCAGCTTCATCAACAAGCACTTTTCTCTTCTTTCTTTACTTCAAAACTTTTTCCTCCGCCTTCACCACTTTGCTCACCTTATCTGCAAATCAGAAAAACTATGAACACATGAATTCAGTCAGAAAAATTGATAGTTTGCAACTTTGCCAATTGGCCGACAAACACTTTAACTTGAACAATTTTGTTGAAGAAGACATCAACATTCTTTTGAACTTCTATTTTTCCATCTATTCGGTAAATTGACAAATTAGGGAAAAATAAAACTCAAGAGCTAAGGACTAGTAGAGTTAAGTTTGTGAAAAAAGAGAAATAAAGAAGACCTTGACAAGAAGCTAAGGACCGTTGTTGGGTTAATAGGGAATCGATTGATTAGTAAAATATACAATTCACGAACCAAGGTTAAAAGTTTAGGAAAGCTAAAAATAGCTAACAAATTGAAAAAGTGACAAATAATAAGTAAAAGACTTCCTAATGAGTAGTTGTCAAAAAAGTTGTGTGTTCATGAACTTAGAGTTTTGCCAACAAGTTCACTGAAAGAGAACTTTCCTGACAAAGAAGAAAATGAGTAAAATTTATAAAAACTCAAAATTGCTGAGAACACGAAAATTTGAAAAAGAAAGCCTCAAACCTTAAGTTCAGGAAAAGAGTAATTTGTTGATAGAACAAGAGGATTGAGACTAGGACTTGGAGACACAATACAAGGAGAAAACCAAAATGGAATAAAATTTCAATTTAGGGGAAACAACTCGCTCTAACTGGGGACAAAGACCAAAAGATGCATAGAACCCAAAAACTTAGACTTGCCATTCCCTTATTTGGTGGCCCATAGAGTCAGACCTAAACACACCAAAAATAAGGGAAAAAAAAAAGAAAGAAAAAAAAAGGAAATGTGATACAAGGTATGACAATATCATCAATTATTAAGCTTCAAATATTGCCCATTATAGTCAAGAGGTAGTTCTGTACCATCCATATATGCCAAGAAAAAAGTATTATCACCAAAAATTCCTCTAATTCTAAAAGGAACCCTCCATAGTGAGTCAAATTTTCCATGTGCCCCTCTAAGTTCCTTTCTTTTGTCCCATAGTAATACTAGGACTCTAATCACAAATTCCCTCTATCTAGCTTTTCTATCAAAAATCCTTTTCAACTTTCTCTGATGTTCTGCTATCTAGTCTAGAACTTCTTCTCTTTGTTCTTCAAATTTAGAGAGATACATTATTCTCTTCTCTAAAACATCTCTAAAATATTCATCTTCAATGGCCTTCTATAGATTTAAGGCTAAGAGTTCTAGTGGGATGGGTAAAGCACTACTAACACCATATACAAGCTACAAAGGCAATATACCAGTTGCTCTCTTCAAAGTAGTCTTGTTTGTCCATAATGCATCACAAAGTCTCTTATTCCAATTCTTTTGATTTTGATCCACTGGTTTTCAAACAATAGTAATTAAATTTTTGTTACTGGACTTTGCTTGTCTGTTCCCCTAGGTATAATAAGTAGAAGAATGAGAAAGACTAATCCCATGATTGTAACATAAAAGTGACATTTCTAAGGAAGAAACGTTGGAAGGATTGTCTATCACAACCTTCTTTGGTACACAAAACCTAACTATAATATTTTCCTTCAATAAATTACACACTAGTTCAGAGGTGGTATACTTAACATGAATAGCCTCCACCCATTTGGTGAAGTAGTCTATGGTGGTCAGAATATGTGTGTTCCTTGCACTAGAATTTGGGTTAATCGGCCCTAGAAAGTCCAAAACTCATAGCTAGAAAGGTTCTTCAATAACATCTGGCCTCAGAGGAAGAGATGCTAACTGGGGTCTACTAGCAAACCTTATACACTTCTCACATTTATAAACCCAATTATACGCATGTTTGAATATGCTTGGCTAGTAAAAGCATTACCTTAGGATCTTGAAAGTTGTTACTCATGCCAAAAGGTTCCCTCCACATGCCTCATTATAGAAAACCTCTAGGGGCTTCTTTTGCTACTCCTTTCCTACACATCTAAAAAATGTACCATCAATTCCTTTTTTCTACAAGGCATTTTCCCATATCACATATTTTGCAACTTTAAGCTTCAAATTTCTCTTCTCTTTGGTTGAGAGATGAGATGTACATTATCCATAAGTTAGAAAGAAAGTGATATCAGAGAACCATTCATTAGTGGTGTCCACAAACAAAGTTAAAGGAATATCATCAGTTTCCTCAGGTAGATTTTATGCTATTATCTTAGAAAGTCCTTTACCTCTAACCAACTTCATTCATTTAATAGTGACATCATATTCTTAGACTTTAGTCACCTGATCCCCCCTCTTATTACAACTCATTTCTTGTTGTGTTAAGATGGATTTAACTATTGAATCTAGGACAAAAATAACAACATGAGAGTGGAGGATATAGAACCTGAATTGCTTGACTACTTTCACCACAGCATAGGCATGTTTCTCCATAGGGGAGTAGTTTAGCTCATGTTTCTTTAATGGTGTCCTCATGAAGGAAATAGGAGACTCTATACCTTGTTCATTTTTCTGGAGAAGTATAGCTAACAAGGTATGTTATGATGCATAATAGTAAATGATAAAATCTTTGTCAAAATCAAGATATATATCAAGTTGGGGCATTAGCAATAGCTTCTTTGATGGCTCGGAATGCTTCTTTTCCTTCATTGTTCCATTTAAAAACATTCTTATCTTTCATCATATCTTCTATGTGCCTGGTTAGCTTTGTAAAATCAAAAACAAAAATCCTCAAGAAATTGACATGTCCAAAGAAAGATCTAGTGTAACTTTTGTTGGTAGAAAGGATTAGCTACTGAATAGACTTAACTATTTCAGGATCTATCTTGATTGCTTCTTTAGAGACAATGTTTCCCAAAAGTTTTCCCTTAGTAACAATGAAGATCAAGTTTTTTGGGATTGAGAGATGTGCCACGATCTCTACATCTTTGCAAAACAACTTCCAGATGATTGATATGATCAACTTTCTTGAACTTAGATTTAATAGTCAGATCATCGAGATAACTAACAATGATCTTATCCTTAAAGTCTCCAAAGGATAAATCCATAGCTCTTTGGAATGTTGTAGCAATGTTTATGAGGCCAAAAAAAATTCTATTGTAGGCAAAAAGTCCCCCTGGGAGTAGTGAAAGTTGTTTTATGCTGATCACCTAGAGCCACACCTATTTGATAATACTTAGACAAGCCATCTAGCATAAACATTGTCTCTGAGACTGAAACAGTCTGTAGTATATGATACATTACTAGCAAGGGATAATTGTCTTTCAATAAAGCTTGGTTCAAGCCTTGAAGTCTACACAAATCCTTATTTCCCCACTCTTCTTTCTAATAGGAACTATGTTAGCTACCCAAGTGGAATGATGTATGGTGTATATAATTTTTGCCTTTAACATTTTATTAATCTCATTAAAAATAACATCTACAATTTTAGGATTATAAGATCATTGCTTCTGCCTAAAATTATTGGTACTTGGCTTCAGGGAAATGTGGTGTTGCAGTGTCCCATCCATGAACTTCTTAAGATCTACATAATACTAGGAAAAAACATCTTTGTACCTAATCAATAATGAGACCAATCATTCCCTTTCTTGACATGTACAAAATTTACCAATACATACTAACGTGGGTTCTTCATCAGTACCAATATTTATATGATCATATTTATTAGAGAGTTAATAGTTGATTGGATCTTCTGCTTGACATACCTATCGTGTTGGTCAAAGAGGTCTTCTAAGCTTACCAAAACTTTGGGATTTTTATTCCCTTTCAACTGAATAACTTCCTCATTTGTTCCATCAGATTGATTAGTAATACCTTCAGTGACCTCATTACTTTCTAAATTACTTCCTTCAAAGAACAAATTTACAAAGGCATCAACTTTTCTAAGAAATAATCTATTTATCATTATCAAATATTTTTCAATGATTTGTTGCAATTATGTGTAATCGGTGTTTTCATTGATGTCAATAAGCTTGTGTTGTCATTGGTTTCAAGTATGTGAGTAAGAAATGGTGCAACAGTATGAGTAGTTAGTGTTGAGTGGATATTGTCTCTGATGACAAGGTTGGTTGAACAAAGATAAGGTTGTTGCATTAGTATGAGTTGTTTCGTTAAGTTGTTTTGCTAAGATGATTTGGTTGGTTTGGAGAGGTGCTGAAGATGCTGACAATATGTTTCTGTTGATTAGTTTCCAAGTACTTTTGAGAAAATTTGACTATTAAAGGAAATAGTGTGTTGAAGTGGCATTCTGGTTTACAAAGTAGTGTTCTAGTTTTTCTCTGCATTCCCTCTATGTTGAAGATCTAACTTTATGGTTTGGATATGTTGTTCATAGATGTTAAGAGATATTATATTCCAAATTTAGTGTTCTGGTTCATTGTATAGAGGATGTTGTGTTCACTAGTATGAAGACTATGTTACTGAGTGCTGCAGATGGGTCTGGGAGAAATGTCTTTGCTCCATAGTTCTCCGCAAAGTGGTTTTAGGTCTTACAGTTTTGGATTTGTACTTATAAAGTTTATATCTTTCTTTTGTTGAATTTGTTCATGTTTTGGTGCTTTGGAAGTCAATTTATAGAGATACAATGTATGATAGAGACAATTAAGCATACTGGATAAATAGGTTAAGGTTGTGTGGTAGGTGAAAGTTTTTGCGAAGGAATTTTTTGGTTTTTAGGATGTTTTAGGATGTTCATGGAATACTATAGATTGTGTTGAAGCCTTGCATGTGATCCACAAGTCATCTTTGCGTTTGAGGAAGCATGTACTTAAAAGATCATTGTGTTAACACATGTTTGGCTGACCTTGGGTGTTTACACTAATTGCAGAGTTGCTTTGGTGATTGTGAAAGTGTGGAGTAGTATGCTTGGATGAATTTAGGTCCAAGATTAAGATGTGTTGTGGTCTTCCTTCATTCATTTCCACCATAGGAATGTTTAGGTCCAAACCTAATTTGAATTCTCTATGTTATGGTGTAATGCCAACCTTGGAGAATGTTCTCAAGGTTGAAGATAATATAAACGAGTGTCAAGGGATCATGATTGTGTGTGTGCATGATGGATGTGATGTGAGTAATAGAGTGGTTGAATGTGTGGTGCAGTACAAGTCTTCATGTGTTAGATTACTGAATGTAGTGAGCGAAAGGTGTCTACTATTATTCAGTGATGCTGCAAAGGTGATGTTGGTTTTATGGTGAATATTGGTTCTATATTTTGAGCTTCACTGACACTGTACTCCATGCATATGTTAGATGCAACTATAATAGTTCAAATCTTAGTAGTGAGCCACTTCTTCTATCTCTTTCTCTTTGGGCAGTGAGCCTTTCTTTTGGGTAGTGAACCCTTGGTAGTGAGCCTTTTGTAATTCAATGTTGATACTACTTTATATTGTGAGTTAATTCTCTCCATGGTTTTTCCCTTCTTGGGTTTTCCACGTAAATTTGATGTTCTCATGTGTTTGATGTTGGTTTGATTCAAATTTTTTTTTTATCTTTCATGCTTAATCATCATAACAGTCTAATGTTTAATTGAATTTATATGGATATAAATATATGTGAGGGTTTTGAAATTTTAAGCTACAACTGATTCACCCCCCTCCTCTTAGTTGTCTTGTGCATTCAACATGATTCGTGCATTGTCTGGTACATTGGGCCTATAGAGAACTTCCACCTGATAAGGATTATCCTTGAAATTAGGGTGGGGAAGAAGTAAGGATGTTGAAACTACTAGGGAATTTGCCCTAGTATTTTTCTCTCTAGGGACAACTTCAATAGAAAAAGCATTGAAATAATCTAAACTGTCAAAAACTTTCTTTCTATAGTGTTTCAACCTTCCATTATTCACAAAGAAAATGTCCCTTACCTACTTAACAATAAGCTCTGCATCATTCCCATATCTCTCAACTGCTTAATCCCTTTCTCCTTTGCCATTTCTATTCCCAAAAGAATGCTTCATATTCAGTAGTATTGTTAGTATTCTCAAATTCCAATTTAAAAGAAAAGGGGAATTTATAATTGTCAGGAGATATCACCACTATGCCTACACTTGGCCCAGATGATGAGCAACTTCCATCAAACTCCAAGGTCCATAACTCATTTGACAAGTTTGGTCTAATTAGTTCAATATCTTATTCCTCTGAAGTAGATGAGATCATATAAGTTCCTAGACTAGTTTCTACATAAAATATATTTGACCTAGGATCTCTAGACTTCAACATAATGATTTTGGCCTTAGGTTTAGGATCCAACTAAACTTTCTTCCCTTCTATGGGTATCAAGGCATGTGACCAGGCCATTTGAATTTCACCCCCAATGTCTCTACAGAATCTCTTGCTTAGCAACATACCATAATTGGTAGGAATACTAGCCACTAGAATAGTCAACTTTATTCTCTTTTTAGGGTAAGCTACTAAGGCTAGCTAGGCATCTTTGATTTGTCCAATGATGGGAACTTATGTGGAGTCCATTGAGTACCATTTCCCATGGGATGAGGTAAGGGATAAATTGAGGACCTTGGCTACTCGACTGGGATGACTTTGTCAAAAGCCCTTAAATCTATGACACAATTGCTTAATTTATATCCAACTATGAAAAGGGAAACATAAAAAGGATTTGGTTTCTCAAAGGATTTTCATGAATCAGACTTTCTATAACTAGAGGCTTGCCTTGCAGGAATTATTTTCTCTTTCTTTGTATTCTTTAAGAATTGAGCATTTGCATGGGCTAAGGAAGAAGAAGGTTCTTATTTTACATACCTTACTAGCCTATCTATCTCAGAAAGATTCAACCTAAGATATTCTGCTAGTGAGATTTGAATCTTGATATTTTTATAGGACTCCACTATATAAAAAGAAGGTGGAACAAATTCTTTAGAAGATGGAGAAGAGAGTACTTTACGAGATGCTATCTTAGGAGTGCAACCATATTTTTTCTTTGATCCTCTAGTAGTGTTCCTAGACAAAATGACTCTAGGGGAACAATTATCATTGTTAGACCGGTTCTTGTGTTCATCATTTTTTTCCCTTTATTTTCCTCTAGTAAAAATGGTACAATTTGGATTTTCCAATTTAGTATATAAGTCTTCACTTGCATCTAAATCAGACTCATATTCTAGGAAATTTATGCTAGCATCACCAATCTGTACCTTGTCATATTCCTCCATAATGGGTTCATCAACATGTTAGTTCATAGACAAAATTTTCATAAATCTAGTCATTTTATGACAAGAACTTCCATCATGATCAGTAGTGACGTGGAAATTACATACCATATGATTAGCTTTACCACTAGTTGAAGGGCCTTCTAGGGCTAACCTTTGCATTGGACTAGTCAACATTGGAGTTCTATTGTTTTTATTTGGCATCCCATAATCTCTCCTAGGGATATCATGGTAATAAGGTTATTGTTGCCCTCTAGGCATTTGTCTCTTGAGAGAAGTATATCATTAGCCAAGCGTTGTACCATAGGATCAGTGGAGGTACTTGCCTCATCCTTATTTTCCTATAACTCTTTTCTCCATTTCCCATATGTTATTAGACCATCTTTAATAGAAAAGGCTCTTTCTTGAGCTCCCTATAAATCTATTGTGCCTTCCCTTTTGAAAGTGTAACTAACATCTAGAGGTACTGAGTTGATAAAGAAACACTTTAAGATGTCATCACTAGGTCTCATATTGGGATTTATTTTGTTTACAATCTGGTTAAACTTAGCCATGAACTCCCCCATGGGATCATGTATTTATTTCTTCAGATAAGTTAACTGGGCCAATAAAGTATGTTCATTCTCGACAATTTTAAATCTATTTTCAAATTTTTTTCTCATAGTGGCCCAACCATCAAAGGACCCAAGGGCTAGGTGGTAAAACCACTCTACAACAACTTTAAACAAAGTTTCAACAAAAATCCTAGTAGAGACATCTTCATGATGGACACCTAGGATGGAGCATGCAACAAAGAAGGCATTGATGTGTTCATTTAGTGTGACATTGCCATCTCCTTTGAATTTCAAAAAAATCTTCCTAGAACCTTGAGGAAGGTCATACAACCAAACACCAAGTGCTAATGGACCAATAGAAGCACCCCATGGGATGGGTGGTTGTTGTTGATGAGCTAAGTGAGGTTGTAGATTGATTACCATAGGCAAGGTGGTACTGTGTAAAACCAGTGATTGACAAACAAGAGATGAAATAGGATGAAAAGGAAATGAAAATCTGCTAGAAGACTTAACTTTAAAATTTAAAGGAAAGGTGGTAAAATTAGTAGATTCTAATAAATCAAAGTCATAGTTAATGATACCTTTATTCTTATCTCCTCTTGTGTACCTTTAAGTAGCCAATTTTAATAATACAATTGTACTTTACAAACCAATAGAGCCACCACTTCTTGACAATCACTCATTGTTTTGAGGATTATTTTGCTAATCATTCTGATGATTATTCTAAAGGTTGTTTTGATGATCATTTAAATGGTTATTTCTCTTGTTGTCTAGGACTTCGTGGATCTGAAATGGTCTTTCTCTCCTTCATATTGCAATTTAATCCTTTCTATGAGATAATTTCTGTGTGCTATGCCAAATTTCTTTGTCTTGTCTCCTTAGTTCTTCACCAAGTTCTTCTTCAATGTCAAGGGTCAGATTGACTTGATGAAACTATTCATTCATCCTTCTGTTCTCCCAGGCCAAATTTTGTAGATTGGTGATGATATCTTCTTGTTCAACATTAAGCCAATTTATATTGGGTTGGAGTACTAGTCCAAAACCCCTCTAGAGTACCATACTTATTATGTCTTTAACATTCCAACAAAAATTTTTAGAGATTAAGGAAGGAACCTTTCATGCATGGTGCAACTCAAGAAATTTAATTTAACCTTCCTTATAATTTTGCAATATATATCTTGAATCTATTTCCATGGTTGTAACAATAATATTATAATTTTGGATTTAAACAATAACTTTTAACTTCAGAGATCTTACTATTCAATTCCCTAGTAGAGTCACCAAAAAAAAATTAGTGAATAGATTTTATCACCACATATTTAATTAAGACTCACCCATTTTATCAGTAAAAAACTCCACCAATAGTTAAATAATTTTCATAAATTTCCCTTGGAATGTTTTAGAAGGTACAACTCCCTTCATAAGATGAAAATTTTATGTTTGCTGGCATAGTTTTAACCTAAAAGTGGGAAAGATAATTTTCCACAATATGAAATTAAATCAAAACCACAATATGCACTATATTACAGGCAAGAATCTTACTTATAATAATAGTTTATTATGGCCCTTTTCTAGACACATGAATGGAAGAAAGTTAATGAATCAATCACTACAATCGAACCACCACCTTTGCATCAAATTCTAACATATGAAAAAAGACACTCCAGTGGCAATACAATCATAAAAGAATCAGGTTATCAATACTTCAAACAAACAAATGTAGATATCATAATCCAATGCACCACACATCCAAGATACGAAGAATAAATGGCTAATACACAGAGAAAATAATAAACCCACTGTCAACCTTCCTCTTGTATTTATGAAATCAATTAGAACAAAATACATTATTCTATCCAAAATGACACTAGATATATTATATCAAATATCCCCCTTACTTTATCAATATAATGTCTCTGATGATCTAGTCATGAAAAAGAAATTTCACCAAAAGATCCCTCCTTCTCCCTTACCCATACATTATATAGTAAAAGGAAGGAACCAACTTTTTCCCGTATAACTCTCCTATACAACTAACATAAAATGCTAAAACAAAAGCTCTTGAAATATCAAACGAGATAGAGTCTCAACATAACAAAGTATGGAAATTAAAGGAACAAATATGAAGACACTTCTTTGTCTTCCTTGTCCAATGTCTTAGAGATCCAATGGGTTCATCCACACTAGTTTCCCCCACTTCATCTTGGGAGTTTGAACATTCTCTTCAATAGAATCCCTTTGAATGTGTTTTCTGTTGAAACCCATCTACCTCAACTTGCCTTGTAACAAAATCATATTCTGCAATCTTGGGCCATTCTATGCTTTATCAGAAAAATACCCTTTCCACAAACTTGTCTTCTATTGCCTTCATCAACAAATACTCATTCTAACTAACTTTCCCTTTGTCCCTTTTGTTGGCAAAAACTATATTTTGCAAACCTTTCCCTTTGTCTCTTTTATCGCTAAAAGTTACTTTCTGTAAACCTTTATAAAAATGTCTTTATCGATGAATATAGCTTTCTGCGAACTCAGGCACTTTCGTCACCTTTAACTTCTATTGGTGAAATTATAAAACCATAAACTAGCTTTCTTTGACTTTTGCCTCTATTGGCAAAGTCGCCTATCAGTGAAACTCTCAATTGACAACTTTAGCACTTCACAAACTAATCCTTTGTCCAAGGATTTGTCATCTTTTTACTTAACCAAATTGGTCTCTCGTCTGTAGAATCCCTTTCTCTATCAGGAAAACAACGTCCAGATTAGAAATCAAGACTTGAAACACTTGACCTTTGATCTCTCTGTCGCCTAGTTGATGTTGCAAGGTGTGTGCCCTTGGTCTCATTATGTTATGTAGTGCAACACTTGGGTTTGTGACAAGGCTTAATCACCTCCCATGGATTCATTAACTTTGGTAGTTGTATCGGGCATTAATAGGTTGATCTTTTGGTGCAACGACAACTATCTCTCCAATAATTGGTATCATATCCCGGGTCATGGATTCAAACCCCTCAATTGCACCAAGGGGATTATTGCAAAGTGTGTGCTCTTGGTCTCCTTGTGGTGTGTAGTGCAGTGCTTGGGTTCATGACATGGCTTAACTGCCTCTCATGGATTCATTAACTCTGGCTATTGTATCAAGCATTAACAGGGTGATCTTTTGACACAACGATAACTATCTTTCCAATAGTCGGTGAATCGACAAAATGGTGAACTAGTTCATGAAACAAAAGTTTTTTGTGATAAAGGTATTTCTAATAACTTAACTTCAATCTTTTCTTTCTTTTAAACTTCTATCACCATGACTTTGTCAGTGAATTGACAAATCGACTAACTAGGAAACTGACGAACCAGAACTAAACTTTTTGCTGACTAAATGCATAATTCATGCCTTAGAAAATTTTCTTATTTTCTCCCTTAGACAATTTTTTTCCTTTTCATTTCCTTTTCCATTTTTTTTTTGCAGAAGCCTTTTCCTCACCGTTTGGTTTCTTTATCGACGAATCAATGAAACTATGAACCCGTGAACTTAGTCTGCAAGTTTGGCACTTTGTGAACTTCCTGATTTTCTGACAAAGCCTTCATCTCCTCTTAAAAACTTTCCCTTAGAAAATTTTCCACTTGCCTCATCTTTGTCTTCCTTCTTCTCCATTGGAGCCTCCCTCACCTGGTGAAATGTCATCAATTGGAGAAATCTCTGTCAACAAACTTGGGGCTTCACGAACCTTTAACTTCGCCAACAAGAACTTGGCTCATCTTTATTTACTTAGAAAATGTTTCCTTTGCCTTCGCCACTTTTTCTACCTTAGTGAAAAATCAAAAAAACTGTGAACACATGAATTCAATTAGCGAAATCAATAGTTCACAACTTTGCCAATTCGCTGACAAACAATTTAACTTGAACAATTTTTCCAAAGAAGACATCAATATTCTTTCAAACTTCTCTTTTTCCATCTTGTTGGTAAATTGGCAAATTAGGGAAAAACATAGCTCAAGAACTAAACACTGATAGAGTTAAGTTTATGAAAAATAGATAAAGTTGATAAAGAAGACCTTGACAAGAAGCTAAGGACCACTGTCGGGTTATTGGGGAATTGGCTGACCAAGAAAATACACAATTCACAAACCAAGGTTAAAAGTTCATGAAAACTAAAGATAGATGACAAATTGAAAAAGTGACAAACAATTAGTGAAACACTTCATAATGAGTAGTTGTCAGGAAAGTTGTGAGTTCATGAACTTAGAGTTGGCTGACAAGTTCACCAATAGATAACTTTATCGACAAAGAAGAAAATGTGTCAAGTTTAGAAAAACTCAAAATTGTTGACAACAAGGAATTATGAAAAAGAAAGCCTCAAACCTTAAGTTTGGGAAAAGAGGAATTTGTCGATAGAACAAGAGGATTGAGACTAGGACTTGGAAACACAATACAAGGGGAAAACCAAAATGGACCAAAATTTCAATTCAGGGGAAACAAAATGTAAATGAACCTCCTCTATAACTTTCTTGTTTGTTCATTTTGACTATTAATAGTTGAATGGTCATAGTATAGACTATATATGGTTCTTTTGGTTTTCTTACTTCTTATTACTAAGGGATATGATAGTTGCAAATAACTATGATCGATGTAATGGATGACTATTGTATCTAGCCTTGTTTTATCATCTATGGGTCTACTATATGTAGTTTTTTATTTTATAATATAATAATATTTTTAGGTGCTTGCACCTTTTGTTTAAAAAAATCAACAAGGTCTAGTTTGTTCACTTCTATGGTAAAATCCTTTCAATCTATGGGAGATTAATAGAAAATAAAATCCTTAGTGCTTGCTAGCCATTTATGAAATTTAGCCACAACATTGCTCACAATTCATCAAGGTTTGCTAAGCCTTCACATTTATAGCCAACCTATCTTTTTTTGTTTTGTGATTTGACAAGCATTTTCCTTATACAAATTAATCTAAACTATTTCTCTGCAAACAAATGTGTAAATAATAGATAAAACCTACATAGTGATGTTTCTCACTCTAGTCAATTCTTGGCATAAATAGATGCTATAATTTTCTCCATATCATAGCCACACAAATTTTTTTATTTAATTTTTATGAGTTTTGGTATAAAATTATGAACAAAATAGAATGTAGACAATGGAAGGAGTGAGAAAAGTGCAAGAAGAGAAGAGGATGAAGGTGGATGATGAATGTTAGACAGTTTTCACATGGTCTACATTATAAAATTGTTTAACAAATGCAAGAATGGTGGATGAGAAAAATAATGGTTGTTGTACATGATCTACACTACATAGATATTGTGTGAACCACTTTGGAGAAACAAGGACAATCAAATGGAGGGAAAACATAGAGGTCTCATAAGAAACCTACTCTGATACCATATCAAGAAAAAAAGAAATGAAACCTAGAGCCAAATGCTTAAACACATTAATCAATCAATTATCTTCAACACATATTATTCAATACAATATGGCTGTATAAATCCTTTCAAATTTCCAACTACGCAAACTACCTAACAACTAACACAAAACTAATATTATTAATTGCTAACACCAATTTCAAAATTTAATATTAACATGTTTATTTATTATTTAGTATCTCACACACAACTATTAAACTATGTCATGCACTAATTCCTAATAAGGATTTGGGTGCAACGTTTGGGGTGGCTTTAGTTCATGTTTTTCTAATTACCATTTGACTGTTGCATTATTGCTTCTTTTATTTATTGGATTCTTGAGATGGAGGTTTAGATAGTGATATTTGTAGGTACTTTTATACTGCCAAAATTACTCTAGGTCTTTTGTTGGTGTTACTCCTATAAAGACTTAGACTCTGCAAGTGTATTATAACCTTTGGTTATTGAATAATACATTGAGTTACTTTGGAGTGTGGGATTTTTCTTTTGAAATGGTTTTCTCGATGTAAATCACTATGTTTTGGTATATTTCTTTTATGTTTATTTTCTTGTAACCATATGGTTAATTCATTTCTTTTATACCTCCTCTCATAGATTAGTATAGGAAGCATATTCCACGAGTCTACTTCCTTTTAGTGACAAGGATTTTAGCTAATTTAAGAGTTTATTTCATGTGTATTTTTAGAATATCTTCCATAGTGAGTAGTTAATGTCTCAATTGTCCTAGCGCACCTATATAAAATCCACAATTCATAATGCAAAATATGCAACCTTCAAGCTCTCTATGAAAGTTGAACTTTTTTAGATTTTTGTCACTTCACACTTAGTGAATTAAGTAGAAGTTGTGTCACAAACACAACTAACATGGATCCTTGTGGTTTAGGGAAGGCATGAAGAAGAGGTCTACCACAAATTCATCTTGTACAAGGCAACAATAGATAACACAACCTTGGTGGAGTGCAACCAATGGCTAATGTTGAATGTGACCTAATGTTTGAATGTGCAAGGCTACCATATCAAAGAAAATCTATAGGGCACATTAAAGTACTACAAGGTCAAAGACACAAATTGCTGCTACCTCATGACTAGTGAGGCATTAACTATCCATAAGGTAGGAATACACATGACTAGTGCACATGGAAACTCAAATGTGAAAGGAAGCTAGGTGTGCAGAAATCATTTCTTACACTAATCTAAAGAGGAGAGAAGAGCGCAAATTTGTTTTATCCTTTACAATTACAGAATGTTAACAACAAAAATGGATATATTGCAGCAATACACATACACAAATAAATGAGATAGAAGAGAGAGACAAGATATACCTAGAGAAAACCTATATCGGGTGAAAAACCCCACACTCCAAAACTTGGACAATGTATTATCAAAACTGAAATCATTTACAATACACTTGCAATGCAAGCTCTCGGGAGTCTTTGACACTCGTATCTGGAGAAAAACTGGTAGCATAACAGTACCTGTCAATCACATAATACATCTCCTCTCCAAAGCACCTATTTATATAAAAAATACAAGGCAAAAATGGCTCTACCTTGAGATGGGCGTCCAACATGGCCTCATGGCCCAAAACCCATGCCTATGGACACTTGTCCAACACTATAGGATGTTCTTGACACTTGTCAAGTCAGCCCATCCCAAAGAGGTTGCCAATTCTGAAGTTGGACAATGACAGATGCTCTTACGACTCTTATAACCATCATAGAATCCATCATACTGACATATCTTTTAGCTGTAAGAGAATCTATCATAAAAAGACTATAAATAGAATATTCTCTTACAACATGTCATAACTCTCCTTGGGGCACCCAAAGATGCCTTTTTCAAAGATGCATCTCGACACATGTCTTCACATGTCATTAAATCTTCCATTTACGACTCTTACGCATCATAGAACTATGATAGGAATCTATCATAACCATTTTGGTCAATATTCTCTTACACACTATCCAAGATATTGACACATGGTAAAATATTCCTACCACTAAGTGGGACACCTATCTCCTCATGTGAGGACAAATTTACATGTGGTCATCTTCCATGTAGGATGACACATCACCGTGCTAACTCCCACAAGATGACAACATAGGATTTGCATCCTAATTACACAATAGGCAATAAATAAATAAATACAATGAAATAATACAAGGAATTTATCAAGGTTGAGACACCTTAATTTCCAACATTCTCCCACTTGTCGAACACCTTGTAAGAGCCAATGGAATTAACAGGATTTAACTACTATAGGCCAAGAGGCCCATAGACTCTGAGCACCATCTAAACTTCTCTATGCCCACTGATTTCATCAATGCATCTGCAACATTCTTCAAGGGATCTACCATCTCCAAATTCACCTTCCCATCCTCTACCATGTCTTGCAGGAAGTGAAACTATACATCAATATGCTTTTGTTCTGGCATGGAAAGTTGGATTCTTCACTAGGCAAATCACACTCTGACTGTCACAACAAATCATAATCTGTCCTACATCAACACCAATATATGAACATAATCTCTTAAGCCAAATGGATTCCTTGCAAGATTCTGCCATATACTCAGCTTCTGTCATGAACAAGGAAACCAAAGGTTCTCACTTACTCATCCAACTAATTACACCACCAAACATAGTGAACACATAGGCACTGGTGGATCTCCTACTGTCAATGTCATCTGCCCAATCAAAATCCATGAATCCATGAATACAAATTGAATGTAGAGGTCCTATAGCATTACCATGATATCATATGGAATATTGAGAAGTACCCCTCAAATATCTAAACACTCTCTTAACTTCATCCCAGTGTACCCGTACAAGATTATCCATAAATCGACTAAGGACTCCCACTGCTTGGGCAATGTCTAGTCTTGTGCAAACCATAGCATATATCAAACTACCAACAACACTAGCATAAGGTACTCTACTCATGTCCCCCACCTCACTAGGAGATTTTGGACAATTATTAGCAAACAACTTTGTCCCCAATGAAATAGGAACACACAGTGGTCTATAATCTTCCATGCTGAACCTATCCAACACGGTCTTCACATACTTACTCTAACTTAACCAAAGTTTTCTATTAGCTCTGTCTCTTCTGATTGTCATTCCGAGAATGTACTTGGCTACCCCTAGATTTTTCATCTCAAACTATACTGACAACTGAGACGTCAAATAAGAAATCATATTCTTACCATTCCCAATCAACAACGTATCATCAACATACAGTACAATAATGAGAATACAATCATTGTCAAATTTGTAATACACACGATGATCTGATTTTGATCTTCGAAATCCAATCGACAACACAAAGGCATCAAATTTCATATACCACATCCTAGGAGTCTGCTTCAAACCATACAAAGACTTTTTAGTTTGCAAACCAAATATTCTTTACCTTTCTCTATGTAATGCTCTGGCTATGACATGTAAATCTCTTCCTCCAAATCACCATGAACGAGAGATACCTTCACATCCATCTATTCTACCTCTAAGTCATAAGAAGCTGTAAGAGATAACGGGAACTGAATGGATGTCAGCTTTGCAATGGGAGAAAAAATTTCACCATAATCAATTCCCTCCACTTGTGAGTACCCCTTCACAACCAATCTAGCCTTGTACTTTTCAACACTGCCATCTATACCAAATTTCTTCTTGAACAGCCATTTGCATCCAACGGGTCTCCATCTTTCAACCAAAGGCACCAAGTACCATGTTTTATTCTTTTCCAAAGAAGCCATCTCATCTTCCATGGCCTCCTTCCAGGAACCTACATCTTTCATGCCCATAGCCTCTTTCACAGTTCTAGGCTCATCAGTGTTAGTAAGTAAAGCAAAAGTACAACTAGAATCAAGTAATGAATAACCAAACCTATCAGGTTGCTTTCTTGTTTGTGTAGACCTCCTTAATGGCCGAGGTTGAGGTTTTGCTTCTTCTTCAGAGATTTCAGGGCTGCTAGAGCTCTCCTCATCATCAGGTCTCACAGGGTCTATTGGTTCAGTCTTCTCAGGGCTAGAAGGAAACTAAACCACATCCTCTTTCTTTTCTATCTATTCTTGTTGTAGAACAACAAAAGAAGGTGTTAGCTCTCTGAAGATAACACTTCTTCTATACAACACTTTTTTAGCCACAGGATCCCAAAGCTTGTATCCTTTCACACCAACACTAGCAAATGAAAATACACTTAACAACCTTGTTCTCCAATTTAGAACGTTTCTCCCTAGGCACATGTGCATATGCCTCACAACCAAAAACACAAAAATGTCTAAGTGAAGGCTTCTTACCAGACCACACCTCCATAGGTGTTTACCAACAAGATCTAATGTAGAAGACTTGTTTACCAGATAGCAAGCAATGGCAGTAGCTTTAGCCCAAAACTTTTGTTTGAGGCTTGGTCCACTAAGCATACTCCTAGCCTTCTCCATCAGTGTATTGTTCATCCTCTTTGCAACTCCATTTTGCTATGGGGTGTATGGAGTTGTCTTATGTCTTTAAATCCCTTACTCTTTATAGAATTTATCAAACACTACTGAACAAAACTCACCACCGTTATTAGTTCTCAAACACTTAATCTTTTTACTAGTTTGATTTTTAGCAAAGGATTTAAATTCTTTAAACTGACTAAATAATTCAGTCTTGCTTATGATAAAATAAACCCATGTCCTTCTACTATAATCATCTATGAAAGATACAAAATATATAGATTTGGAAATCGAAGGAACATTAACAGGACCAAACACATCAGAATGAATAAGATCCAATACACCAGAAGACTTGTGAGAACTAGAGTAAAACTAAACATGGTTTTTCTTTCCATATACACAATGTTTGCAAAAGTCAAACTTGATATTACAGTCTTTTAACCCCTCAATGAGGTTTTTATTTTTTAGGGTCCTAAAACCCTTATCACCAATGTGGCCATATCTCAAATGCCATAACATAGTCTTTTCAGTAGGAAGTTAAACTTCCAAAGTGTGTGCACTACCATTAGAAAGTGTTACAACAAATTTCTTCATTGCTCATTCAAATGGTGGGGATGAAGTGACTGCAACTCTTTTCTTTGAGTCAGAAGAACTATTGGATTGTGAAGTGCATGCCTCCAGCTAAAACAAAGTACCTCTCTAAGTACCCTTCGCAAGCACCATAGATCCTCCAGTCATCTTGCATCCATACTTCGAAAAGACAACCTGCACACCTAGATCATTCAACATAATTACAAAAAGCATGTTATGTGCCAAGCTTGGAATGTGCATAAGCCTAGTGATCCCCTTCACTCATCCATCAAGGAATTGGATTGAGACTCTTCCATGACCAACAATCTTTAGATGAGAATCGTTACTTAGGTACACTCCTCCACCATCGAACTCCTTATACTTCGTGAACTAACTTTGATGTGAGGTCATGTGGAATGATGCACCAGAATCTATCAACCACACATTATCAGATGCATGGGTGGCTAGGGATGAGATGAAGGCATCACCATCATCTTGTGACTTGTCAAAATCTGAATTTGGGGCATTCTTCTTTTTCTTTTTCTTTTCCCCTTTGCATTCCTTTCAGAAATGCCCAAATTTTCCATAGTTCTATTAGAGAGCCTTGGACTTTCTAGGAGATTTGGATCTCCCATAGGATTTTGATCTACCCTTTTCACCTTTTTTGTCCTTCTTCTTTCCTTTCTCTTTGGGTCCTCCACGAACTGCAAGAGCATCTTTGGCTGACTTGGTTGTCTTTCTTTGCACTTCTTCAAATAGTAGCGAAGATACTACATCATCCATCTTAAAGGTGGTGGTAGTGCTTCTGATAGCCATGACAAGATGATCTCACGAATTTGGCAAAGAGCAAAGTAGGGTCATACATCGATCCTCCTCCTCCATTTTAACACCAATGGATGTCAACTATGCAACAAGCATGTTAAAAGCATTCATATGGTCTTCAACAAATCCTCCATCTTCCATTTTTAGAGAAAACAACTTCTTTTTTAGAAAGATCTTGTTCACCAAGGACTTGGCCTAATAAACAAATCCCAGCTTCTTCCAAAGATCTTTCATAGTCCTCTCCTCATGGACATTCAATAAGACAGAGTTAGCTAGACATAGTTTTATGAGACCCTTAGCCTTCCAATATTTGAGTTCCCAATTATCTTGTGACATTGTCATAGGTTTTGTTCCATCAACAGTTTCCCATAAGTCACGATTAACAAGTAGATCTTCCATCTTGAGTTTCCACAACTCAAAATTTGTGCCATTGAACTTCTCCACCTCTATTCTTCCAGATGTGGTTGCCATCTCCTTCCTGCAACAAGAGACATAATACACTACACAGACTCCCACTCAACCTAAGATTAGCTCAAAAAACCCCTACCTAGCAGCTAGAACCAAAAACTGGCGAGGCTCTGATAACAACTGAAAGGAAGCTAAGTGTGCAGAAATGGCTTCCTACACTAATCTAAAGAGGAGAGAAGAGTGCAAATTCATTTTATCCTTTACAATTACAGAATGCTAACAACAACAATAGAGATATTGTAGCAATACACATACACACAAAAATGAGAGAGAAGATAGAGACACAAGATATATGTGGGGAAAGCCCTTATCGGGTGAAAAACCCCACGACAAAACCTGCACAATGTAATATCAAAACTGAAATGGTTTACAATACACTTGCAATGTAAGATCTTAGGAGTCTTCGACACTTGTATCTAAAGACAAACTAGCAGCATAACAATACCTATCAATCACATAATACATCTCCTCCCCAAAACACTCGTTCATATAGAAAATACAAGGCAAAAATGGATCTACCTTGACATGGGCGTCCAACATGGCCTCATGGTCCAAATCCCACGCCTATGGACACTTGTCCAACACTATAGGATGTTCCTGACACTTGTCAAGTCACCCCATCCCAAAGACATTGCCTATTCCCAAGTTGGGCAATGACAGATGCTCTTTTGACTCTTACAATCGTCATAGAATCCATCATACTGACATATCTTACAGCTGTAAGAGAATCTATCATAAATAGGCTACAAATATCATATTCTCTTACAACATGTGATAACTCTCCTTGGGGCACCCAAAGATGCCTTTTTCAAAGATGCTTCTCGACACATGTCTTCACCTGTCATAGAATCTTCCATTTATGACTCTTATGCATCATAGAACTGTCATAGGAATCTGTCATGACCATTTCGATCAATATTCCCTTACACACTATCCAAGATGTTGACACATGGAAAAATATTTCTACCACTAAGTGGGACACCTATCTCCTCGTGCGAGGACAAATTTACATGTGGTCATCTTCCATGTAGGATGACACATCACCATGCCAACTCCCACAAGATGACAACATAGGATTTGCATCGTAATTACACAACAGGCAATAAAAAAAAATACAATGAAATAATAGAAGGAATTTATTAAGATTGAGACACCTTAATTCCCAACAAAATGTTGATAACATTATGATATTTTTTTATGGACACTAGTGTCATGTGCCTTCTCTAGATCCCTTACTTTGACACTACTAATGCTTTGGCTAAGTTTCTTCTTAAGCACTTCCTCATTGGGGTTGTTTACCTCAATTATAAATGCATATTGATCACCTTCCTCTCCACGCTTGAACTCCTTGCTTTTCCCTACACCCAACCTTGGGAAGAGACAACCAAAGATTGTGTCAACCTCAATAGCATACTCAAAGCCAAATATGACAAAGACTAGAAGTCTATGCTTTGGTCCAAAGTCACCATGACAATAAATATTTCAAGGTGGTATACATCACCAATGTTCATGTTAAGACCACATATACCTTATTATGAATGAAGTTTTCATCCAAGGCATATGTAAGAAATGTTCCCCTTGGTGTAGCTTATGCTCCATATCAAGTTGGGGACAATAGTCATTTATGACTATGCTAGATTCATTGCCAATGACATGATCCTCGACACATATGAATTATGTGATTGTGGAATTGGTTTCAAATATGGTACTCTTCTTATCTTTCACACACTTGAGTACTACATAGGCCACCAATAGGTGAAATAGTCATTCAACAAGAGTGAGTGCCCCACCCAATACTTTTTTGATTTTATGTTGGTCTTCACTAAAGAACACACTATTGAAAGGCATGGACAACTTATGGCCCATTGGGAGTATATCCTTCTTCTTTAGTGTATCGGTGATCATCATCTTGCCCCTACCCTTCATCAAGAGATTTTAGATGTCACCTTGGAAATCAATCACCATCACTATTGTACACTATACCCTAATAGAGAGGAGCTCTACCAACCCACCCAAGTTCTATATGTGCTCAACTAGTAATATTTCAAGATTGAGAGGCTCTAATCGATGAACAACATTCCTATGATATGTTCCAAAAGCCCATAAAATCCATAACACCCATTTAATCTTGAGGAACAATTTTAGCAACTTTAGGTGCAACAAGAAAAATCTAAGACTTGAAGAAGGTTTACCAAAGGGTGTGCACAACAATAGGTTATGGAGGAAAAGCATTAGCAAGTGCAACGAGGTTGTCCATAATCTTTTCCTCCTGATTAGCCAATGATCAAAATTGATTTGTCAATATTGTGAGTTGAGTGCAAAGATTATGAGAGGCCTCTGGGTGTTACACCTCAATGCATACTAGTTGAGCAAGCTCACTAAGGGCCACTTTAAATTCTACACACCATGTATCAATTAGAGTTTCTTATGCCTACATATACACATTGATAGTGTTGAATTTTTCAAGGATCAATTCTTCACATTCAAAAGTTGTTTATAATATGTTGAGCATGACTATATTAGGTGCAAAGTGTGCATCAACCCAAGTTTTCCATTTGACATGACCTTTGGAAGCATTAAGAAAATGTTGCAAGATCCTTGTAAAAATTGTGAGTTAGTAGTGAGGATCAAGGAGTTCATAAAATTGTGTCTTTTTGGTCAAAAGTTCCTTTTGTTCACTCAATGCTTCCTTGTCAATAGCAAGGTCCTTAACAAAATGTTAGGGAGGAGACCGAGTAATTATGGCAATGAGGTTGTTATAAGAGTTGTAGGACTAGAAGAGAGAAAGGCATAGACCAAAGTCTCTAGATGTACAACTTCTTGCACCAAATAATTATAAGGAGACACAATCAATGTTCTTATAAGAACAAGTTTTAAGTGTATGCTAATGATGTCACTTTAGAGAGTATGTGGACAACCAGTTTCTTGAGTAACACTAGCTTAGAGTACATTATAGGCATTCTAGCTATTTCTAAGGTGACATTAAACTTTATGCCACAATCTTGACATTTTCCTTTTGTCAACTTTTGTGGGGCTACTTTGTCTTCAACACACCATATGCATCACTAACAATAGGAAGAGGCTTATATAGTATATAGAGCATAGGACAATGCTTACACAATGGTCAAACGTTTGATATGCCTTATAATGAAAGGACAATTCTTAAACATCGTCCACTTCAACAATCAAAGGTCAATTTTGGCCAATAAAATTAGGACAAATATTTATCACTTTTTGTTGTGGATGAAATATAAAATTACTATTGACTCTTTGACTCTAGAAATGGATAATATTTAAATAGAGTATAAAGAATCGTACTTTCAAATGTTGAGCTAAAGGAGATAAGATATTATGATAAGGTACGAGCAAGAATGGATAATGCACGGAGCTGAAAGATTGTAAGCCTTTAGTTATTTCAAGCTTATAATATATGAGATATGTACATGGCGGAATGGAAAAGCGAAGTAATTACAGGAGATGCACATAGACTTCACCACGTGGAGAGCAGGATATGCATGCCGAGGTTGTGGCTGAGAGGGCGCGCTAGAGTTTGTCTTTTATTATGAAGGATTCAAGGAGCGAGTCTTTGGCAGTGCGCAAATTTAATAAACAGCAACTTTTGTGTTATATGTGCGGCCATGGATATATGTGCAGGATTAACTGGATTAACTTGAATGCATATATCATCTGATAAGCGCATGGGTTGCATGCCACGCCCAGGTTTTGTTGGAAGAATGTTATATAGTTTTCATGTTTTATAGTCAGTTAAGGTTGCGGACAATTTTTTTTATTAGGCTTCTTTTTCTTACTGATTTGTAGCATCTAGTTGTTTGACATCTAATCGGCAAAATAATAATCCACATGTGGCCCCCCTTCAAGAATGCGGGAATTAGTAACGGAGGCAAGCAAAGATTGGGATGGTGCAGTCTACAGCAGATCAAAATAATATATAACCGGAAGACTGATATATGGGTATAACCATGGTAGCAGTGGTATTAATTTTTTTTATTGAGATCATTTACAAGATTGTTTCTGCAATTCGATACAGCAGTACGAGTTTTAGGCTGAATTTCTTCGGCTGAGAGCCAAGGATTCACGGGTATTCATTCCACCAAATTCGTCCAAAATATGGGAGCACGAGCCTTAGGTTGAACTTCTTCAGCTAAGAGCCAACGATTCGGGTATCCATTCCACCAAATTCAACCAAGATATGGCAGCACGAGCCTTAGGCTGAACTTCTTAGGACTGAGGTGTATCCATTCCACCAAATTTGCTTAAGGCACAATCCCAACCTAATCTCTTATGGTGTCGAGGGCCTTGCACTCAGCAAAACTTGATGCTTGATGGACTCATTCAGAACTTTTAACTTTACCAGCAGACCAAAAACCCTTTGACTGTTTCATATATTTAATTTGTCCGGGAGAAAAAATTGTATACCAAAGTCAACATCAATAACTTATGTAACTTGAAAATGAATGAGGATTCAATGTGGGATGAATGGGCTTGGCTACGCACAACGTACAACATCAAGAGATTATAGTGCAGAACTATAGTGCGCATGGGCTACGTGCAGTTGCACAGAGGGAATTGAAGTCAGTTGTGCGTACGTCAAAATGAAAAAACATAGTATGGACGTTCACGCAGGTGAAGGAGTCGAATCTTTATTCGAACCCAAATCCTGTACAATTTTTTAACCAAAAAATGTGTAGACTGTATGTGTGAAGTGTTTATGTTTGTGGTTCATGTTTGTTTCCTTTCTTTTGTCGATTATCAGTTTTTGGCTGGATATGGACGGGTGCGCATTGGTATTTACAGGTTTATTGATGTGTTCCAAGTGGCTTAATCACCCACTTGCGCGCATTTCATTACAGTTCAATAGGCATATTACTTTCAGCCAGGGTAATATTTCATGTGTTTCCACAGGCACCCAAGAGTACAGTGATGAAAGTGTCTTTCAAATTTTCCTTATAGTTACATTGCGACATTGTTTTTTGCTGTATGCACACCATGAGGATACGTGTGCTAAGGTATGCACATATTGAGTGGGTGTGCAGGGTTTTTTTGAGGTTTGTAAGTAATAGTGTGGGGTGTGTTAGTAAATGTGCATGGTTGTTGGATGGTGATAATGGTTTAGATTTCTCTTTCATTATTTTTTTCTTGATAGATTTGTTTTTATAATGTATATTTGGGAGTTTATGTAGAAAGAAATGTAGTGTTATATTGATAGATTTGTTTTTATAATGTATATTTGGGAGTTTATGTAGAAAGAAAGTTATAGGAGACACACTAGTGTGGGTTCGCATACATGTGACACACAGTAGAGGAGTTAGAGTTGTTTGGGAACCCACACATGATTGATTTGTTGTTGCAAGTCTATAAAGGATTGATTGTTCAATATATTTGGTGCTTGCACCTACATATTTGGTGGTCATAATGACTCGTTATCCATGTTGTTTGGTGAAATGGTGAAGATATTATACAAACAATCACAAATTATTTTGATAGCATTTTTGTTTCTATTGATTTGAAGATTTGATTATGATAAGTGGATGTCTTGTTGGGTTGTTTTTGGATATTGAAATCTTTGAGGTGCCTAACATTATTCGTATGGTTTAAATAGGAGGTTGATCATCCCCAAATAGAGCAATGCACTAAACATTAGGAACATGGAAACATAAAGCCAAGAAAGGAATGTAAAATCACAAAAATGTGGCAAGTAGTAGGATGCATAGTTGAGGATATGGAACAAATGAAGTCATCCCCCATCACATGTGTCTATAATATACTCAGAAGATGTGTTAATGTCAAAACTAATGACCCCAGTGGGTCTATCCGTGTCATTATGAAGTGTACACACATGAAAAAGAGTGGGATGTAGGGATGCCAAGTGTGAGGTATGCTTTGAAAGAATTTACATAGATGTTGTATTAGGTGGTTTCTCTTTTATTTTATGTGTAACCTCAACATAGGGTGTGTTATGGTGAACAAGATCAATCTCTTGATGCACATGATTTTCTTTCATATGATTAACCTCACCATGTGAGGGACTTATGAGCTCATGAGTATGATCAATGTTTTTCTTTCCTTTGTCTATAAGTTCTTGAACTTTATGTTTGAATAGAATGCATCTTTCTATAGAAAGTCTAAGTATGTGAGGATGGGCACAAAATTACTTAGCCTTGTGTGGTGCAAGGTTAGAGTTATCCCTGGTTTAACAAGAGGTAGGGTAATGATATTGTGTTTCAAAGTTGTTCTCATACCATATGTGAAGACTCTTTCAATGTAGTGACTATTAGTTTCTGTTGCACCAAAATATCGACCTATTAATGCCCGATACAACCACTTGACTTAACAAGCACGGGATGCAGTTAAGCCCTTATTGCAAACCATCGTAGCGCAGCGCTGAACAAGAAGACCAAGGGTCACACCTTGCAACAACCCCCCCAGTGCAAGCACAGGGTTTGAACCCGTGACCTCAGTTCTGATACCAATTGTTAGTTGTGTTGCACCAAAAGATCGACCTATTAATGCCTGATACAACCACTTAACTTAACAAGCACAGGAGGCAGTTAAGCCCTTGTTGCAAACCACCGTAGCACTGAACAAGAAGACCAAGGGTCACACCTTGCAACAGTGACTTCTCTTAGAAATTTCTTTAGTTTGGGAAGTTCATTATGATCATCATGGATATTAGTAGGTACATCTTCATTGCCATCGTCTTTTGAATGTGGCAATAATGATACCTCATGGGTAAAGGGGGGAGTGCTAAAAATATGTTGATATAAAGGAGGATCAAGTCCAATAACAACACTCATGTTTACATATATTCTAGCACATAAATCAAAAATAAATGATAAACCTTGGAAAGTACTTGTCCTTTGATTAGAACCTATCAAAAATATACATTAAAACTCATCATCCCATAATGTAGATCTCATATTAGTAGTATCATCTTGTGGTTTAAGTCTTTATCCATAAGTATCAACATATTCTTCTAGATGGTCAGTCCAAGTGACGAGGTATTTTACATAAGGTGAAATATCATGCTTAACATTTCCCATTGTCTTTTGTGTATGTAATGCAAAAAATTACATACCCTTGCAATTTCATGCTACATTTTTTGCTTATTTTAGTGTCCACTCCCCTAGCATGTTTTAGGTTAATTTTTAGCCTTTTCTTATTCTCCTTCCAACCCATAAATGTTAGGTTTGTGTTATGTTTTAGCCCTTTGTTCTTGTTTTTGTAAAATTTCATTTAAATGTCTCAATTCTTTCACTATCCTAAGGTGTTATGTGAAATTAGAAAATAATGTCACTTGGACATGCTAGTGTAGGTTTTTATTTTCCTAGTGGGTTATTTATTTTCTTATTTCTTAGGTTTTTCCTACACTTCTAATTAAGCTTTTTTATGATTAATAATGTGAGTAGGTGCAATGTGTCAACATCTTTCTTGGGAGTTACACTTGCCTATTTTAGGCTATTATGGCAGACTCTTCCCATTAGTTGTATTTGCCACTTCTCCCCTCTCTCATATTGTATATATACTTACCACCTAGCTAGTCTTGTACATTTGTATTTTGTAGCTATTTGTTTTCACATTCCTCTAATGTTATTTTTCTATTTGAGCATTTGTATCTCTCTTAGAGACTAAGTCTGTTTTGTTATTTTGATCTTTGTATTATCTACATTCACAGTTTATTATCTATTTATTACACTAAGTATTCTGGGTTATTCATCTTTTTCGATTATAACATGGTATTAGAGCTATTCTAGTGCAAGAGTAGATTTTAGTTTTCTTATTTGAGAGATTCAAGGGGGACTAAAAAGATTTTCTTGTAGGTTTCCTAAATGCTATATTCTCTTCTCCTGCATTTTCATATGATCTAGAGAATCAAAACAATTTGATGGAAATATTTTAACCTTTGGAGTTTTGTACTTGTATTGCCCAAAATTTGGGTGTTTACAACATTTTGGTAATCCTAGTGGCATTTTTATTTGTTCCATAGCATCTAGAAGGATAAAAAAATGTTAGATTTGGCTTTTGTTTCACCAAAATTAGATCTTAAAATATTAGTTTGCAAATGAGGGTTTGAAGCTCACATCTAGAGATTAGCTTTCATACATGGAATTTTCTGGCCAAAAGGACCTCACCATTGAGTCTAGAAGGCCCCAAAACCCCTATTTTCATATAAATCTTGCCTAGTTTTAGTTCCAGGTGTTTCTAAGGCAAAATTGTTTTCCTAGAGGGTCGTATAACCCCTAACATATAGATCGAGGTGGTTAAATTTTAAAACACACACACACACACACACACACACACACACAAAGCACTTAATAAGCACTTAGCCCTTGTGCTGACTTAAGCACTTATAATACTATAATATCTTAAGGGCTACAACCCTATTAATAGGGCTCAACCATCTGTATAGTGGGCTCTACCCCTTTTGTATGAACTTTTGGGCTTTAACCCCTGTAATGTGTTTTAAGACCACCAATGGTATTTTCCTAAGCTGCTAGTGGCCTTCTTAACTATTGTACTCTCTTTTTCTGCCAAGTGGCCATTTCAAACTCTCCACCCATCCACCATTGGTTCACTGCCCCTATGGCCACCTCTGCCGACGGCTCCACTATAGAGCCACTAGGGCTTGGAATATAAGCCTAATAGGGATTTTTTTTCAAAATGGCATAACTTTTTACCATGGAGGTAAAAGTTTGCAAATGAGGAGATGAAAAGATGGTGAAGCATACTTTCATCCATGAAGGTTTTGATCAGATTTTTTTCTAATTTTCTCCAAAAAAATGGAGGTTGAAGCTAGTAGCTAGTTTTCATTCGACGGGAAATATCTTGCACCCCAGATCTCTATTTTCTACAAAAAAAAAGCATTGGAAAGGTGTTGAAGAGCACTACACAACCATATAGTTTATTTTTCTAGATTTTGTAATAGGTCAATTTTGGATCAAAAGTCAGTTTTTGGCCATTTTTGGGCCTTGTGACTATTGTAATTTGTGAAAAAGAATTATAAATGCACTAGACTATAAAGTACCAAATTGTAATATTTGGGGGGTAATTTTTAATACTAGTGAAAAGGGGGGGTGTACTTGTGCTCTCTTCTTTCTAGCACTTCTTTTTTGTATTTCTACATCATGGATCAAACTACAGTTCCAATTTTAACACCATACAACTATTTTGAGTGGAAATCGTACATGGTAATCTACTTAAGAAAGGTTTGTTTACATAAAATCACAATAGGACTTGAAACTAAACCCACACAAGATATAGAAAAACCTAAGGTTTAACAAATGTGATGAAGCCTATGGAACATTGTGTTTGTCTGATTCTCTCGATTTATTTTTTCATATTGAATCTTTGAATTCTCCCAATGAAATTTGGACTAAGCTAAAAACTTTATTAAAGACACAAGATTCTACGAGAGGTCATATGTTGGAAAATGAACTTATAAGTTTAAGTCCAAGCAACTTTAAAACTCTTTGAGATTTCTTCACAAAATTGAAATCACTAAGGTTGTAGTTAAAATAATGCAGAATTGAAAAAAAATGAACAACTGATTCTTAGTATTCTCTCCAAGCTTAGTTTTGAATATTCAATGTTTATTTCTAATTTTTATGCTACTAAGGGTGCACTTGGGACTTAGTTCACCATGCCATCTTTGGATGATTTTTCTATCTCTCTCTCACAGGAGTAGGATAAGCTAATGCAAATGGGCACTCTCAAATCCTCAAAGTCACATGTCCTTGCTGCTAATCAAGGCACAAAAGAATAGAAAGGAAAAAGTAGTAATAGGGATAAGAAACAACCAAATAGCAAGGAGAAGAAGGATCAGAAACCAGCTGCCCCAAAAGCATCTAATGAGACCTCATCTTCAAATGGTGAAAAACCTAAGACAAAGAAGATCAAATGTGCCTACTGTAAAAGACCTAGTCATGATGAACATAAATATTTAAAGAAACAAATTGATCACTTGACACACATTCTTGAAAATAATAATCAATGTTCCTGAATCAGTAAAATAGAGTTCACATTAGGGGTCTAACAAAGTTAAAGATAATAGCATGGGGAAAGGGAAGGGCAAAGACCTCGTAGTAGTTGCTTCACAACCATCCACTTGGGTTCTTGACTTGAGTTCTTCGCACCACATAGATTCATCTAAGGATGAGCTTGCATCTTTGGAGCCTTGTACTATGCCTACTATTTTGATGGGTGCTGACACTCCTATTAAGGTGTGTGGGAGAGGGTCTATTGATGTGGGGGATGGCTTTCATGATGTTCTTTGTGTGCCCTAATTATCAATTAATCTCATATTGGTTTAACAAATCACTCACACAGGCTCAATAAAGTGGGTTGAGTCCACTCCTGATTTAATGGTGATTAGGGAAATGCATAGTGGTTCTATAGTTGTAGTTGGGACAGAAAATCATCAATGTAGGCTTTATCTATTTTCTCATTTTGTTCTTGATCCTCATTCATTTGTTTTTCTTACTTATTCTGATGATGTGAGTAAGTTACGACATGAGTGGTTTGGCCATCTTAACTTCCACTACTTTTAATAGCTCAACAAACGAAGTATGGTCAGATGGTTGTCTTAAGTTTAATTTTCTAGTGGTGTTTTCTAGGGTTGCATACTTGGTAAGCATCCTAAATAAAAATTTGATAAAGGAAAGGTATGGAGAGTTTCATAGATACTGGTGTTAGTTCACTATGGTTTGGCTGGTCCATTTCATCATCCATCCTTCATAAACACTAGATATGTCCTAACATTTATTGATGACTTTTTCAAGATTTACTTGGGTTTATTTTCTCAAATAGAATTTTTAGATAGTTGATCATTTTTAGGACTTCAAAATTTCTTTAGAGAAGCAATCTATAAAATCCATCAAAGTTTTGTGCATTGACAATGGTGGTGAGTATGTCAACCATCATTTTGAGTAGTTTTGAACTTTAGAGGGGATTGATTTGTAGCATTCAACTCCATACAATCCTCAACAAAATGATGTTTCAGAATGAAAGAATAGGTCTTTGAAGGAAATGGTGAACTATATGATTCCCTCTAGATCTCTTGCACCATAGTATTGGGTAGAGGTCACTAGCTGTGCTTGTTATATCCAAAAATGTGTTCCTCACTGAACTATGAAGGGAGTCAGTCCTTTTGAAGCTTGGAGTGGTTAGAAACCATTAGTTAAACAATTTTGAGTTTTTGGTTCTCCTACATGGGCCCAAATTTATGTAGAGAAATTTAAGGCCATGGATCTACAAAGCAGTACTTCACATTTGTAGTCTATCTTGATGGTGTGAAGGGTTATTGATTATTCCACCCTACTACACATGGGACATTCATTGAGAGGAGTGTTTTTTTTTAGGAGGGCTCTTTGAGCTCCATTCTTATCACTTTTCCTCCTCCTACTTTGACATTGGAGTCACTTGGGCTACATGAAAGATCTTCTAATTAAAGTTTAGCTGAGTAGATTCCTGATGATGAGCAGTCTTCTTCCTCTAGAATTTTTATACTGAGAATGATTCTAAGGATTCACCTCCTTCCTTTCCTATCCATCATTTAGAGGTTTATGATTCTCCTCTAGACTCTTTGATTTTAGGTCATCTTTGGGCTTAACAGACATTGTAGTCTATAGGCAATTGGGTTAGAGATCCATCAGACACTAGGCAAACTCATTCATAGTTCTAGGGTTCTCCACATGTCTTCATTGATATTTCCTTTGATCCATAGTCCTTTAAAGATGCTTTTGGTATTCTTGAGTTAGATATAGCTATGCAGGAGAAGTATAGTTCCTTGATGAAGAACCACACTTGGGATCTTATCCCTCTTCCTAAGGGAATAAAACTTGTTCGATGCAACTAGATATATTAGATGAGATTTTCCATAAATAGGTCAGTTGATATAAATAAGACTTCCCTGGTCTCCAATGGATTCTCCCAAGTGCCTGGGATTGACTACTCTACAACTTTTACACCATTTTCTAGAATGAACTCCATCTGACTTATTCTTTCTATTGTTGTAGCCCATCTTTGGGAAGTTCATTAAATGGATATGAAGAGTGCTTTACTTCATGGTGACCTATAGGAGGAAAATATACATGGAGTATCCATAGGGGTTTAGACATGATCCTTCACTTGTTTTTTGTCTTCAAAAGTCTCTCTATGGCCTCAAACAGGCCCCTCGATCATAGTATGCCAAGATGGACACTCCTTCCTTCTGTCAGTTCCATTCACTCGGTGCCATTCTAATATAAATATTTATATTTTGTAGTAGGATGATACTCTCACCTTCCTTGTTCTCTATTTTGATGACTTGTTACTGACAAGGAGTTCCTCATCCAACATTGTGGTAGTGAAAATTGCCCTTCATGATAGTTTTTCATGACTGACATGGGCTTGTTGCATTACTTTCTCAAGATTGAGATCTTTAAGCCTACTTCTAGGGTCACCATCATATAGTCCAAGTATGCTCTAAATTTTTTCTTGAGGTTTCATATGGCTAACTATAAGCCTACTTCAATGACTCCCTTTCTTTTTGGAGTCAAACTTGAGACTAAGTGTTCTTCACCTTTCACTAATGGCACTTTGTACCGACAACTTGTTAGGAGTCTCATTTATCTGACTCATACGAGACTTGGCATTTCATATGTTGTAGGCATGGTCTCTTTATTCATGCAGGAGCCCCATGCGCTGCACTGGATGGAAGCCAAGAGGATTCTCCACTACATTAAGGGCACACATATTTTTGAGATTCACTATGTCATGGGCATTGATATTGACTTGGTGGGATACATAGATTCATATTGGGTAGGTGATTCTCAAGATTGCAAGTTTACTTCAGGTAGAAAATTCTCACTTGGTTTAGGTCATGTTTGTTTGTCAAGCAAGAAGCAGTTTTCTATTGCTCTATCTTCTACTAAGGTTGAGTATCAGGGGTTGTAAATGTCGCCACTAAGGCCATTTTTCTTTAGAATCTTCTCATTGAGTTTGGTATTAAGATTAGATCTCCATCTATCATATTTTGTGACAACCAGAGTGTTATTAAGATCTCACATAATTTGATCCATCATCAGCAAACTAAACACATCGAGTTCCATATACACTACATTTAAGAGATCATTCATGGACATGTCATCGATCTTCACTATTATCAGACTTCCAAGCAGGTTATCGATATCTTCACCAAACCCTTCATAGAAAACAAGTGTCTTCATTTTTTATCTTTGGTAGGGGTGTGAGAGGCTTCATGTTTAGTGGGATACCTAGTCCCTTCTACTCAGAGTCTTGACTCTCTCTACTTTGGGGGGTCATTTCTCTCTCTATTTGGGGGGTTTCATGTACATGGGTACCTCATCAAGCTTCATTTGTTGGGACCCATATTTTCACCCACCTAAGCCATCCTTAAGGGAGTGTTAGTGTAGGTTTTTTATTTTCCTATTGGGTTATTTATTTTCCTATTTGCTAGGTTTTTCCTACACTTCTAATTAAGCTTGATTATGATTATAATTTTGAGTGGGTGCAATTTATCAACATCTTCTTTGGGAGTTACAATTGCCTATTTTAGGCTATTATGGTGCACTCTTCCCATTGGTTGTATTTTCCACCTGTCCCCTCTCTCATATTTTATATATACTCACCTCCTAGCTAGTCTTGTACATTTGTATCTTGTAGCTATTTTCTTTGGCATTCCTCTCATGCTATCCTACTCTTTGAGAATTTGCATTTCTCTCTTGGAGACTAACTCTATTTTGTTATTTTTATCTATGTATCATTTACATTTACATTTTATTATCTATTCATTGCATTAATTAGCCTAGGTTATTCATCTTTTCATATTCTAATAGAACACTAGAACTTACCATGGATGTCCACATGATGTGATAGCATCTTGAGCCTATGTGGCATCTAGTGACAATTTTTAATCATCACTTACCACCTTCTACAACATGAGAGATTTTGTGTAACACTTATGCACCCTTGAACACCTCTTTTTGACCCACGTCTCCTATTTTCCCTCCAAGTTGTTCATTTTGAAATATCTCTTGTGAATCTTGTGAATGTTTCTTGCATCACCATTGTTAGGTCCAACATACTACCACACACTTGAAGTAATCTTATCAGCATTATTGGTAATCTTTTTGGCTCTCTAACAATGTATAACATATTTACATTGAGTTATTCAAGCTTATGTGATCCTCTTTTGAATTTCTACATCTTCGTAAAGTTTTATGGAACCACTACTTGCTTCTGGGTTCTTCCTTGGTTATTTCTCTTGGTTGGTAGTCTTCATCCTTGTATGAAAGGTGATTTTTTTCACTTTTCTCTCTTTCATTCTTTATTTATGTAATCCATTTGTGTTCTTGTGGCATTTTGTGGGCTACCCCATTTCCTCTCTTCCTACCAATAACATACTAGTTTGCTCTAAATTTGAGTAGAATAGTATTTTCATTTTCATTTATACTATTGTCACTATTGTTATTTATCTAGACACTTAGAGGATAATATCACAAACTTTATTTTCTTCATTTTCAACATTGGTTATCTATGGAGGTAGAAGTACCAAAGCAAGGCTTTACTTGAAGGCAAACCTCTAAACAACTACAACTTTCCCTTTGTCTCCTTTGTAGATCTTAGGTTTAAAGAAGAAGATTTCAGCCACACGTTGGTTTAATAGATTTGTCCCCTTTATTTTTGTTATTTCATTTATTTTTCTCAAGAATAATAATAGTATCTTTTCTATTTCAATTAATTTTCATCAGCTGGAAGCTTTTTGAAGTTGTTCTTATCTTTTGCCATGCAGTTTGGATGAAATCATTTGCAATAGACTTGAAGGCTTCAATTTTTCTTACATTCTGAACTACAGTGGATGTGTATATGTCCGCATGATGCACTGACATGTTGGATAGTGGTCTCCTAGCACTAGGTTCTTTTCACTCTCCTCTTTTCAGTTCTGTAATTAAAAGTTGTAGTTTCCTTTCCAACATTTTGTAATCAGTATTCTACAAATTCTTTCTTTATCTTCATAACAACAATTAAAACTATTCATTGTCATTAATCATAACACTCTAAGGATTGTGGATGCTATTCTGTTGAATGTAATAGTAAATAGTAGAGAACTAAAATGATCTTAATGTGGTTGTAGTGAAAATTCATTTGGTAACTACCTCTTAACCAAATTGTAAATTCTCCTCCTCTACATTTTGGTGAACTTGAAATTTTATACAATTTAAAACACTTCTCTTTTCACACTCAAACATTTTCTTTCTTTATATGGTTCACTCTACATTTTCATGAACCCACTATACAATGATTCTTTCATCATATTTGGTTGTGTATTGTGAAGCCTAAATCCATTTATGAGCTTCACCACACAATCCTCATATTCTGATCATGTTGTTCACATAAGTTTGAGACACACCACTATGGCCTAATTTCAAGTCACTAATACCCCTTTTAGATCAACACTAGATTTATCACACTTCTCTTATGACATGACAATCACAACTCTCTCCTCTTTACCATCTTTCTCAAATCCTTTGATTAGTAGCTTCCATGATACAAACGTGGCCTTTGATTATGAGGTTGCATTAAGTAGTGTTTCTTAGACCAAGGTTCAGGAATTAGATCATAAACCTAGCTAACTACCATGAATTCATGACTAGTGATAACATGCCTAATGCCATTGTTCCTCTAGTTGAGGCCCTTTGTGGAATGTTAAGTAGTCCTCTTGATGGTTTTTACTTCCTCTGTGGCATTGCTCATATTGTTCTTAGTGATGATCCTCCTTTAGAAAGCACTTGTGAGGGGGCTTAAGACTCCCATTCAAATTACTAGTAATCAAATCTCAATTCCAATGGCCACTTCTTCTAAATGAGCATACACATTTTCATAAATGGTCTCTAGCGTTCTACAACATGGTAATAGAGATGCTAGTTCATTTGGATGGTAGGAAACCCAATAAATCAATATGGATTTGTTCCCCCTTCTCATCCCTTACAGTTTACTTTTCTTGGTGGCCACCTCAGAACCCTTTAGTACATGAAACTCCTCTAACTTCCAATGCTATCTCTGCACCTATGCATACCACTTATCTAGTGATAAATCAAATCTTGCAAAATGTTGGATCCCTTTAGTAGAAACTCACCACCCTTTCTACATCCTCTACACAACCTCTTGTTCCACCTTATTATCATCATAATTACTTATCACTTACCATTTTGGTTACTCTAATCTGCCAAGGTTTCAAGGCACCCTAGTTTGAAAAGTACTTTGGTAAGGGAGATCCACCAACTCATGTGTCTTCCTTTATTGCTTTGTGTAGTGACTTCATATTTTAGGAGTATCTATTTGCAAAACTATTTCCATTATTGTTGAAAGACACCATGCTTGACTGGTTTTACTCGCTACCAGATCATTCCATATATTCATTCGAGCAACTCATAAATTAGTTCCTTCAACACTTCTAGGCTAACATAGGACCCTAGGTCACTTTTATTGACCTAGTCCATTACTACTAGGGTGCCCAATAGAAAATAGTACTGATATCATTTTTAGATATCAATCTTTATTTTCACAAATTTGTTATGCCTTTCCAAACTCATATGTGTAGATGGTGTTTATTGGAAACCTATAACCATTGATCTGGGATAAGATTCTATTGATGAAATATCCTTCTTTTGCTCATTTATACACAACACTTCATTATTACTAGCAATAAATTATCTATTTTGAGACCTACCAACCTCATAGGCTTTTGCTATATAGTTCAAATCCTCATATTATTTTTATAATTATAAGAAAAATAAAAACTGATAAAAAATTAACATATCCACAATTGTTAAAAATGTAGCATCTATAGTGCCCTCACAGGCTGCTCTAGCCCTCTCTTCTTCTAAACAACAAAGAACTCAACAATTCACATCTTTCTCCAAGTCTATTTATCCTATCTTCCAACAACTCTTAAACAACAACTTAGTTTAATTTCCACATATTCAACCCATAGACAAAAGAAAAATGTTATCATCTTATGACTCAAACACCTTTTGTCAATTCCATAGAGTCCCTAGTCATGACACCAAATGATGTATACATATTAAACACATAGTACAAGACCTCATTAATTTGAATATCATCTAAGTCTCTAGACTGAATGATAAAGGAAACAAGTCAATTAATCCTCCTAATCAAAACTTACAAGTCTATACCAATCCACTGGCACATCATTCTTCCAACATCAATGACATTCCTTCCACATTTGATATGCTAGAAAAGAATATTGATGATTCTTTCCCTCCATTTTCTAAAATGATAGGAATGATGGATGTATGCTCTTATACTCCTCGAAAGTGGCCCATTCCTAACCCTATCATATCCTTCACCCCCATTGATGCACCTATGCATATATATGATGGCCCTCTTTACATCACTACCTAGGTCAATGGAAAACTCATCAGGAGTATTCTTATTGACTTGGTTTGCATGGTAAATGTAATTACATAGGAGTTCTTATACATTTCTGAATTGTATAAACAAAAGTATGAAAAATAAAAATTTTATATAGGGTTGCATGGGGCAAGTGCACCAAGTTGGGGGACAGAAAAGTGACCAAATCAATAATTTTGGTAATACCACAATCATGTTATGTATAAATAACCATAACATGATTATGTTTAGGATTGGTAAATACCAAGCCATAAAACAATCATGTTTTCTGTTCCACAAAATGCGATCTTGGTGGGCCCACTTAGTCTATTTGGTGGAAGGCTCGACCATAAGTTTGAAGTTGCTTAATGATTTAAAGCAAGTGATGTGTCCTATTTCCATTGTACTATGGATAAACAATGTAGGGGCCTTCATATTGATCTTTAAGTGATTAACTTGCATTATTGATCCTTAGTGAAATTAAAAGGTTTTATGCGCATGTCAACATTTTAATAGAGATTGCTAAGGTATAAACACAACCAAGAGACTATTATAGAAATGAGTTGAGTAGGTAGATGGAGAAAATGTTGGTGCCTATAAAATTCAATTCTGAAGAGTTCAAGTTTTGAATGTGGAAATAAAATGCTTATGTAGAACATTATTTTTGTTTAGAGTTAGAAAGTTTGACGTAGATATTTGGTTGGACTTTTAACTTTAGTCACACTCAATTAATATTATTTTTTTCACTAAATTGTAAATCATTTTGTTTAAAATTAGAAAGCTTGATGTACATCATTATTATTATTATTACTTATAAATGTGCAAAAATTATGTTTATTATTTTATTATATAGTCAATAAAGTATTAAAAACAAAGAGAGAGAGAGGGGGGGGGGATATTGAGATATATAGACATAGAGAGGGATATATAGAGAGAGATAGAGATAGAGAGGGGGAGATTGAGAGATATAGATAGAGAGGGAGAGATAGATAGATAGAAATAGAGAGAGAGAGAGAGATAGATAGAGAGTGATAGATGTAGAGAGGGATGGAGGGAGAGATCTCTATCTCTAACCCTCTCTCTATTTCTATCTATCTATATTTCCCTCTCCATATCCCCATCTTTGCATCTCTCTCTATTTCTCCCTCTCTATCTATATCTCTCCCTATTTCTCCCTCTCTCTATATATCTCAATCTCCTCCTCCCCCCTCTCTCTCCTTGTCTCTATATGTTTATATCTCTATCTCTCCCACTATATATATATATATATATCTCAATGTCTCTATCCTACATCTCTCTATACTAGTCCCTCTCTATGTCTCCCTTCATCCATCTCTCTCCCCCCATCCCTCTTCCTCTTTCTTTATCTCTATCTCCTAATCTCTTCTCTATCTCTCTCCTTCTCTATCTACCCACCTCTCTCTTCAAGGATCCTAGATTCAAGGATCATGATCTATTGGACCACGGTGGCAATGAGAGCTACTGAGATAACATCACCTATTTTTTGTATTTCCCCATCATGAGGTGGGTTTTGTTTAGTAAGTGAGGATTGAGTAGCCTTGTTGGTTTTTTCCTCAAATAATATTTCTAGTACCCCTTGGCATTCTTCATCTCATTCATTTTGATAATTTATATAGGGAGCCTCTCATGCTATACAAGATTCTTCTAGGTCTTTCTCTAAGAGTCTCATCTCATTATTGATTCAAGTTGTAGTGTCTTTGTAGTTTGTGATGGGATGACCCTAATGATGGATTTTTTATTAGACAAGCAAGTGCTTGAGTGCTCTACTTTGATCTACGTTAGGTTGAGTCATATTATGTTGGTTCCAAACAAGGATATCAAAAGTGATGAAGTTATTATTGCAAGTATGTGCCTAATCGGTGTTGTCATTGATGTCAACATATCTTTGTTGCCATTGGTGTCAACTATATCCTATTTTGTTATTTGTTTAGAATCTTTATATGTTGAGGATATTGAGAAAATTAGTCCCTCTGGAAGAATCAGAAAGTGAACAGTGAAAATAGTGATTTGCATACTGAAGAATAGTCCATAAGATTTCTCTGCATTTCTTGTTGAATGAAGAACTTGGTCTGTGGATTGGAAGTCATTTAGAAGCATGATTGAAGATGCTAAATCCTGAGTTTGAGCCTCCAATATGAATATTTGAGTGAGTTACATTCACTAGAGTAAAACCTACCTTTTTTGATTATTCACTGATGCCTGAGACAAAATATTTTTCTTTGCATTCCTCCACATTAAAGTATTTTTCTCTGTGGTTCTAGAGGGAGGTCTAGGATGATGATAAGTACCTACAATTGCAATGGTTCATGTTTTGGTGGTCTACAAGCTATCTTTTATGATAGTTGAAGATAGTGAAGTTCATGTGCTCTGGTGTGAAGAATCTCATGAATAAAGTGGTTTGAGTTTGTATGGTTGCTCTTGGTGATTTCAACATGCTTGTGGATACCTCCTGATCATGTTCCTACCTTTACATTGGTCCGCATTAAGGAATTAAGATCATGTTTGAAGATTATTCCTAGATAACGTAGCATGTAACTAGTCTTAGCTGACTTGGTTAATTCCAATGATTGTTCAGATCCCTTGAAGATTATGGAAGTGTGTTGTGGTGTGGAAGATTATGTTTGAGTCCTAGTTAAGGCATGGCATTTTTCACCACATATATACTACAAATCCTTAGTATAATTTTGTATTAGGTCAAGACTTATTTTGTAAATGTTTGTAATGCCGACCTTGGAGTTTATTCCAATGGTTGATGATTATAATGCCAACCTTGATGATCATTCAAACATTGATGAAGTTTATATATACTTGTAATTGAGTCATGGAAAAGAGGTCCTTGTGCAAAGATGGGTAGATGAGGAAAGAGGTGGAAAGGGAGAGCAGAGCAAAGGAACTATTGTACTTCAATGTATTAATCTCAGACATGAAGAAGATGTTGATCTTGGTAGTGAGCCTAGCAATGAGCCATTAGTAGGGTTTAATAGCCCTCAGGGTTTAACAACTCTCATTGTAATCTTTCTAGGTTTAGGGTTGAGGTAGTGAGCCTGCTAGACCTAATTGTACTTCATGGCAGTGAGCAAGTATGTTTTAGGCCCGTGGAGTGACCAATCCTAAACATCATTTTTCAAAGATTACAATATATTTTGAGATCTAATCCTCTCTGTGGTTTTTCCCCACATTGGGATTTTCCACGTAAAAATCTGGTGTCTCTTGTGTTTAATGTTCCATCTATGTTTAAGCTTCTAATTTCATACATTCATTGTTTAATCATAATAACTATAGACAAGTGATTAATGTTTAAGTGCATAAGTGTTTGAGTTTTTGGGACAACTGATTAGCCCCCCCTCTTAGTTGTATGATGCATTTCAACAATTGGTATTAGAGCAAGGTTCCTCTGAAGAAATTCTAACATCTTGAGGAAGATCTAAAATATCTTCTAAGAAGGAAGCACCGCATTTTGATGGTATGAATTATGCTCTTTGGAAGGCATGAATGAAAATCCACCTTCTTTGTCTTGGTTACAAAGTATGGAAAGCTAGAGAAGCAAAATACACCATGCCTCAAAATGGTTTGATGACTAAAGATGAAATCAAAGAATAAGTTGGATGTCAAAGAAAAAGATGCTCTATTAAGTTCATTAAACGACTCGGTACTGACAAAAGTTGTGGATCTTGAAACTGCAAATGAGGTATGGGAGAAGCTAAAATATCTATATGAAGCAGATGATTCTATGAAGGAGGAACTTGTCATCAAGATAAAAGGTATGGGGAGAACTCTTGATGATAAGGAAGTTGTGATGAAAATTCTCAGATCACTACCAAAGTCCTATAGTCACAAGATAGCTACAATTGAAGAATTTATGCAAGTAAAATCTATTGACAGAGATCAATTATTTGGTAAGCTTACTACCTTTGAAATGAGAGAGTTTGGTGATGCCCTACCAAAAATCAAGACTACCTTCAAAGCCATTACTTTTGGGAAAACCCCCAGATCAGAAAAGTACAAGGTAGAATCCATTGATGAGTTTGATGAAATTAAAGCCAACTTTGTGGATAGACTGCAAAGAGGATCTAGTAAGTTTAAAGGTAAATTACCATTTAAATATTTTTCCTGTGGTAAAGTAGGCCACTTTACTTCCAAATGTCCTAAAAAAATTGAAAGAAATAGAAAAATATATGAGAACAGACCTAGGATCCAAAAGAAATGTTATTATGTTGAAGATTTTGATGATGATGAAGGAGTATCAGATAATGGTGAACCAGGCAATGCTAGTACTTCTGGTAATGAATGCTTATTTATTTCTATTAAGGAAGAACCTGTGTCTACTAATCTTGCTAGTTTTGTGAAGGAAGAAAAACTAGTGGAAAGTGTTTTGGCTACTCAAGTTGTTGAAGATAAAGATGAATGGGTTATTGATAGTGGCCCCTCTCACCACATGACTGGTGACAAAAGTAAGTTTGTGAGTTTGGAAAGATATGATGGTGGATTGTTTAGGTTTGGAGATGATACAGCTGGTAAGATTTGTGGAAAAGGATCTATTTCTTTTGATGGAAAGCATAATACTGAAGATGTATTATATGTGAAAGGATTAAAGCACAATCTTTTGAGTGTGGGTCAAATGTGTGACAAAGGTTATGATTTAAGCTTCAAGAACAATGGATGCAAGATCAAGGAAAGTTCTGGAATAGTCATTGCAACTGGTAAGAAGACTAGAGGTAATATCTATCACTTGAAAGGAACTAATAACTATTGTTTTCTGGCTCAGACTGATGAAAGTTGGCTATGGCATAGAAGGTTGTGTCACATCAATTTTGATAATATTATGAAAATAAGTACTACATAGGCTATTAGAGATTTGTCTAAGCTTGTGATGCCTACTAATCTTATTTGCAAGGAGTGTAAATTTGGGAAACAAACAAGAACAAGTTTCAAAGGCAAGCATGAATCAGTTGATGGACTATTGGAACTAGTGCGTACAAATTTGTGTGGACCTACCAGAGTAAGAAGTTTGCAAGGAGACAGGTATTTCATGTTTCTTATTGATGATTAATCTAGAATGACTTGGGTTACCTTTTTGAAAGAGAAAGCAAAAACTCTAGATAAGTTCAAGGCATTTAAGGCAATGGTAAAAAATGAGATGGATTTGAAGATCAAATGTTTAAGGTCTGATAGAGGAGGAGAGTTTACATCAAATGAATTTAATTTCTTTTATGAAGAACATGGGATAAAGAGACAATTATCTGCACATAGAACTCCACAGCAAAATGGAGTTGTTGAAAGGAAAAATAGAACAATTCAAGAATCTACTAGAACCATGATGAAAGAAGCTGATCTTCCAGAAGCATATTGGAGAGAGGCAATTCACACTGTTGTATATATCCTAAACAAAGTCCAAGTCAAAGGTAATAGTTCTAAGACTCCTTATGAATTGTGGTATGGTAAAGTTCCTACTGTGAAATATCTCAAAGTTTTTGGTAGAAAATGTTATATCAAAAGAGAAGAAGATCTAGGCAAGTTTGATGCTAGGTGTGATAAAGGAATCTTCCTTGGTTACGCCACGAAGACCAAGGCCTACCAGTGCTATAATAAGAGGCTAAATAAGATCATTGATAGTGCAAATGTCAAAGTTGATGAAAGCAAGGAGAGGTCTCCATAATCAAATGGATATGAATCAGATAAACTAGATACTTCAGAAGTGGTGCAGCATGAAGACAACTCAGATGAAGAGGAACAAGCTCTGAAAAGTGCTACAAAGACACCAAGGTATGTAAAACTTAGTCATTCTAAAGATCAAATCATAGGAGATAAGAGCAAAGAATCCTGACTAGAAGAAGAGCTACAGAAGAATAAGTAAATTTCTATCTGATTTCCAAGATTGAACCTAAGTTTGTGAATAAAGCTTGCAATGATGAGAATTGGGTAAAGGCTATGAAAGAAGAATTGATGCAGATAGAGAAGAATCAAACTTGGGATCTTGTTCCTAGACCAGCAGATAAAAATATAATTAGCACAAAGTGGGTCTTCAGAAACAAGATGAATGAAAATGGTGAACTGGTAAGAAACAAAGTAAGGTTGGTATGCAAAGGTTACTTTCAAGTTGAAGGAATAGATTTTGAGGAAACATTTACACTAGTGGCAAGGATTTAGGCTATAAGAATATTTTTGGCATTTGCAACCTACAAAGATTTTAAAGTATATCAGATGGATGTGAAGTCTGCATTCTTGAATGGAGAATTGGAAGAAGAAGTCTATATTGAATAGCTAGAAGGATTCCAGTCTGCCCATCAGGGTGACATGGTATGCAAATTGAAGAAAGCATTGTGTGGATTAAAACAAGCCCCCAGAGCCTAGTATTCTAGGTTGGATAAGTATCTGATATAGTTAATATTCAACAAGGGTACTACCGACAACAATCTCTATTTCAAGATCAATAATGAACAAATCCTAATTGTTGCAGTTTTTGTTGATGACATTATTTTTGGAGGCAATGAAGGAATGTGCACATCTTTTACTAAAAAAATGCAAAGTGAATTTGAAATGTCCATGTTTGGTGAGATGAATTTCCTTTTAGGTCTACAAATAAATCAATTAGATAAAGGTATCTTCATTTCTCAGTCTAAATATGTGAAAGAGTTGTTAAAGAAGTTTGGGATGGAAGACTCTAAACCAGTAAATACTCCCATGATAAATTCTTACAATTTGAGAAAAAATGATGATTCACCTATGATAGATCAGAAAAGTTACAGATCTATGATTGCAGGATTACTTTATCTGACTCAAAATAGACCTAACATAATGCATGTAGTTTGTCTTGTGGAAAGATTTCAAGAAGAACCTAAGGAGTCACATGTGATGGTAGTCAAGATAATTCTAATATATTTGAAAGGCACAATGGATTATGGTGTGTCGTATCCAAAGGACAATGATTTCACTCTCAGTGCATACACTGATGTAGATTGGACCGAAGATGTGGATGATAGAAAAAGTACAAGTGGAGGTGTATTCTTCTTGGGAAAAAAGCTGGTATCTTGGATAAACAAGAACCAAGATTCAACATCTCTATCCACTACAGAAGCAGAATATATTTGAGCAGCATGTAGTTGTACTCAAGTGTTATGGATGAAGCAGACATTGGAGGACATCAAAGTTATGTATGAAGATCCAATTGCAATCTTTTGTGACAATAAAAGAACCATAAACATATCAAAAAATCCAGTAATGAATTCAAGAACAAAGTACATATCCATAAGATATCACTATCTAAGGGAAAAAGTGATAGAGAATGAAGTCAAGTTGGAATATGTATCTACAAAAGACTAAATTGCAGACATTTCACCAAACCTCGACCTAAGGATAGTTTTGAGTATATTAGAGAAAAGTTAGGGGTTATCACCCTTCCTCTAAACTAAGATGCACAAGAGTGAATTAGTCCAGTGGTACTTAGAGTCCCTTCTCCAAATCTGGATTGATACTTTTTAGGGCTACATCTCAGGGGGAGTAGTTAAAGAGTTTAGAAGAGAGATTGGATCAGAGCAGAAGAGTGCAAGTATGTGCCCTTCACCATTGATGTTAAAGGGGGAGAGAAATCATGTGAAAAACTTAGACAGAAAGAGTGAAGATGTGTAAAGAGATAGGGGGAGAATCTTGTCTTGATGGTTGTTGTAGTTTTTCACATCATATGTTGCCATCAATGACAAAGGGGGAGATTGTTGTAAGTATGTTGCTAATTGGTGTTGTCACTGATGTCAACATATATTTGTTGTCATTCGTGTCAATTGTATCCTATTTTGTTATTTGTTTAGAAGCTTTATAAGTTGAGGATATTAAAAAAATTAGCTCCTCTAGAAGAATCAGAAAGTAAACAGTGAATCACAGTGAAAACAATGAGTTGCATACTGAAGAATAGTCCAAACGATTGCTCCACATTTCTTTCTGAATGAAGATCTTGGTTTGCAGATTGGAAGTTATTTTGAAGCATGGTTGAAGATACTAAATCCTTAGTTTGAGCCTCCGGTATGAAGATTTGAGTTAGTTACATTCACCAGAGTAAAACCTACTTTTTCTTATTATTCACTGGTGCTTGAGAGAAAGTATTATGCTCCACATTCCTCTACATTAAAGAGTTTTTCTCTGCGGTTCTAGAGGGAAGTCCGGGATGATGATAATTACCTATAATTGCAATGGTTCATGTTTTTGTGGTCTGCAAGCTATCTTTCTTTTATGACAGTTGAAGACAATGAAGTTCATGTGCTCCGATGTGAAGAATCTCATAAATAAAGTGTTTTGAGTTTGTGTGGTTGCTCTTGATGATTTCAACATTCTTGTGGATACCTCTTGATCACGTTCCTACCTTTTACATTGGTTCATGTTAAGGAATTGAGATCAGGTTTGAAGATTATTCCTAGATAACGTAGCATGTAACCAGTCTTAGCCGATGTCGTTAATTCCAGTGATTGCGGAGATCCCTTGAAGATTATGGAAGTGTGTTGTGGCATAGAAGATTGTGTTTGAGTCACAACTTGTGAGGCCTACTTTTTACACTACTGTTCATGAGACTATTTGCAGTGATATTGCTATTATTTTTATGTTGAGAGACTATTGATCTTGAACCTTGTTTATTAAACCTAATTGATTTTTAAGGAAATAATTGTGCAATGATAATTAGATGTTGCTTTTAAGAAAATGATGAATGGATAAACATTAGAAATGGAAATTTATTGTGATTTCAGTATGATTATATGGTAGAATGTTTAGGGATGCATGTATTTAAATTGCTTCGGCTATGATATCTTTATGGGTCATTGACTTTGAGTTTGAGTGTGCAGGTATTGCTAACGAAACCACATATACAGGAGATCATCCCATACCCTATGTTTTATCCCTTGTGAGCCGATCTAGTTCCATGAGGAACTAAATCAACCTCACGTTTGGAGGAATTTTGTAATGTTGTAATGTGTTAATGTTGCATGAGGTCAAGGGAATAAGGGCTATCTTCTGATTTACTTTTATTATGATAAGTGTTGTAAGAAATGTTGTTTTGAATCTTGTTTAAATTTTATTTCTTTTGGACCTTTTTCTTGTGTTTTATTTGACTCTGGTAGTTCTAACTAGGCAAAAATCAACCCTAGGTTATACCCCATGGGTCTAGTGACGTTTTTGGCTAGGATAACCTTAGGTTAACCTCCATATGGTCACTTAAACTTCACAGTGAAGTTAAGTGAGGAATTTGGAAGCATGGGGACAATGGGATGAGTGGAATCCCCACTCAGACCCACTTCCAAGTCATGGAACAACTCCATGATCCCCTAATAATGGAGTGCTTGTCTCTTTGTGCCACTATTTTGGTGGGGTTCCCCTTAATAAGGGTGGTGTGTCTACCACTCCTCTTTTTATTTATATTTTACTTATTGTATTTTATTTCTACATGTGGGCTATAATGGGGGACCTCTTGAGTGGGGTTAATTGTTTTAAGCCCACTAGGATAATGGATGAGTTGTGGATTAGTTGTTTAATGCCACTTGGGAAATTAGGAAAATAGAGGGAATTAGTTTTAAAAGGGAGAGGAGGAGGAGAGTAAGGGGGTTGGATTATTGTGGAAAGAAGGAGATCTTGGAGAAGGAGGCTAAGAGTGGATCTCTTCATCAAATTTCATCCATAATTGGGCTTGAGAAGGTTGGTGAACAAGACTTCTCAATTGGATGATCCATTGCTTGTTATCTATGTTTGTTTCTTGCTTAATGAATGAGATTGCAAATGTTTTCTATGTGTTTTTTTTTGTATTTTGGGGTATGTGTTGGGTGTTGAAAAAGCTCCTTCTAGTTGGAAGGCAATGTTCATCATGTATAGGGAAGGGAAGGTGTGAACCTCCTCGGGTGTCTTTCTTGTTTTCTTGATATATGAAATGCCTTGAGGGCATGTTGGTACTTTTGAGCCAAGAGGGCTTTAAGGCTTTGTGAGCCTATTTGGGATATCCCTAAAAGTTTGATTAATTGGATGGCTTGAGGCCATGAGAAAGAGAAATTTTGTTGGCTTGAGGCCATGTGATAAGTTGTGACAAATGTGTAAAGAATGACACCTTGAGTGAGAGAGTCTACTTCCCTACCCTCCTTGAACTCACCTAAACTGAGTCTTTGTATTGTGATTAAAACCATGGGAATGTGTGTGTTATCTGCTTGTTTCTTGTTATTCAATGTTGTGAAGTGTTTTGGTCTAATCTACCCTGGGTATAAGGATGGTCTCCCTAGCTCGGGGGTGACCCTCTTGCGGGTCTATGGTAGGGAGGAGAGCTAGTTGGTTGTTGTTTTCTCCCTTGTTGTCATGCAGGTTTCTGTTGGAGCATGTTAAGAGGATTTGGAGAAGTTTTTTTACCTTGTTAGAGAAAATGTTCTATCTTCCTATTTGTAATAAGAGCTTGGTCTCTTTAAATTTCTTCCTATAATAGTTTCTTTTGAAGAGGAGAGATTGCTCCCTATCAAAGTTGTAGAAAAATTTTATTGGGAGAAGAAAGTAAATTCCTCTCTTAGAGTGTATGTGATGTTGTGGGACCCTTACAATTGTTGTTTCATGTTTACCATATTATAAGTTGTGAAATTTGGTTGTTGGTTTGGATCAGTTGTTAAATTTTATCTCTTGAATTTAAATAGTGAGAAAGCTACTTTTACAGTATTATGAAAGATGTAATTTACCTTTGAAAACAAAATTTAGAACTTGATTGAAGTATGCAAAGGAAAATATTTTAAATCGATTTACTTGTCTATTTACTTGAAGTGAAAGATTTAATAGTTTCTGAATTTGCTATATCTCTTTAAAGTTATTTGAATTAAAATGTATACCTGATAGATTAAAGTGTAGATAAGAAAATATCCGATTTATATAGTTAGTTACTCCCAAGTATTTACTATATTGAAAATTAAAATGTAGAGAAATTGTGAAATAAATTTGTTAATTGTAAATCTGAAAGGTTGTAGGATATGTGAAACTTTGTTATGAATTATATATATATATATATATATATATATATATATATATATATATATATATATATATATATATATAAAATGAAGTTGTGAGAAGTTGGTACACATGTATATATATACATATATATAGAAATATAAATATATATATATATATATATGTATGTATATATATATATATTTATTTATTTATTAATTGAAGTTGTGATAATTGGTAACTTGTGTATATATATATATACCTAGATATATATGTATATATATACATTGATATATTTAAATAGTTTGTTTTAAATGAAATTGTGAAATTGTGTATACTGATATATATATACATACATACATAGATATATACATATATTAAATTGATTTTATTTTTATTTTTAAATTCAAAATTGAAATGAAATAAAAATAGAGGAAGTTCGCTGTAAAACACAGTCAAAATTTTGCATGTGTTATGGTGGGGTTTAAACCCCCACCCCGCCGTGAAACAAACCCCCCCGCAAGCCACAGCCCTCCACGGCCACTGAAACTCCCCCAGCACCGCTACTCACCACGGCCATGCCTACCGCCCGCGACCACCTACACACTATGGCCTACAACTCGTCCAATGCTCCCCCCCACTGTCCACTGTGCTCCACCTTCCCTCACTCCATATAACCTACGCCCAACTTAGATCCGCTGCCGTCGTAGCCTCCATACCCTGTAACAAAACAATCAAACACAATAAGAAGTTAGGGTTATTAAACCCTCTTTCCATAAGTTGCAATTCCATATTAAAATGGTATTAAATTTAAGTGGAGGCTCCACTAACCATAACAAATAAACAATTTTATATATATAACTATATATATATATGTATATTTATATATATATTAATTGTAAATGAATCAGCTTACACTAAAGGATATTTTAAATATATATATATATATATATATATATATATATATATATATATATATATATATATATATATTTATATATCAATGGAGTCTCCACAACATGTTTTAAAAGGAAATTATATATATATATGGACAATTTTAATGGGGCTATTGTAATTTTCCCTAATAACAAATTACATTAAATTCATTTATAAGAAAATTGTATTTTTTTTAAGAGTAGTAATTCTTTTTATTAATGAATTCCCAAGGTATGGAAGATGATTTAACGTAAATAAAATTTAAATACAAATACAAAAAGTAAATTAATAAATATGTAAATGGGCGAAATAAGCAACATTTTAAAACAAATTGATAGAGGAATAAACAAAGATTGTGAGGCAGAATTTAACAGATTGAGATAACCAATCAAAGATCAACCACCTACCAAGGGAAACATGAACCGACTCAAACATAGTGATTGATATCAACATGCACATGTGTGTGGAATATCCTGTAGTAACAATCACTTAGACAACTTAAACATACGCCACCGAGCACGCTTACGCGTGTGAGGGGAAGATTTCATGTAGTAAAGGAAAATTTTTGACAGTTCATATCATGACCACATGTTGCATGTGGACATGAACATGTGTGTTTGCATGTTGTGAATGCATGTGAAAAGTGGGCATGACATTTGGTATCAGAGCCCAGTCATTTTAACACACTGGGCTTGTTTAGGCACATTATCACTTTCGTGACCAAACTAACTAGAGGTTACCTCATTTTGAAGGATGCCTCCCATACATGTTCGGCAAACACTGTCTCGCCACACTCTAGCCACCAAGGTGCACACTGATTCTTCAGCTGTGGGACCAGATCAGCCACTCCCACTAGTTCAGCCAATTCCATAGGTTCAGCCGGTTCTAGAGGCACAACTGATTCCTCAGGAACCACAAGCACCACCAGCCCTACCAGATATGGGACCACAAATATTGCAGGCCTTACAAGCTATCTTAGATAGGCTTGCACTAACTGTAGTTGAGCTGCGCATAGAGACACGTGATGAGCCCTATGATGTTCCGTGAGAGGATCCACATGTGGAGCCATGAGATGAGTCTCATGCTGAACCACGTGTGGGACCTTGTGTAGAGCCACAGGGGGTACCACGTGTGGAGCCTTATGTCGAGTTGTCTGATATAGAGGAGGTTGGTTCAGTCGACAGGGCCCGTAGCAAAAGCCCCACACATCATGCCAGGCATGACGAGACAGTGAGAATAAAGCAATTTGGTCCCAGGCCTTATGATTACCATGCAGATGAGCCTTACAGGGGGTGCAGTGATAGAGGAGATCCCATTAGGGATATATTGAGGTTGAACCCTCCTACCTTCATTAGAACCACAGAGGGAGATGAGGTAGAGGCCTGGCTTATCAGTTTAGATAGGTGCTTCACATTACGTCCATACGCAGGCAACACGAAGGCCCATGTGGCAGTACACTTATTACGGGATGCAACAGCTACCTGGTGGCACACTGAGGAGTGCAAGCGTTGCCTTTCCTTAGACACCCTCTCATGGGAAACCTTTATTGAGTGCTTCAATGCGCGTTATCTATCTGATCATTACAGACAACATCGTATAGATGAGTTTCATGACCTACAGCAGAGGGGACTCTCAGTGGCACAGTATGAAAGCAAGTTTACAGAGTTATCTAGATATGTGGAGTATCTCCATGATGAGAAACTCCTGGTGCATAAGTTTATCAGAGGACTAAACCACGGTATAGTAGGACCTATTCAGATGGCAGATCCCCAAACTCTGAGTGATATTGCTGAGAAGGCTTATATTGTTGAGGAGATTTAGGGACAGGGGCAAACTTCTCACCCTTAGTTCCAGGATCAAGGATAGCAGCAGCATCAACAGAATTTTTGTAGGCCAACACAGCCTTTTCCTAGAGGAGGATACAGTTTAGCACCATTACCTCCTAGGCCCCCACAACAACAGTAGTCACAGCAGCAACAGAAAGCTAAAACACAACAGAAGTCATATGGGGGAAATAATAGAGGTTGGCAGTAGCAGGGCCCACGTAGAGATCAAAGACAGCAAGGACTACCTGCAGGACCCGTGAGGTTGTAGCAGTCGTATAGGGGCTCACAGGGGTCTACTGGTAGAACAAGACAGTAGCAGTCGAGTTGGACCCAGACTATACAGGTTAAGGGACCTTGTTATACTTGTGGTGAAGTTGGACACATAGCTAGAGAGTGCCCATAGGGCTTTATAGCAGGAGGACAGCAACGTGCAGGAAGATCTGAGCAGACTATGGGTGATATTGGTAAATCCCACCGTATGTTTGTAGCGACTGACAACCGCCAGGCTAATTTTCAAGCTTTAGTTATTGAGATAGCAGGTATGATTGCAGAATCTCCCATCTCTATCCTTTTTGACTCCAGAGCTACCGACTCTTTTATATCTACATCGTTAGTGGGACGTTGCAGGCTAGTGGCTTTTAGGCAGGACATTAGGTAAGAGGTCAAGTTGGCCTCTGGGGCTAGGATGTTAGTTGATACCATTGTTAGAAATTATGAAGTTTCCTTGGGTTCATTTATTACAACATGGGATCTTAGGGTGATGCCATTAGGAACCTACAGCATAGTTCTTAGCATGGACTGGCTTGCGGCTCATAAAGCCAAGCTGGATTGCCTCTAGAGGATGATTAGTTACATAGATGATCATGGCACACCGGTTGAGATAGTGGGCATACAGAAGCCCACGACTGCTTGAATGATATCCGCTCAGCAACTTAAGCGTTGCATGCAGAAGGGTTGTCAGATGTTTGCTATCACAGCTAGTGATAGATTAGAAGATGAACCTGAGACTACATTAGATGATCACCCCATCCTGAGAGAATTTGTAGATGTTTTTCCACCAAAGTTACTTGGTATGCCTCCACACAGAGAAGTTGACTTCCACATCGATTTAGTACTAGGGGCAGAACCAATATCTCATGCACCTTATAGAATGACTACACATGAGCTTACAGAGCTTAAACTACAGTTAGAAGAATTATTAGAGAAGGGACACATCTGACCTAGCATTTCACCATGGGGCGCACCAGTTATCTTTGTAAAGAAGAAGGATGGATCTCTTCGACTATGCATGGACTACAGGCAATTGAACAAAGTGACGGTGAGGAACCGATATCCTTTGCCGAGGATTGACAATCTCTTTGACCAAATGCAAGGAGCTAGAGTGTTTTCAAAGATTGATTTAAAATCTGGGTATCACCAATTACGAATCATAGAGGCAGATATTTACAAAACCACTTTCTGAACCAGATATGGCCACTATGAGTTTACATTGGTACCCTTTAGATTAACGAACGCCCCTGCAGTGTTCATGAGTCTCATGAACGGGGTGTTTCACACTTACTTGGATCGGTTTGTGATCATTTTTCTAGACGAGATTTTGATCTATTCATGGACTGAGGAGGAACATGTGAATCATTTGCATCAGGTATTGCAGTGTTTGCGTGAGCATCAGTTATATGGCAACCTGGTGAAATGTGCCTTCTTCAAGATAGAGGTGCAATATTTGGGGAACATTTTATCAGGCGATGGCAGCTCCATAGATCAATTGAAGATCAGAGCAATTCAAGATTGGCCAGCACCCACCAGTGTAACAGAAGTAAGGAGCATTATGGGATTAACCAGTTACTACCATAGGTTTGTTGAAGGCTTCTCCAAGATAGCACATTCAATCACTTCCTTTCAGTGCAAAGGGAAAGGATTCACTTGGACTGAGCAGTGTGAGAAGGCTTTTGGGATCCTTAAGGAATGTCTTACCAGCACTCCCATATTAGTTGTTCCTGATCTGGTAGAAGATTTTGTTGTTTGCACAGATGCATCTTTAGAGGGATTTGGAGCTGTGCTTATGCAAGGTGGTAGAGCGATTGCTTATGAATCACGAAAACTTAAAACACATGAGCTAAACTATCCTACTCACGATCTAGAGCTCGTAGCCATTATTCATGCTCTTGTTCATTGGAGACTTTCTCTTAGGCCGACGCTTTGAGCTCCATTCGGATCATCATAGCATGTAGTATATTTTCACTCAGCCTAATCTAAATGCCCGCCAATGGCATTGGATGGAGTTCTTATGTGAGTATGACTTTGATGTCCACTACATCAAAGGAAAGGAGAACATGGTCACCGATACTTTGAGTCGAAGGCGCCACGAGATCCTAACTCTAACTTTGAAGGTGGATTTGAGAGAACGTATCTTACAACATTTGTCTGAGGACGAGTGGTTTCTTGAGGTACAATAGGAAATCTAAAATTAGAGGGTCCTGAAGGGTAAATTCCTAGGGTATTCCTTGGAGTCAGATGGATTACTTAGACATAGGCAGCGCATCTATGTACCCTGTGTGGGTGATCTACGTAAAGTGATACTAGCTAAGGCTCATAGAGCACCCTATGCAGCTCATCCAAGAGTGAAGAAGATGCATGCAAATTTACGGCAGTTATATCATTGGGCTGGGATGAGACATGATATTACAGAGTACATTGCTCGATGCCTTGAGTATCAGAGGGTCAAGGCCGAGCATCAGCATCTAGCAGGACTATTGTACCCACATGAGATACCTGAGTGGAAATGGGACACCATTTCCATGGACTTTATTGTTGGTCTACCTATGTCATCACGATGCCATAATGCCATCATGGTGACAGTTGACAAGTTGACCAAGATGGCACATTTTTCACCGGTATGCACAATGTATAATGCACCATCGGTGGCGAGAGTGTTTCTAGATCAGATTGTCAGACTGCATGGAGTACCTCACTACATTATATCTGATAGAGACTCTATTTTTACATCATCTTTTTGGAGAGCCTTACATCAGGTGTTGGGCACACAGCTCAACTTCAGTTCTGCTTATCATCCTGAGACCGACGGCTAGATAGAAAGAGTTAATCAGGTGTTAGAGGACATGCTTCACATGTATGTTATGGATCATCAGTCTAAATGGGAGGAGTACCTGTATCTGGTTGAGTTTGCCTATAATAATGGGCATCACAGCATGTTGGGTATGCCTCCTTACCAGGATTTATACAGTAGACCTGGCAGAACGCCTTTGAGTTGGGATCAGTTAGAGGACCGAGTAGCTATTGGTCCTGAAATAACTCAGGACATGGAACAGTAGGTCACATTGATCAGACAGAGATTGCAGGAAGCTCAGGATAGACAAAAGAAGTATGTAGATACGAAGAGAATAGATCAAAGCTTTTCTGTGGGTTATAAGGTATTCTTGAGAGTGTGACCGCATAAGAGTCCAATCCGTTACGGAAAAGGCTCTAAGCTTGCACCCCAATTTGTAGGACCTTTTGAGATTCTAGAGAGGATAGGACCTGTAGCCTATTATTTAGCCTTGCCACCTAGCCTGTCTCGTATCAACGATGTCTTTCATGTTTCAGTTCTACATCGTTATATTTTTGACTTGTCTCACGTATTGGAATGGAGTGCTCTTCAGGTAGAGGCAGAGGGACAGCCGGCTTTGGAGCCAATAAGTATATTGGCTCGTCGGACACTGGGCCTTCGAGGTCGAGAGCTGGACCAAGTTAGGGTCTAGTGGGATATGTATGATGAGGTCACTGCAACATGGGAAGATGCTACAAGACTGAAGACGCTTTACCCTCACCTCTTTGATGACTTCCAGGATGAAGTACAATCTAAGGGGGAGAGTATGTGAGGCCTACTTTTTACACTACTGTTCATGAGACTATTTGCAGTGATATTGCTATTATTTTTATGTTGAGAGACTATTGATCTTGAACCTTGTTTATTAAACCTAATTGATTTTTAAGAAAATAATTGTGCAATGATAATTAGATGTTACTTTTAAGAAAATGATTAATGGATAAACATTAGAAATGGGAATTTAATGTGATTTTAGTATGATTATATGGTAGAATGTTTAGGGATGCATGTATTTAAATTACTTCGGCTATGATATCTTTATGGGTTATTGACTTCAAGTTTGAGTGTGTAGGTATTGCTAACGAAACCACATATATAGGAGATCATTCCGTACCCTATGTTGTATCCCTTATGAGCTGATCTAGTTCCACGAGGAACTAAGATCAACCTCGTGTTTGGAGGAATGTTGTAATGTTGTAATGTGTTAATGTTGCATAAGGTCAAGGGAATAAGGGCTATCTTCTGATTTACTTTTATTATGATAAGTGTTGTAAGAAATGTTGTTTTGAATCTTGTTTAAATTTTATTTATTTTGGACCTTTTTCTTGTGTTTTATTTAGCTTTGGGAGTTCTAACTAGGCAAAAATCAACATTGGGTTATACCCCATGGGTCTAGGGACCTTTTTGACTAGGATAGCCTTGGGTTAACCTCCATATGGTCACTCAAACTTCATAGTGAAGTTAAGTGACGAATTTGGAAGCATGGGGACAATGGGATGAGTGGAATCCACACTCAGGCCCACTTCCAAGTCATGGAACAACTCCATGATCCCCTAATAATGGAGTGCTTGTCTCTTTGTGCCACTCTTTTGGTGGGGTTCCCCTTAATAAGGGTGGTGTGTCTACCACTCCCCTTTTTATTTATATTTTACTTATTGTATTTTATTTCTACATGTGGGCTATAATGGGGGACCTCTTGAGTGGGGTTAATTGTTTTAAGCCCACTAGAATAATGGATGAGTTGTGGATTAGTTGTTTAATGCCACTTGAGAAATTAGGAAAATAGACGGAATTAGTTTTAAAAGGGAGAGGAGGAGGAGAGTAAGGGGGTTAGATTATTGTGGAAAGAAGGAGATCTTGGAGAAGGAGGCTAAGAGTGGAGCTCTTCATCAAATTTTATCCATAATTGGGCTTGAGAAGGTTGGTGAACAAGACTTCTCACTTGGATGATCTGTTGCTTGTTATGTATGTTTGTTTCTTGCTTGATGAATGAGATTGTAAATGTTTTCTATGTGTTTTTTCTATATTTTGGGGTATGTGTTGGGTGTTGAAATAGCTCCTTCCAGTTGGAAGGCAATGTTCATCATGTATAGGGAAGGGAAGGTGTGAACCTCCTCGGGTGTCTTTCTTGTTTTCTTGATATATGAAATGCCTTAAGGGCATATTGGTACTTTTGAGCCAAGAGGGCTTTAAGGCTTTGAGAGCCTATTTGGGATATCCCTTGAAGTTTGATTAATTGGATGGCTTGAGGCCATGAGAAAGACAAATTTTGTTGGCTTGAGGCCATGTGATAAGTTGTGACAAATGTGTAAAGAATGACACCTTGAGTGAGAGAGTCTACTTTCCTACCCTCCTTGAACTCACCTAAGCTGAGTCTTTGTATTGTGAGTAAAACCATGGGAGTGTGTGTGTTATCTGCTTGTTTCTTGTTATTCAATGTTGTGAAGTGTTTTGGTCTAATCTACCCTGGGTATAATGATGGTCTCCCTAGCTCGGGGGTGACCCTCTTGCGGGTCTATGGTAGGGAGGAGAGCTAGTTGGTTGTTGTTTTCTCCCTTGTTGTCATGCAAGTTTCTATTGGAGCATGTTAAGAGGATTTGGAGAAGTTTTTTTACCTTGTTAGAGAAAATGTTCTATCTTCCTATTTGTAATAAGAGCTTGGACTCTTTAAATTTCTTCTTGTAATAGTTTCTTTTGAAGAGGAGAGATTGCTCCCTATCAAAGTTGTAGAAAAATTTTATTGGGAGAAGAAAGTAAATTCCTCTCTTAGAGTGTATGTGATGTTGTGGGACTCTTACAGTTGTTGGTTCATGTTTACCATATTGTATGTTGTGAAATTTGGTTGTTGGCTTGGATCAGTTTTTAAATTTTATCTCTTGAATTTATATAGTGAGAAAGCTACTTTTATAGTATTATGAAAGATGCAATTTACTTTTGAAAACAAAATTTAGAACTTGATTGAAGTATGCAAAGGAAAATATTTTAAATCGATTTACTTGTATGTTTACTTGAAGTGAAAGATTTAATAGTTCTTGAATTTACTATATCTCTTTAAAGTTATTTGAATTAAAATGTATACCTAATATATTAAAGTGTAGATAAGAAAATATCTGATTTATATAGTTAGTTACTCCCTGATTTGTTCAAGTATTTACTATATTGAAAATTAAAATGTAGAGAAATTGTGAAATAAATTTGTTAATTGTAAATCTGAAAGGTTGTAGGATATGTGAAACTTTGTTATGAATTATAATTAATTATATATATATATATATATATATATATATTTAAAATGAAGTTGTGAAAAGTTGGTACACATGTATACACACACACACACAAATATATATGTATATATATATATATATATTTATTAATTGAAGTTGTGAAAAATTGGTAACTTGTGTATATATATATACCTAGATATATATGTATATATATACATTTATATATTTAAATAGTTTGTTTTAAATGCAATTATGAAAATGTGTATAATGATATATATACATATATTAAATTGAATTTTTTTAAAAAAAATTCAAAATTGAAATGAAATAAAAATAGAGGAAGTTCGCTATAAAATACAGTCGAAATTTTACATGTATTATGGTGGGGTTTAAACCCCCACTAAATTTATACAACAATGGGTGTGGGGAGGAGCGGAGCCCCACCCACACCCCAAGAAGTGGGATGTGGGTGGGGCTCTGCCCCTACCCACACCCCCACTGTGAAAAAAACACCCCACGAGCCACGACCCTCCATGGCTACCGAAACTCCCCTAGTACCGCCACTCACCATGGCCTTTCCTGCCACCATCGCCATGCCTACCACCCATGACCACCCACACACCATGGCCTGCAACTCCTCCAATGCTTCCCCCCGCCATCCACTATGCTCCACCTTCCCTCACTCCATACGGCTTGTGCCTAACTCAGATCTGCCACCGCCGTAGCCTCCATACCCTACAATAAAACAATCAAACACAATAAGAAGTTAGGGTTATTAAACCCTCTTTCTGTGAGTTGGAATTCCATATTAAAATAGTATAAAATTTAAGTGGAGTTTCCACTAACCATAACAAATAAACAATTTTATATATATAACTATATATATATATATATGTATATTTATATATATATTAATTGTAAATGAATGAGCTTGCACTAAATGGACAATTTTAATGGGGCTATTGTAATTTGCTCTAATAACAAATTACATTAAATTCATTTATAAGAAAATTGTATTTTTTTTAAGAGTAGTAATTCTTTTTATTAATGAATTACCAAGGTATGGAAGATGATTTAACGTAAATAAAATTTAAATACAAATACAAAAAGTAAATTAATAAATACATAAATGGGCAAAATAAGCAACGTTTTAAAACAAATTGATAGAGGAATAAACAAAGATTGCGAGGCAGAATTTAACAGATTGAGATAACCAATCAAAGATCAACCACCTACCAAGGGAAACATGAACCGACTCAAACATAGTGATCGATATCAACATGCACATGTGTGTGGAATATTCCGTAGCAACAATCACTTAGACAACTAAAACATACGCCACTGAGCACGCTTACGCGTGCAAGGGGAAGATTTCATGTAGTAAAAGAAAATTTTTGACAGTTCGTATCATGACCACAATTGTTTGCGTGTTATGAACACATGTGAAAAGTGGGCATGACACAGCTAAGGCATGGTGTGTTCCACATACATCTATACTACAAATCCTTAGTATAATATTTGTAATGCCGACCTTGAAGATTGTTCCAATGGTTGATGATTGCAATGTCGACCTTGATGATCATTCCAAGGTTGATGAAGTATATAAATACTTGTAATTGAGTCATGGAAAAGAGGTCCTTGTGCAAATATGGGTAGATAAGGAAAGAAGTGGAAAGGCAGAGTAGAGTAGAGGAACTATTGTAATTCAATGTATTAATCTTAGACATGAAGAAGATGTTGATCTTGGCAGTGAGCTACCAGTAGGGTTTAACATCCCTCATTGTAATCTTTCTAGGTTTAGGGTTGAGGCAGTGAGCCTATTAGACCTAGTTGTACTTCATGGCAGTGAGCTAGTATGTTCTAGGCTTGTGGAGTGACCAAGCTTGAACATCATTTTTAAAAGATTGCAATATATTTTGAGAGCTAATCCTCTCCATGGTTTTTCCCCACCTTGGGGTTTTCCACATAAAAATCTAGTGTCTCTTGTGTTTAATGTTCCATTTGTGTTTAAGTTTTTAATTTCATACATTCATTGTTTAATCATAATAACTATGGACAAGTGATTAATGTTTAAGAGCATAAGCATTTGAGTTTTTGGGACAACTGATTCACCCCCCCAATTGTCTAGTGCATTTCAATAGTTATGTAGTCAATGTTGTCCACCATTCAAGTTAGCATATTTATAACCATGCCTATTTGAGATAGGTGCAAATAGATTGGGAATGATGTACCAATTGAATGGAGGGCTAGCTAGGTCTAAGGTATCTTGTCCCTATTGTGTTATTGTTCTAGACATATTAAAGGGTACCATAGGTACCACAAAAGAATTGGAAGACAAGGTGGGTGAAAGGTGGAAGAAAGAAAATGAGAGGTCTTGTCCAAAAGAATTTACCTTTCATGCAAGTTTCACCAAAAGATGTTATATTCTAAATCTTCTCATCATAAAAGGTGGATGAAGTGGACTCAGAACAAAACTTGCAATATGTGCTACACCCTTGCTAATGGCATGGATTTAATTACTCTTGATCTTCCAAAAAAATCTAGCTAAGAAAAGGAGAATTTGACTAATCACTCTCTTCTAATGGAAAGAGGATCTCATAGATGGTAGTAATATGGTTGTGTGGAATGGAGGTCATGTAACCAAGTCCACTAACTTCACAAGGAAGACATTCCTAGTGGTAGAATATTTTGTTGATTTGAGTTGTGGAGTGTGAAGTGGTTGTCACTTGAACTATTGGGGTGTTTAAACATTCTCTTTGCAATGCTAGTAATGTGAGTATAGCATCAATGTGTGTGATGAGCTTATCTAAGAAAATTAGTTCTTTTAAGTGAGCATCTTCTCTTATCCATCTCTACTCATTATGTTCTGTGTAAAAGCAAGAAGTTGGGTCCACATATAGGGCAAGTGTCGTGTAAAAAAAAAATTCTGACAGGAATGGGTACCCATTTTAAAGAAAACAGGTACCTGTTTAGAAACGGGCACCTGAGCCTAGAACGGGTACCCGTTTTAAAACAGGTACCTATTTTGTTTTTTACTATTTTTAGAAACAGGTACCCATTTTATTTTTTATTGTCTTTTAGAACGAGTACATGTTTTAAAATGGGTACCCATTTTGTTTTCTATTATTTTCTAGAACGGGTACCCATTTCTAAAATTTTGAATTTCACACCCATGCTTTTGGTTTCATTTTAGGCTCGGGAAAGGCATGGGTAGCCGACCTTGGGCCTTGGATCTGTAAGTATTTCTCTAAGTACAGAACCAGAGGAAAGACTGACTTCACCTATATGGCTGATGACATTTTTTTCTAAATTTTCTTATGAAATTAAAACCCATTACAGATCATAGTGTCTAGTTTTCAAATATGTAATTTTTTTTTGTATTGGACTTGTTTTTCTATTTATTATTTAATTTATGAGTAAACTAGTCTAAAAACTTAAAATGATAGGTGTTTGTATTTTTTGAATAACTTTTAATTTTTAATTTAAAAAAAAAAATTATATGTCATCAATCTACACATCATTCTTTACACAATGAAAAAAAAAAATTTATGATTTTTTTTGCTCAAATTATGTTGGTCGTACACGAGGGGTTTTCAAAAGTAGCAATTAGGCCTAATAAAAAATTAATAAAAAAATTATTTGGAAAACAATTATAAAAAAATATCCTCATCAAACTTCATTGTACTACACATCTTTTACCAAAAGGATTTTGAAAATAATTTTATTTAGGTCCAATTATGTTGGTCGTACACGTGCATGGTATGTTTAAAAAAAAGTGACTTTTAAATAGTGGTTTTTAGAAATGCCTATTGAAAATCAATTTGTATCATCTAGGTATTGAAAAAAAATTATATATTTGGAAAGTAGACTCTGAGTACTACATTTTATATTTAGTGATTTTTTTAAAGATTCCATCTCTAAGTGCTTCAAATTTTAAGGCCAAATGTGACAAATTCTAAAAATCAGGGAAAACACTTCCACTTTTTGGCCAAAAAGTGGACCCAACTTCTTGCACTGACCCTTCTCTTACTTTCCTAAGTTTGGGCACATTTTCTTGAATTTCATCAAGGACCTACTCAATCTAACCTTTCATAATCTCAGGACACATTTGGTGTGAAAAGCCAAGTGGAGGATAAAGAAATTGAAAGATAGTGATTTCTTGGGTTGTTGCTTTCTTTGATGAAGTTGAAATGTTTGATATATTTTCTTTTGCATTTTTCATTTTCAAGTATTTTAAAGAGTTGTCTACTTTGGTTTTCAAGCATTGAATGAGTTATTTTCTCTACATTTCAAGCATTGAAAGAATGAAGAAAAATCAATCTAGGTGCATACCAAAAAGAATCTTTTCTACATTTTTGTATTTTTTCTAAAAATGAAGTGTGATCTAATTACTAAATGCAACTAACTATGATACAATTACACTATGTTTTTATAATTTTTCTGATTTATGACAAGACCTTCTTGGTGGTACCTATTAGGGTTTAGGGTTTTAGGTTCATAAAATTAGAAATTTTTGCCTTTTAAAATCCTTTTAAACCTAAGTCCCTAGGCTCGTATGATTTATTTCCTAATTCCCTACAGACCACCTATGAGAGGTTTCTAGTCACTAAATTTGTGACTTAAAGGCTTTGTATTTGTTAAGTGATCGGCCCCATGTCCTAAGTCTTCGCATAGGTTATAAGGCTTAATAAAAGTGTATTTCCCAATGTCACAGTGCATATCACATGATGTCATCATCCCATTGCATGGCTACAACAAGATGACACCTGTCGAAGGATCTAACTTTACATCCCTTTATTTTAGGAATCTTACGTTAGCCAATCATATTTTGCTAAGTGTTAGTATAAAAGTGGTCTAAAGGAAAGTTTTAATCTAACAGTTGCACATTGTCACAAGGGTATCTCGCCAGGAAGGAATGTTTGCTGCACAGTCACAAGATGGTGACAGGTGGCCCCATCTTATGAAGGAAGTCAAAGGTAAATGAAGGATGGATGTGTGGAGGCTTTATTGTACCTACGTAGGGTAGGTAAAGTGGTCGCTCACTTCTAGCTGCGACACCACAAAGTAATGGCACATGTCCAAGATGGACAAAAGTAATGTGCTCAATTAGGGATGTACATCTGATGTGGCTCACCTTGATTGGTTGAGGGATTTTCAACTATGATGATTGAGATTTTCAAATCTCATGGGTAAATGATGGTTGTAGATCTCATAGGAATGAACTCAAATTAATGATGTAGATTTAAACTTTTTGTGATGAATGTTGAATGTACCCTGTGACATGAATGAAAGGTTAAGGCTAAATCTATCTCCATTAATGCCTCATAAGCTACACTACAAAGCTTAAAAGGAAGAAAAGTTAGGGCCTTTTGTACCATTTATCCAAGAACAAACAAAATTCAGATGCACAATAGATTCTCAAGTGAGAAAAGAATGAACTTCAAACTTCTGCAAGCATAAACTAGTAAGTTCATTATGTTTTCTTGTGAACGACATATTTTAAGTTGACTACTTGAGAAGATAGATAATTGTCTATATAAGAAACCCTAGCTCACTGTAATCAGTTTGAAAATGAGTCAAGATAGTCAAGCCTCCACTTCTAAGTGTAGCTTAGATGAGGACTTTATGGTCCAACTCCCAGGTTCTACTAGGAATCCTCTAAATTTCCATGGCCTCGGTGAACTAGATGATAAGTTCCATGACTTTTGTTACAACTATAGAGATGCTAGACTACCTGTTCCTAGTTGGGTCTTGTTTGAACATTGGCACAAAAGAATGGATTAGAAGGCCCCCTTCTACCATGCTTGGCACTTTGATTTGGCCAAGCTCATTTGCCCAAATGTATTCCCTAATCGATACCTACTTAGAGAAATAGCACTGAGGTATGATCCTCAAATAAGGATGGTCTTGGTAGGGAATGACACAAAAATTATCAAGCTCACAAGGGGTACATTGCCACTATATTTAACCTAAACCCTATGACTAATAAGCCAGTTGACCTAGATGCATTGAAGAGGAAATATAAAACTATCAAGCATGCCTATAGAGATTTTAACTTGGCCAAGCACAGGATGAGAGGGGTGGATGGTAAATTGGTAAAGATTTTAGAAAGTGAACAAGAGCCTTTCCAATACAAATTGTTCATGCACTATTTTATCAGAACATATCACAGTTTGTCTCAAGTGTTGGGCAGGGATGTCTTAGACAGAATGCCCATCTCTCTGATGGTGATGGCAATAAATATTTAGAGTCAGGAGACTAAGGAGCCATATGACTATGCCTCCTACATTGTAGAAAAAATGCACAAAGAGATAATAGAAATTAAGAGAAAATTATTTACTGTGGATGCCCATGTTGAATTCACATGGCATTCCCTGCTATGCCACATGCTTTTGTTTGCTTTGTCTAGAATGTGGCACCATAACCTACATGTCAAAATGACATATGTAGAGGGGGATATGCTACTAGTATAACTGTGGACATGGATGATTGATATGCATTGTACTAGTGTTGATTATATAATTTTTGAGGAATATTTTGTAAGGAGGATTCTTGGTTTCTTGAAGCCAGAGGGAGAGAGGCTACATCCAGATGTGCTAGATTTCTAGAGGCCTTTCAAAAAGACCCCTCACTTGGGGATTAATCATAACTAGGGTGATTGGTTTTGTCATGAGCACACAACTTGCATTAGGGTCTATGGGTGTGAGGCCCCACCCCACATTTTGCCTAAATATGTGCCTAAGAGAATTGCATTCTTGGAGATCATTAGGTAGTTAAATGAATCAGATAAGGATAACCTAATGAAGTACAGAAAAGTCTCATTTTTTCCCACCTCCCTCAGATTTAGTGATTTTCTGATAACTAATAAAGGTGGGTTGGATCAGATTAATTCAGTGTTTTAGTGCTACGGGATGTATTTGGAATAGCCAAGGATTTTTTACCCTAAGGGTTTCATTAATAGTGTGAGGGTCAACAAATAGAGGCCAAGATAGATCCACTAGGTTGACCTTAATGAGGATCCTATCAAAAATTGCTTCTCAATGAATGATGTCCACACTTTGAAAATTAAGTGGGATATAATAATGACATGAGAAAGGAGGAAAAATGTGAATGCTGCATATTAGGGTGCCTTCGTAGAAGTACAAGACCCTATATAGAGAATTTAGAAAATGTTGGATAATGTAGAGTAACAAATTACTAGTGCTCCTGTAGGAGAAGAAAGACTCTGCTATTAGCCTGGCAGATCAAGGAGAGGATATCATGTGAAAAGAGAATCAACCACCCCTGCCCCTACCAAAAGAGCAAGGATTATTGATTTAGAAAATCTAGAGGAAATTGATGTAGTGAATTTAGAGGGGGAGGTAGAAGAATAGGTGTAGGAAGCTACCCATCAAGTGAATTCACTTGATAGAGTAAGGCCCTATTCATCCCCTTAAAATAGGGCAATGACGACAATGAGAAGCCAAATTATAGACATTTAAGATGTTAGAGTAATGGCTTGTAATAAATCTTTAGAGGATGATAAATTCATAAACACTCCTAAATTTTTACTTATGTGTTAAAGTAAGAAGTGAGGAGTTCCAAAAAAGGATTGAGGATGCTAAGAGTGGAGCTAACTCCTCTGAGTATGAGGCCATCACCCAAAGGGTGTTCAAAGATGTTAATCAGGCTATTAGCACAATGACTCCGGAGGAGGGGAGGGCACTAGTTACCAAAAATAATATCTTGCTCCTCCCTCATTGGACTTTGTTAGTGTATACACCTAAAAATGACATGACTCTACCTAAATAAATATTTTAAATATTTATTTCATCTTAATAGTCCTCTATCCATAAATAAATAAATCAATTTATTTATTTGATTCATTTTCCTCCCATTAATTGAATAAATTACATTTATTTAATTAATTTCATCAATATCAACTTTATTCTCCTAAACAATTAAACAATTTTAATTATTTAATTAAATCATTCATTTTTCCAAATTTAAATAAAATGCAAATTTATTTAAATTAAACCTCAGTCTCCAAAAAATAAAATATAATCAAATATTTTATTTATTCCTATAAATCTTGCACAAACAATTAAATAAATTTATTTATTTAATTTTTCTTTCTTATCTTCCAAATCTTCTAAAAATAAATTCTCCTTGTCATGCAAAAGCAAAAGTTGAGTTAACTGATTTAAAGCAAACTCTATTTTTATCAACAAACTCTTAAATTAGAAAAATATATTCTAATTTAAGAAATAAAAGATCATCTTCATCAAGAAAGTAGTTAACTCAACAAAACATCTTTTTGAATGACACATGTCTTCTTCTATTCCTGCACATTCTCTCAACCATCCTCTACCATTGATCTTCTTATTTCTTCTACACCACTGATCCTCTCTCACACAAGTCTATAAATACACCTCTATTCTTCCATTTCATAGAACGAAGCTTTCAAGTAAGATTACTCTGTCAAATCCATAGCGCACCATTGGCACCCCCACTATTGCATTTCATCCTATATTGCGTTGAAGCTCATCTTCAATACAATAGATATCTGAGCCATTTCTCCTTTGTCATCTTGAGGAATCAAAGCAAGGAAGCAAGCTTCCTGAGGGCCATATTCATCACCAAAGATCAAACTAGAATAGGCGAACAATGGAAGCCGTCAGATAAGAAAGCACTGTAAGTTGTTTACTTAATTTTAATATTTTTTATTTGCATATTCCATTGAATTTATTGGGTGTTATATTCATTTGATATTATACAATTTTACCCATAACATTTCAGGTGCCCACCATGGGGCCTTTGCCCCAAATCTAATTAAAAAAATTGAGTTCTTGAGTGATAGGTTCCATACATATTTCATATAGTCTCCATACAGGTTCATTAGGCACATATGAGCAATCCCGCAATGCATCTAACACCTATTCCAGTGCATGCAACCGTCTGGTGCATACATCCTCTAAGGCTGCACATATACCACCTGATCTAGTGCATACAATATTACTACGCATTTGTCCTCTGATCCTACACATCTAATATTTGTTTCAGCACTTTTAACTATTCTATGCATACATTCTTCATTACTGCACTTACAACCCATTCTCCTGTGCATTTGTAATTGTTGTACTTTTGAGTATTGTTTCTATGCACTCAATCTCTTAAGCTGCACATATGATTTTAGGAGTCGTCTAGGGATTTCTTGCATGTTTTGTAATGTTGATACATGTCTTGCAGGATTGATTTTCTAATTTTAATGCAAGGTTAAGAGTTGGATAGTTTCATTTTCCTCAAAACACACATCATAGATTAACTAGGAGGAAAAGTAAAAAAATGTGTGCATGCCAATCTTACATAGTTCTTAACTAGGAGGGTAGTAACGAACATCATTGCTATCTTTGCATTATTACTATCTCTTTAGTTTAGAACATTGCTATCTTGCAAAAGGAAAAGAACCATTGCTATCTTTAATCACTTCAAAGTTAACAATTGTGTGAGTGCCCAAGTAGATAATGCATATAGTTTTTCTCATTTTAAATAGGATTCGATAAACCAGTATTTTCTATGTCTACTAAATGACAATAGGCTTATGCTCTCCCCTTTACTAGGTGACCAGAATGCCAGACTTGTCATTCTTTATGTATAACCTTTAGAGAGGCTTGGCCTTGGATGCCTTCTTGTCCAAGTTAGAACAACCCTAAGTGGTAATAGGCTAAAGCCAAGCCCTACCAATCCACTATAAATAAATTGTGTGTGAGGCCAAAGCTTCCTACAACAAGTGCTATTGTGTTACATTTATAGCCAACCCCCCCAAAAAAACCTCCAAGGCGTAACCCTTGTAGGCTGGGAGACTCCATAACAGAGAGTAGTGTTTCCATATGTGTAACCACTCAAATAGTTTCCCTAACTATTTAGCCATTGTCTAATATAGCAAAATCCTCTATTTGTTGGCACAAAAGGTGGGACCTTTGAAGTAGCCCTGATTCATGTGATTCTTAGTAGAGGTAGCAGGGACAATCCTAAGGTTCGGTGGAGGTATGAACCTAAGGAAACCCAAATCTAGTATGCATGAGAAGTGAGTTCCGTGGAGCCGAGCCAGTGCTACCAAATCCTGGAGCTACACACTTTGAATATGCATAGCTAGGGGACTCAACAAATACTATCTTTTCCAGCCTAGGATTGTAATTGTTCTTGTGTCAAAAAGCCCACAAAAATATAAAAAAATAAAATAAAATAAAAGATAAAAATCATGAAAACTTCTATGCATTTGTTGTGTCTTTATCTGCCATAATTGAAGATCAGAATTCAAAAGAGACAAAGTTTTCAACCAAAAATAGAATTTTTTTGAAAAACATGCCAAAAAACTCTATAAAAACAAACTAAAAAACTAGAACTACACATTCACTGCAACTTGTTGCGCATCCATTTTGACATACTGCGCATTTGATTACTTTTATTGCGCATTTAAAAATTACCAAATCTGCACATGTGCTTCAATCTGCTGTGCTTTTGCCTCATGTTCCTACACATTTCCCTACTACGTGTCCATTCCAAGGAACCATTCTGTACTTTCTTGGAGAAAAACTCTCAACTTTTCAAGAATCCATTTTCAAAATTGTCTTAGTTTTTCCAAGATCTAATTAAAATTGTGCAAGTCAACCACCTCGTTCTTTTTTCACACCATAGCTACTTTTTCCACACTCGCATCATCCAAAACCTTGCAAAACTCTTCCAAAATCAACCAAGATATCCAAAAACTTGTTGGCAACAAGGTAGATAACTGAGAGGGGGTGGTGAATAAGTTATCTCAAATATCTTAACTTTCTTTTCTTCTTTAATAATTAGTACAACATCAAAACATATAAGCATGCATGATCATAAGAACAGAAATAAACTCATCACACATAACAAAAGGATTTTTACATGGAAAACCTTGTTAAGGGCAAAACCATGGGGTGACTAACCCAAGATTGTATTATCTGTTAAAAGAATAAGAAGTACAAAATGGCACTTGCCAATTAGGGCTCACTGCCTGAGCACACTACTCACAAGAGGCACACTACCTACAAAACCTACAAGAGATTCACTATTTACAAAGTTTAGAGAAGGTAACCAGGTGTTTGAACTGATGAGAGGCATCTACAGATGCTAAAGTTCAATTCTAATTAGGCTCAATATACTGATCTAATGCACTTCATTCTTCCTCTGCTCTAGTGTTGTTGCTCTGTCACATACTAGACTTGTATTGTTGCTTCCACACTTATCTCTACCACTCCTCACACCTTATTTTATCACATCTATACACACACACCCTTCATACTGTAATCCATCTAGTATATATATCTGCACCAAGGATTTTAACAACTTTCTAGTTGGCAACCAGAATACTCAAGATATTTACAAGATACTGATCTGTTAGCTGAATCCATACTTGATTTGTGATGCATAAAAACATAGACATAGAAGTCACCAATCATGTTGGCTAACATTGTATGATCCCACAAATAGCTTGATCAACATCAATTACTCATCCAGATTGAATTCTAATACTCTGTCGGTTAGTTCTTCCTCAGTCTACTTTGCCTGTCAGGAACCCAACTCTCAAATGCTCATATCTTTTGCTTTATCACTGGAGGTTCAATCTTTAGAATACAGTAGTCATGATACTCCTCTTGACTTGTCTAAGTCCACAATTTGCTAAGTTACACCATCTGAGAGATCTAGACTTGATTGTCGGACCTTGTTGTATGCTTTATTCTTGTTCACTAGACCAAAACAATCTTCAATCTGACTTCTAGATTAGGCATACTATGTGCTGCGGATGTGTGGGGATAGACTTTGTTTCCATCAATGACAACACTCATGAAGCCACACAATGTCTCTTGCCAACAATCTCCCCCTTTGGATTGATGGCAACACTTAGTGAAAAATGACTAAGTGTCGCAACAAACACCCCCTTGGCTGATGCTCTGTCTTGTGCACTATTTTACCAAAGCTCCCCCTTAGCTGGACTCCACATTTTTCACTACTCCTCACTCCCTCTTTGACATCAACGGTAAAGGGAAGAATCCTTACAGCAAAATTTGCAAAAATTAACCTATACATAGCCGTATAAGTATATATGCATGTTAAACTTACATGTACCTAAGTATATCTGTAAAAGTGGCCTTCAACTATACAAACCCTATGGCCCAGCTCTGCTTTGTCCTATCCAAAATGGAGATGTGACCAATCAACAAAAATGAATATTCTTCTGCCCTTCTTAGATCTGTCAGATCACTAGTTCGGGCTATGGTATGAGCATCTGTTAAGGCCTCATGCATTGCCTCTAATTTAGGGATAAGTATCCCTCTGTGTTCACTCATCCTATTTATTATATTCTTCTTTTCTTTCTCCATCCTCTTTATTTCATTTATAATGACAATGGTTTGGCATTCTTGATTCATTAAGGATGTAGTGAGGGGATCAAAATTCTGAGATAAACTTGACAGTTTACCTTCTTTTTCTTTCACCTTCTTTTTAATATCCTTTGTCACTTTAGACCAAGATAGACAAAACTTGTACATGTCCCCACCATCTTTAAGAGCATTTTCAAGGCTCTTTATCCCAATATTTAGGGTCCTCCTATCATTAGCTATCAGTCCCTGTACTTCAGTGAATCTCTTTCCCAAAAACTCTTTCTAGACCTTTTCTTCTACCAATTTTTCTAAAGAATCAAAATGAGTGCTAATAGAGTTTACTAGAGATTTCAAGTTACCGGATGGAGAGGCCAAAGGATCCTTTTGGAAGGATGGCATGATCTTCTCCACAATATCGGATGCAATCTCTAATAGCTCACAGTCTTCCATGTGAGGTTTTAGAAGCTTTTCTTTTGCATTAGCTTGGGCAAAAGATGTTATTTTCATTATCTAGACCGAAGAGAGGGAATCAAAATTTAGTGGTCCTTGGAATAATTCTAGTTCATCTATCTCCATCATTTCTTTGTTCAAGAAATTCTTCACTACCTCTGCAGTGTCTCTTGCCAGAGACTAAGTCTTCTTTTCTTTTGGAATCTCAAAATTGTCATCAGATATCTTCTCTATTTGTTCTTCTTCTCTTCCATTTACCTCCTCTTCTTGACTCAATTTCTCCTCTTTTCTTCCTTCTTCTTTAGTTCCTAGATTTGGAGTGTCTGCAGTGGGATCTAGAGGAGAGATGTTAACTACTTCATGAACTTCCTCTTCCGGAACAAAGGAAGCCAAGTCCTTAGACTTCTTTTCATCTACCTCTTTTGACCCTTCTACATTTTTGTCAAAAGATTCATCATTTGATGTATTTAATCCTTCAACATCCATGGTAGAAGGTTCTTCATCTATTTCCTCTATAATAGGAAGATTGAATTTTTTGAAGGCATTTTGGAGGATGTCTTTTATTTCTCTCACTACTTGATCAGTTTCTCCAAGCATAAGTTTGTTCATTCTTTCTTTGCTCCAGAACTCATCCTTACAGTCCTTAAAGATCATGTCCATTTTCTTTGGAGTAATAGAAGGATAGAGCTAAATTGCAATATGTTCTCGAATCTCTGAGACTTTTTCCTTTGCATTCTCTTTTTTGAGTTCAAGTACCTTCTCTAGACTTTTTAGAATTAATGAAATAATTTCAATGAATGCTTTATTATAAATATTCAGATACCTGACTGTAGCTTCTTCTAGAATTCTTTTGTTAGTATCATTGTATTCATCATAGGATTCTATTACTGGTTACAGATTCCCATCCACTGTGACTACCTTGATGATATCACCAATAGAAAGAGTGGTCTTTTCAACAAATTCTTCTCCCTTTTCTTCTTTATTTTTATTGGCAGAGGATTCCCCAGATGCTTTCTTCTTCTTCTTCATTTTCTTAACTTCCTCATCAGACTTTGTTTCTTCATCATCCTTTTGACTTATGTAGGACCTTATAGCTTTTGTTTTCGTTCTTTTTTCTTCCTTTCTAGATGTCTTGGCTTTCGGTTTGGTGGCTCTTGAGCTCTTAGGGGTGGCAGGTGCAGAGCTCTTGGAGGATCTAGTCCAGGAGGAGGCTTGTACCGAAACACTTCTTTTTTTCTACTTCTTGTTTTTCTTTCTCAACTCTTTCTATTTTCTCTTTGTTTGCATCAACTGCCTCTTTTGATATGCCATATAATTTGGCAATTTCCTCTACTTCCCTTCTAACATCCCTTTTTATCTCTAGTTGTCTTAGCTCAACATGTATCTTTACACTTAATTCTTGAAAGGTTCCAAATGTTTCTACCTCAGGGTCCTTTGGTTGGCTCAATAGGTGTTGAACGTGTAGCTCCAAGATTTTCTCATCTACTTCATAACCCATTGGCATTATCCACACTATTCTGGGCTCAACTACCTCCATTAGGCATTGATCAATGTCAACCATGAAGCACACTGTGTCCTTGTATTTTTCAACTATGGATTGAGCAATTCTTTCTCTAGCTTGCATCATACTTTGGAAGTTCTTAAAGTATCCCTAGAGTGATGTGCTTTGAGCTTTATTATCACCAAGTCCATACATATAGTCTCTAATTTGTATTGCAACTGGTTTGTCATTTTGTCATACCCAACCACTTGATCCAGGTAGCTCATTGATATAGTAAAAGAACAGACATAGTATTAGACAGTTGTATTTGAAGGAATTCTTCTTATCCTTTTTTATCTTTTGCAAGTTTTCTAATAGTTGATTCAGGAGAAGGTCGTATAGATCATAATTTGTATTTTCCCTTAACATCTGATATATTATATATATTGCAGTTCCAGACACAAAGTTATCCTTGCTAGAATGATAGATCTTATATCTATTTATCATTGAAGCAAACTTGACATCCGAATCTGTAATGTCATCAATTGTCATTGCTCTTTTGTCAAACTTAGATCTGGTAACTTCAGTAACTGTCTAGTTCTTGATAGATTTGAGTGCAGGTAGCCCACCGGATGAGTGTAGTCTAGTTATTGCCCTAATGTCATCTTTTGTTATCTTGAAGGGCTTCATTAACCACATGAAATTGTCATATATTCTGCTAAGAACATATCGAACCCAATCATCTTCTACAAAACGATGAAAGTGGATGCAATGTTGTAATGTCCCCTTCCTAAGTGATTTTCATGATGAGTAATTTAGCCTTTATCTCCTGAAGGCTAATTGATGAAATAAGGGAGGTATTATTAAATTAATTATTTTATAAGGTTATTACTTAACTTTTAATCAAAAGGTAACCTTATAATTAATTAATTTAATATAGTGACTAAAAATAAATATTATATCATTAAAGTCACAAAAATGAAATAATAAGATTTTTCTAGAAGCCTCTTGAAGTGGGAATAAAAAATGTATAAAAGAAGGGGCAAGGCAAGCTTCCAAGCATTCAATTATTGTCATTTGCATTTGATGAGTTTTGTGGAGCCAAGGGTTTCTGCATATTTGGTCTTTGGGAATGAGAACTCCCATAGATTAGCATAACTGAGGTGGTGAAATATCCTCCGAAGGGTTGCAAATTGGAAGGGATACTTCAGTCCTTTCATTTGTGCTTAAATCTGCAGTATTAACTAAGGGTTTGGAGGTATCAATTTGCATATCAAAAGTTTTTCTATTGGTTGCTACAGTACTGTGAATAGTGCTGCTATAGTGACATGAATAGTACACTATAGTGACTTACTACAGTAGCGCTATAGTGATGCTATAGTGTGCACTATAGTGATTTGCTATAGTAGAGCTACAGTGATTTGCTACAGTGCGTGCTACAGTACGTGAACAGTAACACTACAGTCCAGGAGTGAACAGGGCAGCTGGGAGAAGGCTTCAAATTGGGTTTGGAAGGGACTCCTTTCCTTGGATATTGGTTTATTCTCCATCAGCATCATTGGGTGTCACTGTTATCAGGTTCTTCTTGCAACTATTAGTAGTTTGCATGTCATCTTAGGCATTTAATTTTGTTGCTATAAGTGATAACTCAAAATCAGATTTGTCATTGCTATAGTCATCATTGCAAGCCAATTAGTCTTGGAAAATTCATAGCAACATTGTACTTGGGAATGAATTCAATAAAGGAGATATATGTTACATACCATTTGTTTGACGAAATGTCCATCTAATAGCATACATGATTAGCATAGTAGTTGTATGCCAATTGTTTGACAAAATGCCAATTGGCTATAGGTGTGCATTTCATGTCTAATTTTCATGTATATGCATTGAAAAAAAATACCAAAAAGAAGTGCATTTGCATATTAGAGGCATAGGAAATATCATTTGCAAACCTTCTAAATTATCTTGGCATCATTCAAACTATCCCAAACAATCTGAAACACAAAAATCAGAAAGAGAATGGTTGCATACTAAGTATTTGACAATATTCCTTGAGAAAAAAAATCAATCAGTTTGGGCAAGGGATATTATAGTGGTATCAGAGTGGTTTCCTACCATCCTTTGGGTTTGAAATTGGCTCATTAAATGCAACAAAGTGATAGGGACAAGAGGTATATAGCTAGAGAAGAAAGGAAGCAAAAACAGTGGCCACAACCATTTGAACGGGACAGTTTATCAGCTACTTTAGTGGAAAAACAATGAGAGGTTGGTTCATCTAGTACTATGGGTGAAAGAGGTGAAGGTAGCCCTATCAGGGGAAGAAGTGATGAAGAACAGGAAACACGTGAACTCTTTAGACAAATGGCTACGAGGCAGCAGCAGGTGGCAGATGTTGTGCGGGCACTTACTACAATGATACAACAAATGAACCCTCAGAGAAGATGAAACTATGAACCAGATGATAATAGGAGTGTGGTTGGAACACCTAGGGCATAAGCATCTTCTCACATGGCAGATAGGCCTATACGTCCTACTTTTTTAAGGAAAGAACATGAAGAGGAAAATGCAGAAGAAGAAGGAGAAGAAATGTTTGCAGGTACTCTTATGGCAGCTAATGATGAATGGGAGTTATTGACACCACAGGTCAAGGAGCGCATAAGCTTTGATAGGTTTGTGAGTCAAAGAAGTGAACACTACAGGGCAAAGCAAGAAAAGAGACCAAGAAATCAAAATAATGATTTGATGTATGTCACTAGCAGAGTTACATTGCCCATGTTTGATGGTAGTGGGAAGGTCACGGCTCAGGCTTAGATTCATAAGCTAGACACTCTCTTGACTCTTAGACCCATGACAAAAAGGGATGCAATAAAATATGCTACTTTTCACTTGGAGGGAGCAAACCACGATTGGTGGTATCATGGATTAGAGACATTGCATCATAATAGTATCACTTCATATCAGGAGTTTGTTGATAGAATGGTGGAACGCTTTGATAAGAGAGATCTAGAGACATATTTTAGAGACTTGGCACAGCTTAAGCAGACTAGGAGTTTGGAGAATTACATTAGTGAATTTTAGAAATTATCAGTCATGGTCTCCAATATATCTGAAAGGAGATTGGTTGTCCTATTCATGGAGGGCTTATTAGAACCATTGAGAGGATGGATAAAGGCTTTTAATCCCCCGACATTGCAGGAGGCAATGAAAAAAGCTAGGAGTATGGAACTTGTAGCCCCTCAAAGTAAGTACTCATCTAAGGGATCTTCTTCTTACCAGGACAACAAGACATTTCCTAAGGAAAAAAAAATTTCAGACTTAAAGGGAAAATCAACAGCACCATTAGATCGCGAGACATTTAATGACTTGCAAAAGAAAAAGTTGTACTTTTATTGCAAAGGTCCCTATGATGCAAACCATGATTGTTCTTTAAGACCTAAGGGCAAAGCAAACGGGATTATGTGGGCATTCTATGAGGATTCAGAGTTAGACCAGCAATCTAATCAAGAGGAATCAGACCAATAATCTAATCAAGAGGAATCTAATGAGGAAAAACTTGATGATGAGACAGATAAGCATGAAATTGAGGCTAAAAATGTTGAAGAAGCAAATTTTCAAGAAGCATGCCTTACTAGCATACAACAAGAGGGCTCATTCAGGATGTGTGGGGTTTTAGCTGGACAGAAGATCATTACCTTGCTTGATACAGGTGCCATGCATAACTTGATTGATGCTAGGTTGGTTGAAAGGCGTAGATTCAGATAGAGGAATTTGAGGGCATAAGAGTAAAAGTTGTTGATGGGTATACACTTAAGTGTGACAGGATGATTCCAGGTCTTCCCATGTAATTGAGTAACTTTGAGTTTAAGGCAGATTTTTATGTGGTAAACATGGGAGAAACTGACATGGTTTTAGTAATGAAATGGCTTCATGATATTGGGGAGTTTACCATTAACCTTAGGGAAATGGAGATGAGGTTTAAGGTGGATGGGAAGACTCATGTGGTAAAAGCCATCAGGGATACCAGCTGCAGGATGATATCTTTCAGAAAAATGGAGAGACTTATGCGCCATGACATGGTTAAGTGGGTAGTAGGGTGTATTCTAATGCCAACACAGGAAGAGAAATAAAAACCAGCCTATCACCCAGATATATAGGAGTTGAGGATCATGCACTCTAAAGTGTTTAGTGATATTCCACCAGGCAGGCCTCCAAACAGAGGGATTGAGCACATAATAGAATTGGAGGAGGGTGCTAAACCCGTGATGATCACTCCTTACAGACATCCCAAGTGGCTAAAAGATGAGATTGAAAAAACAATTAAGGAGTTGCTGGCTATGGGGCACATTAGGCCAAGCAAATCACCTTTTGCTTCAGCAGTAGTCTTGGTTAAGAAAAAGGATGGTACCCTTCGGATGTGCATCTATTATAGGGTGTTGAATAAGCGGACAATTAATAACAAGTACCCTATTCCTCGTATTGACAAGTTGATCGTGAGCTTCATGGTGCTCGCTACTTCTCGAAAATAGATTTGAGATCAGGTTATCAACAGATCAGGGTCAAAGAGCAGGACATCAAGAAGACAACATTTAGGTGCCATTGTGGACATTTTGAGTTTGTGGTTATGCCATTTGGGCTAACCAATGCTCCTGCTACATTCCAGTCCACTATGAATAGGGTTTTTCAATCACAACTGAGAAAGTTTGTATTAGTCTTTTTTTATGACATTTTGGTGTACAGCAAAACTTGGGAGGAGCATATCACCCATTTGGATACAGTGTTGGGAATTCTTAGCAGGGAGTCCTTGTATACCAAAGAATCTAAATGTCATCTAGGCATGACAGAGTTGCTATACTTAGGCCGTATCATCAATGCAGAAGGTGTGCGTATGGACCTTGACAAAGTCAGAACTATTATTAAGTGACCTACACCTGAGAATCTTACTCAGCTTAGGGGATTTTTGGGTTTGTGTGGCTTCTACTGTAGATTTGTTAGTGGATATTCATGACATACAGCACCACTTACAGATTTAATGAAGATAGGGGCATTTGTTTGGACACCTAAGGCACAAGAATGTTTTGAGAAATTTAAACAGTTGATGACTACTTGCCCAGTTCTTGCCTTGCCAGATTTTACTAGACCCTTTGAGCTACAGTGTGATGCTTCAGGTGAGGGGATTGGTGTGGTTCTTATGCAAGACAAACATCTGATAGCTTTTGAGAGTAGGAAGTTACAAGGTCCAGAGAGGAGCTACAGTATTTATGATAAGATGTTGGCCATTATGCATGCATTGGCCAAATTTAGGCAGTACCTTGTGGGCAGCAAGTTTTGCATTAAGACAGACCATAACAGCTTGAGGCATTTCCTAGGACAGCGAGATCTCAATGATCGTCAGCATAAGTGGGTGAGTCAATTGCAATCATATGACTTTGACATTACTTATGTCAAGGGGACTCAGAATGTAGTTACTGATGCTTTGTCTCGTCGTCCCCATTTGAGCTCTATGGTGGAGATTTTGGAGGATTGGAGACAATTGATTGTGGCAGAGTATGCCAAGGATTCATGGGCTTCTAGCATAATTGAGGGGTCAGTTCAGGATGACAGGTACTTAGTTGTAAATGATCTTATCATTTACAAAGGTAGGATATTCTTAACCCCATGATCAGAAATGAAGAACACAGTGATGAGGTATTTTCATGATACACCTATGGTAGGGTATATGGGGTACTTCAAGACTTATAGATAGGTTCGAGAGTGCTTTACTTGGAAAGGGCTCAAAATAGATGTTCTTCGATATGTCAGAGAGTTTCATGTTTGCTAGCAGAACAAATAGGAACATACATACCTTGCAGGTTTACTTCAGCCACTTCCGATTCCTGATAGGAAGTGGGAGTGTTTATCCATGGATTTTATTATCGGTCTGCCAAAACCTAGGGACGAGATTGTATCTATGTGGTTGTTGATCAATTAACAAAATATGCTCATTTCTTTCCAATCACAGCTACATACTTAGCTGCACAGGTAGAAAAACTCTTCTTCCGTAAGATATTCAGGTTGCATGGGTTACCTCGGAGCATTGTTAGTGATAGGGATAGTCAGTTCTTGAGTCATTTTTGGCAGGAGTTATTTAGACTATGTGGGACAGAGCATACCCCAAGTACCAGCTACCACCCACAGATGGATGGCCAGACAAAAATTGTGAATAAGTGGGTGGAAGGATATCTCAGGAATTACATTGTAGGGCAACATAAGGGTTGGGTTAAGTGGATATACCTTTGTGAGTACTGTTACAATACCACTTACCATCTCTCGATTCAGATGACACCATTTATGGCCTTGTATGGTTATGATGTGCCTAGTTTCCTTGACTTGCTGATGAGTGACAATAGAGTGCCTAGTGCAGGGGATATGTTACAGGAGAACAAGGATATTATGAGAGCTCTTTGGGAAAATATCCAAAAGACACAGAATCAGTAGAAATAGTATGCTGATTGGAAGAGAGTTGAGCGGTCATTTGAGGTTGGGGATATGGTGTATTTGATGTTACAGCCCTATCGATAATCCACTCTCAATAAAAGTGGTGTAGAGAAGCTCAAGCCACACTATTATGGCCCTTTCAAGATTATTTGGTGAGTTGGTGATGTGGCTTATGAGTTAGAATTATTGGCAGATAGCAAAGTACATAATGTTTTCCATGTGTCATGCCTAAAGAAGGCATTAGGTCATCATGTGGTTCCTTCTGCTACCTTAACACCCTTGGATAATGAGGGGAAGTTGATTCTAGTGCCTAAGGCTATTTTGGATGTTAGGGAGAGGCAGTTATAGAGACAGGTCATCAGAGAGTACTTGATCAAATGGAGGGATTTACCAGTTGAAGATGCCACTTGGGAAGGCGAGGAGATTCTTCAGCATCTAGAGTTGAGATTACTTGGGGACAGGCAAGTTCAAGAGGGGCGAACTGTAATGTCACCTTCCTAGGTGATTTTCATGATGAGTAATTTAGCCTTTATCTCCTGAAGGCTAATTGACGAAATAAGGGAGATATTATTAAATTAATTATTTTATAAGGTTATTACTTAACTTTTAATCAAAAGGTAACCTTATATTTAATTAATTTAATATAGTGACTTAAAATAAATATTATATCATTAAAGTCACAAAAATGAAATAATAAGATTTTTCTAGAAGCTTCTTGAAGTGGGATTAAAAAATGTATAAAAGAAGGGGCAAGGCAAGCTTCCAAGCATCCAATTATTGTCATTTGCATTTGATGAGTTTTGTCGAGCCAAGGGTTTACGCATATTTGGTCTTTGGGAATGAGAACTCCCATAGATTAGCATAACTGAGGTGGTAAAATATCCTCCGAAGGGTTGCAAATTGGAAGGGATACTTCAGTCCTTTCATTTGTGTTTAAATCTACAGTATTAACTAAGGGTTTGGAGGTATCAATTTGCATATCAAAAGTTTTTCTATTGGCTACTATAGTGCTGTGAATAGTGCCACTACAGTGACATGAATAGTACGCTATAGTGATTGCTACAGTGACTTGCTATAGTAGCACTACAGTGCACACTACAGTGATTCGCTATAGTACGTGAACAATAACACTATAGTCTAAGAGTGAACAGGGCAGCTGGGAGAAGGTTTCAAATTGGGTTTGGAAGGGACTCCTTTCCTTGGATATTGGTTTATTCTCCTTTAGCACCATTGGGTCTCACTATTATCAGGTTCTTCTTGCAACTGTTAGTAGTTTGCATTGTCATATTAGGCATTTAATTTTGCTATTGTAAGTGATAACTCAGAATCAGATTTTTCATTGCTGTAGTCATCATTGTAAGCAATTTAGTTTTGGCAAATTCATAGCAACATTGTACTTAGGAATGAATTCAATAAAGGAGATATATGTTGCATACCATTTGTTTGACGAAATGTCCATCTAATAGCATACATGATTAGCATAGTAGTTGCATGCCAATTGTTTGACAAATCGCCAATTGGCTGTAGGTGTGCATTTCATGTCTAATTTTCATGTATATGCATTGAAAAAAAATACCAAAAAGAAGTGCATTTGCATATTAGAGCCATTGTAAATATCATTTGCAAACCTTCTAAATTATCTTGGCATCATTCAAACTATCCGAAACAATCTAAAACACAAAAATCAAAAAGAGAAAGGTTGCATACTAAGTGTTTGACAATATTCCTTGAGCAAAAAAATTTATCAGTTTGGGCAAGGGATATTACAAATGTACAAAGTGCTTATCCTGGAGGGCCTTGTATTGAGGTTTGAGTTCAAAACTTTCATCTATTAACTATTTACGATAGATGTCCATCAACTTAGATTCTCCAAATTCCTCAATATTGGCGTGGATGTAAACTCTAACATCTTCTACATGTAGTACCCCATGTAGAATGCTAGAAAAAGAACCTAATGGATCAACTTCTAGGGATTTATAGGAATGTTTCTTGAATTTTAGACGGGGCCTATCAGTAATCTTAACAACCATTGGAGTAGCCATTTTGGAAAAGATTTAGAGAGAGATTTTCAAAATGGAGGTACCTTTTTACGCTTCAGGGTTTGAAATAAGAGTCGGAACAAATCACTGGTTGAATTAGATTTTACGGTTGATCTTTGAGAGAGTTGTGGACACTTTGATGTAGAGCTCTTCTTTTCTTCTTCTCGAAATCAAATGTGCGAATCATAAGTGAATGAACCCTTTTATCTCTACACAAACCCTAATTTCCTTCTACAATAAATGCACCACTTAAGTTATCTAGTTGCCTTGTTTGAGAGAGATCTTTATGAATCATAGGGATGCACTTAGAATCATTTTTAGTGACAATTGATAATGTATCTTCTTTCCTCCAATCATGCCATGAATCTATAGATCAAGATATTTCAATTTTGAATCATATCAGATTTGTCTATGAAGATTCTACTTTACCGAATGGCTATCAAATCAGATTAATCTTGGATGATTAAACTCTTTCAAAAATCCATGTGAATCTTTCATATTTTTATCGAGGGTTATTTAGATATTTCTCTAAAAACCCTTTAATCCACAACATTCCATGTGCCAAATTTAGGCACCAATTGTCTGGCTAGGGGAAATTATTTTTATTTGTGACTACCCCTAAGCTAGAGCTCATCTGTTTAGTTTCCGGAAGGAATATCAGCACTAGATTCTAGTGTGGATCCATCCCCAACATTTTTTGTACTCTTCTTCACCCAAATCTTGCTCATCTCCCTTTGAAATTCATCTGCATTCACTTTGCCTTTTCCCTTCTCTTGATTTTGATTATGATGCACCAAACCTTTTTATCATGATTTTTACTTCTGTAGAATTTGGCAATATGACCAGATCTATTGCAATTGTAGAAAATAATATTTCCTTGCATATTAACTGATGTCCTCTTAATCTACATTGATTATCCATATGTCCCATTCTATTGCATGCAAAACATCTACCATTGAATGAATTATTTATTTGCATATTTTTGCATTCATGCGATTTGTGACCATACCTTTTATAGTTGATACATTGTCTGGAGAAGGATGGATTAGTCTGATTCATTCTCCTTCTACACTGAGTTGCTTTATGACTGAAGTTGTTGTAATTGAAGTAGTATCCATTGAAGAATGGATATCTCTGAGCATTTGGTTGCCTTATCAAAGGTCTTCTAGGTCCATTTCTTTGATTTCCTAATCCAAAGTTCTTTTGACCGGATCTGGAGCTTTCACCTTTCTCATATCCCAAGCCATGCTTGTCATCTACCCTCTTTTGGCTTTCAAGAAGAACTTCAAGTTGAGCTGATCTTATCTTGAATTTCTTTTTGTATTCATTTGTTGTTTGAAGATCTTGTTTAAGAGTGTCTATCTGATTCTCAAGTTGTTCTTCATTATCTCTAGCTTCTTCAAGATTAGATTCAAGATGCTTGATTATTTTTTCCATTTTGTGGTAGTCCTCTATCTTCTCCTTGAGGGATTGTTTTAGATTATCTTCAATTTTTCTTTTCTCTTCAATTTCTTGGGTGAATCTTATAACCCCTGATTCTATCTCATGCCTTACCATAATGACTTATTTTGATAGCTTCTCACATAGCTTTTTTTTCTCATTCAAATCTTCATTAGCATCATTGGATTCACTCTAACTTGCTAATTTTTGAAGTAGTTCCTTTCTCTTTTTCACAGAGATAGTTTTTCTTTTAGCTCATTTATGAAATCATCAGCGTGTTCGAGTCTTTCTCTCAATTTATTGAATTTAGAGTGAGATTGCTCAAGATCATCTAGGGTAGACCATAGTTGTTCCTTCATACCATAGATATCCATTAACATTCCTAGATCTTCCTCAAGCTATTAGGTGTTGTTTTAGAGAAACTTAGCTCTAATACCAATTGTTGGAAACAAGGAAGATAACTGAGAGGGGGGGTGAATCAGTTATCTCAAATATCTTAACTTTCTTTTCTTCTTTAATAATTAGTGCAACATCAAAACATATAAGCATGCATGATCATAAGAACAGAAATAAAGTCATCACATATAACACAAGGATTTTTACGTGGAAACCCTTATTAAGTGAAAAACCACGGGATGACTAACCCAAGATTGTATTATATATTAAAAGAATAAGTACAAAATGGTACTTACCAATTAGAGCTCACTACCCAAGCACACTACTGTGGGGCCTACACTTTTTCATTTCCATACATGTGACTTATTACCTTACTGTTGTTGATACTTTTACATTTGTGGGACTGTTGATCTCAGATTTTCAAACTATTAAACCTTATTATGTTAAAGGAAAACTAATTGGGTGATGTTGGTTAGATGTTTGCTTTAAGAGAAAACAAATCGGGTGATGTTAGATAGATTTTTATTTTATAGGAAAAACTAATTGGGTGATGTCCGATTAATATTTACATTACAGGGAAACTAATTGAGTGATGTTAGAAGGAAAATTGTCATGTGATTTCATTATGTTTATAAGAACTGTGGTATGCTTTAGAAATGCATGTATTAAATTTGCTTCGGCTATGATATGTATATGTGGAATTAACTTTGAGATTGAGTGTGCAGGTATTTCTAACAAAACCACAGATACTGGAGATCATTTTGCACCTTATGTTGTAATCCCTTGTGAAGTCGATCTAGTTCCACAAGGAACCAAGATCAACTCTGTGTTTGGTGCAATGTTGTAATATTGTCTTACATGAGGTTGAATGGGTTAGGTCTACCCTCTTGTAAATTTGAATTATGATATGTGTTGTAAGAATTTTTTTTTTTGAATTTTTATCTTATTTTTGAATTTTAAATTTTGAGACCCTTTTCTTGTGTCTTAACTTGACCCTGGGTGTCCTAACTAAGTTTAAATTGACCCTAGGTTATACCCCATGGGTTTAGGGTCACTTTTGACTTGGGTAACCCTTGGTTAAACTCCGTATGGTCACCTTAACTTCACAGTGAAGTTAAGTGACGAATTTGGAGGCATGGGAAGGATAGAATGAGTGGGACCAACACTCAAGCCCATCCTTTCTCCATTACCAAGGCTTGAAATGATTCCATGGTCTACCAATAATGGAGGGGCTTATCTTCTTGTTCCCTCACTTTTGGTGAGAGTCCCCATGAAGTGATGTGGTCCTTCATGAGTGGGGATATTTTTTAATTCCACATGGGATAGTGGGGATATTTTTTAATTCCACTTGGGATAGTGGAAAAGGAGTGGGGTTATCTTTTCATCCCAGTTGAGATAGTGGAAAAGGAGTGGGGGTATTTTTTAATCCCACTTGAGATAGTGGAAAATGAGTGGGGTTATTTTTTAATTCCACTTGAGATAGTGGAAAATGAGTGGGGTTATTTTTTAATCCCACTTGATATAGTGGAAAAGGAGTGGGGTATTTTTTAATCCCACTTGGGATAGTGGAAAAGGAGTGGGGGTATTTTTTAATCCCACTTGGGATAGTGGAAAAGGAGTGGGGGTATTTTTTAATCCCACTTGAGATAGTGGAAAATGAGTGGGGTTATTTTTTAATCCCACTTGAGATAGTGGAAAATGAGTGGGGTTATTTTTTAAGCCCACTTGGGATAGTGGAAAAGAGTTATAAAAGGGAGAAATCCTAGTGTAGAAGGGGGTGAGTCTTTTCTTTTTTGAGGAAGGAAATTGGAGAGGAGAATAAGTGTGGAGCTCTTCAACAACTACTTCCATAATAGGGTTTGTTAAGGTTAGTATGCAAGGCCCTTATCATTGTATTTTCTATTGTATGCTTGATGAATGTTTGTTATGCATATATTGTTTATGTTGTATTTCTAATATTGTGGGAAATTTATTGGGTGTTAAAAGAGCTTTTTCCACTTGGGAGAAATGCTCATCAAGTATGGGGTAGGGGAGGAGTGATCATCCTCAAGTTCATTCTTGTTTTGATAAGTTGAAAGCCTTGAGGGCATTTGTGTGAATTTGAGAAAAATAGTTATATGGCTTGAGAGCCAAATATGATATTCCTTGGAATCTAATTATTTTGTTTGGCTTGAGGCCATGAGAAAAGTTGTGATAAAATTTTTGTGAAGGGTGGCACTCTAGAGTTGAGTGTGTCCACTCTCCTACCCCTCTTTAAACTCACCTTAGTTGAGTTTATGTGTTGTGAGTATTACCATGGGCGTATGTGTGTATTAGAGTGCTATTATTCATTGTTGTGAAGTGGTGTTGGACTTTTTTCCTAGGTGTGTGAATGATCTCCCTAGCTTGGGGGTGACCCTCTTGCAGGTCTACGGTAGGGAGGAGAGCTAGTTGAGTGGTGTATTTTTCTCTTGTTTGTTATGCATGTTTCTCTTGGAGCTTATTGTGAGGATTGGAGGAGTTTTATTGTTTAGGGAAATGTATCTCTTCTTTACTTGTAAAGAGAGCTTGTTTCTTAAAGTTTCATCCTAGTTGAATTTTCTAGAGGAGAGATTTTCTCCCTCTGAGTTGTAAAAATTGTAATTGGGAGAAGAGAGTTATTCCTCCCTTAATGTTTTGTTAGATATGATTTTATAGTTTATTTCATTTTACCATTGTGGGAAAAGAAAGAAAGAAAATTGTTTGTCTTTAAAAGGACATTAGAATTGTTTACATTTCTTGTATTCCTAATATGTTAAGTTGAGAGTTAGTTGCTGATTTAAATAGATTTGTATTAATTAAATTCAGTTCTTGACTTGTGAAAATGATAAATTTAGAGGAGATCTTGAAGTTGTAGTTGGTTAATATATACCAAGGAAATGAAACAAAATAAATAAATAAATAAATTTGGTAATTAAATAAATCAATATAATAGAGGAGTAAATACGAGTCAATATCGAAATGGACTAAGAGAACTAACTAAGGAGCATATTATTTTTAATTAAAATTCAATGTTGAATATTAACCGAGCATAAACCAGTGAATGTCATCTGAACAAAGATAGTAAGTCCAGCATAGAGAATTCACACCTGTGTGTAATATTCCATTAACAATAGTTTTGTTGATGTCTTAAACATACGCAACCGAGCACACTTACGCGTGCGAGGGGGTTTCTAGGGAAGCATGGGAAAACTTTTTGATAGTTCGTATCATGACCACATGACGCATGTGAACATGACACACGTGAATACGTGTTGTGACCACATGAGAATTATGGGCATGACAACTACTCACAAGAGGCACACTACTTACAAGAAACTCACTGTCTACAAAGTTTATAGAAGGTAACTAGGCATTTAAACTAATGAGAGGCATCTATAAATGCTGAAGTTTAGTTTTGATTAGGCTTAATATACTGATCTAATGTACTTCATTCTTCTTTTGCTCTAGTGTTGCTGCTCTATCACATACCAGACTTGTATTCCTACTTCCACACTTATCTCTATCTTTCCTTACACCTTATTTTATCACATCTATACACACACCCTTCATACTGGAATCCATCTGGTATATATATCCGCACCAAGGATTTCAACAACTTTCTAGTTGGCACCCAGAATACTCAAAATATTTACAAGATATTGATCTGTCAGCTAAATCCATACTTGATTTGTGAAGCATAAAAACATAGACATAGAAGTCATCAATCATGTTGGCCAACATTGTATGATCCCTCAAATAGCTTGATCAACATCAATTACTCATCTAGATTGAAGTTTGATACTCTGTTGGTCAGTTCTTCCTCAGTCTGCTCTGCCTATTAGGAACCCAACACTTAGATGCTTATATCTTTTCCATGTTTTATCACCGGAGGCTCAATCTCTAGAATGTAGTAGTCATGATACTCCTCTTGACTTCTCCAAGTCTGCAACTTGTTGAGTTACACCATCTGAGAGATCCAGACTTGATTGTCAGACCTTGTTGCATGCTCTGTTCTTGTTCATCGGACCAAAACAATCTTCAATCTAACTTCCATTATAGGCATACTATGTGTTGTGGATGTGTGGGATACTTTGTTTCCATCAATGACAACACTCATGAAGCCACACAGTGTCTCTTTCCAACAAAACCAAGTTAGTACCAAGCTATTCTTGGTCGCATCAAAAACTTAAAATAACCTAGTGAGTCTCCACTATCAAGGATCAATCATTCTTTTCTATCAAAAATCCACTAGTGGCTTGTGCAAAACTATTCTACATCAAGTAACTAGATTTCTATCATCCTTACTTTGACTATCATTTTGTTCACCCAACTTGTTTGACACCAACAGATGTAAGGAAAACTTTGTTCAAACCTTGGCACATTATATCACTTCTTGTTCAAAACTTTCAAGATCACTCCATCCCATCTCAAATCACCTTGCATGGTCTTAACAATGTTTTAAAAGCAAAAGCAAATTGAAATGGAAGACAAAACTATTCCATCCCCTCATGAAAGTGATGAGTAAATTTCTCAGGAAGATATTCTACAATCTCAACAAGATTAAAGGTTCCAACACTGAATTGACAAGGTGCTTGCCCAAGACCCTACTAGGTTTTTTCTTCACTCAGCACACCAATGAGTCAAGCTTCCTAAATATTTCAACATAGAAGTGTTAAAAGAAACTAAGGAAGAAAGAAACCTTGAGGGAAGCACACAAGAGGAAAGCAAAGCAACCATTGATTCTACAAATACCCTAAGCTTAATGACCCAACAGATCCAAGCTTTACAACAACAATTCACAGACATGCAAATAGGAACATCAACTAAGAATTATTCCCTAGAGGATATTTCACCATATCCTTTTGATAGGACCTTGATCATGGTACCTTTCCCCTCTAAATTTGAGGTACCAAAATTTGACAAATATCGTGGAAAGGGTGATCCAAGGGACCACATTAGGGAATTTAACATTGCATGTCTTGAAGTCACCCAAAATGATACTTATCATATACAACTATTTCTAAGAAGTTTAAGAGGACAAGCCATGGAGTGGTTTTATAGACTACCTCCCGACATTAGAACCTTTAATGAACTTGTGGACAAATTTGTCACACACTTCTCCTACAATATTGAGCATGACACCTCAATTTTAGATCTTTGTAACACCAAGGAAAAAGGTAGAGAATCTTTCATCACCTTCCTACAAAGATGGAGATAGTTGGCAAGTAAGTGCCCAAATCAAATGCCTAAAAAAAAAATGTTGGAGATGTTTGTCCATAACTTACAAACTAACCTAAGCTATCAAATACAAATCCAATGTCCTACTTCCTTTAGTAAGGTCATTCAGATGGGTCTAATCATCGAAAAGGCTTTAATTGCCATAGGTTAAAGAAAGTTGTATAAGGACACTCCTAACACCAATAGAAACATAGATAAATGAAGATTTTGGACAAAGAAAAATAACCTTGGGAATGATGGGGTGATAGACGCCAAGAACGCAGCACCAAAGCAACCAATCTTCAACTTTTTGAACCCCCAAAATACTAAATCATGGTTTACAAGCTATTTGCCTCAGAGGAAATTCACACCCCTAGGGGAAACATTGGAAACTGCCCTACCAAAGTTGGACACAAGCAAACTCATAACACTTCCAACAACATGGGAATATGAACCAAAAGTCAAACCTCATTGGTGTAATGACAATGATTTCTGTGAATACCACTAAAATAAGGGGTACAAAACCAATGACTGCATTGCACTCAAGCACACTATTCAAGATTTAATAGAGAAAAGTAAAGTATTACTTGATGGACATACCTCTAATAATGATCATCGGGCATTCAAGGATCCACTTCCCAACTATGAGTAGGGAGGGTCTTCCAACCAAAACAATGGTGGAACTAACAACTCCAATTAGACAAATGTGTCATTTGACTATGTTGTTAATCATACCTTAGAAAGTGATCCACATGTCAATGTGATCACCATCAATAAAGACTCAGATTGTAATGCTACCACTCGCAATAATAAAGTCACTCTTAGATGAGTTCCAACCTCTCTGTCTAATCAGTACAATATCCTGGATCAACTCCATAAGACATCTGCACATATCTCCATCCTAGAACTTTTGTGTAAATACCCGTCTCATAGGGCCATACTTGACAAAGCTCTATCAGAAGCCTCCATTCCAATGAACCTTGTCGAAGAATAGTTTCAAACCATGGTAGGTCACATTACCTCACCTCAATCCATATCATTTACTGAAAAGGATGATATGTCTATTACCCAACCTCATAACTCATCTCGTCGTATCGAAGCCTTCATCCACAAACACAAGATAAAGAGGTTTCTAATCAATGGATGAGCCAGTTTGAATAACTACACCTTAAATATAATCCTTGCATTGGGGTTTGTGGAGAAATCTATTGATTGAAAGAAGAAAATCACTATCAAAGCCTATTATGAGGAGGAGAGAAATTCTAAGGGAACTATTATTTTACCAATCAGAGTTGGACCTATAGTAAAAGATGTGGCATGCCAAGTCCATAATGTGGAGTTAGCATATAACATTCTTCTTGGGAGACCCTAGATATATGCTCTAAAAGTAGTACCGTCAACATACTACCAGTGTATCAAATTCCCCTACGAAGTTCAAGAGATCACCATCCAAGGTGACCCCAATCCATTTCAATATTGTAACTCCATTCATCCTAAACTTGAAGTTGTGATTCCTCATAACCATGCTTCTGCTTCATCTTCATCTCATGTTGACCTAGCTTCACTTACTTCCACATCAAAGGCTTCCCAACCTGACCTTAGACTCAAAGATAAGGGCCTGGGTGAGTACACAATCTCCCAATCCCTCTATTTGGCACAACTCCCCCTATCTCCTAGATCATATAGAAGACCTACCCTGAGAAAATCTAAAGTAGTCAAAACTACCAAAGGTCCATTTATCAAATGGGGAAGCCTTGAAGATGAGAGTGATGAAAAAGACATCCTTCAATGGTTATATAAGGATGAAGTCAGTCCATCAACACAACAAGACCATCACTCCACGATACAAAATGAGCAATATGGTCAAGGATTCCAAATGCTACAAAGAATGGCATATGAAGGACATGGCCCCCTTGGTTCAAGAAAGGATGGTATCACTGAACCCATCCAACCTCATACCTTGACAGCCTAAGACACTACAGGGCTAGGTTACATTGGAACAACAAGAACAAACATAGAAAATAAGAATAAAGGGAAACAACCAGAAACATCTACTACTAATTTGGTTGATCAAATTCACCAATTACAAATGGGGAGTGAGACTGACTCCAACAAATATGAGTGGGATAGCCTCTCTGAGCTATCTTGTGATGAAAAAGACATTGATGTTGTCCATGAGTATGACCCAACCCATGCAACTGAGAGACAAGGTCCAAGGGCTAGACTGCTAGAGTCCAACCCAAATAATACCGATAGTGAAAGTCATGAGGAAAGAATGATACCCCCCTGACAGATCAGCTAATGGAGAGAACCATCCTAGGCATTGTTCGTGCTTATAATGACCACCATAACACCTCCATCTTGACCATCAATACCATCAAACTAGACCAACCCAATGACCCCCTACCATTATTGCACCTTGAACTCATAAATTGGGACTTGCAACACACTACCCCTAAGCTTGATATCTTTCAAAATAATGAAGCCATCATAGACTACCTTGAGCTTAGAGATCACATACCTACAGGGGACCACAGAGCTGGCTATGCCATAGAACTCAATGACAAGGCCTATTTTGGAGAGAGTGCCAAGCTTTTTAGACTCAAAAATGTCAAAATGAAAGAAATATCTAATGGTGAAAACCACTCTGTGGTAGTGTTAGATCATGAAAAAAGTAAAAATATAGATGTATCCAATGGTGAAAACCTCTCTAAGGCACCAAAGGATAGAAGGCTTGACCCTCTACCCAATCTCACACATCAGGAGAGATCTTCAATCTTGATAGAACCAGCAGAGCTGATCAATGTTAGCATAGGTGATAGTCCCAAAATGATTCACATGGCATAGTCTTTAACCACACAAGAGAAGCCAACATTTACTAAATTCTTCAAAAGAAAAAATATCAACTTTTCTTAGACATATGCGGATATGCTAGGGCTAGATCTAAATCTCATAATGCATCAATTATGCTTAGCTCAAGGTGCTAAGCTAGTAAAGCAAAAACTAAGGAAGATGTACCTGCATGTGGCCCTCATGGTGAAAGAAGAGATGAAGAAACTGTTAGAAGTTGGATTCATCAGACCAATAGACTATCCTGAGTGGATTTCAAACATAGTGCTAGTTGCAAAACTAGATGGAAGAGTGGATTTCTCCTACCAAACATTGACATTATTGTAGGTCTCATGGTAGGGCACACCATGCTATCACTAATGGATGGTTTCTCTGGATACAACCAAATCAAAATTGCACCTGAAGACCAACACAAGACTGCATTCACATGTCCATGGGGAACTTATTATTGGTGTGTCATGCTATTTGGTTTGTAAAATGCTAGTGCAACATATCAGAGAGCTATGACCATAATATTCCATGACATGATGTACACTATAATGGAAGATTATGTTGATGACATCTTGGTAAAATCACTCACCAGAGGACACCTGGCAGTATTAGACAATCTTCAAAAGATTGGAACAGTTTAATGTGCAACTCAATTGAAATAACCGTGTGTTCAGAGTTACATCTAGAAAGCTACTTGGATACATAGTGTTTGCAAATGGAGTTGAAGTTGACTCAGTTAAAGTGAAGGCCATCATGGAAATGCCGCCTCCTAAGAATCTCACTCAACTCAAATACCTACAGGGAAAACTAGAATCTATCAGAAGATTCACTTCTCAATTGGCAGACAAGTGCCACCCATTTTCCCACCTCCTACATAAGAATGTCCCTTTCAAATGGAATGATTCACGTGAACAGGCATTTCAGTAGTTAAAACATTATCTCATGAAACCAGATGTATTAATGGCACCAATTCAAGGTAAAACTCTACTACTATATATCTCAGCCACACCAACAACTTTGAGAACTCTCCTTGAGGAACAAAATTATGAAGGGAAAGAAAAAGCGATTTATTATATCAGCCGAACACTTGTTGGGTATGAACTATAATACACACCAATTGAAAGAGCATGTCTCACTTTGGTCTTCACCTCATGGTGTAGGAGAACCTAACACAAGGTGGCCTCCATGAGGCATTTAGGTTCATGTTTTGTTTTAAACAAGTTTTGGGTTGTAATAAGGTCTATTTGACCAATGCATGTAATTTTAGTTTGTATCTAGGTTCATTTTGTAAGTCCCAAGGGACTTAGGTCATGTTTGTCAAATTGTTAGTAGTAAGACAGTTGGACTCCCAGCCATTTGGAGATGATTAGTTTTTCTCCTAGCAACTTGGAATCATTCTCCCAGCCACTTGGAATAGGGTTGGCATTCCTCTGGTGAGTTTATAAAGCCAGGGAGATGAATAGAATCAAGCATTGAGGATATTGTAATTGAATGCAATTGTGTGAATATAATCAAGCATTGTGAAGGAGAAATCAAATTGTTCTATGTTGTCTATTTATTTCCATTCTTTGTAAATATGAAATTGCATAATCGTAGATTTCTTTTCTTTTCAGTATTTCCATTGTTGCAAAATGTTGATGTGAAGCATTCCACTAGTGAGATTTCTGTCGAAATCAGTGGAATGGCTTCATTGTACAAATATATGTTTGTGTTTCCTATTTTATTTTCCTATTCAATGGTGCAGATGCTCCAAATCGAGGGTTGTGCACAGTAGATCACCTAGCATCTCCATGTGCTAGGGTTTGAGTGAAGGAGTTAAGGACGCTATCGATGAAACAGAGGCCATCAGAAAAGCATTCCTCGCTTAGAGCGACGAGGGTGGTCTGGTTGAAGACAGGATCGAGCCATTGACAAGAGATCCATTGGGGGGGAATTGGTTGGTGGCAAGAGATCTTAGGGTTTGGCCAAAGGCATTCATCACATCGATGAGTAGTTGGTCCATTGGCACATTGGCCTAAGTGAATGAGCATTTGCCGAAGACAATAGTCTCACCAAATGTATATTGTGAATGCATATCACAAAAGCATGTTGAGAATGTATGTGGAGAATGTACTAAGTTGGTATATCGGCACATCAACCAAGGTTCATAAGTGTTCACTGATGGTGTTGTTCTCACAGATAGTCAAGGTTGTCAGACCTCACATCAGGGTGACTACAATGGTCAAAGTGATAAGTTGCAAGGTGGCCGACAGTGGAAGTCTTACCGAATGAGGCTCCCCATCATATTGGTATCAGAGCTAGTGAAAGCTCTGGGTAGAGGTGTTGTGTATTTGATTTTTGTCACTAAGAAGGTAGATGAAGAGTTACTCATGCCATCTAGTTGCGAGAAGGAATAGGATTCCTGTAGTGTGTGGGTAGACGATGATGAGGTCTATCATGACCATTCACCAATAGAGGTTTGGCTAGAAGAGGGTGCAGAGTGAGGCCACTACGAGAGGAGTGGTAGTGCATCTCCAGGGTCTTCTATTGGACAAGAGGAATGGGTCTGTGAAGTAGTGTGTAGGATGGACAGCTGATTGAGCATTGTGTTGTAGTCAAATTGGGGATTTATAGAAGTGTTGGTGTTGTCTGTGAATGATTATGTCAAACAGAGAAACTGAAGGAGAGGCTAGCAATATGCCTCCAAAGGGGATGACCACCGAAGTGGTCAAGAAATTTAAAGAGATAGAAGAGATGATCAAAATTGGAGTCAAGGAAACACTCTAGACTGAATTGAAGACAATGAAGATAAGAAAAAGGATAGAGGAAGATTCAGATGATGAAGAAGAGAAAAAGGAAGAAGCAGAGGAACAAGAAGAGGCAAAGATATCAGCTGAACAAAAGTAATTCCTAGAAGCCATTAAGGCTATTGGCAAGGACTCTTCAGAGGCTTGAATAGATGTCCCCATGTTCAGTGGACAAATGAATGCTAATGAAGTTATGGAGTGGATTGGGGCTCTAAACAACTATTTTAAGTACAAATAAGTTCCTGAAAGTAAGAGGGTTAAGTTTACAAAAACTAAACTCAAAGGTGGTGCCCTTACATCATGGAATTACACCCAAGGAGAAAGGCTAAAGAATGGGAAAAGTGTGATCTCCTCATGGAGAAGAATGCTAGAGAAGATCAAGTCTCAGTTCCTTCCATCTGACTACGAGGTACATATTTACAGGAAAATGCAGAACCTTAAACAAAAAGATATGGATGTGGCTACTTACACCGAGGAGTTTCACAAATACACTCTTCATTGTGGGTACATGGAGGATGAAAAAGCCAAGGTAGCAAGGTATTTAAATGGTCTGAGGATCAATATTCAAGACGAGATAAGTTTTTTTACACCTAAAAATGTGGAAAAATGCTTTCAAGTAGCATTAAGAGCTAAAGAGAAGCTGAAGAGGAAAGGTGAGCAGCAAAGTAGAGGAAGAGGTGACAAAAATTTTAGAGGCAGTTTTGGAGGCAAAAGTCCTAACCAAAGGCCTAGTGGTGAGTGTAGCCAAGAAGAGCAAGTTGGAGACTCAAGTAGCAAAGGAGGCTATCGAGGAAGAAGGCCAAATGAAAGAGGTGGGACAAATGGATCAGGTAGAGAATCCAAGTTCTCCAACATGAGATGTTATAACTATAATTAGATAGGGTACCCATCCTATAAGTGTCTAGAGAAGGCCTCAACTTCTCATGGTAATGAGAGAAGAACCACATTGACTCAAGAGGATGCAGGGAATGTGACAACTCCTAAAGTGAGTTTGCAATTAGAAGTGGGAGAAAATCTAATGATCAAGAGGACACTACTCAAAGAACCAGTGAAGGCTGAACCGTCACAAAGGAGAGCTCTTTTTCAGGATCAATTGTAGAAGTAAAGGTAAAATATGCAAGGTAGTCATAGATTTTGGTTCAACAAATAATATGGTGTCTAGGGAAATGGTGGATAAATTGAACATAGAAAGGATTCCTCATCAAACTCCTTACAAAGTATCTTGGGTAAGTCATAGTCAATCACTTTTGGTAGATGAACAGGCATATGTTGATTTCCAGATTGGAGAATATAAGGAGAGAATTTTATGTGACATTTTGCCCATGGAGTGTTGTCACCTACTTTTAGGTAGGCCATGGCAATTTGATAGGCAAGCATTATATGATGGATATGCGAACACATACACCATCAAGAAGGATGGAAATACTTTTGTGATGACACCATTGCAAGAGGAAACTGAAGCAAAGAAGGCAGCCAAGATTATTTTGGTGGGTAAGAAAGAGTTTGTGAAGATGCTTGAAGAAGAGACAAGGATGGTTGAGGATGTCTTAAGGAGTGGGGTTACCAAAAATCATAGTTTGAAGATGATGATGTCTGAGATGGATCCAAAGAAGGTTAAAGAGCAGGTCTATAAGCAGCCACAAGTTGATTGGAAAGAAGAAGATGCTATCATAATAGGGACCATTGTTTGTCCTCTAAAGCCAACAAGAGTTGGAAGGAAAAAAATTCTACTATAGCAGCAGTACAAGCAACATCAAACAAGGTTTTGAATATAGGTGTTCAGGTAGAGATGACAACAAGGAAGAATGGTGAGAAAGTATGAGTTTGGTTGCAAGCACTCACTCATGGCAAGGTGTGAGTAGAGCCTACAATGCTAGGCATGAATTTTTTATTCCATGGAAGTAAGTTGCAGTCCAGAGATCGTGGGGAAGGCCTGATGTAGTGAAGGATGACGATGGTGCCAGACAAGGACTCAACTCATGGGACATGAGTTCTTTTCTAGGTGGGGTGTATGGTGCAGGAGCACCTAACACAAGGTGGCCTCCATGAGGCATTTAGGTTCATGTTTCATTTTAAATAGGTTTTGGGTTGTAATAAGGTCCATTTGACCAATGCATGTAATTTCTGTTTGTATCTAGGTTCATTTTGTAAGTCCCAAGGAACTTAGGTCACGTTTGTCAAATTGTTAGTAGTAAGACAGTTGGACTCCCAGCCATTTGGAGATGGTTAGTTTTTCTCCTAGCCACTTGGAATAGGGTTGGTGTTCCTCTGGCAAGTTTATAAAGCCAGGGACATAAATAGAATCAAGCATTGAGGATATTGTAATTGAATGCAATTGTGTGAATGTAATCAAGCATTGTGAAGGAGAAATTGAACTGTTCTGTGTTGTTTATTTGTTTCCATTATCTATAAATATGAAATTGCATAACCATAGATTTCTTTTCCTTTCTGTATTTCTGTTGTTGCAAAATTTTGATGTGAAGCATTCCACTAGTGAGATTTCTATTGAAATCAGTGGAATGGCTTCATTATACAAATATTTGTTTATGTTTCCTATTTTGTTTTCCTGTTCGATGGTGCAGATGTTCCAGATCAAGGGTTGTGCACAGTAGATTGCCTAGCATCTCCATGTTCTAGGGTTTGATTGAAGGAGTTGAGGATGCTATCGGTGAGACAGAGGCCATCGTAAAAGCATTCCTCACTCAAAGTGATGAGGGTGGTCTAGCTGAAGAGAGGATCGAGCCACTGATAGGAGATCCATCGAGAGGAATTAACTGGCAGCAAGAGATCTCAAGTTTTGGCCAAAGGTATTTGTCACACTGATGAGTAGTTGGTTCATCGGTGCATCGGCCTAAGTGAATGAGTGTTCGCCAAAGACAATAGTCTCACCAAATGTATATTGCAAATGCATATTGCAAAAGCATGTTGAGAATGTATCTTTCATTATATACAAATGGTGATCAGTCATAATGGTGAATCAGGGTATAGCCACTGGTAATAGCAAGTCACTCCAAGCATATACTAAGTTGGTATATCAGCACATCAGCCAAGGTTCATAAGTGTTTGCTGATGGTGTTGTTCTCACTGATAGTCAGGTTTGTCAAACCTCACATTAGGGTGACTACAACGGTCAGAGTGATAAGTTGCAAGGTGGCCGATGGTGGAAGTCTTATTGACTAAGGCTCCCCATCACCTCACAAAAGTGGAGAAATTACATGTTGCCACACTCTATCAAACTAGTAGCAAAGATTGATCCACTCAAGTATTTACTCAATAAAGTGGCCCTTACAGGTAGATTGTCCAAATGGGTCATGCTTTTCAGCAAGTTCGACATTGAATAGATAGACAAGGGGGCAATAAAAGGCTAAGTACTTGCAGACCAAATGACAGATGCACCTCTAATAAATGATAGCCCTTTGAGCTTTGAATTCCCAAATGAATCTTTCACATAACCACAACAACCTAGAAAATGTACTTTGATGGCTCATACACTTAGCATGGATCGGGAGTAGATATCTTGTTGATCACCCCTAGTGGTGACACCATTCCTAAATCCTACAGATTACTCTTTCCCTACACTAACAACATGGCAGAATATGAAGCCCTAGTCATTGGCATCAAGCTAGCAGTTGAATGGAATATCAAAGAACTTCAGGTGTATGGTGACTCACAGCTGGTCATAAATCAAGTAAATGACCAAGTGCTACCAGACAAAAGATGAGAAATTAATCCCTTACAAATAGATGGTAGATGATTTCAAGGAATACTTTGTCAAGATCACTTTTGAACAGATACCAAGGATCAAGAACAAAGCTGCATACACCATGGCCATGATTACATCTCTCCTCAATATTCCAAATAATCAATTACATTATGAGTTCTTGGTAAAGCTAGTGCCCTATCCTGCATATGATACCCCTGAATTCCATATCATTTGCCACATTATTGGAACTGATTCCCCCCTCTATGGAAAAATATTTTCCTATCTTAAAGAGAATATCCTCCCACTTGATCTCTCTAGCAACCAAAAATGAACTTTCATCCATTAGGTATCCTAGTATGCCAGTCACCAATACCCTATATAGCAAAGGTCTTGATGGTACTCTCCTTAGGTGTCTAGATAGTGAGGAACATCAAACCACCCTAAATGAAGTGCATGACGGTATATGTGGAACCCACTCTAGTGGCCCTACCCTACCAAGAAACTCATACGCATGGGATACTACTAGCCATCCATGGTACAAGATTCCTACCATTGTGTAAAGAAGTACAAGAAGTGCCAAATCCATGGGAACCTAATACATGCACCAGCACAGGAGCTACAACCATTAACAACTCCTTGGCCTTTCTATCAGTGGGGACTCAACTTAGTGGACAAGATCCACCCTCCTTCATCGTATGGCCATAAATTCATAATCACCACCACTAAGTACTTTACGAAGTGGATTGAAGCTGTGCCCTTAGCCAATATCACAGGCAAGCAGATTGCCTCCTTTATCTTGAACTATATCATTTGTCTCTATGGCATCCCTTCGTCCATTATCACAGATAATGGATGACCATTCAAAACTTAGGATGTCAGGGAACTATGTGACAAATTCCATATCCAGCACCACTTTTCTACCCCTATTACCCCTAAGGCAATGGCCAGGTTGAGGCATCAAACAAAACTATATTGAAAATTCTAAAAAAGACTATCAATGATGTCAGTTGTGATTGGCATATCTAATTAAATCCAGGGCCTATTATACAAGTATCCACACACCCACAGGTGCAACACCATACTCCCTAGTCTATGAATCTAAAGCCATCTTGCCCATTGAAGTCAAGATCCCATCCTTGTGACTTTCATTAAAAAGTTTCATATCTGATGAAGAGTACAGAGTGTCCAGACTTCAAGAGTTAGAGTTGCTCAAAGAGAGAAGGTAACAGGCCTTTAACCACCTTAAAGCTTATCAGTAACAAATGTCTAGAAGTTACAACCACAGGGTAAAGCCATGCATATTCCAAGTCAGTGATCTAGTCCTCAGAGAAAATCCCAGAAAATCAGCAAGATTGAGAGAAGAAAGGCAAGTTTGAACCTAACTGGTTGGGTCCCTATGTCATCATCGCAGCATATGGGTCAGGAGCATATCAATTCGCTACATCGAAAGGTGAACTATTTGATAATCCTATCAACAACATGCATCTTCGCAAGTTCTATACCTAAAAACCCCAATGCAAGGGAGTCTTTAAAAATAACAAAAAAATAGAAAAAGTGATAAAAAAAAATGGAAAAATAACCAAAAAAATCATCCTATGGTGATCGGGTACCTGGGATAGATACCATGATGAAAACTTGGCAAACAAATATCATGCATATTTTTTAGCTATTGTGCAAATAAAAGTAAGTGGTGAAAACCTGGTAAACAGGTCCTATCTGGACAAACTACTTCCTCCATCTGTTGTGACCCTAATGTCTCTTGTGTCCATCATATTGTTCATCTTGAACCGGTCCTTTGAACCATTTTCATACTTAATCGCCTCTGAGTTATCACATAGGCAAGACCATTCTCAATGCGCCCTCGAGGCTCCACTCCACTCTACTTCTTTCCTATCCTTTCCATCAAGGTATCATCTATCCTGCTATCCATACCAATTCTACATCTTTGCCATCACCTAGGTCCTAGGTCCATCAGGTTAACCCTAAACTACATTACCTCTGAGTCGTCACATAGGCAAGGCCATTTAGCAATGAGCCCTCAAGGCACTAGGTCAGTCCCTTAGGGTCCGTCTCTCCATGTCTATTTGTCATCTCACCCATAATAAGTTGATCCTTTGTCTAGACTCGGGGCAACTGCTCGACCTAGTTTCAGATGTAGATTTTTGAATGCCACATGTTCTAAGAAGATTACCAATAAGGATTGTGATGACTTTCACTAGACGAGCACACATAGGAAATTAGGCTGCCCAAAAAAAACAAAAATCTTGGCACAGAACATCAACTAGTCCAAAAGCAAAGAAAAACATATACAAAAACACTCAAACTGATTCTATATCAATTATGGAAAGAAGACACATCTAAATGCAAGAATGTTTTGTGAAAAGGTTAAATTGAAGAGTCTTGATTTTCATTATTATGTCTTTCTATGCTACTCGAGGATGTCAAAAGATAGAGATGCTATGATAGGGGCATAATCAATTTTCTTTGTCTGTTGTTTGTGGATTAATCTTTAGTAATGTGACAACTTTTGTCTAAGAACATGATCAGCAAAAGATCATCGAGGACTTTAGAGGTCTAAACATGAAAAGGGAAAATCCTTATCTGTTTAAACACAAGAAGTACTCAGGCCATTGTTGATGATGAAGTTACTCACATACAAACATGAAATAAAAGTTACACAGCAACCTTTGTTTATCTTGAAAGATATGATGAATTCAAAGAATTCATGATCCCAAGTCTCCTTTGACTAGTTCATAATCTACAGACGTTACTTAGTGGTTGATGTGTGTTGTTGTTTTCCATTCAGAGGCCTTACATACTTTGATTATTCCTACAAAGTTCCTCAATATTTCCTCCAAATATCCTATCCTTTATATCTGTTCTACATATCTCCAACAATTCTACTTCTACATTATGAATTCACTCAAATAATGTGCCTACAAGTTGATATTTGCATGATTTCTACCATTATTTGTAATTCTTTGCATGATATTTTCAACACTACATGCATTTAGTTCAAATATACTAATGATATTCAGTTATCTACGGGATGTCAGCATATTTTTTTGTTCTGCTTATTATTTATCATGATTTGCAGTTAAGTTATGGAAATGATTTATTGAAATTAAGAAAATGAAATGACAAAGATAGGGTTTAAAGGATGAGATTCCTAAAATTACTTGACTGAGATCACTGATCCACATACATGTTCTGATACAGTAATGAAGAGAAGAAAAGTAGAATCATACTTCACCAGGACATTCCACAAATCCGAATGATCCAGTGCAAATCTTCAAAGGAAAAGTTGACAACAACATGCAATAAAATGAAAGTGCTTCTATTGAACACAGCATTCACCATTACATATCCAGGAATCAACTTGAAGATTACGTAAAGTTTACAATCAGGATGTAATCTGAAGCTTCAACTCCATTCAGTATGCTTTAGAACAAGTATATTTACAATGATCTAAAGAAAGAACCTTGACATTTCAACAAATTAGTCCTCATTAGTCTCAGTAATCCAATCTCTTATATAAAATTGGCTCACTCCAATTTTAGAATGATTGACCTCCGCCCTTTTTGTTTTGCTATGACAAATCATGGCCCCCTTTATAGACTGGAAACCAGAAAATAGTTACAATGACCCAATGATCAAGATCCTCTCATAACAATCAACAGTTCAAATGAATAGCACATGCTTGCCAGTTGGCAATCCCATAGCTGGCATAGAATATTCTAACATTTTGGACTTGATTCATCTTCTAGCTAGGAAACAATGCATATGATAATATCTTCCTCGACCCAGGTTCATGTCACCCTTGTGCTCTTCTTCTTTATTTTCTCCACAGTCGGCAAGACAACCACTATCAGTGTAGCTCTCTCAGGGCTCTCTGCGACCAATCTCATCCCGATAGCCCATCTCCACTTTATCATCGGCAAGACCAACCTCGTCGGCAAAGCCCTTTCTTCTTCTACTGATGCCCAATGACATCTAATTCCTATTTCTTCGGTGAGACTTCCATCATCCACCAAGTCTTTTCTTCCTCTGCCAATGGCCGACGACTGTTAACTTCTACTTCTTCCTAACTGTGACGGCTTCCGTACCAATAGCTCTGCACACCTAGAAATAAACACAAGTCAATAAAATGTACTTTAAAATTCACTTTTTAGTCTTGAACTTAACCTTTACAATAAACATACAAGCAATTCAAACTACAAAGAATTTTCTATTTTTAATCCCCTTTTTGACATCCATCCTTTGTATATTTCGCATTGCACATAGCCTTGTATATCAGATATACAAGCAATTAAACATACAAAGAATTCTTTTTATTTAATTTCTTTTCGCATCCGCGCTTTGTATATCACTTTGCATCCTTCGTTTGCATATTGGTGTAACTTATTTGGTTGGGGCGGTCTACAAAACTTATCCTGATATCACATATCTGTCTGATATTACCTCTATTGGTGACACTCACCTCATTGGGTCCATCAAAATTTCTCATTTGGATCACACCTACTCACACCGATGAGTGGTGGAGCCCACATCACTCTTCACTTGTATCTCCAAGATACAAACAACACTTGTATCAAACTTCAATATACAAGCGTGGATACATACAAACCCTTTTGTATGTCCTTTCAAACTTCAACATTTATAAACCATAGTATGTATCCCCCTTTGACTCTAGGTTGTATATACTAAAATGCATCTACCAATATACATTAAACTTTGATGCATCATTTATATTGGATTTAAATCTCTTTTGAAATCTGCATTGTATGCATATTGAAATGCATGTATCCTGACAGCCTACATACAATGCACGGAATATACAATGACTTAACTTCATTACATAACTTTTAGATTCCATTGCATCTATATCACTTTGTCTATCCACTTTGTATGTTTCGCCCTACCAAACATACAAACATAAAATACATGCAACGGACTTGATTGAACATTCATTTCAACTTTTAACTTCCTTGGGTCCACCTTGTATGTAAAAACAAAACATTAGCAAATGCATACAAGTAAACAATGTATCCAAACTCGATGACCTCTATATGCGACCATACAATGACCTCATATACAAATAACTTTTTATATGGGTGACTTGTATATAAAAACAACTTTGTATATACAAACATACAAACCATACCACAATGCATTTTACCAAAAACACACATAACTTGAAAAATACAGAGAATTTTAAGATGGTTAAAAAAGCAACCCCTATTAATTTTTAACAAGGAATTCACCTATACTCTACCCTAGTACTTAATGCCATTTTTTCTTTATTTTCAACAAGTTTGGTAACTTTCACCTCTTTTTCCCTTTACCACCAAGCGGACCCACACACACAAGCAAAGAAGCCAACCACAACAAGGGTCCTCATTTAGTTGAGTAAAATGGGGTGTATTGTGAACATCACAACAACTAGCAACCAAACAAAACAATGAAATTAAAACCATTAAAGAAAACTAAATAAAATAAATTCATAATTTCTAACTATCTTTTCTGCAAATCATTATTTAACTTGAGACCTAATGTATTCAATAAGGTACATGAATTTTCACATTCAATTTAAGTGGGTGCATGTGATTAATTATCATCATCTTGAAAATTAGTTGAACAAACCAGTGACTAATATTAGCCTACCTAGTCGATGTCATTTCCTCATAGCCAACCGGATAGAACCTTGCTGCCAGCATGCGTCTATAGCCCTAACAAGGTTATCGTTACAATTCTCCTAAGTAGAGCCCCACTTCCAGCAAGCGTCTATAGCCTCGGTAGAGTTACTTAGATGGCTTAATCTAGATTTTTAGTAAAATCCATTTTATTATTTTATTAATTTTATATTTTGATAGAAATTTCATAAGATATTATAGTTGTAACTTCATGATGCAAGGAATGATCACTTGTTGAAATTAAGCTGAGAATTGTAATGGTAGCAAGGGTGACCTCTGATTTTTTACCTAATATCTACACTAGTAGGTTCAACAAACCCAAGGATTTTAGGTGTGTCATTGTGAGAAACTTCCCTTTGAATACTCAACCCATAGTTATTGAATACAAAATTTCACAAGTCAACCAACTTTCCACATTCATGACAGTTACAACAAGTTATGTATAAATTTCAAATAATTAACCTGAATGTTCTAAATTTTCCATTGTTTTTAGTGGTTGTTAGTCTTCTCCTGTATACTCTAAATCAAAATAAAGACCCAAGCACATAGGAAACAATAAAGCAAACAAAACAAATAGACTGTACAAACAACTAACCTATGAAAGGAAACAACACAAAGCAAGAGAAGAAAACAAAGAAAAGAAATAGAACAACCACTCTACCCAACTATATATAAACTCTACAAGGCAAATAAAACCCAGGAAAAGACCCAAAGACACCTGTATTTGCATACTTCCTTAGATTGTGCAAGAGCATCAAGGCATTAGTTATGGTTCTGATCCTAGCAAATTCATCTTTGTATTCTAAAAAATATTCTTGTATTCTAAATTCACTGTGTTTAATAGAATAACCTCTAATTATCAGCAACTGAGGAAGCTCATCATATTCATGACTTATCCATATGCATGTTTTATCTCCCAAATTTCCATAATCAAAATAATAATCAACATTATTCACTGTGGAAAGGAAAGATACAACCTGGTGTATCTCTGGTTCTGTTGTTGGACATGCTGGTTCATTGCCAGCTGGTCCTCCATTTAACTTTGCATTTTCATTGCTTAGCTCAATTTTAGGTCTCCCTTTATCTTGAAGAATGTATGACTCTTGATGGATTATTTCTTCATCTTTATCTAGCTCTATCTCTTCATTCTAGATATTCAGTTTATCCTCAAGTTCAGAAAAGGTCTCAATGTTCTCTTCAATTCTCTGTACATCAGCGTCTAAATGAGTATCTTTATAATCATAATCTGATATACATAAATTTATCCTTTCTAAATCATTTGACTATAAAGGTGAAACAACATTTGATTTATAGGAAGACTCCCATGTTTCATTTTCAAAATAGTGCCAGATTGACATATGATCATGCACAACAACTCCAAAGCTTTTTGCATCTTCAACTTTCATGAATTGTTCATCAAATACTTCACTTCTATCATCTAGTATGGCATCTGGTTCCATTGTCCTGCAACATTCTTGCATTTGATCATTCAATCTAAAGAAGTCAATGATGAAATTAAGGTTTAATTTCTTTTTTATGACTCTATTAGTTGCTATAATAGGAACTTCATCAAAAGCAGTGCATTTAAATTGTTCCACCTCCTATTTACACTTATTTATCAACTCATCTCTATCAAAACTACTAAATTCAGATCCAGAAACATTATTTTGACAAGCGTTTAATAATTCAATATATTTGTCTAGTGTATCAAGATCAATTTCATATTTATCTTACCCCTCATCAAATCTTTCTTGCTGATTATCTAATGATGTGGAACAAGAAGCACTTTCTTCTCTATGATTTTTAGAAGACTCATACCTGCACGCTGCCTCACCCTTATTATAAAGCAGAGAACTCCAATTCTCACCATAAAATGACTCAAGGAAAGATGTTTCCTCTTCTTTACCTTCTAGAACTGATTCAACTATTGTATTTTCTAAACAACTCATGATTATGGGTGTCGTCTCTTGTTACTGTTCCAGAATTCGAGTCTTCTCCAACATGACCAAGCAAGTGTCACAATCCCTTTCTGACTACTCTTCATCATGTAACCTGCACCAACCTTCAATCAAGACATCATAAGTGGATAAACCTAATATTTGACTACACTATATATTTCTAGAGAAATATAATTCAAAATCCTTAGAGCGGTCCACTTCATTGTCTAGACAACTAATAACTTCTAGTGCTATATCTACTTGTTGCTCTAGAATTTTTTCATTTTCCTGCCAGACTTTAGCCCTTAACACATCTGAGAAAAGAATTAGTCCTTTCAAATATAAATCCATCCTTGTGAGGAAAGTTAAATAATTAATTTCACTGTGCTCCACAGACTTGTGTATCTTGCACCAACTGGATAAACCAAAGTTAGATAAACTTTGAGGATAAAGCTGCTCATTCAAAGTTTCCTAAAATAAAGGAATGTCAACTCAAAAATTGTCTTCATATGCATCCATTGAAAAGAGATTGTATTTTAATCCTTTCTTTCTAAATTTTAATGAGATCTATCATATCTCAGAATAAACTTGAAAGCTCAGAAAAATCAAATGAATCATTGAAACTTTGAGCTAGATCTTAGCAAAGATGTGATCAAAACCTCTCAGATAAGAAATATTTGCAGACATTCAACTCAAATGATGAAATATTTATGCAACATTTGTAGAAATCCACAAATTCCTTGTTCATGCCCTCCCTCTAGCACCAATTTATGTTGATGATGAAGTTACTCAAACACAAACATGAAATAAAAGTTAGACAACAACCTTTATTTATCTTGAAAGATACGATGAATTCAAAGAATTCATGATCCCAAGTCTCCATTGATTAGTTCATAATCTACTGACGTTACTTAGTGGTTGATGTGTGTTGTTGTTTTCCATTCAGGGGCCTTACGTACTTTGATTATTCCTGCAAAGTTCCTCAATATTTTGTCCAAATATCCTATCCTTTATATCTTCTCTGCATAAATCTCCAACAATTCTACTTCTACACTATGAATTCACTCAAATAATGTGCCTACAAGTTGATATTTGCATGATTTCTACCATTATTTGTAATTCTTTGCATGATATTTTCAACACTACATGCATTTAGTTCAAATATACTAATGATATTCAATTATCTACGAGATGTCAATATATTTCTTTGTTCTGCTTATTATTTATCATGATTTGTAGTTAAGTTATGGAAATGATTTAATGAAATTAAGAAAATGAAATGACAAAGATATGGTTTAAAGGATGAGATTCCTAAAATTACTTGACTGAGATCATTGATCCACATACATGTTCTAATACAACAATGAAGAGAAGAAAACTAGAATCATACTTCACCAGGACATTCCACAAATCCGCATGATCTAGTGCAAGTCTTCAAAGGAAAAGTTGACAACAACATGCAATAAAATGAAAGTACTTCTATTGAACATAGCATTCACCATTACATATCTAGGAATCAACTTGAAGATTACGTAAAGTTTACAATCAAGATGTAATCTGAAGCTTCATCTCTATTCAGTATGCTTTAGTACAAGTACATTTACAATGATCTAAAGAAAGAACCTTGACATTTCAACAATTTAGTCCTCATTTGTCTTAGTAATCTGATCTCGTATATGAAATTGGCTTGGTCTGATTTTAGAATGACTGACCTCCCCCCTTTTGTTTCTATGACAAATCATGGCTCCCTTTATCGACTAGAAGCCAGAAAGTGGTTACAATGACCCAATGATTAAGATCCTCTCATAACAATCAATGGTTTAGATGAGCAACACATGCCTGCCAGTTGGTAATCCCATAGCTGGCATAGAATATTCCATCATTTTGGACTTGATTCATCTTCTAGATGGTAAATAATGCATCTGATAATATTTCCCTCAACCCAGGTTCATTTCACCCTTGTGTGCTTCTTCTTTATTTTCTCCACAATCAGCAAGACAACCATCATCGGTGTAGCTCTCTTAGGTCTCTCCATGACCAAACTCATCCTGATAGCCCATCTTCACTTTATCATCAGCAAGACCAACCTTGTCGGCAAAGCCCTTTCTTCTTCTACTAATGCCCAATGACATCTAATTCCTATTTCTTCGGCGAGACTTCCATCGTTGGTCAAGTCTTTTCTTCCTCTATCGATGGCTGATGACCGTTAACTTCTGCTTCTTCCTAACTATGATGGCTTCCGCACCAATAACTTTGCACACCTGGCAACAAACACAAGTTGATAAAATGTACTTTAAAATTCACTTTTTAGTATTGAACTTAACCTTTGCAATAAACATACAAGCAATTCAAACTACAAGGAATTTTCTATTTTTAATCCCCTTTTTGACATCTATCCTTTGTATATTTCGCATTGCACATAGCCTCGTATATCAAATATACAAGCAATTAAACATACAAAGAATTATTTTCATTTAATTTCTTTTTGCATCCAGTCTTTGTATATCGCTTTGCATCCTTCGTTTGCATATCAGTGTAACTTACTTGGTTGGGGCAGTCTACAAAACTTATCCTGATATCACATATCTGCCTGATATTACCTCTATTGGTGACACTCACCTCGTCAGGTCCATCAAAATTTCTCATTCTGATCACACCTACTCACACTGATATTACTCTTCACTTGTATCTCCAAGATACAAACAACACTTGTATCAAACTTCAATATACAAGCGCGGATACATACAAACCCTTTTGTATGTCCTTTCAGACTTCAACTTTTATAAACTATAGTATGTATCCCCCTTCAGCTCTAGCTTGTATATACTGAAATGCATCTCCCAATATACATTGAACTCTGATGCATTGTTTATATTAGATTTAAATCTCTTTTGAAATCCGCATTATATGCATATTGAAATGTATGTATCCCGACAGCCTACATACAATACGCAGAATATATGACTTAACTTTGTTTCATAACTTTTTAATTCCATTGCATGTATATCACTTTGTATATCCACTTTGTATGTTTCACCCTACCAAACATACAAACACAAAATACATGCAACGGACTTGACCAAACATTCATTTCAACTTTTAACTTCCTTGGGTCCACCTTGTATGTAAAAACAAAACGTTAGCAAATGCATACAAGTAAACAATGTATCCAAACCCGATGACCTCTATATGCAACCATACAATGACCTAATATAAAATGACTTTGTATATGGGTGACTTGTATATACAAACATACAAACCATACCACAATGCATTTCACAAAAAACATACATAACTTGCAAAATATAGGGAATTTTAAGATGGTTCAAAAAGCAACCCCTGTTCATTTTTAACAAGGAATTCACCTATACTCTACCCTAGTACTTAATGCCATTTTTTCTTCATTTTCAACAAGGTTTGTAACTTTCACCTCTTTTTCCCTTTGCCACCAAGCGGACCCACACACACAAGTAAAGAAGCCAGCCATAGTAGAGGTCCTCATTTTGCTAAGAAGTAAAATGGGGCGTGTTGTGAACATCACAACAGTCATCTAGATTCAAGTTTGACTAGATGCTTGTATCAGCTTGCTATATCAAAATCCATGTAAGGGATACTCACGTCATCTTGGTTTAATTATACCTAGATGCTTGTATTTCCTTACAACATTTCAAAAAGAGAAAAGAAACAAAAAGTGCCCAATGATGAAAGAAAAATACTTGTGCTCTAATGATGACAAAATATCCACATCCATCCCATATCGAGAAATCCATATCATCCATGCAATAAGAAAATCCTGCAAAGTATCAAATGAAAGCTCATATTCCTTTCATTCCTTTTCTTCAACCTGTCTATATCATCTTTGTGTCAATTGAGTACATTTTGACATACCAAAAACATAGCACAAAATTGCATATCATATCACATGAGATAGTCATTCACATGATTAAATCATTTGCATACATAATAAGTGCATTAGGTCATCCATATACATCTGCATCAGTACATCATATCAACAACAAAATCAAAACCACAGATAAGTACATATAGATCATCTAACACGTTGCATAATCATATCAACAACATTCACATTTACATTTGCATATCATACCATCATAATCCATCTATGACTGCATTAACATAATATAAACATAATCAAAGTAAGCATAACATGTAAAACATCATAAGATAGATTGCATCCATGGCATATAAACATTGAACAAGAGCATGTAGAACATTAATAGTTGCATCATCATATAAGCATAAAACTGTTGGATCTAGGGCATACAACTGAGAGGGGGGGTGAATCAGTTGTATAAAAACTTGCTCTCTACTTCAAACACTTGATTCTTCTTGTTAGTTAACAGCATATCAATTAATCATCCATGATAGTAAAATGCATAAACACAAGAGTAGATAAAACATCAACACATTGAACACCAAGATTTTGATGTGGAAAACCCGGTTAAGGGAAAAACCACAGGGTGATTAACCCAAGGATTATTCTCTATTAAAAGAATAAGAAAAAGAATGGCACTTGCCAATTAGGACTCACTGCCCAAGCACACTTCTCACAAAGAGGCCCACTGCCTACAAGGAGACACACTGTCTACAAAGTGATAAGAATCACAGTCTTGAACTAGAGAATGACATCTCTACCATGTCCAGATCAGTTCCATTTAAGCCTAGAAACCCCTGCTCTGCCTTTCGCACTTCTCTTCGCTATACCATTCTCATCCACACAATCCTCACTCTGAAATGAACTCACCAACCTTTATTTGTACAAGAAACTGACTTAGGAACAATCATCTAAGTCGGCAATCAACCATACGAATATCTGCAAGATGAATAACACATCCGGTCAGCCACCACAAGAACATTCGCAGGATGAACAACTCATTCGGTAGGCTAGTCAGAACAAGAACTTCATCTGGAAGAATATCTTCAATTCTGAGCTCTACCATCAATGTGGACCAATAACATAACCTCAACATGATCCAAGAACCTTCACAAGCTTGCCTGAATGACCAGGTACATCCGCACTTCCTCTACTTACTAGAATCTCTTTTCTTCCTCATCCGGAACTTCAAGAACACAGTCTGTCGCCACTGTCATAAAGTAGAAGGTACTTTTAGACCTCCAAATCATACACAACTCGAGATGACACATCACAAGGACATCCCAAACACTCCTTCCAATCCGCAGATTAAGATTATGCAATTCTGGACCTCACCGGACCTTTCTGTGATCCTCTGTCACCTCTGAACACTTGTCGGAACTAGTTCCACATCGACAGCCATAACTTCTACAGATCTTCATGCAGACCTTTGAAATCTTGACTAAACCATCTCAAGACTCATATCTACAAACCCTTTAATCCGCATCCTTCGGTTCTCAACCTATACAATACATTTGCCTTCTTCTCATCACTGTTCTTCACTGTTCTTGACTGAGGCTAATTTTCTCAATATCCTCAGCACTCAGCTCATCCAATCCTTCTTGTCAATGTAATATGAGTATGTTGACATCAATGACAACACTGGTTCACCTCATACTTGCAACAATCTCCCGCTTTGTCATTGATGGCAACATGTGATGTGAAAAACCATCAAGACAAGAACTTCTCCTTTCTGCCACAGCTCCCCCTATCAGCAACATGTCTTCTCCTCATTTACTACTCCCCCTTTGATCATCAGCCACATGTTTTTCACATGTCTTCTCTCCCCCTTTGACATCAATGGTAAAGGGCTCATACTTGCAATTCTAACACATCAGAATCATACCAGCTGCTCCCCCTTAGTAACAGCTCCCCATCATCAATCCGGATCACAAGATATGACTGTGATATCCACTGGACTGATGCACATCAGTGCATCCTAGTTCATCACCGGAGGGGCCATGACCCCTAACTTCTCCCGAAGATATTCAAAAGAGTCCTTGGGAAGAGGTTTAGTAAAGATATCTGCAATCTAATCCTTGGAAGGATCATACTCCAATCTGACTTCTTCCTTGTTCACTTGTTCTCTCAAAAAGTGAAACTTGATAGATATGTGCTTAGTCTTAGAATGCAATATCGGATTCTTAGAAATATTAATTGCACTTGAATTATCACAGAAAATTGTGATAGGCTCCTCATATTCAACTTTAATGTCTCTTAGCATCTGCTTCATCCATAAGATTTGAGTGCAACTACGTGCTGCTACAATGTATTCTGCTTCAGTTGTAGATAGAGATATTGCATCTTGTTTCTTGCTTAGCCAAGAAACCAATCTCTTCCCCAAAAAGAATGCTCCACCACTGGTGCTCTTCCAGTCATCCACATCTCCTGCCCAATCTACGTCTGTGTAAGCATGAAGAGAGAAATTCAAATCTCTAGGGTACCATAGACTATACTCAGTTGTTCCTTTCAAGTACCTAAAAATTCTTTTGATTGACATAACATGAGATTCTTTAGGATCAGCCTAGAATCTTGCTACAAGACCAACAGCCTGCATTATATCTGGTCTAGTCTGAGTGAGATATAGCAATCCACCAATCATTGATCTATACTTTGTCTGATCTGCCTTTGGGGGGTCATCATCTTTGCTCAACTTGCATCTGGTTGCCATGGGAGTGTTCATTGGCTTTGAATCTTCCATACCAAATTTCCTCAGCAATTCTTTCATGTATTTGGTCTGAGAAATGAAGATCCCTTTCTTTGTTTGAGTAATTTGCAGATCCAAGAAGAAATTCATTTCACCAAGCATAGACATTTCAAACTCACTTTTCATCTGATTTGCAAAAGTTTTGCACATACTATCTCTTCCTCCAAAAATGATATCATCCACAAACACTTCAACAATCAAAATGTTTCCATGATCAATTTTGCAATATAAGTTGCTGTCAGCAGTACCTTTGTTGAATCTAATCTGCACAAGATGCTTATCCAACCTTTCATACCATGCTCTTGGGGCTTGCTTTAATCCATACAATGATTTCTTCAACTTGCAGACCATATCATAATTATCAGACAATTGAAATCCATCTGGTTGTTCAATGTAAACTTCTTCTTCCAGATCACCATTTAGGAAGGCAGACTTGACATCCATCTGATATACCTTGAAGTCTTTAAAGGCAGCAAATGCAAGGAATAATCTGACTGCTTCAATTCTTGCCACCGGAGCAAAAGTTTCTTCAAAATCAATTCCTTCTATTTGAGAGTAGCCTTTGCAAACTAATCTAGCTTTGTTTCTGATTACTTCACCAGCTTCATTCAGTTTGTTCTGAAAGACCCATTTGGTTCCAATCACATTCCTGTCTCTAGGTCTGGGAACAAGATCCCAAGTATGATTTTTCTCAATTTGCATCAATTCATCTTCCATTGCTTTGGTCCAGTTTTTATCATTGCAAGCCTCATTTATTGTTTTAGGTTCAATCCTGGAAATCAGACAACATTCATCTTGATTTTGAGCAACACTCCTTCTAGTTTGCACACCTTTGTTTCTATCACCTATTATCTGATCTTCAGAGTGGTTCTGTATTACATACCTTGGAGTTTTGGGAGTATCCTGCACTGTTGCTTCTTGATCAGCCTCATTCAGACCTATCTCTTCTTCCTGATTTACCGGATCAAGCTGACTCTGCCTGACCGGAGAGGATTGAGTTCCTTGAACTTGAACACCATCTTGGTCATCTTCATCAAACTCATAAAATCTTGAGGGCTTCTCAATTCCTTCATCAACTTTCACATTAGTTCTTTCTATCATCTTTCTCAATCTCTTATTGTAACACTGGTATGGTTTGCTTTGAGTGGAGTAACCCAAGAAAATTCCTTCATCACTTCTAGCATCAAACTTCCCTAGATCTTCATCTCTTTTAATATAACACTTGCTACCAAATACTCTGAAATACTTCACAGTAGGAGTGATGCCAAACCAGAGTTCATAAGGGGTCTTACCGGTGTTGTTTCTAATTTGAACTTGATTGAGAGTGTAGACTGCAGTGCTGATAGCTTCTTTCCAAAATATTTGAGGAACATTTGCTTCCAACATCATTGTCCTGGCAGCTTCCTGGATGGTCTGATTCTTTCTCTCAATTACTCCATTCTGCTGTGGAATCCTAGGAGTAGACAACTGTCTTCTTATACCCTGCCTCTCACAAAAGTCAATGAACTCACCAGATGTAAATTCACCACCTCTATCAGACCTTAGACATTTCAGTTTCAATCCAGTTTGATTCTCTACCATATCTTTGAAGATTTTGAACTTCTCAAGGGCTTCTAATTTCTCCTTTAGGAAGGTAACCCACATCATCCAGGAATGGTCATCAATTAGTAACATGAAATATCTATCACCTTGTAGACTCTTAATTCTTGTCGGACCACAGAGATCAATATGTACTAATTCCAACAATCCGGTAGAGGACTGATCTTTGCTTTTGAAGGAGACTCTGCTCTGTTTACCTAGCTAACATTCTTTGCACAAACTATTTGTAGGTTTCATCAATTTTGGAAGATCCCTTACAGCTTGAGTATTGCTTATCTTGATGATATTATCAAAATTTACATGACACGTTCTTCTATGCCATAACCAACTCTGATCAATTTGAACAAACAGACAACTTTTATTTGAACCAACCAGATGAAAGATATTACCTTTTGTTTGAGTACCGGATGCAATTTCAGTTTCGAAGCTTGTAAAGATTCTGCATTTTCCATTCTTGAACCAGAGATCATAGCCTTTGTCTACTAACTGACCAACACTGAGAAGATTGTGCTTCAATCCTTCAACATATAGTACATTACCTGTTTTGCTTTTTCCATCAAAGGAAATAGTTCCCCTACCTCTGATTCTGCCAGCAGAATTGTCACCAAACTTTACCATTCCTCCTTCATACCTTTTCAAATCCAAGAACTTATTCTTGTCACTAGTCATATGGTGAGAACATCCACTGTCAATAACCCAATCATCCTTTTCTTCCACTTGAGCAGCCAAAGCTCTTTCCACAACCTTGTGATTGACAGATTCAGAGGATATTGAATCTTCATCCTTGATGGCAATAAACACCCATTCATTTCCGGTTTTGCTTCCTAGTTTAGATTCATCATCTGTTACTCCTTCATTGTCATCTTCTTCATGAACATAATAGCAGTTCTTTTGAAACCTTTGTCTATTGGTATTAGACCTTGCAGATCTTTCCGGACATCTTGAAGCAAAATGACCAATCTTATTGCAATTGAAGCACTTAAAGGGTAGTTTTCCTTGAGACTTACCGGATCCTCTTGGTAGTCTCTTTACAATGAGGGCTTCAAGTTGAGCTATTTCTGCTTCTTCTTCTTCCATGTCTCTTCTTGCTTGATCATACCATGACATCTTCCTTGAGGAGTTTTCTCCCAGATCAAATCTCTGTTTGCCTTTCACATAGGCACTGGCTTTGAAAGCAGATTCAGTCTTGGGAGGATCATCTCCAAACTCGGTCATTTCAAATGCAGCTAGTTTGCCAGCCAATTGTTCTCTTGTGACAGTTGTGTGGGCTCTGAATTCATCAATGGTAGCAACCTTGATATTGTAGGCAGTAGGAAGGGATCTGAGGATTTTGCAAACAATCTCATTTTCACCTAGAGTTCCACCAGCATTTCTAATTCCACATACTAGCTCATTTACTCTCAGCATAAAGGTAGTGATGTTTTCATCATCTCTCATCTTCAATCTTTCAAATTTCCCTTTCAGACTTTGTAATCTTGCACTCTTGACAAACTCATCTCCTTCATAAAGAAGTTCCAATTTAGTCAGGATCTCATATGCAGTTGGAAGGTCAATAACATTTGAGAGATCTGAGTCATTCTTGGTCCGCAGATTATTTTTAGCATCTGTGATTTCATTCAGAGTTGTCAGACCACCTTGTGGAGGTACATATGGTTTTGAGACCATGGCCAAGTATGCTTTTCCCATACATTCCAAGTGACATTTCATGTGACCTTTCCAGAGAGTGAAGTTGGTTCTGTCGAACTTCGGACTATCCTTCTTGTATGATGACATCCTGGATCTCCTCAAGCGGTTAAGCTCCTTTCAGAGGAAACTGGCTCTAATACCAATTGTTGGATCTAGGGCATACAACTGAGAGGGGGAGGGTGAATCAGTTGTATAAAAACTTGCTCTCTACTTCAAACACTTGATTCTTCTTGTTAGTTAATAGCATATCAATTAATCATCCATGAAAGTAAAACGCATAAACACAAGAGTAGATAAAACATCAACACATTGAACACCAAGATTTTGATGTGGAAAACCTGGTTAAGGGAAAAACCACAGGGTGATTAACCCAAGGATTATTCTCTATTAAAAGAATAAGAAAAAGAATGGCACTTGCCAATTAGGGCTCACTGCCCGAGCACACTACTCACAAAGAGGCCCACTGCCTACAAGGAGACACACTGTCTACAAAGTGATAAGAATCATAGTCTTGAACCAGAGAATGACATCTCTACCATGTCTGGATCAGTTCCATTTAAGCCCAGAAACCCCTGCTCTGCCTTTCGCACTTCTCTTCGCTATACCATTCTCATCCACACAATCCTCACTCTGAAATGAACTCACAAACCTTTATTTGTACAAGACATTGACTTAGGAACAATCATCTAAGTCGGCAATCAACCATATGAATATCTGCAAGATGAATAACACATCTGGTCTGCCACCACAAGAACATTCGCAAGATGAACAACTCATCCGGTCGGCTAGTCGGAACAAGAACTTCATCCGGAAGAATATCTTCAATTCTGGGCTCTACCATCAATGCAGACCAATAACACAACCTCAACATGATCCAAGAACCTTCACAAGCCTGCCTGAATGACCAGGTACATCTGCACTTCCTCTACTTATTGGAATCTCTTTTCTTCCTCATCCAAAACTTCAAGAACACAGTTTGTTGCCACTGTCATAAAGCAGAAGGTACTTCTGGACCTCCAAATCATACACAACTCGAGATGACACATCACAAGGACATCCCAAACACTCCTTCCAATCTGTAGATTAAGATTATGCAATTCTAGATGTCACGGGACCTTTCTGTGATCCTCTGTCACCTCTGAACACTTGCCAGAACCAGTTCCACACCGATGGCCATAACTTCTACAGATATTCATGCGGACCTCTGAAATCTTGACTGAACCATCTCAAGACTCATATCTACAAACCCTTTAACCCGTATCCTCTGGTTCTCAACCTATACAATACATTTGCCTTCTTCTCATCACTGTTCTTCACTGTTCTTGACTGAGGCTAATTTTCTCAATATCCTCAGCACTCAGCTCATCCAATCCTTCTTGTCAATGTAATATGAATATGTTGACATCAATGACAACACTGGTTCACCTCATACTTACAACAAAAACATGTCTAAATGTATAATAATCAAAATATTTGTCCATCTCTCATAGTCATGTCATAAAATGAATACAAAGTACAAAACAATAATTATCCATGTCTCTAGGCAAAATAATACAATTATATATATATCAAGCTATCTGAGCCATCAAAAATGTGTATACATCAAGCCAAAAATTGGTACAAGTATCAAAATCAGCTAGCCCTGCTGTCATGGAACACTACTCCCTACACTGCCCTCTCCTCTGTCACCCCCTGATTGCTACGGGCCTCTCACTGATGCTACAAATTAAAAACCACCTGCCCTTGGTGAAGCCATAGACTGACTCCTATAACTAGGTGCATGATGGTCCGCTGGCACTACCCCATGGTATAATCCTCTATAATACTAAGTCTAAGCCTACACTCTTGTGAACTCACCCTATACCTATGCTAGATGACCCTAACTTGTGCCAGCTGTGTCTGTGCCTATGGAAGTTGTGTCTGTACTTGTTGCACCTGTGTAATTAGAAATCTTGTGGTACTATCTGTACCCAGAGCTGCCACTGCTACATCTCTCTCCACTGTGATCACTTGCACCCTTGCCAAGGATGAGTCTCGCTCTCTGGAGATCTCTGATATGCATCCTACTTCTACCTCTCTAAGAGACCCTTATACTCTAAGGTGGGCCCTTAGCTACCTCACCTGACCCTGTAGGGTAGTAATGGTTTACTGTTGTAAATCAGGCTACGAAGCCTGCTCTCCCTATCCCTGCACTTGTTGTTGTACCACCTGCTAGGTTGGAAACATCTCTCTTTGTTGTGCCACCTATTGTGGTTGTGGCATCTATCCCTACTATACCACCTCCTATGCTACCACTGGCACCTTCCATGCAACCTACGGCTGTGCAACATGCTATTGTCCCGAAGGTCCCTCCCCAGACCTCCTCCTCCTCTGTCTCGGTCTACCTCCATCTCCTCCTCCTCCTCCTCCTCCACCATCCCCACCATAACCTCCCTCTCCCTAATCCCCTCTACCCCTCCTTCATCTCCTCCTCCTCCTGCTAGGCCCCTCCTCATCATCTGAATCCTCCTTGTCTATATGAGGAGCCAACTCTCCAGGTCTTGAATAGCTGGGAAATGGATGAGCAACGAACCACTCCTCATAATCTAGTGTCATCCCTACATCTACTATCTCTTGCCTCATAGGCCAATCTGCATAAGGGATCTGCTACAAATCTGCTAAGGCCTCCTCATAAGATGCCACTAGACTCCACCTCAGCCTCTCTACATGGGTCCTCACAAATTGAGCCTGCCCATATGGCCTGCCCTGCACTTTGCCAAACTACCTCTACACTGTGTTGACAATTTGATGCTCTAATATGAACTACATCTTGCCAATGAGCCACCAAGTCTGGAAACAATATGCCAACTCATCATCCTCATCCTCCCATACTTTGCAGTCCAAGTATGGGTGCTAGATAATTGCATCCACATTATCTAGCGCATGTCTCCAATACTCAAGCTTTCCCAACTTATGCTGGGAAATCATGCCTCCATATCCATAGTTGCATTGCTCTCCTCTCTACCTATGAAAGACACATATTGGCTACATGATTGCTATGTGCTCCCACAACCAAAATTACAAAACAAACACACCTACTGACAAGATGGCCCCTCTGTAATACACAACTTGGTCCATATCCCTGTACAAGTGTGCTAGCATGCACACACCCCATGAGTATCAAGTCCCATTAGTAATCATCCTCTCCATCACCCTCCCCCAGCCAATTAGGAACCCATGTGATCTCCTATCAGGGCATACTATGCTACTGATCAATCTTTCCACTATCCTCAGGAAGTAGGCATAACAGTCATGTATATCTTGCCATGAAATCACCTACTCATCCAACTCCAAGTCATCAAACACCTGTCTATACTCATCCAGTCCCACATCACGCTGTGGATCATACTCTACCAACTCTCCCTAAATCAAGAGGTGCAAAATCCTATAAACATCCTCTAGAGTGATCATCATCTCCCTAGTTGGTAGATGGAATGTCCCATCCTTGCTGTGGAATCGCTCCACTGCTGCAGTCAAAAGACTGAGGTTCATGCAAACCTTAGGCATGAAGTAAACATAGTACAGACCCATAGCACCAAGAGCCTCGTGGTCCATCTCTGTAAGCCTATACCACTGCAATAGTGGCAAAGGGAATTGCTCTCATGATATCAGTGTATCACAAATATCCTCCTACAACCAAGCAAAGCATAGTGTCAAGTAAAAACCCATATCCAACAAAAAACTACTCAAAAGCAATCAAACTATCCTTTCACTGACTTAACACATCAAATTGATCAAAACAATATATCATTTCTTGACTAGATTCTCGGTAATCTCGGAGATCACTTATCAATTGATGCATCAATCAAGGTGCCAATTGGGTTAATTTCATTAAGTCATCTGACTATCCTAGTGCAAATGCATCAAACCGGGTAGTAAATACACTGTCATATACGATGCACCGCTCCACCGTGAATGCGCTGATCCTTGACATATATGCATTGTTCTGGCATATGTGCCACTTTTTGTGTCAAATGCGTGGTTCCATAGTGAATGCACCAATTCATAGCCTATATGTGTAGCTTTATCAAATGCGCTGAAATATTACTCATATGCACAGTTTCTCGTCATATGTGTCATTTCGGGGTGCATCCATCCTAGCTTTTTTTCTAAGCATTTATTGCCCTAATAAATAACTTTAGGCAAGTTTTGTCAAACTACATACCGATGGTCCTACCTCAGGTGGCCGATCAAACTGTCAAACTCACTCAAAATGATGCTCCTCATGCGGAATATCCATATTTATGTCGACTTCTCTAGCTCCTTTGCTCTCCTAAGCTCTCAAGGATAAATCAGCTAAAGACAAGTGTGCAAATCAATAGAACTTGTGGACCTGGCTCCTATATATAGCAAGTGAACCATAGCTGACTATGTGACAACTGTGACTACTTCCCATGGCTGTTCCTCCAAACCATCTCCTATTTTTCTTCAACCTAACCTATTTTCCACCTTCTTCTTCATGAGATTGTCCATCTCATGTCTTCTACCTTCTTTCCATCCAATCTCCTGAGGGAGCATCCTATCATTAAAATTGTACCAGGGGCAAACTTAGACATGCATCATTGTCAAAAATTCTTATTCTTTGAAACAACGTGATAAAACACATTACATCAAAGAAGGGCAAAATGTATACACCTAAAAATGGCATGACTCTACCTAAATAAATATTTTAAATATTTATTTCATCTTAATAGTCCTCTATCCATAAATAAATAAAATCAATTTATTTATTTGATTCATTTTCCTCCTATTAATTGAATAAATTACATTTATTTAATTAATTTCATCAATATCAACTTTATTCTTCTAAACAATTAAATAATTCTAATTATTTAATTAAATCATTCATTCTTCCAAATTTAAATAAAATACAAATTTATTTAAATTAAATCTCAGTCTCTAAAAAATAAAATATAATGAAATATTTTATTTATTCCTCTAAATCTTTCACGAACAATTAAATAAATTTATTTATTTAATTTTTCTTTCTTATCTTCCAAATCTTCTAAAAATAAATTCTCCTTGTCATGCAAAAGTAAAAGTTGAGTTAATTGATTTAAAGCAAACTTTATTTTTATCAACAAACTCTTAAGTTAGAAAAATATATTCTAATTTAAGAAATAAAAGATCATACTCATCAAGAAAGCAGTTAACTCAACAAAACATCTTTTTGAATGACGCATGTCTTCTTTTTATTCGTGCACATTCTCTCAACCATCCTCTACCATTGATCTTCTTAATTCTTCTACACCATTGATCCTCTCTCACACAAGTCTATAAATACTCCTCTATTCTTCCATTTCATAGAACGAAGCTTTCAAGTAAGATTACTCTGTCGAATTCATAGTGCACCATTGGCACCCCCACTCTTGCATTTCATCCTATATTGTGTTGAAGCTCATCTTCAATACAACAGCTATCTGAGCCATTTTTCCTTTGTCATCTTGAGGAATCAAAGTAAGGAAGCAAGCTTCCTAAGGGCCATATTCATCACCAAAGATCAAATGGGAATAGGCATACAATCGAAGCCATCAGGTAACAAAGCACTGTAGGTTGTTTACTTAATTTTAATCTTTGTTATTTGCATATTCCATTGAAGTTATTGGGTGTTATATTCATTTAATATTATCCAATTTTACCCATAATAGTTAGATGCAATTATATTTGACACAATAACCAAGGAAGATTCTGACATGATAGATGAATAAGTAGAGAAGGCTCTCTCTGGTGCGGCCTTCAATCCTAGGTTTGAAACATTAGAAATATGGGCTCTAGCCCCAAATAATAATAAACCTAGGATTGGACTAGGGGAATTTGTAGGAGATGTAATAATCAAGAGGGTATCTGTGAGAGGAACTTCTTGCAACAATATAATGAAAAATGTACGAAATAAAAAAAATAGTAGAAACACAGAAGGAATTTATTGATCGCAAGCCACTTCGAGAGGGTAACCTCCTTTGAGAAAGCTCAACATAATAAATTCATGGATGCCTTCATTGGCCTCAACACGTACTTATATACTAAGTCTAATCTAAACAACTATTACTTCCCATGAATGTGGGATAATACAATATGCTCAGGAGATGACTTACAAAGCATATGCACCCAAATGTAATATACTAACAAAGTAAAGAGAAGGGTTAAACACGAGTTCCTAACATCCCCTCCCTCTTAAAAAAACCTTTGTCCTCAAAGCTTAAGATGTGGAAATTGTTGTTGAATCTGAAGGAGTGGTTCCCATGTAGCATCCTCTAGTTGCATTCCATGCCACTAAATTAAGGCCTTTGTGATGGATCAGGATCGAAGCTGATAGGTGCATTTGTCGAGGATTGCCTTTGACTTCAAATGATGGATCCTTCATTATCTAGTTCTAGTAAAAAAATTTGTTCTCTGACGTTGGTGCCAAGAGCTTTCTTTAGACAAGAGACATGAAATTTTGGATGAATGCAGGAAGAAGAGGAAGCTCTAATTTATAAGCAACTGACCCAATCTTCTAAACAACCTTATATGGCCCATAGAACTTCAGAGCTAGCTTATGATGCCCTTTGAGTTTTAGGGATGATTGCTTGTATGGCTGTAGATGAAGAAAAACTATATCACCTACTTGAAAAGTGCACTTAGAATGGTGTTGATCAGCTTGTTGTTTCATTCAATTTCTTGCCATGTGAATATTGTCCTACAGGATGTGAAGAATATGATCCTAGGTTCAGAGAAGCATGTCAACTGCCTAAACTGGTGAACTACTGGGGGTGTATGGAAGGAGCACTGGCAGTGTCTGACCATAGATTGCTTCATATAGAGTCATTTTAGCATGTGTCTAGATAAAAGAATCCTTTTCTGACATAGCTATTAATGGATCTACAATCTTCTTGTAATCCTTGACAAACTTGTAATAGTAGCCAGTCAGCCCCAAAAACTCATGAAGATCTTGAGTGTCTGAGGATGTAGCCAATTTTTCATGGCATTTATTTTTATAGGATCTACTCAGACCCCTTGGGTTAAAACAATATGCCTAAGATACTCCACTTCCTCCTAGAGAAAAACATATTTAGACTATTTTTCACAGAGATGATGATTAGAGAGAAGTTGTAATACAAGATCCAGATGTTGGAGATGCTCAACCCATGTCTTACTATATATGATAATATCATCAAAGAAGACCAGAATGAATTTCTGCAGGTATGGCCAGAATATTTTATTCATCAATGCTTGGAGTGTTGAAGGAGCATTAGTGAGGCCAAAGGGTATGACCAAAAACTCATAGTGGCCATCATGCATGTGGAAAACCATTTTAGAGATATCATCCTCATGAAACCAAATTTGGTGATACCAAGAATGAAGATCCAACTTGGAGAAAAAATGAGTGCCATGAAGTTCATCAAGAAACTCATCCACAATAGGAATCAAAAACTTATCCTTGATTGTGATGTGATTAAGTGCTCAAAAGTCAATGCAAAGGCACCATAACCCATCTTTTTTCTAGACAAGAAGGACTAGTGAAGAAAAGGAACTAGTACTAGGGTGAATAATACCTTGCTTCAGTAAGTCTCAAATGAGTATCTTAATCTCTGTCTTTTGGTGAAATGGGTAATGGTAGGGCTTGATGTTAGAAGGAAGGCTTCTAGGAAGGATCTGAATATAGTGGTCCTCTAGTCATGAAGGTGGCAATCCTACTAGTTCAGCAAAGGCACATGCATACCTATCAAAAAATTCATTGTAGATCTAAAGGAGTAGTGGAGACCACTGATGATTGCATTTGAATGGAATGGAGTTGAGTGATGACACCATGTGAATTGTTCTTAAGAATCTTTTCCATGTGATGTGAACTTATGATGCTGAGAGACCCTAGTTGTAAGCCCTTCAATGTGTGCTTTTTCCCATTATCTGAAAACTGCATCCAAAGTTCAGTAAAATCCCATAAGATGGGTCTAAGTGTACGTAACCATTGGACGCCCAAAACCACATCACATCTACCTAAGGGCAAGGCAAACATGTCAGGGCATAGGTTATAATCTCCCATAAATATATGCACATTGCAACACTTCCCTTTACAAGGTAATGTGCCCCCATTGGCAATCATGACTTCAAAGCTGGAGCAAGGATGGACAAAATAATCATCCTATTTGGTGATCCAAGGGTCAATGAAGTTATGAGTGCTACTAGAGTCAATGAGTATTGTAAGAGGGAGCTTCTTGAAGTAACCCTTGACTCGTATGGTTTGTGGGGTGGTGATTCCTATTAAAGCATGGAGAGAGGTCTCTGGGTGGTCTTCCTGAGAAGTAGGGTCAACAAGCAGCTACTGAGTGTCGACCTGATCATCCACTATATCTTGAGCAGTTGCATAAACTTTTGTTTCAGGTAGAGAATCCACATCCAAGAGATAGAGCTTTTGCTCAACACATCTATTTCCTTAAGTGAATTTCTCATCACAATTATAACAAAGCCCTTTTTCTGTACATACCCGCATCTCTACTTCAGTCAAATGCTTGATAGGAGTTGTTCTAGGAGCTAGCATTATTTGAGGTCATTGGGAAGCCATATTTTTGAATGGAACAAAATTTGATTTGGATTGCTGTTGAGCTGTGATCTTGTCCTTAACCAACTTAGCCAACCCTAGGGCTTCCATCATTGTGTTGGGATAGAACATTTTAACCATGTCCATTTTTTGGCTATATCTTCCTTGCTTTAGCTCTATTTCCTCTCAAAATTCATTGGAACCCCTAAAATTTTGTTCTGCATATTCCTTCCTTGAGGACCCTATCCCAAATTCTATTTATCGAACCAGAAATCTGACATTTATCTATTATTTATTTATTTTTATTTTTTCTGGAAATGATCTGCAAATTGCTCTGGATAGATTCAATCTATGATTTGCCTGTTGTCAATAGATATGGGACCCAAGTATGTTTGACTTCCTAAAGGTTCATGGGAGTCACTCAGCCACCAATGCTATCTAACAGCTTCTGTATTGGGTTAGTACCCCTCACTCCACGGCTCAGGTAAAACTGATAACTGCTTAGCCACAAATGACAACTCTTGGTTTACCTCACGGATGGGAACTAGTCAATTAGGTAGGGGCTATTGCCCTTTTCTCTAGCAGGTCCTCTTAATGGGCCAGCTACTTTGAGGTTCCTATGGTACTCCTCACAATGAGTTTTAGGGCTATGCCAAGGCACTTCCCATAGTTAAGTAGATAGGGTTTTTCCCTAATCCAAACCTGTAATTGAAATGAATAATACATATGAGAAAAAGAAAGAACTAGTACAAAAATCATAGCACCTAGAGGCAACTACAAAAAAAAATTGGCAAAAATTCCACCCAGCGAGCTAAAGAAAGTGCTTTGATACCAAATGAGACGAACCTCCTGCAACAATATAATGAAAAATGCATGAAATAATAGAAATAGTAGAAACACGGAAGAAATTTATTGATCACAGGCCACTTCGAGGGGGCAACTTCCTTTGAGTAATCTCAATACAATAAATTTGTGGATGCCTTCATTGGCCTCAACATGTACTTATATACTAAGTCTAATCTAAACAATTATTACTTCACATGAATGTGGGATAATACAATATGCTCACGGGATGACTTACAAAGCATATGCATCCAAATGTAATATACTAACAAAGTAAAGTGAAGGGTTAAACATGGGTTCCTAACAATTTGACACCCCTATCCCCTAGGTTGCAAGTTTGAATGTACAGACTGCACAATTTGCTGAGGCAGTCACTAACAAGTTGTAGAAAGAACATGATGAGTTGTTGTTAAAGTATGTACAAGCAATTACAGAGATCAATAGATGTAAGGAGAAGCTATCATTACAGGCTAGTACTTCCACACCCCCACCTGTGATCCTAACAACAGAGTCCTTTCTAGTTGATATAGAGTCTCTGTTGACTGAAATTAGCGAACTAGAGGAGGAGGTGAAGAGGTTGAAAGAGGAAAAGAAAGGTTCATTTAAAGAGATAGTCACTAATTTGATAAACCATAGAGTGACTAAAATTGTGGCAAGGATGGATGAGATGTGAAAGTCTCATAATGATTTAAAGGCTGCATTGGATAAACATGAATAGGATAAAGAACGTCTTAAGGCAATGTAAATGTCATGGCTGCCAAGGATTGGTGAATTAAGAGAATTGATTAGATGTGCAAGGTATGATGTATAGGTGCCACCAGAGATGAAGCTAACCCTTGAAATGGTAGAAATTTTTGAAGGGGTTGTAGCTTTCCAATTAAAATTGGATAAAGTTTTTGGTGAAAAGAAGCAATTTATGGAGAAAATAGATAAGAAGATAATGTCTAGTATTCTATACGTCAATGGGCAAGTCAAAGGCCTTTACAAGTAGAAAGATGACTTCAATGACAATGCCAACTAGCTCATTTCTACTTGTTGTGCTGATGGGGACCCCAAGATGGTAGTTTTAAACTCAACTTTGGATAAGCTGCATGTTTTGGCAATAAATTTTGAGTTGTTCTATAAGGAAACAAAGATTTTGATGGATGCAAGGTACACATGACACAATGGCAAGATTTCAAAGCTGATTGCATTCTAGTGGCTGTCAGAAAGGTCGTATACTAACTGGGTAGAGAGATATAGATAGGTGTACCTAAAGCAAACAAGCAACTAGTCCTATGCATTTATGTGGCTGGGCTCCTCAAGTCATTTGGGTCCCATGTGACTTATTATTTTTTATATTTCTCTAGGCTCAATGTAATAAATGCCTATATGCCCTTGAGTAGCACTCTATAATGTATTTTTCACCAAACCAACATATGTAACAAATGTTGGATGCTAGGCTATGTGTCTATAAAGAGTTGGTTGCCTCTCTTTGTAGGTTGTTGGAAGTTTTTGGATTTTGAGGAGTAAAGTTAATACAAAATTTTGGCCAGTTGTTCTCTCTATGGTCTTGTGAGTTCTGTTTTAATGTATGTATTTTCATAAGCCATTTATCGGTTTCAGGTTGAAATATATGAATAATGCTATAGTGCATGTGTTTTATTAACTATCTTGATATTTATCTGCAATCTCCTCTTGAACTAAGTAGACAAGGGTTGTCAAAGTTCTTGACTGCACATTTGATGTATTGCATGTTTGATTTTTACTTCTATTTAAGGAACAGACTAAATGTTTTAAGTCAAATATGGAGGGGAATGTCTAATAATAGGGATATTTATAAGCAGAGTTAATGGAAATACTCAATCTTGGGAGTTGTTTATAAAGTAGGAACTAAATAACCCTCTGAAACTTGTATGTTTGGTTTATGGAAGTTTATCTATTTTTAGTTGGACTCCATGCCCTTCGATAGGGACCAACTAGAGGCTTGCATTAAATTTATGAATCAAACCCTGATCTGACAACCACACACACAAACATAAAATCAAATAAACTCAAAACCTCAAACTAAAGGATTGTAGGAGTAGGATTTTAGGCTTCAAATCCTCTAGCTTACAACTAAAGTAGGATCCAAAGCTATCCCCTTTGCATTTATCTCACATTTTTGGTCTGCAATAGAGAGGATTTATCTACTTTTGTGTTAATAACAAGTTGTACTTCATGTTTCACTATATAGGTATTGAGTAGGGACACCCACTAGGTCTTACAAAGCCTGAAGTGTAGAGGAGACATTAGAGTCTGTCTCCTATTCATTGGCCACTAGCCTGACGTCCTTGTAGATGAAAGATGGCAACTTTTTAGTTGAACTCAGACAATCATCTGGAAAAAATCCAACACTTCTAAAGAAAGTAAATTTAGTCTACTTCACCTAAGGAATTGAAATATAAACTAACTAAGAAACATCAATAGAGTGTTACAATCCTTAGACAAATTTTATGATCTAATTACTAAAGAAAATTTAAACAAAGATGCTATTTATATGAAAAGAATTTGAAAGAAGCTTTGAAGCTTCATTGCTAAGTGTTGTAATTTTATCCTTAGAGGGTCCATATTTTATCCATTTTTCTCCTCTTCAATCCTTAGTGTACTCTTCTTAGTGCAAAGGGAATATTCAATTTGGGATTGGATTAGAAGGAAGCTGAATTGACTTCCTATGAAAATCTATGAATGGGGATTCAAGATTGGACTATATAGTGGGGCATTCAATCTTCTAAGGTGATTTCATACTTGTGGAAGGGATGCAAAGATTTTGGAAAATAATTATAGAGGTAGCCTATCAATCTTATCCATCCTATGAAGAGGAATTCCATAAAGCTTTGATGTACAATAGTGCTTCTCTATTCTCTAAACTCTACTTGTTCACTCTCTCCTAGCTTTTTTTACGATTGACAAAAAAGGGCTTTTATAGGAGAAGAATAGATAATATTGGGAAATAAAATATGATAAGGATAAAAATGAAAGAAAGAAAGAAATGAAGAAAAATGAGAAGAAAAAATAAAAAAAATTATTCATTAGGAGGGAAATTGGAAGAAACTAGCCAAAATAAGCAACTCACACATACTTTAAAACATGATAGGGTCACCCATCTCAGGGTCTAGGTCATCTCTACTTTTTAGGTCAATTGCTCGATTGGCTTTACATCTTAACATGGATTGCACAAGTTACCTAGAAGTCTCCCAAGTGCCCCTATAGCTTAAGGAAGGAAATAGGGTTCTTCAAAAGGTGGAAAGGTAATGGAGGCCAAGAGGATGGAAAGCATCTAAGGGATGGTGCTAAGATTCAAGGAAAAAAGGATATGAAGTAAAATAAACACACCACATGGGTCTTGTGCTAGATTACCAAATAATCATCAAACATGTGATGCCAAGGCCATGCTATCTTCTAAGGTGATTTCATACTATACAGGAATGGTAAAATCTAGGAATGGGGATTCAAGATTGGACTATATAGTGGGGCATGCAATATTCTAAGGTGATAGGGAGCACACAGTGGATACCACAATCTGATGCCCTAATTTCTCATAGTCAACAAACTAACAAATGACCCACCGATTCAACTCCATCGGCCAAGTCTCTCATTCTTCTGCCAATGCCCCGATGGCATTTGCCTTTGGTGAGACTCTTTCCGTCAGTGAACACTTATAACCTTTGGCTGATACACCAATACACCATCACACAGTTTACTTCCTTCTGAACCCTAGCACATGGAGATGCTAGGTCATCCTACTATGCAAAATGCCATGTCTAGATCCTCTACACTGCCGAACAAGAAAAACAAAACAAAGAGCAAAACAAATATTCATACAACAAAGCCATTCCACTGATTTCGATAAAAATATCACCGGTGGAATGCTTCGTGATGACATACGGTAGGAATGGAAAATGTAGAATGAATGAAAACCTACAGTTACACAATTTACAATTATAAGAAATGAAAATCAAATGGACAAGACAAAATTGCTTTATTTCTCCTGAGCACAATATAATCACATTCGATCACACTACTTCTTTGATCTAAGTACAATGAAAATGATATCCCCATTTGGTTCCATCCTCTGGGCATTTATCAAATCACCCTGAGTAGTACCGAACTGACTCCAAGTGGCTAGGAGACTAATCCAAGCAGCTGGGATACAACTGTATAATTTTGGCATTATTTGGTTACAATTTGACAAAAGTGTCCTAAGTCACTTGGGACTTACAAAATGAAACTAGATACAAAATGAAATGAAATTGCATTGGTCAAATAGACCTTATTACAAAAGAAAACATGATTTTTCTAGGGCAATAAATAGGATAACCATCAAGTATAGGTTTCCTATTCCTACAATAGAAGATCTAATGGATTGTTTGGGAGGGGCTACTTATTTCTCTAAGATAGACTTGAAGAGTGGGTACCACTAGATAAGGATAAGAGAGGGGGATGAGTGGAAGACAGATTTCAAAACCAATGAAGGGTTGTATGAGTGGCTTGTGATGTCATTTGGTCTTTCAAATGCCCTTAGCACCTTTATGAGATTAATGAATGAGCTATTGTAGTAATTCATAGGGAAATTTGTGGTAGTCTACCTTGATGATATTTTGGTGTTCAGTAAGAGCAAGGAAGAACACATGAAACATTTGGAGATAGTCTTGAAGAGGCTGCAAGATTAGAAGTTACTGATAAACTTGGAAAAGTGTGACTTCATGAAACAAGAATTGGTGTACCTAGGTTTTGTCATCTCTAAGGGTGATTTGAAAATGGATCCTTCAAAGGTAGAAGCTATGTTGAATTGGCCTACACCCAGGACAACAGGAGAGGTCAGAAGTTTCCATGGTTTGGCCACATTTTACAAGAAATTCATTAAGAACTACAGTGATATCTATGCACCTATGTTAGAGACCATCAAGGGTGGAGGTAAGGTGAAGTTTGTGTGGACAAAAGAAGCAGATAGGAGCTTTGAGAGTCTAAAACAAAAAGTTGCCAAGTATCCTGTCTTAGTGTTACCTGATTTCAATAAAGTTTTCACAATTGAATGTGATGCAAGTGGACTGGCCATAGGAATAGTGTTGAGCCAAGAAGGTAGACCAGTAGCCTTCTTCAGTGAAAAGTTTAATGAAGCCAAGAGGAAATATTCCTCTTATGATTTAGAGTTGTATGCTATGGTACAAGCTTTGAAAAAATGGAGGCACTATTTACTTCCTAAAGAATTTATTGTATACACTAACAATCAAGCTCTCAATTTTTTGAATTGATAGGGAAAGCTCAGCCATAGACACATGAAATGGGTGGAAAGTCTTCAAGCATACACCTTCATCATCAAGCATAAGAAGGAAATAACTAGTAAGGTTGTTGATGCTCTAAGCAGAAGGGTGTTGACAGTGGAAGAAGTGCAGCTACAAAGCATAGGTGTTGAGTCACTCAAAGGATTGTATGAAGAGGACGAAGATTTCAAGGAGATTTATAGGGTATGCAGTGAGTTTGCCAATGCTTTATATAGTGACTTTTCAGATTATACATTGCAGGATGGGCTTTTGTTCAAAGGAAGCCAACTATGTATCTCTAAGTGTTCAATGAGGGATAATATAGTGAAAAAGAAACATAGTGGTGGTTTAGGAGGACATTTTGGGCTTAATAAGACCTTAGATCTTGTAAGAATATTTTACTTTTGGCTAAGGATGCAATCTAATATCAGCAGGTTTGTTGAAAGTTGTATGATTTGCTAGAAAGCAAAGGGAGTCTCAACCAATGCAGGACTATACCAACCTTTGCCCATACCAAACAGACCTTGGGAAAGTTTGATTATGGATTTTGTGATGGGATTACCCAAGACAAGGACAGGTTATGACAGTGTGTTTGTTGTGGTAGATAGGTTTAGCAAGATGGCTCACTTTATCCCTTGTAAGACCATGATGCTAGTTACATTGCAACTTTGTTCTTTAAAGACATTGTCAGGATTCATGGATTACCTCATGAATTACCTTTGAGTATTGTATCTGATTGAGATAGTAAATTTGTGGGACATTTCTGGAGAACCTTGTGGAAAAGATTGGGTACAAATCTATCTTTTAGTTTAGCTTATCATCCTCAGACTGATGGCCAAACTGAAGTTGTCAATATGTCATTAGGTAATCTACTGAGATGTTTGACAAGAGAACATGGTAGTAGTTGGGATGTGGTACTCCCACAAGTAGAGTATGCCTATAATGATTCTACAAATAGAAGTACAGGTCTAAGTCCTTTTGAAGTTGTTTATAGTAGTCATCCTAGAGCTATTTTTGAATTGCGAGATGTTCAAGGGTTGGACAAAAGGAGAGGACATGCTGATACATTTGCAGAGGCTATGAAAATGATCCATCAACAAATCAAAGATGCTCTATAGCAGAATAGTCAGAAGATCAAGACTAGAGTGGATCAAAGAAGAAAGGATGTGTAATACCAAATAGGAGATATGGTCCTGGTTCATCTCAACAAGAATAGACTACCCACAAGAAAACACAGCAAGTTGATGATGAGAAAAATTGGACCTTGTCAGATTCTAGAAAAATATGGTCCTAATGCTTACAAAATTGAACTCCCTGATTATATTGCTATTTCACCTATATTCAATGTTGTTGATCTGCCATTATATACGAGTCCTGATATAGGTGAAGGTACAATAGATTCTATCCAAGACAATGGAGAGTGGGTGCAACATTTACCACCTAAGGAACCACCACAAATGAAGTGTATCTTGGATAGAAGGATAGCCAAGAAGACCACAAATTAGACCTATTTTGAGTACTTAGTCAAATGGAAAGGACTCCTAGACTCAGAAGCCACATGGATGCTAGAAGTAGACATCAAAAAGTAGGATGGTGATTTGCAGTAGTTAGTCTTTAAGAGGACTTGAGACAACTTTCACCTAGGGCGTATGGTGTAAGAGCACCTAGAAAATCATGTTTTCTTTTGTAATAAGGTCTATTTGACCAATGCATTTTCATTTCAATTTGTATTTAGGTTTATTTTGTAAGTCCCAAGTGACTTAGGACACTTTTGTCAAATTGTAACTGCATAATGCCAAAAATAAACAGTTGTCTCCCAGCTGCATGGATTAGTCTCCCAGCTATTTGGATTGATCTCCCAGCCACTTGGAGTCAGCTCAGTACTACTCAAGGTGAGTTGATAAATGCCTAGAGGAATGAATTAAATGATCATCGATTATAATTTGATTAAAGAAGTAGTATGATCGAATTTGATTATATTGTGCTCAAGAGAAATAAAGTAATTATATTCTGTCCATTTGATTTCTATTTCTTATAATTGTAAATCATGTAACTATAGGTTTTCATTCATTCTGTATTTTCCATTATTGTCGTATGACATTGTGAAGCATTCCACTGGTGAGATTTCTGTCAAAACCAATGGAATGACTTCATTGTATGAATATTTGTTTTTCTCTTTGTTTTTTTTCCTATTTAGTGGTGTAGAAGATCTAGACAGGGCATTTCATACAGTAGGATGACCTAGCATCTCCATGTGCTAGGGTTTGAAAGGAAGTAAATTGTGCAACAACGTATTGGCGCATCGACCAAAGGTTACAAGTGTTCACCGATGGAACGAGTCTCACCAAAGGCAAATGACATCAGGGCATTGGCAGAAGGAGGAGAGACTTGGCTGATGGATTTGAATTGGTGGCTCATTTGTTAGTTTGTCGACTGTGAGAAATTAAGGCATCGGTCTGTGGTATCTACTGTGCACTCCCTATCATAAGGTGATTTCATACTTGTGGACAGGATGTAAAGATTTTGGAAAATAATTATAGAGGTAGCCTATCAATCCTATCCATCCTATGAAGAGGAATTCCATAAAGCTTTGATGTGCAAGAGTGCTTCTCTATTCTCTAAACTCTACTTGTTCACTCTCTCCTATCTTTTTTTATGAATGATAGAAAATGGCTTTTATAGGAGAAGAATAGATAATATTGGGAAATAAAATATGATAAGGATAACCATGAAAGAAAGAAAGAAATAAAGAAAGCTAAGAAGAAAGACTGAAAAAAAATTATTCATTACAAGGGAAATTGGAAGAAACTAGCCAAAATATGCAACTCACGCATACTTTAAAACAAGACAAGGTCACCCATGTCAGGGTCTAGGTCACCTCTACTTTTTAGGTCAATTTCTCAATTGGCCCTACATATTAACATGGGTTGAACAAGTTACCTAGAGGTCTCCCAAGTGCTCCTAGAACTTAAGGAAAGAAATAGGGTTCTTCAGAAGGTGGAAAGGTTATGGAGGCCAAGAGCATGGAAAGCATCTAAGGGATGGTGCTAAGATTCTAGGAAAACATCCATCTGAAAGGAAAAAGGATATGAGGTAAAATAAACACACCACATGGGTCATGTGGTAAATTATCAAATCATCATCAAACATGTGATTTAACCCATGCAATTTGGGTGCTTATAGAACCATGCTTCGAAATTATCTTGCCAAGATATATGGAATAAATTACCAAAGGTCCATATAAATATTATAACTAACTAAGCAAAGTGAGAAGAAAAATCCTTTTGATAAAGGCGTTCTTTGATAATATCATCACATGTGACTCTCAAAGTCATGTGTAGTAGCAATACCAAACCAAATATGATGACCAATTAGGTTGTGAGACAAGCCTTGGCTAAACTTTGGAAATCTTGATGCCATAATTCTTTTCAAATCCTCCTATCCATTATCCTACTATAATAATTATTGCTAGGAAGAATGTCCATGTTGTGGTAATTCCACCCAGAAGGTAATGAGATACTCCTATAGCACATCCTTGGATAATACTCAATGCTCTAGGTAGGAGTTAAAGAGAAACTTTCAATTTATTATAGGCCTAAACAATAGATTAAATAAGTTCTTGCCAATATCCATGACCATTAAATAGGAACATTATCACTAGATGAGGGTTGATCTTATTCTAGTCTATCCATTCAAGGGTTTTCCAACATTCCTATGCGTGGACTCATAAGTGGAGTGTACCTAACCAATCATCTCATTAAGAATTTGAGATCTTCTAGAATAGTCTTAGCCCTAGGATTTTTGTCCACTCCATATTTCTTTTGAAGATAGACAAGACTTAAACTAGGATAGATCAATTCAACTAACTCTATAAATACAGGGGTAGTTCTTTTTCATGTATAGCACAAATCTAAGTGTCATCATCTAAATGATTATACCATAGTTTGGATTGGTCACTTTTTTCATCCTCTTCCTAAATAGAATTTCCACTCTTATCTACTTCATCATGGAATTAGACCCCTTTAGGACAATGAGAAGGGTCATGAGCTTGGATACAAGGAGTACACCATAAGTATACTTCCATGATATTTGTGGACTACAAAGTATCTAGAAGGATTCTCCTTTTGTCCATTGTCATACTCATCTTGGTTTCCTATCTCATTGGCGATGACTGTTTGAATGAGAAGATAGTGAGGCTAGGAACTTTGACACTTTATATATCCTACTTGACATTTGAGAGAATAGTCTGATCATTTTCTTTAAGTTTTTGAAAATGATGTAATCAATGACCCTTCCTCTATATTGCTCGCTACTATAAATAGGTGGATTCTTTACTCTCCCTATGATCTTTGGAATTTCTAGCCCCTTTAGGTCTCTTTAACTCTAAATTGAGCATTACTCCATCTACAATAGCTAAGGGAGAACAACATTCTTGATTCTCATTCCACTCTCTATCATTATTTCCTATGGGTCAAGCTTCATATTTCTTTCATAAAGGTATTTACCCCTTTGCGAACTTCTCTTATTATAGAGAGAGGGGCTCTACACCCTTATAGATATTAGGTCCTGTCTGGTTGAGGGAGATCTCCTCCCTATTATGAGTTCAATTCCACTATTGCTTGTGCCCTACTAAGAGAAGTTTGGGTCCTTCTAGAAAAGAGGGGGCCACAATCATAAACCATAGATGCTTGACCACCTCCTCATAGTAAACCATAGGCACTACTTGATCACATTTTATCCTTTTACTAATCACATCCTTGCACCTCCTAGTTAATGTCTCTACTCTAGTCAAAGGAGATCTCCTCCCTATTACAAGTTCAATTCCACTATTTCTTATGCCCTACTAAGAGAAGCTTGGGTCCTTTTGGAAAAGAGGGGGCCATGATTGTAAACCATAGATACTCGACCACCTCCTCATAGTAAACCATAGGCACTTGACCACCTCCTATCATTTTACAAATCACATCCTTGAACCTCCTAGTTACTATCTCTAGTCTAGTTCCTTCTAGGTCTTTATCTAAATCTTGATTCATTATAAGTGGTGGAGAAGTTGGGGTCAACAATTGGCTTTACTAGATCTACTATGGTTGGGTATGAGTAAAAATCAATTGAGATGAGGTCACCTCATGCTCAATCTTAAATATAATACTTAATTCAAAATCTAGATGAAGGGATATATTGTTGAAGATTCCAAGAATTGATTTTATGATGTGTAATAAATTAGGGCATTATTAGATGAATGCCTTAGAATATATAAATTGATTGTATCTTGCTCAGGTTTAGATTCATGGCTATAATTTTGAACTTCACACTTGTAAAAATAAACCTAACATGTGGAAATGAACCTAACTCATGGAAGTCAACTGGTAGAAAATTGATAACTATTGTAGATGTGTCTCAACTTATTGTATGTAACACACAAATGGGCTATGAAAAACCAAACCCAAAAATATTTTCATGTATAATTTAATCACCTAAAACACTTGATAAATTAATCATAGCTTAACAAGAGACATAAAACATTTAAATGAGCTACTCATTTGTTTCATCTCTAAAGGATTAGGGTTCTCAAACATTTAATTGCCTTGGAAATTAATGACACATTTTTATCATCTTTCAATCAAGGTCAAAGGTTAAATGGATACATTAAAAGTTTATGATTTCTACCCTTGGACATTTTTCCCTAGTAAGGAAATGCAAACAAATCAAGTTGGTTGGCCTCTCCAAATGTCTCAAACTTGCTAATGATGCCCATGGACCTGTGTAATTTATGAATTTGAATGTACTCAATTCCATTGGGTTCAACCTTTACTTATCAATGGCTCCCAAAGTACTCCAAGGATGCAAGGACTTTATGATTTTGGACTCACTTGGTCACTTTGGTTCCAAATTTAACCAATTAATTCTCTAAGGGGTCTTAGAACATGCGAGATTCATTTAAGTCTTGCCTACATTTTCAACTACATAGTTTACTTGATGAATACTCTTGAGGTTGTCCATAGATGTGAAAAACTAATGTGTTTGAATTTACTCAATCCCTTTAGTTCTAGATTTCACATGACTTTATTTTTTAAGGTTCCAACAAACACAATCCTTACTATAATCTAACTTAATCTTCTTTCAATTTTAAACAAAAAGCATGTTTTACATAATCATTTTATGTTCTACAAAACATGATCACATTTTGTGGAACATAAAACACAATCATATTTTGTGGAATATAAAACATGATCACATTTTGTAGAACATAAAACACGATCACATTTTTTGTTTCAAATTTGAATCCTACCTTTTTAGGCTGGGAATTGGCTTGGGAAACTGAGCCTAAGGATTGGACCTCTATGATACCTCCTAGAGATGTGTTTTTCATAGTCAATAACATTTTTGAACTTCAACATCATTAGATTTATTCATTTTATAAGAAAATTTGATGAAACCACCACCAAAATGACAAGCTAGTTCTTATCTTTCTAACCATTTTTTTTTTTAATTTTGAATAAGTTAAGATATATATTTTTATTTTCTTTGTGTAGTGTCCTCATATTCTTCAATCACATATACATATTGATTTTTCTTTATAACTTTTGATCTTCATATCAAAATTTTTAAAAAATATAGGATTGTTCTATGCTTCATTCTTTATACATTTAAAAAATTACATTTTCAATTTATTTTGTGCAAGTTATGTGATGTGCATGATCAATGATCTAGTTCTAATATGCATCCACCTTGAAAAATCACAAAAAAATATTCAATAAAAAATTACAAAAATTACACAACTTCTAGTACTCACTCTTAACTATATTTCTACCAACTAGTTTTTAAAAATATTAAATGCAACAAAAAATACGGGGGTGCACACCAGATACTATGTTATATTTTAGTGAGAAAAATATAAACACTTTTGTGTGTGCCCAACATTTCACCCTCTTAATCTTAACCATTTTTAAAACTTTAGTAGTTTAGAAACTAGATTTAGAGTACTACAATTCTTGTTCTTTTCATATCTTTAAAGTTTGAGTGCATGCATCTCAAATTACTCATCCAAGTTTAGGTTTAGCTGATTTTAGGAAAAATGTGGCCACTTTTGACCCCCTTTTTGTATCCCATTTCCATGCGCATAGCCCATCATGACCTATCTAGACCAACCATAGGTTCACTTACCCTCTCTATCGATGTGGGACCAAAAACCATAGACATTCCTTTCTTAGTGATTCCTACCTTAGTTCATTTCTAAGTGAAGCTAGGTCATCCCTAGCTTGCTACTATGAGAGTGGTCCCCTCTATAGTCCATAAGTGTTTAAAATTATCCCATGATGGAGTAGTGCATATGATCCACCAGAGTTGATTTCAACCTCTCTTGATGTGTAGACATTTCTCTTTGGCTTACTTTTGATAGCCTTGACTAAGCCTCTTTGACCTCGTAATGATTTTTGTTTTTATCTTATTAAATTCAAAGCTAGTTGGATCATGTTCTTGTTTGGTAGCCCTTCTCCTTCTTCTCCTATGACTACTACCCCTTCAGTCTCTCAACCTTTAGTCATTTCTCCTATTCATGCTACTGCCTTTGCAATAGTAAAATGAAGGCAAATCAATTTGAGTGACCCTTCCCATCCCTGAGTGGCTAAGCAATATTTGATAGTTTTACCTCTTGCTTCATACTCAATGGCAAGAGGTAAATAATCATTACTACATAAATGACCTCATATCCCCAAGGTTTCTCAACCTTGAGTGGTTCCTCCTATTCCTCCTACCTCTTTGGTGGTACAAGGAAAGGAAAATCCATTGCAAGATCCTCCCACTCCTCGTGTGGTTTTCCAACCCTCAATGGTTCCTTCAGTTCCTCCTCCTACTTGTCAAAAGGAGAAGAAAATGAGCCTATGTTAGAAAACCCCCTGCTCCTTCAATAGATGTCTTAGTTCACACTAGATGAAACCAACTTGTGATAGATCATAAGCAACATTGAAATTTTGTAAGTCAAGAGTGTGTTGCTAAAGCCAAGTCTATCCATGAGTGTACTCCCATGTAGTTGCATCATGATCTTTCTCCCCCATTTGAGTCTCAACTTCCTCCTTCCTAGCTTGAATCTATCCCATCCCCAACCCTTACATCTCCTCAACTGGATCTAGATGAATGCAACCCCAAAAGGGTTCATGTAGCCTTAGTCCTATCCACTAAGGACCCCATTATTCTAGTTATTCCAGATCAACCACTCTTTATAGAACCTCTTGATCTCCCCAATGTCAATGTCATTTCTAGCACTACCCTCTCAACACTTGTTCCATTCCAATGTACCTACCATTGAATTTTTGCAGATGTCCTTTGCCCCACCACCATTGACATTGATATTCCTCGTTGACCACCCAAATGCAAACTAGAGCGTTATACTACACCACCATTCTATAAATCTAAGCATATACCACCATCTCCATCACCTCTAATCCCTTCTTCATCTATTCTTTCATCAATGGAGGATTTTCCTCCACCTGTAACTCTTAGTTCTTGCATTTCTATTGAAAGATCTATCAAGCCATGTCTTGTACACTATTTTGATAGTGATTCAAATGATTCTTCCCCAATGGAGAACATCTTTTAATCCTTCATGGATATTCCCTCATTGTCTTTGATTTTTACACTATCATTGATAATAGCCCCTACTGAGGCATAAGAGGTTGTTTCACCATAGTTGATCCTCTCAATTTTGTTGTAGGAGATTCACATAGTACAAATGTTAATGTGGTCCCTCTATATGATCGTCCTCCATCCCCATATGATGAACAATATTGGGACTTGGATGATCTAATGGTGCTCGACTCATGAGGGATATACCTTCATTCCATGTGTATGTGTGTTTGCTTTCTTGTTTGTTATGTTTTCCCCATGAAAATACTTGATATATGTTTGTTAGTTCTACTTGGGGGACCCACGATGCCCTTATAGGAACATGGATATAGGGGGAACAAAAATGTTGTCCTAGTCTTCTATATGTTTCTACATTCTTCTATATGTTGTTTTGTTGACATTTTCAACATTTTGGTGATGATGCAAAGCATTGGAATATTTATCTTCCTTCCATGTTGACCCAAAATTTTATTTCTTGTGACATTGTTCTTTTGTGCTCATATTTCAACATGCTTGGGGGATGATGATGATTCCCTCTTTATCCCTTAATGATTTTTTGGTGCAGTCATGGTCAGACAGTTCATAGAATGAACTGTCTAGGCCATGAAGAAAGAGTAAACAAATGGAAACAACTCAAATATAGAATGCAATGAATGATTCAAATGCTCAATATATCATATATTCAGAATGTTTATATGTCAGCAACATGTGGGCTTACAATCTAGGGCTCACAAGCCTGAATTCCAGTTACAACAAATATTGCTATGAAGCACCTTTTAGAAAAACCCAACTATCCAATCTAACTTATGAACTAACTATCCTGAACTTACTTCCTACTACACTAAGAGGTCTATATATATATCATTTCCAAGATCAAGAAATCCTCCACATCGGCCAAGAAAGGTTACAAGCTCCAATGAAAGAAGTGTGACATGTAGAAACAAATAGGTCAGCCTAAAACATATGGAATTCCTCCGCAAATGGATGAATCAAGGTGTGGACCTCAAGGAAGGTCTATCTGATTCTAATGTGTTGTGTATGATGTTCCATTTAGCTCTACAAGTCACAAAAGTGCTCCACAAACCTTCTCCTTCAACTGACTGTATATATGGTCTACTATGTGAAAATAGGTGATCTTCTGATAACGAATAACTTTTAGAATACAAGTCCAAATGATCTTGTAACATTGGAAAATGTTCCCTTGGGGGCTTTTCCCTCATAAGGTTTAGCTCCCAGGTCTCTTAACTACATTTAGGACATCTTGTATCATATTTTGACATCCCGATGAAATGATCCCTCAGTTTCTTGACAAATGGGACCTAGGGGGATCCCTTGAACCTAACCCTAACCAAAATAGGAAGGAGCACTTGGGCACCTATACCCTAGTCCTACCCTATTCTAGGTTAGTTCCAAATTTTTAATGTCGTCTTGTGATTGTTACTTGGGTCCTATGCCAACACGGTAAGTTTGGATTACAAAATTCTTGGCAGGAGTGTTTGTAGTTGCATATATAGGCATGTTTAGGCATTCATTTGTAAACTAGATGATTACTAGCTAGCAATTTGGATTCTCAATTTTATGTGAAGGTGATTCAAGGCATTCATTATGTAGCAAGAGCATATTTGTGTTGTCTATGTGTTTGTATTTGTAGATTTGAGAAATCATCTCCTCATGGCATGAAGAGCTTCTTCCTCCCATGAGATCTTCACTACAAGGTGACATCATTTATGTTTTTGAGAATTTATCATTTGGTTTTTTCCTCTACCTCACAAGGGCATGCACTCTTTATCTAACAACAGTGTTCAGAAGACTTGAATGTCTCTCTGGGGCTTAACTGAGGCAAGCCTCTAAACACCACAACCCCCTCCCAAAGTTTTTGTGATTGCAGGTTACAGGTTGAAAATATAGGAAAAGTGGAGTTGTAAGAGGGCATTACAGAGTGTTGGATTTGTAGAGCATAGTTAAAAATAGCACCCTAGACTTGGGCACCCACTCTTTAGTCCTCTGAATTTTGTGATGGGAAAATCTCTGTGACAACAAGAATAGGTTGCAGATCGAGTCTTCAGATCCTGACAAAAGCCTAGGCATTGGACTTGGGCACCTACTCATTAGTACCCAATTGATCCACTTCTGAACCCCAAAAATAGGTGCACAGTTATTTGTTATCTTACATCTTTCTTGTAGCAGCATTTTCCAATATTCGTATGTTTGTTCTCATATTTGCATAATTAGGGTTTTAATGTATAATTAACCATAAGTGAGCATAATTGGCAATAAAATTATACAAATCCAAATTTTCCTACATCTCATAATGACCTAGGGTATGATAGTACATTTCAACTCAACCCTAGGTCCTTGAATGAAAGGGAGAAAGGAGGATACATACACAAAATTACCAAAAACTCAACCATCCAAATTCCACCCTTTACATTTTGGTGAACCCATGTTGTTGGACTTTTTTTCACCTTTCTGAGTTTTGTGCTTTAGATTTACATTGATTTCATTCATTCATAGTATCATTCATCTTATTGCATTGGAAAACTTACACAAAAATTGAAAAATAAGAAAAAAAATGGCATTTTAGGGTTTGCATGTTGTATCAAGTAATTTGAATTTCATCAAATTTCTAATTTTTACATTAGATCTGAGCTAATTATTTGATACCCCTAATCAAATTCCTTACAACACATTTTCTTTCATATATTTGCATTGAAAAAGTACAGAAAATCAAGTATCTTAGGTCATTTTGGCATATAACTTTGCACTTGTCTTTTAAATAAATTTTGAAAAGCTTTTAAAAAAAACTGATTTTACATTGATTTGAGCATATACACATGGCTTTTAACCACAACAACAACAATAGATTCCCTCCTAGGTCTTACATGAAGAGAAAAGTCCCTGAACCTGAAATTGTTTTACATCTCATGATATAACAATCAGAGACATTGACAGACTTCTTTACATCACTATGAAAATAATGGGAAACCCTGTGGATAGAACCCTTATTGATCCTAATTGCATGACTAATGTCACCACGGAAGAGCTCCTCTTTGAACATAATTTAATGAAATGATCTTATGACCCTTCAGATAAAATGATCAAAACACATAAGGGAACCTTTGTAAATCCTTTGGCTAAGATATCATTGTTGGTAACTATATTTGAGAAACATGTAGAACAATGGTTTGTTGTTGTCCCTGATCCTAACCTATTTCAAATAAAACTTAGACATCCATGGTTAAAGGCTATGAAAGTTATCCCTTCAAAAGGATGCCAAATAATTTCTTCATTTATTTCATATTCATTCTTCTTAATGCTAGCAGAGATAATACTCGAAGAAGGTACTTTGAAGAAAGTGAAAGACGCTGCAATTTTCCTAAGTGTTATTCTCTTCTGTTGTGTGGTTTTGAAGGAAAGGTGATCATGGGGGGGATAGAATTCGTATTGAACCCATCTCTTGCAATGAATTCAAGGATAATGTTGTAGTGTGGCACTATTGTAAAGAAGGAGGCATTATTCCTTTCCTCGAGTGCCTTAATGGTCATGACGAAAACCTTTCTGTGTAGTGTGCCCTTTTGTGGGATAACCACAGAGTCAAAATTGGTAAGATTGGGTTCAAAATTTTAGAGGAAGTCATTGCTATGGCTACTAGCCTTTCCATGAAAGGCACAAAACTAAAGAGAAAGGCTAAGGTTATAGACCACCCAAATTAGAAGCTTTTTCTAGGTGAGGGAGAGGAACTGGTCCCATATCAAGGAGGGTTTGATCATTCTAAGCTCCTAGAGCCATGGGATGAGATATGCTACCTACTGATGAAGTATCTCACCTTGGAGGGATTCTATACCAAGTTCTATAATTACTACCTTCCCCTTCTTAACCATTTTAGATGAAATGCTCTTATTAGCTTTCCTTTTATTTGATGTCTTCATTAGAACACTTTGTTCACCATGTGAAAGCTAAGTTGGATAAGAAACCCTTAAAGTGGCATGTTCCCCTTCACCAAGGCCTTATCCATCACCTGTATAAGTTGCATCTCACCTTGGACCTGTTGAAACCAATTCAATCCACAATTGTTGATATTCCCCTCATTGCTGCTACCTCTTCTGAGAAACCCTATCAATCTACCCCTAACACCTAGAAACTGAAAGGGGTTTCCTTTTCTAAATCCCTAGAGGAGAATATTGCAAAGGACATTCATACTCCTAGCTCCAAAGGAAGTGTGAAAATGAAGAAATGAAAATTTAAGGAGATGGTATCTACTATGGAGATCACTGAATTGGAGGAGAAAATGGGGGCCCATAAGAATCAAAATAGTGATAGTGAGGGACCACTGAAAAAGGTTAAAACTAAAATAGTGGCCAAAGCTAAGAATGAGGGTTACTCTTTGGGTGTTAGAAGGTTTGGCAAAATTGTAGGTAAACCAGTCCCTTAGGCTAAATTGATTGATTACTCTAAAAGTGACTCTAAGTCATCTACTCAGATGGATGAGCAGTCTAAAGGTGAAGACATTGAGGTATAGGAGATCTCAGAGGAGACTAAAGGGGTGGAGGAAAAGGAGACACAAGTTAAGGATACTGATGGAGGGGATTTTGGACCTAATGATAATGCTCAAGAGGGGGAGGGGATGACTATTGAGGAGGCTAAAGAGGATGCTAAGGAGAAAGGTGATAGTTAGGAGGAAGAAATTACTATTCTCAGAGGCCGTGTGGAATCCCTAGAGTAGAAGTTTTGATCCATTGGATGTTTCATTAGCAGTATGCTTTGTCACTTAGCTATGCTCAATCTGACTATGCTGCAGGAGCACGACACCCTTTCCCATGGCATAGATGAAGAGAAAATCAAAGAGTTTGATAAAATATATGAATTTCTATCCAAAGGATGGGAGGATGTTTCTCCCTATCTTTTTTTATTTTCTTTCTGTTTATTTAATGTATGATTGCTACTTTTTACTATCTAATGTTAATCGACAGTTAATTCTATAGTTGTTGTTAGTGGCTCCTTTTGTTCATGAGCCTTTGCTATTCCTTTTTGGGCTTTTGTTGTAAGGGTTTAGTCCCTGGTTTTTGTTGCCTTATTATATCAAAAACAATTTATAAATGTGTAAAATTTCCTTTGAACAGACAAGTGCATGCTATTCATCAAAATACATACAAACCTTTAATTACACAAACAACACTTCACATTGGATTACTTTTGGGACAAAACTAGAAAGAAACGGGTGCCATGAATAGACTTTAACTTCTTGAGCTATAGAAATTACAAAGCAAAACTATTACATTCAATGGCTGGTTCCTCTATGCAAGAGACAACAAAAGACAAGCAACTCGCATCTAAACATAACCATAGATTGAAAGGACAAGGTCCCTATGCAGTAGTTCCTCCCCTACCATCCTTACAAGGATCAGGAGGTAATTGTCAATAACAAAACATTCCACCTAGACAAATGAGATTTGATCTTGGTGCTTCTTCTTCTAAAATAAAAAAAACCCATGAAAGAACAAAGCCCTATCTTACAAGAGATAAGTGGTAAGAGAAAGACAAATACAAAAGCAAGAGAAAGAAGAAGAAGACAAGCTTATACCATAAACCTTGCATCTCAACAAGAAAACATTGATCCAAACATCACACCAAACAAAGATGATCCTAACAATGAACAATTTAAAGACAAGAACAAGAATTGGGCTATGGTACCTTATGTCCCACTTTCCTCTAGCATTCAGGAGTGGGAGGATGATGATGATTTACTTGATGACGAGACCTAGCATGAAGATCATATAGGTAAGTATCTATAACCCTTTATCTCTATCATGATGTGCTTCCCCTGTGATTTGTTATGTGTTGTTTAGGCCCCCTGATTCTCTTGTAAGGTATGGGATACTAGGACACCGCCTCTGTTGTGACCTTCTTCTATTTGTATCATCATTCTTCTATATTGCCTCTCTCTGATTTCATCATTGTGTGTTGTCTCTTACAGAAATAGCATTGCAATTGGTGACTTGGGGGCACCTATTGTGATGTTCACAACATGCCCCATTTTACTCCTTAGCAAAATGAGGACCCTTGCTGTAGCTAGTTTTTGGTTGCTTCTATGTGTGGGTCTACTTGGTGGTAAAAGGAAAAGGGTAACTAAAAGTACAAACCTTGGTGAAAATAGAGAAAAAATAACATTGAGTACCAGTGCATAGTATAGGTGAATTCTTTGTGAAAAATGAACAAGGGTTTCTTTTTGAACCATTTCAAAATTCCCTGTATTTTGCAAGTTATAAGAATTTTTGTTAAATGTACATCAAAGGGTTTGGGGGTTGTATATACAAAGTTGTTTGTATATACAAAGTCATTTGATATACAAATGCATTTGTATATTGTGCTTTTGTGTTAGTCACAAAAGGGGAAGTTATCGGGTTTTGGTATGTTATTATACTTGTATACATTTCTTGTTAAATGTTTTATCTTAATATACAAGTCAGACCTAAAAATAGTCAAAATTGGAATGAATAAATGTTGAAATCTGCTATGTATATTTCATCTTGTATATTTGGCAAATGAAAGACATACAAAGTAAATATACAACGAGCTATACATAGCGTGGATCTAAAAAGATATTAAAATTGACATATTCATTGTATGTTTTGCACTTTGTATATGTTCGGTTATATACAAGGTTTTATATACAAAGCGGAACTGAAAAGGGTATGAAATATGGAATAATGGTTGCATATTTGGGGCATTGTATGTATGTATCAGGAGGTATGCATTGTGTTACATACAACATAGAATTGAGAGAAAATTAAAATATGATATAATTAATGCATCGAGATTTAGTGTATATTGCAGGATGTATTGATTTATACAAGCCATGGAACTAAAGAGTTATCAAAGGTAGTTAAGTCAATGTATACTGCGCTTTGTATATTTCTTATATACAATGCTGATATACATTACACTTTATACAAACCAGAATTGAAATCATTATGGAATAAAGTTAAACTGTTGTATGTTTTGGTCATTGTATGTTTCGGAATGTACAAGGCAAAATATAGAAGGTTTTATATACATTGTAGACGTGAAGGTAAATGCAATATGATTTATAACAGTTTAAAGTCTGAAAGTACAATAAGAAGTAAAAGCATTGCGTAAAGGCACTATTGAGAGGCAGGGTGGACCCCACTATAGTACATGTTTTCTTGTATAATAACCATGTATATTTTGTGATATACAAGTAGTTGTACATTTAAAAGATACAAAGCGGATTTGTCACAGAAGTTAAAAACGGTAAATTCTTTGTATGTTTGGGCATTTGTATGTTTATGATATACAATACCGAGATACAAAGAAACAAAGACATCCCGGAGAGAAAAAAGGTAAGGAAATGAATGTATAAGGGTTTGTATGTGTGCTTATACAACAAAATATGCAAGTGGTATATACAAAACAAAAGATACAAAGGTGTACGAAAAAGCAAAAAAAGGGTAAAAGCATTAGTTAGTTCTTTGCATAAAGGGCTTGTATGTTTACAGATACAAAAAATACATACAAAGGAAACATACAACAAACTATACAAAGGAAAAAGTATGCATGTTGAATTAAGCTAATGGTAAAAAGTTTGAAAACATAAACACTGTAATAAAGGCTGAGAGCGTAACACATTAATTGATGTAATTAATGCAGATTCAACACTCAAACATAGTGGAAATTTAATGAGGGTTAGGGCAATTTTAATGTTATTTCACTGTTGAATATAGTGTGAAGAGTAAAAATTTGCATAAATAGAGTCCAGTAAGTCAGTAATCACCTTAAATGATGTAAGGCCCCTTGCATATTACAACTTCATAGTAACCTACTGAACTGTCCAATAGGTCAAGACCTGACCATACAGAAACTTGGGATTAAGTAATCTTAATTGATTTCCTCATATCTTTCAACATAGTTAGGTTCATTTATGAATTTTAACTTATGTTATGAATGTGTAAAAACAATCATCAATAGTTTTTGGCACTAGAAGGAGGGCCTGATTGGAGTTAAGGTTGAATTTAAGTAAAGCTAGCTCATAACAGCAATAGAGTGACTAGGTCTAGATCCAATTCAAAGGACATATTTGTACAATTACCTAACAAGAGACAAAGTAAAAGTCCTTTAGTGTGGAATCCTAAAATATCAAATACAGGAAGTTCATCTGGAATGCCTCCTAGATCACCTTTTAACATCCACAATATTGTAAGTCCTGACAGTTCTTCATACAAATTCTTAAATCTTGGTTCAGGTCCTCCTAGAGGTCCCAGTTCTCCTAGAGGTCCTAGTCCTCCTAGAGGTCCCAATCCTCTCAGAAATCCAAGTCCACCTACAAATCAAGGTATTCCTGTAGGTCCAGGTCAAGCACAGGTACCTGTAATGGCTTATTTCAATGTCAACTCTCCCATATATTTTGTGGATTACCATGAGATGCCAAAGAACCCTAAAAAAATATGTCCTAAATATTAGTTACATCAAGATCGAGAGGATCATATTATGATATTTAAGGAGGCATGCTTTAGAGCCAAACTGGAACATGAAGATGTGGTGTGTAGACTATTTCCTTACACTTTCAATGAACAAGCTTCCAAATGGTATGTGAATTTACCTAATGGCTACGTTTCTTGTTGGACACTTATGGAAGAAGCATTTCTATCTAGATTTAGGGGACCAGTAGATCCTTCTATCTTATATCATAAATTGGCCACAATCAAAAGAGGTGAAGGGGAACTAATTGATAACTTTAATGACAGGTTTCAAAAAGAATATTCTCGGTTGGTAGTACCATACACAGTAGTTCCAGATACATTGTTAGCTATGTATTATGTTTCTTTAGATCCATTAATGGCCATGTTTGTCAAGAGAAAGCCTAACATAGACACAATATCCAAAGCCTGCAAAGAGGCAGCCTTTGTAAACCAAAAAATGAGGCAGACAACCTATAATCCATTCCTTAATGGAGGAAATCTTGGAATGCAAAATCAAGTACAACCTTGGAATGGAGTTCCCACATAGAATACTCCAATGCTAAATCCAATCCCTACATACACACCTGTGTATAATCCTACCCCAATTTAGGCTATAGTACCTTACACTGTAATACTACCAATCTTAATCAGAATAATGGCCGATCATTTTTCCAACCACCTCAAGATACATTTATAGCAAAAGCACAAGAGGAAAGGGAGGATATCAAATAAATCACTGCACATCTAAGAAGATTGACCACTGAGATGACACAATTAAGAAATGAGAATTTCTATGGTAGAAACAACCAGGGATACAATCAGAACTATAACCAGAGTCAAAACCAAAATTACAACCCCAACCATAACCAACATCATAATTAGAGTTATAACTAGGGTCAGGGTTCTAATCAGGGTCAAAATCACAGTCAATATCATAGTCATAATCAAGGGCAACTAATACAAAATGGAGGACCAGCTATAGATAACAGAGCCTGGAATAACAATAAGAAGAATTAGAATCAACCTAGGCCACCTAAAACCTGGAACATAGGGCCTAGTAATGGCACTTTATCTTCTTCGTTTGAGAATGTGGATAACTAGGATATAAAGCAAACAGATATGATTTAAATGGGCAATGTATCATTGAAGAATTGGTGTAGGATCCATAATACTAGTGCCCATACTGAATTAGACTATCCTCAATTTCATCTGGCACCAAGTATTTTTAATGTGGATGTACAGGCTCCTACTTCTGAGTTCTTAGTTCCCAAAGGTAATGAAATAGTACCATCAGGATATGATACTACTCTAGTCTTAGAGACTTTCACATTTAGAGAAGAGGAAGATGACCAATTATTAGAGGATGAACCATATTTTTGTGAAAATTTATATACTGAGACGACCTTAGTACTGAATGATTTTCAGTTTCCATTTGAAACTAAAAATGAAGTGTTGTATGTGACAGAGGAAGTGCAAGTTTTCCAACAGTCAAGTAAGAATCATACTTACAGAGGAAGTGCAAGTTTTCCAACAGTCAAGTAAGAATCATACTTACAACCTGAGAAATAACCCTAGGCCATGAGGTCCTTTCACCACTTCCACTCCTCCTAACAATTTTAATACCCCTCCAGACCAGAATGCTAGAAACAATCTTGCTATACTGAAAGCCCATTATAATGCAAATAATGGAACAGTAACACATAAGGTTCAAACAAATAAAACAGAGACTATAGAGATGATGAGATTGATGAGTTATCTGTCAGAAGAAATAAAGAAAGTTAATGTCAATATACCTTTGTTTGAATTGTTGAAAACTCCAGGGCTTAGAAATGGTTTTATTAAATCCTTGGATGCACTTGTGACAGGTGAGGTTTCTACTGAGGTAAATGTTCCTAATAGGGATACACAGTCCAAAGAAAAAAGTAAGAAATCTGAGCAGCCATCCAACACCAATGTTGTAATGTATGCTGATAAAAAGGATGCTCCTCCTTTCTTGTTAAACATTAGACTATGTGGAAAGAACATACATAATTGCATGGTAGATTTAGGTGCCTCAACCAATGTAATGCCATTAGGGATATGTAAAACTTTAGGGCTGACCCCTGCTAAATCTGCCAAAGTTGTTACACAGTTATACAAAATTGAAGTTAATGTGATTGGAGAATTAATGCATATGTAGATGCAGTTAGCTTCAGACCCTAGGGTAAGTCAGTTCATTGACATCCAAGTAGTGGATATACCTATAAATTATGGGATGCTATTGAGTAGAGACTGGTCAAAGACTTTGAATGGATATATGGCCACCGATTTCTCACATATGTGGTTACCTTGGAGAGGTGTGCCAAATCAGATTAGAATAGAAGCTGAACCTAGGATGAAACACATGATCACAGAGTACAATAGGACTAATGAAATATTGTATGCTTTTGTTGAGCATGGTGTTTACAGAGTTACTAATAAAGGGGTATAGATTGAGGAAACCTTAATGTTGAATTTTGGAGAAAAGCCTGTCAACAAGGAAACAATATTATTTATTGAGTCTGATTGAAATTCTTCTGATGAAGAAAATAATGCATTGAATAATTTTAGTCAGGACATCAGACAAGAAATAGAAAATTGCATAGAAGAAAATATCCCAGTTCAATACAAGTTATACAAAAATAAGTGTAGAGTTCACAATAAGCCACATTCTTAAGAAAATTGTGGCATGTGCAAAGACATTATTCAACATCAGTACATAAAATGCACAAAGGGGATGGAACTCCAAGAAGGAAAGGTTAATAAACCAGAGAGTTATTTTTAGAACAACATAAATGAATCAACTCCAGATTTAGGAAAAGAGTCAAAAGGTAAAGGTGTCTGTCATTCTGATCTTCAAACTAAAAAGACAAGTGTACAAGTAAGCCATAGTGAATTGCCATTGAATAAACAAGACAGCACTGCATAGGTGATAGAAAAGGTAAAACATGCTAAAACAAAATGTCAAAAGAATAGGGATGGCATGTGGACATTAAAGTGTGATGGTTCCAAATCCAAACAGGGTGCAGGTGCTGGTGTAGAACTGATAGATCCTCATGGTAAATCATATTTAGCAGCATATAGGTTATAGTTTGCTTGTACTAACAATGTTGTAGAGTATGAAGCTTTAATCTATGGACTGGTCATGGCTATAAAGAAGAAGGTAAAAATGATCAGAGTGTTTTCAGATTCTAAGCTAGTAGTTAGATAGGTAAGGAAAGTATATACTTGCAATTATAATAGGATGGTTTGTTACAGGCATAGGGTATGGGATTTAATAGAGTCATTTGATGCTTTCAATATAGAGCATATCCCTAGAGAATTGAACCATAGGCCAGATGCACTAGCAATTGCTGCTAGCACTCTAGAACCTTTAACACTGTCAGGATTGAAAAGATTTACTATAGAATTAGTGAATGTGCCCAGTGTGCCAGATAATGTAACTCATTTTCAGGTATTTGAGGGGGATCAACAAATTGTAGATTTTCTAACTTGTAATGAAGTATTTGAGGCCCAAATTATTGATGAACAAGAGAGGCCTGATATGTCTTGGGATGAGGAAGACATAATCAACTTAAAGAGTAATTTCTTGCCCAAAGGGGTGATTGAGTTAGAACAAATCTTTGACTTTGACAGAGTAGTAAAATAGAAAGACTTGCCTAAAATAGAGGGAGGTAAGTGTGATCCATATAACTTAGGAACAAAGCAGAACCCTCAGAATGTACAAATTGGAAAAGTCTGTCCTGAGAACATTAGAAAAGAAATTATTGATGTTCTGAAAGATTATAGCATGGACATATGAGGATCTAAAGACCTATGAAACATCCATCATCACTCATGTGATACCTTTAAAGCCAGATATCAAACCATTTAGGCAAAAGCAAAGGCCTATGAATGGAATTTTAGAGCCTTTGATATTTGAGGAAGTGAAAAAACTTCTGTCTGCTAGAATAATTTTCCCTATTAGACACTCAACCTGGGTAGCTAACTTAGTACCTATTAGAAAGAAAAGTGGAGATATCATGTTATGCATAGATTTTAGGAATTTAAACAAGGCTTTTGAAAAAGACAATTATCCTTTGCCTCCCATAGATGAAGTGCTGCAAGCAGTGAATGGGGCCAAAATGATGTCTTTTCTGGATGGATTTTCAGGGTATAACCAGGTCTTGGTTGATGAAGAGGATAGGTTTAAAACTACTTTCACATGTAAATGGAGTAATGATGCTTACAGAAGAATGCCATTTGGTCTAATCAATGCAAGTGCCACTTTTTAGAGAGCCATGGATATTGCATTTCATAGACTGTCAAGTAAGTGCATTGTAATTTATATCGATGATCTAACTGTTTATTCTAAGGATGCGTCTACTCATGCAAAAGATCTGAGAAGAGTCCTCAAGAGATGCAAGAGGTATGGAATTTTGCTTAACCCTAAGAAATGTGTATTTGGAGTAACAGAAGGAAAACTATTAGGACATGTCATTTCTGAGAATGGAATATCAATTGATCCTAATAGAATAGAAGGAATCAAGTTGCAATTAACAAACACTAAAAAGGAATTAAAATCATTTTTTGGTAAAATTAATTTTGTCAGGAAGTTCATTACAGGGTTTGTAGAGATTGTACGACCATTAAATGCCATGTTGAAGAAAGATGCGGATATAGAATGGACCCCAGTAGTAAAAGCTGCGTTTGAAGATATCAAGGAGGCAATTTCTGAAGCTCCTATATTGGCAAGTCCAAATTATGCAAAGCCATTATATATTTATTCTTTTGCATCCACACATTCAGTTGCAGCTGCTTTGACACAAAAAGGAGAAAATGATGAAGAGAAGCCAACAGCATTTATGAGTGCATCTTTGAAGGATGCATAGTTGAAATATCTTGATACAGAAAGGCAAGCATTTGCACTGGTAAGAGCAGTAAAAAATTTTAGACATTACATCTTAGGCAGCCAAGTTAAGGCTATAGTGTCAGATGCAGCAGTGAAGATGCTGCTGATGCAAAATGAGACTGGAGAGAAAAGAGCTCAGTGGATCACAATTTTACAAGAATTTGACATGGAAATCATTCCTATGAAGTTAGTCAGAGGACAAGCTCTAGTGCAAACCATAGCCAATACAGACCCAAATTTGGTAAAACAATAATATGTATTGAATACTAATGAGACATCAGGGTGGTATGATGATTTGAACACTTTTCTGATATTAGGAAAGTACCCAAACAAGATGAAATCTTCACAAAGAAGGGCTTTAAAGATCAAAGCATAGAATTACATGGTACAAGGAGGTCTTTTATTCAAGAAGAACCACGAAGGAATATTTGTAAGATGTCTGAATAGAGATGAAGCAGATAAGGTGTTTCTAGATTTGCATGATAAGTATGGAACTACTCATGGTTCCCATTTAGCCACAACACATAAGATATTGAGGATAGGTTACTATTGGCCTACTATGTTTAAAGATACAGAGAGTCACATTAGAAGTTGCCACATCTGTCAAACTACAACAGATAAGGGAAGAAATCAAGCTAATCCATTACATTCAGTGATTGAGTCTAGGCCATTTGCACAGTGGGGCTTAGATTTCATTGGAGTCATAAATCCTCCATCATCTACAGGACAAATTTATACTGATAGTGACTGATTACTGTACAAGGTGGATTGAAGCCACATGTTGCAAATTCTCTACTACTGAGGTAGTCATCAAATTCCTTGAAGAGAACATCATAACCAGGTTTGGGGCTTCTTATTCGCTGGTATGTGACAATGGCCCCGCATTTTCTTCTTTAAAGTTTTCTAAATGGGCATTTGAACATGGAATTGTTTTAAATTTTTCTTCAAATTATTATCCTCAAGGGAATGGGTTAGTTGAGTCAACAAATAAGATTTAATTAGATATAATCAAGAAACTCATTGAAAAGAACCCCAGAGAATGGAACACATTACTGAAGTATCCACTATGGGTAGATAGGACCAGGGTTAAATCAGCATTAGGCAATGCACCCTATCATTTAGTTTATGGGACTGATCCCATACTTCTAGTTAATTTAAGAATACCAGTTTGGACGTTTTCTAATGAATACTTAGGCTTTGATGATCACAGAGAAGCTAGAATAATCCAACTGTTGGAATTAGATGAGAAAAGAGATCAAGCCATTAAAAAATTTGCTAAACATCAGGCAGTGGTGAAGAGATGGTTTGACAAAAGGGCAAGAGTCAAAACATTTAGAATTTCAAACTTAGTGTTGTGCTGGGACAAAGCACATGAGAAAAAGGGAAATCATGGAAAATTGACAAGTTATGGTTAGGTCCATTACAAGTGTCAGAAATAATTGGAGATAACACTTTCAGGCTTAAGACCTTGACTGGAGAAGATGTACCATTACCAGTTAATGGCCAACACTTGAAACACTACTTTCAGGCTTGAGGTGAGGGTGGTTGGTCTGTTGTATCATAATGTGAATAATGTATAGTTGTTTGTTTTTTTTGCCTTTTTTTTTGTTTTGTTTGTTTTGGTTTTGTTTGTTTTTTTTTGGTGTGTGTGTTGTGTTTCTATACCAGGGATGTTTGTTTTGTTTTAGAGTATAAAGGAGCAGACTAACAACCTTTGAAAACAATATAGAATTTAGAACATTCAGGTTAATTATCTAAAATTTGTGCATAATTTGTTGTGACTATCATGAATGTAAAAGGTTAGTTGATTTGGACAATTTTGTATTCGATAAGAATGGGTTGAGTATTCAAGGGAAGTTCTCACAATGACACACCTAAAATCCTTGGGTTTGCTAAACCTACTAGTGTAGATATTAGGTGAAAAATTAGAGGTCACCCTTGCTACCATTACAATTCTCAGCTTAATTTTAGCAAGTGACTGTTCCTTGCATCATGAAGTTACAACTGAAATATCTTATGAAATATCTGTTAAATATAAATATAAAATAAATAAATAAATAAAATGGATTTTACTAAAATCTAGGTTAGGTCATCTAAGTAACTCTACCAGGGCCATAGATGCTTATTAGCAGTGGGGCTCTACTTAGGAGAATTGTAACGATAACCTTGTCGGGGCTATAGATGTCTACTGGCAGCAAGGCTCTATCTAGTTGGCTATGAGGGAATGACATCAACTAGGTAGTCTAATGTCAGTCATTGGTTTGTTCAATTGATTTTCAAGATGAGGCTTATTAATCACATGCACCCACTTTACTGAAAATGAAAATTCATGTACCTTATTGAATACATTAAGTTTCAATTTAGATAATGATTTGTAGAGAAGATAGTTGGAAATTATGATTTTATTTCATTCAGTTTTCTTTAATGGTTTTAATTTAATTGTTTTATTTGGTTGCTAGTTGTTGTGATGCTCACAACATGCCCCATTTTACTTCTTAGCAAAATGAGGACCCCTGATGTAGCTAGTTTTTGGTTGCTTATGTGAGTGGGTCTACTTGGTGGTAAAGGGAAAAGGGTAACTGAAAGAACAAACCTTGGTGAAAATAGAGAAAAAATAACATTGAGTACTAGTGCATAGTATAGGTGAATTCTTTGTGAAAAATGAACAAGGGTTGCTTTTTGAACCATTTCAAAATTCCCTGTATTTTGCAAGTTATAAGCATTTTTGGTAAATGTACATCAGAGAGTTTGTGGGTTGTATATACAAAGTTGTTTGTATATACAAAGTCATTTGATATACAAATGCATTTGTATATCGTGCTTTTGTGTTAGTCGCAAAAGGGGAAGTTATCAGGTTTTGGTATGTTGTTATACTTGTATACATTTCTTGTTAAATGTTTTATCTTAATATATAAGTCAGACCCGAAAATAGTCAAAATTGAAATGAATAAATGTTGAAATCCACTATGTATATTTCAGCTTGTATATTTGGCAAATGAAAGACATACAAAGTAAATATACAATCAGTTATATATAGCGCAGATCTAAAAAGATATTAAAATTGGCATATTCATTGTATGTTTTGCACTTTGTATATGTTCGGTTATATATAAGGTTTTATATACAAAGTGGAACTGAAAAGGGTATGAAATATGGAATAATAGTTGTATATTTGGGGCTTTGTATGTATGTATCAGGAGGTATGCATTACATTACATACAACGCGGAATTGAGAGAAAATTAAAATATGATATAATGAATGCATCGGGATTTAGTGTATATTACAGGATGCATTGATTTATACAAGCCACAAAACTGAAGAGTTATCAAAGGTAGTTAAGTTGATGTATATTGCACTTTGTATATTTCTTATATACAACGCTGATATACATTACACTTTATACAAACCAGAACTGAAATCATTATGATATAAAGTTAAATTGTTGTATGTTTTTGATGCAGAGGTAAAACGCAACGGGAGCTTACAAATGGGAAGGAGGAGTCATTGATACAACCAACATGTTATAATACCTATCGGCTTATCATCATCATCATATTTCTTGCTAACACAGACAACATCATCATATTTCGGACGAGCATGAAATATCCTCCTGCTGACTACTGTTCACTTCCTCTGCCTTTCGCCTTTCGCCTGTCAGCATCATCATGATACTCGACGAACACAATTATCCTCCTGATGATCACTATTCACTTAGCGCCAAACTCTATCGGCAGCATCATGATGTTTAGCATCATCATCACCCTTCATCAGCAGGATATAAAATATCCGGTTGCCTCCAAATATCCTGATGACGACAACTTCAACACCTTTCCTTCAATGCTTACGTCACCCCGATATCCAACTACACAAACAACAGCATCATGATATGACTTATCCGGTCATATTGAAACATCCTGATGATGTTAACCAAACTTTATACCGATGACTTACGCCGATGCCAAAACACTTAGCGACAGCAGGATAAACTTGCATAGGGTGATATTCGCAATATCCTGATGACGATGACATCACACGCACCTGATGATGATGTCAATGCACCTGATGATGATGTCAACAGGATATAAGACACTTATATCCTCTGCAACATGATAATGAATATCCTGATGACCTTTTCAATATCCTGATGATGACCTTTCCGGTACTTAGCCAAAAAAATGAACTTTCGCTCCTGCATGCGATAGCGATATGCGGATGATGAATACACATGAAAGATGATCCTGACGATGATATACACACTGAGTATATATCTGACTTATAACATCCTGATGCACTTGAAACATGCAATCTTCATCAGCTTCATAACCCGATCCGGATAGCGATATACTCGCAGATGATGATGCGATTCACTCTGGCTGGAAAAGCACATGCAGACCCCTGTATATCCGTCAGCTGCATGCAAACTCACAGAACTGCACAATTTCACAAAGAAAACATGAAGATCGGGCCAGATCACCTTCAGATCAAAACTTAACAGTTTTTCTTCCTAAACCCTAGCACATGAGGATGCTAGGTTGATTCATAGCATGCTACCAACTGATCTCTCAAACAATGAAATGCATAAACAGAAAACTAAAATGCAAACTAAACTATCATACATGACCATTCCACCAATTCACAGAATCAACTGGTGGAAGGGTTGAAAGAATCCATCAACTTGTAATCAGAATAGAAATTCAAAACATAAACAGCTGATAAACCAGATAATGCAATTGATGAGATCTTATTCAGATGAAACACAAATGTCCTGAACAATGCTTCACAATGTCTGGACTGGTCTCTGGATTTTACTCAATCACCAGTACAACATAACACAACTACTACTCTGATATGATATTTTCTATCTGATCTCAAACCCTAACTGATCTGAGTTATTTATAGCAATATCCTGCGAGTACTACCAACTCGATTCCCAGCGGCTGGGAACTTCCAAGCGGCTGGGAGAGGACAGCGTATACTACCTGATCACGAACTCTAACTGCCTGCACACTTTCCTAGGCTGATCTAATACATATGCATTGGTCCAATGGACCTTATTACATTATGAAATCAAACATACTAAAAATAGACTAATGTCCTATCATGCGGACAATATCCTGTCTTGTAGGTCTTGTAGGGGTGCTCCTGCACCATACTCCCCAGAAGAAGAAATCTCAAGTCCACTTGAGATGAGAGTATGAAGATCTGCACCATGTTTCTGGATCTACTCTTCAGTCATCCATACTGCTTCAGAATTCGGTTTTCCCTTCCAAGAGACTAGATACTCCAAGTACTGTTTGTTCCGGGTCTGTTTGACCACTCTGGTGTCCAAAACCTTCTGTAACTGTGGAGGATCATGCTTGGGAATGTTATCATTGACTGTATCCTGTAGGAGTTCCTGATCTGCATCTGGATAAGACTTGTATGGAGTTAAATCACATACATTGAATATAGGGGACAAACCAAGATCAGGTGGGAGTTGTATCTCATAAGCATTCTGTCCATGCTTGTGCAAAATCTGACATGGTCCAACTTTTCTCGGCATGAGTTTAGTATATTTTCCCTTAGGAAGTCTGTCCTTCTTCAAATGAACCCATACCAAATCTCCAACATCAAACTATACATCCTTCTTCTTTTTATCAGCATATTCCTTATACTTCAAGGTGGTTTGCTGTAGTTGGGTCTTGACTTGATCATGAACCTCTTTGATGGCTTCTGCAAAAGCTTCGCCTTCTGCACTAACAGGGTCTACTGTAGGTAGATCTCTCAATTCCAAAATTCCTCTTGGATGCATACCATAAACTATCTGAAAAGGTGATTTCCTTGTGCTCCTATTGACAGTATCATTATATGAAAATTTAGCTTGAGATAGAATATTATCCCACTTTTCTCCATGTTGTTTTGTCAAACATCTAAGCAAATTTCCTAAGGAACGGTTCACTACTTCAGTCTGTCCATCCGTTTGAGGATGATATGCAGAGGAAAAAGACAAATTTGTTCCAAGTTTCCTCCAAAGAGTTCTCCAGAAGTGACCAATAAACTTCACATCCCTATCTGACACTATGCTCAATGGCAATCCATGGATTCTGACAATCTCCCTGAAAAATAAATCTGCAATGTATGAAGCATCAGCAGTGGTTTTGCATGGCAAGAAATGTGCCATTTTGCTGAATCTATCCACTACAACAAAAACACTGTCAAACCCTTTCCTTGTCCTTGGTAAACCCAAGACAAAATCCATACTTATGTTTTCCCATGGTCTGGAAGGAATGGATAAGGGCTGATATAAACCTGCATTAGTCGACCTGCCTTTAGCTTTCTGACATATCACACATGTCTCCACAAACTTTCTGACATCTGATTGTAACTTAGGCCAAAAGTAATGTCTTCGGACAAGATCAAGAGTCTTATCTAGACCAAAATGACCTGCCATAGCTCCACAATGTTTCTCCTTAATGATGTTTAACCTCATAGAACACCTTGGAATACATAACTATCCACCTTTGAACAACAATCCATCCTGAATCAAAAATTCAGAGAATTCAGCATGATATTTCTCTCCAAAAGAAGTACATACATGATATACCTCTCCAAAATCTTCATCAGACTCATACATGGTCTTTAGTGAATCAATGCCAACACTTTCTAACTGAATCTGGTTGACTGTTAGAACTCTTCTACTCAAAGCATCTGCAACTTTATTCTTGACTCCTTTCTTATGCTTCAATGTAAAAGTAAAAGCTTGTAAGGTTTCTACCCATTTCATGTGTCTGTGGTTCAGCATTTCCTGGCTGTTTATGAAACTCAGAGCCTGGTTATCTGTGAATACTATGAATTCCTTTGGCATCAAGTAATGCCTCCATTTCTTGAGTGACTGGACTAAAGCATACATTTCCAAATCATATGAGGAATACCTCTTTTTAGCATCATTGAGCTTCTCACTGAAAAATGCAATAGGTCTACCTTCTTGGCTGAGTACTACTCCAATGGCCATGTGACTAGCATCACATTCTACCTGAAAGATTTTGTTAAAGTCTGGAAGTGCAAGGACTGGCTGCTGTGCCACCTTCTTCTTCAATGTTTCAAAAGAATCATCTGCTCCTTGAGTCCAAACAAATCTGCACTTCTGTCCTCCTTTGATGGTATCAAGCATGGGTGCACAAATATGACTAAACCCTCTTATAAACTTCCTGTAGAAGGTTGCTAACCCATGGAAACTTCTGACATCATTCATAGTCTTTGGGGTTGGCCAAGACAATATGGCACTTACCTTCTCCTTATCCATTTGTAACTTTCCCTGTGAAATGACAAAACCCAAATATGTGATCTCCTCTTGCATGAACAAACACTTGTCTAAATTTATCATCAGCTGCTCTTCATGTAACCTCTTAAGAACCAAATCTATGTGTCTGAGATGTTCTTCTTTTGTGTTGCTGAAAATCAGAATGTCATCTAGATATACTATGACAAATTTACCAATGAACTCTTTCAAAACCTCATTCATCAACCTCATAAAAGTACTAGGTGCATTAGATAAACCAAAAGGCATAACCTTCCACTCATATAACCCTTCATTAGTTTTGAATGTTGTTTTCCATTCATCTCCTGGTCTAATCCTGATTTGATGATATCCACTCTTCAAATCTATTTTTGTAAAATACTTAGCACCTCCCAAACAATCAAGTAAATCCTCTATCCTAGGGATTGGAAACCTATACCTGATTGTGATCTTGTTAATAGCTCTGGAATCTATGCAAAGCCTCCAAGTACCTTCCTTCTTTGGTGCTAGTACAGCTGGTACTGCACATGGACTTAAACTTTTCCCAATCAGACCTGAATCCAATAATTCTTCAATTTGTCTGGCTACTTCTGCATTCTATTCTGGAGTGAGCTTATAGGCTGCTTTGTTTGGAAGTGTTGACCCTGGAATTAAGTCTATGCAGTGACTGATATATCTGACAGGTGGTAGGGATCTGGGCATTCCTTCTGAGATGATACCTTTGTACTTATCCAATAACTCTTGGATAGCTGGGTCTATGAACCTTTGCTTCTTCTCTTCCTTGACTTCTTGCTGCTGTTCTTTATTCACCCTCATACATGGGATTAGGGCATATGCAACTGCACCTTCTGCTGCTACTTCTTTCATGAACTGTTTGCCTTCCATCAGCATTACCTTCACCTCTTTGCCTTTAGATTTCTCCTCCTTCTCTGTTAATGGTAGTAACTCTGTCACCTTACCATCTTTAGTGATTGTATAGGTATTTCTAACACCATCATGTTGTGCCTTCAAATCATACTGCCATGGTCTACCAAATAAAAGATTGCAAGCATCCATCTTGGTAATGTCAAACAACAACTTATCCTTATATGCACCAATCTGAAATTCTACCCAAGCCTGCTCTTCTACAATTGTCTGCTGACCTTGGGTAAGCCATGAGACTTTATATGGGGAGGGGTGAGGCAATCTCCTAAGCTTAAGCTTTGTCACCATTTCTTCAGACACAAAATTTTCAGTAGAACCAGAATCAATCAAAACTTTACATGCCTTACCTCCTGCTTTGCAAATAGTCCTGAAAAGAGACTTTCTTTGAGGGGATCCTTTGTCAGGTACCTTCCTGGTAGTCATTGTTCTTCTCATCATTAGGGACTCTCCACTTTCTGGGTATCCATAATTATCAGGAGCATTCACACTCTGAAAAGAATTAGAGCCTGTCATACTTTGATTATCAGGTTCTTGGATCAGATTTGTTCTCCTTTCTCCTGTTGAGCTTGTGGCCTTTTCTGGACATCTGCTTGCTATATGGCCCTCTTTGTTACAGTTATAACATTTGATGGATCCTCTGCCCTGGGATCTTCCTCTGAAAGGTCTTCTACCTCTGAAGTTTCCTTGCTGACTATAATTTTCCCTCTGGTTCTGACTATTGTTTCCCTTACTATTGTCATGACTGGATTCTCCTTGATATCCATGTCCATGTCCTCTACCTCTAAAAGGACCTCTTCCACCCCTTTGTTGTCTTCCTCTTCCTCTATTGTGTTGTTCCTATTTTCTCTTTAACTTCTCTTCCACTTTCAATGTCAACTGAAAGCATTTCTGAACTGTATCTAGATTATGCAGACTTAAATCTTCCTGAATGTTGAACCTCAATCCATTAAGGTATCTGGCTACCTTCTCTTCTTCACTTTCCTTTACCTTTGTTTTCATACAAAGTTTCATGAATTCTTCTGTATATGAGCTGACATCTAGCTCCTTCTGCTTCAGGTTTTGCTTCCTCTTGTGTAATTGGATACTGTAATCCAATGGGACATAAGCTTCCTTTACTAATGCCATCATCTTCTTCCATGTAGCGACTCTACGCTTTCCTTCCTGTACTCTATCATCTTGGACGAAATTCCACCATGTCAAGGCAGCTTCTTTCATTTTTGACTGGGCTATTTTCACTCTCTGTTGTCCTGCTATCTCCTCTGTTTCAAAGAAATTGTTCAAGTAGTCTATCCACTCCATTACTGAATCAGGTTCCATCTTTCCTGTAAACACTGGCAAATCCAGTTTCACATCCATGGTTCTCCTCTCCATGGCCTTGAGGGCATTCAACAGTGGTCTCTGGTCTGCAGGAATGACCTCCTCGCTCCAACTAGGGATCTCTTCTTCTTCCCTATCTTCTTCTCTACCAGAACCTACTCTGCTCCTCAACTTCGCTAACTCATCTTTCAATTCCTGATTCTGAGCCTTCACGGCCTTGCTCTCTGCAATCTGTTTCTTCACCAGAACTGCCAACTCAATGTTGGTCATCCTTGCCAGAATTTCAGATGTTCCTTCGTCACCTGACATACTGCTATATCCTTATCTTTTCCAGAAGATCCTTCCTTTGCTCTGATACCACTATGATGCAGAGGTAAAACGCAACGGGAGCCTACAAATGGGAAGGAGGAGTCATTGATACAACCAACATGTTATAATACCTATCGGCTTATCATCATCATCATATTTCTTGCTAACACAGACAACATCATCATATTTCGGACGAGCATGAAATATCCTCCTGCTGACTACTGTTCACTTCCTCCGCCTTTCGCCTTTCGCCTGTCAGCATCATCATGATACTCGACGAACACAATTATCCTCCTGATGATCACTATTCACTTAGCACCAAACTCTATCGGTAGCATCATGATGTTTAGCATCATCATCACCCTTCGTCAGCAGGATATAAAATATCCGGTTGCCTCCAAATATCCTGATGACGACAACTTCAGCACCTTTCCTTCAATGCTTACGTCACCCCAATATCCAACTACACAAACAACAGCATCATGATATGACTTATCCGGTCATATTGAAACATCCTGATGATGTTAACCAAACTTTATGCCGATGACTTACGCCGATGCCAAAACACTTAGCGATAGCAGGATAAACTTGCATAGGGTGATATTCACAATATCCTGATGACGATGACGTCACACGCACCTGATGATGACGTCAATGCACCTGATGATGATGTCAACAGGATATAAGACACTTATATCCTCCGCAACATGATAATGAATATCCTGATGACCTTTTCAATATCCTGATGATGACCTTTTCGGTACTTAGCCAAAAAAATGAACTTTCGCTCCTGCATGCGATAGCGATATGCGGATGATGAATACACACGAAAGATGATCCTGACGATGATATACACACTGAGTATATATCCGACTTATAACATCCTGATGCACTTGAAACATGCAATCTTCATCAGCTTCATAACCCGATCCGGATAGCGATATACTCGCAGATGATGATGCGATTCACTCCAGCTGGAAAAGCACATGCAGACCCCTGTATATCCGTCAGCTGCATGCAAACTCACATAACCGCACAATTTCACAAAGAAAACATGAAGATCAGGCTGGATCACCTTCAGATCAAAACTTAACAGTTTTTCTTCCTAAACCCTAGCACATGAGGATGCTAGGTTGATTCATAGCATGCTACCAACTGATCTCTCAAACAATGAAATGCATAAACAGAAAACTAAAATGCAAACTAAACTATCATACATGACCATTCCACCGATTCACAGAATCAACCAGTGGAAGGGTTGAAAGAATCCATCAACTTGTAATCAGAACAGAAATTCAAAACATAAACAGCTGATAAACCAGATAATGCAATTGATGAGATCTTATTCAGATGAAACACAAATGTCCTGAACAATGCTTCACAATGTCTGGACTGGTCTCTGGATTTTACTCAATCACCAGTACAACATAACACCACTACTACTCTGATATGATATTTTCTATCTGATCTCAAACCCTAACTGATCTGAGTTATTTATAGCAATATCCTGCGAGTACTACCAACTCGATTCCCAGCGGCTGGGAGCTTCCAAGCGGCTGGGAGAGGACAGCGTATACTACCTGATCACGAACTCTAACTACCTGCACACTCTCCTAGGCTGATCTAATACATATGCATTGGTCCAATGGACCTTATTACATTATGAAATCAAACATACTAAAAATAGACTAATGTCCTGTCATGCGGACAATATCCTGTCTTGTAGGTCTTGTAGGGGTGCTCCTGCACCAGTTTTGGTCTTTGTATGTTCAGAATGTATAAGGCGAAATATACAAGGTTTTATATACATTGCGAATGTGAAGGTAAATGCAATACTATTTATAATAGTTTGAAGTCCGAAAGTTCAATAAGAAGTAAAAGCATCACAGAAAGGCACTATTGAGATGTAGGGTGGACCCCACTACAGGTACATGTTTGCTTGTATAATAACCATGTATATTTTGTGATATACAAGCAGTTGTACATTTAAAAGATGCAATGTGGAGATACAAAGCGGATTTGTCATAGAAGTTAAAAACGGTAATTCTTTGTATGTTTGGGCATTTGTATGTTTATGATATACAATGTCGAGATACAAAGAAACAAGGACATCCCGGAGAGAAAAAAGGTAAGGAAATGAATGTATAAGGGTTTGTATGTGCGTTTATACAACAGAATATGCAAGCGGGATATACAAAACAAAAGATACAAAAGTGTACAAAAAAGCAAAAAAAGGGTAACAACGTTAGTTGTTTGCATAAAGGGCTTGTGTGTTTATAGATACAATGAAGACATACAAAGGAAACATACAATGAAATATACAAAGTAAAAAGTATGCATGTTGAATTAAGCTAACAGTAAAAAGTTTGAAAACATAAACACTGTAATAAAGGTCGAGGGCATAGCACATTAATTGCTGTAATTAATGCAGATTCAACACTCAAACAAAGTGGAAATTTAACAAGGGTTAGGGCAATTTTAATGTTATTTCGATGTTGAATATAGTGTGAAGAGTAAAAATTTGCATAAATAGAGTCCAATAGGTCAGTAATCACCTTAAATGACGTAAGGCCCCTTGCATATTACAGCTTCATAGTAACCTACTGAACTATCCAATAGGTGAAGACCTGACCATATGAAAACTTGGGATTAAGTAATCTTAATTGATTTCTTCATATCTTTCAAGATAGTTAATTTCATTTATGAATTTTAACTTTTGTTATGAATGTGTAAAAACAATCATCAATAGCACCCTCCTACATGACTATCCCTAAGACACTTGTTTCTCCTCTCTAATTTATTGTTTCCCTTCCTCTAGTGTTTCTATCTAGCTAGTGGATGATGAAAAACATTTATACTAATGCGGACCTAGCATCCCTTTAGAGAAAGAAATAAAAAATTAGACTTAGTTCCTTATATGACAATGGGGTTGTATATCTTATCTAATGCTTAGCTAGTAGAAGCACTCTGTGCTTTTTGCATAGTGACTTTGATGATGTTTTTATCTCACTTACAAACCTTAACAATATTGTTGCTCCGTGCACTTTGTTTGTCTTTGAAGATCACCTTGGTGACACTCAATTCTAAGATTTTCATGATATAGCCCCATGGTTCTCCTCAATCTCATAATTCGTAGTATAACCTTGGCTCTTGGTGTGACTGATCATATGCATTGATGTTGTTGTTATTATGATTTTGTAGACACTAACATGTTTCTTGCAGGGATTTGTTTATGGGAACATTTGGCGATCATAAAGTACATGTCACCTCCGAGGGGGCATGGGCTTTGCGAGAGTCTATGTTCCCATGTGTGTTTTCTTTCTACCTTAATGTACTTGATATCGATACCTAATATCAACCACCTTAAGGTGGGGGCATATATAAGACAAGCTATCTGTTGTAGATGTTAGCAATGTGCTTGTCCTCAGGTGTAGTTTAAAGACTAGTGCGATGAGTACTTCCTGAACTCCATGTTTATTTGCAATCAATCAATCATCTTAAGTGCTCTGTAGATGTGACGGTGGTGTATCTCTTGTAGAGAGTGCCCATCTTGTCTTTTTCAAAATTCCTCATCGGGAGGTAGGGAGTGGTTTTGTGACTAACTCAACCCTTAAGTGTGTCTTTGATGATTGTTGTGGAAAATCCCAATTGTCAGTGTGTGCCTATAATGTTCCTAAGATGGTGATGAACCTAGAAATAGGAACACTCCATCATTTGTCTATTGAGTTTTCTCTATGTCTAAAAAGTGTGTGTGTTTTATGTGCTTGCTTTGTTTGGCATGTCTATTGCCCCATATACAGTTTGAAGACTAGTGCAATGAGTACTTCCTACATTATGGGAGGTTTGGCATGTCTTGCATGTGTGTTGCTCCATATGCAGTTTAAAGACTAGTGCGATGAGTACTTCTTGCATTATGGGAGGTGTGTTTACTTTCCTATACTTACATCTACATTTCATATATATGAGAAAATGAAAAGAAAAGAAATCATTCCTGTCTTCTATCCATTAACTATCTTCTATGCATTATGTTGTATTTTCCATGTTTTGCTTGACTATAACTATCTTCTCCATATTTTATGTGCTTGTCATTGTCTTCAATGTGTCTGGTGTGTCTTCTCCATGCTTGGTGCGTTTACTGTGTTTGTTGACTATACTTTAATGCATGTATTGGCCTTGCATTTATACATATATTAAAGTGGGGGCTAAATGTAATGTCAAAAAATGTCCCCTTGGGAGTTTTTCCCTGATAAGGTTTAGCTTCTGGGTCTCTTAGCTGTATTTAGGACATCTTGCATCATATTTTGACATCCCGATGAAATGATCCCTAAGTTTTATGACAAATGGGACCTAGGGGGATCCCTTGAACCTAACCCTAACTAAAATAAAGGGAGGACTTGAGTGCCCATACCCTAGTCCTGCCCTATTTTGGGTCAGTCCCAAATTTTTAGTGTCATCTTGTGATAGTTATTTGGGTCCTATGCCAACACAATAAGTTTGAATTATGAAATTTTTGGCAGGAGTGCTTGTAGTTGTATATGTAAAAATGTTTAGGCATTCATTTGTAAACTAGATGATTACTAGCTAGCAATTTGGATTCTCAAGTTTATGTGAAGGTGATTCAAGGCATTCATTGTGTAGCAAGAGAAGATTTGTGTTGTCTATGTGTTTGTATTTGCATATTTGAGCAATCATCTCCTCATGGCATGAAGAGCTTCTTCCTCCCATGAGATCTTCACTACAAGGTGACATCATTTATGTTTTTGAGCATTTATCATTTGGTTTTTGCCTCTACCTCACAAGGGCACACACTCTCTATCTGACAATGGTGTTAGGAAGACTTGAATGTCTCTCCAAGGCTTGACTGAGGAAAGTGTCTAAACACCACAACCCCCTCCCAAAGTTTCTGTGATTGTGGATTACAGGTTGAAGATATAGGAAAAGTGGAGTTATAGGAGGGAATTACAGAGTGTCAAATTTACAGATCATAGTTAAAAATAGCACCTTGGACTTGGGTGCCCACTCTTTAATCCTCCAGATTTCATGATGGGAAAATCTCTATGACAGCAGGAATAGGTTACAGACTGAGTCTTTAGATATTGACAAAAACCTAGGCATTTAGTCCCTGACTATTCTGCTTCCGAACCCTAAAAATAGGTGCACAGTTATTTGTTATCTTACATCTTTCTGTAGCAATAGTTTCTGATATTCGTCTGTTTGCTATTGTATTCACATAATTAGGGTTTTAATGTATAATTAAGCATAAGTGAGCATAATCGGCAATCAAATCATACAAATCCAAATTTCTCTACATCTCATAGTGACTTAGGGTATGATAGTACATTAGAACTCGACCCTAGGTCCTTGAATGAAAGGGTGAAAGGAGGATACATACACAAAACTACCAAATACTCAACTATCCAAATTCCACCCTGTACAGATCTGAAATTTGGATATGAAGTAGATGATGTTGTCTAGATGCTAAGTTCTACTCAGCGAGCTTTGATATGAAGATGTGGGAAAATGCAGTACAAAATGTTGAAACTGCTACTAACTGAACTGAACTAAAAATGAAAAAAAGAAAGAATGCAAATATTTTTGGTTGTTGCAAGATTGCTCTACAACCTAGGATGTTCCCACATCAGACACCTAGGGTTGTTGAAAAAAGTGAGTCCCTCACTTTTTTAGAGCTAGAGGAAAACCAAGGTAGTCTACCTCAGCCTGAGAAATCCATGTTGAATCTTCCTCTGATCTGCCTTTCAAATTTACCAAATATTCTTTGTATTTCTTGCCTCTAGTTCTGCATCCATCTTTGTTGTCCAAGATATCTTCTATCTACTCCAGTTGTTCTTGTGATAATTGCTTCTTCAAATCTTCTTCAATGTTGTCAATTGATTCTCCTTCGTGATAATAATATAAGTCTCCAATGTTGAATATAGGTGATATACCCAATGTCTCTGGTAGCTCCACTTCATATGCATTGCTTGAATCAATTCTTTTGAGTATCTTACATGGTCCAAACTTCTTCATCTTCAACTTATTATACGTCCCTACTAGAAACCTCTCTCTTCTTATATATACCATTACTTAATCACCAACTAAAAATTCCTTGTGTCTCCTCTTCTCATATGCTTGCTCCTTATACTTACTTTTCATCTCCTCCAAATTCTTCTTGACTTGATTATGCACTGTCTCCATATATCCTACAAATTCTTCTACTTCTACACTACTCTTTTTCTTCATACTGACATCTCTCAATTATACAACTCCTCTAGGGTTTAATCTGATTACAATATTAAATGGTCTTTCTTATGCTCCTATTTACTAAATTATTGTATGAAAACTCTGCTTGTGATAGAATTAGATCCCAATTTCCTACCTTATCTCCCACCAAACATCTCAACAAGTTACCCAAACTCCTATTTACCACCTCTGTTTGTCCATCTATCTATGAATGAAATGTTGAACTGAACTTTAGGTCTATCTTCATCTTCTTCCACAATGTTCCCCAAAAATATACAATTAATCTTATATCTCTATCTGAAATTATGTTGTTAAGTAATCCATGCAATCTCATAATCTCTTTGAAAAATAGGTCAGAAACATGCATGTCATCATTTGTCTTCTTACATGGTATGAAATGTTCCATCTTTGAAAATCTGTCCATCACTACAAATATAGAATCATGTCCTCTCTATGTTCTTGGCAATCCTACTATGAAATCTATGCTTATGTCTTCCCAAGCTCTCTCTGGTACTATCAAAGATTTGTACAAACCAGTACTTTGACTACTCCCTTTTGCTAGTTGGCATACTCTACAACTTTGCACAAACTTTCTTACATCCTTATATATCCTAGGCCAAAAGTAATGTTCACTTACCAAAGCTATTGTCTTATCAATTCCAAAATGTCCTGCTATTCCACCAACATGTTTCTCCTTTATCAAATTATCTCTCATTGAACTCCCAAGTATACACAACTAATTTCTTTTGAACAACATATCCTCCTAAATGAAATAATCTAACCACTTACTTCTATCTATCACAATAGGTTCCTTACATGTTTTCCATGGTTTTGCAAAATTAATATCTTCTTCATACATATGCTTTTGCTCTTCAAAACCCAATACTTCAACTCTAATCTCTATCATCAAATTCCTTCTCCTACTCAATGCATCTACAACTTTGTTTTATTTCACACTCCTATGCTTCAATACAAATGTGTAACTCTACATGAACTCTACCCATCTCATATGTCTCCGATTCAACATTCCTTGACTGTTCAAATATTGTAAAGCCTGATGGTTTGTATACAACACAAATTCCTTAGGCAACAAATAATGTCTCCACTTCATCAAATCTTGAATTATGGCATAAAACTCCTAATCATAAATTGAATATCTTCTCCTTGTATCATTCAACTTCTCACTAAAATATGCTATTGGCCTACCTTCCTGACTTAACATTGCTCTTATTGCATTTCCACTTGCATCACAATCCACTTGAAATACTTTGTTGAAATCTAGTAATGCTAACACTAGTTGCTCTATGACTTTCTATTTCAACAATTCAAAACTTTTATTTTCTCTTGATGTCCACTTAAAGTCCTTTATGTCACCTCTCATTGTCTCTGTCATTAGTGTGCTTATTGAACTAAAACTTCTAATGAACTTCCTCTAGAAACTAGCTAATCCATGAAATTATTTGACTTCTTCAATGCTCTTAGGTGTTGGGCATTCAACAATTGCTTTAAATTTCATAGGGTCCATCTTCAATCCTTCTACAGAAATCACAAATCCTAAATATACTAATTCTTCCTTCATGAAAAAACATTTCTTGATATTTATCAACAATTTCTTTTCTCTTAACCTCTACAATACTTGTCTAATATGCCACAAATGATCTTCTTTTGTCTTATTGAAAATTAGAATATCATCCAAGTATACAATAACAAACTTACCCAATAATTTCTCCAAAACTTCATTCATCAACCTCATGAAAGTACTCAATACATTAGTCAATCCAAAATGCATCACTAACCATTCATACAATCCTTAATTTATCTTAAAAGTAGTCTTCCATTCATCTCCTTCTCAGATTCTAATCTAACGGTATCCACCCTTCAAGTCTATCTTTGTGAAATACTTTGCTCCACTCGAATAGTCCATAATGTCATCCATCCTAGGCAATAAAAATCTATACAGTTTAACTATGATCTTATTGATTTCTCTAGAGTCTATACACATTCTCTATCCTTCATCAGTGCTAAAACTATAGGTACTGCACAAGGGCTTAAAATTTCTCTGATTAAACCTTTCGTTAACAACTCTTGTATCTATCTATTCACTTCTACACTTTCTACTAGTGTCATCTAGTGTGCCTCTTTGTTAGGTAAACTAGCCCCAAGTATAAGGTCCATATGATGACCGATACTCTAGGTTGGTGGCAATCCTTTAAGTACATTATTTGATATGATGTCTTCATACTCTGTCAATGATTCATTCTCTGTACTTAGGGTTCCATGCTTCTTAGGGATCAAATCAAAACACATATTCTCATGTCTCAAACCATCCTGAAATTTCCTTCCATCAACCAAATAGTGTTGGCAAGAGACACTGACAAGTGTTGTCATTGATGGCAACTAAGTCTATCTTACACATTCACATTACATAATTTGTTCATACCGGAAGTCAGAGTGAAGATTTTTCTAAGTATGGGTAGTCAGAAATAGAGCACGTGACAGGGTCCAGTATCTTGTAGCAGATCTCTCCAATGGTAAATCACAATGTGTTGTGGATCTAAAGAAGTGATAAGGATTGTCACGACTATCTAAATCTAGAAATTTAGCTTCTGGTAATGAAGGATTCAATAGTTATAAGCATCTGAGTATTAGGTTCCAGTTAGTCAGTACAGTCAAAAGAAGAACATGCTGACCTAGTATTTGATTTTGGTCCAAATGAAGAAGAGTTGTTGGTTAAGCAATTTGTGATAATTAGTGGTATTGGCTAACATGATTTTTGATTTGAAAACACAAGTTTTTGGTCTATGTTGTTGATTGCACATGGATTCAGCTGACAAAGTAGAGTTCTTAATAAATGTTCTAAGTTTTTTTGAAGCCGACTATAGTTGATTGAATTTCTTGATGAGGATATATATAGTTGATGGATTCGAGTGTTTTGATGGGAGATGGTGATGTGATGATAATGTAAGTATGAAAAGGGTAGAAAGAAGTATGAAGGTGAAGATCTAAGTTTGGATTATGGCCAAAGAGTGAAAAAGGGCAGAGTAAGGATGAAGTGTGTAAGATCGGTATTATGTGCTTAACTGAAACTGAATTTTTCCATTGGTAGATGCTATTCATTAATTCCAAAATTTTGTAATCTTCTTGTAATTATTTATGTAGGCAGTGGGCCTCTTTGAGCAGTGAGCTCTGGGTAGTGAGCCTGAAGGCATGTGCCTTCTAATTTGTAATACTTTTAACAGGGTATTAATTTTTGTGGATTAACCTCTATCGTAGTTTTCCCTTAACTAGGTTTCCATGTAAAAATCTTGGTGTTCATGTGTGATAATCTAGTTGTTCTTATTCTTATGTTCATGCTTGTTTCTTTTGAATGTGTGTGGTAAACTAATAAAGGCAAATAACAATAAATTTTGTAGAACATTGATTCACCCCCCCTCTCAGTGTTTCTTAATTTCAACAATTGGTATTAGAGAAAGGTTACTTAGAAGAAGTTTAACAGCTTGAGGAAGATCTCAGAAGGTGTTTTCAATGGGCTCATTCAAGTATTTTGATGGCATCCATGAACAACTTAAACCTTCTTTAGAAGATCTTGATCAATCCAGAGTAGAAGTCAAAAAACTACAAGAGAACCTTAAAGATGCTAAAGATTTCATTGAGACCTTAAAACAAAAATTGAGCAAATCTAATGAAAAGAGGAAGGAGCTACTTCTTCAACTAGTAAATCAGAATGAAGACAATGACATGGATGAGGCCCTAAAAGAGAAGAGAAAGGAATGTGAGAAGTTAGCTAAATAAGTTGTCCTAAAACATGAGATGGAATCCAGGGTGATGAGGCTAACCAAGGAAATTGAAGAAAGGAAGAAGACTGAAGAAAAATTGAATCAATCTCTAAAAGAAAAAATAGAAGAATGCTATAGATTAGATAGAATAATTGGCCATCTAGAGTCTGATCTACATGAAAGCAAGGACAATGAGGAAGAAATTGAAAGGCAAAATGTCATTCTCAAACATGATCTAGAAGATGCAAATGAATATAAAGAAAATTCAAGATAAGCTCAACTAAACTTTAGGTGTTGCTTGACAGTCAGAAGAAGGCAGATGATAAGCATGGTCTGGGATTTGAGAAAGGTGAAAGCTCTGGATCTGGTCAAAAAAAATTCTGATGGAAGAAATCAAAGAAAGAATCCTAAAAGACCTCTGGTAAGACAACCTGTAGACACCCAAAATTGTCCCAAATTTGTCCATGTCTTGCAACACCTAGTCAAATATAATATCTTAGACATCTTGTAGCATTTTGTCCTAATTCCCACTTTTAATTCCACTAATCCATTAGGCAATTAATTAAATAAATTTTATTTATTTAATTAAAATCCCATCTTAATCCCATCCTTATCCCACTTAGCCAATTAATTAAATAAATTTTATTTATTTAATTAATTTCACATTCATAATCCCACTTTCCAATTAATTAAATAAATTTTATTTATTTAATTAATTTCAACTTCATATCCCAAAACTATCCTAATCATCTTCCCAATTAATTAAATAAATTTTATTTATTTAATTAATTTCCAACACATATTCCAACTAATTCAAATAAAATATTTGAATTAGGTCCTCACCTCTCACCACATTTTGAGACTTGTCCACCTCTTAATTAAATCATGTGTGGTAGTACAACTTTCATTTAAAATTCCTTCACATGTATAACTAATGGGACCTAATTTTAGTATTTGTGTACATGGTCACACATGAGCCCTATCCTCCTTTATACACTTGTCAAATGACTACAACTCCCTTGAAGAGTGGGAATAACCAAAGCAATCATAGCCATCTACATCAATCATTTAACCTTTTAATCTCAACCATCCATTTCAACCAAGCTTTTCCTATAAATCAACCCCCTCATAAGCTATTTGCAAGATGCGTTGAGTTGGAATATCCTTATGATGTTGAAACATCTTTAGAGCCTTTGCATCTATCATCATCATCTTCCATCTATCAATCTTTCATCTATCATCTCAATCCTATGCAAATGTTATGATGCTGAATTATGAGCAACCAATATATCAAATCAATCAAACAATTCATCTTGCATCTTTGAGGTATCGAATGATTTGGGTTTAGGTTATGCATTTCATTGTTTGATCATTTCCATTTGCAAATCCAAAACTTTCATTACACATTTTGGCATGCCCAATGAGACTCACGTCCTTGATTAACCTCCTTGTTTGAGTTATTTTTGTGAAGTTTAGATCTCTTGGAGCGTTAATCCTTCATTTTTATAGGTTTTTGTAGCAAAAATTTGCATTTTTCTAACCCTAGTTTGTTAAGATTTAGATGAAAATTTATGTATATGATCTACTAGCTCAAATATAACCTCACCATTGTGTCCAAAGGGCCATTTCCATAAATTTTGAGTACAAATTTGCCTAGATTTTGTGAAAAATAGAGCGTTTGGCGAAGAAAACAGCAATCAGTCTGCATAAAATCGCTCATGGTAATTCAGCTCGCTTTTGATCAAAAACTAGTCACCTTTGGTAAATGTAGCTCACTTTTGATCAAAAAATGATCACTTCTGGTAAAATTTGCATTGCTTTTGAACAACACTATATTGCTTTTGGCAAAATTTGCATCGCTTTTGAACAAAAACCTGTCGCCTCTGGTAAACTTGGTCACTTCTGGTTAACATTTGCATTCTATACCTGAAACTTTCTAGATCACCTTCAAGCTATTTACTAATCACTTTTGGCCTTTTTTGTGTCACATATGAGCTATTACTTGTTTCTTCCATCCATTTCTGCATCACTTCTATGCTAACAGTGATCGCTTCTGCTTTAGAGTGAATCACTTTTGATCGAAAAGTGGTCACTTTTTGTTGTTCTTGTTAGTTTTGGGTAATCTAGGATTTTCTGTTGACATTTAATCTTGTAGGTTGCTATGCTATATTTTTATTGATCAATTAGGGGTTTTAATCTATATTTCACATGTCCCTAATCATCTTATTATTATCAGTTAATCATTTTGATTAGGGTTTTTGATTTCATTGAGCTAACATCCTTGATTTTTGCAAGTTCTTGTCAACTTATCATTCTAGGGTTTTTATTGATCAATCTATGGTTGCAGGGTGTCCATTTGATCAAATTTCATGCATTAGACTTCATATTCTAGGGTTTACAATCTCTCATAGTCATTTTTTATGACCCTAACCCTAGTTTTGTAGAAACAGACTTTTTTTTACGCATCCGGTAGCTTCAAGTCACTTTTGAATAGTAACAGATCACTTTTGGTTTTTCCACATTGCTTTTGACTAACAACTAGTCACATCTGGTAAATTTTTCTTGCTTCTAAACAAAAACTAGTCACATTTGGCAGTAGCAAGTCGCATTTGGCACAATAGGGGGTATTGTTTTTTTCTTTTTGCCATAACTTTTGCATACGGTATCGAAATCATGTAAACAAACACTCATTGGAAAGATGAGAGGACAAAATTCACAACGGAGAAAGTTTTATTAGGTGACTATATAATTTTATCATATTTTTTATCAGTCAAAGTCAAACTTGTTTTTAAACTTCAATTGAGCATATCTTGAGCACAATCAATCAGATTTCATTGAAATTTTTTTTTCAAATTTCTTAGATTGAACATTATATTTATGCAATCCATTTTTCTACATCATATCATTTTCATTATCAGATTTCATATTTTTCATATAATCATCTTCTTTGCAAGTTTACTTGTTTCTTTTTTGATTTGGTGGCTTGAAGGTGAATCAACGGGGCTAGAACAATATTAGGATCAACATCTACAACAACTTGGAAAGTGATATAATTATGTACACTTATTTTATCTTTCATCTCTTAATCTTGTTTGATCACACATTTAGACTTTGGGCATAAAATGAACAACTTGTTTGCAATCACACCATTGAAATTGGGCTAAAATGAACCATTGTCTTTCATCACATTTGGATTTGGGTTTAAAAACAAACAAGTGCTTGCATTATCTTCCACACATTGAATTTCTAGGGTTAATGAACCCCATGTGAGTGTGACCAAGTAAATGTGTATGCTCTCTCCTCATGTCCTAACACAAACTTGGAGATCAAAAAATATTTGTTTGTATTGCTTTTGTTTAGCCTTAGAGAGGCTTGCCTTGGTGGAAAAGAAGGTACTCACCCCAAGGGAATGGCCTCAAGTAGTACTTTCATCTGGTCTGCTATAAAAATTAGAGGATAAGGTGAAAGCCAAGTCTAATTGGTATTAGCGCTCACCATACAGTGCTAGCTTGAAAGGAGGCATACCTTGTGTATATTAAACTCTTAGTAGGGTTAGTTAAATCCTTAAGTGTTTTGCTGGATGCTCGTGGGGTGCCAATCCCCTGGATTTTCACTAGAACATCCTTGTGATAGTGGCCTTTCCTTGACTAGGACTTGTTGAAGTGTCTTCACGTGCTTATTTAACCATCATCACATTCTTCCAAACTAACAACTTGCTTATGTGTCTTGTGTGAGTGATTCATGTGTGTATATGCATAATCATTTGTTGGAATATTGACATATCAAAATCTAAACACCAAAACACATAAAGACAAGTCATCCTACACATTCCTCCAACAACATCTAAATCCAATCACTTTCACTCTAAAACATAGCCTAGTCATCATCCAACCCTTCATAGCCAAGTCATTTTCCATCCTAAACTTATCCTAGTCACATCCCTATCCTAGCCAAATCACTTCTACCACATCATCCAAATCCTTAAACAAGCACTTACAAAAAGGACTTAAGACATACACTTGGGTGACAACATGTTTAGACTAGAAGACCCAAAAATCAAATTCCAAAGATTCCTCCAAAATCTTTATCAAGGATCACAACCCCTCAACCAAGATGCCATTAAAACATTACAATTCTTCATCCAAGAAGCTCAACCCCACATAATCCAATCACCTCAACTACAACACTTTGTAGCCCAAGTCTAACACTATTAACCTTGACAAGCATAGCAATCCTTAGCCATTCACTATTAACCTAATCCACCTCATAGCCACATGTCATATCCATCCACTTCCTATCAACCTAATCCACCAAGTCAATGCCACATCAACCTATGAACATCCACCTCAACCTTATCCAATCCCTCATGCCACTGTTCTAATGCACTACCAAGCCCATCCACAAGGCAATCAAGTGATATCACAAGAACAACATGCAAGTCCAAATGACCTTTTGTATATAAATCAAGTGAGTACAAGTCAACCTTGCCAACAAGATCAAATTCCTGCATCTTTGAGTCCACCTTGAGATCTTTTGTCAACATATCCTACCATTACACCTAGCTACCAAGACTATCAATGGCCTCCCCAACAAGCACAAGTGAGCCCAAATCAACCTTTGCAACAAGAATCATATACAACTCTAAGTGGCCCTTTGTATATAAACCATGAGAGCCTAATACAACAAGACTTAATTACCTTTTACAAGGGATATACCAATCTAGCCAATGCATCCTATGAGTGGCCTTCATCTTCGAATCACATGCCAACACATGAGCCTACTAGCCCTATCATAACACAACCATATGATCCTACGCCTAGTCCATTGGTCTACCAACCTTCATCACCTTTATCCCCATGTTCTACCAATCCTCCACCACAAGATCCCTTGGACATAACCGTACAACAATTGGTTCAAGAAAATTTGATTGAGCTGACATTGATAGAACCTTTTGAATCAATCTTTAAACCCCCTTAGCATAATGAAAACCATTATTGTGCATACCATAGGTATAAGGGCCATACAACAACCAATTGTGTCAAACTTAAGAGATTGATCACAAACCTATAATATTATCCATTCATCCAGTCCAAATCCTAATCCACCCAATCCAATTATCCCCCAACCTAATCCTAGTCCTAAGCCTACAACATCATCCGCTATTATTTCTCATCCATTATATTGCCCATCCACTCATACCCTTGCAAACAATGTGGTCCCACTGGCTACTAGCTAGGAATAACTTATCCCCATGTAAAACATCTATTCATGAGCCCTCCATTAACATGCCTAGCCCTTCAAGCTCATCATGTGACCTACAAGCCATCAAGCCTATTCAAGGACCTCCTATTAGTCCAAGTCAAGAGTCATCATGTTCTCATGTTGTTGACCAAGAACCTATCCAAGGGTCATCCAATTCCATTCAAGTAACCCAAGAGGTATGTCAAAGGTTTAATCCTAAGAATGTGGAAACATTAAGCCCTAGTCCAAGTCAAGATCAAATCACTTTTATGCAACCCATCCATAAAATGTATCTTTTCCATGATCAAGATGATAGCCATAATGATGAATCTATCCATGCACCACTTGATCCTATCCATCTCCCAACAAAAATTCATGAGAAAACAATCCAAATCCAACCTATACATAACATTTACCTTCTTTATGATCAAGATGATACCTATAAAGAAGCTATCCATGAGCACCTTGATCCTATCCATAATCCTATATCCATCCATGAGCAAGATATCCAAATTGTTCCTAGTCATCCACCATCTAGCCCTATCCATAATGAGAAAACATCCACTTGTCATGATGAGACACTTGTCCCCCAAATAAGTATAAAATATCAAACAAATAACTTGAATCTTAGTGAATACAATACTAATCAAGATACCAATGATCCTCCTTCCACATCCACCATTGACCCCATTTCAAAGCCATCATGTCCTATTGGTCTATCCACCCTTATACATGAGTGTTCTTCTTTATGACACCAACGACTTTTATCCACTTCACCTTCTCCATCCAATAATAAGCTCAAGCTTAATGTTCAAACCACACCAAGTCCCATTGTCCATTGTATCCTCCAAAACATGAACTACCAAGGTAAAGGCCTAGGCATTTATGAACAAGGTATTTTGGAGCCCATCCATGACAAAGTTCCTCCATGCTCATATGGCCTTGGATACACACCCCAAGGTAAACAACCAAAAGATATTGGTAATTCCTCCATCCCTCATATGTCCACCACCACTTCCTATCACAAACCACATCATATACCCAAAAAATATGTAGCTATTCTAGCTCCTCCAACTTACAAATGTCAAAAGCATGTGACCTTACATCTTCCACCATCCACTTTACCTCCACTACTTCCAACTCCTAACATCCCACTATCTACTTTACCTCCACTCCTTCCAACTCCTAATATCCTTCCATCCACTTTACCACCATTACTCCCAACACCTAATATCCCTATCCTCCAATCCCCTTATTGATTTATCCATAAACCCATTTTTAATACATTTATCCATAAGCACTCTTACAATCCTAATCATGACCAACAAATGCACATATTGTCTAAACATGAAGCATCCACTCATTCCACCAACCCTGCTTCCATCATGTCCATGGAATTCCAAAGTAAACATTTGGATGCCTCTATCCATAAAGACAAAAGTCCTACCAAAAATCCTAAGGACCCTCATGCCTTGGGGCACAAACATGAAAAATTAATGCAAAGAACCAAAGCAAAGCAATCCAAAAAGCTACCCAAGCCCATATCTTCACAAGAAAAACCTAAAACCAAAATGGTTTGGGTCCCTACGAAAAAATCAAGCAAGTCTAATGAGGCATCGTCCTCTACATCTCAAGAATCCCAACCATCGCCTTCCATCCAAAAATCCCATTCCATTCAAAAATCCCACAAGAAAAGAAAAAATCATAAAAATATTAAGTCTATGTGGATCCCTACAGCACTTTATCAACCATCTCCTAAGCAAACATCTCCATTGCTTCCTACACCATGATCCAATCAAAAACTTTAATGTTTATCATGATGTGTACAACTGTTGGTCATGATTCCCTTCCATTCCACAAGATTTCCACATACCTCCATCTCCCCACATTTTATTCATTATCCTACATATCTCCCCAATCACATTCCTATGATCCATCCTTTTGGCTAAACCTTTCATCCATCCTTTTCCATATTCCCTACATAATCCACATCATAATCCACTATCCTTCCATACATAATCTACTAGCCCACCCTTCATGATCCACATTATGATCCATATCCATCCTTTATCTACCTATTCCATCTCATTTTCATGCAATCCTCTTTACCAACATCTATGAGCATAATGACATTTGACATGGTCCATATGATGACATCTTTCTCCAATGGGACAATATCACCTTTCATGGAACTAGACACTTGAGTCCCTCCTATCCATTGCCATGGTGAAAACATGCTCACAGGTACCATGTGTAATTGTCATCCCATCAAAATAAAAGAAAAAAAGGGAAAAAAATCAAAAAAGTAAAGAGAAATCCCTTTGTCCAATAGTGAAAACCTGGTAAATAGGTGCCTTGGATAAGTACCATTATGAAAACTTGGCAAACAAATGTCATGTGTAGGTTGATCTTCTATGTCACTTACACTTGGGGGCACCTTGTCTCATCCAAACTATTTATCCCATTATATCATTCTCCATCAAATCCTATCATATCCTACTGTCCTTATCCATTACACCCACATACCTATCATATTGAGTCTATCCATCCTCCCTTCCTCCTTTTGATCTTGATGAAGACATAGGGGCAAAATGTTGAAATATGCTTTCAAAATCTCTTGATATACCTCACCCTTTCCAAACAATCCTATCATTATCCACCTATCATAAGCCTTGTCATCCAAATTTAATCCATCATGTCATCCTATCATCATAAGTGTCATGTAAAATCCAATCCCATCATCCTTTTGACATAAGCCTTGTCATGTAAAATCCATCATGTCATCCCATTGTCATGAGCTTTGGCATGTAAAAATCCTAAGCATTACCACCTAGAATGGGGCAAGTTCTTCCTATGCAACATAGCCTTTGAAGATCACATCCTAGCTCCCCTATGATCCATCCACTATGGCATACCTTTATCATGAGATTTCCATCTTATAGTTTATCCCCATCCGTTTATCATGAGCTTTCCACTATAGCCTACCTATCCATTTATCATGAGGCATGCATCCATCCCTTATATGGCCTATCCTCTTATCTATCCATCCAACTCTCATGAACCTTCCATCCCATCCAACTCTCATGAGCCTTCCATCCCATTTACTATCACCCATCCTTTTATCCATCTAATCCAATTCATCCATCCTTGCACGTAGACTTGGTTTTTCCTTGTCATTGGTATCAAGAAACAAAGCCTACCTAAATTGTAAATCCATTGGCATTTTCCAAAATATTTCAAAAAAATCCAAAAAAAATAAAATATTCTCAAAAATCTAAAAAACAATCAAAATATCCCAGAAAACACAAAAAATCAAAATATTTCAAAAAATCCAAAAAATTAAATATCCAACGAAAAATCCAAGTAATAAAACCAATCACCTCATCCAAAACAATCCACTCCATCAACATTCAATCAAAATCAAATCATCATCATCATCAATTCTTCCTATCCATAACATTCATTCACCCATTTCAATCAATCACTTCTTCCAATCATATCAATTAAATCAATCTAAGAAATCATCTTAAATCCAAGTCACACTAATCCGTATAAAGCAAGCTAATCAATCGAGGAACATTATCTAATCAAATCAACAAGTTTTTAATCCTAATCTTTTCATGAATCAAATTAATCATCATAAATGGGATATAGCATTCCCACATCCTTGTGTTGATCTAGGGATATAGCTTTCCCCGCAATGACAACAGTATCATCATCAATCAAATAATCAATCATTGGTTTATGACTTTACAAGGGAAATACCTTGTTTGTTTTACATCCTTTGAGCACACTGAGAACACTTGCTTATGCTTCAATTGAGTGGACACTCTAATCATCGCACCATCACTATCATCATTCAAAACAATCCAATCATCAAAACAATCAATCCAGCAATAGCAAACATCAAAACCAAAGTACATCAAGCCAACAATCAAAACAAATCCTATCAATCATCAGCATCAGCACCAAAGCAAATCAACTCAATCACATCAAGTCGACCATTGAAACAAATCCAATCACTTCAACAAATTAAAAGCAACTTAATCCACCACTTATCATCCCATCATTAACATTTCATCAATCAGTCCCAATCAATCCATAACTTGGTCAATTCAATCCATTTTCATCATCTCATCACTAAAACATCAAAACTACATCTCAGTTCCATCGTTAAGTGCCTTGATCCCATGGATACAGGGTATGTAGGTAGTCTGGAGTATGAAGGAAGTACCTAGATTCAGGCACACGTAATTTTCCTTTTTCTTCTCTCATCATTTCTTCTATCATCTATCTTCTACATCATCAATAAACAACTTCTTCTAATCAATCTATCATTAAATCAATCCATTCCCTTCAATCAAATCATCCATTCATATCAATTCAATTCACACCAATTCATTTTCATCGATCCTTCATCAATCTTCATCCATCATTTTATCATCCTCAAATCATTCTAAACAATGATCCAAATGCAACCCCATCCTTAATCCATACCAATCAAGTTAATCAATCAAGTCAAGTTATCCAATCACAATCCATGGTCTTGATCCTAGCCTTGTTGTAAGCCAAAGTAACCAACCGACTAGCCAACCAACTCAGTAACCAACCTTGTGTTGATCTAGGGATATAGCTTTCCCCACCATGACAACACTATCTATCATCATCAATCAACAATCAATCCTTGGTTTACAGCTTGACAGGGGCAATACTGGTGCAGGAGCACCTACCTGATAGCTGGCCTCCATGAGGCAGTTAGTTTGTTTTAGGTCTGGTTAATGTTTCCAAGAAGGTCTTATAAGACCAATGCATGTAATAAGGTCACGTTGACCATACTTTACTATTTTTAGGCAGGTTGTTAGGACAGTTGTTATGCTGTATGTCCGGTTGGATCCTCCCAGCAGCTTGGAAGCTCCCAGCCGCTAGGAATCGAGTGGTAGTACTCGCAAGAGGTCCTATATATGCATGCGGATCGGTTGGTATTGGATATCATCGATCATCGATCAGACTGTGCAGAGAGTGAGACAGAGAGGAGAGACTGAGTATTGTATTTGCATCTTTTGAAATCAATAAAGAGATCTCGTTTGTGTCCATTCTCTATTTTGAATTCCATTGTGTGATCGACTTGTTGTTCTGGTGGTTTCATGGATTCGCTGATCCATTCCACCGGTTGATTCGTCGAATCGGTGGAATGGCTATGTACAGTAGTTTAGGATTTAGTCTGCATTTTGTGTTTGTTTGCATGCAGGTGTGCAGGATCATGATCAAGAGGTGTTGAGAACCCTAGCATGGGTATGTGCTAGGTCGTGCTGATAGTTAGAGTCTGGAAGATCGCCCTGAAAGTAGATCGGGTCACCTCAGGAGGTTCGGCGGATCAAAATTCACTAAGGTTGGAAAATCCATCACAACGGTATCATCAGGATATTTCTGTGTATATCCTGCGGTCACTTCGGGCGTCATCCGAGTAGGCAGAGATGAGCATGATGCAATCGTTTGCATAAGGTGAATGTGTTTCGGGGTGATCATCATCAGGTGTTGCCGAGGAGGAGCGTATCGGCATAAGGTAGAAGATCGGGTTGATAAAACCATCGCGGGCTGATAATGTTAAGTTTGGCCGACAGCAGGATATTGAAGGAACTGCATGTGACGTCATCGTCATCAGGATAATCATCATCAGGATATCGGGCAGCAGGATATTGAAGGAGCTGCATGTGACGTCATCGTCATCAGGATAATCGTCATCAGGATATCAGGGTGACGTAAGCATCGAAGGAAAGGTGCATGAGGTTGTTGTCATCAGGATATATGGGAGGAACTGGATGTTCTATATCCTGCTAATGAACATGATATTGAACATCATGATGATGAAGATAGAGGTTGGCGGTAAGATGAACAGTGATCGTCAGGAGGATGATCGCGCTTGCTGAATGTGATGATGCTGCCGATAGCCGGATATGATGATGCTGCTGACAGGTGAAGGGTCGAAGGCTTGTCATCAGGAGGATATCGGTCAGCAGAGAAAATATGATGATGCTGACAGTGTTAAGGGAAATATGATGATGATGATGAAGGGTTGTAGACATACATGCTGTATGTCAAGGTTTTAGTGTGGATGCCTCTGCATCATAGTGGTATCAGAGCTCATCAAAAGGTCTGGGCTGTTGTGTGTTGGTTCTGTCACCGAAAGGGCAGAGGTAGAGTTGATTCTGTCACTGAAAGGACAGAGGTAGAGGAGTGAGAGGTTGACAAAATGCCTCTGAAAGGTAATGGTACTGCAAGGGAATTGCAGGAGATGAAGGAAAAACATGCCAGAGAGATGAGGAAGATGAAGGAGCTTGCTGAAGCACTTCAAGCCAGGCTTGTAGCCTTGGAGAAGAACAAAAAGAGGGAAGTGGAAGACAGTGAATCTGAAGAAGATGAAGATGCTGTTGAAGAGTGTGAAGAGGTAGCTGAAGATCTAGATGCTAAAGACCAGAGATTTGCAAAACTGTTAAAGGCAGTGTAGAGTGATAAACCTAAGGTAAAGGTTGATGTTTCCAAGTATAATGGAAGTTTGAATGAAGATGAGTTGCTGGATTGGATTACTGCACTTGATAATCACTTTGAATGTGAAGATGTTGCTGAGGATCAGAAGGTAAAGATTGCAAAGACCAAGTTAGGAGGTCATGCTTTGGTATGGTGGGATTATGTACAATCCGAGAGAAGGAAACAAGGGAAGTCAAAGATCACTTCATGGGATAAAATGGTAGCAAGGATAAAAGGTAAATTCTTGCCCAAGGATTATGAAATTTAGATGTTTAAGAAGCTGCAATTTTTAAGGCAGAAGGAAATGGATGTGAAGGCATATACTGAGGAGTTTTATAAGTTGAGTATGAGATCTGGTCATCATGAGAATGAGGTAGAAAAGGTGGCTAGGTACTTGGTTGGTTTGAGATTGAACATATAGGATGAGTTAGTTTTAGCTAACCCTAAGAATGTGGAGGATTATTACCAAATGGCAATCAGGATTGAAGAAAAGATGAATAGAGGACAAGATAAGTCCATGAGAGGAAGAGGCAGCAATATGAGGGGAAGAGGATTAGCCCCTACAACAAGGCAAACCAATGAGGGTCAAGAAGACACTGGTAAAGGACAGGGATAGTCTGATTTCAGAGGTGGATGGAAAGGTAATAAAGGCAGATTTGGAGGTGGTAGAGGTTCTACTACATTTTCAGGAAAATGTTACACCTGTGGTGAGTTTGGTCATCCATTTTTCAAATGTCTAGAAAGCAAAGGTTCATCATCCAGAAATGATAGAACGAATGACAAGAGAGTACAACTTGTGCAAGAAGAGAAAGTAGAGCAAAGTGTGCAAAGTTCAAACACTTATCAAGGAGATAGAGTTCCTGACGGTTATGAGTATCCTGAGGAGGGAGAAGCATTGATGCTTAGGAGAATTAGTTTGCAGGCATCAAAGGATATGATGCAAAGAAGAGCTCTTTTCAAGACCACATGCAAGAGCAAAGGTAAAGTATGTAAGGTTGTCATTGATACTAGTTCAACGGACAACATGGTATCTCAGGAGATGGTGGATAAACTGAATTTGGAAAGGATTCCACACCATCACCCTTACAAGGCATCTTGGGTGAGTGATAGTCAATCACTTTTTGTCTATGAATAGGCATATGTGGATTTTCAGATTGGAGCATATCATGATAGAGTTTTGTGTGACATTTTGCCCATGGAATGTTGTCACCTACTGTTGGGTAGACCATGGCAATTTGATAGAAGGGTACTGTATGATGGGTATGCTAATACCTACACCATCAAGAAAGATGGGAAAACTATTAGGTTGATGCCATTGCAGGAAGCAGCTGCAGCACAGGGGGCAGCCAAAATCATTTTAGTGGGAAAGAAGGAATTTGTGCAGATGCCTATAGGAGCAGGCATAAAGGCAGTTGAGGACACTGCAGGGAAAGGAGTTGTTAAGGACAACAGGTTGAAGAAAGCTTCAGTTTTGACTGACAGAGGTCAGCAGCAGGTTCAGAAACAGGTTTACAAACAGCAACCAGTTGAGAGGAATGACAAGGATGTTGTCATAGTTGGGACTATTGTTTATCCTATAAAAGTTGAAAGAAAGACAGAGTTAAACATTGCAGAAGTTCAAGAGGTAGTTCAGACAGAGGTTCTGGTCAGACAACCTGACAAACACAAGGTATGTGAGAGAAGGGCCTACATTGACAGGCATGAGGATTTACTTGCACGACAGCAAGTTACAGTTCAGAAGTCTTGGAGCAGCCAAGAGCCAGCAGAGGACAAAGCTGGAACAGGTCAAGACACTGCAAAGGCAAAGTGTAAAGGTGGAGGACTTCCACAACTAAACTCATGGGACATGAGTTCTTTTCTGTTGGGGAGTATGGTGCAGGAGCACCTACCTGACAGCTGGCCTTCATGAGGCAGTTAGTTTGTTTTAGGTCTGGTTAATGTTTCCAAGAAGGTCTTATAAGACCAATGCATGTAATAAGGTCATGTTGACCATACTTTACTATTTTTAGGTAGGTTGTTAGGACAGCTGTTATGCTGTATGTCCGGTTGGATCCTCCCAGCCGCTTGGAAGCTCCTAGCTGCTGGGAATCGAGTGGTAGTACTCGCAAGAGGTCCTATATATGCATGCGGATCGGTTGGTATTAGATATCATCGATCATCGATCAGACTGTGCAGAGAGTGAGACAGAGAGGAGAGACTGAGTATTGTATTTGCATCTTTTGAAATCAATAAAGAGATCCCGTTTGTGTCCATTCTCTGTTTTGAATTCCATTGTGTGATCGACTTGCTGTTCTGGTGGTTTCATGGATTCGCTAATCCATTCCACCAGTTGATTCGTCGAATCGGTGGAATGGCTATGTACAGTAGTTTAGGATTTAGTCTGCATTTTGTGTTTTTTTGCATGCAGGTGTGCAGGATCGCGATCAAGAGGTGTTGAGAACCCTAGCATGGGTATGTGCTAGGTCGTGCTGATAGTTAGAGTCTGGAAGATCGCCCTGAAAGTAGATCGGGTCACCTCAGGAGGTTCGGTGGATCAAAATTCGCTAAGGTTGGAAAATCCATCGCAACGGCATCATCATGATATTTCTGTGTATATCCTGCGGTCACTTCAGGCGTCATTCGAGTAGGTGGAGATGAGCATGATGTAATCGTTTGCATAAGGTGAATGTGTTTCAGGGTGATCATCATCAGGTGTTGCCGAGGAGGAGCGTATCGGCATAAGGTAGAAGATCGGGTTGATAAAACCATCGCGGGCCGATAATGTTAAGTTTGGTCCAGCAGGATATTGAAGGAACTGCATGTGACGTCATCGTCATCAGGATAATCATCATTAGGATATCGGGCAGCAGGATATTGAAGGAGCTGCATGTGACGTCATCGTCATCAGGATAATCATCATCAGGATATCGGGGTGACGTAAGCATCGAAGGAAAGGTGCATGAGGTTGTCGTCATCAGGATATATGGGAGGAACCGGATGTTCTATATCCTACTGATGAACATGATGTTGAACATCATGATGATGAAGATAGAGGTTGGCGGTAAGATGAACAGTGATCGTCAGGAGGATGATCGCGCTTGCCGAATGTGATGATGCTGCCGATAGCCGGATATGATGATGCTACTGACAGGCGAAGGGTCGAAGGCTTGTCATCAGGAGGATATCGGTCGGCAGAGAAAATATTATGATGCTGACAGTGTTAAAGGAAATATGATGATGATGATGAAGGGTTGTAGACATACATGCTGTATGTCAAGGTTTTAGTGTGGATGCCTCTGCATCAAATACCTTGTTTGTTTTTGAATCATTTGTGCATGTTTTCTTGTGTGTGTTATCAATTTATCTTGCATTTGCATCATATCGATCAATCTAGCTAATATTCATATCTTGTATCTTGACAAGGTTGTATTATGCTGGGACACAAGACACATCATCACCCTAGTCCTTATACCTTGGTGTATAACGTCTAGTGGTATATCAAACATCATGGTTGCTCACATTCATTACAGCATAACACATCTCCATTTCATATATCTATCCCCTTATCTTTCTTTTGTAGCCAAGCTATTTCTTTTCGAGAGCCTACCCATGTTTGTCCAACCCACCTATCCTCTCGAGGGGGTATCATCATCCTATCATTCCATCATCATCTTATTCTTTCCATCCTCATTCTATCCTACATCATCATCATCCTATCTTTCCATCCTCATCCTATCCTTTTCATCTATCTATACCTTAACTTCTTTGAAATGATCTTACTCGACACAAATCTTATCATCTTGAACATCATCCCAAAGAGGGGCAAAATGTAGATACCCAAAATTGTCCCAAATTTGTCCATGTCTTGCAACACCTAGTCAAATATATTATCTTAGACAGCTTGTAGCATTTTGTCCTAATTCCCACTTTTAATTCCACTAATCCATTAGCCAATTAATTAAATAAATCTTACTTATTTAATTAAAATCCCACCTTAATCCCAACCTTATCCCACTTAGACAATTAATTAAATAAAATTTATTTATTTAATTAATTTCCACATCATATCCCAAAACTATCCTAATCATATTCCTAATTAATTAAATAAATTTTATTTATTTATTTAATTTCCAACACATATTCCAACTAATTCAAATAAAATATTTGAATTAGGTCCTCACCTGTCACCACATTTTGACACTTGTCCACCTCTTAATTAAATCATGTGTGGTAGTACAACTTTCATTTAAAATCATTCACATGTATAGTTAATGTGACCTAATTTATTTATTTGTGTACACAATCACACATGAGCGCTATCCTCCTTTGTTCACTTGTCACATGACTACAACTCCCTTGAAGAGTGGGAATAACCAAATAAATCCTAGCCATCCACATCAATCATTTAGCCTTTTAATCTCAACCATCCATTTGAACCAAACTTTTCCTATAAATCAACCCCCTCATAGGCTATTTGCAAGATGCATTGAGTTAGACTATCCTTATGTTGCTAAAACATCTTTAAAGCCTTTGCATCTATCATCATCATCTTCCATCTATCAATCTTTCATCTATCATCTCAATCCTATGCAAGTTATGATGCTGAATTGTGAGAAACAAACATATCAAATCAATTAAACAATTCATCTTGCATCTTTGAGGTATTGAATGATTTGGGTTTAGGTTATGCATTTCATTGTTTGATCATTTCCATTTGCAAATCCAAAATTTTCATTACACACAACCTAATGCTCAAAGGTATCCATCCTTCAATGGCAATTGTTTCAATTGCAATAAATTTGGTCATGGAGCTACTCAATGCAGAAGTAGAATGAATCAAAGTGGTCCATCCTTCTCCGGTCAATGCTTTAGTTGTAAAAGGTATGGTCATAGATCCAATGATTGCAGAAGTATGATGATAAACTACTCTAACAACATAAGAAATGTCAATTCTTTCAATGGCCATTGTTTTGCATGCAATGGACTTAGACACATGGCTAATTAGTGCAGATCAAGAGGAAATCAAGTAAATAAGCAAAGAAATGTTGTGTTCTTTAACTACAACAAATCCAGACACATTGCAAAATTTTGCAGAAGCAAAAAGGAGAACTCACAGGAAGGTTAAAGAAAAACAAAGCAGAAGTTGGAAAAAGGCAAGGACAAAGTTGATGTGAATGAGGTCTAGAATGAAATGAACAAAATATGGGTGAAGAAAGGTGAAATTAATGTTGACAATGGGTCTACACTGGAACGCGGTGTTTATAATTCCTCTAGGAATTGAAATAGGAGCTTTGGCTCAGGGGGAGCTGCATTGAAAATCTAATCCCCCCTGCCAGTAAGTGGGTGCCTAAATTTGGCACTATGAATGAAGATAAAGAAACCTATTTCAGATTTGTTGAAGTAAATTCTGGAAGAAAAGAAGCCAATATGATTGATTACAGAGAAATTGAAGATAGATTATATGCAGAAACAGTGTAACTGGATGTATTAGGGTAGGGTATTTATTACAATAACGAATTAGGTTTTACAGAGCATAAAAAGGCATTCATTCAAGCATTTGAATCACTTTGCACTTGAAGAGAATAAGTAGAAGAGCATCTAAGTTGAAATAGAGGTTTGAAGTGCAAATAACAAATTTGACTGCTAACCCTAAATCTGTGAAGAAAAAGGTATTTTTCTGCAAAACTTTTAACTTGTGATCTTGTAGCAATGGCTACTCCATTGGTTGTGGATATCACTGAATGACCTAGGCCAAAGTTTAAAAAGTATCCACACAAATCAGTAGAAGTTGACCAACTAGGTTCCTTTTCAAATGTTCTATATGGTGTATTGCATGTTGAAGATATTAGGGCTTATATTCATGTGAGAATAGATGAAATTGGGGACTCAAGGTTAGTAGATTTGTTCAAGAATTATCTAAGGGATGAAATTCACAGTCTTAAACCTAAGTATAAGGCACTACATGATAAACATTTCATTCAGATTATAGGGTTCCCATCCTTTGATAAAGATGAATGGGTCTGGTATGTTTTAAGCCAAATGCATGATGTGTTTTTGTGGCTAATGAAACCCTTCAAGATCACCAAGAATTTCATCAAGGCTATGACAGGGTTAAACTCATCTAGTGGACTGACAATGTTGAAATCAGTAAAGAATCAAACTGTAATTGATGCTATTGGTTCAAAGTTTAACAAAAGGGCAATGACTATAAATGACATCACTAATCTAGATGTCAAATTTGCTTTACTAGTAATTGGATATAAAATTTATCATTCCAGCATGGAAAATTATGTATCCAATACAACTATCTATGTATCTTATCAGATGTTGAGAGAGAATGTTGATTATGACTTGTGTGAGTTTCTATAGAACCAGATGATGGAAAATTTGAATAAGGTTAAGAAGGATAAAAAGAATACCTTCAAATATGGTACACTGGTCTTGTGTTTGTTCTTCTATTTCATGAATGAGTTACCTGGCAAGAAAAGCATGTGTTGGACAAATGATAAACCTATTGCAATATAGATAAGGGAGCACTTGAACAATATTAGAGACTCCAATACCCAAAGGACTACTCTTTGGAGATTTTTCAAGAGTTTTTAGAACATGATGCATTCAAGGGAGAGAATTCCTACATCTATGATTGAAAAATACAAGGATACAGTCTGTTTTATGGTGGATATAGATCAATGTCTAATGGAAGCTATTGAACCAAGAACAATATGGATCATTCCCATGGGGTGTGAGGTTGATGATCAAGTATTGGATATGTATGCTCAACACCTTTTGAGCAAGCCAAAGGACACAACAATTGAAAGATTTGGGACATATAAGGAGATAAGTATGAAATTGTATGTTGAGCTCTAAAAACTTGAAATTAAGAGGAAAGTTCAAAAGAAAGTAGAAATGTATGCTGAAAGCATTGGTATAACTAAGGAAGATATGAAGTAGAATAGAGAAAGCATAGAAAAAGCTGAGAAGGAGAAGCATGATAAGAAACAAGGAAGTGCTTTGGTAGAATCCTCCTCCACATCAAGGACAACTAGGAGCTCTGATGCTACCCCTGTTCCCCCAAAACCTACCAAACTTGAGAAACAGAAAGGTAAATCATCTGGAAAAGAAGGGAAAAAGGGTGAAAACTAAGGCCTCCCAGACATATAAAAGTATGAAAATGATGAAGAAGAAACTGATTCTAATGTTGAGGTCAAAGAGTTGAAGGCCTCAGGGACAAAAGCAACCAATATATCTAAGGAGAATCCATCCAAAAGGAAAAGGGCAAGTAAGAGGCAAAAGACTAAAACATATGTTCAAAAGCCTACTCTTTTGTGGATGACATCATCAAATTAGTCACTGTAGATGGGAACTTAAGGCCAATGACTAAATTTTATGATGATTACAGTGATGCTAATAAGAAGGTTCTAGAGGAAGCAATAGTCAAATATCTGAATATCTACAATAAGGCTTTAATTGAAATAACTTTTGAAATCCCAAAAGGTCTTGTAGATATTCTAGACTTAAGAAAAGAAAATGCAAAAAGTAAAGACATTGATCTTAGGAAGTGTGTATTGATAAAATTGTGCCCTCAGATTACTCTAGATCAAATGAACATGATGTTCAAAGAAGTGAAAGATGACTTCATGAGTAAGAAAAGAATGAATAAACTCATGCTTGGTGAAACTGATGAGATAGTAAAAGATACTCAGGAGATTTTTCTGAGTGCATTGAAAAGGGATAATCTTCCCATTGTTGAAGAAGAGATTGATGATGGGATTGATTCCTCAATTCTAGATGTTGAAGAATTGAAGATCAATGAGCAACAAACTGAGATAGATGACTCCTCTATTCCAAAAGAGGAAGAAATAAACAAAGAAGATATAGAGATGAATGTCGAAATAGATTTTCAAACTAAAGATGATTCATTAAAGAATAAAGAGCATGAAATAGAAGAAGCTAAGGACCAAGAAGTAGAAAAGGCCAAGGACAAAAATGAAAAAGAAGAAGAGATTGCAAAGGTTGATGAAGAGCCCAAGCAAGACAATCTGGTTGACAGTACCGATAAGGATCAAATAGATACATCAACATCTTGGGCAAGAGACACTATATAAGCAGTAAAATAAATTTTGGAAAATGATAAGCTAGTTGCAAAAGAGTTGAAAGGTTCAATGAATTTGGACAGCCATTCACCCATTTATAAGATAAAGTGGGCCTCTCTCACACAAGCTAAGGCCAAAGAGGACATTTTGAATTCTCACATAGAAGACAGTGAGCTACTTGGTCTGGCATTAGGGATTTTGGAGAAAATCATGCCAACATACCAGAAAGACTCATTAGCATCCCCCTCCTATCAGTCAAAGAAATTGATAAACTCTTTAAGTACTTATTTTTTAATCTCTTGAAAAGTCTACAGAGGTCAAGGTTCAAAATAAATTCAATGGTAAAAGATTTGATGCTCTAAAAGGGATGATTGGAGTAGATAGAATTGTACTAGATACCAGTGTCAAGAGTATTCAAAATGCTCTTATAGAAGGAGGAAATGTATATAATTTTCCTTATCTTGTCCTAAAGTTATAGAGGATATTAAAGATAAAATAAAGGAGTCTAAACAAAAATTATCAAGTGTATCCAAATCTTTTGATCCTTTGACAGCATCAATGGCAAGCAAGGAGTGTCTAGAAATTAGCTTGATTAAAGAAATAAAGAAATTGACAAAAGAAAAGGAGATCATTGAGACAAGGATGAGTGATCTCTGGGAACTAATTTCCCCCAAAATGGAAGCAATGTTCAATGCCTTGACCGAAGCCCAAGATGCCGCTTAGACAAGTGACCCCACTGATCTATGAAAGGTAGAGTCACAAGAATTTATATTTAGTGGCCACATCTCAATTTTGAACAGTATGAAGAAGAGCTGGGATAGTGAGCTGGCACTATTGAAAAACATTTTTCATGATATACTTAAGTTTATGTAAATATGACTTAAGGATTGTTTGTACATATGCGGCTTGGTATATTGAATTTTTGTGTAAAGTTTGGTCTACGGATCCCACCCTTTGCCATTGATGTCAAAGGGGGAGTGAAGAGTAGTGAAAAATGAGGAATCCAACAAAGGGGGAGTACTGGAGAATAGTGAAAAGCATAAGTGTACATAGTAAGGGAGAGTTGTTCTGACACTTAGTCATTTTTCACTAAGGGTTACCATCAATGCTAGAGGGGGAGATTGTTGGAAAGAGACACTACTACACATGACAAGTGTTGTCATTGATGGTAACTAAGTCTATCTTACACATCTACATTACATAATTTGTTCATACTGGAAGTCAGAGTGAAGATTTGTCTAAGTCTGGGTAGTTAGAAATAGAGCATGTGATAGGGTCCAGTATCTTGGTCTAGATCTCTCCGGTGGTAAATCACAGTGTGTTACAGATCTAAGGGAGTGATAAGGATCTAAATCCATAAATTTAGCCTCTAGTGATGAAGGAATCAAAATTTATAAGCATCTGAGTATCGGGTTCTAGTTAGTCAGTACAGTCAAAAGAAGAATAGGCTGACCTAATATTTGATCTTGGTTTGGATGAAGAAAAGTTGTTGGTTAAGCAATTTGTGATAATCATTGGTATTATCTAAAATGATTATTGATTTGAGAACACAAGTTTTTGGTCTGTGTTGTTGATTGTGCATGGATTCAACTGATAAAGCAGAGTTCTTAATAAATGTTCTAAGTTTTTTTGAAGCTGACTATAGTTGATTGAATTTTTGATGTGGATATATATTGCTGATGGATTCAAGTATTTAGATGGGTGATGGTGATGTGATGATAGAGTAAGTGCAAAAAGGGTAGAAAGAAGTGCGAAGGTCAAGATCTAAGCTCAGATTATGGCCGAAGAGTGAAACAGAATAGAGTAAGGATGAAGTGTGTAAGATCAGTATTATGTGCTTAATCGGAACTAAATTTTTGCATTGGTAGATGCTATTCATTAGTTCAAACATTCTGTAATCTTCTTGTAATCATTTTTGTAGGCAGTGAGCCTCTTTGAACAGTGAGCTCTAGGCAGTGAGCCCGAAGGCATGTGCCTTCCCATTTGTAATACTTTTAATAGGGTATTAATTTTTGTGGATTAACCTCCACCGTGGTTTTCCCTTAACCAAGTTTCCATGTAAAAATCCTAGTGTTCATGTGTGATGATCTAGTTGTTCTTAATCTTATGTTCATGCTTGTTTCTTTTGAATGTGTGTGGTAAATTGATAAAGGCAAATAACAAAAAAAATTGTAGAACACTGATTCACCCCCCCTCTCAGTGTTCCTTAATTTCAACATTTATAGATTCTAGAATTCACACATACTTCACTCTTAGGTTCATCTTCCAAAGGTATCAAGGTGATTTTATTTCCATTAGGTAATATAGTGTAAGTATTCTTTCTCCCATGATGTATATATTTTCTATCACATTGCCATGGTCTACCCAACAATATATGACATACATCCATTAGCATAATATCACACAATACTTCATCATGATAAGATTCAATATGAAATTTCACCAAACATTTCTCACTCACCAGTACCTTGTGTTTATCTTAAATCCATGCTATCTTGTAGGGCTTAGGGTGTTTCAATCTCTCCAAGTTCATCTTAGTCACCATGTCCTCTAAAACCAAATTATCAGTACTACCACTATCAATGATCACTTTACAACATTTACCTCTTGATTTGCATCTAGTTTGGAACAAACTTTTCCTTTGTGGTGATTCCTCAGTTGTCTTTGCTTGAAATAATTCTCTCCTCATGACTAATGATTCTCCTTTCTCTAGTTTTTAAACTAAATTAGGTGATCCAATAGGTTCTTCTACATAAGTTGTTCTTGCATTATTTTATGTCTACTTGCTTGTACTTCCCTAATGACATTCAAATGCTCTATGTCCTTCACCTTGACACTTAAAACAAGTTCCTCTGAATGCTCTCTTATCAAATCCTCTTTCATCTCTCCTATACCCTTCACTCTAATAAGAATTAGGGTTTCCTCTATTGTAGAAACTTCATCATTTCTCTGGTATGAATTGTTATCTCTATCTTCCTTCTTGAATGGGCTTTCTTGTTTATTCTATTCCACATATGATCTGTCCCCTCCAAAATATGTTCTACCTCTTTGAAATTTACCTCCTCTACCTCTCTATCTTTGCTCATGCTTCTTATTCAACTTGTCTTCAACGTTTAGAGTAAACTGATATTCTTCTTCTATTGTTGTCATCCTTCCCATGCTAAGTTCTTGAATATTCAATCTTAGTCCACTGATGTATCTTGCCACTTTCTCATTGCTTTCTTCACTATGTCCACTCCTTATGATCATCTTATGAAATTCTTCAGTATACTCCTTCACAAATTTCTCCTTTTGTTTCAAGTTTTGCAATCTCTTCAATAGATCCAACTCATAGTCAATAGGTATAAACTGATTCTTCAACTTTGTCACCATCCTATCCTATTTTATGATCTTCTCTTTTCCTCTTCTATTTTTGTCCAATTGAACTTCTTTCCACCAAATAGCAACATGTCCTTTCAACTTAGCCTTTGCAAACCTCACCTTCTTGAGGTCTTCAATTTATTCATATTCAAAGTATTCCTCCAAGTCATTTATCCAGTCAATCAATTCCTTTGGATTCAAATTTCTAGTGTAACTCGGTACCTCCACTCTAGGTCTCTTTCCAATCTTTGAAATAGCTCTCAACATCTTCACTTGATCTAATTCTTCTTCTTCTAGGGTTTCTTCATTCTAATCAACAAATTAAAATTCATCATCACTTTCAACATTAGCTCAAGGTGTTAGTCCTCTTCTTCTATCTTCTTCTAAAACATCTAGTCTAACTTTTAATGTTTTTATTGTCTCCATAATTTCATGCATTCTTCTGGCCATAGTACCTACAACAGGTATTCTCCTTGGTGGCATGTCTTCCTAGGATCCAGTACAACTGCCTCAAATTCAACAATCTAACTACAAGGTAGAAACTACCTCACACTTGGTGATCTATTAACAAACACAAGTAGACTACCTTAGGTCAGTGATTAGTTCACCACAAGATCTGATAGAATGTCTTCACTCCAAAACTTCACTCCCAAAGGATTTAAAACTTTGCTCTGATACCACTTGGTGCAGTCAGGGTCAAAGGGTTTATAGAATGAACTGTCCATGCCGTGAAACAAGAGTAAACACAATGGAAAGAACTCAAATATAGAATGTAATGAATGATTCAAATACTCAATATATCATATATTCAAAATTCTTATATGCTAGCAACATGCAGGCTTACAATCTAGGGCTCACAGGCTTGAATTTTAGTTTCAACAAGTATTGCTTTGAAGCACCTTCTGGAACAAAATCTAACTATCCAATCTAACTTATGAACTAACTATCCCAAAATTACTTCCTACTACTCTAAGAGGTCTATATATATCATCTCCAAGCTCAAGAAATCCTTTGTGTTGGCCAAGAAAGGTTACAAATTCCAATGAAAGAGATGTGACATGTAGAAACAAATAGATTGGCCTAAAACATATGGAATTCCTCCACAAATGAATGAATCAAGGTGAGTACCTCAAGGAAGGTCCATTTGATCCTTATGTGCCATGTATAATTCTCCATTTAGCTTTGCAAATCATAGAGGTGCTCTACAAACCTTCTCCTTCAACTAACTGTCTATATGCTTTGCTCTATGAAAACATGTGATCTTCTGATAGAAATAACTTTTAGTAGACAAGTCCAAATGATCTAAAATTTGATATGATTTAGATGATGTTGTCTAGATGCTAAGTCCTTCTCTGTGAGCTTTGATCTAAAGATGCAACAAAATACAGTACAAAATTTTGAAACTGCTACTGACTGAACTAACTAAAAATAAAGAAAATAAAGCATGCAAATGTTTTTGGTTGATGCAAGATTGCTCTGCAACTTGGGATGCTCCTATATCATTTTCCCACTCCTTTAAATTTATTCTAACCTAAAAGCATATAGATCCCTTTATGTTTTTAGTGATGTTAGTTGATTTTTATGTGACATTTTTTTGTGTTGCTCTATGTCATATTGTGCTTACACAAGTTTTTATATATAATGCCTACAACATCACTTTAGGTTCCTCTTCTTGGGGGCATCTCCTCTTGAGGGGACTTTGGGAACATATATCCCTATATATGTTTCCTAAAACCCTATCACCTCTTTCGCCTTATTCTACCTTAAAATCAATTGCATACTTTTGGTTTATGCAATTATTTTAAGGTGGCGGCATACTTTTACACTTTTTCACATTCACACACATCACATTGATGGTATGTTCTCTAAAGTGTTCACTCCATACAAAATTAGTAGATTGTGCTCCTAAGTAGATGCACTTGCTTAAATACAGAATATAAAATGTATTCATCTAGTGGGAGTATATCTGAGTATTTCTTTTTCCCTGGTACCTAGTTGTCATGTAGGATGATTGTCCTCGCTGGGAGTTAGTTTGCATTAGTTTTATTCTCTATGAGTCCCTTTGTAATTGATGTCAAAGGGGTAGAATTTTGTACTATGCTCACAGTAGTAAGGGGGAGAAAGTTTGGTTTTAATGATCAATTCAGAATTTAGTCAGGTGTTGCCATCAATGACAAAGGGGGAGATTATTGAATTGATGTCATTGATGTCAAAGAACATTCGACATGTCATTTTTCAAAGTTATTCTATCAAATATATGGTTGGAAAAATGTTCTCAACTTGAACCACATTAGTTGTCAGTAATTTTTGAAATAATGAGAAGTCATCAACACTTTTGAAGAAATGATAAGTATTCGGTAACTAAGAAATAAAAAGTTATTGGAAATTTGGAAGAAATACAAAGTTATATTTCTTACCTTGGTCAAAACCTTTAAAGAAATGTGAAATCATATTATTGGAAAAATTGCCTCAATCTGAACCTATACTACATCGGCAACTACATCGACAGTTTGGAAGAAAAAAGAAATCATCAACAACTTTCAAGAAAAGCTAAGTCAATTGTGTCAGCAAAGTTTTTGTTTTTTGAACTTCTTCGCTAGTTAGCTAATTCAACACTTAGCCGATATGCTGATTAGCCAACTATTTCTTAAAGGCTAGGTCCTTCTATCAGCAATTTGGAAGAAATGTGAACTTATTTCTAAGTGTTATATTGGCAAAGTTCATCTATAGAGAACTTGTTTTTAAGTGTTATATCGGCAAAGTTCATCTTTGGCAAACTTGTTCTAATGTTTGACACTTACCTGATAAGCTAACTAGCCAATATGGCTTATGATAGGCTAAGTCTCTTCAAAGTTTGGAAGAAAAATTAAGTTTTCTAGTGTTGTCGAGAAAATGAGGAAAATACTAACTAGTTACAAAGTTAGTAATTTACCTGATTCACTGACTATTGGCTAAGTATGAAAGTGGAGCAAGGTAGTTCGAAGTTGAAGCAAATCACTGATAAAGAGGAGTTGTTTCAACAAGCCAAGTTTGGAATTTTTTTATTTTCACCGATAAGGTGATAGTTCATTCTAGTGTGGATTTGTTGAAAGAAGGTAAATAAAGATAAGTTTGAAAATGTATACTTTTTCCAATAAAATGGTTTTATCGTAAGTTCATGAAATGGTCTTTTTATTGACAAAGAAGAATTGGTTAAGTATGGAGCAAGGTTCAAAATTTTAGCATATCACCAATAAAGAGAAGGAATTTGTGAAGTTCTAAAGTTTCTACTTTTGTCGATATACCAATAGAAGGTAGAATCAAGGCAATTTCAAAAAAGTGCACTTTAGCTGATAAAGAGATTTCTATGTTAAGTTTTGAAAAGTTAACTTTACTGATAACAAAAGAAAGGCAAGTTTGAAATAATAAACTTTCATCGATAAAGGGACTTTGTAAGTAAAGTTTGCATAAATGACTTTTCCCTGATACTTAGCACAAAAGGAAAGTTTTGAAAAAGTAAAAACTACCGATAGAGGCAATAAAGTGAACTATAGGTCTAAGTTTTGAAAAGGTTGTTTTTCATGACAAAACATGAAGGTTAGTTCAGGAATGGTGACATTTGCCGATAACAAAGGAAATAGAGCTAAGTTATGAATAATGTGTTTTTGCTAATATGAGTTTTGAAGGAGCAAAAGACAAAGTTTGAAAAAACCATGCATTTTTTCCAATAAAAGGACTGCATGTTAAGTTTGAATAAATGACTTTTCATAGATAAAGAAGGGAAACTATATTCGTTTGGAAAACTGTGTTTTCATCGATAAAGAGCAATTAAAGCCTGGTTTTGGAAACTTGACATTTGCTAATTAAAGGCACATAATGACATTTTTGGCCAATTGAGGATAAAGTGTACAAATCCATATCAACATTTATTAGTATTACAATATGGATGCACTTGAAGTGGTTTTGTGACTTGTGATGATCATTTATTCTAAAGTTTTGTGGAGTCGATGACATTGCTTCTATGTATTTTGGAGCCTAAAATTTGTAGGTACGATAGTTAAACCAGTTGTGGTCAATTATGAAATGAAATGGAACTATTTCTATTCAGTTTTTTAGTGGTTGTGGCAATTCATCTATTGAAAATGAATGTGTTTTATAAATATTGCATCCGCAGTGAAAGGTTTGCTCACCATATCAAACATTGTTGTTCACTTTGTGAGAGAGGAGAGAATGCAGAGTGCATAAAGGAAGGAGACAACTATGTTGATAGAAAACATAGAGTGAGTGTGTGGTGATAGGATGCATTTTAGGTTACAAAAGAGTCATTATTGCACCTATGAAACTGTAAAATTCAAGGGTTGCAACCTCTTTGTTTTAGATTGGGGTTGAAGCCTCATTGTATTGAGTTGGAGCTCATTGTAGGTGTGTGATGTACCTGTAGGTGGTAGCCTCAAAACATTTCCTTGGGTGTTGATGTACTTGTGGGTTGAGCTATAAAAAACATATGTAATCAATGATTATTGTGAGATTGGATTTGAGCAGTAGACTCAAATAACTTTATCACTATGGTTTTTCCCATTCTGGGTTTTCCATGTAAATCTAGTGTTTTTCTTGTGTATGTGGTTTTTATATGTGGTTTTTATTTTTGTTTATTGATTGAATTTTAAAGTTTTAACATACACTAGTTCACCCCCTCTCAATGTATTAGTTTTCTTTCAACAGATTTGTACCTTCATGCAACATTTGTAGGTCAATATTGGCCTATAAGTAAACTTTAAAGGTCTCATTCATTATAAATAGGGCCTAAATGAATGAATAATAAATTTTTCTCTTTGATACCAATGTATTCTTTCATGGATTTATTACCACCTTCTTGACATCAATATTCAACATATATTCATAGGAAATATCCTAAATCCTATCCAGGATAAGATTCTCCTCTTAAAGTATGCCTCTTTACCTAACCTTTGTGTATCCTTGAGGGATTGCAAAAATATTATTAACAAGATTAAATCAATATCTCCTAATTGCCTAGGTCCTACATCTACTCCTACCTCTTCTTTTGTTCCTTCATCTTAACCTTCAACTTGTAATTTGGCAAATCTTTTAAGAAAAACAATAAATTTATTTATCCTAAATCTAATCCTAGAGACGCGATATGAATCTAGTACATGGCACACCTTTCACTTCTTCTATTGTAGTGTCTAACAAATCTCAAAACCCCTACCATTTAAGTTGGTTGATACACTCTCTACTCTCTATTAGGGAAGCAACTATTAGATTCTAGTCTTACCAATCTTTGACTCATGCACCCCTTGGACACTTTCCCTCCCACCTCCAAGGGGTATGATGCCAAGGTTTACTAATAGTACCACCATTTTTGAATTCATGACACTAAAAAGAATATTTTCTTGAGACATTAGGTACATAGTATTATAGACAACATCATCATACATGTTGAGGGCTACAATGATAAAGGTAACAAGTTGGTTGCTCCTTTATCAAGTTGGTTGCTCCTCCCAACTAGAACTGACAAATCTTCACCAAACCTATCCCTCAACATGACCATACTAATCATGTTGATCCAATAGAAATCTCTTATTTCTGATTTTCTATTATTTCTACTACTTTTGATTCCACTCCTTTTTATGCCCCTAATTCTATTCCTACTTCTATAGTTCCTTATGACTTCTCTGTACTTGATGGTCAGTTCCATTGACATGGGACCTTCTTCTACTCCTTTTCTCATCTATTTTTCTCTTGATGAGGTCCCTAATAATGGGTATTTAAGGGGTATCCCTATAGGGTAAAGAACAATAGTGTGTCCAACTTTTCAACATTGTTGGGCCACAAAAATCAATATTTTATAACATTCAACACATTCTATCAATTATACCAAACAATCTGATAGAATTTAAAGATGATGTGAACTAGTGATTTGTGTTATTTTCTCTTTAGATTAAATCTATTTTTTGAAATAAAAAATTCAATTATTTTTGGTTAGTTTTCATCAAAAACTTAAATTATTTTCTATTATTTGATACTAAGTGACATTTTATTATATATGAGAAATTTAGATAAATTGGAATATAAAACAATTACATTGATACCTTTTTACCCAAACCTTTCGAATACCTTGATACCTTGAAAGATCAATGCATGCATGTTGATTTGCTCGAATGATTGGATGTTGATTGCTCTGATTCATAGCATAATGGTTGAGATGGAGATTGATAGATGATAAATAGATGGATGAAGGATGAAGGATGAAGGATTGAGGAGATGCGAGGTAGAATTTTGGCAGAGTAACATTGAATGCAAGAGGTGGGATCCTCAAAAAAGCAAAAAGAGGGGTTTAAATAGATTTTTGGTAGAAGAGGAGTTGGAAAGTTTCCATTTTGAAACATAAGATCCTCTCAAGTTGAATGATGTGGATTGGGGAAGGTTTCTATTTTGTGAGAGGAGATAGAATTGGAAAGTGATGAGTAGTGGAATTGGAAAGTGAAAGAGTGATTTGAGAGATGAGTTGAGTCATCTCAGGAGATGGAAATGGAAGGTAAGTGAAGTCATAATTAAATAATTAAAAAATTATTTAAATTATGAGGCATGTGAGGATAAAATAAATAAATAAAATTATTTTTTTATTTTAAGAGGAAAGGAGATTAAATAAATAACATTTATTTATTTAATAATGTGAAGGGATAGTATAAATTAAATAAATGTTAGATTTATTTAATTTATTAGAGGAAGTGTTAGGATGAAGAAGGGGTTATGATGGAGACATAGGTACCTAGGGAAAAACATAAGGTGTTATAAGAGGACATTTTTGGGTGTCTACATTTTGCCCCTCTTTGAGATGATGTTCGAGATGCTGAAATTTATGTCGAGTAACATCATTTCAAAGAAGCTAAGATATGGATAGAGGAAAAAAGAATGATGATAGAAAGATAAGATGAGGATGCCCCCTTGAGAGGATAAGCAGGTTGGACAAACACAGGTAGGCTCTCGAAATGAAATGAAATGATAAGGAGGGATAAGATGAATGATGCATGATAGGAAATGGAGGAAAGAGATGAAGGATACGTTATGCTACAATGAAAGTGATCAATCATATGTTTGATTTAGCACTAGAAGTTATGCACCAGGGTATAAGGACCAAGGTGATAATTTGTCTTATGCCCCAATATAATACAACCTTGTCTAGGTACAAGATATGAATATTAGCTGGGTTGGATTTGATGGAAATGCAAGATAAAAAGATAACACACAAGAAAGCAAGCAAGAATGTACAAATGATACAAAAACAAACAAGGTATTGCCCCTATCAAGCTATAAATTGATGATAGTGTTGTCATGGTGGGGAACTATATATCCTTAGATCAACACAAGGATGATTGATTAATTGATTAATTAATTGATTGATTGGTTTGGTTTATGAAAAGACTAGGATCAAGACTATTGATTGTGATTGGATAATTTGGCAAGATTGATTAACTTGGTTGGAATGGATTAAGGATGACTTGCACTTAGATCATTGGTTGGATGATTGATGATGAGATGGATTGAAAGAAGTGATTGAAGAATTGATTTGAGTGATTTAATAGAAGAATTATTTTGAAATATTGATGAATTGATGAAGATAGATGATAGAATAAGATGAGATAGATGAAGATGCTGATTGGTGAGGATTAGAAGAATGATGAAAGATGGGAGACGTCTATTGCCTATGCCTAAATTTGGATATCTCCTTCATACTCCAGACTGCCTACATACCCGTGTCCATGGGATCAAGGTACTTAATGATAGAGATGAGATGTAGTTCTAATTTGTGTTTAATTGATGGTGATGATGGGAGGAGTGATGAGTGAATTGGTTGAATAGGATTGATGTGATTTTTGATTGATTGATAGATGAATTGGAATGATTGGATTGAATGATTTGATTGGATTAGAAGAAATGATTTGATTGGATTGAGTGGTTTGACTTAGAAGAATTGATAGATATGATTGATTTGATGTAATTTATTCTATTTGTTTGAGTGATATGATGTGATTCATGTGATTTTCATTGATTGGATTCATTTGCTTTTATTTGATAGGTTTGATTGGATTTATTTTGATGGATTTGATGTGATGGATTCTTTGATGATGATTGGTCTTATTGCTTGGATTTTTTTCGTTGGATATTTGATTTTTTAAAATTTTGGGGAATATTTTGATTTTTTTGTATTTTGACATGTTTTGATTATTTTGGATTTTGATAATATTTTGATTTTTTTGGATTTTGGTAATATTTTTATTTTTTTGCATTTTGATAATATTTTGATTTTTTTGAATTTTGATAATATTTTGATTTTTTTGTATTTTGTCATGTTTTGTTTTTTTTGGGATTTTTGATATGTTTTGGAATGTCAATGGATATACAATTTGTGTAGCCTTTATGCTAGATACCAATGACAAGGGAGAACCAAGTCTAGGTGCAAGGATGAATGTAGGATGAACGTATGAAAGGATGGGCGATAGAATGGAAAGCTTATGATAGATGGATGGGTACAAGGATAAGCTATAGTGGATGAATGTATACATCAGAATGGAGCTAGGATGTGATCTCAAAAGGTTATTTTGTATTAGAATAACATGCCCCATTCTAGGTGCAATACTTAGGATTTTTCATGAAAACACTTATGACAAGGAGACAAGAGGATGGTTTGGTTTGGATAGGATGGATAAATGGAAAATCGATAGGATTTGGCTTGGAAAGAATGAGGTATATCAAGAGATAACCAAAGCATGTTTCAACATTTTTGCCCCCAATCTTTATCAAGATCAAAAGAGGAAGGGATGAATGAATGGATACAATGGGATAGGCATATGTAGGTGGGTTTAATGGATAAGGACATGGTAAGATAGGATATGATAGGATGGAAAATGTTAAGGTGGATGAGACAAGGTGCCCCTAAGTGTAGGTGACATGGAAGATCAATCTACACATGACACTTGTTTGCTAGGTTTTCATCATGGTACTTATCCAAGGTGCCTATTTACCAAGTTTTGACCATTAGACAAAGTGATTTCTCTTTACTTTTTAAATTTTATTCTTCTTTCTTTTTTTCCTCTTTTTTTTTAAATTTTTTATAGCATAGGGGGGATATGGATATGAGGGACTCAAGTGTCTAGTTTCATGAAAGTGATAGTCCTTCTAGATGGATGTCGTCGCATGGACCATGTCAAGTGTGCTCATAGATGCTGGTAGGGGATTGCATGAAAGTGAGATGGAGTAGGTAGATAATGGATTATGATATGGATTATGGATTGAAAGATAGGGGATTATGAATGTGGACTATGAAAGGTTCAATAGGGGATTATGATGTGAATTATGCAAAAGCATGGACCCTAGGGAAGTGATGAGGAAGATATGTAGGATAGTGGATGAAGGATGGGGAGATGGAGGTATGTGGAAATGTTGTGGGATGGAATGGAATCATGACCAATAGCTACACACACCATGACAAACATTGAAGCTTTTGATGTGGAGGTGGTGTAGGAAGCAATGGAGATGTTTTCTTATAAGATGGGTCATTTAGACATTTTGGTACCCAAATAGACTTAGTATTTTTATGATTTTTGCTTGACTTGTGGGATGGAGGAATTGGATATGTCTAAATGGAATGGATGTAAGAGGAGAAAGTGGATGGTTGGTATTTTTGAGAGGTGGATGCCTCATTTGACTTGATGGCTTTTTTCTTAGGGATCCAAACCATTCTAGTTTGACATTTTCTTTTTGAGGTATGGGCTTAGATTTCTCTTTGGATGGATTTTGCTTTGAATTTTTGTATTTTTATACTAAGGCATTTGGACCTTTAGGATTTTTGGCTTTATGAGTGTAGGCATCCAATTTTTTTCTTTTGAATCCCATGGGGTTGGTGGAAGTGGAGTTGGTGGAATGAGTGGAAGCTTTATGTTTACATGATGTGTGCATTTGTTGGTCATGATTGTAATTTTTAGAGGATTTATTGATAAATGGATAAGGGGATTGGATAATGGGGATATTAGGTGTTGGAAGTAGTGGAGGTAGATTTGATGGAGGGATGTTAGGAGTTGGAAGTAATGGAGGCAAAGTGGTTGGTAGGAGGTGTATGGTCACATGCTTTTGACATTTATAATATGATGGAGGTAGAATGGAAACATATGTTTTAGGTATATGATAGGGTTTGTGATGGAAAGTGGTGAATGTAGGAGGCCTGGAGGAAGTACCAACATCTTTAGCTTATTGTCCTTGGTGTGTGTATCCAAGGCCATGTGAGTGTAGATGGACATTGACATGTACGGGCTACAAAATACCTTGTTCATGAAGGTCTAGGCCTTTACCTTGGTAGTTCATGTTTTGGAGCATGTGATTGACTATAGGACTGTGTAGGTGGAACACTAGATATGAGTTCATTATGTGATGGAGAAAATGAGGTGATGGACAAAGGTTGTTGTGTTCCTAAGTAGGAACATTTGTGAATGAGGGTGGATAGGCCAATAGGATGTGATGGTAGATTTGAAGTGGGATCTATGGTGGTTATGGAAGAACAATTAGGATATTGATTTTGCTCATTAGGATCCAAGTTATTGGTTTGATCTTTTATATATGCTTGGGAGGCACATGTCTCATCATGGGAAGTGGAATCTTGTCCATTAGGGCTAGATGGAGGATGGATAGAATGGATGTCTTACTTATGGATGGGTATAGGATCAAGTTTCTCATAGATAGATTCTTCATAGATGTCATCTTGATCATAGAAAAGATAAGTGTTATGAATGGGGTAAATGGAAAGGATTTGATCTTGATTAGGACTAGGACTCAATGTTTCCACAAGATTAGGATCATACTCTTGATATAACTCTTTTGGTTTCATGTAAGTGAAAGTGGGAGGATTTTAGATGAGTTTGATGGTTTCTTGATATTCATCCATAAGAGAGTATGATGGACTTTGACTTGGGCTCATGATAGGAGGCTCTTTAATTGGCTCAATGGCTTCTAGATCACATGATGGGCTTGGAGGGCTAAGCATGGCATTTGAAGGCCTGTTTCTAGGTGCTAAGATAGATGTTTGACATGGGGATAAGTTGTTCCTAGCTAGTAGCCAATGGATCACATCCTTCATTAGGGTATGTGTGAATGGACAATATAATGGATGGATGGTAAGGGTGGATAGTGTTGTAGGCTTATGATCATGATAAGGCTGAGGGCTAATTAGATTGGATGAATTGGGATTTGGATTGGATGGATGGATAATGTGACTAGATGGATTAGGATTAGGATCACATGGTGGTGCCAAGATAGGACTAGTAGGCTCATTTGTTGGCATGTGATTGGATGGTGGAGGTGGCTCATAGGATGCATTGACTAGATTGGTATCTCCCTCATTAAAGGATATCAAATCTTGCTCCAAAGATTGACTTAAGGACACTTGATTTATATAAAAGGGGCCACTTGGTAGGATTAGGTGACACATAGGTATCTCCCTCATTACAGGATATTATATCTTGCTCCAAAAGTGGACTTAAAGACATTTGACTTATGTACAAAGGGCTATTTAAGCTTGCATGTACCTCTTGTGAGAACACCTTTTGGCCTTGGAAATGGGTTTGATGGTGAGGGGGCATGTTGGAAGAAGGAATTGGATGGGTTGATATGGTATTGACATGATGTGTAGACAGGTTAGGTGATACATGGGATTGAGATAGAATGTGATGAGGTTGGGCTTGTTGTGATATGATTTCATATTGAATAGGTTAATGTTGGAATTGTTGGATAGGTTGATGTTGTGTTGGATGAGGGATCACATAAGATAATGGTTATTGATAGGTGGATTGATATGGATAAGGGTTGACATTAGAATAAATGGAATAAGTTGTTATAGGATTGACTTGATAAGTGGATGGATAAGACTAATATGGTGATAACACATGGGATTTATTTGGCATTGGTTGATGATGTGCTTGTCAGATTTGACAAGTGTCCAAGAGGTGTTTGATTTGTGTCAAGAGGTGTTGCATATGCAAGGATTTGTTTGCTTGAAGTTGAAGTTGATGAATCATGCCATGGGCCTTTTGAATCATTTGTTGGCTTAAAGGTGATTGGATTGATTGAGTTTGGTGAAGTATGTGAATGAGCTCTTATGCTAGGTATTCTAATGTTGACGTGGTGTCAAATGTTTGATTAGGATGTGTTTGCTTAGATGATAAAGAAAGATTACTAGTTTGACTTGGGGATTATCAAACACAATGTAAATGCATAAACACACATGCCAAGCATAATGTTCAAATTTCCTTCCAAGATTAGATGTTATGATTAAGCAAACACTTGCAAACACAACAAAAACCCCTAATGATTAATCAGGTAGGGTATGGTCAATAGGTCTTAAGCTAGGTTGTACAAGGGTTAACTAAGGGTGTCCTTGATATACACAAGGTACAAGGGGCCCAAATCTATGAATACTAGCCCATTGAAGGGATGTGGCATAAGTGTAAGTGAATACCACTTCACCTTGTGTATGGAATCACCTAAGGCCACAAGGTTGTTCCAATGACTACATATCTAGATTTAGGTACAGCTTTTACTCTCCTCCCTTTGATATACCCTACCAGAACACATGGTTGAGGTCATCCCTAGGGGTGATGAAATCCCTTATTAGGCCTCCTAAACAGGGTTTGACAAATTACAGTTGTTAATTAACCCTTAGAAATGAAATGTGTGATAAGAAGACAATGTAGGAACTTATTCATTTTAAGATCCCAAAGCCAAATGTCTAGGAAGACACTTGTTCATTTTAGCTTGATTTCAATGATGTGATAGCAAACAAGATTGATTTTAAGGCCAAATTGAAGTGTACAGGCAAGCAATGTTTAGAGATATGAGACGGATTGATTTCACTTGATTGTTTTTTCATTCTTAAATCTGCTATGTATGTTGATGCCAATATTGTTCTAGTCCTTAAAAGTCACCAAGACAAGAAGAAAACCAAATTTGCAAGCCAACAAAGGATTAAGTCAAAAAGATGTGATCTATTAAAAATGTATAATAAATAACTTGATGCAGAAAAATAGACTATATAGATAGAAAGTTTGGAAATTTTTAAGTAGTTTAAAAAAAATTGTTGAAAAAGGATTAATTTTGCTCAAGATATATTCTTGTTTCAAGTTTTTAAAAGAGGCTAAAGTTTGACTAGTAAAATGACTAATAAAATGATGCAATCACCTAATGAAACCTCCACATCTACAAAGTTTGTTGAATTATCTTTCTAAGGACTATAAAAACTTAAAAATCTAACATGATTTGCTAAAGTTATGGTAGTTTTAAAAAGAAAACTATTTTAAGCTTAAAAACATTGTTCATGGCCTAAAAACACTGTTCACAGCCTGAGACACTGTTCATGACCAAAAGCACTATTCATCGCTAGAAAGAAATGTTAATGGCTAGAAGTATTGTTCACTACTAGAAATACTATTCATCACTGGAAGTACTGTTCACCATTGGAAAGCACTATTCATCGCCCTACAAACATTTGCTCAAATTTCACCTACACCAAAAAGGGTCAAATTATATGCTTTCTTCACCTCTTGGCCCTTCTTGATGCAACCGTGATGTCTATTTTAGCCCAAGAGGTCACCTTTAATAGATCCTTCGCAAAACATGACAAACAAGGGTTAGAAAAGATGTAAATTTTTATAACAAAAACCTACAAAGTTCAAGAGACGTGAGTCCCACTGGACATGCCAGAAATGTAACCAAAAAATTTGGATAAAATATAAGATAAAACAATAACATGCAATACCATAGTCCAAACTTTACGAATACCTCAAATGATGCCTTGAAAGATAGATGCATGCATGTTTGATTTTCTTGAACGATTGGATGTTGATTGCTCAGATATGCAACATAATGATTGGATTGAGATTGATAGATGATAGATGATGGATGAAGGATTGAGGAGATGCAAGGTAGAATTTTGGTAGAGTAATGTTGCATGCAAGAGGTGGGATCCTTAAAAAAGTAAAAAGAAGGGTTTAAATAGATTTTTGGTAGAAGAGGAGTTGAAAAGCTTCCATGTTGAGACCGGAGATCCTCTCAAGTTGAGTGATGTGGGTTGGGGAAGGTTTTTGTTTTGTCAGAGGAGATAGAATTGGAAAGTGAGGAGTAGTGGAATTGGAAAGTCAAAGTGTGATTTGAGAGATGAGTTGAGTCATCTAGGGAGACGGAAATGGAAGGTAAGTGAAATCATAATGAAATAATTAAAAAAATATTTAAATTATGAGGCATGTGTGGATAAAATAAATAAATAAAATTATTTATTTATTTTATGAGGAAAGGGGATTAAATAAATAAATAATATTTATTTATTTAATAATGTGAAGGGATAGGATAAGTTAAATAAATGTTAATTTATTTAATTTATTAGAGGAAGTGTTAGGATGAAGAAGGCATTATGATGGTGACATGGGTACCTAGGGAAGAACATAAGGTGTTACAAGAGGACATTTTTGGGTGTCTACATTTATCATAACACATAACTTTTACAACAAATAAAGTATTTCCAAGATTTCTTAGAATTAGATTATTATCTCCAATATCTAGGGTGCAAATATTTTTTGGTAATTTTTTATTGAATAGTTTTATTTATTATTAATTTTTAATCGATACCAATATAAATTTAGACATACATTTTATTGTAACATATTTCTCTTTGCCTATTTATCAAAAATGATTTTTTTGTTGAATCAAGGATATCAATATCTAGTGTAGTGTAATTTTTTGAAATTTTTTGATCTAGTTTGTTATTTTTTCTAGTGAAAAACATATTACATATTATATTTCTTGGAAAGCTAATTCTAAGGGCTATATACATTTAAAATATTGTCTCTAGGTGATTTTGTTTGACCCTCATGCACACGACATGAAGTTGACTATTTTGACCAATAAAATTACATGTGGGTAGGTGAAGAAAGCACTATCAAGAGGACATGACATAAGCATGTTCAATTGAACCCACTTACTAGTTTTATAAAAGGTGGGGCTAACTCCAAGTTAATCTAAGATTTCTAATTATAGTGTCAATTATAATGTTGTAATGATGGTAGATTTATTATCATAATTGACACCAAAATTAGAAATCTTGAACAAATTTTACAAAACTCTCAAACTATAGGTTATTGCAAAAGACATTGTGAAAACATCTTAGTTGATCTTAATTTTGTTTTAAAAGACCTTAAAAGAACATAAAACTTTTGATAAGAATACCTTGGATACATTTATTGAACAACTTAAATCAAGTGTGACTATGACAATTGTCTGAAAAACTATTGTTGAAGTTGTTAAAAAAGAGGAAATGAAGCAAAATTATTTTCCTTTTTGTGTCAACAAATCTAAGGTACATGGATATTCTATTACTAGGTGCACTTGTCCCCTTATTGAACCATTAATTTATCCTAGATTGATAGCTATCCATGGTCAATGTTCAAAATAATGATTAGGTGCTAATATATTTTGTTATGTAGTTATATCTTGATATCCAGTTAGTTCTTGACATTAACTTCCTCGATATCCCTAATTAGTTTGGCCATGGGTGAGGATAATATCTAATAGTGATAAGTATCATCATCCAATATGTGTTTAGAATCAAGATCCTAAACTCTTTTTTAGGGAGAGGTCTCAAGAATTTATTCTAGAGATGTATTTTATCCCCCTTTGCTTTAGCCTTTGTAAAGGGAATACATTAAGGGTCTTGTTAGCATTGTACAACATATTCAAGTGAATTATTTTAATCAAGTTGAAGATTTCCCAAAAAATCTAAACTAAATTACCAGTGTCCTTACTACACTTAAAATTATAAACTTACAAGAGTATGATAGACGATATTACTCTTGTTGATTCTGATCAACCATAGATTTTACCTGTCCCAACCTTTAAGATATTATAATTATTGGTATTAAAGACTAGTAAATAACTTACCATGTAAAAATTTGTTATTGATAAGTTTAGAAGTCTAAATCTACATCCTCCTTAAGGTTTGGGACTACACATAGACATCTTCTTAAGCTAATTCCTTCACCAAAAAATATATCAATTCTTATGAGACCACCCTATAGCATGCTACCGCCAATCATAATTATTATGATCCCTAGTGTTATCGATCTTATGAGTAACACCCAAATAACCATTATTAGTCAAAATATTATATGGAAACATAGGCTAGAAGTTTATCCCTACCATCATATAAATAAGGGTTAAGCCATGTAAAATAGGAGATGCATAATAAGTCCTAATCCCACCATAGATGAAGTAACGTAGATTATTACTTAACACTGCATTATTATATAAGCCCTTACCCCACAATTATCACCATTAGAACCCTTTAGATTTTATAAAAACTAGGTTTATCCTATACGTAACTAATTCATTTTAGCGAATATCTTTTTTTTAAACCCCATAGCTTAATTGGTGAATTGACCTTGAAGTTCATCAACCAACCTATTATTAGTGATGAGAGATAAAAAATAATTTAGGAGCATCTAGGTGTATGAGCAATCTTGCATCACCAAAAATATTTTCTTTAACTTTTCTTAGTTTTGAAAGTATTTTTCTAGTTTCCTAGATGTTTTATAATAGTCTAGATCTATTTTTAAAGCCACATATCACCACACTTGCATTTTTCTTATTTAAGATTTATATTAGTCATGGTAGGAACACACAATAATATCTCATGCTATGTTTCAATACAATTGCATATTTCATATAGTTTGGAACATGAGTCCTATAGAGCATATAACATGTTCCATTCAAATTTCATGATATTTGGGTAACTACATATATGCCTCTTATCTTAAGGACATTGTTTGAACTATTCATTATATAATGGAACCTTACTCAAACTATGCACAAAATATTTGAATATTGCAGTAATTTCTAAAGTTACCTACTTGAATTTAGGTCCTAATAGGTGTTATTGTAAGTATTAAAGTCAACCAAAAAATATGTCTAGCTATATTTCTAGGCATTCTAAGTGTTATAGATCATGAAATAGGTGCTTGTATGAACTTTTCAATGGCCATAAATTAGAAAAGGTTCCCTCAACATGTTTCTATCCATTTCAAGATACAAAAATAGTGATTACAACTATCCATAATAGTAGCTAATAAAAAGTAAAAATGTGTAATTAAGTACCTTCAAGATAATTGATGCTCTAGTTTTCAAGCATATATAAATGGTGGGAACATGCTAGAAAGTAAAGAATATAGATCTTTTTAATATAATTTCTTAAAATTTGTGAATATTTCCCACCATAAGGTTTGGTTGATTCAAAAATATATGTATTCTAAAATTGATGCAATAAACTAGGGCTTATGTGTATTATAGTTCATGCTCAATAATAAATAGTTTTCAATAGTTTAGAGGAATATTGACTAGGCATTTTTCAAGTATCATCCATTGCAAGCTTATGATAGTTTTCATATGTTTGATGCAAAATTTTATTATGTCTTGTCCTTGGGGATTTATCATACTTTAGTTTAGAGCTTTTAGCCATGGCTTTTCAATCTTATCCAAACCCTAGACCATGGTTGTTTTAGTTTTGTAATTAAAGAAAATAATTAGTGTTTCATATTTAAGTGTCTAGCATATCATCATTCTAGGGTTTTACCTTTAGTTTTTAGTTTTCTTAAACCATAAAATATGAATCACTAAGTTGGATTGGTGAATTTGTCAATAGTTGTTTGGTGCAAACTCATGTTGGTTAGTGTTTTAGTGTCCATCAGAAGATATTTAACAAGTTTCAAAGAAAAAGTTGATTTAGAATCTCAAACGGTATTTATGTATCTATTAGTAATGAATATTTTTGGTGGTTTCTTTTTCTGGTGGACCTATTTTTGGATAGAGGGTCAGGGCCTATTTTTAGGTCACTTTTAGTTACAGATTATTGTATTATTTCTTAAAGAGAAATTTTTCTTTAAAAGGTCTTTATTTCTTTCCTTTTTAGGAGATTTTAAGGGTTTTTCTTTAAAACATTGATTTGTGGTATAAAATATGATTAATCTAAGTCCCAAAAATTGGGTATCTTTTAACCTTATAAATAAGTGATTTGAGCTCATAAATCCTTAATGATAATTGATGCTACACTTATGTTGCTAAAATTATTATTCAAGCTAGTTAACCATGTTGCTTAGTTCATTGGTAAACAAAAATTCAATAATAGTATTAGGATTTGAATTAAAGTCATTTATTCACCTAAGTGGTAGTTTTATATATGGATTAGCTATTGGTTTATGGAATAGCATATCATCTTTTGTTGTAGTTGTTACTCCTTTTTAAACATTGTTTACAATGAACTATTCATCTTTGTTTTATCTATTATGATGGTATAATTGTTCTATTTAGATTAGTTGCTTTCATTACTAATATATAAAAGATATTTCTTGTGAGAGAAGAGATATGACCAATCTTGTGCTCATGCCCAATGTGAAAAGATAGGTAGATAGGTAGTTATTTCTTTTATGAAAACCCCTCAAAGAATATTAGAGTTTATAGATATAAATTTTGTCCATATATTAGTGTCTATGGTACTTTTATATCTTAGGGATCTTCCCCTCATAATTTTAAGGGAGGTTTTATCTCACATATTTTCTAGTTTGAGTTTTCTTGAAAAAGACAAGTTAAAATAGTAACAATTTTTTGCACCCACCATGGGGAAAAATATATAACAAGTTGGTCTTGTAGTAAAAAATTAGTCTTATCATATTCAAAATAAGGCTATTGAATTCTAAAGGATAAGATATACACTAGACTAAATGAAGGAAATAATTTTTTTTTACCTTGTATTTTAGACACTCCATCAAGCACCTTCAAGTAAAGGTGGTTCTTCATCAACCATTCCTAAGCTCATTGAGATAATTTTAGGTTTAGATAAGGAACCTATTTAAATAATGGGTGACAATGGCCATAATAACAATGGTTTTCCTCTAATTCCTTTGTCTTAGGGAGCCAGTATTGGTCCTTTATCTCTTTCTTAACACAGTGATTTTCTACATGGATCTAGGAAGGGTTTTCCAAAGTTTCATGGTGATAGCACACAACACACCAATGAGAACATTGTAGCCTTCACCACAACATGTAATATTATATGAGTAGTAAATGAAGATACCATTGTCAATTTTTTTGTCATGACCTTGGTTAGAATTTTAGTATAATGGTTCCACCATCTTGCTATATGTTCAATCACTAGTTGGGATATCATGTAGGATAAGTTTTCATGAGTTTTAAGCTTGTTGAGGAGGATAGTCATATCCCATTTGTCAAGTTGTTGAATGATAAGAAGGTAAATAATAATCCCATGAGGGAATTTGTTGCATAATTTAATCATTATATTGGAAAAATTAGAGCTACTTTGAGTCCATCTCTAGAGATTCTCCTAGTTGTTTCATAAATCCACTTCCACCAAAGATCACATTCATGATCAAATCTAGTTAGATTGATGAAGTAGGAGAATCTCATGAACAAGTCGTTATACTAGAAGGCAACATGATTTCCACTAGAAAAATTAAGAAAGACCCTATTAGGAACATGATTCAAAGTTCAACCAATTCTCTTTTGTAAAGGGTGGTGAGTGATGTGATAGACATGAAGATATAACTTCAACAAAATGTTCCATATTATTAGTATCAAATAGTAATGGTCAATATAGGCTACCTCATCCACCACATCTAGATTTTTTTAGATTTATTCTTAATAACAACATGAATATTTACTTCTTTCCATGAGAAATTTGACTACAATTATAGAGATTGTTTAGAGATGCATTGCATGTTGTAGCTCATGAATTTTCTAAGATGAATTATCTAAGGGTTTTGGGTACCTTTAACATCTATGATCTAAACCTAATGGCAACTTTGTGATGGAATATTTTTTATATGAACTTGTTTGTGTTAAAAAGGTGAATAGTTTGCATATCAAAGTTTTTAATGACTACACATGCTCGTGGAGTAAGAGAGTTGAGAAAGAGCATGGAGTAGAAAAGAGGAAAATGGATGAGGAGAATCCATTGAAGGATTCAATCATAAAGTTTGATTCTCAAGATCCTATCTTTGTCCTTATATTAGTAGATCCTAAAGAGGAGTTAGATATTCTATCTACCTCATAGGCATTTCTCAAATTATATGATGAAGAAAGACTGTTGATTAGAGAAGAAAAATCTTCCATGTTAGGCATAGAAGTAATTGCACTAGTGTATCATATGTTCTCTAAGACAAATTCTAGTGCAGTCATGAATGGAGGGTCTAGAGATAAGACTATTCTACTATGTAGCTTTAGAGTAAACACAATGAAATAAAAATAATGAATGCAAAAAATTGGAATTTTAATTGATTCAACTTCACAAATTATTACAATAGGCCTCATAGGCCTACCATATGGGCATTGCAATCCTCCTTACAAATAATTATGTGAAAGATATGACAATTAGGCATATTAACCTTTTAGAACTTCTAAATCTAGAACTCTTGGTGTAGTCATGGTTAGGAGGGTCCACAAAGTGAACAGTCCAGACCATGCAACAAGAGTAAACACAATGGAAACAACTCAAAAATATAAATCAAATGCAGATTTAGTCATTCAGTATACCATAGATTCAAAATACAAACTGGATGACATCATGTTGGCTTACAATTAGGGCTCATAGGCTTGATTCCTCAATTACATAATATTCACAAGATATAGATTTGAAGCTCCTTCACAAAGAATTCAAACTATTTAACTTAGGACTAATGATCAACTACTTTCCTAGGCATCAATTACATGATTATATATCATCTCTAGAACATAATATTCCTCTACGTCAGCCAAGGAAGATCTCAAACTCTAATGAAGAGATGTAACATGTGTACATAGATAGGTCAGACCTAATCATATAGAACTCCTTTGTAAATGAATGGAATAGCATGCAAATATCAGGGAAGGTTGGCCATGATCTAAACAACATTGAATGATGTGTCATTTAGCTCTACAAGTCATGCAATGCTCCACAAGTCTTCTCTTTTAGCTGATTATCTGAGACTATCAGGATGCTCTATTCTGAGAAAATAATTGATCTTCTAATAGTGATATATTTCTAGTACTTGACCCAAATGCTCTAAATTTTGGATATGATGTGCATGAATGTGTCTAGATGTTAATTCCAACTCTGCAAGGTTTGAAATAAAACTATGGTGGAATGCAGACCAATCTATTGAAACTGCTATTGACTAAACTAAACTGGAAAATGAAAAGAAACAAATTGAAATGGAAATATTTTTTTTGGGTTGATGCAAGATTGATCTTGAACTAGGGATGTTCCTGCATTAGACATTTGGGGTTGTTGAAAAAGTGAGTCCCTCACTTTGTTGGGGTTAGAGGAAAACCAAGATGGTTCACCTCAGCCTAAGAAATCCAAGATGAGTCTTCCTCTGGTCTTCCTTTCCACTTCACAAGGTATTATTTGTTCCGCCTTACTCTGGTGCTGCATCCAAGATGTCCTCAATCTACTCTAGTGCTTGTTGTGGTAACTTCTTCTTCAAATCTTCCTTAATGTTGTCACTGAATTTTGCTTCATGATACTAATGTAGGTCTGCAATGTTGAAAATAGGTGATATGTCCAATGTCTTTAGTAACTCCACCTCATATGCATTTCCTAAATCAAACTTTCTATGTATCTTGCATGATCCAAACTTCTTCATCTTCAACTTGTTATATGTCCCAAGTAGAAATCTTTCTTTTCTCAAATACAACATCACTTCATCTCCAACTACAAATTCTTTATGTCTCCTCTTCTCATCTACTTGCTCTTTATACTTACTATTCATCACCTCCAAATGCATCCTAACCTGATTATGCACTGTCTCTATGTATCCTACAAATTCTTCTACTTCTGCACTTCTCTTATCTTCCATACTAATGTCTCTTAACTTTGCTACGCCTCTAAGGTTAGTTCATGTCACTATCTCAAATGGTGTTCTTCTAGTACTCCTATTTATTGAATTATTATATGCAAAATTTACCTATTATAAAATCAAATCCCAATTTCCTACCTTCTCTCCAACCAAGCATCTCAATAAGTTTCCCAAACTCCTATTCACTACCTCAGTCTATCCATCAGTCTATGGATGAAATGTTGAATTGAACTTCAAATCTATCATCATCTTCTTCCAAAGTGTCTTCCAAACGTATCCCAGAAATCTTGTAGCTCTGTCTAAAATAATGCTCTTTGGTAATCCATGCAATCTCACAATCTCCTTGAAAAATAGGCCAGCCACATGAACTGCATCAGTTGTCTTCTTACAAGGTATGAAATGTCCCATCTTTAAAAATATGTCCACCACTACAAATATAGAATCATGTCCTCTCTGTGTCTTCAACAATCCTATTATGAAATCCATGCTTATGTCTTCCCAAGGTCTCTCTGGTATTGTCAAAGATTTGTACAATCCAATAATCTGACTACTCCCTTTTGCTACTTGACAAACTCTACAACTCCACACAATTTTCCTAAAATACTTATGTATCTGAGGCCAAAAGTAATTTTCACTTACCAAAGCCACTATATTGTTAATGTAAAAATGTCTTGCCAATCCACCACTATTCTTCTCCTTGATCAAATTGTCTCTCATTAAACTCCTAGGTATGCATAACTGGTTTCCTTTAAACAAGATATCTTCCTAAATGAAATTATCTAGCCGCTTACTTCTATCTGTCACAACAGGATCCTTACATGCTTTCCAAGGTTCTACAAAATCAAGATCTTTCTCATACATGTTCTTCAATTCCTCAAATCCCAACACTTCAACTCTCATCACTTTTAATAAGTTCCTTCTACTCAAGGCATCTGCAACTTTGATATTCCACTCATATGCTTCAACACAAAAGTATAACTCTACATGAACTCTACCCATCTCATATATCTCTTATTCAACTTTCCTTGACTACTCAGATACTGCAAAGCTTGATGTTCTATATACAACACAAACTCAGGCAACAAGTAATGTCTCCACTTCTTTAGGGCTTGAATTATGACAAAGAACTCTTGATCATAAACTAAATATCTTGTCCTTGCATCATTCAACTTCTCACTGAAATATGCTACAAGTCTATCTTCTTGACTTAGTACTGCTCCTATTGTATTTCCACTTGCATCACAATCTACTTGAAATACCTTATTGAAATCTTGTAATGCCAAAATAGGTTGCTCTATCACTTTCTACTTCAACAATTCAAATCTTCCATCTTCTCTTGATGTCCACTTAAAGTCTTTTTTGTCACCTCTCATTGTCTTTCTCATAGGGTTACATACTAAACTAAATTTTTTTATGAACTTCTAGTAGAAACTAGCTAATCCATGAAATGATCTAACTTGTTCAGTGCTTTTAGGTGTAGCCTATTCAACAATTGCTCTTGCTTTCTCAGGGTCCAATTTTAATCCTTCCATAGAAATCACAAATCCCAAGTATACCAACTCTTCCTTCATTAAACTACACTTCTTGATGTTTCTCATCAATTTATCTTCTCTCAGTCTCTATAATACTTGTCTCAGGTGCCACAAATGTTCTTCTTTTGTCTTACTAAAAATTAGAATATCATCCAAGTATACAATAACAAACTTACTGAAGAATTTCTTCAAGACTTCATTCATCAACCTCATGAAAGTACTTGGTGGATTTGTCAATCCAAAAGGCATCACTAACCACTCATACAATCCTTTATTTGTCTTAAAAGTAGTTTTCCACTCATCTCCTTCTCTGATAGTATCCACTCTTCAAATCTATCTTTGTAAAATATTTTACTCCACTCAAACAATCCATAATATCATCCATCCTAGGTAAAGGGAATCTATACTTAACTATGATCTTGTTGATTGCTCTAGAGTCCATACACATTCTCCATTCTCCATACTTCTTCAGTGCTAGTACTACAAGTACTATACAAGGATTTAAACTTTCTCTGATTAAACCTTTCCTTAATAACTCATTTATCTCTCTATTCAATTATTCATTCTCTGCTAGTGTCATTATGTGTGCTACATTGTTAGGCAAACTAGATCCAAATATAAGATCCATGTGATGACTGAGACTCCTGATCGGTGGCAATCCTTCAGGTATATTATCTTATATGATGTCTTCATACTCTATCAGCAACTCAATTATCTCCTCCAGTTATGATTCTCTAGTCTCTATATTTAGGTTTTCAAGCTTCTTAGGAATCAAAGCATAACACATATTCTCATGTCTCAAACCATCTAGAAATTTTCTTCCATCTACCAAATAAATTCTAGCATTCCCACATACTTCACTCTTAGGATCATCTTCCAAAGGAATCAATAATTCTCTTCCCATTTGATGTTATAGTATATGTATTTTTCCTCACATCATGTATAGCTTTCCTATCATACTGCCATGGTCTACCAAACAAAATGTGACATACATCCATAAGAATAACATCACATAATACTTCATCATGATAAGATCCAATATAAAATTTTGCCAAACTATTCTCTATCCTCTTGCTTATACTCCCTTGATTACATTCAAATGCTCTATTTCCTTCACATCCACATTTGAAATAGGTTCCTCTAAATGTCCTCTTCCTTCTCTTTTGTATCCTTCACTCTAGGGTATGGACCAGGGTTTCCTCTATGGTAGAAGGTTCTATCATCTCTCTCGTATGCATTGTTATCTTTGTCATCCTTCTTGAATGTGATCTCTTGTCTATTCTACTTCGTATATGATCTCTCTCCTCTAGAAAATGTTCTACCTCTTTATCTTTGATCATGCCTCTTGTTCAACTTTTCTTCAACTTTCAGAGAAAACTGATATGCATCTTCTAATGTTGTCATCCTCACCAAACTTAGTTCTTCTTGAATGTTCAATCTTAGTCCATTGATGTATCTAGCCACTTTCTCCTTGCATGATTCACTATGGCATGTCCTTATGATCATCTTATGAAATTCTTTAGTATACTCCACATATTTCTCCTTTTGTCTTAGGTTTTGCAACCTTTTCAATAGTTCTAACTCACAGTTAGCAAGTATAAACTAATTCTTCAACTTTGTCACTATTCTGTCCCACTTTGTAATGTTTTCTTTTCCCCTTCTATTTCTATCCAACTAAACTTTTTTCCACCATATAGCAGCATGTCCTTTTAACATTGCCTTTGCAAATATCACCTTCTTTAGATCTTCAATTTCTTCATACTCAAAGTATTCTTCTAGGTCATTTATCTAATCAATCAGCTCCTTAGGATTCAAATTGCCAGTATAGTTTAGTACATCAAATCTAGGTCTTTTCCCAATCTTTGAAATAGCTTGCAACATCTTGACTTGATCTGATTCTTCTTCATCTCCTAGGGTTACTTCATTTTGATTAGCAGATTAAAATTCTTCATCATCATCACTTTCAATATTAGGTCGAGGTGTCAATCCTCTTCTCCAATCTCCTTCAATAGCATCCAAGTAAACTTGCATTGTTTTCATCATTTCCATCATCTCATCCATTCTTCCAGCCATAGTACCAACAACAGGTATTCTCCTCAGTGGCATTTCTTCCTCGGATCAAGTGTAACTACCTCAAATTTGGTGATCAGGATACAAGGTGACAACTGCCTCACAATCAGTGATCGGTTGACAACACAAGTAATCTGCATCAGATTTGGTAATATGTTCATAGTAAGATCTTATAGAATTCCTTCACCAAATTCACACAATTCACTCCCAAAGATTCAAACTTTGTTCTAATACCACTTAGTGTTGTCACAATTAGGAGGGTCCACAAAGTGAATAGTCCAGACTATGAAATAAGAGTAAACATAATGGAAACAACTCGAAGATATAAAGCAAATGTAGATTTAGTCATTCAGTATATCATAGATTCAAAATACAAACTAGCTGACATCATGTGGGCTTATAATTAAGGCTCACATGCCTGATTCCTCAATTACAAAATATGCACAAGATATAGCTTTGAAGCTCATTTACAAAGAATTCAAACTATTTAACTTAGGACTAATGATCAACTACTTTCCTAGGCATCAATTACATGATTATATATCATCTCTAGAACATAAGATTCCTTTGCATCGACCAGGGAAGATCTCAAACTCTAATGAAGAGTTGTAACATTTGTACATAGATAGGTCAGACCTAATCATATAGAACTCCTCCACAAATGAATGGAATAGTGTGTAGATCTTAGGGAAGGTTGGCCATGATCCAAAAAACATTGAATGATGTGTCATTTAGATCTACAAGTCATGAAATGCTCCGCAAGTCTTCTCCTTTAGCTGATTATCTGAGACTATCAGGATGCTCTATTATGAGAAAATAGTTGATCTTTTAATAGCGATATATTTCTAGTACCGAACCCAAATACTCTAAATTTTGGATATGATGTGTATGAATGTTTCTAAATGGTAAGTCTATCTCTGTAAGGTCTAAAATGAAACTATGGTAGAATGTGGACCAATCTACTAAAACTGCTACTGATTGAACTAACTGAACTAAATTAGAAAATGAAAAGAAACAAATTGAAATACAAATGTTTTTTTTGGTTGATATAAGATTGCTCTTGAACCAGGGATTCTCCTGCATTAACTCTGAACTATCCTATCTATGAGAACTACTTCCAAATGAATCTAGGAGATGTTTATATATCCATTCCATGCTCTAGAAGTGATCCATGTCAGCCACAAGAGGTTCCAGACCTCAATACTTGATGAAACGTGTAGATTAGCCTAATTCCAATGGTGAATTCTCAAGTGTTGGAGATACACATTGCACTTCTGAATGAAGGTGCCTCTAGTCCCATAATGCCTTGTTAGATGTTCCATCTAGTACTATGTTGAACACCTAAAATACTAAGAGGGGGGTCAGTTAGTATTCTCTTAAACCATACACTCATTAAATCATTAATTCATTTTCCCATTAAAGCAAATTAAACATAGCATGAACAACCACAAGGCATGACACATAAACACCTAGATTTTTACATGGAAAACCAAAAAATGGAAAAAACACATGGTGAGTGTTAGCTCACAATATATTATATAGTAATAATATTGAATAACAAAATATGATTACTACCTTATGGTTCACTACCCAAAAGGAATCACTATCTAAAATGCTCACTACAAAAACTCTCACTGCAAAAGGGTGGCTCACTACCAAAATAAAGAAGAAGATAGAAGGGTGGGTCACTACCAAAATGAACTCCTAGAAGTGCATCTACAAATGCATGATTACATTTCCAATAATCTTAGAAAACTATCTCAAAACTCCTTATCTTGACTGCTCTGCTACAATATTCTGTTCTTACATGAGAACAAGATCTCTCTTCTTCTGCACTTGTCACTTTTACAAAATCACAATATTTCACATGTCACACACACACACACCTTCATATTCACACTACTACACACCAAACATTGAATTGGATTTCATATATATATCTACAACACTTAGAATCTTTCCATTAGGTTGGCCTACTAAGATGAAGCATGTAGTTAATCATCATGTAGCTTGTTGGCCAAATTCATTCACCAAAATACTTTACAGATGAAATTAACATTTCAAACACATTCTTATATGTTAGGTCCAACTATAGAACCACTTAGGATAAGGTTCCAATCAATAGAGCTTACCGCATACAAATCAACCTATCATGTCAGCCTCAAACATATAATGCCACTAGTTTAGTCCATCTGTCAGACTACAACTTTCACTGCAGACCACAAGACACTTTCAAAATCATATCAAAGACTCTTCACACATTCCCAAGCTTACCTTCACAACCATAGAGTATGATATCAACTTGTGGAAAAATGGGGACCATTAGAACACATGACTTGTCATAGTCAAACTCTGTCAAACCAAGTAGCGATACTTAGTAGCTCAAAACTATCATTCTGGTGGACTTCAGACTCTGTAACTCTGGATTTAGAGACTTCATACAAGTGTTTACAATACCTCATAACCACATAACAAAATATGCAATGCTGGAGGAATGCAGATTGAAACAAATATGTGTTCTACTCTTATTACCTCTGTTCTCTGCAATGCTGAACTCATGCAACTTGAAAGTACACTTTTGGAGATGATTAAGGGATGAAACCCTGGATATAAGATCATATAAGGATTATGAATAACATACTAGAACCATATGACTAGATCTTCAACTGCAGACCAATGCTAATCAAAGTGTTGTCTTGTTGTCTCTGAACTCTTCCAACACTTAGCTAAATTCCTTAGTCTTCCTTTACCGAACCAAAATCTATGTTCCAATCTTGTTTCTTTTCTTGTTTCTATCAATGACAACACCATCAAACATCAAGCTTAGCCAAACTACCAACAATCTTCCCCTTGGCATTGTTGGCAACACTTGATGTGAAAAACTGTTATATTTCTCCACCTTACTCTTTTCACACTTCTCTCCCTAACTTCATGCTTCTCTCCTTGTTTTTTACTTATTTTTCTGTATTTTTCACATGCTTCATTCTCCCCCTTTGACATCAATGGAAAAGGTGTATGATATAGAAGTATGTACATGTGACCTTGAAACTTCAAAATTGTTTATACTATCCACATATATACAAGTGAAGTCAAATACCTTATTGATTTGTAGGGAGAATATCTTTATAGATCTTCTTTAGTTGCACCAAATCTTCATCCCATTTGACCTTTGCATCTCTCAAAACTAATATATGCCCATTAACCTGGGACACCAACTCTTTAGCCTTTTTCACAATAGTAGGGGCCTTAGTGATTTGCCATATCGTATATGTTATCCTAATCATGCATGTAATCTTGAAGCTTGCTATCTCCCAGAGCTGGCTCATTCTATGTTTGATGACCTCCTTCTGGGTCTACAACTTATTTATGTCAAAATGGATGGTTTCAATTGTAGCCCTTTGATTCCCAATAGCATTTTTTACAGTATTATAACTTTTGGAGATCTTCATTATTTGAATTTACCATCCATCTATTTTCTCTTTTATGTCCTCAGTCTTCTTTGGCCATGTAAGACAAAATTGATATAGTTCACTAGCTTCTTTGATGGCCATATGTGCATATTCTATTCTCTTATCTAACAAAATTTTATCTTGACCAAATTTATCAGTAAGCTCAACTAATCTCTTGCTATCAATCTCTACCCTTACCTTCTTTTATGTAGCTTGTTCAAGGGACTCAAAATGGGAGTTGACTAATTCAATGAGTTTCTTCAACTAACTAGTAGGAGCTAATGATGTATCTCTCTTTATTCTGGGCATAATCTTTTCAAACATTGTCATTGCATCTACAATTAACTCACTATCTTCCATATGAGATTTCAATCTCTTCTTGTGCTATGGTCTAAAAATTTGTCCCAAGTCTCAGTTTCTGTAATGGGGACATTGTGGTAAGGTTAGTTGGTCCTTGCAATAGATCAGGTGCAGTCAAAATTTGAGCTTCCTTTTGCTTCTCCAAAAATTCTCTCAAGGAGTCAACTAACTCATTCTCAGTAGTGTCTCTTTTGTCTTCTTCTTCATGAGACATCTTAGCTTCATGCCTTTTTGAAGAGTCTTCTTGAATAAGTTCTTTCTCATTTTCCTCTATTTCTTGAAAAGGATTGTTAATCATCTATTCATTAGCTTCTTTTCTTTATTCACCTTGGTCCACAGAGACATTTTCTTCAGGTGCCACTTTTTCCTATTCAGAGTTCTTTTCTTCCACATGCTTCTTTATTTCTTCATCTTACCTAGAGCTCACTAGAGGAGGTGTTCCATACTGATCCATACTATATTCTATATTTTCATCTAGAACATATTTTTCCTCTTTATTAGTGTCTACCACAACCGATTTTTGTAGTTCATGTAGCTCATGTAACATTATCTTCTTAGTTTCTTTAACTAATTTCTCAATATCTCCAAAAAATAGAGTATTGAGTCTCTTCTTGGTTCTAAATTCATGACTGAGCTTCTTAGTGGCTTTAACTTTTTCTTCACTTGTGATATTTGGGCAAAATTTCAACAAAACATACTCCTTTATCTTAGCATCTTTAGTCATGGCCCCTTCTTTTCTTGTTGTCATAATGCTGGCTAAACTATCTAGTAAGTTATCTATGACTTCAATTAGGGATTTATTGTACATATCCAGATATCTTACAATTGTTTCTTCAATTATCATCTTGCTTGCATCTGAGCTTTCATTATATATATAGGCAATAGGCTTCAAATTTCCATGTTGAGCTATTGCATTGACTGTGGCTTCCAAGGATGTTGTTGCTTCATCTTCTCTAGTCTTAGTCTTCTCCCCTTTCTTCTTCTTCTTGTCCTTAACCTTTTTTGAGAGCTTCTCCTTTTTGTTTAATGTGGTCTCATCTATTTTTTCTTTCTTGGCCTTGATTTCTTCATTAGCTTCTATCTCTTTTTCTTCTTCTCCTTCACCTAGACTCACATACACTCTTTTGGTGGCCTTTGCTTTCTTTCTTTTCTACCTTTTCTCTATAGGCTCTATATTTTCTTTGTCAACCTTAGCTATGGGGAGTGGACTACAAATCTTAGAGGTATACGTAGTAGAAGAGGAGGCTCTTGTTCTTCTTCTTGAGCTAGAAGTAGGCTTTTCTAGTTCAGATTTCTCTTCTTCCTTCTCTCGAGCCTTTATTTTCTATCCTTCGGAAGCACTTGCAGCCTTAGACGCCTCAGACTTGGCTTACTTCATTTATTTGTTCATCTTTACATCCTTATCTTTTTTTAAACTCATCTACCAACTTTCTTGCATTCCTTTTGATTTTAGGTAGTTTCAGTTCCATAAGCACCTTGAGTGATTTTTCCTCAAAAGTTCTAAATCTTTCCTCTTTGGGGTCCTTGGGTTTGCTTAACATTAGATCTACCAAACCAATCAGGATATTCTCGGTGACTTCATTTACCATTGCTAGGACCCATGCTATTCTAGGTTCTACTGCCTCCATAAGGCATTTATCTTTGTCTACCATAAATACAATCTCTTTTTCATATTTCTTCACAACTTTTTCAGGGATCCTAGACCTGGCCTATATTTTCTTTTGGAATTTTTTAAAGAAGCCCAATAATGCTGCATTTTTTATCAACATCTCCTAAACTTTTCAAATGATTTGTAATTTGGACTGGTACAGGAGAGTGATTAAGCTAGACAATATTGTCCATACCTGGTAACTCCTTCAAGAAATAGAAGAGCAGACAAATGATTAGAGTTCCATACTTGAATGGGTACTTTGTGTCCTTTTTTATTTTCAAGTTCTCCATCAGTTGTTGCTAGAGCAACTCACACAGATCATAATCTACATTCTTCTTCACCATCTCAAATGTTGTGTATATGGCTATTACAGAGACTGAATTATCCTTATTGGAGAAGTAGACTTTGTATCCCATCACCATTGATACAAATCTTATCGTCAAATCCTTGATGTGATGCAGGAACATCCAGTGGTGTAAGGGCAATCTTACATCACCCAAAAAGAAGTTAATTCAAAATCATTGTAGTTGTTTTCATTTCTTTCCATAATTAGTGTTTCTGGTTCCATAATATCTAGGATAATAATGTGGACTTTCAGTTTTTCCAAAATTGTTAAAAATAGCGACCTGCCTATTTTGGAAAGTGTACCTGCTATTTTTAGAAAGTTTGCATTGGGGCACGTAATGAAGCAAAAACTTCTAGAAAGTTACATAACGGAAATATAAGACCTTTGGCGAAGGAATCAAGTAAAGATCATTTGTGAGATGAAAGATATTAAAGTTTTTGTTTTCTGAAAAGCCCCTAAAAATTTTTGGAACGAGATATGAGGCACTAAAACTTCCCATAACATCCTAAAAAGTTGATAGAAATCTATTTACAAATTTTCAGTGTGATAGTTCACATCACGAGCTTTCCAGTACTTAAAACGATTCGTCAATCGGACACCCAGATCAAAAGTTATGCTTCTCGAAAGTTGACCTACTTTTGGAGGGAGTTGCAAATTTCAAAATTTAGCTGGAGGGTGCCAAAAAGTGCTATTTATGACTATTTTAGGAACCTTGGGCAGTAGTAGAGTTAAGGGGGCCAGTGTAGAGTCAAGAATAGGTGGGAAAATAGAAACCCTAACTGATTTGGGGTTGCAGAAGGCTGAAGATTCTAGAGTCTTGAGGTTGGGAAAGTTGTAATGTGTTGCAGCCAGTAGAGGATTCATCCTCTGATTGTAATTGAGCTTCTGTGATGTAATGAGTTGCCCAGTTCAATAAAAGAAAGTTCTATTTGCTGTGTTCCATATCTTTTATTGTGTGTTTTGTGACTTACCCCCTTCATCAAGTGGTATCAGAGTGAGGGTTCCTGAGTGTGTAGACAGATCGCCGACCATAAGGCAGTTTGCACTAGGACCTGAGGTTGTGGGTTTTCTGTGGGGACCAAAATGCCTCCATGAAGAAATCATGTTGGGAGGAATGCTTTGATGGAAGAGGGTTTTAGAGCCCTACAAAGGCAAATTGATGCATTGCATGAGGAGCTAGGAAGAGGGTTTGAGCCGAGGATAAGAGAAGAAAGTGAAGATGAAGTTGAAGAAGAGCTATCTGAGGAAGAACAAGAGGCTACCGAAGATGCTACAGAAGTAAGGTTGTTGAGGGTCATTTCAAAGATTGAAAAGAGGCCCAGGATTGAAGTTTCTACATATTCTGGAGATTTGAATCCAGAACAGCTTATTGATTGGATCAATGACATGGAGGAGTATTTTGAGTATGAAGATGTGGAGGACCTAGATCGGGTTAAGTTTGCAAAAACAAAGTTGAAGGGCCACGCCAATATTTGGTGGAAGGAGGTCCAATTAGAGAGGAATAGAAGAGGAAAAGCGAAGATCACTAGATGGGATTGGATGGTGGAGAAACTAAAGAAGCAGTTCATTTCTGTGGACTATGAGATGGAGTTGCTGAAGAAGCTGCAAGGACTGAAGCAAGGTAATAAGTCTGTTAAGGAGTATATAGAAGAGTTTTATAAAATTACTATCAAGATAGGCCATGTAGAGCCCAACAAAGAGAAGGTAGCCTGTTAAATTAATGGGTTGAGGCCAAGTATTCAAGAGGAGTTGAGCCTAGTCAGAATGACCACCATAGAAGATGCATACCAGTTTTCCCTGAAGGTGGAAGAAAAGCTGAACAAAAGATTTTATAGAAAACAAAGGGGAAGAGGTCAAGGTGGAAGGACTGGTGGAAGACCCTATGGAGGCCTTAATGAAGATCAAAAGAAAAGTGAAGAAACAGGCACCAGTCAAAATCAAAGAGGGGATAATACCTACCACCCTCGTGACCAGAACAATGGTGATCAAAGAGGAAGAGGAAGAGGAAGAGGCAGACCTGGGCAAGGACCTGGAAGAGGAGGTTTTAGAGGAACCTGTTTCCAATGTGGAGAAGAAGGGCATCGAGCATATGAGTGTCCGCAACATCAAGGAAGGACAAATAGAAGACCTGAAGGTAATGCACAAGTTGCACATGTAGATGAAGATGCACATTCTAAGCATTCTGAAGATGCTGAAAGGGGAGAAACCCTAGTTGTCAGAAGAACCTTGCTGAATGAGGAGAAAGAACCCAATCAGAGGAAGAGTTTATTCCGCACAAGGTGCAAATGTGAGGGTAAGTGTTGTGATATTATTATTGACAGTGGAAGCATTGATAATCTTGTTTCAGAGGAGATGGTTGACAAGTTGAAGTTGACAAGAAGAAAGCATCCGCATCCATATCAGATTGCATGGTTGTAGAAGGACCATAGAGCTTTGGTCAATGAATAGTGTTTAGTGAAGTTAAAGATTGGTGACTACCATGACTACTGTGTGATATCATACCGATGGATGCATGTCATATGCTGTTGGGGAGGCTGTGGCAGTATGATAGGAGTGCTGTCCATGATGGCCGTGCAAACACATATTCCCTAACAAAGGATGGAGTTTGTCATAAGTTGAATCCCTTGAAGGAGGTGGAAGAAAAGGTATGTAGTACTGCCAGAATTTGTTTGGTAGATGGTATGAAATTTTTAGAGGGTATGAAGCATGAGCATCATTTCTTTGCATTGATTCCTAAGATTAGTCAAGAGAAATGTGAAGATGTACCAGCAGCAGTTTGAGATATGTTGGAAGAGTTCCAGGACATTATCTTTGATAATGTACAAGAAGGTTTACAACCAGTAAGGAAGATAAGTCATCAAATGGATTTGATACCAGGACCCAGTTTGCCAAACAAGGTAGCCCATCGAATGACCCCTACAGAGAATGAAGAGTTGAATAGACAAGTTCAGGAGTTGTTGAGGAAGGGACTGATAAGGGAGAGCCTAAGTCCATGTGTGGTACCTACAGTACTAGCACCAAAGAAAGATGGAGAATGGAGGATGTGTACAGACTCTCGAGCCATCAATAAGATAATGATCAAGTATAGATTTCCATTGCCAAGAATGGATGACATCATGGATTGTTTGAGTGGAGCCAAGTACTTCACAAAAATTGACCTGAAGAGTGGGTATCACCAAATCCATATCAAAGAAGGGGATGAATGGAAGATAGCCTTCAAGACAAAGGAAGGTTTGTATGAGTGGTTAGTCATGCCATTTGGGCTAACCAATGCACCGAGCACATTCATGCGGCTCATGAACAAGGTACTGAAAGAATTTTTGGGAAGTTTTGTTATTGTTTATTTGGATGATATTTTGATTTTTAGTAAGACTTGGGATGAGCATTTGATGCATATCAGAAGAGTTCTAGAGAAGCTGAGGGAGGAGAAGTTGTTGATTAATCTAAAGAAATGTAGTTTTGCAAAGAAGGAGTTGGTATACCTAGGATTTATTGTCTCAGAGGAAGGTCTTAAGATGGACCCAGAAAAAGTAAGGGCTATCATTGAGTGGCCTACACCAAGGATTGCAGCAGAGGTAAGATCTTTTCATGGTTTGGCAAGTTTTTATAGAAAGTTTATCAGAAATTTTAGTAGCATTTGTTCACCCCTAACTGAAACAATGAGAGGGGATAGAAAAGAGTTTAGATGGACTAAAGGAGCCGACAAGAGCTTTGATACATTAAAGTAGAAAGTTGTAGAACAACCTGTTTTGGCACTTCCAAATTTCAATAAGGTATTTTAGGTAGATTGTGATGCTAGTGGTAGTGGTATAGGAGTTGTTTTGAGCCAAGAAGGTAAGCCCATTGCCTATTTTAGTGAGAAGCTTAATGATGCCAAGAAAAAGTATTATGTTTATGATCAAGAATTTTATGCAATAGTTCAGGCTTTGAAGAAATGGAGACATTATTTGTTGACAAAAGAGTTTGTTTTATATACTGATCATTAGGCTTTACAGTATATTAATAGTCAAGGGAAGTTGAACCAAAGGCACTTAAAATGGGTTGAGTTTTCGCAGAGTTATACCTTTGTTTTGAAGCACAAGAGTGGGAAGTCCAACAGAGTTGCAGATGCCTTGAGCAGAAGGCAAAATTTGTTGACAGAAATGAAGATAGAGGTTGTTGGGTTCGATGAGCTCAAAAGTTTGTAGCCTGAAGATCCAAATTTTGCAGAGGCTTGGAAAGCTTTTCTATAGCCTGTTACTTTAGACAGGACGAAATGGTTGGATTTCATAATCCAAGATGACATGTTGTTTAGAGGAAGCCACTTGTGCATTTTGAGGAGTTCCATGAGAGAGAACTTGATTAAAGAGAAGCATAGTGGAGGACTGGCTGGACACTTTGGTTGAGATAAGACCATTTCTATTGTTGGTGAAAATTATTATTGGCCATAGTTGCAGCAGGATATGAGGAAGTTTGTGCAGAGTTGCAGAGTATGTCAAATGGCAAAAGGAACAAGTCAAAATACAGGATTGTATCGACCATTACCTGTACCAAAAAAGCCATGGGATGATATTAGTATGGATTTTGTTCTTGGTTTACCAAGGACATAGAGAGGGCATGATTCTATTTTTGTGGTGGTGGATAGATTCTCAAAGATGGCACATTTTATTCCTTGTAAGAAGACTAATGATGCTATTCATATTGCAGAGTTATTTTTCAGGGAAGTGGTGAGACTACATGGTCTACCAAAGAGCATAGTTTCAGATCGAGATACCAAGTTTGTTGGTTATTTCTGGAGGACATTGTGGAAGAAGTTGAAGACAGATTTGAAGTTTAGTTCTACACACCATCCATAGACTAATGGACAAATTGAAGTGGTGAATAGGAGTTTGGGTAACCTACTATGATGCTTAGTAGGAGATAAGCCCAAGGGATGGGATTTGATTTTACCACATGCAGAATTTGCTTACAACAATTCTGTCAATAGGAGTACTGGTAAATCACCATTCCAGATTATATATGGCAATAGCCCAAGAAATACTTCTAAGTTAAGGAAGTTGGACAATGGAGAAAAGACAAGTGCTGAAGCTGAAGACTTTGCAGAACATCTGAAGAATTTGCATGAAGAGGTGAGAAAGCACATTAATAAAATGAATATTCAGTACAAGGCTAAGGCAGATCAGAAGAGGAGATATAAGGAATTCCAGGTAGGAGATGAAGTCATGGTTCACTTGAGAAAAGAAAGGTTCCCAATTGGAACATACAATAAGTTGAAAATGAAGAAATTTGGACCATGCAAAATCCTGAAGAAGCATGATTCAGGAAATGCATTGAGGTAGAGCTGCCGAGTGGGATCAATATTTCTCCTGTTTTCAACATTGCTAATTTATCAGAATATCATGAAGATGGAACAGAGGATGGACCAACAGAAGTACAATGGAGTATTCCAGCATCTACTTCAATGGAGGAGATAGAAGAGATCTTGGATAGCCATGTGGGAAGATGTACTCAGAACAAGCAATATGAAGAATATTTGGTAAAATGGAAAGGAAGGCCTGTTGAAGATTCTTCTTGGTTGTCTAAGGTAGAGGTTGACCATTTGGGTTTTCCTCACACAAACATCTGAGACATGATAGGGTCACTTTTCAAATTACCCTGGGTGTCTGATGTAGGAGCATCCAGTGGTGTAAGGGCAATCTTGCATCACCCAAAAAGAAGTTAATTCAAAATCATTGTAGTTGTTTTCATTTCTTTCCATAATTAGTGTTTCTGGTTCCATAATATCCAGGATAATAATGTGGACTTTTAGTTTTTCCAAAACTGCTAAAAATAACGACCTGCCTATTTTGGAAAGTGTACCTGCTATTTTTAGAAAGTTTGCATTGGGGCACATAATAAAGCAAAAACTTCCAGAAAGTTACATAATGGAAATATAAGACCTTTGGCAAAGGAATCAAACAAAGATCATTTGTGAGATGAAAGATATTAAAGTTTTTGTTTTCTGAAAAGCCCCTGAAAATTTTTGGAACGAGATATGAGGCACTAAAACTTCCCATAATGTCCTAAAAAGTTGATGGAAATCTATTTATGAATTTCTGGTGTGATAGTTCACATCACGAGCTTTTCGGTGCTTAAAACAGTTCGTCAATTAGACACCCGGATCAAAAGTTATGCTTCCCGGAAGTTGACCTACTTTTGGAGGGAGTTGCAAATTTCAAAATTTAGCTGGAGGTCACCAAAAAGTGCTATTTATGACTATTTTAGGAACCCTAGGCAGTAGTAGAGTTAAGGGGGCCAGTGTAGAGTCAAGAATAGGTGGGAAAATAGAAACCCTAGCTGATTTGGGGTTGCAGAAGGTTGAAGATTCTAGAGTCTTGAGGTTGGGAAAGTTGTAATGTGTTGTAGTCAGTAGAGGATTCATCCTCTGATTGTAATTGAGCTTCTGTAATGTAATGAGTTGCCCAGTTCAATAAAAGAAAGTTCTATTTGCTGTGTTCAATATATGTTATTGTGTGTTTTGTGACTTACCCCCTTCATCATGATGTCATTTACAGTTAGTGCTCTTTTATCAAATTTTGCACATATAAGCCCCATCACTGTGTTATTCTTCATGAACTTCAATGTAAGAACTATTTTAGTGGAGCACATGTTAGTCATAGCCTTAATGGCATCTTTAGTAATCATATGTGTCATGTCTAACCATATAAACTTGTCATTAATTCTTCTTAGGGCATACTGGACACAAGCATCTTTAGAAAACACAAGAAAATCAATCCATACATCCAACTTCTTCTCATGCAGTGCACTATACTCTTCTCTCAGTTCAAACTTGTCATCAGTTAGTTTATTTAGATAATTTGCCCTAATTTTGCAATGATCATACTCTTCTAGGTTTGCATGTTTAGATTAATTTCAAGTGATTTGTATGGGTGCTTCTTTAATTTAGGTCGAGGCCTCTCTGTAATCTCTATAACTCAAGGACTGGACACAAACAATTTTCAAAAGAGAGAGCTATAAATACCTTTTGTGTCTGGTTAGGGATACTTTGCACTAATCACTTGAATTCACTTTGGCTTCACTTCACAAGTCTCCTTAGTCACTTGAGGGTTTGAATGTAAAGTGATTTTTTATTTCAAGTGATTTTCTTATATCCCTAATCACCATAAATGCTTGTATCAAAAAACTATCAACCTCTTTTTCTGCCACTCACAGTTGATCTAAATAGCTCTACAATCCACTGCATTAGGTTCTTTTCTGCCATAATCTTCTTCAAGTGATCTACCAAAATGTTTTCTAACTTATATCTTGATGTTGAATGTTAGTACCACTTTTCAGGCTCTAGGGGACCAAGATTTTTCATTAAAGCTCCCCCTAAGCTAGAGCTCTGAATTCACTTCCTAGAGGAAGTGTCTCCACCAGAGTCTAGTGCAGACTCATTCTTGATTTCATGTACTTCCTTCTTTACCCAAATCTTGTTCATCTCCTTCTTGGTTTCTATCTAATCAACCTTTTATACCTATTTATTCATCTCTACCTCATTATCCTTTATATTCTTGCTTCTGCAAAACCTTGCAATATGTCCAGGCCTGTTGCAATTGACCATACAACATTTCTTTGACCATTGTTCCTTCGATTCATCCTTGATCTACATTGGTTAGCCTTGTGTTCAAATCTACTACATGCAAAGCAATTACCAATGAAAGATTGAGTATTCCTTCCATTATTATAGTTGTTTCTTATCTAACTTCTACATTCACTAGCTTTATGACCAAATCTCTTGCATATAAACTAGTTACCTTTGAAATTTTGAGCATTTCTTCCATTTTTGTAACCATTCCTTATCTAAAATTTGCATTCATTAGCTTTATGACATAGACTTTATTGCAAGTAAAGCACTAACTAGAAAATGATGGAATATTTTTCTTCACTCTGCTCCTACATTGAGTATCCTTATGACCAAACTTATTGCATGCATTACAATAACCATTGAAATAGGGGTACCTTTGAGCATTTGGTTTCCTGACTAGTGGTCTTCTAGATCCATTTTGTTGATTCTAGATCTATTTTCCTTTTTTCTTCTTGATCTCAGCATTCTTTTCTTGACCTATTTTAGAACTTTCACCTTTCTCAAATCCCAAGCATTCTTTGTCATCAAGACTCTTCTGACTTGCAATCAATCTATCAAGTTTGGCATCACTAACTCTAAATTTATCTTCTTGAATCCTTGTCTATTTTAGATCAGCTTTTAGATCCACAACTTCTTGTTCAAGCCTTGTACATTCTTTAGATTAGTTTTTTATTATTTCATTTAGGATTTCATCTTTTTCTCTTTCTACAACTTCCACTTTCATATCATTGAAGGTTTTATTTGCTAATTTCAATTGTTCACTAACCTCCTTATGTTTTTCTTTGAATCTCTTGACTTGGTCCCTCAATTTTTTGATGCACTCATCTGCTTCTTTGAAATTCTCTTTCAGATCCCTATTTTATATTTCAATCCTTTCAAGATCTTCAAGAGCAACTTTGAGTTCTTCACTAACAAGAATGCATTCTTCTTCTATAGTTTCAGATGAATCAATTTCTTCAGGAGGAGTACAATACCTTTTACCTACCATGTGTTCAATCTCCAAGATCATCCTTAAGTTGTTAAACTCCTTCTATGGATATAGGCTCTTATACCAATTATTGAACACCTAGAATACTGAGAGGGGGAGTGAATCAATATTCTCTTAAACCATACACTCATTAAATCATCAATTCATTTTCCCATTAAAGAAAATTAAACATAGCATGAACAACCATAAGGCATGACACATTAACACCTAGATTTTTATGTGGAAAACCCAAAAAGGGAAAAACCATGGTGAGTGTTAGCTCACAATATATTATGTAGTAATAATATCAAATTACAAAAGAGGCTTACTGCCTTAGGGTTCACTTCCCAAAAGGACTCAGTGTAAAAAATGCTCACTATAAAAAGGCTTACTGCCAAAGGGTGGCTCACTACCAAAATGAACTACTAGAAGTGCATTTGAAAATGAATGATTATAGTTCCAATGATGTTTAGAAAACTATCTCAAAACTCTTCATATTGACTACTCTACTACACTGTTCTATTCTTACATGAGAACAAGATCTCTCTTCTTCTGCACTTGTCACTTTTACAAAATCACAATCTTTCACATGTCACACACACACAAACACCTTCATATTCACACTACTACACACCAAACATTGAATTCAATCTCACATATATATACGCAACAATTAGAATCTTCTCATTAGGTTGGCCTACTAAGATGAAGTGTGTAGTTAATCGTCATGTAGCTTGTCAACCAAATTCATTCACTAAAATACTTTGCAAACCAAATTAACTTTTAAAACACATTTTCATATGTCACTTCCAACTATAGAACCACTTAGGATAAGGTTCCAATAAATAGAACTTATTGCATACAAATCAACCTATCATGTCAGCCTCAAACACAAACTGCCACTAGTTCAGTCCATCTGTCATACTACAACTTTCACTATGAAGCACAAGACACTTTCAAAATCATATAAAAGACTCTTCACATATTATCAATCTTATCTTAATATTTGTAGAGCATGATATCCACTTGCATAAAAATGTAGACCATCAGAACACATGCCCTGTCATAGTCAAACTCTATCAAACCAAGTAGCAATACTTAGTAGCTCAAAAATATCATTCCAATGGACTTCAAACTCTACAACTTTGGATTTAGAGACTTCATACAAGTGTTTAGAAAACCTCAAAATTGTATAACAAAAGATGTAACATTGAAGGAATGTGCATAATAAAAAATATGTGTTCTACTCTTATTACCTCTGTTCTCTACAATGCCAAACTCATGCAACTTGAAAGTACACTTCTAGAGATGATCAAGGGATGAAACTATAGATATAGGATCATCTAAGGATTAAAAAGATCATACTAGAACTGTACAATAAGATCTTTAACTATGGACCAATGCTGATCAAAGTGTTGTCTTGTCTCTGAACTCTTCCAACACTTATCTAAATTCCGTAGGTCTTGCTTTGTTGGACCAAAATCTTTATTCCAACCTTTTTTTTTTCTTGTTTCCATCAATGACAACACCATCACACATCAATCTTAGTCAAATTTCCAATAGTACTACAAATCATGGGAAGGTTCTGCAAAATTCATATGCTCAAACTAAATGTTGAATGCTTTGAACAATGAATCTTGATGAAGCTTTTGACAGTGATAACTTTCTGTAGACCATTGCAAATCTCCTAAAATTTTGATATGATGTAGATGAGCCATTGTAGAATCCTAATCCTATGTCATGAGCTATGAAATGATTATGTGGTGAAATGTGATGCAATCTATTGAGGCTGAACTAACTGAAATGCAAGAAAAGAAAAAGAAACAAAAATGTTTTAGTTGATGCAAGATTGCATTTCAACCTGGGATGTTCCTACATTAGACACCCAGGGTTGTATTAAAACTAAGTCCCTGACTTTTCTAGGACTAGAGGAAAACCAATGTGGTCTATCGTAGCCTGTGAAATCCGTGATGAATCTTCCTCCAACCTTCCTTTGCACTTAACCAAGTACTCCTTATACTACTTGCCTCTTGTGCTACACACAACTCTTCTATCTAGAATATTGTTGGCAAGAGACACTACTACGCATGACAGGTGTTATCATTGATAGAAACTAAGTCTATCTTTCACATCTGCATTACATAATCTATTCATACCAGAAGTCAGAGTGAAGATTTGTCTAAGTCTGGGTAGTTAAAAATAAAGCATGTGACAAGGTCCAGTATCTTGGTCCAGATCTCTCCAGTGATAAATCACAGTGTGTTGTAGATCTGAGGGAGTGATAAGTCTTGTCAAGACTATCTAAATCCAAAAATGTAGCATCCATTGATGAAGGATTCAAAAGTTATAAGCATTTGAATATCAGGTTCTAGTTAGTCAGTACAGTCTAAAGTAGAACAAGCCAACCTAGTATTTGATCTTGCTCCGGATGAAGAAAAGTTGGTTAATAAATTTGTGATAATCAGGGGTATTGGTTGACATGATTGATGATTTGAGAACACAAGTTTTTGGTCTGCATTGTTGTTTGTACATTAGCCGACAGAGCAGAGTTCTTAATAAATGTTCTAAGTTTTATTGAAGTCGACTACAATTGATTTAATTTCTTGATAAGGATACATATAGCTAATGGATTCAAGTTTTTTAGTGTGTGATTGTGATGTGATGATGGAGTAAGTGCAAAAAGAGACAAAAAGAAGTGTGAAGGTGAATATCTAAGCTTAGATTATGGTTGAAGAGTGAAATAGGGTAGAGTAAGGATGAAGTGTGTAAGATCAGTATTATGTGCTTAACCAGAACTAAATTTTAGCATTGGTAGATGTTACTTCTTAGTTCAAACATTTTGTAATCTTCTTGTAATCATCTCTATAGGTAGTGAGCCTCTTGGAGCAACGAGCTTTGGGCAGTGTGCCCTGAAGGCATGTGCCTTCCCCATTTGCAATACTTTTAATAGAATACAAATTCTTGTGGGTTAACCCCCACCACAGTTTTTCCCTTAACCATGTTTCCATGTAAAAATCTTGGTGTTATGTGTGTTAATTTATTTCTACTCATGTGTTATTGATTCATGCTTTCATGGTTATATCATTCATCTATTAATAAGTGGTAAAGAGGTTTAAGTTACAACAAAGGTTAAAAGTTTTTGTGACAACAGATTCACCCCCTCTTAGTTGTCTACCCTATTCTCAACAATTAGTATCAGAGCTTGGTTCCTTAATGGTGCAGGAGCACCCGTACATGATCAGGATATAGGATAATTGTCCGCATGATGACAGGATAGTCTATTTTTAGTATGTTTGACTTCATCATGTAATAAGGTCCATTGGACCGATGCTATGTATTAGTTCAGCCTAGGAGTATGTGTAGGCAGTTAGAGATCGTGATAAGGTTATCTGAGCTGTCCTCTCTCCCAGCCGCTTGGAAGCTCCCAGCCGCTGGGAAGTGAGTTGGTAGTACTTGAAGGACTTTGTTATATATACCTTCGATCTGTTAGGGTTTAGCATATAGATTGAGATTGAGATTGATAGATGTATTGGTGTTGAGTTGAGATTCAGGAGAGCAGTTCAGACATTGTGAAGCTGTATTCAGAACATTTGAATTTCAATTGAATAAGATCTCATCATTGCATTATCTGATTGTATCAGTTGTATCTGTTTTGATTTCCTTTCCATTTTGCAAGTTGATGGGTACTTTCAACCCTTCCACCGGTTGATCCTGCGAATCGGTGGAATGGTCCTGTATCATAGCTTAGTTTGCATTTGTGTTTTCTGTTTATGCATTGCATTGTTCAAGAGATCAGTTAGGAGCATGCTGTGAATCAGCCTAGCATCCTCATGTGCTAGGTATAGAAATATAAGTTGTTAGATTTTGGTTTGAAGGTGATCCGGCCCGGTCGTCATATTGTCTTTGTGTAATTGTGCGGTTCTGAGTGTTTACATGCAGTGGACGGATACACAGGAGTCTGCATGTGCGTTTCCAGCCGGAGCAAGCCGCATCGTCATCTGCGAATACATCGCCATCAGGATCGGGTCATGAAACTGTTGAAGTTTGCATGTTGCAAGTGCATCACGATGTTTTGAGTTGGATATATACTTAGTGTATATATCACCGTAAGAATCATCTCTCGGGGGTGCTCATCATCCGCATATCGCTAACAGATGCGGGAGTGAAAGTTCAGTTTTTTTGGCTAAGTGTTGAAGAGGTCATCAGGATATTGTGTGACGTCATCGTCATCTGCATATGACGTCATCGTCATCAGGATATTGAGATATCACTCTATGCGAGTTTATCCTGTTGTCGCTAAGTGGTTAGGTATCGGCGTAGGCAGGAAGTTGTATTAACATCATCAGGAGGTTTCGAGAGAACCGGATGAATCATATCATGATGCTGTTGCTTGTGTCGTCGGTTATTGGAGCATCGAAGGGAAGCTGCTGAAGGTGTTCGTCATCAGGATATTTGGAGCAACCGGATAATTGATATCCTGCTGACGAAGAGAGTGTTGAAGATCATGATGATGCCGATAGTGTTTGGCGCCCGATGAACAGTGCAACCGGAGGATGTTTGCGCCCGTTGAATATCATGATGATGATGATAGGCGACAAGCGGAGGAGGTGAACAGTAGTCGGCAGGAGGATAAGTGTGATCATCTGAAATATGATGATGCTGTTGGTGTGTGCAGGAAATATGATGATGATGTTGAGCCGATAGGGATTTTTATCATGTTGTTTGTATTGTTGGCAGCTCCTTCCTGTTAGTTAGCTTCCGTTGCATTTCACTCTGCATCACTTAAAAGAAATTTAACAACTTGAGGAAGATCTGGGAAGGTGTTTTCAATGGGTCCATTCAAGTATCTAATGGCATTTAGAAACAACTTAAACTTGCTTTAGAAGATCTTGATTAGTCCAGAGAAGAAGTCAAAGAATTGCAAGAGAACCTTAAAGATGCTAAAAACTTCATTGAGACCTTAAGAGAAGAATTGAGCAAATATAATGAAAAGAGGAAGGAGCTACTTCTTCAACCAGGAAATTAGAATGAATACAATTACATGGATGAGGCCCTAAAAGAGAAGACAAAGGAGTGTGAGAAGTTAGAAAAAGAAGTTGTTCTAAAACATGAGAGGGAATCTGGGGTGATGAGGCTAACCAAGGAAATTGAAGAAAGGAAGAAGACTAAAGAAAAATTGAATCAATCTTTGAAAGGAAGAACTAAAGAATGATGTAGATTGGATAGAATAATTGGCCATCTAGATTCTGATCTACGTAAAAGTAGGGACAGTGAGGAAGAACTTGAAAGGCAAATTGTCATTCTCAGACATGACCTAGAAGTTGCAAATGAATATAAAGAAAAATTCAAAATAAGCTCAGCTAAACTTGAGGTGCTTCTTGATAGTCAGAAGATGGAAGATGATAAACATGGTTTGGGATTTGAGAAAGGTGAAAGCTCTAGATTCGGTCAAAGAAATCCTAAAGTAAGAAATCAAGGAAGGAAACCTAGAAGGCCTCTGGTAAGATAACCTAATGCTCAAAGGTATCCATCTTTCAATGGAAATTATTTCAAATGCAATAAGTTTGGTCATAGAGCTAATCAATGCAGAAGTCAAGTGAATCAAAATGCATCATCTATCTCTAGTCAATGCTTTAATTGCAAAAGGATAGGTCATAAGGCTGAGGAATGCAGAATTGGATCAAGGAATCCTCCTAAGAACAAACAAGGATTCAATGGAAGATGTTTTACTTGCAATAAGTTTGGGCATATGGCAATGCAATGTAGATCTAAACTTGCTCCAACATGTCATTGTCAGAGAAACAAGACTATATGTTTTAACTACAACAAATATAGACACATTGCTAAATTTTTTAGAAGCAAAAAGGTAAAATCATAGACTGGAAGAATAGAGTAGAAGATTAAGAAAGGCAAAGGAAAAATAGATGTGAATGAGATTTAGAAAGAAAGGAATAAAACGTAGGTGAAGAAAGATGCAAACAATAAAGTTGATGGATCCGCACTAGAATCTGGTGTTGATAATTCCTCTAGGAATTGAATTAGGAGTCTGGCTTAGAGGGAGTTGCATTGAAAATCTAATTCCCCCTGCCAGTAAGTGGGTGCCTAAATTTGATATGATGAATGAAGATAGAGAAGCCCATTGTAGATCAATTAAAGAAAATTTTAGAAGAAAAGAAACAAATGTGATTGATTACGGAGCAACTGAAGATTGACTACATGCAAAAATAGTGTAATTGGATGTATTAGGGAAAATTATTTAGTACAATGACAAATTAGGTTTTGTAGAGGACAAAAAATCATTCATTCAATCATTTGGATCACTTTGCATTTGAAGAGAGTGAGAAAAAGAGCACCTAAGATAAGATTTCAAGGATTTGAAGTGCGACCAGTGAATTCATCAGCTAACCCTAATTCTGTGGAAGAAAAAGGTATTTTTTTGTAAAGCTTTGAACTTGTAATCTTTTGCAATGGATACACCATTGGTTGTTGATATTACTGAAAGGCCCCAACCCAAATTCAAGAAGAATCCACACAAATCAATAGAAGTCAACCCGTTAGGTGCATTTTCAAATGTTCCATATGGTGTATTGCATGTTGAAGATATTAGGGCCTATATTCATGTGAGCATAGATGAATTTGGGGATTCAAGATTTGTAGATTTCTTCAAGAACCATCTAAGGGATGAAATTCATAGTCTTAAACCTGAGTATAAGGCACTGCATGATAAACAATTCATTCAGATTATAGGGTTTCCATCCTTCAATGAATATGAATGCGTCTATGTTGATGATGATGTTAGTCATAAACAAACATGAAATAAAAGTTACACAACAACCTTTATTTATCTTGAAAGATACGATGAATTCAAAGAATTAATGATCCCAAGTCTTTGTTGATTAGTTCTTAATCTACTGACGTTACTTAGTGGTTGATATGTGTTGCTGTTAATCATTCAAGGGCTTTATGTTTATTGATTAGTAGATTCTATTTCCTGCAAGTATGCTACACAGAAAAGTTACTCTACATAGTATATTTCTTCAAATAATGTGTCTGTACTTGGATCTTTGCATGATATTTACTGATTGAACATGCTTTAACTCTAAATATTCTATGTATTTCCAATTGTCTACGAGATGTTAGCATATTTAATGTTATTTGCTTCTGATTGTCTGTTATTTGCAATTATGGTGATAGAATGTTATGAAATTCAAAGAAATTTAAAAGAACACTACAAATTTTGGTGAATCTTTAGCTATTGAACCACATACACACTTGATACACTCATGAGGAGAAGAAATCAAACCATATTTTCACCAGGATGTTCCACAGCTAGATACAGATCATGCTAACTTCAAAGGATAAGGAATGAAGACAACACATGCAAACTAATAAGCACTCCAAGGGATGCAGCTATGTATCAAGAATTCAAACATAGATTACTTAAGATTTATGATGATTTGTAATCAAATGGTCTTCTCTTTCATTAAGTATGCAAAAACATGTATGTTTACAACAACTTTGAAATAAGTCCTGATATTTTAGCAATCAAATTTCAATTAAGCTTCTGAATGTTTAAAATATGGTATCCCTGCAACTTTTATAGAATAAGGTGAGGGAGTGGTTACAAATGACCTACGATCAAGATTTATCAATTAAAATCAATGATAGATATTTCTTCTTTGACTTAGTCAACTATCCTTCATGGCACAGGTTGCCAGCTGGCAACCATCTAGGTGACTTATTATCTTCTAAGTACTTGATGCATATGTCAGTTTGGGGATGCATCTTCCTTTCATTCTTTAGGTTCTTCCTCATCATCATCATGATCATTAGGATCATCACTTTTTGTATCGTCATCATCTTGATGAATATCATCCTGTATATGGGCCTTTATTTCCATCCTGATGTTTTCATAGGCTTGTACTATCTTATCAACTTCTCTGCCATCCTAAGTTTTGGCTTTATTGATAGCGCACTTATGGGCCTAAAATTTATCTTTGAGTGCCTCTAGCTTGGCTCTTCTATTGTTCAGTGTCTCATTATACTTCTCCACCCTGACCTTGATCCTCATGATCCTATCCATTGCTTCTTCTGTCAGGTGGGTGAGAGGATCATCATCTACTGGCTGGAAATTATTATGCAATGCCTTGATGGCAAAATCTGCATCTTGGTTTTCAATCTTCCCTTCTACTTTTCCTTCCAAAGCTTCAAGGACTTTTGCCTCATATGCCATCATACTATACATCTTTATACTAATATCTTTTATCTTCCCGTTGCACTTCTTTAAGACATCACATTTGAACCTGATGTCTTCATACCATACTTCTACTAGTAGGGCAGTGTTATTATTTAATACCTGATTATTTATCAGGACCTAATGATTAATCCTCTTTATTTCACTCAGAGCATTTAAGTCTTTTTCTAGCTAGAATGACCTCCTTCCAGCTTCATTTTGCATTTTATCCACTCTCCTCTTCGAAGTGCTCAAAGAATTCCACCTCTGCATAGAGGTTCTCAATACTTCTTCAGCTCCTATAAGAGCAGTCAACATCCATTTCTTCATGATGTCCAATTTATTAACCTCTTCCTAAGAGATGACAGTCAATGGGACTACCTGATCAATTGGTGTACTATTAGGGTTAATCAACCCCTTTATATATGAATGCAGCCTAGAAATGTGCTCTTTTGCTATTTATTTTTCTCCTTCTCTTTCTTTACCCTTTGGGTCAAAGAATCTATGATATCATTCCCTTCTTGACCCTCTTGGTCTTCATTGGCAAATCCCAAATCAACTATGGTGTTTTAGAATTATTCCAGTGTTATTTTGCCCTTTTCCTTTTCTACTGTGGGAAGTGCAACCTGAGCAGTCCTACCTGTAGCAAGATCTCTTCTGATAGACGAGGTTAACCTAGATTTCCTCTTTGGTTTCATGATGGTCTCTGCAAACAAGGTTGAAACATCAAATTCTTGAACTTCAAAACCTTGTTCCGTACCTATTTCCTTTTCCAACCACTGAGGTACTTCGTCTTCTGATCCTTGTGGTCTTTTATCATCATCATTTTCACCTTGGTCTTCTGTATCTTTCTCTATTCTACGTGGAGAAGGTGACTTCCTTATTTCTTCCTCATGATGTTCTTCATGAGGGGAATCTTACTCTATCTCGTCTTTTTGAGGAGCTTCTTTATGTGGGGGAGGATCTTGTGGTGTATTCACATGATGATCCTGATCTTGATCATGCACTCCCTCTTTCTATGTCTCATCCACCTTGGTATTTTCCTCATCTTGAGGTGTATTGGAATCTGTGGATGTCCTTGTGTTTAATCCTGGTGCATCACCTTGATTTTGGGCTACATTCTATTCTGCACCTGATATACTGACTTCTAGCATTTTAAGGTCCTCATGACCTGATGTATCCTTTTCTCCTATAGGCTGTTGAGTCTAGACGACATCATCACCTAATGTGTCTTTATCACCTCCACCCTTTTGTTGGACTTCAACTATCTTAGGCTCATCAGGTATTTCCTATTGTTGTTGGCCTATATCTAGAGTATCACTCTCTACTTCTGGTTGCTTGACTTCTTAAACCTTTTCTATTACATCATGTTCACCTGCTTTATCTTTAGGACTTACATCCTCCCTATATGTCAAGTCTATCACTGCAGGACTAGTTATCTAATCTAGCAACTTATCCAGCCTGATTTGTTAGGCTGCCCTTTCTAGGCTATTTTCTTTCTCTTCTTTCTATGTTTGTTTCAACTCTTCCAATACCACCATCTGTGCTAATGGGGTCCCATGTGGTGTCATGCGGGTACTAGAAGCAAGAGTTTCCATCTGCTGAGAAGCTATGTTTTACACCACCTCATCATCTGATAGGTTAATAGTGTCTTACAAGGAGAAAGTACCACCTTGACCTACCCTAGAGGCTTCTTTTGCTTGCTCCTCTGCCTTCTCTTTCTTGAATTGGATAATGGTGAGAAGTGGCACATCATGTTGTATTTATTTTCTGAACACTTCACCACCAGCCCCTCTCAACACTATGGGGTTTGTCCTGATCTCACCCCTCATATTTGTTCTCTATTTTTTGGGTGGCGACATCAGGGATGTTGCCTTCCTCTTCCTCGTGACCATCATAGGATCATCACCTGAAGGCTCTTTACTTACTGGCTCCTCCTCAATAAGGAATCTTCTTCCACATTCTGTTGTGATGCTTGGCCCTCATCTTGTACTTCTGTAGTATCTTCAGCTGGCCTCAGGATTCTTTTGTCCTTGGTTTATCCATCAAAGGCAATGCAGATGAGGCTAATGCCTATCTTGATACAGATGCACCTTCAGCTCGTATGGCACTTCTCTCAATTATCGCTCCCTTAGGTTTATTATCAATCTTCTTTCTTCTGGGGGTCCTTTCCTTTGTTTCTGTGGAGGTAGTCTCTCTCCATTAGATTTTCTTTTCTCAACAAGAAAGTCATCATATTCCTCATTAGGGATATCCTACCTTTTTCTCTTATTATCCACTATGATGGCTACACCTCTCTTCTTTAGTGTATTTATCTGTTCATTTACCCATAATTGGGTTAGCTATAGCACGCCACCTATAAACTGATCTAAGGAAATGTCTTTAGGTTGTGTTAGGTCAGGGACTGAGATGGTGTCATTATACACCTTCTTATCTTCATATTCATTTGACATGGTCTTGCCATCATTCTTCCTTAACTGAGTAGGCACTAGGATGCGGTCAAATGTCTTTATCAGATTTTAGGTGAGCCTTTGATATTTTCTTCTTCTTACTTCTGCTTCATCCTCACAATTAGTCTAGAAATCTTCTAAGTGCTTTTGATGTATAGGTTTCCCCATTATCTTCTACATTCTAACATAGGGGTCATATGTGTTAGACTTAGGGCACACAACTGAGAGGGGGGGTGAATCAGTTGTGCAAAACTTTCTCCAATTTACACACTTAAATCCTCTTAGTGATTAGTAGTATATTAAACATGAAACATAATGCATTCAAATCAAAAGCAAAAACTCATCAACACATAAGACACCAAGATTTTGACGTGGAAAACCTGGTTAAGGGAAAAACTACAGGGTGATTAACCCAAGAATGTATTCTCTATTAGAAGAATAGAAAGAACAAAATGGCACATGCCAATTAAGGCTCACTACCTGAGCACACTGCCTACAAGAGACTCACTGTCTACAAAGAAATAACTATCACATACATGAACTAGAGAATAACATCTTCACCATGCTTGAATCAGTTCCATTAAGCTCAATACTTCTGCTCTACCTTTCACTCTCCTCTTTGCTACCACTCGCTCATCTCTACACAAAAAGGCAAGTTCAAACTGACTTCGTAATCCCTTATTTCTACAAGGCATTAACTTAGGAATAATCATCTAAGTCAGCAAACATCTACAAGAACATCCAGTCGGCTAGTCTCAGGAAGAACACCATCATCTAGTGGTTATTCTTCAAATGCACACTCTAACTTCAATGCGGACCACCAACATGAATTGGACACAATCCAAGGATCACAACAACCTTTCCTGAATCACTTGAGAACATCCACTCTTCATCTGCTTGCTAGAATTCTTCTCTCCTTCATCTGGAGATTTAAGAACACAGTCTGTCATTACTGTCACAAAGGAATAGGTTCTTCTAGACCTTCAAACCATGAACCAATCGAGTTGACACTTCACATAGATGTCTTCAACACTCCCTCAAATCTGCAGAATGGGATAGTGCATTACCGGATCTCACTGGACCTATCTATGTTACTCTGTCACCTCTGAACACCTACCAAAGCTGGTTCTACTTGAGTGGCCATAACTTCTTCAGATCTTCATGTGGACCTCTAAAATCTTTATTGGATCAACTACAGATACATATCTACAAACCCTTTAATCTGTAGCCTCTGATTATCATCCTATCTTGGACTTTTGTCTTACAGTCATCACTATTCTTCATTGTTCCTGATTGAGACTAATTTTCTCAATATCTTTAGCTCACGGCTCATCCAAACCTTATCATTAATGCAATAGGAGTATGTTGACATCAATGACAACACTAGTTAGGCCCATACTTGCAACAATCTCCCCCTTTGTCATTGATGGCAACATATGATGTGAAAAACCATCAACACAAGAACTTCTCCTTACTGTCACAACTCCCCTTATCAACATCAACCATTCACATGTCTTCTCTCCCTTTACTACTCCCCCTTTGATTAGAAACCACTTTTTTTTCACATGTCTTCTCTCCCCCTTTTACATCAATGGCAAAGGGCACATACTTGCAATTTCACCACTTCAGAATCATACCTGTTGCTCCCCCTAAGTAGCAGCTCCCCAACATCAATCTAGTTCAAAAGATGTGACTGTGATACCCACTAGACTGATGCACATTAGTGCACCTTAGTTTATCATTAGAGGGGCAATAACCCCTAACTTCTCCCTGAGATACTCAAAAGAGTCCTTAGGTAGAGGTTTAGTAAAGATATCTACAATCTGATCCTTGGATGACACAAACTCTAATTTGACTTCATTCTTGTTCACTTGCTCTCTCAGAAAGTGAAACTTGATAGATATATGGTTTGTCTTTGAATGCAACACCAGATTCTTAGATATACTTATAGCACTTGAATTATCACAGAAGATTGTGATAGGCTCCTCATACTCTACTTTAATATCTCTTAGCATCTGCTTTATCTACAAAACTTGAGTGCAACAACTTGCTGCTACAATGTATTCTGCTTCAGTTGTAGACAAGGATATTGCCTTTTGTTTTTTTCTTAGCCAAGAAACCAATCTCTTTCCCAAAAAGAATGCTCCACTACTTGTACTCTTCCATTCATCCACATCTCCTACCCAATCTGCATCTGTATATGCATGAAGAGAGAAATCATGATCTTGAGGATACCACAAACCATACTCAACTGTTCCTTTTAGATATCTAAAAATCCTTTTGATTGCCATGACATGAGATTCTCTAGGATCAGCCTGGAATCTCGCAACAAGACCAACAACCTGCATTATATCTGGTCTAGTTTGAGTGAGATACAACAATCCTCTAATCATTGATTTGTACTTTGTCTGGTCTACCTTAGGAGAGTCATCATCTTTGCTCAACTTACATCTAGTTGCCATGGGAGTATTCATTGGCTTTGAATCTTCCATTCCAAATTTCCTCAACAATTCTTCCACATATTTGGTCTGAGAAATAAAGATTCCTTTCTTTGTTTGAGTAATTTGCAAACCCAAGAAGAAATTCATTTCTCCAAGAGTAGACATCTCAAACTCACTTTTCATTTGATTTGCAAAAGTTTTACACATACTATCTCTTCCTCTAAAGATGATATCATCAACAAATACTTCAATAATCAAGATGTTTTCATGATCAATTTTGAAGTATAAGTTACTGTCAGCAGTACCTTTGTTGAAACCAATCTTCAAAAGATGTTTGTCCAATCTTTCATACTAGGCTCTTGGGGCTTGCTTTAGTCTATATAGTACCTTCTTTAACTTGTAGACCATATCACCATGATCAGACAACTGAAATCCATCTGGTTGCTCTATATACACTTCTTCTTCCAAGTCACCATTTAGAAAGGCAGACTTGACATCCATCTGATATACCTTGAAATCCTTGAAGGCAACAAAGGCAAGAAATAGTCTGACTACTTCAATTCTTGCCACTGGAGCAAAAGTTTCTTCAAAATCAATTCCTTCTATTTGAGAGTAGCCCTTGCAGACCAATCTGGCTTTATTTCTGATTACTTCACCAACTTCATTTAGTTTGTTCCAGAAGACCCATTTGGTTCCAATCACATTCTTGTTTCTAGGTCTGGGAACAAGATCCCAAGTGTGATTTTTCTCAATTTGCATCAACTCTTCCTCCATTACTTTGGTCTAGTTTTCATCATTTAGAGCTTCATTTATTGTCTTAGGTTCAATCTTTGAAATCAGACAATATTCATCTAAATTTTGAGCAATTTTTCTTCTAGTTTGCACACCTTTGCTTTTGTCACCTATGATCTAATCTTCAGAGTGGTTCAATCTGACATACCTTGGAACTTTGGGAGTTTCTTACACTTCTGCTTCTTGATTAGGCTCATTCAAACCTATCTCTTCTTCCTGATTTACCAGATCAGTTTGAATTTGACTTTCAGAAGAGGATTGAACTCCTTGAACCAGAACACCATTCTGATCATCTTCATCATATTCATAAAACCTTCAGGGTTTCTCTATTCCCTCATCAACCTTCACATTTGTACTTTCTATCATCTTTCTTAGTCTCTTGTTATAACACTGGTATGCTTTGCTTTGAGTAGAGTAACCCAAGAATATTCCTTCATCACTTCTTGCATCAAACTTGCCTAGATCTTCATCTCTTTTGATGTAACATTTGCTACCAAAGAGTATGAAATATATTACAATAGGAGTAATGCCAAACCAAAGTTCAAAAGGGGTCTTACCGGTATTGCTTTTGATTTGAACTCGATTGAGAGTATAGACTACAGTGCTAATAGCTTCTCTCCAATTGATCTAAGGAACATTTTCTTCCATCATCATGGTCCTGGATGCTTCCTAGATGGTCCGGTTCTTTCTCTCCACTACTCCATTCTGCTGTGGAGTCCTAAGGAGTAGACATCTATCTCTTAATTCCATGTTTCTCACATAACTCTATGAACTCACCGAATGTGAATTCTCCACCTCTATCAGACCTCAGACATTTCAACTTTAATCCTATTTCATTCTCTACCATAGCCTTGAATATTTTGAATTTCTCAAGAGCTTATGATTTCTCCTTAAGAAAGGTTACCCACATCATCTAGGAATAGTCATCAATTAACAGCATGAAGTATCTATCACCTTGAATACTCCTGGTTCTGGCCGGACCACAAAGATCAATGTGAACTAAGTCCAATAATCTGGTAGAAGATAGTTCCTTGCTTTTGAATGTGACACTACTCAGCTTACCCAACTGACATTCCTTGCACAAGCTGTTAGTAGGTTTCACCAATTTTGGAAGATCTCTTACAGCCTGAGTATTGCTTATCTTGATGATATTATCAAAATTCACATGACACGTTCTCCTATGCCATAACCAACTCTGATCAACTTGAACAAATAAGGAACTTTTACCAGTGCCAACCAAGTGGAAGATATTACCTTTAGTTTGGGTACCATATGCAATCCCTGTTTTGGAGCTTCCAAAGATCTTGCATTTTCCATTCTTGAATCAAATATCATAGCCTCTATCCACCAACTGTCCAACACTGAGAAGATTGTGCTTCAAGCCTTCAACATATAGAACATTACTAGTTTTGTTCCTTCCATCAAAAGAAATAGTTCCTCTTCCTCTAATTCTACTAGCAAAATTATCTCCAAACTTCACCACTCCTCCTTCATATCTTTCCAAATCTATGAACTTATTTTTATCACTTGTCATATAGTGAGAGCAACCACTGTCAATGACCCAATCATCCTTTTCTTCAACTTGGGCAGCTAGGGCTCTTTCTACAACCTTATGATTGATAGATATAGAGGATATTGGTTCTTCTTCCTTGATGGCAATAAACACCCATTCATTTCCTGATTTGTTTCTAGTCTCTGATTCATCATCTGTTACTCTTTCATTATCATCTTCTTCATGAACATATTAACAATTCTTTTGGAACCTTGGCTTGTTAGGATTTTTCCTTGAAAATCTTTCTGGACACTTTGAGGCAAAATGACCAATCTTATTGTAGTTAAAACACTTAAAAGGTAAGTTTCCTTCATACTTACTGGATCCTCTTGGCAGCCTCTTTGCAATAAGGTCTTCAAGTTGAGCAGTTTCTACTTCTTCTTCTTCTAGATCTTTTCTTGCTTTTTCATACCATGACAATTTCCTTGAAGAATTCTCTTCCAGATCAAACCTTTGTTTACCTTTAACAGAGGCACTAGCTTTGAATGCAGATTTAGTCTTGGGGGGGTCATCTCCAAACTCTATCATTTCAAATGCAGCCAATTTCCCAGCCAATTGATCTCTTGTGATAGTTGTATGGGCTCTGAATTCTTCAATGGCAGCAGCCTTGATTTTGTGAGAAGCAGGAAGGGATCTAAAAATTTTACCAACAATCTCATTTTCATCCAAGACTCCACCATCATTTCTAATTCCAAAGACTAGCTCATTCACTCTTGGCATAAAGGTGGTAATATTTTCATCATCTCTCATCTTTAGTTTTTCAAATTTCCCTTTTAAACTTTGTAACCTTGCACATTTAACATACTGGTCTCCTTCATGCAAAAGTTCTAGTTTATTCCAAATCTCAAAGGAAATTGGTAGGTCAATAACATCTGAGAGCTCCGAGTCAGATAATGCACTTAGAAGAGCCTCTTTGGTCTGCAAATTGTTTTCAGCATCTGTGATTTCATTTAGGGTTGTCAGACCACCTTGTGGAGGTACATACACTTTTGTAACCTTGGACCAGTATGCCATTTCCATACACTACAAGTGACATTTCATGTGACCTTTCCAAAGAGCAAAGTTGGTTCCATCAAACTTCAAACTATCCTTCTTGTATGAAGACATCCTGGATCTCCTCAAGCGGTTAAGCTCCTTGTAGAAGAACTTAGCTTTGATACCAATTGTTACACTTAGGGCACACAACTGAGAGGGGGGGTGAATCAGTTGTGCAAAACTTTCTCCAATTTATACACTTAAATCCTCTTAGTGATTAATAGTATATTAAACATGAAACATAATGCATTCAAATCAAAAGCAGAAACTCATCAACACATAAGACACCAAGATTTTGACGTGGAAAACCTGGTTAAGGGAAAAACCACGGGGTGATTAATCTAAGAATGTATTCTCTATTAGAAGAATAGAAAGAACAAAATGGCACATTCCAATTAGGGCTCACTACCCAAGCACATTGCTCACAAGAGGCTCACTACCTATAAGAGACACTGTCTACAAAGAAATAACTATCACATACATGAACCAGAGAATAGCATCTTCACCATGCTTGAATCAGTTCCATTAATCTCAATACTTCTGCTCTACCTTTTGCTCTCCTCTTTGCTACCACTCGCTCATCTCCACACAAAAAGGTGAGTTCAAACTAACTTCGCAATCCCTTATTTATACAAGGCATTAACTTAGGAATGATCATCTAAGTTGGTAAACATCTATAAGAACATCTGTAAGACATGTAATACATTCGGTCAGCTAGTCTCAGTAAGAACACCATCATCCAGTGGTTATTCTTCAAATGCACACTCTAACTTCAATGCGGACCACCAACATGAACTGGACATGATCCAAGGATCACAACAACCTTTCCCGAATCACTTGAGAACATCCACTCTTCATTTGCTTGCTGGAATTCTCCTCTCCTTCATCCGGAGCTTTAAGAACATAGTCTATCATTACTGTCACAAAGGAATAGGTTCTTCTGGACCTTCAAACCATGAACCAATCAAGTTGACACTTCACACGGATGTCTTCAACACTCCGTCAAATCCACAGAATGGGATAGTGCATTACCGGATCTCACCGGACCTATCTATGTCACTCTGTCATCTCTGAACACCTACCAGAGTTGGTTCTACTTGAGTGGCCATAACTTATTCAGATCTTCATGCAAACCTCTAAAATTTCTACTGGATCACCTATAGACACATATCTACAAACCTTTTAATCCGCATCCTCTAATTATCATCCTATCTTGGACTTTTGTCTTACAGTCATCACTGTTCTTCACTGTTCTTGATTGAGACTAATTTTCTCAATATCCTCAGCTCACAGCTCATCCAAACCTTATCATTAATGCAATAGGAGTATGTTGACATCAATGACAACATCGGTTAGGCCCATACTTGTAACAATATGATCTAGCCAATGGAAATGGTTATAGGTACATCAAGTTTAGATTCCCTATGATATTCTTTATGCTCTAGGAATTAGGGGACATGTACCAACCCATAGTTACTGGAAACAGTACTAGAGGAATCCTATTCTATGCTTTATATGCATCTAGTATGGTAGATATCTGTCTCAAAAATTCCATCAAGACTACCCCATCAGTAGGGTACCTGGGTAACATAAAGGGTTGTCTTTCAAAACCTTCTATTCTAATATATGAAAAAGTGGTATACTGGATGAACCAGGCACCATGCTTGTATATAACTTCTTGAGCTTCCATGCTTAATCTCTTGTTCTATCATCTTCCATAGTTCTAACTAGATGCATAGAAAATGCATCATTCACCAATTTGTAATCAAAGACATAGTTCCTTCTCTGTAACTGAGGATAATGATCCTATATATGGGCATCATCTATATTGCCGCCAATCTTTCCAACTATGGTCAGTGCATCAAATGTTCCTTTGTAGGCACATGAATAAACAACATATGAAGTCATGTGGAATGAGCATTCCAGACCTCCCAGGCTCATCATCTATTCATCCAAAGAATCACTGATGATCTTGGCCCACTGTGGCTTATTATCTATATAGAGGACCATCTGGATGATTCCAAACATCTAATTCTTGAAATTCCCAGCATGAAGTTGGCCGGTCATCCTGCTGAGTAGAGAAATCATGTTGATAACTGAGAGGGGGTGAATCAATTATCTTAATTTATTCAACTTTTTGTTCTTCTTTAATAATTAGTGCAGCATCAAAGCAAACAAGCATGAAAGTAGAAACAAAGTCAATACACATAACACAATGATTTTGGTGTGGAAAACCTGGTTAAGGGAAAAACCACAGGGTGATTAACCCAAGAATGTATTCTTTGTTAGAAGAATAGAAGTACAAAATGGCACCTGCCAATTTAGGGCTCACTTCCCGAGCATACTACTCACAAGAGGCTCACTGCCTACAAGAGAGAAAGATAACACAATGTTTGAACTGATGAGAAGCATCCACACATGCTAAGATTCAGTTCTAGTTGAGCTCAATAAACTGATCTACTGCACTTCATTCTAACTTTCTTGTGGTTCAGCTATCCTGTCACATTCCAAACCTGTCTTCCTGCCTTCCCACTACTCTTCTACTTTTATTCACACAATTACACATTCATATGACACACCTTCATATCTAAATTCATCTGGTATATATATCTATACAAGTAATCTTACCACCTTTCTAGTCGGCATCCAAAATATTCAATATTTTCCCAAGCTTTGATCTGTTGGCTGGATCCTTGCTTACCAAGTGATATGGATCTAAGAGATGCTTGAAGAAGTCATCAAACATGTCAGCCAATCATGAATGATACCTCAAGAAAATTAGTCATCAGCAATGTCTCTTCTGAATTTGGGTCTGACACTCTGTCGGTATAGTTCTTCCTCTATCTACTCTGCCAAACAAGAACCCAACACTCAAGTGCTCATATCTTTTCACCCTTCTATCACTGGAGGTTAAATCCTTGGAATCTAGTAGTCAAGGTACTCATCTTAACTTCCTCAAATCCATACTTTACTGGGATACTTCCTCTGAGAGATCTCGACCTGACTATCAGACCTTGCTAACTACTTTGTTCTTGCTTACTGGATCATAACACTTCTTCAATCTGACTTCTAGTAGAGACTCATCATGTCTTGTGGATGTGTGGGATAACCTTTGTTGCCATCAATGACAACATACATGAATCCATATAGTGTCTCTTGCCAACAATCTCCCCCTTTGGCATTGATGGCAACACTTAGTGAAAAATGACTAAGTGTCACACTATACTCCCCCTTGGTTGATGCCCTATTTTTATATACATTTTTCAGAGCTCCCCCTTAGCTAGATTCCTCATTTTTCACTACTTCTCACTCCCACTTTGACATCAATGGCAAAGGGTAGGGTTCACACACCAAAATTCTCAAAAAGTCAACTATACTTAGCCACATATATATATAGCATACTTACATATAATGAAGTATGTCTGCGAAAGTTGTCTTCAATTGGACGAATTCTGTTGCGCAACTTTGCTTCATCCTATCCAAAATTGAGATGTGACCACTCAATAGGAATGCAAACATGTCTACCTAATGCAGAGCATCTAGCAAATGCTTACAAACAGGGTGAAAAACCCATTAAACCCACCAAATAGCTAAAATCCTGACATACAACACATATGTCCAAAACCTGTCAACATCATCATATTTTCTCTGCCGACTGATATCCCTTTTGTAGCATCATGATGTCCGGCATCTATCGACAGCATCATGATGTTTGGCTTCAGTAGGATATAAAATATCAGGTTCCTCCCAAATATCCTGATGACGACAACCTCATGCACCTCTCTTCGGATGCTTATGTCACCCCAATATTCCACCAACTTACATGACTAGGATCAGGATGTAACTTATTGGGTCATATTTGAACATCTTGATGATGGTGTTCAACTTTTATGCACATGATGAATATTCCACTGAATATTCCTTCCGCCGGCAAACACTCCGCACTGATCACCCCGATATCCTACGCCTATGCCAAACACTTAATGTCTGCAGGATAAACCTTTTATCAGGTGATATTTGAGATGTCCTGATGACGATGACATCACATACACCCAATGTTGATGTCACCTGAATATGAGACTCCTTTACATACTCCACAGCATGATATGAATTGTCAGGTTACACTCTAATATGTTGGTGATGATTTATGTGATCCTCGGTTACCCGATATTCAAACAAAAGATGATCCTCCTCCTTTCTTTGGTAAATGTGACTTTGACTCGTCGTTGACCTGTTTGATTATACCTTTTCTTGCATGTATGTTCTAACATACAACAACGATATGCAGATGATGGATACACACCAAATGATGATCCTCACAGTGATATATACAGGAAGTATATATCCAACCTATATCATCCTGATGCACTCAAAACATGCATTTTCCCTAAGTTTTAAAACTTGATTTTGATAGCAATATACACATATATACATATGTGATATACATAGTCTGTAATGTTGCATGCAAAAGCTGTATATCCGCCAAATGCATAAAACTCTCATAACTTCATAATCTCACATAGAAACATGATGATCGAGCTGGATCACCTCCTGAGTGATTGAAACTTAGAAATTTATCCTTCCAAACCCTAGCACATGAGGATGCTAGGATAACTCACAGCATGCTACCAACTGATCCTGCAAACATGAAATGCATGAACATGAAAATGGAAAAGAAAACTAAACTACTATACATGACCATTCCACCAATTCAGAGGATCAACCGGTGGAAGGGTTGAATGAATCCATCTGCCTGTAACCAAAAGAAATCAATACACAGATAGCTTATAAACCAAATAAATGAAAACCAATGGGATCTCTTACTTTTAGATTATAATTGCATCCAGATCTCACAGTCCCACTTTGTTACAGTACTCTGTTCAATCTCCAAAACCTCAATATCTCAATGAACTATCAACTATACCTCCTGCCTAACAAAGAAACCTAATTTCCTAAAATCTAACTAATCTAGGGCATATATAGTAATCCTCGCAAGTACTACCAACTTGATTCCCAGTGGTTGGGAGACTTCCAAGTGGCTGGGAGAGGATAGCTAAGATAGTTGTCATAACAAACTTCTAACTATCCTTCACATCCTCCTAGATTGATCTAAAACATATGCATTGGTCCAATGGACCTTATTACATCAAAAAGTCAAACATACTAAAAATACACTTATGTTCTATTTTGAAGGGGTGCTCCTGCACCATACTCCCCAGAAGAAGAAATCTCAAGTCAACTTGAGATGAGAGTATGTAGATCTGCACCATGTTGCTGGATCTATTCTTCAATCATCCACACTGCTTCTGAATCAGGTCTGCCCTGCCAAGACACCAAATACTCCAAATAGTTTTTGTTCCGTGTCTTCTTGATCACTCTGGTGTCCAAAACCTTCTACAACTATGGTGGATCATGCTTTGGAATGTCATCAACTACTGTATCCTGTAGGAATTCTTGTTCTTGATCTGGATTCTGCTTGTATGGAGTTAAATCACATATATTAAATATAGGTGATAAACCAAGATCTAGAGGGAGTTGTATCTCATAAGCATTTTGTCCATGTTTTCCCAAAATCTGACATGGTCCAATCTTCCTCTACATGAGTTTAGTATATTTGCCCTTAGGAAGTCTTTCCTTCTTCAAATGAACCCATACTAAATCTCCAACATCAAATTGTACATCTTTCTTCTTTGTATTAGCATATGCTTTATACTTCAAGGTAGTTTGTTGTAGCTGTGTCTTGACTTGATCATGAACCTCTTTGATGGCTTCTGCAAAAGCTTCTCCCTCTACACTAATAGGGTCTACTATAGGTAGATCTCTCAATTCCAAAATTCCTCTTGGATGCATACCATACACTATCTGAAAAGGTGATTTCCTTGTACTCCTATTGATAGTATTATTATAGGAAAATTTGGCCTAAGATAGGATATTGTCCCACTTTTCTCCATGCTGTTTTGTCAAACATCTAAATAAATTCTCTAAGGAATGATTGACTACTTCAGTCTATCCATCTGTTTGAGGATGATATGCAGATGAAAAAGACAAATTTGTACCCATTTTCTTCCAAAGAGTTCTCCAGAAGTGACCAATAAACTTCACATCCCTATCTGATACTATGCTCAATGGCAATCCATGTATTTTGACAATTTCCTTGAAAAACAAATCTGTAATGTATGAAGCATCAGCAGTAGTTTGGCATGGCAAGAAATGTGCCATTTTGCTAAATCTGTCCACCACAACAAAAACACTGTCAAATCCTTTCCTTGTCCTTGGTAAACCCAAGATAAAATCCATACTTATGCTTTCCCATGGTCTGGAAGGAATAGGTAAAGGCTGATATAAACCTGCATTAGTTCATCTCCCTTTTGCTTTCTAACATATCACACATGTCTCTACAAACTTTCTGACATTTGATTGTAACTTAGGCCAAAAGTAATGTCTTCTAACAAGATCAAGAGTCTTATCCAAACTAAAATGACCTGCCATAGCTCCACAGTGTTTCTCTTTAATGATGTTCAACCTCATAGAACACTTTGGAATACACAACTGTCCACCCTTGAACAACAATTCATCCTGGATCAGAAATTTAGAGAAATCAGCATGATATTTATCTCCAAAAGAAGGACATACCTGATATATCTCTCCAAAATCTTCATCAGCATCATACATGGTCTTCAATGAATCAATTCCAACACTCTCCAACTGAATCTGGTTGACTGTTAGAGCTCTCCTGCTCAAGGGATCTGCTACCTTATTCTTGACTCCTTGCTTATGCTTCAGTGTAAAAGTGAAAGCTTGTAAAGTTTCTACCCATTTCATGTGTCTGTGGTTCAGCTTTTCTTGGCTATTTATGAAACTCAGAGCCTGATTATCTGTGAATACTATGAATTCCTTTGGCATCAAATAATGCCTCCATTTCTTGAGTGACTGGACTAAAGCATACATTTCCAAATCATATGAGGAATACCTCTTTTTAGCATCATTAAGCTTCTCACTAAAAATGCAATTGGCCTACCTTCTTGGCTGAGTATGGCTCCAATGGCCATGTGACTAGCATCACATTCTACCTGAAAGATTTTGTTAAAATCTGGAAGTGCAAGGACTGGCTACTGTGCCACCTTCTTTTTCAATGTTTCAAAAGAATCATCTACTTCCTGAGTCCAAGCAAATCTCCACTTCTATCTTCCTTTTATAGTATCAAGCATGGGTACACAAATATGACTAAACCCTCTTATAAACTTTCTGTAGAAGGTTGCTAACCCATGGAAACTTCTGACATCATTCATAGTCCTTGGAGTTGGCCAAGACAATATGGCACTTACCTTCTCCTTATCCATTTGCAGCTTTCCTTGGGAAATGACAAAACCCAAATATGTGATCTCCTCTTGCATGAACAAACACTTGTCCAAATTTATCATTAGTTGCTCTTCATGTAACCTCTTGAGAACCAAATCTATATGTCTGAGATGTTCTTCCTTTGTGTTGCTAAAAATCAGAATATAATCTAGATATACTATGGCAAACTTGCCCATGTATTCTCTCAAAACTTCATTCATCAATCTCATAAAAGTACTAGGTGCATTAGACAAACCAAAAGGCATAACTTTCCACTCATATAACCCTTCATTAGTTTTGAATGCTGTTTTCCATTCATCTGCTGGCCTAATTCTGATCTGATGATAACCACTTTTCAAATCTATTTTTGTAAAATACTTAGCACCTCCCAAATAGTCAAGTAAATCCTCTATCCTAGGTATTGGAAATCTATACCTAATTGTGATCTTATTAATAGCTCTAGAATCTGTGCAAAGCCTCCAAGTGCCTTCTTTCTTTGGTGCTAGTGCAGTTGGTATTGCACATGGACTTAAACTTTTGCCAATCAGACCTGTGTCTAAAAATTCCTTAATTTGTCTTGCTACTTCTACATTTTGTTCTGGAGTTAGCTTATATGCTGCTTTGTTTGGAAGTGTAGATCCTGGGATTAGATCTATGCAATGGCTAATATCCCTTACAGGTGGTAGGGATCTTGGCATTCCATCAGAAATGATACCTTTATACTTATCCAATAGCTCTTGGACAGCTAGGTCTATGAATCTTTGTTCCTTCTCCTTGATGACTTCTTTCTACTATTCTTTATTCACTGCCAGACATGGAATTAGGGCATATGCAACTGCACCTTCTTCTACTACTTCTTTCATGAACTGTGTTCCTTCCATCAGCATTACCTTCACCTCTTTTCCTTTTGATTTCTCCTCCTTCTCTATTAATGGTAGTAACTTAGTCACTGTACCATTCTTAGTGATTGTATAGGTGTTTCTAACACCATCATGGCATGCCTTCAAGTCATACTACCATGGTCTACCAAATAAAAGATTGCAAGCATCCATCTTGGTAATGTCAAACAATAACCTATCTTTATATGCTTCAATCTAAAATTCTACCCAAGCCTGTTCTTCTACAACTGTCTGCTGACCTTGGGTAAGCCATGAGACCTTATATGGGGATGGGTGAGCCAATCTTCTAAGCTTAAGCTTTGTTACCATTTCATCAGATACAAAATTTTTAGTAGAACCAGAATCAATTAAAACTTTACATGCCTTACCTCCTTCTTTGCAAATGGTTCTGAAAAAAGACTTTCTTTGTGGGGGTTCTTTGTTAGGTACCTTCATGGTAGTCATTGTTCTTCTCATCATCAGAGATTCTCCACTCTCTAGATATCCATAATTGTCAGGAGCATTCACACTCTGAAAAGCATTAGAACCTATTGCACTTTGACTATCAGGTTCTTGGATTAGATTCATTCTCCTTTCTCTTGTTGAGCTTGTTGCCTTTTCTGGACATCTGCTGGCTATATGGCCTTCTTTATTACAGTTGTAACATCTAATAGATCCTTTGCCCTGGGATCTTCCTCTGAAAGGTCTTCTGCCTCTAAAGTTTCCTTGCTAATTGTAACTATCCCTCTGGTTTTGACTATTATCTCCCTTGCTGTTGTCATGACTGGATTCTCCCTAATATCCATGTCCATGTCCTCTGCCTCTGAAAGGACCTCTTCCACCTCTCTGTTGTTTTCCTCTTCCTCTATTGTTCTATTCTTGTCTTCTCTTTAACTTCTCTTCCACTTTCAATGCAAACTAAAAACATTTCTAAACTGTATCTGGATTATGTAGATTCAAATCTTCCTGGATGTTGAACCTCAATCCATTAAGGTATCTGGATACCTTTTCTTCTTCACTTTCTTTTACCTTTGTCTTCACACAAAGTTTCATGAATTTCTCTGTATATGAGCTAACATCTAGCACCTTCTACTTCAGGTTTTGCTTCCCCTTGTGTAATTGGATACTGTAATCCAATGGAACATAGGCTTCCTTCACTAAAGCCATCATCTTCTTCCATGTAGTAACTCTATGCTTTCCCTCTTGTACTCTGTCATCTTGGACAAAATTCCACCATGTCAATGCAAATTCTTTCATCTTTGATTGGGCTATCTTCACTCTCTGTTGTTCTGGTATCTCCTCTGTCTCAAAGAAATTGTTTAGGGAGTCTATCCACTCCATCACTAAATCAGGATCCATCTTTCCTATAAACACTGGCAAATCTAGTTTCACATCCATGGTTCTCCTCTCCATGGCTTTGAGGGCATTCAACAGTGGCCTCTGGTCTACAGGAATGACCTCCTCGTTCCACCTAGGGATCTCTTCTTCTTCCCTATCTTCTTCTCTACCAGAACCTACTCTATCCCTCAACTTCTCCAACTCATCCTTCAATTCTTGATTCTGAGCCTTCACAGTCTTGCTCTCGGCAATCTGTTTCTTTACCAAAACTGCCAACTCAGTGTTGGTCATTCTTGTTAGGAACTCTGATGTTCCTTCTTCATCTGACATCTTACTATCTTAAATCTTCCCCAAAAGATTCAACCTTTGCTCTGATACCACTATGATGCAGAGCATCCAGCAAAAGCTTACAAACAGGGTGAAAAACCCATTAATCCCACCAAATAGCTAAAATCCTGACATACAACATGTATGTCCAAAACCTATCAGCATCATCATATTTTCTCTGTTGACCAACATCCCTTCTGCAGCATCATGATGTCCGGCATCTATCGACAGCATCATGATGTTCAGCTTCAGCAGGATATAAAATATCAGGTTCCTCCCAAATATCCTGATGATGACAACCTCATGCACCTCTCTTCGGATGCTTACGTCACCTTGATATTCAACCAACTTACATGACCAGGATCAGGATGTAACTTATTGGGTCATATTTGAACATCTTGATGACAGTGTTCAACTTTTATGCACATGAATATTCCACCAAATATTCCTTCTGTCGGTGAACACTCCGCACCGATCACCCCGATATCCTGCACCTATGCCAAACACTTAATGTCTATAGGATAAGCCTTCTATTAGGTGATATTTGAGATGTCCTGATGATGATGACGTCACATGCACCCGATGTCAATGTCACCCAAATATGAGACTCCTTTACATACTCTGTAGCATGATATGAATTGTCAAGTTACACTCTAATATGTTGGTGATGATTTATGTGATCCTCGGTTACCCGATATTCAAACAAAAGATGATCCTCCTCCTTTCTTTGGAAAATATGACTTTGACTCACCATTGACCCATTTGATTGTACCTTCGCTTGCATGTATGCTCCAACATACAATAGCGATATGCGGATGATGGATACACACCAAATGATGATCCTGATGGTGATATATACAAGAAGTATATATCCAACCTATATCATCTTGATGCACTCAAAACATGCATTTTCCCTAAGTTTCAAAACCTGATCCGGATAGTGATATACACATATATGCAGATGCAATATACACAGTCTGTAATGTCATATGCAGAAGCTGTATATTTGCCAAATGCATAAAACTCTCAGAACTTCATAATCTCACATAGAAACATGATGATCGGGCCAGATCACCTCCTGAGTGATTCAAACTTAGAAATTTATCCTTCCAAACCCTAGGACATGAGGATACTAGGATAACTCACAGCATGCTACTAATTGATCCTGCAAACATGAAATGCATGAACATGAAAACAGAAAAGAAAACTAAACTACTGTACATGACCATTCCACCAATTCAAAGGATCAACTGGTGGAAGGGTTGAATGAATCCATCTGCCTATAACCAAAATAAATCATACACAGATAGCTTATAAACCAGATAAATAAAAACCAATGGGATCTCTTACTTTCAGATTATAATTGCATCCAGATCTTATAGTCCCACTTTGTTACAGTACTCTGTTCAATCTCCAAAACCTCAATATCTCAATGAACTATCAACTGTACCTCATGTGTAACAAAGAAACCTAATTTCCTAAAATCTAACTAATCTAGGGCATATATAGTAATCCTCGCGAGTACTACCAACTCGATTCCCAGTGGCTGGGAGACTTCCAAGTGGCTGGGAGAGGATAGCTAAGACAGTTGTCATAATAAACTTCTAACTAACCTGCATATCCTCCTAGATTGATCTAAAACATACTCATTGGTCCAATGGACCTTATTACATCAAAAAGTCAAACATACTAAAAATAAACTTATGTTCTGTTTTGAAGGGGTGCTCCTGCACCACTACCCTTTTTAGATCTATCGGATCACTGGTCCGGGCTATGATCTGATCTTCTTTTATGACCTCATGCATGGCCTCTAGCTTAGGGATAATTATCCCTCTAAGTTCATCCAATCTGCTTATTCTATTTTTCTTTTCCTTCTTAAGCTTCTTGATTTCATTCAAGACTACAATAGTCTGACATTCTTGATTTATTATGGAAGAGGATAGAGGATCAAAATTCTTAGAGAGTGTTGTCAGTTTGTCCTCTTGTTCTTTCAATTTCTTCTCAATATCCAATGTTACTTTGGACCATGATAAACAAAATTTTTACATTTTCCCACCATCTCTAAGAGCATTTTCTAAGCTCTTTATCCCAATATTCATATTCCTCCTATCATTAGTTATTAACCCTTGTACCTCTGATAATCTTTTTGCCAAAAATTCCTTCCAGACCACATCCTTTGCTGACTTCTCTAGGGAATCAAAATGTGTGCTAACACTATTTACTAGAGATTTGAGATTACCAGATGAGGAGGCTGAGGGATCCTTTTGAAAAGATTGCATGATCTTTTCTAATACTCTAGATGCAACTTCTATTGTCTCATAGTCTTCCATGTGAGACTTCAGGAGTTTTTCTTTAGCCTTTGCATTAGGAAATGAAGCTATCTTCATTGTTTGTACCAGAGAAAGAGAATCAAAATTAAATGGCCCTTGTAGAAGTTCTAGTTCATCAATCTTCATTGTCTCTTTGTTTAAGAATTCTTTGACAGTTTCTGCAGTGTCTCTTGCCGAAGACAGATTCTTCTTCTCTTCTACAGTCTTAGAGCTATCTCTTGGAGCTTTCTCTCCTTTTACACTCTTACCACTAATAGCTATGGTCTTCTCTGCTGAAGTCTTCTTTCCTTCTGTAACCTTAGTACTGTCATCTTCTTGTTCCTTCACTCCTTTTTCTTTATCCTGTATTCTTTCTTCTCCTTTGGATCTAGAGTTAGCAGGGGAAATCAGAGGAGTGATGTTTGTTTGTTCATGGGCCACCTCTTCCGGAACAGAGGATTCCAAGTCCTTATCTTTTTCTTCACTGGTGTCCATTACTTCTTCTATCATTACCTCAGTAGGTTCTTTTTCAACACTTGTAGCCGAGGGATCAACACCCAAGTCCTCTATAATAGGAATGTTGAATCTTGAGTATGCATTCCAGAGGATCTCTTCTATTTCTTTTGCTATTTTGTTAGTTTCTTCGAGTATAAGTTGATTCATTCTTACTTTGCTCTGGAACTCATTCTTGCAATCTTTGAAGATCATATTCATTTACTTTGAATCAATTGAAGGATAAAGTTGAATGGCTATCTGATCTCAAGATCTTTTGCCATAGAATTATTCTTTCTTATTTCTAACTCCTTCTCTAGGCTTTTGGGAATAAGAGATATAATTTCAATAAAAGCCTTATTATAGATATTCAGATACTTGACTACTACTTCCTGCAAGATCCTTTGGTCAGCCTCATTATAATGATCATAGAATTCAACCATTGGTTGAAGATTTCCATCCACAGTAACTGATTTGACGACATCATCTAATGATAGAGTGGGTTTTTCAACAAACTCTTCTACCATCTCTTCCTTGTCTTCACTGGTAGAGGGTTCACTAGATACTTTCTTCTTTTTCCTCATTTTCTTTACCTCCTCATCTGACTCAGTCTCTTCATCATCCTTCTGACTGATGTAAGACCTTGTGGCCTTTGTCTTAGTTCTTTTCTTTGCTTCACCAGATGATTTTGCTTGTGGTTTTGATTTATTTGAGCTCTTGTCAGTGGTAGGAGCAGAGCTCCTAAAAGATCTGGTCTGGGAAGAGAATTCTACTGGAACACTTTGCTTTTTTGCCTCTTTCTTCTCTTCCTTTGTCCTTTCCTTCCTTTGCCTATTGGCATCAAGTGCCTCTTTTGAGATGCCAAGGCTTTTGGCAATGTTTTCTACTTCTTTTCTTACCTTTCTTTTCATCTCTATTTACCTTAGCTCAACATGGATCTTCACACTCAATTCTTCAAAGGTTCCAAACCTTTATACCTTGGGATCCTTTGGTTGACTCAGCATGTGCTAAACATGCAGCTCTACAATTTTCTCACCCACCTCATACCCCATTGGCATGATCCACACTGATCTTGGTTCCACTGCCTCCATTAGGCACTGATCAGTCTCTACCATAAAGCATACTGTGTCTTTGTATTTCTCAACTAGAGATTGGGGAATTCTCTCTCTAGCTTGCATCATGTTATGGAAGTTTTTGAAGAAACCCCAGAGAGCTGTGTTTTGTGCTTTGTCATCACCAAGTCCATGCAAATACTCCCTAATTTGTATGGCAACCGGTCTGTCATTCTACCATACCCATCCACTGGATCCAGGTAGCTCATTCATAAAGTAGAAGAATAAGCACAATATTAACCCACCATACTTAAATGAATTCTTTTTATCTTTCTTTATTTTCTACAGATTCTCTAAGAGTTGGTTTAGAAGGAGCTGACAAAGGTCATAATCTGAATTCTTTCTTAACATTTCATAAGCAGTGTAGATAGCAGTTCCAGGTACTGAATTCTCCACGCTAGAATGATATATCTTGTATCCGATGATCATGGAGGCAAACTTGATATCCAAATCAGTGATATCTTCTATTATCATTGCTCTTTTGTCAAACCTAGATCCAGTAGCCTCACTTACAGTCTGATTCTTGACCAATTTGAGAATCAGTATCCCACCAGATGAGTGCAAACTGGTAACTTCCCTAATGGCATCTTTTGTGATCTTGAATGGTCCATTCAACCACATGAAGTTGTCATGTATTTTGCTCAAGACATACTAGACCCATTCATCCTCAGCAAAGCAGGGGAAATGTATACACTGTGCAAAGTGCTTGACCTGGAGGGCCTTGTATTGGGGTTGGAGCTCAAATGAATCAACTATTAGTTGTTTGTGGTAGATATCCCTCAATTTGAATTCTCTAAATTCTTCAATGTTTGCATGAATGTAAACCCTAATATCTTTTGTATGCAAGACACCATGCAAAACAGTGGAAAATGCTCCTAGGGGATCTACTTCTAAGGATTTGTAGGGATGTTTCTTGAATTTGGGGCGAGGCCTATCAATGATCTTCACAATATTCAAAGTAGTCATCTTTAAAAACATTTGCAGAGAGGTGTTTAGGAACATAAAATGCCTTTTGCACCTTTAGGTTTCACGAAGTGAGCCAGATCGATTTCTAGATGAATCAACTTCTACAAATGATCTTTGATGGGCTTGAAGAAATTTGTTGTAGAGCTCCTTTTTGCTTCTTCTTAAATGCAAGATGAACAAATGTTTAATACGAAGAACCCTTATATCACTTCATAAACTGTAATACAAAGTTGCAATAAATGCTTGACCTAAGTCATTCCAGTTTGCCTTATTCGGTTCATTTGAAGAATTGGATCAATCTTGATCTAAACATCTTGTGGATCTCCCATATCTTAACCAAATTTTATTTAGATGATTCTCTTATGAACCCTTTAATCCACAACTCTCCTTGTGTCAGTTCTAGTACCAATTGACTGGCTGGGGGAAAATCATTTTCTTGTGTCTCCCCCTGAGCCAGGGCTCACTTTTTAATTTCTGAAAGGAATATCAGCACCAGAGTCTGGTGTGGATCCATCCCCTACATTCTCTATACTTTTCTTCACCCAAATCTTGTTCATTTCATTTTGAACTTCATCCGCATTCACTTTTCATTTTCCCTTATCTTGATTCTGATTATGATGTACTGGACCTCTTTTGTCCTGATTCTTGCTTCTACAGAATTTTACAATATGACCAGATCTATTGCAAATTTGGCAAACAACATTTCTTTGCATATTTGATTGATATTCTCTTGATCTGCATTGATTAGCCATATGACCCATTCTATTGCATGCAAAGCATCTACCATTGAATGAATTGTTCATTTGCATATTTCTGCATTCATGAGATTTGTGACCATACCTTTTGCAGTTGAAACATGGTCTGGAGAAGGATGTATTAGTCTAATTAATTCTCTTTCTACATTGATTAGCTTTATGACCAAAGATATTGCTGTTGTGGCAGTATCCATTCAAGGATGGATATCTTTGAGTATTAGGCTACCTTACTGGAGGTCTTTTAGGTCTGTTCCTTGGATTTTCTGATCCAAAATTCTTCTGACCGGATCCGGAGCTTTCACCTTTTTCATATCCCTGGCCACACTTGTCATCTACCCTCTTTTGGCTTTCAAGAAGAACTTCAAGTTGAGCAGAGCTTATCTTGAATTTCTCTTTGTATTCATTTGCTATTTGAAGATCTCCTTTAAGAGAGACAATTTGATCTTTAAGTTTTTCTTCATTATCTTTAGCATCTTCAAGATCAGATTCAAGATGTCTAATTATTCTATCCATCTTGTGGTAGTCTTCTAATTTTTCCTTGAGAGATTGTCTTAGATCATCTTCAGATTTTCTTCTCTCTTCAATTTCTTAGGTAAACTTAATAACTCCTGATTCCATTTCATGTCTTACCATGATGATTTCTTTTGATAACTTTTCACATAACTTGGTTTTTTCTTTTAGATCTCTATTTGTATCATTGGCTTCACCTTGACTTGCTAATTGCTGAAGTAGCTCCTTTCTTTTTTTCATAGAGAGACTCAGTTTCTCTTTTAGTTCTTTTGTGAAATCATCATCCTGTTTGAGTCTTTCCTTCAATTCATTGACTTCAAAATTTGACTACTCAAGATCATCAAGGGTAGACTTAAGTTGCTCCCTCATACCATACACATCCATTTGAATTCCCAAATCTTCCTCAAGTTGTTAGGCTCTGTTGGGAGGAACTTGGCTGTGATACCAATTGTTGATAACTGAGAGGTGGGGTGAATCAGTTATCTTAATTTATTCAACTTTCTATTCTTTAATAATTAGTGCAGCATCAAAGAAAACAAGCATGAAATTAGAAACAAAGTCAATACAAATAACACAATGATTTTGATGTGGAAAACCCAATTAAGGGAAAAACCACAGGGTGATTAACCCAAGAATGTATTCTCTATTGGAAGAATAGAAGTACAAAATGACACCTACCAATTTAGGGCTCACTGCCTGAGCATACTGCTCACAACAGGTTCGCTGCCTACAAGAGAGAAAGATAACGCAATGTTTGAACTAATGAGAAGCATCCACACATGCTAAGATTTAGTTCCAGTTGAGCTCAATAAACTGATCTGCTGCACTTCATTCTAACTTTCTTGTGATTCAGCTATCCTGTCACATTCCGGACCTATCTTCCTGCCTTCCCACTACTCTTCTACTTTTATTCACATAATTACACATTCGCATGACACACCTTCATATCTGAATTCATTTGGTATATATATCCGTATAAGTAATCTTACCATCTTTCTAGTCAGCATCCGGAATAGTCAATATTTTCCCAAGCTTTGATCTGTCAGATGGATCCTTTCTTACGAAGTGATGTAGATCTAAGAGATGCTTGAAGAAGTCATCAAACATGTTGGCCAATCATGAATGATACCTCAAGAAACTTAGTCATCAGCAATGTCTCTTCTGGATTTGGGTCTGACACTCTATCGGTACAGTTCTTCCTCTGTCTACTCTGCCAAACAGGAACCCAGCACTCAAGTGCTCATATCTTTTCACCCTTCCATCACCAGAGGCTAAATCCTTGGAATCTATTAGTCAAGGTACTCATCTCGACTTCCCCAAATTTGCACTTCACTGGGATACTTCCTCTAAGAGATCCAGACCTGACTGTCAGACCTTGCTGACTGCTCTATTCTTGCTTACCAGATCATAACACTTCTTCAATCTGACTTCCGGTAGAGACTCATCATGTCTTGCAGATGTGTGGGATAACCTTTGTTGCCATCAATAACAAAATACATGAACCCATATAGTGTCTCTTGCCAACAAATCATGTATTGATATTCATCATCAAAATCAAATTTGTATAAATTCACTACCAACTTGGTCAAGGCAGTATAGGTGTTGTTCTTAGACCTCCACTGGTACATCCTCTTCCTGGCACTCTTCTTATTATTTTCATACTCAGTCTCTAGTTTGTGCAGATCCATAAGGACTACCTTCTTTCCAACTAGGAGATTGAAAGTAGATGTAATCCCTATAATTGAAAAGTCTACATAAACCCTTCCATGTTTCTCCACCTGCCTAGTCTGAGGGTTATAATTTTTGGTGCATTCCACTACCAGCTCTGGTGTCTCCATGGCATAGGGGAATCTGGCCACATGCCACATTCCTGATATAAATATGGCATCTAGTAGGGTATTATCTTTATCATCATGCATCCTGGATGACCATGCTACTAAATCTATTTCTCCTTAGTGAGTGTCTCCGATGGTGCCATATTTAGAATTGTATTCCTTTGGGCTGAACATACATAGGTTTAAGAAATTCTTCTCCAGATTTATTCTTCTTGATGTCTGCCATGGATTCTTGCAATAAACATGACTGGTCTTACCATAAAATTTATTGAACATCATAAAAAAGTTGATAGAAAAGAACCCAATGGAGTGGAACACCCTATTGAAATATGCCTTGTGGGTAGATAGAACCAGGATGAAGGTTGCATTAGGAAATTCACCTTTTCACTTAGTATATGGGGTGGATCCCATCCTCCCTGTTAACCTAAAGATTCCTACACTGTAGTTTGTACAAGAATACCTGGGCATAGATAATAACCAAGAAGTCAAGTTGCTTCAATTGATGCACCTAGAAGAGAAAAGAAATCAGGCAATTGATCAATTTGCCAAACATCAGGCTATTTTCAAATGCTGGTTTGACAAAAGAGCTAGGGTCAAGGCCTTTAGAATCTCAGATTTAGTCTTGATGTGGGACAAAGCACATGAGAGGAAGGGAGATAATGGTAAGTTTGATAAACTCTAGATACATCCCTTCCAAATTCTAGAAATCTTAGGAGACAACACTTACAGGCTTAAAACCTTGATAGGTAAGGATGTTCCATTACCAGTTAATGGATAGTTCCTTAAACATTATTTCCAAGCCTGAGTCAGTTTCATGTAAGTCATGTGCATCATGATATGCATATTTATAGAATTAAACCATTGGAAAAGTCATACTACCTAGACATACAGAAAATGACAATATGAGGGTTTTTAATTACTTACCTGATAACGGTTATCTCCTGGATTAGGTTGATGATTATGGAAAGGGTAGAAAATAATGATGATCATGCGTTCTGTTATGCTGCAAGCTATTGTCCATTCACAGATAGCTTCCTATGAGGGTTTGACTCTCTGCTATGTAAATTTTTTATTTTTCGCAAGGTAAATGAGAATAACCTTGGAAAGTTACCTTTAAACCCATCCGTAGGGTAGATTAGGGTAAAACTAGACTAAATCAATTAAAACCATTGATCTTCTACACACAATCCATGGATGTTGCTATGTGTTTGAATCATATTCGTAGTCGGCAGGAATCCACCAACTGCATTTATGTGCATTTAATGTTACGAAGCAATAAGAGGGGGGGTGATCTTCAGAAGATCAGGTGATATCAAAATATGACCCCCTCTGTGTAACATGACCTTCCACCTTGAGTGCCAAAACTAACACCAATGAATCGAGTGATGTGGTCAAAATTTGACCATGTGTATATCGGGTCATGATTTTAACAGGGGATATTTAAAAGATGACCTTGATAATAAAATGACCTCTCCTTTTGAAAGATCAATATGACATCAGCATGTTGATGACTTTGTTTGAATGCTTCATTAAAATGACGTCACCCTCATGTTGTTGAAAAGGGTGATTGTTGGATACATACCTCTGCGAGGTAAAAAGAATGATGACATCGTCATCATATTGGCACTGGGGTGATATTCTATGACAGGGTGATATTTGTAAGATCAGGTGATATTTAAAATATGACCCCCACAAAATATATGAAGTTGTTTGATGGACAGATATAGTTATCACCTAAAATTGATGTCCAAAGTTTATGGACCAAATGATTATCAGGTGATAAACCTATATTGGGGTGATCTTACATAAGGTGACTGATGTTTGGAAATATGACCCCCTCCCTAGAATATCAGGTCTGACTAGAACTTTAACTTGTCATAACTTTCATCCCCTAAGGAATATTAGGGTGATCCAAAAGGGAAACTTGCATGGAATTTTATCTGCTTTCCAACTATGAGGTTAATGATATGAAATACAAACTTTGACAATTGACCTCATCATGATGATCTATCCACTCTCTTTATGCAGGTCACCTGCATGACTTACTTTTACCAGATCGCTGAAAAGCAGAAAAAACAACATAAGCCAAAGTAGCAAAAGTTGGGTCTCTATTTTGTCAAGTCAAAATGGGACATGTTATGTAACCACACAACAACTTGCCACCAAAGAAAACAACTAAATTCCAATGATTCAAGTTATGTGATCACATTCTAACATAGTATTCTAACTCTTTCTAAGTATAAGTATTTACAATCTTTCTAAGTGATAAAGTTTTCACCATGGCAACAATGCTAACAAAGGATCAGGTGTGTGCAAATGATTAATTATCCTCATCTTGAAAGCAAGTTGAAAACATGAGTAACTGATGTTTAAGCTACATAGTTTGGGAGAATCCCTCATAGCCAACCTAGATAGAGCCTTGCTGGTAGTAGGCGTCCATAGCCCCAACAATGTTATCTATACAATCCCCCTAAGTAGAGCCCCATTGCCAGCAGACATCTATAGCCCCAGTAGAGTTACTTAGATGGCCTAGTTTTATTATTTTATTTTTTTGGATTTTCAAAATTTATATTCTATTCATCTGATGTCATCATGTAAGCTTAATGTGCAAGGTATGGTCACTTGCTGATTTAGGTTGGAGATTGCATTGGTAGAAAGGGAGTCCCTTTATATTTTTCACTTAACACCTATACTTGTGCATTCAACAAACCCAAGGCTATTAGGTGAGTCATTGTGAAAGAATCACTTTGGTCAAGAAAGGGCACCCTGATGAGAAGATATCACAAACCTGATCACCAACACTTCTCAAAATGAGTCATAACCTATGTATAAATTTGTTCTCATCACTTGAATCATAACAATTTAGTTATTTTCTTAGGGTGATGACTTGCATCATCTTGATTAACCAAAACATAACTCAACAAGAAAACAAAAAAAAAAAACTGTACAAATAGCTATACAAATATGCACACTATGATACACATGACTTACATGAAACTGACTCAATCTTGAAAATAATGTTTAAGGAACTGTCCATTAACTAGTAATGGAACATCCTCACCTGTCAAGGTTCTAAGCCTATAAGTGTTGTCTCCTAAGATTTATGAAATTTGGAAGGGACCTCTCCAGAGTTTATCAAACTTACCATGATCTCCCTTCTTCTCATGTGCTTTGTCCCACATCAGGACTAATTCTAAGATTCTAAAGGCCTTGACCCTGGCTCTTTTGTCAAACCAGCATTTGACAACAGCTTGATGTTTGACAAATTGATCAATTGCCTGATTTCTTTTCTCTTCTAGGTGCATCAATTGAAGCAACCTGACTTCTTGGTTATTATCTATGCCCAAGTATTCTTGTGCAAACTACAGTGTAGGAATCTCTAGGTTAACAGGGAGGATGGGATCCATCCCATATACTAAGTGAAAAGGTGAATTTCCCAATGCAGCCTTCATCCTGGTTCTATCTACCCACAAGGCATATTTCAGTAGGGTGTTCCACTCCCTTGGGTTCTTTTCTATCAACTTTTTTATGATGTTCAATAAATTTTTATTTGTGGATTCTGCTAATCCATTCCCTTGGGGATAGTAATTTGAGGAAAATTTCAATATGATCCCATAGTCAAAAGCCCAACTAGATAATGTTGTTGAAGCAAAGGAAAACCCATTATCACATACCAAAGCATAGGGAACTCCATACCTGGTGACTATATTACTTTCCAAAAATTGAATGACATCCTCAGCATTACATGTCTTACTGTTGACAACCTCAATCCACCTGGTACAATAATCAATAATAGTTAAAACATACCTATGGCCTGAGGATGATGGAGGATTGATTGGTCCTATGAAGTCCATTCCCCATTGAGCGAATGGGCACATCTCCATCACTGGTTGTAAAGGTTGAGCAGCATATCTTTCTCTGTTTGTAGCAACCTGACACATGACAACATTTAACATGTTTAGTAGTATCCTTAAAAATAGTGGACCAATAGTACCCTGCTCTGAGGATAGCATGAGTGGTGGCCAAGGATGACCCATGTGCAGTCCCAAACTTATCATGTAATTCCGCTAACACCTTGTCTGCTTCTTGCCTTTCTAGGCATCTAAGGTATATTCCCTCATAATTCTTTTTAAAAAGGACTCCCCCTTTTATCATGTATTTCTATGACCTTATCTTTAAGGCTCTCCTTTGCGAGGCCTGTAGTCTTGAGGGACATCTTCCAGTAATCAGGATGTGCCTGATGTCTGAGTACCATTCTCCATCATCTTTTGCATTTATAACATATTATTGGCTCATGATATTTGGATCAATCTCTGATATCATCTGGCTCAATGCCTGTCCCCTTACTAACTTCATGGGTATAATGTCCATATCATATTCTTGTAGGACAGTGATCCATTTAGCTCTCTTCTCACCTAGTTCACTTTACATTAACAACATTTTCACTACTGCATTAGGTACCACAGCAATCAACTTACTTCTTAGAATGTAATGCCTAAATTTCTTAACTACTTGAACCAAAGAAAGTGCTTGCCTTTTAACATCCATGTATCCAAGTTCTACATCTTCGAAATGGTAGCTCGTGAAGGCTATAGGCTTTTCTTCTTTTTCTTCATTTCTCTATGTCAACACTGCTGCAGAAGTATGCTCTGAAGCAAATGAATAAATGTAAAAGTTCTTGGTATAGCCTGGACTAATCAGAACTAGAGCATCAATTATGGCTTTTTTAATATCTTCAAAAGCTACTCTAGCTTCCAGTGTCCACTCAATTTTAGCATCCTTCTTGAGCATGGTGTTCAAGGGTCTAACAATCTCTACAAAGCCAGTGATAAATTTTCTAACAAATTAATCTTACCAAAGTAAGATTTGAGCTCCTTTTTGCTTCCAAGAAGCTGTATCTTCATGATGAATTCTACTCTATTAGGGTCAATGATGATTCTATTTTTAGTTATCAGGTAACCTAGTAATTTCCCTGTGGTTACCCCAAATATGCATTTCTTGGGGTTTAGGGATATCCCATATTGTTCACATTTCTTTAGCACCTTTCTGAGGTCCTCTACATGGTTTCCTCTATCCTTAGAGAAAATAGTTAAGTCATCCATGTATATGACTATGCATTTACCAATCAAGCCTCTAAAGGCTATGTCCATTGCTCGGTGAAATGTTGCTCCAATATTTATTAACCCAAACGACATGTGCCTATAGGTGAATATCCCCCACTTCATGGTGAGTGCAGTTTTCAATCTGTCTATTTTATCCACCATCACTTGGTTATAACCTGAGAGACCATCTAGAAATGACATCATCTTGGCACCATTCACAATTTGCAAGACCTCATCTAGAGAGGGCAAAGGATAATTATCCTTCTCAGATGCTTTGTTTAAGTTCCTGAAGTCTACACACAATCTGTTGTCACCATTTTTCTTCCTTACTGGGACCAGGTTCACCTCCCATGTGGAGTGTCTCACAGGAAATATGATCTTGGCATTAAGCAATTTCTTAACCTCTTCAAAAATGATAGGCTCCAGTAAAGCATTGACAGGTCTATGCTTCTGCCTAAAAGGCTTGGCATCTAGCTTCAAAGGTATAGTGTGAGTGATGACTGATGTGTCGTAAGTTTTCAACTCATCATAAGTCCAGGCAATGACATAGATATAATCTTTGAGAGGTTGGGTTATTCCTTCCAACTCCTCTTCTGTGTAGACTTTCCCAATTAGGACATTTCTCTTTTCATCATCATGTCCAATGTTAACCTGTGAATATTGTCCTCCATCTACTTTTGGAAGATCCTTTTGTTTTAGCATGTTGTCTAGATCAAATGCCCTTTCCAGCTCTATCATTCCCTTAGGAATCTTATTGCTAGGCAACTCTAAGATTTCTTCTTCTTCCTAGACATGGTCCTCCACATTCCTCTCATCTATGATCTATGCATCAAAGACATCCATGTTAGAAATGAAGTCTAGAATATGTTGATCATCATCAAATACTTGGAGGTTGGTTACATTATCTGGAACATAAGGTACTGATACTAATTCTACTGAAAATCTTTTCAGACCAAATATGGAAAGTGGTTCCAAAGTGCTGGCAGCCTGGGCTAAAGCATCTACCCTATGATTTTGTTCTCTGGGTACATGGGTGATGTTGAATGTATCAAAATATTCTATCAAGTCCCACACCCTATGTTTGTAATTGGACAATTTCTTGTAATTGTAAGAGTATATACCTCTTACCTATCTCACAACCAATTTTGAGTCTCCATAGACATGCAGAATTTTCACTTTCTTTTTAAGTGAAAACAATATCCCATGGATTAAAGCTTCATACTCTGTCACATTGTTGGTGCATGGGAATTATAATCTGTATGTTGCTAAATAGGATTTTTTAGATGGATCAACAAGATCTATCCCTACTTTAGCCCCTTGTTTTGACTTGGATCCATCAAACCTTAGGATCCATGGCTTAGCTTCATGTAACCTGCACTAGCTTTCAATCAAGACATCCTATCGAGATCTCTGCTACTATGTCATCTTCTGAATCTCTTTTGATAAAAACTCTTCAAACTTAGACAGATTGCTACCTTTGTCTTCATCAGATAACTCATAATCTGATTCTACTAAACAATCACTCCCTAGGGTGATTTTCTCATTTCTTTTAACATTAATCTTGTTACATAGCAGCATCTCTTCTGTCATCTAAATATGACCTTCATCTTGATATGTGAATTCCTCTATTTTTGTAGAAGATAAACAAAAATTAGTGTCACTACCATTGTCTATAGAACTTACCGTGGATGATGATGATGTGGATTCATCACTATACGCTTGTTCCAGTTCCATCATATCTATGCAGGCATCACAAGTTTTTTCAGAATGTAATTCATTATGTAACCTGCACCATCCATCAATTAGAATATCATGAACAAGCATTTTTAACAATTGACATCATTTTCCCTCTCTAGACAAGTGCATCTTAAAATTCTTAAAATGATCTACCTCATTTTCATTCTTAGGGTTACAATCAAATTCTACAATTACTTTATCGTCCTAAGGGTTATCATCATGATGATGAATATCATATATCAGGATTTCTTCTATCCTGATAGTCTGGGGCCTGATGGAGTAAACTCTGGGTTCTACATCCACATACATGATCTCGTTGGTTTTATTATATTCGGTGATCATGTGCTTCATGCGAGGCTCATCATCTATCCTTATTTGATTTGGTATTCCTTTTCAGGGCAACCACATATGACTGAAATCAGTTGACATGTATCCATTAAGGGTTTTTAACCAGTCTCTGCTAAGTAACATCCCATAGGTATCAGGTATATCAACTACCTAAATATCAATATAGTACTGGAGGGATATGATGCTAGTTGCATGTGAATGTGGGTTAGTTCTCCTACCACACTCACCTATGTTTTATCTAATTGTGTTACTTTCTTTAATGAATTAGCAAGATGCAACCCTAAAGCATTGCATATGGATAGGGGCATTACATTGGTAGATGCTCCTGAATCTACTACAATTGTGCAATTTTTTACTAAACATCCTTATAGTAAGGAGGAAAGGAAGTGACTCACTCTTGTCTCTATATAGGGTCATGTGGGAGGATTCTATAGCTTGAATAGCAGTTGGCACTTTGTGTTTAACATTAACGTCCCTAGAGGCATGATCTTTATTTCCAGATGGACCTGAGGGGTGACTATCCTCTTTCAGAGCAGGATCATCTAATGATTTCATGAATGCTTTCTTAATAGCAGGGGTTTTTGAAAGGAAATTACAGGATCTAAGTACTAACCAAAACATGCAAAGCAGATAAACAAAACAGGAAAGATATTACTAGATTTGTAAGATGCACTAGAGACCAACACAAGTTTTTGAAGGGGGAAAAGAAAAGAAAAACCCCCATAAATATGCAAGTGGCAAGAAGCCAAAAATAAAGATTATAGAGATGTAAGAAGCTTCTCAATGAAAAGATGAAGAAGAAGAAGATATTCGTGAAGAGGATATATCAACAAAGAGAGAAATAACACCTCTAAAATAGAGGTGAAGAATGGAGTTATATGTAACTCCAATATGCCACCTTGCATAAGGTGTGTGCCACATGTTTCCTCTTAAGAAGGAATCTATCAAAATAGATTTATTCCTATAGGAGGAATAAAATAGGTGTTACCCAACATGTGGGGATAAAACACCAAAAAATAAATAAATACAAATTATAAAATAATCTTCACAAAGTAAAGATTAAATTCTAATACCCCCCCTTAAGCTTTACTTGGGGAGATTTACAATAAATCCATCAAAGGATGATTACAACATGTTACATGAATGGCATAAAAGCCTTACAATGAATAAGAATATATAATTTAAGAAAGAGGCTTGATGTAGAGGCAAGTCTTCAAGTCTTCAAGGAATGGAAGAACCAAAGTGCTTGAATAGATGTTGTTGAACAATAGAAATATTGAGCTCCTTTCGAGCCAAAAGAAGTGGATTGAAGGTTCATGAGTTGCTAAGATATTGAACCTATTTCATCAAAGAAACCATAACTACAAATAGATTTCCCATCATTGGGATAATCTCCTAAACTAAATTAGTATAATCATATAAAGAGATATAAATTGCATATAACAAAAGTTTGTGGATAAAATGAATCCAAATTTGAGTCATGAAGCCAAGAAGGTAAAAGGTTAGCTTAGCTAACCTAAGAGTGATTCAATGAAGAAAACCTAAATTCTTGAATAAGAGTGCTAAAACATTATAGTACAAATCATGGCTTATAGCCCAAATTATAAAATGCCAACATATAGGCATAGCAATAAAAGTTCTAGGTTGCTTCTCACTACATCATTTGTTGAATTGTAAAGGGAACTTATATCAATTTTAATTATAATGGACTTCAAAAATTAGTCCTAAGATCATAGTTCCATCATTTGAAAATACAAAATATCGACTTTGAAAAATAGTCCTATAGATGGTTATAAAAACCATAATGCCTTTATAAAATATTAGAGGACTTTTGAAAATAGTCCTAAAGATGGTATAACAACCATATTGACTTCTATAGAAGTATAGGAACATGATCTCCATGGATCAGTTCATCATAAAAGTAAGTGCATACCATCAAAGTGGATGGAAATATTTTCCATGGGGCCCAAACAACAGTCCAATGAGACTTAATAGAGCTCCCTATGCAACATTACTGCAAATGCATCTTGCACATAAAAAGAACTCCATTGAAACTAGATGAAGCATTGGACTTTATAGAAAAAAAATGTATAGATGGGATAAAACCATCAAGAAGGCAGAAGCTTCATTGAGTTTATAATATCTCAGATAAATGAGGCACAAAAAATTAGATTCCCTTTATCAAGACAACATAATCATAGTTGAGAAGAAACACTAGACTTGTTTTAAATATTGAGATAAATCAAGACGTAGGTAGAGAATTGATAAAAGTCACAAATTGTGAAAAATGTTATAAGCAAGAACCTAGCATTGACAGAAATTACAAGTATAAACTACTCAAAATAAGACAATATTCATGCATTCGCGACTACATGAATATCCTCTATTATAGAAGACATGTTCAAGGTTATTCAGTTGATCAAGTCCAATAACAAAGTACATGTTAAAACTATAGGAAAAAAAATTCAAAAACTTTGAGAATTGTGCCTATAATTAGCATTAGGCTTTTTGAAACAATCACTAGTCCAATGACCATCTTTGTTACAATAATTACAATGCGACTTTTTAAAATTGTGTCGATTATTAGAAGTAGTGTGCTTGCGATTATCAAAAGTATGATTGTTGGGAAATTGTGAATGGAAATTGTGATTTGAATTAGATGAATTATTATGTTTTGACATAAAAGCATGCTCATTATTTCTAAGAGTATCAAATTGAATTAACTTAGCTTCTTCTTGTCATAACAAATTTTGAAAAATATCATAAGTTAACTGAGTAGCTAAGGTAGGAATAGCTAATTGAGAATGAATATTTGTAATAAATTGTTGAAATGGTTTAGGTAAACATTTTTTAAGAATGATATGAATTAATCTAAGATGTTTGAGCTTAACTCCTAAATCAGTCAATTGAACACTAATATCATTAAATTTAAGAAGAAATTCATTCATGGTTTTGAAATCTGTATACCTGAGATCTTCAAGTTGATCTTGAAGTTGAATCTTCCTAGATTCATTTGCATTGTCATAAATATTTTTAAGAATGTCCCATGCATTATGGACTTTTGTGCATGCTCTTATGTGAACATAGAGTTTAGGGGACATCAAGATACCTATCAGACTGAGAGCTTCATCATTTTTGGCCAGCCATTTGTCTTTTTCATCCTGAGTTACAGTAGTTGTAGGTTCTAATTTTGAATCGGTTGCTACATCCAAAAGATGCTTAAATCAAAAAATAAAACTAATGTGTTGCTTCCACATCGGGTTTAAAATGTATATTGTTATACTTGTATACATATTGCTAATGCTTTATCTTAATGTACAAATCAGTCCTAAAAAAGTCAAAGTTGAAGTGAATAAATGTTGAGTTCCGCTATGTATATTTTGGTTTGTATATTTGGTAAATGGTAGAAATACAAAGAAAATATATACAACAAGTTATACATAGCGCGGAACTGAAAGGTAATTAAAATTGACATAATGGTTGTATATTTTTGCACTTTGTATATGTATGTTTGGTCATATACATTGAAGTTATATACAAGGTGGAATCAAAAGTAAATTGAAATATAATATAAATGATGCATTTGGACTTAACATATATCTGGTAATGCAGTTTATATACATCGCAGAATTGAAGTAGTTATCAAAGATAATAAAGTTGATGTATATTGCACTTTGTATATTTCTTATATAGAATGCTGATATACATTGCACTTTATACAAACCGGAACTGAAATCTTTATGGAAAAAAGTTAAACTATTGTATGTTTTGGTCTTTGTATGTTTTGGAATGTACAACGTGAAATATACAATGTTTTATATGCATTACGGATGTGAGGGTAAATACAGTACGATTTATAACAGTTTGAAGTCTGAAAGTTCAATAAGAAATAAAGGCATCATGGAAAGGCATTATTGAGAGGTAAGGTGGACCCGACTAATTGTACATGTTTGCTTGTATAATAACAATGTATATTTTGCGATATACAAGCAGTTGTAAAAAATAAAAGATACAAGGTGGATTTGTCACGGAAGTTAAAAATGGTAAATTCTTTGTATGTTTCAGCATTTGTATATTTGAGATGTACAATGCCAAAATACAAAGAAACAAAGGTGTACAGAAAAGCAAAAAGGATAAAGAAACATTAGTTAGTTCTTTGCATAAACTGCTTGTATGTTAAGAGATACAACAAAAATGTACAATAGAAACATACAAAGGAGAAAGTATGCATGTTGAATTAAGCTAATGGTAAAAAGTTTGAAAAACATAAACACTGTAATAAAGGCCGAGGACGTAATGCATTAATTGTTGTAATTAATGCAAATTTAACACTCAAACAAAGCAAAATTTAACAAGGGTTAGAACCATTTCAATGTTATTTTGCTGTTGAATACACTGTGGAGAGTGAAAATTGTAGAAAAAGAGTTGTTACAGTGAAAGAGCAAAATTTACCAGAGGAGAAGAAAGTTACAGTGGCTGGACAAAGGTGAAAACGGTAAAGTAAGTCAACAGGTAAATGGTTGCGACAAATAGGTATTTATCCAAAACATCATTTAGTGTCAGTTGTTAAGATATATTGTTAATTTCAGTAATTTTGTTGGAAAAATGTAAGCATTGGTCAAATTACTATTTTAATTGTTAATTAGTTGAATAGAGCTTAACAAATCCAAAGAGGTTAAAACAGAAATAGTAAACAAGCTAGGGTAAAAGTTAAAAGTAGGTATTCATAGTAAAAAAACCCCAAACATGAAGTAAAATGAGAAGTTAAAAAGATGTATGCTTCTACAGGATGGCCCCTAAACCGAAGAAAGATATAGGGGAAGATATAAAAAAGGAAAGAAAACCACGGAAAGAGGTGGAGAAAGAGGAATTATAGATACACAAAGGGTATCTGACCCTAATCAGTATGAATGGAATGGGGACAAATACTAACATAGGAAACTATGATGTAGAGGATGTGCTAAAAAAGATTACTACTACAAATTCTACTCCTGATATGAAGTACATTTGGGAAAGTGGACTGTATAGAGCTGCGGGTTTTCCTCTGGCAATGGAGGCTAGAGATTTATGTTTGGACTGTATAATTTTGTATGACCCTAATATAAGAAAGATAATGTTACATGATAGATTAATTGCTGATTTGACTCCAGAAGGGATTGCAAAAACATTTGGCTTAGAGATTAAGGAGAAGATGAAAGATATTGACATTGATTAATACAATGAAAATTTCTACACAAATGAAGAAGACTGTAAGGGTAAAATATTTCGTAACTGGTACAACCTAGAGAATAAACCAAATGCAGTTGCCAGGATACCCAAGAATATGTTGAGGGTACATTTCAGGGAGGAGATCTATTTGATGATCACTATGCTGAGCAGACTAGTTGGATTGAGGGATGGCACCAAATGTGAACCTTGGATGTTCACTGTTATCGAGTTTATAAGAATAGGGAAAAAGAAACAAGGAAACATTCACTAGGCCAAGGCCATTAGTACAGCTATTTGGAGGTAGGCCATGCAGAGACAACAGAAGGGCTTGCCATTCTATTTATCTTCTTATGTGTTATATTCCTGTGCTATAGAAATTAGGCCTTTTATTCATGGGATAGAGATGATTGGTGTTTTAGGAAATGACCTTAATTATAAGCTAGTATATGAACATTACCCTATATTATAAGAAGAGAATGCAATAAAGGAATTTTCTTTAGTGAATGATGTTTTTTATACCTACCTGGTAAGGATATTGAGGGAGGAACCTGATAAAAGATTGTCTAAGAATGAAAAAAATGAAATTGGATTGCACAGTTCATGGTTCATTCAATTTGAGAACTTCACTTACATAAGGACTAAGGGTTTTGAAGGGAAACCATTCATACTTTCTAGGTATCCTTCTAACAAGCTAATTGTGTTAGAGTTTTTGAGACAGAATTTGAATGTGTTTAAAATGCACAAAAGGAAATTCAATAACAGGGGTAATGTGAAGTTGCCATGGGCAATTGGTCAATATTCTTGTTTTAGTGAAGAGGTAGCAAATTATTCTAAGCAAGAATTAGGGTATTATGGCTTCAAAGAATTTGATTTAGTAAGAAAAGTTGACCCTTTCCACAAAATTCAAAATTTTGTAGATAAAAAATATAAACAAGTACACATTGAAGATTTCTGGGCTGATTGCCAAAACGACAAGGAGGTGAGGAAAAGAGCTCACAAAAGATTAACTGTGGAGAAAATGAAATCTATTGGCAATATATATGTCCCTCTAGAGGTTTGGGAAAATGATCAATTATTACATCAAAGTTATGCAGAGGCAAGGCTGGCTCCTATTACAAAGCCTAATTGGTCAAAGCCTTGGAACACATCATTGGATGTATTATCTAAGCTGGTAATATTGTTTTCAAAAACATGGCTGAAAGATAGAGTTGAAGAGCTAAAAGTTGAAGGCAAGGAGGTCACATATCCCAAGAAGGGAAGGAAAAGAAAAGTAGAGCCCAGTGAAGACTTGCAGTGTTTTTATGAAAAGAAGAGAAAATTTGCTGAAGGTAAAATTGTGGAAAAAGACAAAAATACCACCCTAATGGATCCATATGCCTTAGGCATAACAATAGTAGTCGTATCTGATACTTTTGTTGATGCAAAGTCTATTATCCATGAAGTAAGTGTAGAGGAAGCACAGGTTGCAAAAGAAGCAGCGGGACAAACAACAACAAGGGCAATTCCCATAAGTTTATCAAAAGGAGAAACTTCTAAACCATCTGATATAATTGGAGCATAGGAAGTAGGGGAAAAGCTGAAAAATATAGCTAGTGCCTCCATACCTTTAACACAAGGACAAACATTCATTAAAGTAAAAATAGAATTAGCAGGAGAAAAGCTGCAAGAGTCAGAAACATATAAAGCCAAACAATCTGTGGAAACTGTACACATTGAGAGCAGTGATAGTGAAGAAGAAACAATGTATAAAGGAAAGACAATTGACATAGAAGAGGATTCAGGTGACTTCCTGAGTGAAGAGGAAGCACCCAGCAATCAAACTAAAATGGAGATTGGACATGGAACAGAGCAAGAAAAAGAAAAAGTACAGGAAGAAGTAGAGTCAACAGATCCCTTTGGTACTTTGGTGCCACCAAAAATTATTAAAGATGTGTAGGAAAAAGAACATAAAATTGAGGAGGCTAAAAGGGAGAGGATATTGGAGGAAATGGTTTCAGAAACACCTACTTTAGCAGAAGAGGAAACAAAAGAGGATACCTTAGGTGTTGATGCTTTAAATATGCTAAACATGTATGGTGAGCTAGGGGAAGAAGAGAAAAATATAGAAATCATGCGAGATCAAGAAGAAGTAAAAGAGGATGATGTAAAGGCTAGTTCACCAATACATATAGAGGAACCATAGGCAGAAAACATAGACAAATCAGAAGAAGAAATTAAAAGGCCTAAAGACAAAGAAGCAGGAGAAAAAATACATGAGAATGAACCTGAGGAGCAGGTAGGAGATGACCAAAAAGAAGAATCATCAGTAGAAAAAGCTCCTGAGGAAGAAGATCAAGAAGGGCAAGATACTGAGTTAGAGGAGGAAGAAAATGAAGTTGAGTCAAAGGAACAGGAGTCTCCATTACAATAGTAAAATCCAGAAGAGGAACCCCAACAGCAACAACAAAGACAACAGGAGCAAAATCTAGAAGAGGAACAACAAGATCAACAACAACAGCAAAATCTAGAACAACTACCTGAGCAACAACAACAGCAGGAGCGGCAACAAAGAGAAGTAGAGACAGAGAAACCTCATGAGGAGGTAATTGATGAAGAGAAAGTTGTAGAGGGCACAAAAGAGGTTCCAATATGGCTGGAAGGAGAAATAAGGAAAGAAAAGAAAGAAATATAGATAGCTCCAATTGATATTAAGAGCTTATTAGGAGAAAAGATGACTCCAAGGAAAGAGAAAAGAAAAGCTAGGACAATATCAGCAGTCCAGAGAGGTCCAGATGGATCAAGAACTTTAAACCTAGCTATACCATAGAAAGAAAAAGTAAAAGGTGAAATAGCCTTAGAAGAATATAAGATATTAAATATTGATCTTGGGCATTCAACAAGAGAAAAACACCTCCATGAATGGGAGGATATGCACCAGGTAATAGCTGATATCCTAAAGAAGGATAAAAATAAATTGGAACATTTAAAAGGACACATTGTCCAGCTGTAGCAATTCATTAAGGGGATATTTGATCCTAATGCCACAATTCCTGATTTACCTACTAACATAGTAGTAGTGTCCAAAGAGGAGATAAAAGATATGGAAAATAAAAGTTTTAAAGCTATATTTTTGATGAGTGGTTTAATGATTTCATGCAAGAGGGAAAGAAAATAATAAAGCAAGTTCTGGAAAGCTGGAAGATAAGTTCAGAAGAGAAGAATAAATGTATGATATTCATACATAACTGCCAAGTCTGAAAAGAAAAATACAGGTCAGAGATCAAGTAGTTGATAGAAATGGAAAGAAGAGCAGATGAATTGATTCATGAGGGAGCACTTAGTGTTGCATTGACAAATAAATTGCCAAGAACAATAATGGAACTTCAATTTGAGGAAGATAACCTCGAAATATCTACAACAATTATACAGGAGTTGGAAGAAAAAGTAGAAGACATGATAAAAAAGCATAAAAGGATCATAGAAAGACTCCTACAACATGAATGTATTGAGATGCCAGCATATGATTTAGAGAGGGCCATAATAGAATTCAAGGCCATATTCACACCCTATATAGAAAATCCTAATGCAATTCTTAGTAAGCAAATGATAGATACATTAATGGAAGATCGGGCTAAAATGAACAAATACAAGAAGAAAAGAGAAGGCTCAGAGAATGAAGAGAAGAAGTTGAAAGAAATGGTGGTGGTGCATGAGTATATTTTTGCAAAAAGTCCAGGGACCGCACCTTTGTAGAAGGTGTAATTGACAATTTCAAAAAATATTTGAAAAAGTGAGGGTAAACAAGGGTAAAAGTTTTTTAAAAAAGGTCAAGTAAAGATGCCTTGGCGGGAAAGAGTAAACTAAGAGAAAGGGGAATCTTATTTTGTAAAGATTCTAATGGCATCCTTTGAGCGAGGGAAAAGATGCCAAATAGATATTTTGGGTAGATGGTTAGAAACAAAAATACACCGTTGATTAGAAATAGAAGGATCTCAACCTTGGATTAAAGTAGTAGCCGTAGCCATTTGAAAGTTCAAATTCTATATAAGAGACATGGCTACTTGTATATGATTTACACAAGGATTTGTAGAAAATAGTATAGCAATTGTAATTCATTATGAGACTTTGAATAGAAGGAGTATTTTAGTATAGAGGAGGTCACCTGTGTCTGCATTAAGGAACACATGGAAATGTCCAGCTTTCTTACTGTATCTGTAAAGCATTTTAAGTTTTTTTGAATTCAGTTAATAAAGCTAAGAGTCATACCTACATTGTAAACCATATATGGCTATGTGTTTTGAATATAAATGAATCTAGAGGTCTATGTCTATTGTCTAAGTGTCTTCTAGCTCTTCTTTATATTTGAAACAATTTCTCTTAAAGCTCGCAACCTTGGATGCTTGTTTGTGAAAATATTTAGGACATTTGCATTTAATGATTTGATCTACTGAGTTGATTGAATTTGCTATAATCTTTACCATGTGCATAACCGAGCATTTTGATCCTATAGCAAATGATGTTGAATTTGAATTTTCTCTAACTTTTCCCAAACTTTGAAATAATTAGCTGAAACACAAAAATCTAAAAGAGATTGTCTAACATTTGAATGAATTAAGAGCAATTGAATTGATATTTGGCAATCTTTATACATATTAGAAAGGAAAATCTTGTTTTAACATAGATCATTCAGAGCTTTGATATATAGTAACAGATTTATGCAAAGATAATGATAATTTGGTGTTATTTGTAACAATTTTCATAATTAGAGTCTAGTAAGTTAGTAATCACCTTAAATCATGTAAGTCCCTTGCATATTATAGCTTCATAGTAACCTACTGAACTATCTAACAAGTCAAGACCTAACCGTAAAAAAACTTGGGATTAAGTAATCTTAACTGATTTATTTATATCTTTCAAGATAGTTAGGTTCATTTATGAATTTTAACTTTTTTTATGATTGTGTAAAAATAATCATCAACAGTTTTTTGCACTAGAAGGAGGGCCTATTTTTTAGTTAAGATTGAAATTAAGTAAGCTGGCTCATAACAACAATAGAGTGACTAGGTCTAGATCCAATTCAGAGGGTGTATTTGTGCAATTACTTGACAAGAGACAAAGTAAAAGTCCTTTAGTGTGGAATCCTAAAATATCAAATATAGGAAGTTCATCTGGAATGCCTCTTGGATCACCTTTTAACATCCACAATATTGTAAGTCCTGATAGTTCTTCATATAGATTCTTAAATCTTGGTTCAAGTCCTCCCGGGGGTCCTAGTCCTCCTAGAAATCCAGGTTGACCTAGAAATACAGGTATTCCTATAGGTCCAAGTCAAGCACAGGTACCTGCAATGGCTTATTTCAATGTCAACTCTCCCATATATTTTGTGGATTATCATGAGATGCCAAAGAACCCTGAGAAAATATGTCCTAAATATCAGTTACATCAAGATCCAGAGGATCATATCAGGATATTTAAAGAGGCATGCTTTAGAGCCAGACTGGAACATGAAGATGTTAAGTGCAGATTATTTCCTTACACTTTCAATGAACAAGCATCTCACTGGTATGTGAATCTACCTAATGGCTATGTTTCTTCCTGGACACTTATGGAAGAAGCATTTCTGTCTAGATTTAGGGGACCAATGGATCCTTCTATCCTATATCATAAATTGGCCACAATCAAAAGAGGTGAAGGGGAACTAATTGATAACTTTAATTACAAGTTTCAAAAGGCATCTTCTAAGTTAGTAGCACCATACATAGTGGTTCCAGATACATTGTTAGCTATGTACTATGTTGCTTTAGATCCATTAACTACCATGTTTGTCAAGAGAAAGCCTAACATAGACACAGTATCCAAAGCCTACAAAGAGGTAGCCTTTGTTAGCCAGGAAATGAGGTAGACAACCTATAATCCATTCCTCAATGGAGGAAATCCTAGAATGCAAAATCAAGTACAACCTTGGAATGGAATTCCTACACAAAATACTCCAATGCTAAATCCAGTCCCTACATACACACCTGTGTATAACCCTGCTCCAATTTAGGCTATAGTATCTTACACTGGTAATATTGCCAATCTTAATCAGAACAATGGCTAATCATTCTTCCAACCACCTCAAGATACATTTATAGAAAAAGCACAAGAGGAAAGGGAAGATATCAAATAAATCAGTACACATCTGAGAAGATTGACCACTAAGATGACACAGTTGAGAAATGAGAATTTCTACAGTAGAAATAACCAGGGGTATAACTAGAATTATAATCAAAGTCAAAACTAGCATTATAACCCCAACCATAACCAAAATTAGAATCAGGGTTATAATCAGGGTCAAAATCATAGTCAACATCAGAGTCATAATCAAGGACAACATATGCAAAATAGAGGACCAGTTATAGATAATAGGGCTTGGAACAATAATAACAAGAATCAGAATCAGACTAGACCACCTAAAACCTAGAACACAAGGCCTAATAATGGCACTTTAGCTTCTCCATTTGAGAATGTAGATAACCAGGATACCAAGCAAATAGCTAGGATTCAAATGGCTATTGTAGCACTGAAGAATTGGTGTAGGATCCATAATACTAGTGCCCATGTTGAATTAGATTGTCCTTAGTTTCATCTGGCAGCAAGTATTTTTAATGTGGACGTATACGCTCCTACTTCTGAGTTCTTAGTTCCCAAAGGTAATGAAACAGTACCCTCAGGGTATGATACTGCTCTAGTCTTAGAAACTTTCACATTTAGAGAAGATGAAGATGACCAATTGTTAGAGGATGAACCATATTTTTGTGAAAATCTATATCCTGAGACAGCCTTAGTATTGAATTCTTTTTAGTTTCCATTTGAAACTAAAAATGAGGTGTTGTATGAGATAAAGGAGGTGCAAGCCTTCCAATAGTCAAGTAAGAATCATACTTACAACCTAAGAAATAACCCTAGGCCAGGAGGACCTTTCACCACTTCCACTCCTAACAATTTTAACACACCCCTAGACCAAAATGCTAGCAACAATCCTGCTATATTGAAAGCCCATCATCATACAAGAAATGGAACAGTTGCACAAAAGGTGCAAACAGATAAAATAGAGACTATAGAAACAATGAGACTGATGAGTTATCTATTAGAAGAAATAAAGAAAATTAAGGTCAGTATACCTTTGTGTGAATTGTTGAAAACTCCAGGGGTTAGAAATTCTTTTATTAAATCCTTAGATGCATCTATGACAGGTGAAGTTTATACTGAGGTAAATGTTCCTAATAGGTATACACAGTCCAAAGAAAAGAGTAAGAAGGTTGAGCGGCCATCCAACACCAATGTTGTAATGTATGCTGATAAAAAGGATGCTCCTCCTTTCTTGTTAACCATTAGATTGTGTGGAAAGAACATACACAATTGTATGGTAGATTCAGGTGCCTTAGCCAATGTAATGCCATTAGGGATATGTAAAACTTTAGGGTTGACCCCTGCTGAATCTGCCAAAGTTCTTACACAGTTAGACAAAACTAAAGTTAATATGATTGGAGAATTAATGCATATGCAGATGTAGTTAGCTTCAAACCCTAGGGTAAGTCAATTCATTGACATCCAAGTAGTGGATATACTTGTAAATTATGGGATGTTATTGAGTAGAGATTGGTCAAAGACTTTGAATGGATATATGGCCACCAATTTCTCACATATGTGGTTACCTTGGAGAGGTGTGCCAAATCAGATTAGAATAGAAGTTGAGCCCAGGATGAAACATATGATCACAGAGTACAATAGGACTAACAAAATATTGTGTGCTTATGTTGAGCCTGATGTTTATAGAGTTACTAACAAAGGGGTACAGATTGAGAAAATTTTAATGCTAAATTTTAGAGAAAAGCCTGTTAATAAAGAAACAAAATTATTTATTGAGTCTGATGAAAACTCTTCTGATGAAGAAAATAATGCACTGAGTAATTTTAGTCAAGTCATCAGACAAGAAATACAAAAATGCATAGAACAAAATCTTCCAGTTCAATGCAAGTTATACAAAAATAAGTGTAGGGTTCACAATAAGTCACATTCTGAAGAAAATTGTGGCATGTACAAATACATTATTGAACATCAGTATATAAAATGCACAAAAGGGGTGGACCCCAAGAAGGAAAGGTTAATCACCTAGAGAGTTATTTTGAGAACAACATAAATGAATCAACTCCAGATTTAAGAGAAGAGTCAAAAGGTAAAAGTGTCTGTCATTCTAATCTTCAAAATGAAAAGATAACTGTACAAGTAGGCCAGAATGAATTGCCTAGGAACAAACAAGATAGCACTGTGCAGGTGATAGAAAAGGTAGAACATGCTAAAGCAAAATGTCAAATGAATAGGGATGGCATGTGGACATTAAAGTGTGATGGTTCCAAATCTAAATAGGGTGCAGGTGGTGGTGTAGAACTAATAAATCCTCATGGAAAATCATACTTAGCAGCATATAGGTTATAGTTTACTTGTAATGACAATGTTGTAGAGTACGAAGCTTTAATCTATGGACTAGTCATGGCTATAAAGAAAAAGGTAAAATTGATCAGAGTGTTTTCAGACTCTGAGCTAGTAGTCAAACAAGTAAGGAAAGTATATGTTTGCAATTATAACAGAATGGTTTGTTACAGGCATAGGGTATGGGATTTAATAAAGTCATTTGATTCTTTCAATATAGAGCATATCCCTAGAGAACTAAACCATAGGCTAGATGCACTAGCAGTTGCTACTAGCACTTTAGAACCTTTAACACTGTCCGGATTGAAAAGATTTTCTATAGAATTAGTGAATGTGCCCAATGTGCCAGATAATGTAATTCATTTTTAGGTATTTGAGGGGAATCAGCAAATTGTAGATTTTCTAACTTGCAATGAAGTATTTGAGGCCCAAATTATTGATGAACAAGAGAGGCCTGATATGTCTTGGGATGAAGAAGACATAGTCAACTAAAAGAGCAATTTCTTACCCAAAGGGGTGATTGAGTTGGAACAAATCTTTAAATTTGATGGAGTAGTAAAGTAGAAAGATTTACCTAAAATAGAGGGAGGTAAGTGTGATCCCTATAACTTAGGAACAGAGTAGAACCCCCAGAATGTACAAATTGGAAAGGCCTATTCTAAGAAGATTAGAAAGGAAGTTATTGATGTTCTGAAAGATTATAAACATGTTATAGCATGGATGTATGAAGATTTGAAGACCTATGACATGTCCATCATCACTCGTGTGATACCTTTAAAGCTAGATATCAAACCATTCAGGCAAAAACAAAGGCATGTGAATGCAATCTTAGAGCCTTTGATATTTGAGGAAGTGAAGAAACTACTGTCTGCTAGAATAATTTTTCCTGTCAGACACTCAACCTAGGTAGCTAATTTAGTACCTATTAGAAAGAAAAGTGGAGATATCAGGTTATGCATAGATTTTAGGAATTTAAACAAAGCATCTGAGAAAGATAATTATCCTCTGCCTCCCATGGATGAAGTGTTGCAAGTAGTGAATGGGGCCAAGATGATGTCTTTTCTGGATGAATTTTCAGGGTATAACCAAGTCCTGGTCAATAAAGAGGATAGGTTGAAAACCATTTTCACATGTAAATGGGGTAATTATGCTTATAGAAGAATGTCATTTGGACTAATCAATGCAGGAGCCACTTTTCAGAGAGCCATAGATATTGCATTCCGTGGATTGATAGGTAAGTGCATTGTAATTTATATGGATGATCTAACTGTGTATTCTAAGGATGCATCTACTCATACTAAGGATCTGGGAAGAGTCCTCAAGAGATGTGAAAGGTATGGAATTTTGTTAAACCCTAAGAAATGTGTGTTTGGAGTAACAGAAGGAAATCTACTGGGACACGTCATTTCTGAGAATGAGATATCAATTGATCCTAATAGAATAGAAGGAATCAAGAAATTGCAATTACCAAGTACTAAAAAGGAATTAAAATAATTTTTTGGTAAAATTAACTTTGTTAGGAAGTTCATTATAGGGTTTGCAGAGATTGTGCGACCATTAAATGCCATGTTAAAGAAAGATGCAGATATAGTGTTGTAGGAGCATCCAGTGGTGTAAGGGCAATCTTGCATCACCCAAAAAGAAGTTAATTCAAAATCATTGTAGTTGTTTTCATTTCTTTCCATAATTAGTGTTCTGGTTCCATAATATCTAGAATAATAATGTAGGACTTTCAGTTTTTCCAAAACTGCTAAAAATAGTGACCTGCCTATTTTGGAAAGTGTACCTGCTATTTTTTAAAAGTTTGCATTTGGGGACATAATGAAGCAAAAACTTCCAGAAAGTTACATAATGGAAATATAAGACCTTTGGTGAGGGAATCAGGCAAAGATCATTTGTGAGCTGAAAGATATTAAAGTTTTTGTTTTCTAAAAAGCCCCTGAAAATTTCTGGAATGAGATATGAGGCACTAAAACTTCCCATAACATCCCAAAAAGTTAATAGAAATCCATTTGCAGATTTTTAGTGTGATAGTTCACATCACGATCTTTTCGATACTTAAAACGGTTCGTCAATCAGACACCTGAATCAAAAGTTATGCTTCTCAGAAGTTGGCCTACTTTTGGAGGGAGTTGCAAATTCGAAATTTAGCTGGAGGCTGCCAAAAGGTGCTATTTATGACTATTTTGGGAACCCTAGGTGGTAGTAGAGTTAAGGGGGCTAGTTAGAGTCAAGAATAGGTGGGAAAATAGAAACCCTAGCTAATTTGGGGTTACAGAAGGCTGAAGATTCTAGAGTCTTGAGGTTGGAGAAAGCTGTAATGTGTTGCAGCCAGTAGAGGATTTATCCTCTAATTGTAATTGAGCTTTTGTGATGTAATGAGTTGCCCAGTTCAATAAAAGAAAGTTCTATTTGTTGTATTCAATATATGTTATTGTGTGTTTTGTGACTTACCCCCCCTTCATCAAGTGGTATCAGAGCAAGGGTTCTTGAGTGTGTAGACAGATCATCGACCATGAGGCAGTTTGCTCTAAAACCTGAGGTCATGGGTTTCCTGCGGAGACCAAGATGCCTCCATGAATAAATCATGTTGGGAGGAATGCTTTGATAGAAAAGGGTTTTAGAGCCCTACAAAGGCAAATTGATGCATTGCAAGAGGAGCTACGAAGAGGGTTTGAGTCGAGGACAAGAGAAGAAAGTGAAGATGAAGTTGAAGAAGAGCTATTTAAGGAAGAACAAGAAGCTACCGAAGATGCTATAGAAGTTAGGTTGTTGAGGGCCATTTTGAAGATTAGAAAGAGGCCTAGGATTGAAGTTTCTACATATTCTAGAGATTTAAATCCAAAACAGCTTATTGATTGGATCAATGACATGGAGGAGTATTTTGAGTACGAAGATGTGGAGGACCCAGTCAGGTTAAGTTTGTAAAAACAAAGTTGAAGGGCCATGCCAATATTTGGTGGAAGGAGGTCTAATTAGATAGGAATAGAAGAGGAAAAGGAAAGATCACTAGATGGGACCAGATGGTGGAGAAACTGAAGAAGTAGTTCATTGTTGTGGACTATGAGATGGAGTTGCTGAAGAAGCTGCAAGGACTGAAGCAAGGTAACAAGTCTGTTAAGGAGTATACAGAAGAGTTTTCTAAAATGACTATCAGGATAGGCCATACAAAGCCCAACAAGGAGAAGGTAGCCCATTACATTAATGGGTTGAGACCGAGAATTCAAGAGGAGTTGAGCCTGGTCAAAATGACCACCATAGAAGATGCGTACTAGTTTTCCCTAAAGGTGGAAGAGAATATGAACAAAAGATTTGATAGCAAGCAAAGGGGAAGAGGTCAAGGTGGAAGGACTGATGGAAGACCATATGGAGGCCGTAATGAAGATCAAAAGAAAAGTGAAGAAGTAGGAACTAGTCAAAATCAAAGAGGGGATAATACCTACCACCCTCATGACCAAAACAATGGTGAGTAAAGAGGAAGAGGAAGAGGCAGACCTGGGCAAGGACCTAAAAGAGGATGTTTCAGAGGAACCTGTTTCCAATGTGGAGAAGAAGGGCATCGAGCATATGAGTGTCCACAACATCAATGAAGGACAAATAGAAGACCTGAATGTAATGCATGAGTTGCACATGTAGATGAAGATGCACATTCTAAGCATCCTGAAGATGCTGAAAGGGGAGAAACCCTAGTTGTCAGAAAAACCTTGCTGAATGAGGAGAAAGAACCCAATCAGAGGAAGAGTTTATTCCGCACAAGGTGCAAATTTGAGGGTAAGTGTTGTGATATTATTATTAACAGTGGAAGCACTGATAATCTTATTTTAGAGGAGATGGTTGACAAGTTGAAGTTGACAAGAAGAAAGCATCCGCATCCATATCGGATTGTATGGTTGCAGAAGGACCATAAAGCTTTGGTCAATGACCAGTGTTTAGTGAAGTTCAAGATTGATGACTACCATGATGAGGTGCTATGTGATATCATACCGATGGATGCATGTCATATGCTATTGGGGAGGCCGTGGTAGTATGATAGGAGCATTATCCATAATGGCCATGCAAACACATATTCCCTAACAAAGGATGGAGTTCAACATAAGTTGAATCCCTTGAAGGAGGTGGAAGAAAAGGTATGTAGTATTGCTAGAATTCATTTGGTAGATGGTAGGAATTTTTGGAGGGTATGAAGCATGAGCGTCATTGCTTTACATTGATTCCTAAGATTAGTCAAGAGAAATGTGAAGATGTACCAGCAAATTTTTTTGATATGTTGGAAGAGTTCCAAGACATTATCTCTGATAATGTACTAGAAGGTTTACCACCAGTAAGGAAGATAAGTCATCAAATGGATTTAATACTAGGAGCCAGTTTGCCAAACAAGGCAGCCCACAGAATGACCCTTGCAGAGAATAAAGAGCTGAACAAACAAGTTCAAGAGTTGTTGAGGAAGGGACTGATAAGGGAGAGCCTGTTGCAAGTATGAGGTGAACCAGTGTTGTCATTGATATCAACATACTAATATTACATTGACAAGAAGGATTGGATGAGCTGAGTGCTGAGGATATTGAGAAAATTAGCCTCAGTCAAGAACAGTGAAGAACAGTGATGAGAAGAAGGCAAATGTATTGTGTAGGTTGAGAACTGGAGGATGCGGATTAAAGGGTTTGTAGATATGAGTCTTGAGATGGTTCAATCAAGATTTTAGAGGTCCGTATGAAGATCTGTAGAAGTTATGGCTGTCGGTGTGGAACCAGTTTCGGCAAGTGTTCAGAGGTGACAGAGGATCACAGAAAGGTCTGATGAGGTCTGGAATTGCATAATCTTAATCTACGGATTGGAAGGAGTGTTTGGGATGTCCTTGTGATGTGTCATCTTGAGTTGTGTATGATTTGGAGGTTCGAAAGTACCTTCTGCTTTATGACAGTGGCGACAGACTGTGTTCTTGAAGTTCCAGATGAGGAAGAAAAGAGATTCCAGTAAGTAGAGGAAGTACGGATGTACCTGGTCATTCAAGCAGGCTTGTGAAGGTTCTTGGATCATGTTGAGGTTGTCTTATTGGTCTGCATTGATGGTAGAGCCCAGAATTGAAGATATTCTTCTGGATGAAGTTCTTGTTCCGACTAGCCGACCAGATGAGTTGTTCATCCTGCAAATGTTCTTGTGGTGGCCGACCGGATGTGTTATTCATCTTGCAGATATTCATATGGTTGATTGCTGACTTAGATGATTGTTCCTAAGTTGATGTCTTGTACAAATAAAGGTTGTGAGTTCATTTCAAAGTGAGGATTGTGTGGATGAGAATGGTATAGCGAAGAGAAGTGCGAAAGGTAGAGCAGGGGTTTCTGGGCTTAAATGGAACTGATCTGGACATGGTAGAGATGTCATTCTCTAGTTCAAGACTGTGATTCTTATCACTTTGTAGACAATGTGTCTCCTTGTAGGCAGTGGGCCTCTTTGTGAGCAGTGTGCTCGGGCAGTGAGCCCTAATTGGCAAGTACCATTCTTTTTCTTATTCTTTTAACAGAGAATAATCCTTGGGTTAATCACCCCGTGGTTTTTCCCTTAACTGGGTTTTCCACGTCAAAATCTTGGTGTTCAATGTGTTGATGTTTTATTTGCTCTTGTGTTTATGCATTTTACTTTCATGGATGATTAATTGATATGCTGTTAACTAACAAGAAGAATCAAGTGTTTGAAGTAGAGAGCAAGTTTTTATACAACTGATTCACCCCCCCTCTCAGTTGTATGCCCTAGATCCAACAATTGGTATCAAAGCCAAGTTCCTCTGAAAGGAGCTTAACCGCTTGAGGAGATCCAGGATGTCATCATACAAGAAGGATAGTCCGAAGTTCGACAGAACCAACTTCACTCTCTAGAAAGGTCGCATGAAATGTCACTTGGAATGTATGGGAAAAGCATACTTGGCCATGGTCTCAAAACCATATGTACCTCCACAAGGTGGTCCAACAACTCTGAATGAAATCACAGATGCTAAAAATAATCTGCGGACCAAGGAAGCTCTGCTAAGCGCATTGAACGACTCAGATCTCTCAAATGTTATTGACCTTCCAACTGCATATGAGATCCTGACTAAATTAGAACTTCTGTATGAAGGAGATGAGTTTGTCAAGAATGCAAGATTACAAAGTCTGAAAGGGAAATTTGAAAGATTGAAGATGAGAGATGATGAAAACATCACTACCTTTATGCCAAAAGTGAATGAGCTGGTATGTGGAATTAGAAATGCTGGTGGAACTCTGGATGAAAATGAGATTGTTTGCAAAATCCTCAGATCCCTTCCTGCTACCTACAAAATCAAGGTTGCTGCCATTGATGAATTCAAAGCCCACACAAAGGAGAAATCAGAAGCCCTTGAGAAGTTCAAAATCTTCAAAGCTATGGTAGAGAATCAAACTAGATTGAAACTGAAATGTCTAAGGTCTGATAGAGGTGGTGAATTTACATCTGGTGAGTTCATTGACTTTTGTGAGAGGCAGGGTATAAGAAGACAGCTATCTGCTCCTAGGACTCCACAGCAGAATGGAGTAGTTGAGAGAAAGAACCAGACCATCCAGGAAGTTGCCAGGACAATGATGTTGGAAGCAAATGTTCCTCAAATATTTTGGAAAGAAGCTATCAGCACTGCAGTCTACACTCTCAATCGAGTTCAAATCAAAAACAACACTGGTAAGACCCCTTATGAACTTTGGTTTGGCATCACTCCTACTGTGAAGTATTTCAGAGTATTTGGTAGCAAGTGTTATATTAAAAGAGATGAAGATCTAGGGAAGTTTGATGCTAGAAGTGATGAAGGAATTTTCTTGGGTTACTCCACTCAAAGCAAAGCATACCGGTGTTACAATAAGAGATTGAGGAAGATGATAGAAAGCACTAATGTGAAAGTTGATGAAGGAATTGAGAAGCCCTCAAGATTTTATGAGTTTGATGAAGATGACCAAGATGGTGTTCAAGTTCAAGGAACTCAATCCTCTCTGGTAAGGCAGAGTCAGCCTGATCTGGTAAATCAGGAAGAAGAGATAGGTCTGAATGAGGATAATCAAGAAGCAACAGTGCAGGATACTCCCAAAATTTCAAGCTATGTAATACAGAACCACTCTAAAGATCAGATCATAGGTGACAGAAACAAAGGTGTGCAAACTAGGAGTGTTGCTCAAAATCAAGATGAATGTTGTCTGATTTCCAAGATTGAACCTAAAACAATAAATGAGGCTTGCAATGATAAAAACTTGACCAAAGCAATGGAAGATGAATTAATGCAAATTGAGAAAAATCATACTTGGGATCTTATTCGCAGACCTAGAGACAGGAATGTGATTGGAAACAAATGGGTCTTTCGGAATAAACTGAATGAAGCTGGTGAAGTAATCAGAAACAAAGCTAGATTAGTTTGCAAAGGCTACTCTCAAATAGAAGGAATTGATTTTGAAGAAACTTTTGCTCCAATGGCAAGAATTGAAGTAGTCAGATTATTCCTTGCATTTGCTGCCTTTAAAGACTTCAAGGTATATCAGATGGATGTCAAGTTTGCCTTCCTAAATGGTGATCTGGAAGAAGAAGTTTACATTGAACAACCAGATGGATTTCAATTGTCTAATAATGATGATATGGTCTGCAAGTTGAAGAAAGCATTGTATGGATTAAAGCAAGCCCCAAGAGCATGGTATGAAAGGTTGGATAAGCATCTTGTGCAGATTGGATTCAACAAAGGAACTGCTGACAGCAACTTATATTTCAAAATTGATCATGAAAACATTTTGATTGTTGAAGTGTTTGTGGATGATATCATTTTTGGAGGAAGAGATAGTATGTGCAAAACTTTTGCAAATCAGATGAAAAGTGAGTTTGAAATGTCTATGCTTGGTGAAATGAATTTCTTCTTGGGTCTGCAAATTACTCAAACAAAGAAAGGGATCTTCATTTCTCAGACCAAATACGTGAAAGAATTGTTGAGGAAATTTGGTATGGAAGATTCAAAGCCAATGAACACTCCCATGGCAACCAGATGCAAGTTAAGCAAAGATGATGACTCCCCAAAGGCAGATCAGACAAAGTATAGATCAATGATTGGTGGATTGATGTATCTCACTCAGACTAGACCAGATATAATGCAGGCTATTGGTCTTGTAGCAAGATTCTAGGCTGATCCTAAAGAATCTCATGTTATGGCAATTAAAAGAATTTTCAGGTACTTGAAAGGAACAACTGAGTATGGTCTATGGTACCCTAGAGATCCGGATTTCTCTCTTCATGCTTACACAGACGCAGATTGGGTAGGAGATGTGGATGATCGGAAGAGCACCAGTGGTGGAGCATTCTTTTTGGGGAAGAGATTGGTTTCTTGGCTAAGCAAGAAACAAGATGCAATATCTCTGTCTACAATTGAAGCATAATACATTGCAGTAGCAGGTAGTTGCACTCAAATCTTATGGATGAAGCAGATGCTAAGAGACATTAAAGTTGAATATGAGGAGCCTATCACAATTTTCTGTGATAATTCAAGTGCAATTAATATTTCTAAGAATCCGGTATTGCATTCTAAGACTAAGCACATATCTATCAAGTTTCACTTTTTGAGAGAATAAGTGAACAAGGAAGAAGTCAGATTGGAGTATGTTCCTTCCAAGGATCAAATTGCAGATATCTTTACTAAACCTCTTCCCAAGGACTCTTTTGAATATCTCTGGGAGAAGTTAGGGGTCATGGCCCCTCCGGTGATGAACTAGGATGTACTGATGTGCATCAGTCCGATGGATATCACAGTCATATCTTGTGATATGGATTGATGATGGGGAGCTACTACTAGGGGGGAGTAGCTAGTATTATTCTGATGTGTTAGAATTGCAAGTATGAGCCCTTTGCCATTGATGTCAAAGGGGGAGAGAAGACATGTGAAAAACAAGTGGCTGATGATCAAAGGGGGAGCAATAAATGAGGAGAAGACATGTTGCTGATAGGGGGAGCTGTGGTAGAAAGGAGAAGTTCTTGTCTTGATGGTTTTTCACATCACATGTTGCCATCAATGACAAAGGGGGAGATTGTTGCAAGTATGAGGTGAACCAGTGTTGTCATTGATGTCAACATACTCATATTACATTGACAAGAAGGATTGGATGAGCTGAGTGCTGAGGATATTGAGAAAATTAGCCTTAGTCAAGAATAGTAAAGAACAGTGATGAGAAGAAGGCAAATGTATTGTATAGATTGAGAACCGGAGGATGCGGATTAAAGGGTTTGTAGATATGAGTCTTGAGATGGTTCAGTCAAGATTTCAGAGGTCCGCATGAAGATCTGTAGAAGTTATGGCTATTCGTATGGAACCAGTTCTGGCAAGTGTTCAGAGGTGACAGAGGATCACAAAAAGGTCCAGTGAGGTCTAGAATTGCATAATCTTAATCTAGGGATTGGAAGGAGTGTTTGGGATGTCCTTGTGATGTGTCATCTCGAGTTGTGTATGATTTGGAGGTCTGGAAGTACCTTCTGCTTTATGACAGTGGTGACGGACTATGTTCTTGAAGTTCCGGATGAGGAAGAAAAGAGATTCCAGTAAGTAGAGGAAGTGCGGATGTACCTGGTCATTCAGGTAGGCTTGTGAAGGTTCTTGGATCATGTTGAGGTTGTGTTATTGGTCCGCATTGATGGTAGAGCCCGGAATTGAAGATATTCTTCCAGATGAAGTTCTTGTTCCGACTAGCCGACCGGATGAGTTGTTCATCCTGCGAATGTTCTTGTGGTGGCCGACCGGATGTGTTATTCATCTTGCAGATATTCATATGGTTGATTGCCGACTTAGATGATTGTTCCTAAGTCGATGTCTTGTACAAATAAAGGTTTGTGAGTTCATTTCAGAGTGAGGATTGTGTGGATGAGAATGGTATAGCGAAGAGAAGTGCGAAAGGCAGAGCAGGGGTTTCTGGGCTTAAATGGAACTAATCTAGACATGGTAGAGATGTCATTCTCCAGTTCAAGACTATGATTCTTATCACTTTGTAGACAGTGTGTCTCCTTGTAGGCAGTGGGCCTCTTTGTGAGCAGTGTGCTCAGGCAGTGAGCCCTAATTAGAAAGTGCCATTCTTTTTCTTATTCTTTTAATAGAGAATAGTCCTTGGGTTAATCACCTCGTGGTTTTTCCCTTAACCGGGTTTTCCACGTCAAAATCTTGGTGTTCAATGTGTTGATGTTTTATCTACTCTTGTGTTTATGCATTTTACTTTCATGGATGATTAATTGATATGTTGTTAACTAACAAGAAGAATCAAGTGTTTGAAGTAGAGAGCAAGTTTTTATACAACTGATTCACCCCCCCTCTCAGTTGTATGCCCTAGATCCAACAGAGCCTAAGTTCATGTATGGTACCTGTAGTACTAGCATCAAAGAAAGATGGAGAATGGAGGATGTGTATAGACTCTCGAGCCATCAATAAGATAACGATAAAGTATAGATTTCCATTGCCAAGAATGGATGATATCATGGATTGTTTGAGTGGAGCCAAGTACTTCACAAAAATTGACCTAAAGAGTGGGTATCACCAGATCCGTATCAGAGAAGGGGATGAATGGAAGATAGCCTTCAAGATAAAAGAAGGTTTGTATGATTGGTTAGTCATGCCATTTGGGCTAACCAATGCACCGAGCACATTCATGCGGCTCATGAGCGAGGTACTGAAAGAATTTTTGGGAAGTTTTGTTATTGTTTATTTGGATGATATTTTGATTTTCAGTAAGACTTGGAATGAGCATTTAATGCATATTAGAAAAGTTCTAGAGAAGCTGAGGGAGGAGAAGCTACTAATTAATCTGAGGAAATACAGTTTTGCAAAGAAGGAATTGGTATACCTAGGATTTGTTGTCTCAGAGGAAGGTCTTAAGATGGACCCAAAAAAAGTAAGGGCTATCATTGAGTGGCCTATGCCAAGGAGTGCAATGAAGGTAAGATCTTTTCATGGTTTGGCAAGTTTTTACAAAAAGTTTATCAGGAATTTCAGTAGCATTTGTGCACCCCTAACTGAAACAATGAGAGGGGATAGAAAAGAGTTTAGATGGACTAAAGGAGCCGACAAGAGCTATGATACATTGAAGCAGAAAGTTGTAGAACAACTTGTTTTGGCATTTCCAGATTTTAATAAGGTATTTCAGGTAGATTGTGATGCTAGTGGTAGTGGTATAGGAGCTGTTTTGAGCCAAGAAGGTAAGCCCATTGCCTATTTTAGTGAGAAGCTTAATGATGTCAAGAAAAAGTATTCTATTTATGATCAAGAATTTTATGCAATAGTTCAGGCTTTGAAGAAATGGAGACATTATTTGTTGCCAAAAGAGTTTGTTTTATATATTGATCATCAAGCTTTGTAGTATATTAATAGTCAAGGGAAGTTGAACCAAAGGCACTTAAAATGGGTTGAGTTTTTGTAGAGTTATACCTTTGTTTTGAAGCACAGGAGTGGGAAGTCCAAAAGAGTTACAGATGCCTTGAGCAGAAGCAAAATTTGTTGACAGAAATGAAGATAGAGGTTGTTGGGTTTGATGAGCTCAAAAGCTTGTATCCTGAAGATCTAGATTTTGTAGAGGCTTGGAAAGCTTGTATGGAGCCTTTTACTTTGGACAAGACAAAATGGTTGGATTTCATAATCCAAGATGGCATGTTATTTAGAGGAAGCCAGTTGTGCATTCTGAGGAGTTCCATGAGAGAGAACCTGATTAAAGAGAAGCATAGCAGAGGACTGGCTAGACACTTTGGTTGAGATAAGACCATTTCTATTATTGGTAAAAATTATTATTGGCCACAGTTGCAGTAGGATGTGAGGAAGTTTGTGCAGAGTTGCAAAGTATGTCAGATGGCAAAAGGAACAAGTCAAAATACAGGGTTGTATCAACCATTACTTGTACTAGAGAAGCCATGGGATGATATTAGTATGGATTTTGTTTTTGGTTTACCAAGGACACAAAGAGGGCATGATTCTATTTTTGTGGTGGTGGACAGATTCTCAAAGATGGCATATTTTATTCCTTGTAAGAAGACTAATGATGCTGTTCATATGGTAGAGTTATTTTTCAGGGAAGTGGTGAGACTACATGGTCTACCAAAGAGCATAGTTTCAGATCGAGATACCAAGTTTGTTGGTTATTTCTGGAGGACATTGTGGAAGAAGTTGAAGACAGATTTGAAGTTTAGTTCTGCACACCATCCACAGACTGATGGACAAACTGAAGTGGTGAATAGGAGTTTGGGTAACCTACTACGATGCTTAGTAGGAGATAAGCCCAAGGGATGGGATTTGATTTTACCACAGGTAGAATTTGCTTACAACAATTCTGTCAATAGGAGTACTGGTAAATCACCATTCCAGATTGTATATGGCAATAGCCCAAGAAATGCTTCTGAGTTAAGGAAGCTGGACAATGGAGAAAAGACAAGTGCTGAAGCTGAAGACTTAGTAGAACATCTGAAGAATTTGCATGAAGAGGTGAGAAAGCACATTAATAAAATGAATATTTAGTACAAGGCTAAGGCAAATTAGAAGAGGAGATATAAGGAATTCTAGGTAGGAGATGAAGTCATGGTTCACTTGAGAAAAGAAAGGTTCCCAATTGGAACATACAATAAGTTGAAAATGAAGAAATTTGGACCATGCAGAATCCTGAAGAAGCATGATTCAGGAAATGTATATGAGGTAGAGCTGCCGAGTGGGATCAATATTTCTTCTATTTTCAACATTACTGATCTATCAGAATATCATGAAGGTGGAATAGAGGATGGACCAACAGAAGTGCAATGGAGTATTCTGGCATCTACTTCAATGGAGGAGATAGAAGAGATCTTGGATAGCCATGTGGGAAGAAGTACTCAGAACAAGCAATATGAGGAATATCTGGTAAAATAGAAAGGAAGGCCTACTAAAGATTCTTCTTGGTTGTCTAAGGCAGAGGTTGACTGTTTGAGTTTTCCTCACACAAACATCTAAGACGTGACAGGGTCACTTCTCAAATTACCCTGGGTGTCTAATGTAGGAGCATCCAGTGGTGTAAAGGCAATCTTGCATCACCCAAAAAGAAGTTAATTCAAAATCATTGTAGTTGTTTTCATTTTTTTCCATAATTAGTGTTTTTGGTTCCATAATATCTAGAGTAATAATGTAGGACTTTCAATTTTTCCAAGACTACTAAAAATAGCGACCTGCCTATTTTGGAAAGTGTACCTGCTATTTTTAGAAAGTTTACATTTGGGCATGTAATGAAGTAAAAACTTCTAAAAAGTTACATAATGGAAATATAAGACCTTTGGCAAAGGAATCAAGCAAAGATCATTTGTGAGCTGAAAGATATTAAAGTTTTTGTTTTCTGAAAAGCCCATGAAAATTTCTAGAAAGAGATATGAGGCACTAAAACTTCCCATAATGTCCCAAAACCTTGACAAAAATCTATTTACAAATTTTTGGTGTGATATTTCACATTGCAAGCTTTCTGGCGCTTAAAACGGTTCGTCAATCAGACACTCGGATCAAAAGTTATGCTTCCTGGAAGTTGACCTACTTTTGGAGGGAGTTGCAAATTTTGAAATTTAGCTAGAGGATGCCAAAAAGTGCTATTTATACTATTTTGGGAACCCTAGATGGTAGTAGAGTTAAGGGGGTGAGTGTAGAGTCAAGAATAGATGGGAAAATAGAAACCCTATCTGATTTGGGGTTACAGAAGGCTGAAGATTCTAGAGTCTTGAGGTTGGGGAAAGCTGTAACATGTTGCAGCCAATAGAGGATTTATCCTCTAATTGTAATTGAGCTTCTCTGATGTAATGAGTTGCCCAGTTCAATAAAAGAAAGTTCTATCTGCTGTGTTCAATATCTATTATTGTGTGTTTTGTGACTTACCCCCCCTTCATCATATAGAATAGACACCAGTAGCAAAAGCTACATTTGAAGATATGAAGGAAGCAATTTCTGAAGCTCCTATATTGGCAAGTACAGATTACACAAAATCATTCTATATTTATTCATTTGCATCCATACATTCTATTGCAGCTACTTTGACACAAAAAGGAGAAAATGATGAAGAGAAGACAATAGCATTTATGAGTGCACCTCTGAAAGATGCACAGTTGAAATACTTGGATATAGAAAGGCAAGCATTTGCATTGGTAAGAGCAGTAAAAAATTTTAGACACGACATCTTATGCAGTTAGGTTAAAGCTATAGTACCTGATGTAGCAATGAAGATGATGCTGATGCAAAATGAACCTGGAGAGAAAAGAGCTAAGTGGATCACCACTTTACAAGAATTTGACATGGAAATCATTCCTATGAAGTTAGTTAGAGGACAAGCTCTAATCCAAACCATAGCCAATACAAACCCAAATTTAGTAAAACAACAATATGTATTGAATACTAATGAGACATCAAAGTGGTATGACGATTTGAACACATTTTTGATATCTGAAAAATATCCAAACAAGATGAAATCTTCACAAAGAAAGGCTTTAAAGATCAAAGCACAAAAATACATGGTACAAGGAGGTCTTCTATATAAGAAAAACCATAAAGGAATATTTTTAAGATGTCTAAATAGAGATGAAGCAGACAAGGTGTTGCTTGATTTGCATGATAACTATGGAACTGCTTATGGTTCCTATTTAGCCACAACACATAAGATACGGAGGGTAGGTTACTATTGGCCTACTATGTTTAAAGACACAGAGAATCATTTCAGAAGTTGCCATATTTGTCAAACTACAACAGATAAAGGGAGAAATCAAGCCAATCCATTACAGCCAGTCATTGAGTCTTGGCCATTTGCATAGTGGGGCTTGGATTTCATTGGAATCATTAATCCTCCATCATCTGTAGGACACAAATTTATACTGACAGTGACTGATTACTGTACAAGGTGGACTGAAGCCACCTATTGCAAATTCTCTACTACTGAGGTAGTCATCAAATTCTTCGAAGAGAACATTATAACCAGGTTTGGGGCTCCTTATTCACTGGTATGTGATAATGGCCCTGCATTTTCTTTTTTAAAGTTTTCTAAATGGGCATTTGAACATGGAATTGTTTTAAATTGTTCTTCAAATTATTATCCTCAGGGTAATGGGTTAGCTGAGTCAACAAATAAGATTTTATTAGATATAATCAAGAAACTCATTAAAAAGAACCCCAGAGAATGGAACACATTACTGAAGTATGTGCTGTGGGTAGATAGGACCAGGGTTAAATCATCTTTAGACAATGCACCCTATCACTTAGTTCATGGGACTGATCCCATACTTCCAGTTAATTTAAGAATACCGGTTTGGAAATTTGCTAATGAATACTTAGTCTTTGATGACCACAGAGAAGCCAAAATAATCCAACTTTTGGAATTAGATGAAAAAAGAGATCAAGCCATCAAAAAGTTTGCTAAACATCAGGCAATGGTAAAGAGATGGTTTGACAAAAGGGCAAGATTCAAAACATTTAGAATTTCAGACTTAGTGTTGTGCTGGGACAAACCACATGAGAAAAAGGGAAATCATGAAAAATTTGACAAGTTATGGTTAGGTCCATTACAAGTGTCAGAAATAATTGGAGACAACACTTTCAAGGTTAAGACCTTGACTAGAGAAGATGTGCCATTACCAATTAATGGCCAACACTTGAAACACTACTTTCAGGCTTGAGGTGAGGGTGGTTGGTCTGTTGTATCATAATGTGAATAATGTATAGTTGTTTTGTTTTGTTTGTTTTGGTTTTGCTTATTTTTGTTTTAGTTTGTGTGTTGTGTTACTCTAGTAGAGATGTTTGTTTTGTTTTAGAGTATACAAGAGTAGAATAACAACCATTGAAAACAATATAAAATTTAAAACATTCGAGTGAATTATTCGAAATTCATGCATAATTTGTTGTGACTGCCATGAATGTAGAAAGTTAGTTAACTTGAGAAATTTTGTATTGAATAAGAATGGGTTGAGTATTCAAGGAAAGTTCTCACAATGACACACCTAAAATCCTTGGGTTTGTTGAACCTACCAGTGTAGATATTAGGTGAAAAATCAGAGGTCACCCTTGCTACCATTACAATTCTCAGCTTAATTTTAGCAAGTGACTATTCCTTGCATCATGAAGTTATAAATGAAATATCTTATGAAATATCTAATAATTGCAAAATATAAAAGTAAATATAAAAAATAAAATAGATTTTACTAAAATCTAGGTTAAGTCATCTAAGTAACTCTACCGGGGCTATAGACGCTTGCTGGTAGTGGGGATCTAGTTAGGAGAATTGTAATGATAACCTTGTTAGGGCTATGGATGCCTACTAGCAGTAAGGCTCTATCTGGTTGGCTATGAGGGAATGACATCAACTAGGTCATCTAATGTCAGTCACTGGTTTGTTCAACTGATTTTCAAGATAAGGCTTATTAATCATGTGCACCCACTTAAACTGAAAAATGAAAATTCATGCACCTTATTGAATACATTAGGTCTCAAGTTGAATGATGATTTGCAGGAAAAGATAGTTGAAAATTATGAATTTATTTCATTTTAGTTTTCTTTAATGGTTTTAATTTAATTATTTTATTTGGTTTCTAGTTGTTGTGATGCTCACAACACACCCCATTTTACTGCCTAGCAAAATGAGAACCCTTGCTGTAGCTGGCTTTTGGTTGCTTCTGTGTAGGCTTGCTTGGTGGTAAAGGGAAAAGGTAACTGAAAATACAAACCTTGGTGAAAATAGAGAAAAAATAACATTGAGTACTAGTGCATAGTATGGGTGAATTCTTTGTAAAAAATGAATAGGGGTTGCTTTTTAAACCATCTCAAAATTCCCTGTATTTTGCAAGTTAGAAGGTCTTTGGTAAATGTACAATCATAGGGTTTGTGTTTTGTATATACAAAGTTCTTTGTATGTACAAGGTCATTTCATATACAAATGCGTTTGTATATCGGGTTGTTACCTTGGTCACAAAAGGGAGGTCATCGTGTTTAAAATGTATATTGTTATACTTGTATATATATTGCTAATGCTTTATCTTAATGTACAAGTTGGGCCCAAAAAAGTCAAAGTTGAAGTGAATAAATGTTGAGTTCTGCTATGTATATTTTGGATTATATATTTGGTAAACAATAGACATACAAAGAAAATATACGAGTTATACATAGCGCGGAATTGAAAGGTTATTAAAATTGACATAATCGTTGTATATTTTTAGACTTTGTATATGTATGTTTGGTCATATACATTGCAGTTATATACAAGGTAGAATCGAAAGTAAATTGAAATACAATATAAATGATGCATTTGGACTTAACATATATTTAGTAATGTAGTCTATATACATCGCAGAACTGAAGTAGTTATCAAAGATAATAAAGTTGATGTATATTGCACTTTGTATATTTCTTATATACAACACCGATATACATTGCACTTTATACAAACCGGAACTAAAATATTTATGGAATAAAGTTAAACTATTGTATGTTTTGGTCTTTGTATGTTTCGAAATGTATAAGGTGAAATATATAATGTTTTATATGCATTACGGATGCGAGGGCAAATACAACATGATTTATAACAGTTTGAAGTTCGAAAGTTCAACAAGAAGTAAAGGCATCGTGGAAAGGCATTATTGAGAGGTAAGGTGGACCCCACTAATTGTACATGTTTTCTTGTATAATAACCATGTATATTCTATGATATACAAGCAATTGTACAAATAAAAGATAGAAGGTGGATTTATCATGGAAGTTAAAAATGGTAAATTCTTTGTATGTTTCAGTGTTTGTCTATTTGAGATGTACAATGCTGAGATACAAAGAAACAAAGGTGTACGGAAAAGTGAAAAGGATAAAGAAACATTAGTTAGTTATTTGCATAAACTACTTGTATGTTAAGAGATACAACGAAAATGTACAACAGAAACATACAAGGAAATATACAAAGGAAAAAGTATGCATGTTGAATTAAGCTAACGATAAAAAGTTTGAAAAACATAAACACTATAATAAAGGTCAAGGATGTAATGCATTAATTGTTGTAATTAATGCAAATTTAACACTCAAACAAAGGGAAATTTAACAAGGGTTAGAACCATTTCAATGTTATTTCACTGTTGAATATACTATTGAGAGTGAAAATTGCAGAAAAAGAGCTGTTGTAGTGAAAGAGCAAAATTTACTAGAGGAGAAGAAAGTTACAGTAGCTGGACAAAGGTGAAAATGGTAAAGTAAGTCAATGGGTAAATGGTCATGATAAATAGGTATTTATCCAAAACACCATTTAGTGTCAGTTGTTAAGATATACTGTTAATTTAATTAATTTCACTGCAAAAATGTGAGCATTGGTCAAATTACTATTTTAATTGTTAATTAGTTGAATAGAGCTTAACGAATCCAAAGAGGTTAAAATAGAAATGGAAAACAAGCTAGGGTAAATGGCAAAAGTAGGTAGTCATAGTAAAAAATCCTAAACATGAAGTAAAATGAGAAGTTAAAAAGATGTATGCTTCTACAAGATGGCCCCTAAACTAAAGAAAGATACAGGGGAAGATATAAAAAAGGAAAGAAAACTACAAAAAGAGGTGGAGAAAGAGGAATTACCAATACACAAACGGTATCCAACCATGATCAGTATGAATGGAGTGGGGACAAATACTAACATAGGAAACTATGATGTAGAAGATGTGCTAAAAAATATTTCTACTACAAATGCTACTCTTGATATGAAGTACATTTGGAAAAGTGGACTGTATAGAGCTGTGGGTTTTCCTCTAGCAATGGAGGCTAGAGATTTATGTTTGGACTGTATAATTTTGTATGACCCTAATACAAGAAAGATAATGTTACATGACTGATTAACTACTGATCTGACTCCAGAGGGGATTGCAAAAACATTTGGCTTAGAGATTAAGGAGAAGATAAAAGATATTCACATTGATCAATACAATGAAAATTTCTACACAAATGAAGGAGACTGTAAGGGTAAAAAATTGCGTAACTGGTACAACCCAGAGCATAAACCAAAGGTAGTCACTAGGATACCCAATAATATGCTAAGGGTACATTTCAGGGAGGAGATCTATTTGATGATCACTATGCTGAGCAAACTAGTTGGATTGAGGGATGGCACCAAATGTGAACCTTGGATGGTCACTGTTATCGAGTTCATAAGAATAGGGGAAAAGAAACAAGGACACATTTACTAGGCCAAGGCCATTAGTACAACTATTTGGAGGTAGGCCATGCAAAGACAACAAAAGGGCTTGCCATTTTATTTATCTTCTTATGTGTTATATTCCTGTGCTGCAGAAATTAGGCCTTTTATTCATGGGATAGAGAGGATTGGTGTTCTAGGAAATGACCTTAATCAAAAGCTAGTATTTGAATATTACCCTATATTACAAGAAGAAAATGCAGTAAAGGAATTTTCTTTAGTGAATGATATTTTTTATACCTACCTGGTAAGGATATTCAGGGAGGAACTTGATAAAAGATTGTCTAAGGATGCAAAAAATTCAATTGGATTGCATAGTTCATGGTTCATTCAATTTGAGAACTTCACTTACATAAGGACTAAGGGTTTTGAAGGGAAACCATTCATGCTTCCTAGGTATCCTTCTAACAAGCTAATTGTGTTAGAGTTTTTGAGACAGAATTTGAATGTGTTTAAAATGTACAAAAAAAAATTCAATAATAGGGGAAATGTGAAGTTGCCATGGGCAATTGGTCGATATTCTTGTTTTAGTGAAGAGGTAGCAAGTTATTTTGAGCAAGAATTAGGGTATTATAGCTTCAAAGAATTTGATTTAGCAAGAAAATTTGACCCTTTCCACAAAATTCAAAATTTTGTAGATAAAAAATATAAACAGCAAGTACACATTGAAGGTTTCTAGGTTGATTGCCAAAACGATAGGGAGGTGAGGAAAAGAGCTCACAAAAGATTAACTGTGGAGAAAATGAAATCTATTGGCAATATTTATATCCCTCCAGAGGTTTGGGAAGATGGTCAATTATTACATCAAAGTTATGCAGAGGCAAGGTTGGCTCCTATTATAGAGCCTGATTGGTCAAAGCCTTGGAACACATCATTGGATGTATTATCTAAGCTATTAATATTGTTTTCAAAAACATGGCTGAAAGATAGAGTTGAAGAGATAAAAGCTAAAGGCAAGGAGGTCACATATCCCAATAAGGGAAGGAAAAGAACAGTAGAGCCCAGTGAAGACTTGCAGTGTTTTTATGAAAAGAAGAGAAAATTTGTTGAAGCTAAAATTCTGGAAAAAGACAAAAATGTCACCCTAATGGATCTATATGTCTTAGGCATAACAATAGCAGTGGCATCTAATGCTTTTGTTGATGCAAAGTCTATTAGCCATGAAGTAAGTGCAGAGGAAGCATACGCTACAAAAGAAGTAGTGGGACAAATAGCAAGAAGCGCAATTCCCATAAGTTTATCAAAAGGAGAAACTTCTAAACCAGCTGATATAATCAGAGCACAAGAAGTAGGGGAAAAGATAAAAAAATATAGCTAGTGCCTCCATACCTTTAACACAAGGATAAACATTCATTAAAGCAAAAAATAGAATTGGCAAGAGAAAAGTTGCAAGAGTCAGAAACATATAAAGCCAAACAATCTGTGGAAACTGTACACATTGAGAGCAGTGATAGTGAAGAAGAAACAATGTATAAAGGAAAGGCAATTGACATAGAAGAGGATTCAGGTGACTTCCTGAGTGAAGAGGAAGCACCCAGCAATCAAACTAAAATGGAGATTGGACATGGAACAAAGCAAGAAAAAGAAAAAGTACAAGAAGAAGTAGAGTCAAAAGATCCCTTTGGTACTTTGGTGCCACCTGAAATTATTAAAGATGTGCAGGAAAAAGAACATAATATTGAGGAGGCTAAAAGGGAGAAGATATTGGAGGAAATGGTTACAAAAACACCTACTTTAACAAACGAGGAAACAAAAGAGGATACCTCAGGTGTTGATGCTCTAAATATGCTAAACACGTATGGTGAGCCAGGGGAAGAAGAGAAAAATATAGAAATCATGCAAGATCAAGAAGAAGAAGTAAAAGAGGATGATGTAAAGGCTAGTTCACCAGTACATATAGAGCAACCATAGGTAGAAAACATAGACAAATCAAAAGAAGAAATTAAAAGGCTTGAAGACAAAGAAGCAGGAGAAAAAATAGATGAGAATGAACCTGAGGAGCAGGCAGGTGATGACCAAAAAGAAGAATCATTAGCAGAAAAAGCTCCTGAGGAAGAAGATCAAGAAGAGGGAGATACTGAGTTAGAGGAGGAAGAAAATGAAGTTGAGTCAAAAGAACAGGAGCCTCCATTACAACAGCAAAATCCAAAAGAGGAACCCCAACAGCAACAACAAAGACAGCAGGAGCAAAATCCAGAAGAGGAACAACAAGATCAACAATAACAACAAAATCTAGAATAACTTCCTAAGCAACAACAAAGAGAAGTAGAAACAGAGAAACCTCATGAGGAGGTAATTGATGAAGAGAAAGTTGCAGAGGGCACAAAAGAGGTTCCAACATGGATAGAAGGAGAAATAAGGAAGGAAAAGAAAGAAATACAGTTAGCTCCAATTGATATTAAGAGCTTATTAGGAGAAAAGACAACTCCAAGGAAAGAGAAAAGAAAAGCTAGGATAGTGTCAGCAGTCCAGAGAGGTCTAGATGGATCAAGAACTTTAAACCTAGCTATACCACAGAAAGAAAAAGCAAAAGGTGAAATAGCCTTAGAAGAATATAAGATATTGAATATTGATCTTGGGCATTCAACAAGAGAAAAATGCCTCCATGAATGGGAGGATATGCACGAGGTAAAAGATAATATCCTAAAGAAGGATAAAAATAAATTGGAACATTTAAAAGGACACATTGTCCAGCTACAACAATTCATTCAAGGGATATTTGATCCCAATGCCACAGTTCCTAATTTACCTACTAACATAGCAGTAGTGTCCAAAGAGGAGATAAAAATATGGAAAATAAGAGGATTAAAGCTAATACTTTTGATGAGTGGTTTAATGATTTCATGCAAGAGGGAAAGCAAATAATAAAGCAAGTTGTGGAAAGCTGGAAGATAAGTTTAGAAGAGAAGAATAAATGTATGATATTCATACATAACTGCCAAGTACGAAAAGAAGAATACAGGTTAGAGATTGAGCAATTGATAGAAATAGAAAGAAGAACAGATGAATTGATTCATGAGGGAGCACTTAGTGTTGCATTGATAAATAAATTGCTAGGAACAATAATAGAACTTCAATTTGAGGAAGATAACCTCAAAAGATGTACAACAATTATACAGGAGTTGGAAGAAAAAGCAGAAGACATGATAAAAATGCATAAAAGGATCATAGAAAGACTCCTACAACATGAATGTGTTGAGATGCCAACATATGATTTAGAGAGGGCCATAATAGAATTCAAGGCCATATTCACACCCTGTATAGAAAATCCTGATGCAATTCTCAATAAGCAAATGATGGATACATTAATGGAAGAGCGAGCTAAAATGAACAAATACAAGAAGAAAAGAGAAGGCTCAGAGAATGAAGAGAAGAAGTTGAAAGAAATGGTGGTGATGCAAGAGTATATTTTCACAAAAAGTCCATGGGCAAAGCGCACCTTTGTAGAAGGTGTAATTGACAATTTCAAAAAATATTTGAAAAAGTGAGAGGGTAAACAAGGGTAAAAGTTTTTGGAAAAAGGTCAAGTAAAGATGCCTTGGTGGGAAAGAGTAAATGAAGAGAAAGGGGAATCTTATTTTGTAAAGATTCCAATGGCATCCTTTGAGCAAGGGAAAAGATTTCAAATAGATATTTTGGGTAGTTAGTTACAAACAAAAATACACCAATGATCAAAAATAGAAGGATCTCAACCATGGATTAAAGTAGTAGCCGTAGCCATTTGAAAGTTCAAATTCTATATAAGAGACATGGCTACTTGTATATTATTTACACAGGGATTTATAGAAAATAGTATAGCAATTGTAATTCATTCTGAGACTTTGAATAGGAGTATTTTGGTATAGAGGAGGTCTCCTATGTCTGCATTAAGGAACACGTGGAAATGTCTAGCTTTCTTACTGTATCTGTAAAGCATTGTAAGTTTTTGTGAATTTGGTTAATAAAGCTAAGAGTCATACCTACATTATAAACCATATATGGCTATGTGTTTTGAATATAAATGAATCTGGAGGTCTGCGTCTATTTTCTGAGTGTCTTCTAGCTCTTCTTTATATTTGAAACAATTTCTCTTAAATCTCGTAATCTTGGATGCTTATTTGTGAAAATATTCAGGACGTTTGCATTTAATGATTTGATCTACTGAGTTAATTGAATTTTATATAATCTTTACCATGTGCATAATAGAGCGCCCTTACATATTACAGCTTCATAGTAACCTACTGAACTATCTAATAGGTCAAGACCTGACTGTACTGAAACTTGGGATTAAGTAATCTTAACTAATTTCTTTATATATTTCAAGATAGTTAGGTTCATTTATGAATTTTAACTTTTGTTATGACTATAGAAAAACAATCATCAATAGGACCAGTAGTTATTCCTCAAATTGTAATTATGCTTACCTTGATATTGTTGTTGATATGCATGTACCTCTTCATGTTCATTTGAAGGCTCATTTTCATCCTCAAAGGGAAAAACATAGTTAGACTCAAAGGCCATGGCTGATTCCTCACATGACTGAGTGTAATCCTGGTGAGATGACACTATCTACTGATAAGGACAATGCATGAAACTCTCTAGCACTAAGGCAGAGTCATATCCACAAGGGACAAGTTCATTTTCTTCTACATGAGGTCAATTTCTTGAAGTATTGGACACTTCAGTCTAGAATATACTAGCAGCAATCCTAAATTGAGGATAGTCTAGCTCTGCATGAGCATTAGTGTTATGTATCTTGCACCAATTAGTAAGGGTTGCCTCTGCAAGGTTGACTCTAGTAGTCTATTTGGGTTCACTCGGAGGTTGATTGTCTAGGGGTGATGGCAAAAAACCATTGTTTAGCCTAGTATTTCACACTCTAGGCTGTCTAGGAGGATTATTGTTGCCATTATTGTTATAGTTATTGTTGTATCCCCTATCAGGATAATTAGGTCTATCATTAGCATAGCCTCTATTCTGATTAGGTTGAGAATAGAAGTTCTAACTCCTCAAGTGAATGATCTCAGTAGTAAGTTTCCTTAACTATGCTGATATTTCCTTGATTTCTTCTTTCTCTTCCTGAACATTGGCCACTACATTCTCTGTCTGAGGCTTGAAAAAGGAAGATCCATTATTATTGTTAGACTGATCTACACCCTAAGGTATCTATATTTGTCATGGATATTGTAACGTCTGGCCATTCCCATTTGGAGGAGGCATGCTACTAAGTGGAGGTTTCTGTAAAGGACTAGGCATCATAGCTGGAGGTATCATGGCTCCATTAGGCTGTTGTTGGGTAGGATATGTTGGATAACCAAGGAGTGTGGGAAATGCAATGTTTGGTGTAGGAGAAGGAATCAACTGCTGATTGACTTTGATAGCTTCTTCAAAATCTCCTGTCAAAGTTGTTACATTAGGATGTACTCTCCTGATAAACATGGAAGTTAAAGGATCTAGGGATGAGTAATATATGCTCCTAGTAGCTTCATCTGATACAACATAAGGCGCAACTAACTTAGATAGCATCTTCTAGAACCTAGCATTGAAATTAGCAATAGGTTCTCCTTCAAATCATTTGATTATGGAAAACAAATGATAATTCATTGAAGGATCTATAGGTATTTTGAACCTATCCTTAAAAGCTTTCTCCAAGGCAACCCATGAAGTGACTAAACCTTGACCAAGACTAATATACTAGTTATGGGCATCTTCCCCTGAGAAAAAAGGAAATAACCTACATACAACATCTTGATGCTCGATTCTAGCCCTACAATAGGCTTCCTTGAAAGTTCTGATGTGATCATCAACATCCTGATATGGATGATACTTAGGACAAATTTTATCAGGATTCTTTGGCAAAGCATGATATGCATTGAAAGTCAAAGGTGATTCTGCTATAAAGAATGAAATTGCAATTGGTTAAGGTTGGACCTAAGGTGTGACTGGTGATCTTGTAGGTGTTTGTAAGCCAATAGGAGTTATACGATCACGTTCTGGTGAAGCTCCTGATGCACTAGAACCAGGAGTGTGATGAATGTCTACAGTTCTAGGTCTAAATCCCTTGATAGGTAATTCTTCAAAGAGTCCACTAGATCAGGACCAGGTATTTGACCTAAGAGCCAGGATTTCTTAAATTTAAGAAAAATTGGCTGTATTACTATAAAGATCAGTTGGAATTCCCTAGCAAAGGCTATATTTATGGTCAAAACTTGAAACTGACTGGATATTTATGGAATTATTGTAAAAATAATGCAAATATGAGGTGATATTGAAGCTCGGTGACATATGCAACTAGATATCAGGTTTCTAAAGCAGGTTACCTCAAAGCTGAATGCATGCTGAATTTTTGTGGCTAATGAAACCCTTCAAGATCACCAAGGATGACATTAAGGCAATGATAGGGTTAAACTCATTTGGTGGACTACCAATGTTGAAAGCAGTAAAGAATCAAACAATAACTGATGCTACTAGTACAAAGTTTTACAAAAGGTCAATGACAATAAATGACATCACTGATCTGGATGTCAAATTTGCTTCAATGGTGATTGGATACAAGATTTATCATTCCTGCAGGGAGAATTATGTATCTGGTACATCTATCTATGTATCTTATAAGATGTTAAGAGAGAATGTTGATTATGACTTGTGTGAGTTTGTACAGAACCAACTATGGAAAATTTGAATAAAGTTAAGAAGGATAAAAAGAATACCTTCAAGTATGGTACTCTGGTCTTGTGTTTGTTCTTCTATTTCATCAATGAGTTACCCAGCAAGAAAAGCATGTGGTGGACCAATGATAAACCCGTTGCTATTCAAATAAGAGAGCACTTGAATAGTATTGGTGACTCCAATGTCCAAAGGACTGCTCTTTGGGGTTTCATCAAAAACTTTTAGAACATGATACATTCAAGGGAGAGAATTCCTATATATTTGGTTGAAAAATACAAGGATATATTCTCCTTTATGGTGGATATAGATTAGTGTTTAATGGAATCTGTTGAACCAAGAATAGTATGGACCATGCCCATGGGGTATGAGGTTGATGAGAAAGTATTGGATATGTATGCTCAACACCATTTGAGCAAGCCAAAGGACACAATAGTTGAAAGATTTGAGACATATAAGGAGCTAAGTTTGAAATTGTATGTTGAGCTCAGAGAATCTAAAATCAAGAGGAATGTTCAAAAGCAAGTAGAAATGTATGCTGAAAGCATTGGCATAACTAAGGAAGCTGTGAAGCAGAACAGAGAAAGGATAGAAAAAGTGAGAATGAGAAGCATGATAAAAAATAAGGAAATGCTTTGGTAGAATCCTCCTCCACATCAAGGACTATTAGAAGCTTTGTTACTACCCCTATTCCCCTAAAACCTGCCAAACCTGATAAACTAGAAGGCAAATAAACTGGAAAAGAAGAGAAAAGGGTGAAAACTAAGGCCTCCCAGACATATAAAAGTATGAAAATGATGAAGAAGAAACTGATTCTAATGTTGAAGTCAAAGAGTTGAAGGCTTCAGGGACAAAAGCAACCAATATATCTAAGGAGAATCCATCCAAAAGGAAAAGGGCAAGTAAGAGGCAAAAGACTAAAACATATGTTCAAAAGCCTACTCTTTTTATGGATGACATCATCAAATTAGTCACTGTAGATGGGAACTTAAGGCCAATGACTAAATTTTATGATGATTACAGTGATGCTAATAAGAAGGTTCTAGAGGAAGTAACAGTCAAATTTTTGAATATCTACAATAAAGTTTTAATTGAAATAACTTTTGAAATCCCAAAAGGTCTTGCAAGTATTCTAGAATTAAGAAAAGAAAATGTAAAAGGTAAAAACATTGAGCTTAGGGAGCATGTACTGATAAAGTTGTGCCCTCAGATTACTCTAGATCAAAACAACATGATATTCAAAGAAGTGAAAGATGACTTCAAGAGTAAGAAAAGAATGAATAAAGTCATGCTTGGTGAAACTAATGAGATAGTCAAAGATACTCATGAGATTCTTTTGAGTGCATTGAAAAGGCATAATCTTCCCATTGTGGAAGAAGAGATTGATGATGTGATTGATTCCTCAATTCTGCATGTTAAAGAATTGAATATCAATGAGTAGCAAACTGAGATGGATGACTCCTGTTTTAGAAGAGGAAGAAATAAACAAAGAAAATAAAAGATGACAGATAAAATTGATGATGCAAGAGGTATTCAAACTCCTCTGAATCAATATGGAAAAGAAGATATAGAGAAGAATGTTGAAATAGATGCTCAAACTAAAAATGACTCATTGAAGAATAAAGAGCATGAAACAAAAGAAGCTAAGGATCAAGAAGAAGAAAAGGCCAAGGACAAAAATGGAAAAGAAGAAGAGATTACAAAGGTTGATGAAGAGCCTAAGAAGGACAATTCAATTGATAGTACTGATAAGGATCAAATAGATACTTCTGCATATTGGGCAAGAGACACTGTAGAAGCAGTGAAATTTTTTTTGGAAAATGACAAACTAGTTGCAGAAGAGTTGAAATGTCCAATAAATTTGGAAAGTCTTTCACCAATTCAAAAGATAAAGTGGGCCTTGATGCAGAGGTAAAACACAACGGGAGCTTACTAACAGGAAGGAGGAGTCAATAATACAAACAGCATGTTAAAAATCCCTATCGGCTCAGCATCATCATCATATTTCCTACAAACACCAACAGCATCATCATATTTCGGACGAACACAATTATCCTCCTACCGACTACTGTTCACTTCCTCCGCCTGTCGCCTATCATCATCATCATGATATTCAGCGAGCGCAAACATCCTCCTGTTGCACTGTTCATCGGGCGCCAAACTCTATCGGCATCATCATGATATTCAACACCACCTTCGTCAGCAGGATATCAAATATCCGGTTGCTCCAAATATCCTGATGACGACAACTTTGCACCTTCCCTTCGATGCCCCGATAGCCGACTATACAAACAACAGCATCATGATATGACTTATCCGATCCAATGAAAACATCCTGATGATGTTAACCCAACTTTCTACCAATAACTTATGTTGATACCTAAACACTTAGCGACAGCAGGATAAACTTACATAGGGTGATATCTCAATATCCTGATGATGATGACATCACCTCCTGATGACGATGACGTCACACAATATCCTGATGACCTCTTCAACACTTAGTCAAAAAAATGAACTTTCACTCCCGCATCTGCTAGCGATACGCGGATGATGGGCACCCCCGAGAGATGATCGTGACGGCGATATATACACTGAGTATATATCCGACTTATAACATCCTGATGCACTTGAAATATGCAAACTTCATCAGTTTCATGACCCGATCCGGAAGGCGATGTATTCGCAGATGACGATGCGATTCGCTCCGACTGGTAACGCACATGCAGACTCTTGTATATCCGTCCACTGCATGCAAACACTCAGAACCGCACAATTTCACAAAGACAATAAGATGATCAGGCTGGATCACCTTCAAACCAAAATTTAACAGCTTATCTTTCTAGACCTAGCACATGAGGATGCTAGGCTGATTCACAGCATGCTACCAATTGATCTCTTGAACAGTGCAATGCATAAACAGAAAACAGAAATGCAAACTAAGCTATAATACAGGACCATTCCACCGATTCACAGGATCAACCGATGGAAGGGTTGAAGGAATCCATCAACTTGTAAACAGAAAGGAAATCAAAACACCAGCAACTGATAAACCACAAAATGCAATTGATGAGATCTTATTCAAATGAAATTCAAATGTCCTGAATACTGTTTCACAATGTCTGAACTGTTCTCCTGAATCTCAACTCAATCACAACACCAATACATAACACAACTAACATAACCTCTGTCAATATGCTAAACCCTAACAGATCCAAGGTATATATAGCAAAGTCCTTCGAGTACTACCAACTCACTTCCCAGCGGCTGGGAGCTTCCAAGCGGCTGGGAGAAGGACAGCTCAGACTACCTGATCACGATCTCTAACTGCCTACACACTCTCCTAGGCTGATCTAATACATAGCATTGGTCCAATGGACCTTATTACATGATGAAGTCAAACATACTAAAAATAGACTAATGCCCTGTCATCATGTGGACAATTAACCTATATCCTGATCATGTACGGGTGCTCCTGCACCATACTCCCCAGAAGAAGAAATCTCAAGTCCACTTGAGATGAGAGTATCAAGATCTGTACCATGTTTCTGGATCTTCTCTTCAGTCATCCATACTGCTTCAGAACTCAGTTTTCCCTTCCAAGAGACTAGGTACTCCAAGTACTGTTTGTTCCTGGTCTGTTTGACCACTCTGGTGTCCAAAACCTTCTGCAACTGTGGAGGATCATGCTTGGGAATGTCATCATCAACTGTATCCTGTAGGAGATCCTGATCTGCATCTGGATAAGACTTGTATGGAGTTAAATCACATACATTGAATATAGGAGACAAACCAAGATCAGGTGGGAGTTGAATCTCATAAGCATTCTGTCCATGCTTGTGCAAAATCTGACATGGTCCAACTTTCCTTTGCATGAGCTTAGTATACTTTCCCTTAGGAAGTCTGTCCTTCTTTAAATGAACCCATACCAATTCTCCAACATCAAACTGGACATCCTTCTTCTTTTTATCAGCATATTCCTTGTACTTCAAGGTTGTGTGCTGTAGTTGGGTCTTGACTTGATCATGAACCTCTTTTATGGCTTCAGCAAAAGCTTCTCCTTCTGCACTAACAGGGTCTACTGTAGGTAGATCTCTCAACTCCAAAATTCCTCTTGGATGCATACCATATACTATCTGAAAAGGTGATTTCCCTGTGCTCCTATTGATAGTATCATTATAGGAAAACTCAGCTTGAGACAGAATATTGTCCCACTTCTCTCCATGCTGTTTTGTCAAGCATCTAAGCAAATTCCCTGAGGAACGGTTCACTACTTCAGTCTGTCCATCAGTTTGAGGATGATATGCAGAGGAAAAAGACAAATTTGTGCCAAGTTTCCTCCAAAGAGTTCTCCAGAAGTGACCAATAAACTTCACATCCCTGTCTGACACTATACTCAATGGCAATCCATGGATTCTAACAATCTCCATGAAGAATAAATCTGCAATGTATGAAGCATCAGCAGTGGTTTTGCATGGCAAGAAATGTGCCATTTTATTGAATCTATCCACTACAACAAAAACACTGTCAAATCCTTTCCTTGTCCTTGGTAAACCCAAGACAAAATCCATACTTATGCTTTCCCATGGTCTGGAAGGAATGGGTAAGGGCTGATATAAACCTGCATTAGTTGACCTGCCTTTAGCTTTCTGACATATCACACATGTCTCCACAAATTTTCTGACATCTGCTTGTAACTTAGGCCAAAAGTAATGCCTTCTGACCAGATCAAGAGTCTTATCTAGACCAAAATGACCTGCCATAGCTCCACAATGTTTCTCCTTGATGATATTTAATCTCATAGAACACCTTGGGATACATAACTGTCCACCCTTGAACAATAATCCATCCTGAATCAAAAATTCAGAGAACTCAGCATGATATTTCTCCCCAAAAGAAGTACATACCTAATATATCTCTCCAAAATCTTCATCAGACTCATACATGGTCTTGAGTGAATCAATGCCAACACTTTCTAACTGAATCTGATTGACTGTTAGAACTCTCCTGCTCAAAGCATCTGCAACTTTATTCTTGACCCCTTTCTTATGCTTCAGTGTAAAAGTGAAAGCTTGTAAGGTTTCTACCCATTTCATATGTCTGTGGTTTAGCTTTTCCTGGCTGTTTATGAAACTCAGAGCCTAGTTATCTGTGAATACTATGAATTCCTTTGGCATCAAGTAATGCCTCCATTTCTTGAGTGACTGCACTAAAGCATACATTTCCAAATCATAGGATGAATACCTCTTCTTAGCATCATTGAGCTTCTCACTGAAAAATGCAACAGGTCTACCCTCTTGGCTGAGTACTGCTCCAATGGCCATGTGACTGGCATCACATTCTACCTGAAAGATTTTGTTAAAATCTGGAAGTGCAAGGACTGGCTACTGTGCCACCTTCTTCTTCAGTGTTTCAAAAGAATCATCTGCTCCTTGAGTCCAAACAAATCTGCACTTCTGTCCTCCTTTGATGGTATCCAGCATGGGTGCACAAATATGACTAAACCCTCTGATAAACTTCCTGTAGAAGGTTGCTAACCCATGGAAACTTCTAACATCATTCATAGTCTGTGGGGTAGGCCAAGACAATATGGCACTTACCTTCTCCTTGTCCATCTGTAACTTTCCTTGTGAAATGACAAAACCCAAATATGTGATCTCCTCTTGCATAAACAAGCACTTGTCTAAATTTATCATCAGCTGCTCTTCATGTAACCTCTTAAGAACCAAATCTATATGTCTGAGATGTTCTTCTTTTGTGTTACTGAAAATCAGAATGTCATCTAGATATACTATGACAAACTTACCAATGAATTCTTTCAAAACCTCATTCATCAACCTCATAAAAGTACTAGGTGCATTAGATAAACCAAAAGGCATAACCTTCCATTCATATAGCCCTTCATTTGTTTTGAATGTTGTTTTCCATTCATCTCCTGGTCTAATCCTGATCTGATGATATCCACTCTTCAAATCTATTTTTGTAAAATATTTAGCACTTCCCAAACAATCAAGTAAATCCTCTATCCTAGGGATTGGAAACCTATACCTGATTGTGATCTTGTTAATAGCTCTGGAATCTGTGCAAAGCCTCCAAGTACCTTCCTTCTTTGGTGCTAGTACAGCTGGTACTGCACATGGACTTAGACTTTTCCCAATCAGACCTAAATCCAACAATTCTTCAATTTGTCTGGCTACTTCGGCATTTTGTTCTGGAGTAAGCTTATAGGCTGCTTTGTTTGGAAGTGTTGACCCTGGAATTAAGTCTATATAGTGACTGATATCTCTGACAGGTGGTAGGGATCTTGGCATTCCCTCTGAGATGATACCTTTGTACTTATCCAATAGCTCTTGGACAACTGGGTCTATGAACCTTGGCTTCTTCTCTTCCTTAACTTCTTGCTGCTGTTCTTTATTCACACTCATACATGGGATTAGGGCATATGCAACTGCACCTTCTGCTGCTACTTCTTTCATGAACTGTTTGCCTTCCATCAGCATGACCTTCACCTCTTTTCCTTTAGATTTCTCCTCTTTCTCTGCCAATGGGAATAACTATACATCCTTACCATCTTTAGTGATTTTATAGGTATTTCTAACACCATCATGTTGTGCCTTCAAATCATACTGCCATGGTCTACCAAATAAAAGATTGCAAGCATCCATCTTGGTAATATCAAACAACAACTTATCCTTATATCCACCAATCTGAAATTCTACCCAAGCCTGCTCTTCTACAGTTGTCTGCTGACCTTGGGTAAGCCATGAAACTTTATATGGGGATGGGTGAGGTAATCTCCTAAGCTTAAGCTTTGTCACCATATGTTCAGACACAAAATTTTTAGTAGAACCAGAATCAATCAAAACTTTACATGCCTTACCTCCTGCTTTGCAAATAGTTCTGAAAAGAGACTTTCTTTGAGGGGATTCTTTGTCAGGTACCTTCATGGTAGTCACTGTTCTTCTCATCATCAGAGACTCTCCACTTTCTGGGTATCCATAATTATCAGGAGCATTCACAGTCTGAAAATCATTAGAGCTTGTCCTACTTTGATTATCAGGTTCTTGGACCAGATTTGTTCTCCTTTCTCCTGTTGAGCTTGTGGCCTTTTCTGGACATCTACTGGCTATATGGCCTTCTTTGTTACAGTTATAACATCTGATGGATCCTCTGCCCTGGGATCTTCCTCTGAAAGGTCTTCTACCTCTGAAGTTTCCTTGCTGACTATAAGTTTCTCTCTGGTTCTGACTATTGTTGCCCTTACTATTGTCATGACTGGATTCTCCTTGATATCCCTGTCCATGTCCTCTGCCTCTAAAAGAACCTCTTCCACCCCTTTGTTGTCTTCCTCTTCCTCTATTGTGCTGTTCCTATTTTCTCTTTAACTTCTCTTCCACTTTCAATGCCAACTGAAAGCTTTTCTGAACTGTATCTGGATTATGCAGACTTAGATCTTCCTAAATGTTGAACCTCAATCCATTAAGGTATCTGGCTACCTTCTCTTCTTCACTTTCCTTTACCTTTGTCTTCATACAAAGTTTCATGAATTCTTCTGTGTATGAGCTGACATCTAGCTCCTTCTGCTTCAGGTTTTGCTTCCTTTTGTGTAATTGGATACTGTAATCCAATGGGACATAAGCTTCCTTTACTAATGCCATCATCTTCTTCCATGTGGCAACTCTATGTTTTCCTTCCTGTACTCTATCATCTTGGACAAAATTCCACCATGTTAAGGCAGCTTCTTTCATCTTTGACTGGGCTATCTTCACTCTCTGTTGTTCTGGTATCTCCTCTGTTTCAAAGAAATTGTTCAAACAGTCTATCCATTCCATCACTGAATCAGGTTCCATCTTGCCTGTAAACACTGGCAAATCCAGTTTCACATCCATGGTTCTCCTCTCCATGGCCTTGAGGGCGTTCAACAGTGGTCTCTGGTCTGCAGGAACGACCTCCTCGCTCCAATTAGGGATCTCTTCTTCTTCCCTATCTTCTTCTCTACCAGAACCTACTCTGCTCCTCAACTTCACTAACTCATCTTTCAATTCCTGATTCTGAGCCTTCACGGCCTTGCTTTCTGCAATCTGTTTCTTCACCAGAACTGCCAACTCAGCGTTGGTCATCCTTGCTGGAACCTCAGATGTTCCTTCTTCGTCTGACATCCTGCTTATCTTTTCCAGAAGATCCTAACCTTTGCTCTGATACCACTATGATGCAGAGGTAAAACGCAACGGGAGCTTACTAACAGGAAGGAGGAGTCAATAATACAAACAGCATGTTAAAAATCCCTATCAGCTCAGCATCATCATCATATTTCCTGCAAACACCAACAGCATCATCATATTTCGGATGAACACAATTATCCTCCTGCCGACTACTGTTCACTTCCTCCGTCTGTCGCCTATCATCATCATCATGATATTCAGCGAGCGCAAACATCCTCCTGTTGCACTGTTCATCGGGTGCCAAACTCTATCGGCATCATCATGATATTCAACACCACCTTCGTCAGCAGGATATCAAATATCCGGTTGCTCCAAATATCCTGATGACGACAACTTTGCACCTTCCCTTCGATGCCCCGATAGCTGACTATACAAACAACAGCATCATGATATGACTTATCCGATCCGATGAAAACATCCTGATGATGTTAACCCAACTTTCTACCAATAACTTATGCCGATACCTAAACACTTAGCGACAGCAGGATAAACTTACATAGGGTGATATCTCAATATCCTGATGATGATGACGTCACCTCCTGATGACGATGACGTCACACAATATCCTGATGACCTCTTCAACACTTAGTCAAAAAAATGAACTTTCACTCCCGCATCTGCTAGCGATACGCGGATGATGGGCACCCCCGAGAGATGATCCTGACGGCAATATATACACTAAGTATATATCTGACTTATAACATCCTGATGCACTTGAAATATGCAAACTTCATCAGTTTCATGACCTGATCCGGAAGGCGATGTATTCGCAGATGACAATGCGATTCACTCCGACTGGTAACGCACATGCAGACTCTTGTATATCCGTCCACTGCATGCAAACACTCAGAACCGCACAATTTCACAAAGACAATAAGATGATCGGGCCGGATCACCATCAAACCAAAATTTAACAGCTTATCTTTCTAGACCTAGCACATGAGGATGCTAGGCTGATTCACAGCATGCTACCAATTGATCTCTTGAATAGTGCAATGCATAAACAGAAAACAGAAATGCAAACTAAGCTATAATACAGGACCATTCCACCGATTCACAGGATCAACCGGTGGAAGGGTTGAAGGAATCCATCAACTTGTAAACAAAAAGGAAATCAAAACACCAGCAACTGATAAACCACAAAATGCAATTGATGAGATCTTATTCAAATGAAATTCAAATGTCCTGAATACTGTTTCATAATGTCTGAACTGTTCTCCTGAATCTCAACTCAATCACAACACCAATACATAACACAACTAACATAACCTCTGTCAATATGCTAAACCCTAACATATAGAAGGTATATATAGCAAAGTCCTTCGAGTACTACCAACTCACTTCCCAGCGGCTGGGAGCTTCCAAGCGGCTGGGAGAAGGACAGCTCAGACTACCTGATCATGATCTCTAACTGCCTACACACTCTCCTAGGCTGATCTAATACATAGCATTGGTCCAATGGACCTTATTACATGATGAAGTCAAACATACTAAAAATAGACTAATGCCCTATCATCATGTGGACAATTAACCTATATCCTGATCATGTACGGGTGCTCCTGCACCAGGCCTCTCTTGCACAAGCTAAGGCTAGAGAAGATATTTTGAAGTCTCACATAAGAGATAGTGAACTACTTGGTCAAACATTAGGGATTTTGGAGACAATCATGCCAACTTACTAGAAGGGCTCATCAGCTTCCTTGTCCAATCAGTTGAAGAGTTTGATAAATTCTATAAGTACTCATTTTGAGTCCCTTGAAAAATCTATAGAGGTCAAGGTTAAAAATGAATTCGATGATAAAAGATTTGATGCTCTGAAAGAGATGATTGCATTAGATAGAATTATGTTGGACACTAGTATAAAGAGTATTCAAAATGCTCTTACAGAAGGAGGGAATGTATATAAATTTTGTTTCTCTTGTCCTAAATCTATAGAGGACATTGAAATAAAAATAAAGGAGTCTAAGGAAAAATACTCAATTGTATCCCAATCATTTGATCCTCTAACAATATTAGTGATGAGACAAGAAAGTCAAACAATCAACTTGATTGAAGAAATAAAGATATTGATGAAGAAAAAGGACAACATTGAGACAAGGATGTGAGAACTCTACGGACTAAATTCTTCCAAAATGGAAGCAATGTTCAATACCTTGACCAAAGCCCAAGTTGCCACTCAGACAAGTGACCCCATTGATCTGCGGAAGATAGAGTCACAAGCATTTTTGTTCAATGGCCACATCTCAATTTTGAATAGTATGAAGAAGAGTTGGGATAATGAGCTAGCACTATTGAAAAACATTTTTGATATACTTAAGTTTATGTAAATAGGACTTAAGGATTCTTTGTATATATGCGGCTTGGTATATAGAATTTTTGTGTAAGTTCTAGTTTACAAATCCCACCCTTTGCCATTGATGTCAAAGGGTGAGTGAAGAGTAGTGAAAAATGAGGAATCTAGCAAAGGGGGAGCACTGGAGAATAGTGAAAAGTACAAGTGTACAAAGTAAGGGGGGTTGTTCTGACACGTAGTCATTTTTCACTAAGTGTTGCCATCACTACCAAAGGGGGATATTGTTGGCAAGAGACACTGTTACACATGACAGGTTTTGTCATTGATGGCAACTAAGTCTATCTTTCACATCCACATTACATAATCTATTCATACCGGAAGTTAGAGTGAATATTTGTCTAAGTCTGAGTAGTCAAAAATATAGCATGTGATAGGGTCCAGTATCTTGGTCCAGATCTCACTAGTGGTAAATCACAGTGTGTTGTAGATCTGAGGAAGTGATAAGGTTTGTTAGGACTATCTAAATCTAGAAATGTATCCTCTGGTGATGAAGGATTCAAAAGTTATAAGCATCTAAGTATCAGGTTCCAGTTAGTCAGTACAGTCTAAAGTAGAACAGGCCAACCTAGTATTTGATCTTGGTCTAGATGAAGAAAAGTTGTTAGTTAAGCAATTTGTGATAATCAGTGGTATTGGATGACATGAGTGATGATTTGGTAAAACAAGTTTTTGGTCTGCATTGTTGTTTGTGCATAGATTTAGCCGACAAAGTAGAGTTCTTAATAAATATTCTAAGTTTTCTTGAAGCTGACTACAATTGATTGAATTTCTTGATGTGGATATATATAGCCAATGGATTCAAGTGTTTTGGTGTGTGAGTGTGATGTGATTATGGAGTAAGTGCAAAAAAGTGTAGAAAGAAGTGTGAAGGTGAAGATCTAAGCTCAAATTATGGCCGAAGAGTGAAACAGGGTAGAGTAAGGATGAAGTGTGTAAGATTAGTATTCTGTGCTTAACCAAAACTGAATTTCAACATTGGTAGATGTCATTTCTTAGTTCAAACATTCTGTAATCTTCTTGTAATCATCTCTATAGGCAGTAAGCCTCTTATAACAGTGACCTCTGGGTAGTGTACCTTGAAGGCATGTGCCTTCCCCATTTATAATACTTTTAACAGAGTATAAATTCTTGTGGGTTAACCCCCACCGCAATTTTTCCCTTAACCAGGTTTCCACATAAAAATCCTAGTGTTATGTGTGTTAATTTGTTTCTACTCATGTGTTATTGATTCATGCTTTCATGGTTATATCATTCATCTATTAATAAGTTGTAAAGAAGTTTAAGTTATAGCAAAGGTTAAAAGTTTTTATGACAACTAATTCATCCCCCCTCTTAATTATCTACCCTATTCTGAACAAATATGTTCTATCTTCTCCTATTTTTATGTGGTGTCTTATCTTCCAAACAATCTCCTATGGTATTGTTGTTGGCAAGAGACACTATATGGATTCATGGTTGTTGTCATTGATGGCAACAAAGGTCATCCCACATATCCGCAAGTCATGGTGTGTCTCTACCGGAAGTCAGAATGAAGATTGTTGTGGTCCGGTGAACAAGAACAGAGCATATGGCAAGGTCCGACAGAGTGGTCCGGATCTCTCAGAGGAAGTGTCTTGGTGCAGTACGGATTTGGGGAAGTCAAGAGGACTACCTTGAGTAGTATATTCCAAGGATTTAGCCTCCGGTGATGAACAACGAAAAAGATATGAATAGTTGAGTACCGGATTCCTGAGAGACAGTGAGAACAGAGGAAGAACTGACTGACAGAGTATCAGACTATTTTCTGGATGTGTTGCTGTTGATGGTAAAGGTTGTGAAGGCATGAATCATGTTTGGCCGACATGATTAATGATATCTACAAGTATATGCTTGATCCGCATTGCTTGGTGAGCAAGGATTCAGCCGACAGAACAGAGTTTGTAAGAAACTAGACTGTTCCGGATGCCAACTAGAAAGGTGATGAAATTACTTGTGCGGATATATATAGAGGATGGATTTAGGTATGAAGATAGAAGTTGTGTGATGATATATGCGAATAAGTGCAGAACAGAGCAGAAATAGTAAGAAAGATCCGGTATGTGAAAGGATAGCAGAATAAAGAACAGAGGAAAGATGAAGTGCAGCAGATCAGTGTACTGAGCCTAATCGGAACTGAACTCCAGCATATGTAGATGCTTCCAATCAGTTCAAGACTGTGATTCTTATCACTTTGTAGACAGTGTGTCTCCTTGTAGGCAGTGGGCCTCTTTGTGAGCAGTGTGCTCGGGCAGTGAGCCCTAATTGGCAAGTGCCATTTTGTAATTCCTTATTCTTCTAACAGAGAATAATCTTTTGGGTTAATCACCCCGTGGTTTTTCCCTTAACAGGGTTTCCACATCAAAAATACTGTGTCATGTGTTTTTCATTTCATGGTAATGTTTGTTTATTTGATTCAATGCTGCATTAATTAATAAGAAAGTTCAAAAGAAGAGATAATTAGGATAACTGATTCACCCCCCCTCTCAGTTATCAACAATTGTCACTTGACTATCCTTCTTATTATTGATATAGGTCTATAATATTGAAGATTGGTGATATGCCAAGTGTTTCTAGTAGTTCCACTTCATATACATTTCATGAGTCAAACTTGTTAAGAATATTACATTGTCCAAACTTCCTCATCTTCACCTTGTTCTATGTCCCTACTGGAAATCTTTCCTTTCTGAGAAATACCATGACTTCATCCCAAACAAAAAATTCCTTATGTCTCCTCTTCTCATCTTCTTGTCCCTTATATTTGTTGTTCATCTCTTCCAAATGCTTCTAGACCTGAGTGTGTATTGTTTCCATGTATCTTACAAATTCTTCTACTTCTGCACTCCTTTTGTTGTCCATATTGATGTCTTCAAGTTTTGCAACTCCTCTAGGTTGTAATCTAGTCACAACTTCAAATGGTGTCTTCCTTATACTTCTGCTCATTGAGTTGTTGTATACAAACTCTACTTGCGGTAGAATTATATCCCAATTTCCTACCTTATCTCCAACTAGACATCTCAATTTTTTTTCCAAACTCCTATTTACCATGTCTTTTTGTCCATCTGTCTATGGGTGAAATGTTGAACTAAACTTTAGATATGTCTTCATCTTCTTCCATAATGTCCTTTAGAAATATCCTATGAATTTTGTATCCCTATCTAAAAATATACTCTTTCAAAATCCATGCAATCTCACAATCTCCCTGAAAAATAGGTCAACAACATCTACATCATTTGTCTTCTTATAAGGAATGAAATGTGCCATCTTTGAAAATCATTCCACTGCTACAAATATAGAATCATGTCCCCTTTCTATTCTTGGTAACCTTAATATGAAATCCATGCTGATATCTTCCCAAGGTCTTTCTATTGCTATCAAAGGTTTATACAATCTAGTATTCCGACTACTCCCTTTTGTAACTTGACAAGTTTTGCAACCTGAAATAAAATTCCTTACATTCTTATATAACTAAGGCCAAAAATAATGTTCATTGACCAAAGCTACTATTTTATCAATACTAAAATGTCCTTCTAATCCACCATTATGCTTCTCCTTGATCAAATTCTCTCTCATTAAGCTCCACAAAATACATAATTGATTCCCTTTGAACAAAATATTATCTTGAATGAGGTAATCCAACCACTTGCTTCTATCTGTCACAATTGGTTTTGTACATGCTTTCCATGCTTTTGCAAAATTAAGATCATCCTCATACATGTTCTTGAGTTCATCAAAACCTAGTACTTCTACCCTCATTTTTTTCAACAAGTTTCTTCTTCTGCTCAATGCATAGACAACTTTATTTGACTATGTAGTCTAGTGTTTCAACACAAATGTATAACTCTGCATGGACTCTACCCACCTCATGTGTCTCTGATTCAACTTACCTTGATTGTTCAAATACATTAAAGCTTGATGGTCAGTGTATAACAAATATTATTTTTGAAACAAATAATGTCTCCACTTCTTCAAGGCTTGAATCATGGCATAGAACTCTTGATCATATACTAAATGTCTCCTCCTTGCATCATTCAACATCTCACTAAAATATGCTACTGGTCTCCCTTCTTGGCTTAACACTACTCCTATTGCATTTCCACTAGCATCACAATCAACCTGAAATACTTTGTCAAAATCTGGTAATGTTAACACTGGTTGCTATATCACCTTTTGTTTTAACAATTCAAAACTCCTATGTGCTCTAGATATCCACTTAAAATCCTTCTAGTCCCCTCTCATTATCTCTATCATTGGTGTGCACATGGTACTAAAATTTTAGATGAACTTCCTATAGAAACTTGCCAATCCATGAAAAGATCTTACCTCTCCAATATTCATAGGTGTTGGCCATTCAACAATTGCTCTTACTTTTTCTAGATCCATCTTCAATCCTTCTAGAGAAATCACAAATCCCAAATATACTAGTTTTGTCTTCATGAAACTACATTTCTTGATGTTTATCAGCAATTTCTCTTCCCTCAACCTTTGATATACTTGTCTAATATGTTATAAATTTTTTTCCTTGGTTCTACTAAAAATCAAAATATCATCCAAGTAGACAATAACAAACATACCCAATAATTTATTTAGTACCTCATTCATCAATCTCATTAGTGTACTTGGTGCATTAATTAATCTAAAAGTCATGACTAACCACTCATACAATCCATCATTTGTCTTAAGTGCAGTCTTCCATTCATCTCCTTCTCTAATTTTGATATGATGGTATCCACTCTTTAGGTCTATCTTTGTGAAATATCTTGCTCCACTCAAACAATCCATAATATCATCCATCCCAGGAAATGGAAATCTATACTTAACTATGATCTTATTGATTACTCTTGAATCTGTACACATCCTTCATTCTCCATGTTTCTTTGGTGCTAACACTACAAGTACCACACATGGACTTAAGATTTCTCTAATCAATCCTTTCCTCAATAGCTCATGTATCTATTTGTTTATCTCTACATTTTATGTCGGTGTCATTCTATATGCCACTTTGTTTGGTAAACTGGCTCTAGGTATGAGATCCATATGATGACTAATATTCCATACTAGTGGTAATCTTTCTGGCACACTCTTCAATACAATATCTTGGTATTCTATCAACAATTCATCTACTTCCTTTTCTAATGGTTCTTTTCCTTTTAAAGTGATATTTTCTACACTTTGGGTACCACACTTCTTTGGAAATAATTCAAAACACATGTTTTGATGTCTCAATCCATCCAAAAATTTCCTTCCATCTACTAAATAGATTCTAGCATTGTTGTGTACTTCATTCATGTGCTCCTCTTCCAAAGGGATCAAGATATGTCTTTTCCCATTTGATGTTACAGTATAGGTATTCTTCCTCCCATCATGTAATGCCTTTCTATCATATTTCCATGGTCTTCCCAACAATATATGACATACATCCATCAGCATAATATCACACAATACTTCATCATTATAAGATCCTATATGAAATTTCACTAAACATTGTTCACTCACCAATATCTTGTGTTCACCTTGAATCCATTCTATCTTGTAGGGTTTCAGATATTCCAACCTCTTTATATATAGCTTCCTTACCATCTCTTCTAAAACCAAATTGTCAATACTACCATTGTCAATTATAACTTTGGAACACTTACCTCTTGATTTGCATCTGTCCTAAACAAACTCTTCCTTTTTGGTGGCTCCTCAGTTGTTTACACTTGTGCAACAAGGCTCTCCTCATAACCAATGATTCACCCTTTTCAGGTTTTCCTACTAAAATTGGTGATTCAATTGATTCTTCCTCTACATATGATGTCCTTGAACTATTCTCTGTCCTTTTGTTAGTACTTCCCTGATGGCATTCAAATACTTGGTGTCCTTCACCTCCGCACTTGATATAGGTTCCTTTGAATGATCTCTCATCAAATCCTCTTTCATCCCTTTGGTATCCTTCATTGCTGTAAGAATTATGGCTTCCTCTACTATTGTGGTAGAAACTCCTACCATCTCTCCCTTGGTGATATGAATTTTTGTCTCTTTCTTCTTTGTGGTATGGGCTACTTTCCCTATTATGCTCCACATATGACCTTCCTTTGCTACATTGTGTTCTACCTTTTTGGAATCTTCCTCCTCTACCTCTTTGTCTATGCTAAAATATCTTGTTCAAATTTTCTTCAACCTTTAGCAAAAATTGATATGCCTATTCCACTGTTGTCATCCTTACCAAGTTTAGTTCTTCTTAGATGTTTGTTCTCAATCCATTCATGTACCATGTGACTTTCTCCTTTCTTCCTTCACTATGTCCAATCCTAATAATTATTTAGTGAAATTCTTTAGTATACTCCTTTACTATTTTCTCCTTTTGCCTTAGGTTTTACAATCTCTTTAGTAATTCTAGTTCATAATTAGTAGGTATGAATTGATTCTTCAATTTTGTCACCATTATATCCCACTTTGTGATTCTTTCTTTTCTTCTCCTATTTCTATCCATCTAAACTTCTTTCCACCAATTACCAACATGTCCTTTTTGTTGCAAGTATGAGGTGAACCGGTGTTGTCATTGATGTCAACATACTCATATTGCATTGACAAGAAGGATTGGATGAGCTATGTGCTGAGGATATTGAGAAAATTAGTCTCAATCAGGAACAGTGAAGAACAGTGATGAGAAAAAGGCAAAAGTACTCATTAGGTTGAGATTTAGAGGATGCAGATTAAAGGGTTTGTAGATATGAGTCCTAAGATGATCTAGTTAAGATTTCAGAGGTCCACATGAAGATGTGAAGAAGTTGTGATAGATCAAGTAGAACCAGTTCTGGGAGATGCTCCAGAGTGACAGAGTGTTACAAAAAGGTCCAGTGAGATCTGGAAGTGCATTGTCCTATTCTGTAGATTGGACATAGTGTTTGGGATGTCCTTGTGATGTGTCATCTCTATTGGTATGTGGTTTGGAGGTTCGAAAGCACATCTTGCAGTATGACAGTGGTGATAGCCTGCGTTCTTGAAGTTTCAGATGAGGAAGAGAAGAGATTCCAGTGAGCAGAGGAAGTGTGGATGTACCTGGTCATTCAAGCAAGCCTATTAAGGTTGTGTTGTTGGTCTACATTGGTGGTAGAGCCTAGAATTGAAGATATTCTTCTGGCTGAAGTTCTTTTTCAGACTAGCTGATTGAATGAGTTGTTCATCCTGTGAATGTTCTTGTGATGGCCGACTGGATGTGTTATTCATCTTACAAATGTTTTTATGATTGATTGCTGACTTAGATGATTGTTCCTAAGTCAACATCTTGTATAAATAAAGGTTTGTGAGCTCATTTCGGTGTGTGTTGTGGAGCGGATGAGTGTGGTATGGCGAAAGAGTGAAAGGTAGAGTAGAAGGGTTTTGGGCTTAAATGGAACTGATCTAGACATGGTAAAGATGTCATTATCTAGTTCAAGGTTGTATTACTTATGATCTTGTAGACAATGTGTCTCTTGTAGGTAGTGTGCCTCCTTGTGAGTAGTGTGCTCGGGCAGTGAACCCTAATTCGCATGTGCTAGTCATTTTTCTTATTCTTCTAATAGAGAATAATCCTTGGGTTAATCACCCCATGGTTTTTCCCTTAACCGGGTTTTCCACATCAAAAATATTGGTGTCTAATGTGTTGATGTTTATCTGCTCCGGTGTTTATGCTTTTTGCTTTTGTGAATGGTTAATTGATATGCTATTAACTAACAAGAAGAAACAAGTGTTTAAAGTAGAAGCAAGGTTTTTGTACAACTAATTCACCCCCCCTCTCAGTTGTGTGCCCTAGATCTAACAATTGGTATCAGAGCTAAGTTCCTCTGAAAGGAGCTTAACCGCTTGAAGAGATCCAGGATGTCGTCATACAAGAAGGATAGTCCGAAGTTCGATGGAACCAACTTCAGTCTCTGGAAAGGTCACATGAAATGTCACTTGGAATGTATGGGAAAAGCATACTTGACCATGGTTTCAAAACCATATGTACCTCCACAGGGTGGTCCAACAACTTTGAATGAAATCACAGATGCTGAAAACAATTTGCAGACCAAAGAAGCTCTTCTAAGTGCATTGAATGACTCAGAGCTCTCAAATATCATTGACCTACCAACTACATATGAGATCTAGGTTAAACTGGAACTTCTACATGAAGGAGATGAGTTTGTTAAGAGTGCAAGGTTGCAAAGTCTGAAAGGGAAATTTGAAAGATTGAAGATGAGAGATGATGAAAATATCACTACCTTTATGCCAAGGGTAAATGAGCTGGTGTGTGGAATCAAGAATGCTGGTGGAGTTCTGGATGAAAATGAAATTATCTGCAAAATTCTTAGATCCCTTCCTACTGCCTACAAGATCAAGGTTGCTACCATTGATGAATTCAGAGCCCATAACTATCACAAGAGAGCAATTAGCTAGCAAACTGGCTGCATTTGAAATGACTAAGTTTGGAGATGATCACCCCAAGACTGAATCTGCATTCAAGGCCAATGCCTATGTGAAAGGCAAACAAAGATTTGATCCAGGAGAGAATTCTTCAAGGAAGCTGTCATGGTATGATCAAGCAAGGAAAGACATGGAAGAGGAAAAAATAGAAACAGCTCAACTTGAAGTCCTCATTGCAAAGAGACTGCCAAGAGGATCCAGTAAGTATGAAGGAAAACTACCCTTTTAGTGCTTCAACTACAATAAGATTGGTCATTTTTCTTCAAGATGTCTGGAAAGATCTACAAGGTCAAATGCTAATAGACAAAGGTTTCAAAAGAACTACTATTATGTTCATGAAGAAGATGATAATGAAGGAGTAACAGATGATGAATCAGAAATGGTAAGCAAATCTAGAAATGAATGGGTGCTTATTGCCATCAAGGAAGAAGATTTAATATCCTCTGAATCTGTCAATCATAAGGTTGTAGAAAGAGCTTCGGCTGCCTAGGTTGAAGAAAAGGATGATTGGGTTATTGATAGTGGTTGTTCTCACCATATGACAGGTGACAAGAACATGTTCTTAGATTTGGAAAGGTATGAAGGAGGAATGGTAAAGTTTGGTGATAATTCTGTTGGCAGAATCAGAGGTAGAGGAACTATTTCTTTTGATGGAAAGAGCAAAACTGGTAATGTACTTTATGTTGAAGGATTGAAACACAATCTTCTCAGTGTTGGTCAGTTGGTGGACAAAGGCTATGATCTCCAGTTCAACAATGGAAGATGCAGGATCTTTGAAAGCTTTGGAACTGAGATTGCATCCGATACCCAAACAAAAGGTAATATCTTCCATCTAGTTGGTTCTAACAAAAGTTGTCTATTTGTTCAAATTGATCAGAGTTGGTTATGGCATAGAAGGATGTGTCATGTGAATTTTGATAACATCATCAAGATAAGCAATACTCAGGCTGTAAGAGATCTTCCTAAATTGGTGAAACCTACAAATAGTTTCTGCAAAGAATGTCAGCTAGGTAAACAAAGCAGAGTCTCTTTCAAAAGCAAGGATCAGTCCACTACCAGATTACTGGAATTAGTCCATACTGATCTATGTGGTCCGACAAGAATCAAGAGTATGCAAGGTGATAGATATTTCATGTTACTGATTGATGATCATTCCCAGATGATGTGGGTTACCTTACTAAAAGAGAAATCAGAAGCCCTTGAGAAGTTCAAAATCTTCAAAGCTATGGTAGAGAATCAAACCGGATTGAAACTGAAGTGTCTGAGGTCTGATAGAGGTGGTGAATTCACATCCGATGAATTCATAGACTTTTGTGAGAAGCATGGCATAAGGAGATAGTTGTCTACCCCTAGGACTCCACAACAGAATGGAGTTGTTGAGAGAAAGAACCAGACCATCTAGGAAGCATCCAGGATAATGATGATGGAAGCAAATGTTCCCTAGATGTTTTGGAGAGAAGCTGTCAGCACTACAGTCTACACTCTTAATCGAGTTCAAATTAGAAGCAATACCGGTAAGACTCCTTATGAACTTTGGTTTGGTGTAACTCCTTCTATGAGATATTTCAGAGTATTTGGTAGCAAGTGTTATATCAAAAGAGATGAAGATCTAGGAAAGTTTGATGCTAGAAGTGATGAAGGAATTTTCTTGGGTTACTCCACTCAAAGCAAAGCATACCAGTGTTACAATAAGAGATTGAGAAAGATGATAGAAAGTACAAATGTGAAGGTTGATGAAGGAATTGAAAAGCCCTCAAGATTCTATGAATGTGATGAAGATGATCAGAATGATTCTCTGGTGCAAGGAGCTCAATCCTCCTCTGAAATTCAGATAGCGACTGATCCGGTAAATCAGGAAGAAGAGGTTTGTCTGAATGAGCCTGGTCAAGAAATAGTAGTGCAAGAAACTCCCAAAGTTCCAAGGTATGTAACTCTAAATCATTCGGAAGATCAGATCATAGGTGACAAAAGCAAAGGGGTACAAACAAGGAGAAGAATTGCTCAAGATTCAAATGAATGTTGTCTGATTTCAAAGATTAAACCTAAGACAATTAATGAAGCTTGCAATGATGAAAACTGGACCAAAGCAATGGAGGAAGAGTTGAAGCAAATTGAGAAAAACCATACTTGGGATCTTGTTCGCAGACCTAGAAACAAGAATGTGATTGGAACCAAATGGGTCTTCCGGAACAAACTAAATGAAGTTGGTGAAGTGATCAGAAACAAAGCTAGATTGGTCTGCAAAGGCTACTCTCAAATAGAAGGAATTGATTTTGAAGAAATCTTTGCTCTAGTGCAAGAATTGAAGCAGTTAGATTATTTCTTTCATTTGCTGCTTTCAAAGACTTCAAGGTATATCAGATGGATGTCAAGTCTACCTTCCTAAATGATGATTTGGAAGAAGAAGTTTACATTGAACAACCAAATGGATTTCAACTGTCTAATCATGATGATATGGTCTGCAAGCTAAAGAATGTACTGCATAGTTTAAAGCAAGCCCCAAGAGCATGGTATGAAAGGTTGGATAAGCATCTTGTGCAGATTGGATTCAACAAAGGTACTGCTAATAGTAACTTATATTTCAAAATTGATCATGAAAATATTTTGATTGTTGAAGTGTTTGTGGATGATACCATTTTTGGAGGAAGAGATAGTATGTGTAAAACTTTTGCAAATCAGATGAAAAGTGAGTTTGAAATGTCTATGCTTGGTGAAATGAATTTCTTCTTGGGTCTACAAATTACTCAAACAAAGAAAGGGATCTTCATTTCTCAAACCAAATATGTGAAAGAATTGTTGAGGAAATTTGGGATGGAAGATTCAAAGCCAATGAATACTCCCATGGTAACCAGATGCAAGTTGAGCAAAGATGATGACTCTCCTAAGGCAGATCAGACAAAGTATAGATCAATGATTGGTGGATTGTTTTATCTCACTCAGACTAGACCAGATATAATGCAGGCTATTTGTCTTGTGGCAAGATTTCAGGCTGATCCTAGAGAATCTCATGTTATGGCAATCAAGAGGATTTTTAGATATCTAAAAGGGACAGTTGAGTATGGTTTGTGGTATCCTAGAGATCATGATTTCTCTCTTCATGCATATACATACGCAGATTGGGCAGGAGATGTGGAAGACCGGAAGAGCACCAATGGTGGAGCACTCTTTTTGGGAAAGAGATTGGTTTCTTGGCTAAGCAAGAAACAAGATGTAATATCTCTGTCTACAACTGAAGTAGAATACATAGCAGCAGAAGGTAGTTGCACTCAAATCTTATGGATGAAGCAGATGCTAAAAGATATTAAAGTAGAATATGAGGAGCCTATCACAATTTTCTGAGATAATTCAAGTGCAATAAATATTTCTAAGAATCTGGTGTTGCATTCTAAGACCAAGCACATATCTATCAAGTTTCACTCTCTGAGAGAACAAGTGAACAAGGATGAAGTCAGATTGGAATATGTATCCTCCAAGGATCAGATTGCAAATATATTTACTAAACCTCTTCCCAAGGACTCTTTTGAGTATCTCAGGGAGAAGTTAGGGGTCATGGCCCCTTCAGAGATGAACTAGGATGCACTGATGTGCATCAGTTTGGTGGATATCACAGTCATATCTTGTGATCTAGATTGATGATGGGGAGCTGCTACTAAGGGGGAGTAGCTGGTATGATTCTGATGTGTTCAAATTGCAAGTATGAGCCCTTTGCCATTGATGTCAAAGGGGGAGAGAAGACATGTGAAAAACAAGTGGTTGAAGATCAAAGGGGGAGCAATAAAGAAAGAGAAGACATGTGAAGAGTTGTTGTTGATAGGGGGAGCTGTAACAGAAAGGAGAAGTTCTTATCTTGATGATTTTTCACATCTCATGTTGCCATCAATGACAAAGGGGGAGATTGTTGCAAGTATGAGGTGAACTGGTGTTGTCATTGATGTCAACATACTCGTATTGCATTGACAAGAAGGATTGGATGAGCTATGTGCTGAGGATATTGAGAAAATTAGTCTTAATCAGGAACAGTGAAGAACAATGATGAGAAGAAGGAAAAAGTACTCATTAGGTTGAGATTTAGAGGATGTGGATTAAAGGGTTTGTAGATATGAGTCCTGAGATGATCCAGTTAAGATTTCAGAGGTCCGCATGAAGATGTGAAGAAGTTGTGATCAATCAAGTATAACCAGTTCCAGGAGATGCTCCGGAGTGACAGAGTGTTACAAAAAGGTCTGGTGAGATCCGGAAGTGCATTGTCCTATTTTGCAGATTGGACATAGTGTTTGGGATGTCCTTGTGATGTATCATCTCGACTAGTATGTGGTTTGGAGGTCCAGAAGCACATCTTACAGTATGACAGTGGCGACAGACTATGTTCTTGAAGTTCCAGATGAGGAAGAGAAGAGATTCTAGTGAGCAGAGGAAGTGTAGATGTACCTAGTCATTCAGGCAAGCCTGCGAAGGTTCTTGGATCATGTTGAGGTTGTGTTGTTGGTCCACATTGGTGGTAGAGCCCAGAATTGAAGATATTCTTTCGGATGAAGTTCTTTTTCAAACTAGCTGACCGGATGAGTTGTTCATCCTAGGAATGTTCTTGTGATGGCTGACCGGATATGTTATTCATCTTGCGAATGTTTTTATGATTGATTGCTGACTTAGATGATTGTTCCTAAGTTGATGTCTTGTATAAATAAAGGTTTGTGAGCTTATTTTGGTGTGTGTTGTGGAGTGGATGAGTGTGGTATAGTGAAAGAGTGAAAGGTAGAGTAGAAGGGTTTTGGGCTTAAATGGAACTGATCTAGACATGGTAAAGATGTCATTCTCCAGTTCAAGGTTGTGTTACTTATGATCTTGTAGACAGTGTGTCTCTTGTAGGCAGTGTGCCTCCTTGTGAGCAGTGTGCTTGGGTAGTAAGCCCTAATTGGCATGTGCTAGTCATTTTTCTTATTCTTCTAACAGAGAATAATCCTTGGGTTAATCACCCCATGCTTTTTCCCTTAACTGGGTTTTCCACATCAAAAATCTTGGTGTCTAATGTGATGATGTTTATCTACTCCAATGTTTATGCTTTCTGCTTTTATGAATAGTTAATTGATATGTTGTTAACTAACAAGAAGAAACAAGTGTTCAAAGTAGAAGCAATGTTTTTGTACAATTGATTCACCCCCCCTCTCAGTTGTGTGCCCTAGATCTAACACTTTCAGCTTAGTTTTTTGCAAATCTCACTCTTTCCAGATCTTCAATTTCTTTATACTCAAAGTAGTCTTCCATGTCATTTATCCAGTCAATCAACTCTCCAAGGTTTAAATTACCCGCATAGTTTGAAATCTAAATTCTAGGTCTCTTACCAATCTTAGAAATAACTTTCAACATCTTTACCTAATCTAAATCTTCTTCTTCTAAAGTTTCTTAATTTTTATATGTAGCTTGAATTCCTAATTCATCATCATCACTCTTATCCTCATGTCTAGGGTTTAGAGCTCTCTTCCTATCCTCTTCTACAACATCAAATCAGACTTTCAATGTTCTCATCATTTCTAACATTTCTTCCATCCTTCCAAAAACATTGGCCATACTAGGCATCCTCCTTGGTGGCATATTTTCCTTGGATCTAGTGCAACTGCCTCAATTCAGTGATTTGGCCTCAGGGTTGCAACTACCTCACAATCGGCACTCTATTGACAAACACTTGCAAGTTGCCTCAGGTTAGTGATTTGTTCACCCTAGGATCAGTCAGAATGCCTTCTCTGCCAAAGGATTTGAAAATATTTACTTTGATACCACTTGGCGCAATCACAAATGGAGGGTCTAGGGATAGGACTATCCAACCCCATAGCCTTATAGTAAACACAATGGAATAAAGATAATGAATGGAAAAAAAATGGAATTTTAATTGATTCAACTTCACAAATGATTACAATAGGGCTCACAGGCCTATCGTATGGGCATTACAATACTCCTTACAAACAATTATGTGAAAGATATGAAAATTGGGCACATTCTCCTTTTAGAACTTCTAAATGAAACTCTAAACTATCCTATCTATGAGAACTACTTCCAAATGAATCTAGGAGATGTTTATATATCCATTCCAAGGTCTAGGAGTGATCTGTGTTGGCTATAAGAGGTTCTAAATCTCAATGCTTGATGAAACATGTAGGTCAGCCTAATTCCAATGGTGAAGCCTCAAGTGTTGGAGATACATGTTATAGTTCTGAATGAAGGTGCCTCTGTTGAAAAGTTGGTGCTTTCATCTCCTAAAAGGTTTGTCATGTTTTGCATAGCCCCAAGATTCCTGACATGGGCTAACCGCCTCTCGTGGATTCATTAAGTCTGGCACTTGTATCAGAAATTGACGGGTTGACCTTTTGGTTTGGTGACAGTCATGGGCCAACAATTGGTATCAGAGCGAAAGGTCATAGATTCAAATCCCCTTGAGTTAGCACTGGGGGGATATTGTTGGAAAGTTGGTACTCTCATCTCCTGAAAGGTTGGTGCTCTCATCTCCTAAAAGGTTGGTATCATGTTTAGCACAGCCTCTGGATTTGTGACATGGACTAACTACCTCTTGTGGATTTTTTAACTTTGGTTCTTGTATCAGAAATTGACAGGTCAACCTTTTGGTTTAATATAAATCATGGGCCAAGAACCTCTAGTCCCATAATGTCATGTTAGATGTTCCATATGGTACCACAAGTCATGGGAAGGTGCCACAAACTCCATATGCTCAAACTAAATGTTCAATGCTTTGAACAATGAATCCTGATGAAGCTTCTAACAATGATAAATTTCTATAGACCATTACAAATCTTTTGAAATCTAGATATGATGTAGATGAGCCATTGTAGAATCTTGATCTTGTACCATGAGCTATGAAACGATTATGTGGTGAAATATGGTGTAATCTATTGACACTGAACTGAATAAAATGCAAGAAAAGAAAAAGAAACAATTTTTTTTTGGTCAATGCAAGATTGCCATTCAACCTGGGATGCTCCTGCATCAAACTCTCATGATCATCTATAGAGAAAAATGATGATCTAATTTTTTATACGAAGCAAGAAGACTATGTCATTGTTGATGATGCCTCAGATGACTTCCTTTCTACATTTGTGGGGTTGTTCAAAGAACCTACACATGACCAAATCAAAGGAATGTCATATCACTCAAATTATTTATATGGTGACTACTAAATGAATAGAGAGACTCTTGAAGACACAATGAATTTTAACTTGAATTTCAATGTGTCCTTGTTTCCAATAGCTACCATGTACATCAATGAAGAACTAGGAAATGACCATACACTAGTAGTTTCAAATGATATTTTTCTAGACAAGAAGGCTATCAATAAAATAATAAAGTTATAGATTTTGAGGTGATCATAATTCTTAAAGTGGTGTTATATTGACAAGATTTCATAGGGCATACTCAGAAAGAAGATGAGTACTTCCAATAGATGGAGTTGAACTTGAATAAGGAATAATATCTTGAACCGTAATACATAAATGAGCTCTTGCATGAGTTTTCCCTACATGATTCTCTATATCATCTGGAATCATGGATATCAACAAACATTTTTCAAAGGTTTCAAGGATATGGGTTGCAGGTTGGGCTCCTAGCTCAAATAAAGGTGTTGTTATTTTTCTATCCTTTAAATGGTTTATCTATCTAGTTTTCTTTGACATGTCTATCTATAAGTAGGTTATTTCATTTTAGGTGTTCATTTTGGTCATAATTTGTTTCCCTTTACTTATAACATGTTTTTTTTTTTTGTAGTTTCTATTTAGGTTAGGTTAGTTGTATATTTAGGTATTAGGAAATAGGCTTGACTCTTTTGCCCAATGGATAGACATTGAAGCTTTTTAAACTAAATATTCAAAGGTTATCTTATGGCCCATGTTAGGATTGGGTGTTCTATTCACCTTGCAAATCCTAAGGTCTATTGTAACTTAATTGTAGATGGTAAATAATGTATGTTTCTCCAATAATCATGGAGTGGAAAAATGGGATTTTCCATGTGATGGTGGGGAGACATAAAATTGATTTAATATTCTCTAGTGACTTGAAAATATTCTTTCAAGTGGGCATTAAATAGGGTGATTACACTATAAAGGTCAAAATTGGGAGTTATGGAGCATCCTCTATTATTAATTGGTATGAAAATGTAATTAGTGCCATTATGGAGCAATTGGGAGTTACTTATTCCAACTAGATTATGGAGGTCAAAGAAGCTTGGGCATGGGTTGCATCATATTCCTAGATGGTGCATTAATGAATATGGGTCATTTAATTTTTACATGTGAATTTGGGTGAATAGTTTAAGCACATGGTCTTGGCCACTTGTTTTACATTAAAAAAGGTTTCATTCTATGTACCCTTAGTTAGGTAGACAACTAAATAAGGTTTCATGCTATGTTCTATAACTCTTCTAATGTAATTGGAAATTTTGATTCATGTATGTAATGGAAACACAAACTGGGCCACATTAATGAAAAAAGGTTTAAAAACCTTAGTGAATAAGAATATGGTTGTTTGTTTGTTAGTTTTTTTTACAATTTTTAACTTCTATGAGCATTGTGTGTTTGGTAAATAACATAAAGTGAAGTTTAATTCTGATAGCACTAGAACAAAGAGAAATTTGGAAGTTATTCATAGTAACATGTTTAGTCTTATGGATGTTCCTTCAATTGGTAAATATCAATATTATGTTTCATTTATTGATGACTACTATAGATATACTTGGATTTATTTTCTAAAGCATAAGATTGATGTTTTCTACAAGTTTAATGATTTTAAGGTTCTTGTAGAGAAACAAATGGATAGGAAGATAAAACATTGAGGTTAGACAATGGAGATGAATATTTCTCTAGGTAATTTGATGATTTTTGTAGACATGAATTTATTGTAAGATAAAATACTACATATTTGCCACAACAAAATGGAGTTGTAGAATAAATGTACAAGAGATTGATGGATAGAGCAAGAAGCATGTTGAGTAGTTCTAATCTTGATCAATGTTTCTGGGATGACACTGTAATACTGATTGTTACTTGGTAGATAGATCACCTACTTCTAGTTTAGTTGATAAGACAACATATGAGATGTGGATAGTTAAAAATCCATCCATTTCACACATTGTCAAAGTTTTTGGCTATGATTCTTATGTTCATGTGCCTAAATAAAAAGATCTAAGTTTGATTTTAAGGTTGAAAAATGTGTTTTCATAGGTTATGATGAGAATCTTAAAGGATATAATATTTAGAATCCTTTAACTCTAAAATTATTTTATTCTAAGAATGTGGTTTTCACAGAACTTAGAGTTATTTCTAATGTTGAACAACCAAAAGAAAAATTAAAAAATAGTGCATTTTGAGATTAAAAGATGAGAAGCAAGAAGATTCACATATGGAAGAACAAGTTGGACAAGAGGGTGGAGAGACATAAGAAGATTCAAAGGATAGTTTGGAAGAAGAATATGAAGAGTCCCTTACTCCATTCTTAAGGAGGTCCACAAGGCAATGGAAACTAGTTGAAAGGTATAGCCCACTTGATTTCCATGTTGTATTCTCTTTATCTTGTACTAGTGATGAACTTAGATCTACAAAGGAAGCTCTTTATTCTAAAGAGTCAATGTCTTGGAAGCAGGCCATGAAGGAGGAGATGGTGGCATTGGATAAATATGAGAAATGGGATCTAGTAGAACTGACCAAGGGAATTGTTGTGTGGTTACACAACATGCCCCATTTTAACTTGACAAAATAGGGACCCAACTTTTTGCTTGGCTTGTTCTTGTGTTTTTCTACTTTTTGGCAGTCTGGTAAAAGTAAGTCATGTAGCTGACCCTACATAAAGGAGATAGGTAGGTCATCATGATGAGGTTAGTTCATCAAAGTTAATATTTCATATCCATAACCCCATGGTTGGAAAGAGTATAAAATTTCATGCAGGTTGCCTTTTGGATCACCCTAATATTCCTTAGGGGACGAAAGTTATGACAAATCAAAGTCCTAGTCAAACCTAATATTCCTGGGGGGGTCATATTTCTTAACATCAATCACCTTATGTTAGATCACCCCAATGCTAGTTTATTACTCGATAATCATTTGGTCTGCAAACTCTGGACATCAATTTTATGTGATAGGGGTATTTACCTATCAAATAGCTTGATATATTTTGCGGGGGTCATATTTTGAATATCACCCAATCTTTTGAATATCACCTAATCTTTCAAATATCACCTTGCCACAGAATATCACCCTAGTACCAATATACCGATGGTGTCATCCAATCCCAATGAACAAATAAAATCACCCTGATGGTGACATCATCATCCTTTTTACCTCACAGAGGTATATTTCCAATGATCACCCTTTTAAATAACATGATGGTGACGTCATCCCAATCTTTTGAAAGGGGCTCACTTTAGTTTTGAGGGATCACTTTTTAATATCACCTACTATTAAAATCATGACTGGATATTCTCAACATCACCTGATTTCTTGACATTAGTTTTGCTGCTCAAAGGCGGAAGGTCATATTACACAGAGGGGGTCATATTTCAAATATCACTTGATTTGCTAAAGATCACCCCCTCCTCTTGCCTCATAACATTTAATGCACATAAATGCAGTAGGTGGATTCTGGCTGATTTTGAATGCGATACAAACACCTAGCAACATCCAAGGATTTGATGAAAAAGATCAATGGTTTTAATCGATTTAACCCAGTTTTGCCCTAATTTTCCCTACGAATGAGGTTATAAGTGAATTTCCAAGGTCATTTTGTATTTACCTTGTGAAGAAATGAGAATTTACAGAGCAGACATTCAAACCCTCATACGAGCTACCTATGGACAGACATATATCGTATAGCATAATGGAGCGTGTGGTCATCATCATTTAAGTCCCTTTTCCATAATCATCAGCGTTGTTAGTGCCTGAATTGACTGGTAGTTTTCTGAGCAATTTTCATTCAGGCACTCTCCCTAAGTATCCAAAAAATGTTCTAAGTAATGGACCTCCTCAGCATTTTTCAGCTGCATCATGATATTTCCGAAGGAGGAGGTCATCATCATCATGTTTGTTTCCATGCAGGTCAGCATCATCATGTTCTTCGTCGACTGGTTTCTCATCGTCATCATCATATTTCGCTGTCGGGTGATGTTTGGTTTTTATCCTGATGATGCTGATGTGCTACAGTGCGCCCTGATCTGCTTGCGAGGGTGATTCTTCAAAGTCTCCGGTGATATTCCATTTATCACCTTGCGCGAACATGATGATGATGTTGCCCCATTATTCTGAAGGGGTTATTCTTTGAGTTATTCGACCTGACTTGCTTTTTCCTAAGGGTCGTCGTCATCATCATCATATTTCCAGTTATCACCGTGTTGCTTGCGAGGGTCATCATATTATCTGCATCATGATATTTCGCCGGGGTGATATCTTTATCATCGGGTGATCTTGGTTATGATCATCCTGATGATGTATTTGAAGAGTTCTAAGTGCGACCCGATATTCACCAGGGTCATCATATTTTGAGCGTCAGGATGATCTTAGTCAATATCATCCTGATGATGTTGTATCACTTCTTGTTCTTTGTTTCTCATCCTGATGATGCTAACGTCATCCGTATATCAGGGTGATATCTTTCTTTCTGCCCATCTGCATCATGATATTTCCGAAGGAGGGGGTGATATTTTCATATCACTCGAGTGTGTGTTTGTTCCAGCATTCATGATGATGCTGATATCAAGGAGATATCTGCCTGCCGGCTTCGTGCGCTATCTAGTGGGGGTGATCTTTTCGAGCATCATCATATTCATCTATCGCCCCGATCTTACAGAGGAGCTATAGTGCAACCTGATATTTGAACATCAGGAGGATATTTCCAAATATCCGGTTGTCTTCCGAATATCATGATGATGTTAATATGATGATGACGTCATCAAGGTCCCGGGGGGGTCATATTTCTAACACTGATCATCTTGAGGAGATCTCCTGACATTTGTTAACATGATGATGACGTCATCCGGATATGAGGAGGTGCGCAGTAGGTAGATATGATGATGACGTCAGCAGGATATGATGATGACGTCATCAGGATGTTCATCGGCCAGACTTTTGGTTTAAGCTCAGCAGGAGGATATTCCTCCGATGGATCCGGTTGTGCGGGTGAAGGCGAATATCATGCAGTTACATTGCGATATCATGATGACGTCAGGGTGATATTTCGAGCAACAGGATATCATGCTGCTGGAGGATGATGATGATGAAGTCTTATACTAGTGTCGTCAGGAGCAAAAGCACCGACATGATATATGCTCATGACCTAGTATATAAAGTGTTAAAGAGGTTGCTGCGGGGTGCATGTGGTATAATGTTATCTTGCATTTTCAAAATATCATGATGATGATTCTCGGCGGGAAGTGGTTGCGACTAACTGTTAGATGTTCTTCCCGAGGCCGCGGGTTGGTGCGCCATCAATGGCGATTGTTGCAGAGGTATGGGCGATGGCGTGGACGGATGTAGTACCTGATTGAAGATCTGAATCCCTAGGTGGCGGCGCAAGGCTCCAGAAATCTTCCTGTCTCCTCCCCTACCTACTGCATTCAAGTTTGGGCGCCAATATGGTTGTATTTGAAGCGCCATTTCCATGATACTGTGTATCTGGCGGGATTTTTGGTCAACATTGTAATTAATTGCTGAGCACCTACCTGGCTGTTATAAGCAGGTGGTGTTGCTCATTTGAAAGGTTGTTGAAAGTTGTAGATTTTTGGCTCTGTAATCCATAACCAGCTGATCTGGTTGCTCTATACAGTTTTCTTGTGAGTTTATGTATCTCCTGTTGTAGGACTTGGCATGAATCCACTGGTTTCATGGTTGATCTTATATGAGTAATGCTATCTTAGCATGTGTTGTGTTAATTCTGTCTCCAGTATTGCATGTATTCTTCTTCTGGATCTGGATATTTGCTTATGTTTAGATTCTAGAGCATAGAATTCCTATGTTGAATGTCTGATCTTTTAACCTCTGCTCAAGGGGCAGATTAAACTGTTTTCAGGTTGAACATTGGGAAGGGTATACTGCAGTAGGGATGCCATAAGTAGAGATAGCTCAACACTCTATATTGGGAGATATCTGTAAGGCAGATATCATGTGTATCCCCCTGAAATCTAGTTTTAGCTATTTATGCTGATCATTCACAGGTGTATGTCTACCGACTCCAAGCCCTGGATAGGCACCAATCATGCTGTGTTCTTGTGTTATACACCATGTCCAGCTTTGCATCCAAATTCATATCAAAACACTTCATACCTCCACCTGTTAGTTGTAGGAGTAGGATTAGGAACCCCCTGCATACTCTCATACCCAACCAGACATCATGTCCAAGAATGTTGCCAGCCTTGTGATCTATCATACAGATCTTGGTCCTTACATGAGAGTATTCTGCCTGTTGTTGTCAAGTTAGATCTTTCTATCTTTGAGCTAGTCAAGGTTACATCTTGAGTTATAGGGATACCCCCCTTGGTGCGGCAGAACCAGAAGTGAAGGGGAGGAGCTCACGCAACCTCCTGTATTCAGTTGGCCTGAATCTGCCTGTGCATTAGAAGTGGCAAACCCTAATGCTGATTCAGAAGAAATGCCAACAAAATGGCGACTCTGCTGGGGACTGGACTAAGAAATAATATATCTTGTGACCCATCCGAGTCACCAACAAAATGGCGACTCTGCTGGGGATGTTAATGTAAAGTGATATCCTGCAGTCTCTGGTGAAGTTTGCTCTGCTGGTGGAATGAACCTGGAAAAGTAGCTTTCAGCTATTGAAAATTTTGTCCTCTCTGGAGAGGTGGCGACTCTGCAAAAAAGATCCAAATGCACATGAAAGATGGATGTATGTGATGAGACGGAAAGATGTATATATTTCTGCATCTGTATGAGAAAAGGTACTTTGTTACTTCCCCTTTATTTGCTGTTTTACTGCATAAGTTAGATGCCAGGGGAAGCCTTAGGTCTTAGACAGACAAACAATGTCTAAGAGTAAGATTTTTATGAATCCAAGTATGAGTTATCCCACACTCAGTGGTAAAATGTTGGATAAAGGAATAGAGGAGATAAGAAATAGGTTGATATTCTTAGAGGCTGAGCAGGTCCAGTTAAAAAGCAGTAACCCTGTTGTGTCTGCCTGTCAGAAAGCTAAACCTCCTGTCAACCCTTTTGATCCTTTGTATGACCAACTGGATTTGTCATGGGTGGATTATAAAGTAGAAACTATGCCTGCTAGGATATACTGTCAGATGCCTAGATTTAGTGGTCACAATGTATGTGATGGGAATGCACATATCCAAAATTTTCAAAGTTTTATGGGAAAATATTCATTCAGAGATGAGGATATGTGGATGAGGTTTCTTGTTAGGTCCTTTGATGCAAAAGCAAAAGACTGGTATTTGAGCTTTCCAAAGAAATTTTTTGCCTGTTGGGATGAGCTTGCTGACTGTTTCAAGGAAGAATTTGCAAAAGAACCGGCTAATCTTGTTGCAGAATTGATGAGAATCAGAAAACAAGATGAAGAGTCATGTGTTGATTTCAGTCATAGGTTTGCAGTAGCCCTTTCACATGTCCCTGAAAGTTTCAGACCTGATATTTCAGCCTGTGTTGGCATATTCTTTGAAGCTTTTGAGGAGGGCTCTAGTGCATTACTGAGGGATTTCAAGGTGACAAGTATGCAGATGGCATACAAATTTTTAGAAAATGTAGAAGAAATGAGAAATGTGCACCTGCTGAAACCCCTGTCCCCAGGCCTTGGTGTGAATAATTGTTGTGAAGTTGCAAATGACCAAATGATTATGGCATCATGTGCAGATGAAAATGAAAATAAAAGCATAGAGGTTGAGACTGCTGTATTTGAACATAATGCTAACAATACTGCCCAACTGGATTGTTCACCAGTTGAGGATGCCAGTGAAAGGACTAATGAGGATTCCCATTGCAATGATGAGGCAGCTGACCATGAAAACAATAACGAGGTTGTGGACAGCAATGAGCAATTTTTGGAATGGACCTGTGGAGAAAATTGTGAGTATTGTACTCAGGACAGAGAAGATATAAGCAAACAGAGAAGCAGTCCTATGTGTGACCCATTGCCTATCTTTCAAACACATGGAGATCATGAAGAGCAGTCAGAAATTGAAATAAGTGCTAGTTCAGAGCATGATTGTTTTTCATTTGATGGCTGTTTTGCTTATGACACACAGGCTGATACTCCTCCACAGAGTGAATCCATTGGTGATGAAGAGGTGTGCTCTGCTGCCCATGAACAAATGGCATACTATGATGAAACTGATGCACCTGGGTCACCCATTTATGACACATATGGTGATGAGGATCTGTCTGAGTATGGTGAGGATCTAGACATTATTTTTGGCTTGGATTCTGTTTCTCATCCTGATGAAAGAGGAAACAACATACATCAGGTAAGTGACTGTGAAAATGTGCCTGACTTAAAAGAGATGCCAGAGCCTGATCTTTTCCAGCCTGGTGTACCAGATGGTTGTGTACATGATGTACACAATTGTGATTTTGAAAGCTTTTCTTTTGATGAGCCAGCATATAATACAATGAGCCTTGATCTTCCTAGTTTTGTGGTGGACTCCGAGTGTTTCCTATTTGCAGTCCAGCTAGGAGATCATGTTGCAATGCATGATGATGATATAGGTGGTAAGTGCTATATGCCATATGAACATGCATTGTTTGATACATTCTGCACCCACATGTCACATGATGCTGAGGGTTATCTGCACAAAGGTGATGATGACAAGCCAAATCAGAGGGTTGAATATGCAGATGACAAGATTTGTTTGTGGGTAGATCTTTGTAGTATCTCCAAGCTTGACCCAGTGCATGCAGATGAAAACAAGATATTTGACAAAGGGAGATACATGTTTTTCTTTTCTTGGTGGCCTTAGGCCATCAAGTATGTTTGGTGATGCAGGTCAGTGCAGTATTTGACTCTGTGCCCAATGGATAAGGGACTGGTCTGCATCCCAGAGATCTGGAGTTCTTGCTGCAGGTTTTCACCTGCACGTCCCCAGACAGAGCCACTGTTAGTGCCTGAATTGATTGGTAGTTTTCTGAGCAATTTTCATTCAGGCACTCTCCCTAAGTATCCAAAAAATGTTCTAAGTAATGGACCTCCTCAGCATTTTTCAGCTGCATCATGATATTTCTGAAGGAGGAGGTCATCATCATCATGTTTGTTTCCATGCAGGTCAGCATCATCATGTTCTTCGTCGACTGGTTTCTCATCGTCATCATCATATTTCACTGTCGGGTGATGTTTGGTTTTTATCCTGATGATGCTGATGTGCTACAGTGCGCCCTGATCTGCTTGCGAGGGTGATTCTTCAAAGTCTCCGGTGATCTTCCATTTATCACCTTGCGCGAACATGATGATGATGTTGCCCCGTTATTCTGAAGGGGTTATTCTTTGAGTTATTCGACCTGACTTGCTTTTTCCTAAGGGTCGTCGTCATCATCATCATATTTCCAGTTATCACCGTGTTGCTTGCGAGGGTCATCATATTATCTGCATCATGATATTTCGCCGGGGTGATATCTTTATCATCGGGTGATCTTGGTTATGATCATCCTGATGATGTATTTGAAGAGTTCTAAGTGCGACCCGATATTCACCAGGGTCATCATATTTTGAGCGTCAGGATGATCTTAGTCAATATCATCCTGATGATGTTGTATCACTTCTTGTTCTTTGTTTCTCATCCTGATGATGCTGACGTCATCCGTATATCAGGGTGATATCTTTCTTTCTGCCCATCTGCATCATGATATTTCCGAAGGAGGGGGTGATATTTTCATATCACTCGAGTGTGTGTTTGTTCCAGCATTCATGATGATGCTGATATCAAGGAGATATCTGCCTGCCGGCTTCGTGCGCTATCTAGTGGGGGTGATCTTTTCAAGCATCATCATATTCATCTATCGCCCCGATCTTACAGAGGAGCTACAGTGCAACCTGATATTTGAACATCAGGAGGATATTTCCAAATATCCGGTTGTCTTCCAAATATCATGATGATGTTAATATGATGATGACGTCATCAAGGTCCTGGGGGGGTCATATTTCTAACACTGATCATCTTGAGGAGATCTCCCGACATTTGTTAACATGATGATGACGTCATCCGGATATGAGGAGGTGCGCAGTAGGCAGATATGATGATGACGTCAGCAGGATATGATGATGATGTCATCAGGATGTTCATCGGCCAGACTTTTGGTTTAAGCTCAGCAGGAGGATATTCCTCCGATGGATCCGGTTGTGCGGGTGAAGGCGAATATCATGTAGTTACATTGCGATATCATGATGACGTCAGGGTGATATTTCAGGCAACAGGATATCATGCTGCTGGAGGATGATGATGATGAAGTCTTATACTAGTGTCGTCAGGAGCAAAAGCACCGACATGATATATGCTCATGACCTAGTATATAAAGTGTTAAAGAGGTTGCTGCGGGGTGCATGTGGTATAATGTTATCCTGCATTTTTGAAATATCATGATGATGATTCTCGGCGGGAAGTGGTTGCGACTAACTGTTAGATGTTCTTCCCGAGGCCGCGGGTTGGTGCGCCATCAATGGCGATTGTTGCAGAGGTATGGGCGATGGCGTGGACGGATGTAGTACCTGATTGAAGATCTGAATCCCTAGGTGGCGGCGCAAGGCTCGAGAAATCTTCCTGTCTCCTCCCCTACCTGCTGCATTCAAGTTTGGGCGCCAATCTGGTTGTATTTGAAGTGCCATTTCCATGATACTATGTATCTGGCGGGATTTTTGGTCAACATTGTAATTAATTGATGAGCACCTACCTGGCTGTTATAAGTAGGTGGTGTTGCTCATTTGAAAGGTTGTTGAAAGTTGTAGATTTTTGGCTCTGTAATCCATAACCAGCTGATCTGGTTGCTCTGTACAGTTTTCTTGTGAGTTTATGTATCTCCTGTTGTAGGACTTGGCATGAATCCACTGGTTTCATGGTTGATCTTATATGAGTAATGCTATCTTAGCATGTGTTGTGTTAATTCTGTCTCCAGTATTGCATGTATTCTTCTTCTGGATCTGGATATTTGCTTATGTTTAGATTCTAGAGCATAGAATTCCTATGTTGAATGTCTGATCTTTTAACCTCTGCTCAAGGGGCAGATTAAACTGTTTTCAGGTTGAACATTGGGAAGGGTATACTGCAGTAGGGATGCCATAAGTAGAGATAGCTCAACACTCTATATTGGGAGATATCTGTAAGGCAGATATCATGTGTATCCCCCTGAAATCTAGTTTTAGCTATTTATGCTGATCATTCACAGGTGTATGTCTACCGACTCCAAGCCCTGGATAGGCACCAATCATGCTGTGTTCTTGTGTTATACACCATGTCCAGCTTTGCATCCAAATGCATATCAAAACACTTCATACCTCCACCTGTTAGTTGTAGGAGTAGGATTAGGAACCCCCTGCATACTCTCATACCCAACTAGACATCATGTCCAAGAATGTTGCCAGCCTTGTGATCTATCATACAGATCTTGGTCCTTGCATGAGAGTATTCTGCCTGTTGTTGTCAAGTTAGATCTTTCTATCTTTGAGCTAGTCAAGGTTACATCTTGAGTTATAGGGATACCCCCCTTGGTGCGGCAGAACCAGAAGTGAAGGGGAGGAGCTCACGCAACCTCCTGTATTCAGTTGGCCTGAATCTGCCTGTGCATTAGAAGTGGCAAACCCTAATGCTGATTCAGAAGAAATGCCAACAAGCGTAATCCAGGAGATAGGAGTTATTAGGTAAGTAATTAAAAAACCCTCCTATTGTCATTTTCTGCATGTCCAGGTAGTATGACCTTTCTAGTGGTTTGAAACTGTAAGTATGCATATCATGATGAAATACAGATTAATAAATATAATATGCATGATACCATAAATGTATAATTTTGTATGCATATATGTAAATATTATGGTAAGACCAATCGTGTTCATTGCAGGAATCCATGGCAGACCTCTGGAAGAGTATGTCTGGAGTAGAATTCCTTAAACCCATGTACATTTGACTTGAGGGAATACAATTTAAGTATGGTGTCATTGATGATACTTATCAGGGAAATACAGATTTAGTGGCATGGTCATCCAAGATGCATGACGACAGAGATAATACCCTATTAGACACCATTTTTATATCAAGAATGTGGCATGCAGCTAGATTTCCATATGCCATGGAAACCCCAGAACTAATAGTGGAATGTACCAAAAATTACAACCCTCAGACAAGATGGGTCAAGAAACATGGAAGGATTTATGCTAATTTGTCAATTAAAGGGATTATATCTACTTTCAATCTCCCATTTGGAAAGAAGGTAGTTAGTATGGATCTATACAAACTAGAGATTTAATATGAAAAAAATAAAAAGATGGCAAGAAAGAGGAGATATCAGTGGAGATCTAAGAACAACACTTACATTGCCTCTACCAAATTGCCAGTGTATCTATACAAATTTGATTATGATGATGAATATCAGTATATGATTGCCCTACTTAGTAGGATGATAGACCAGCCTAATGCTGGGAGTTTCAAGAAATAGATGTATGGAGTCATCCAGATGTGTCTTTATACAGATAACAAGCCATTATGGGCTAAGATCATCAATGATGCCTTAGATGAACAAATGATGAACTTAGGAGGCCAAGAATGCTCATTTCAAATGACTTCATATATTGTTTATTCATGTGCTTACAAGGGGACCTTTGATGCACTGACCACAGTTGGAGAGATTGGTGGAAGTATAAATGATGCCCATATATGGAACCATTATCCTTAGTTACAGAAAAAAGAATATCTCCATAACTACAAATTGGTGAATGATGCATTTTCTATGCATTTGGTTAGAACAATGGAGGAGGATAGAACCAAAAGATTGAGCATCGAAGCTCAGGAAGTTATATACAAGCATGGTGCCTGGTTCATCCAGTTTCCCACATTCTCCTATATCAAAATAGAAGGTTTTGAAGGACATCCATTAATGTTACCCAAGTACCCTATTGCTGGGGTAGTCCTGATACAGTTTTTGGGACAAATATCTACTATACTAGATGCATACAAAGTAAATAAGAAAATACCTCTAGTATTGTTTCCAGTAACTATAGAGTGGTACATATACCCTGATTTAGAAGGCATAAAGAAGGCCATAGAGGGTCTGAACCTGATGAACTTACAGCCATTTCCATTGGCCAGATCATATGACCCCTATGCAAGAATGCAAAGGATACTAGGGAAACCCATACATCAGAAGCACATAGAGGATTTCTGGACTGATTGTGAGGATGAGGTCAAAGTAAGAAGGAAATATTAGAGGCTCACCCTAAATCAGATAAAGACATTTGACATCATCTTAGTGCCTGCCCAATTAAAGAAAGATGATGGTGAGATTATGTCAAATGAATATGGGGATAATAAGGTGTATAATGACACCATTTCAGCCCTTGACCTAACACAACCTGAAGACATTTCATTAGATTGGTTTATAGGTGGAGTGTTGTAGTTGACCCAATCATGGGTAAATGAACAAATAAGTATACTAAAGAAGAAAGGGGTGGCCATCATAGTAGATAACAAGAGAAAAAGGTAGAAGATTCCTGATGAGGAATATGATGACTTTCTTGTTGAGAAAAGAAAATCTAATGGCAAAAGGCTGCCACCCTAGAAACAAAGTAAAGGACCCCCCAGAGGAAGGAAGATTGATAGTGAACCTAAGGGGGTGATAGTTGAGAGAATTATCATACCAGCTAAAGGTACATCTACATCAGGATAGGCATCAACCTCATTTGTATAGCCTTTGATGGATAAACCAAGTACAAAAAGAATCTTGAGGCCAGCTGTGGAGACTGCAGGAGTACAAGATAAAGGTCAAACCTCATAGCAGAATGTGGAAGAGGATATCATTCTTGAGGAGCCAGTGAATAAAGAGCCTACAGGAGATGAGCCCATGATGATCACCAAAAAGAGGAAGGCACCCTAAGTGATTTCACCACCTAAAAAATAGAGAACATCTATGAGGGGTGAGATAAGAAATGATCCCATAGTATTAAGGGGAGCTAGTAGTGAAGTGTTTAGGAAAGAATTATAACATGATGTGCCACTTCCTACCATCATTTAGTTTAAGACTGAGAAGGCTAAAGAGCAAGCAAAAGAAGCCACTAGAGTAGGTCAAAGTGGTCCTTTCTCATTGGAGGAAACTATGGACTTGTCAGATGATGAGGTGGTACAAAATGTAGCTTCTCAGCAAATGGAGACCCTTACTTCTAGCACTCGCATGACCCCACATGGAACCCCATCAGAAACAAATGGCAGTATTGGAAGAGTTGAAGCACACAGAGCAAGAGAAAGAAAGTAGCCCAAAGAGGTTAGCCCAACAAATTAGGCTTGATAAGTTAGTTGATCAGGTAACCAGGCCTATGATGATAGACCTAATGTATAGAGAAGATGTAAGTCCCAAACATTAAGGAGGTCCACCTGATAAAATAGAAAATATTGAGGTAGTCAAGTAGATAGAAGTGGAGAGCCATACTTTAAATATGGGACAACAACAACAGGAAATACCAACTGAGCCCAAAATAGTAGAAGTCCAACAAAAGGGTAGGAATGATAAAGACACATCAGGTGACGATGCCCCCGGGACTCAAGAAACCTTAGGTGATAAAGAAACATCAGGTCGTGATGACCTTAAGACCCAGGAGGTAGATATATCAGGTGCAAAATAGAATGTGATCCAGGATCAAATAGATGAACCTAGTTTGAATACAATGATATCCACGGAGATAAATGTCCCTCAGGATGAGAAAATCCCCAAAGTGGATGAAACACAAAAGGAGGAAGTAAAAGATCATGCCTAGGACTAGAATTTAGATACATTGCAAGAACCTCCCCCACAAGAAGTTCCTCAAGAAGAAGAAATACAACAAGATCCCCCTCATGAAGAATATCATGAGGAAGAAATCAGGAAATCACCCTATCCATCGAGAACAGAGATAAACACTAGAGATCAGGGTGGACATGATGATGATAGACAACAAGGATCTAGAGATCAAGTACCTCAATGGCTTGAGAAAGAAAAAGGTATGGAACAAGGTTTCAAGATTCAAGAATTTGATGTTTCTATTGATAACTGAGAGGAGGGGTGAATCAATTATCTTAATTATTTTAGCTTTCTAAACTTCCTTATCAATTAATGCAACATCAAATCAAATAAGAAAACATAACCATGAAATGGAAATAACATCAATACAGATGACACAATGATTTTGATGTGGAATACCTTGTTAGGGGAAAAACCACGGGGTGATTAACCCAAGATTGTATTCTCTGTTAGAAGAATAAGATAGTAAAAAATGGCACTTGCCAATTAGGGCTCACTGCTTGAGCACACTACTCACAAGAGGCTCACTACCTACAATAGTTTATACAAGGAAACTAGATACTTGAACTGATGAGAAGCATCCACATATGCTGAGGTTCAGTTCTGGTTAAGCCCAATATACTGATCTACTGCACTTCATTCTTACTCTCCTTAGGTGCTGCTATCCTGTTACATTCTAGACCTGTCTTCCTGCCTTCACACTGCTCTTCTGCTATTCTTCACACAATACCACACATAACACACACATTCATGTCTAAATCCATCTGGTATATATATCCGCACCAAAGATTTCATCCACTTTCTAGTCAGCATCTAGAATACTTAATATTTTCCCAAACTCTGATCTGTCAGCTGAATCTTTGCATACCAAGTAATGTGGATCAAAGCGATGCTTATAGAAGTCATCAATCATGTTAGCCAATCATGAATGATGCCTTAGGAAACTTAATCACCATCAATTTCACATCTGGATTTAGGTCTGATGCTTTGTCGGTTAGGTCTTCCTCTGTCTACTTTATCAAACACTCAAGTGCTCATATTTGTTCACTCTTCTATCACCAAAGGCTAAGTCCTTGGAATATATCAGTCAAGGTACTCCTCTTGACTTCCCCAAATCTGCACTTTACTAAGATACTTCCTCTGAGAGATCCAGACCTGACTGTCGGACCTTGTTGCCTACTCTATTCTTGCTTACTGGACCACAACACTTCTTGAATCTGACTTCTGGTAAAGACACACCATGTCTTGCAGATGTGTGGGATGGACATTGTTGCCATCAATGACAATAGTAATGAAGCCACATAGTGTCTCTTGCCAACAATCTCCCCCTTTGGCATTGATGGCAGCACTTAGTGAAAAATGACTAAGTGTCATATTATACTTCCCCTTGGCTAATGCTCTATTCTTATGAACATTTTTTAGAGCTCCCCCTTAGCTGGATTTCTTATTTTTCACTACTCCTCACTCCCCCTTTGACATCAATGGAAAAGGGTGGGGTCCACACACCAAAATTTGCAAAACTCAATCTATACTTAATCACATAAGTATATTATCTAGTTATACTTTACATATACTTTAGTATACCTGCAAAAGTGTTTTTCAATTGTACAAGTTTCGTTTCCCAACTTAGCTTCATCCTGTCCAAAATTGAGACGTGACCACTCAACAGGAATGAAAAAGCTTCTACCTTCTTGAGGTCTATCAGATCACTGGTCCAGGATGTGGCCTAAGCATCAGTTAGGGCTTCATGCATGGCCTCTAACTTAGGGATAATGATCCCTCTAAGTTCACTCAACCTATTTTCTATTTTTCTTCTCCTTCTCAAGTGTCTTTATTTCATTTATGACTGCAATAGTCTAACACTCTTGATTTACTATGGAGGAGGATAGAGGATCAAAACTTTGAGATAAACTTAATAGCTTATCCTCTTGCTCTTTTACTTTCTTCTTAATGTCCTTGGTCACTTTAGGCTAGGATAAACAAAATTTATATATATCTCCCCCATCTTTGAGAGCATTTTTTAGGTTCTTTATTCCGATATCCATAACTCTCCTATCATTTGATATTAACCCTTGTACCTCTGATAATCTTTTTACCAAAAACTCCTTCTAGACCTTATCTTTTGCTAACTTTTCTAAGGAATCAAAATGTGTGCTAACACTATTAACTAGAGATTTGAGATTACTAGATGAAAATCTTGAGGGATCCTTCTGAAAAGATGGCAAGATCTTCTCCAATACTCCAGATGCAATTTCTATAAGCTTGCAGTCTTCCATGTGAGACTTCAGAAGCTTTTCTTTTGCCTTTTCTGAAGTAAAGGATGCTAGCTTCATGGTTTGAACTAGGGAGAGGGATTCAAAATTGAACGGTCCTTGAAGAAGTTCTAGTTCATCAAATTCCATCATCTCTTTGGTTAAGAACTCTTTGACTACCTCTACTGTGTCTCTTACCAGAGACAGAGTTTTCTCCCCTTCTGTACCCTTACCACTATCATCTATGGCCTTCTCTATTGGAGTTTTCTCTCCTTCTATAGCCTTACTACTGTCATCTTCTTTTTCCTTCTCCTCTTCTTCTTGACTAATCTTCTCTTGTACTCTTTCTTTTTCTTTGGATCTAGAGTCTGCAAGGGAAATTGGAGGAGAGATGTTTGCTTGATCATGGACCTCCTCTTCTAGAGCAGAGGAATCTAAGTCCTTACCTTTTTCTTCACCTATCGCCTTTACCTCTTCTACCACTATCTCAGTAGATTCTTCTTCAACATTTGTAGCTGAGGGATCATCACCTAAGTCCTCTATAATAGGAATGTTGAATCTTTTGTATGCATTCTGGAGGATCTCTTCTGTCTCTTTTGCTACTTTGTCAGTTTCTCTGAGCATAAGCTGATTCATTCTAACTTTGCTTTGGAACTCATCCTTACAATCTTTGAAGATCATATTCTTTAGCTTAGGAGTGATTGAAGGATATAGCTGAATAGCTATCTATTCTCAGATATCAAGATCATTTGCCATAGCATTATTCTTTCTTATTTCTAATTCCTTTTCTAGGCTTTTGGGGATAAGAGATATGATTTCAATAAAAACCTTTTTGTAGATATTCAAATACCTGACTGTGGCTTCTTGCAAGATCTTTTGGTCAGCTTCATTATAATCATAATAGAATTCATCCATTGGTTGAAGGTTCCCATCTATAGTAACTGATTTTATGATGTCATCAATGCAAAGAGTAGGCTTCTCAACAAATTCTTCTGTTACTTCCTCAGTAGAGGGTTCACCGGATGTTTTCCTTTTCTTCTTCATTTTCTTTACTTCCTCATCTGATTCTGTCTCTCCTTCATCCTTTTGGCTCGTGTAAGACCTTGTTGCCTTTTTCTTGGTTCTCTTCTCTCCTTTTCTGGATGTCTGAGCTTTTAGTTTTGAAGCCTTTTGACCCTTGGAAGTGGCAGGTGCAGAGCTTTTGGTTGATCTAGTCTGGGAGGTGGCTTGTACCAGAGCACTTTCTTTTCTAGTTTCTTTCTTTTCTTTCTCTGCCCTTTCCATTTTCTCTCTGTCGGCATCAAGCACCTCTTTTGAGATTCCATGCCTCTTTGCAAATTCTTCTACCTCTTTTCTCACTTTTCTCTTTATCTCTAGTTGTCTGAGCTTCACATGGATTTTTACACTTAATTCTTCAAAGGTTCCAAACCTTTCTGCCTTAGGATCCTTGGGCTGACTTAGCATGTGTTGAACATGCAACTCTACAATTTTCACATCAACTTCATACCCCATTGGCATGATCCACATTGTTCTTGGTTCCACTGCTTCCATTAGGCACTGATCAGTTTCTACCATAAACCATATTGTATCTTTATATTTTTCAACTAGGGATTGGGGAATTCTTTCTCTAGCCTACATCATGCTTGGGAAGTTTTTGAAGTAACCCCATAGTGCTATGTTTTGTGCCTTGGCATCACCAAGCCCATGCAAGTAATCCTTGATTTGTATGGCAACTAGTCTATCATTTTGCCATATCCAGCCACTAGATCTGAGTAGCTCATTCATATAATAGAAGAACAAAGAGAGTATCAAGCCACCATATTTGAAGGAGTTCTTCTTGTCCTTCTTTATCTTCTGCAGATTTTCTAAAAGTTGGTTCAGAAGGAGCTCACAGAGATCATAGTTAGCATTCTTCCTTAACATTTCATTGGCAGTATATACAGTAGTTCTAGATACTAAATTCTCCCTATTGGAATGATATATCTTATATCCAATTATCATTGATGCAAACTTGATATCCAGATCTGTGATATCCTCAATTGTCATTTCTCTTTTATCAAATTTCGATCTGGTAGCCTCACTTACAATTTGGTTTTTGATAGATTTGAGAGTAGGCATCCCACTGGTTGAGTGTAATCTGGTTACTACCCTAATGCCATCCTTAGTGATCTTAAACGGCCTGTTCAACCATATAAAGTTATCATGTATTTTACTTAGAACATACCGGACCCATTCATCTTCCAGAAAATAGGGGAAATGAATGCACTATGAAAAATGTTTGTCTCAGATAGCCTTATACTGAGGTTTGAGATCAAAAGAGTCATCTATTAACTAATTGTGATAGATATATGACAGCTTGGATTCCCCAAAATTTTCAATATTCACATGAATATATGCCCTAACATCTTCAACATGCAAAACCCCATGCAGAATGCTGGAAAAAGCCCCTAAGGGATCAACTTCTACAGATTTGTAAGGATGTTTCTTAAATTTGGGTCAAGGCCTATCATAAATCTTTACAAAATTTGGAGTAGCCATCTTCAAAAGATTTACAAAGAGATATTCAACAACGAAAAATAACTTTTACGCTTCTAGGGTTCGCTGAATGAGTTGGATTAATTTGCTGGATGAATCGACTTCAACGGTTGATCTTTGAGAATTTGAAACAATTTTTTGCAGAGCTCCTTTTCTCTTCTTCTTGAATGCAATTGTGTAAATGACAAATGAATGAACCCTTTTATTTCTGGGAAAACCCTAATTTCATATTGCAATAAATGTGCAACTCAAGTCATTTCGGTTGCCTTGTTCTCCTTGTTCTAAGAAAGATCTTTTTCTGGATCACTGAGATATGATTCAAATTATAATTGGTGATTATTGACAATCTATCTTACTTTCCTCAATCATTTAATCTCTCTGTAGGTCAAGATTCCTCAAATTTGAATCAAGCCAGATCTAACTATGAGAATCCTACTTTTATCGGATGACAGTCAAACCGGATCTATCTTGGATGATTAGACTCTTCAAACCTTCATATGGATCTTTCATATCTTTACCAAACCTTCTTTAGATGTTTCTCTGACAATCATTTAATCCGCACCCTTTCATGTGCCAAATTTGGACACCTAATGACTAGCTGGGGGAAAATGTTTTACTTTTGTTACTCCCCCAGAGCTAGAGCTCATCTATTTAGTTTTCAGAAGGAATATCAACACCAGATTCTAGTGCGGATCCATCCTCAACATTTTCTATACTCCTCTTTACCCAAATCTTGTTCATCTCCCTTTGAATTTCATTCACATTCATTTTACTTTTTACTTTGTCTTGGTTTTGATTATGATGTACCGGACCCTTATTGTTCTGATTCTTACTTCTGCAGAATTTGGCAATATGACTGGATCTATTGTAATTGTAGAAAATAACATTTCTTTGCATATTTGACTAATATCCTCTTGATCTACATTGATTAGCCATATGTCCCATTCTATTGCATGCAAAACATCTACCATTGAATGAATTGTTTATTTGTATGTTTCTACACTCATGGGATTTGTGACCATACCTTTTACAATTGAAGCATTGTCCGGAGAAGGATGTATTAGTCTAATTCATTCTTCTTCTAAGTTGATTTGCTTTATGACCAAAGTTGTTGCAGTTGTGGCAGTATCCATTGAAAGATGGATATCTTTGAACATTTGGTTGTCTTACCAGAGGTCTTCTAGCCCTGTTTCTTGGATTTACTGATCTAGAGTTCTTCTAACCGGATCCAGAGCTTTCACCTTTCTCATACCCCAAGCCTTGCTTGTCATCTACCCTCTTTTGGCTTTGAAGAAGAACTTCAAGTTGGGCAGAGCTTATCTTGAATTTCTCTTTGTATTCATTTGCTATTTGAAGATCCTTTTTAAGAGTGTCAATCTGATTCTCAAGTTGTTCTTCATTACCCCTAGCTTCTTCAAGATTAGATTCAAGATGCCTGATTATTCTATCCATTTTGTGGCAGTCTTCTGATTTCTCTTTGAGTGATTGTCTTAAATCATCTTCAGTTTTTCTTTTCTCTTCAATTTCTTGGGTAAATTTCATAACTCCTAATTCTATTTCATGTCTTACCATAATGACCTCTTTTGATAACTTTTCACATAACTTGGTTTTCTCCTTCAGATCTTCATTCGTACCATTATCTTCACTTTGACTTGCCAATTGTTGAAGTAGATCTTTTCTCTTTTTCATAGAGATACTCAATTTCTCTTTTAGTTCATTTATGAAATCATCAGCCTGTTTGAGTCTTTCCTTCAATTCATTGACTTCAGAGTTAGATTGCTCAAGATCATCTAGGGCAGACTAAAGTTCCCTCATACCATACACATCCATTTGAGTTCCCAGATCTTCCTCAAGCTATTAGGCTCTTTTTGGAGGAACCTTGCTCTGATACCAATTGTTGATAACTGAGAGAGGGGTGAATCAGTTATCTTAATTATTTCAGCTTTCTAAACTTCCTTATCAATTAATGCAGCATCAAATAAAATAAACAAACATAACCATGAAATGGAAATAACATCATTACACATGAAACAATGATTTTGACATGGAAAACCCTATTAGGGGAAAAACCATAGGGTGATTAACCCAAGATTGTATTCTCTATTAGAAGAATAAGATAGTACAAAATGGCACTTGCCAATTAGGGCTCACTGCCCAAACACACTACTCACAAGAGGTTCACTTCCTACAATAGTTTATACAAGGAAACTAGATATTTGAACTAATGAGAAGCATCCACATATGCTAAGGTTTAGTTTTGGTTAAGCCCAATATACTGATCTGCTACACTTCATTCTTACTCTCCTTAGGTGTTGTTGTCCTATTACATTCTGGACCTATCTTACTACCTTCACACTGATCTTCTGCTATTCTTCACACAATACCACACACAATACACACATTCATATCTAAATCCATCTGGTATATATATCTGCACCAAAGATTTCATCCACTTTCTAGTCGGCATCCGGAATACACAATATTTTCCCAAACTCTGATCTATTGGCTAAATCTTTGCATACCAAGTAATGCAGATCAAAGTGATGCTTATAGAAGTCATCAATCATGTTGGCCAATCATGAATGATACCTTGGAAAACTTAATCACCATCAATATCACATCTCAATTTAGGTTTGATGCTCTACTAGTTAGGTCTTCCTCTGTCTACTCTGTCAAATATTCAAGTGCTCATATCTGTTCACTCTTCTATCACAGGAGGCTAAGTCCTTGGAATATATCAGTCAAGATACTTCCTCTGAGAGATCTAAACCTAACTATCGGACCTTGCTGCGTTCTCTGTTCTTGCTTACCGGACCACAATGCTTCTTCAATCTAACTTCCTGTAAAGACACACCATGTCCTACGGATGTGTGGGATGGACATTGTTGCCATCAATGACAACACTAATGAAGCCACACAGTGTCTCTTGCCAATAGTTTCAACCTTGTTTGCAGAGACTATCATGAAACCCAAGAGAAAAGCCAGATTAATATCTGTAATTAGAAGAGATCCTACTACAGGTAGAAGGACCACCCAGGTAGCACTTCCCATTGTTGAAAAGGAGAAAGGAAAAATCACCCTAGAAGAATTCTAGATCACCACAATTGACTTGGGGTTTGCAAATGAAGACCAAGAAGGTCAGGAAGGGAAGGATATAATTGATTCTTTAACCCAAATGGTGAAGAAAGAAAAGGAGAAGAATAAGCAACATAAAGAGGACATTGTTTAGCTGCACTCATACATAAAAAGGTTGATTAACCTTGACAATACATCATTAGATTAGGCAGTCCCATTGACTACAATCTCTCAAGAGGAGGTTAATAAATTAGACCTTATGAAGTATGAATTAGTGATCATGAGGAAGTCGATGTTGTTAGCACTCATGGGAGCTGAAGAAGTAGTGAGAGCCTCTTTGCAGAGGTTGAATTCTTTGAGTATCTCCAAGAAGAAGGTTGATAAAGTATACAATGAGACCAAAAGAAGGTCATTCCAGTTAGAAAAAGCCTTGGGTGCTCTAAGTGAAATAAAGAGGATTAATCCTCAGATCCTAATAAATAATCAAGTATTGGATAATAACACTGCCATGCTAGTGGATATTTGGTATAGGGACATTAGGTTTGAATGTGAGGTACTAAAGAAGTGTGGTAGTAAGGTAAGAGATATCAGTGTGAAATTGCATAGCACGATGTCCTATGAAGCATAAGTCCTAGAAGCCCTAGAGGGAAAAGTAGAGGGGAAAATTGAAAACCAAGACACACACTTTGCCATAAAATCTCTAAATGATAACTTCTAGCCGATGGCTGATGATCCTCTCACCCACCTAACAGAAGAAGCAATGAACAAGATCATGAGGATCAAAGTCAGGGTGGAGAACTATAATGAAACATTGAGCAATAGGAAGGGTACGTTAGAAGTCCTCAGAGATAAATTTCAAGGCCACAAGTACGCCATTAGTAAAGCCAAAACTCAAGATGGCGGGGAGGTTGATAAGATAGTAGAAGCATATGAAAATATCAGGATGATAATGCAGGTCCATATACAAGGTGATATCCATCAGGGTGATGATGACACAAAAAGTGATGATCATGATGACCATGATGAAGAAGAACTTGAGGAGTAAATGAAGATGCACCACAAGGAAAACATATGCATCAGGTACTTAGAAGAAAATAAGTTACCTTGATGGTTGCCAGCTGGCGACCTGTGCCATAGGAAAAGTTGACCAAGTCAAAGGAAGGAATATCCACCATTGATCTTAATTGATAAATCTTGACCATAGGTCATTTATAACCGCTCCCTAACCTTATTCTATAAAAGGTGTAGGGATGCCTTATTTTAAAGATTCAGAAGCTTAATTGAAATTTGATTGCTAAAATATCAGGGCCTATTTCAATGTTGTTGTAAACATACATGTTTTTGAATACTTAATGAAATACAAGACCATTTTGATTACAAATCTTTATAAATCCTAAGTAATTTGTGTTTGGATTCTTGATACATGCTTTGATTAGTTGAGTCCCTTGGATTGCTTATTAGTCTGCTTGTATTGTTTTCATTTATAATCCTTTGAAGTTAGCATCATCTGTATCTAGTTGTGGAACATCCTAGTGAAAATATGGTTTGATTTCTTCTCCTCATGACTATATCAAGTGTGTATGTGGCTCAATAGCTGAAGATTCATCATAATTTTGAAGTATTCTTTTCAATTTTCTTTGAATTTCAGAACAATTCACCATCATAATTGCAAATAATAGATAATCAGAAGCAAATAACATAAAGTATACATATATCTTGTAGACAAGTAAAAATTCATAGCATATTTAGAGTTAAAGTATGTACAATTGATAAATATCATGCAAAGATCTAAGTATAGACATATTATTTGAAGAAATATACTTTGTAGAATAACCTTTATGTGTAGCATCTTTACAGGAATAGAATATACTAATAAACAAATGTAAGGCCCCTAAATGGAAAACAACAACACACATCAACCATTGAGTAACGTCAGTAGATTAAGAACTAATCAACAGAGACTTGGGATCATGAATTCTTTGAATTCATCATATCTTTCAAGATGAATAAAGGTTGTTGTGTAACTTTTATTCTATGTGTGCTTATGACTAACATCATGACCAACATAAATTGGTTCTAGAAGGAGGGCCCTCCATTCTACTCATCACTAGTAGGTTTTGTCTGATTTGATGATGCAGATAGTAAGGTAACACTGAAACACCTCTGGATTTCGATTAATATGCAAAGATTTGTTGTTTTGAGCTTGTGCATGCTAATGGTTTATGAAATTTTCAAAATTGATCATAAATATTGCAAGCTTTGTAGTCGATCATCGTGAATTTGCAAAGATCAACTCTATTTCAGGTGAATTTGTTAAATCTTTGAGGTAATCTTCTTTAGAAACCTAATATCCTATTGCAAGTGTCACCAAGCATAATTATCACCTCATATTTGTATAATTTGTTCAAATATTTTGTAAATATCTAGTCAATCTCACTTTCTGACCATAAACACAGCCTTTGCTGGTAAATTCCAATCGATCTTTACAGTGAACCAGCCAATTTTCCTTAAATTCAAGAAATCCTGGCTCTCAGGCCAAATACTAGGTCTTGATCCATCGGACTCTTTGAAGAATTACCTGTCAGGGGATTTAGACCTAAAACTATAGACATTCATCACACTCCTAGTTCTAGTGCATCAGGAGCATCACTAGAATGTCCTCCTGTAACTCTTATTAGTTTACAAACACCTACAGGATCACCTGTTACACCTCAGGTCCAACCTCAACCTATCATACCTCAGGTTCAACCTCCACCAGTTGCTATGTCTTTCTTTGTGGCAGAATCTCCTTTGACTTTCAATGCATATCATGCTTTGCCAAAGAATCCTGATAAAATTTGTCCTAAATATCATCCATATCAGGATGTAGATGATCACATCAAAACTTTCAAAGAAGCCTATGTTGGCAAGAGACACTATATGGATTCATGGTTGTTGTCATTGATGGCAACAAAGGTCATCCCACATGTCTGCAAGTCATAATGTGTCTCTACCGGAAGTCAGAATAAAGAATGTTGTGGTCCGGTGAAGAAGAACAGAGCATATGGCAAGGTCCGACAGATTGGTCTGGATCTCTCAAAGGAAGTGTCTTGGTGCAGTGCGGATTTGGGGAAGTCAAGAGGACTACCTTGAGTGGTATATTCCAAGGATTTAGCCTCCGGTGATGGACGAGGAAAAAGATATGAATGGTTGAGTACCGGATTCCTGAGAGACAGTGAAAACAGAGGAAGAACTGACTGGCAGAGTATCAGACTGCTTTCCGGATGTGTTACTGTTGATGACAGAGGTTGTGAAGGCATGAATCATGTTTGGCCGACATGATTAATGATATCTACAAGTATATGCTTGATCCGCATTGCTTGGTGAGGAAGGATTCAGCCGACAGAATGAGAGCTTGTGAGAAACTAGACAGTTCCGGATGCCGACTAGAAAGGTGATGAAATTACTTGTGCGGATATATATAGAGGATGGATTTAGTTGTGAAGGGAGTGGTGATGTGGTGTTACATGCGAATAAGTCCAGATAAGAGCAGAGGTAGCTAAAAGGATCCGGTATGTGAAAGATAGCAGAATAAAGAACAGAGGAAAGATGAAGTGCAGCAGATCAGTGTACTGAGCCTAACCGGAACTGAACTCTAGCATATGCAGATGCTTTCAATCAGTTCAAGACTGTGATTCTCATCACTTTGTAGACAGTGTGTCTTCTTGTAGGCAGTGGGCCTCTTGTGAGCAGTGTGCTCGGGCAGTGAGCCCTAATTGGCAAGTGCCATTTTTGTAATTTCCTATTCTTCTAACAGAGAATAATTTTGGGTTAATCACCCCGTGGTTTTCTCCCTTAACAGGGTTTCCACGTCAAAATACTGTGTCATGTGTTTCTTATTTCATGGTTAATGTTTTTATGTTTGATTTTATGTTGCATCAATTAAAAGGAAAGTTCAATAAGGGAAATAATTAGGATAACTGATTCACCCCCCCCTCTCAGTTATCAACAATTGGTATCAGAGCTAAGTTCCTCTTTATAGAGCCTAACAGCTTGAGGAAGATCTGGGATTTCAAATGGATGCATATGGTTTAAGGGAGCAACTCAAGACTGCTCTTGAGGATCTTGAACAGTCAAATTCTGAAGTCAGTGAATTAAAGGAAAGACTCAAACAGGCTGATGAATTCATGAGAGAATTAAAAGACAAATTAAGTCTCTCTATGAAAAAGAGAAAGGAGCTGCTTCAACAGTTGGCAAGACAAAGTGAAGAAAGCAATACAAATGAGGAATTGACTGAGCAAACCAAGTTATGTGAAAAGTTATCAAAAGAAGTCATTATGTTAAGACATGAAATGGAATCAGGAACTATAAAGTTTACTCAAGAGATTGAAGAAAAAAGAAAGGCTGAAGACAATCTAAGACAATCTCTTAAAGAAAAATCAAAAGAATGCCACCAGATGGACAGGATTATCAGACATCTTGAATCTGATCTTGAAGATGCCAAAGATAATGAAGGAAAACTTGAGGATCAAATTGCCTCTCTCAAAAGAGACCTTCAAACAGCAAATGAATATAAAGAGAAATTCAAGATAAGTTCTGCTCAACTTGAAGTTCTTCTTGGAAGTCAAAAGAGGACAGATGACAAGTATGGTTTGGGATATGAGAAAGGAGAAAGCTCCGGATCCGGTCAGAAGAATCTTGGATCAGAAAATCCAAGGAACAGGCCTAGAAGACCTCCGGTAAGACAGCCAAATGCTCAAAGATATCCATCCTTCAATGGATACTGCCACAGCTGCAACCACTTTGGTCACAAAGCTGATCAGTGCAGAATGAGAATGAATCAGATCAATTCATCCTTCTCCAGACAGTGCTTCAACTGCAAAAGGTATGGACACAAATCCCATGAATGCAGAATTATGCAAGTAAACAAATCATTCAAAGGTAGATGCTTCACATGCAATAGAATAGGTCATAGGGCTAATCAATGCAGATCAAGAGGATATCAGTCAAATATGCAAAGAAATGTTATTTGCCAAATCTGCAATAGGTCCGGTCATAATGCTAAAATCTGCAGAAACAAGAATCAGGACAAAAGAGGTCCGGTGTATAATCAGAATCAAGACAAGGGTAAACAAAAGATGAATGCGGATGAGGTTAGGAATCAGATGAGCAAGATTTGGGTGAAGAAAAGTTCAGAGAATGTAGAGGTTGGATCCGCACCAGACTCTGGTGCTGATATTTCTTCCAGAAATTAAAAGGTGAGCTCAGGCTCAGGGGGAGACTCAAAGAAAATCTTGTTCCCCCAGCCAAACAAGTGGTGCCGGATGTGGCACAAGATGCGGATCAAAGGGTTTGTAGATATGAGTCTTGAGATACTTCAGTCAAGTTTTCAGAGGTCCGCATGGAGTTATGAAGAAGCTGTGATCGATCAAATAAGACCTGTTCAGGGAGATGCTCCGGTATGATAAAGGATTACAAAAAGGTCCGGAAAGATCCGGAAATGCACTATCTTGTTCTGCGGATTGGACAGAGTGTTTGAGATGATCTTGTAATATGTTACCTTGATTTATTCATGATTGAAAGATCCGGATGATATCCACAGATCAGGACTAATCCGGGATACTCCAAGCTATCCAGACAAGGCAAACCGGAATGATGTAGGTGAAGCATTTATTGCAGACAGATATTAGGGTTCGCGGAGCAATTTAAGGGATTTCTCAAAGGTCATTTGCTCATTCTGCACTTGAGAAGAAGCGAAAAGTGGAGCTCTGCAACAAGGTTCATCAAGCACACCAAGGATCTCCTACCGAAGTTATTGCATAAAGAAATCAATCCAACCACTCCGTGCAAACCGAAGGCGCATAAGGTATTCTCCGTTTTTCATTACCTCACTGCAAATCTTTGAAGAATGGCTACTTCAAACATAGTTAAGATCTCTGATAGACCTCGCCCCTCATTCAAGAAACATCCCTACAAATCATTGGAGGTAGACCCACTAGGAGCCTTCTCTAGTGTTCCTCACGGAGTTTTACACACCGAAGACATTAGGGTTTACATACATGCAAACATTGAGGAATTTGGGGAATTCAAATTAAGAGACCTCTATCACAAGCAGCTGATAGACAATGCTTTTGAGCTTAAACCAGAGTATAAGGATATTCAGAAGAAACAATTTGAGCAATTTATTCATTTCCCCTGCTTTGAAGAAGATGAATGGGTCCGGTATGTACTGAGCAGGATGCATGACAACTTTCTATGGCTAGATAGACCCTGCAAGATCACAAAAGAGGCAATTAGAGCAGTAACTGGTCTATACTCTTCCGGAGGGGTACCTATCCTCAAATCTGTCAAGAACAACATTGTAACTGAGGCCACCGGATCAAAATTTGACAAGAGGGCAATGACCATTGAAGATATTTCAGATCCGGATATCAAATATGCATCAATGATAATAGGATACAAGATCTATCACTCCAGCAGGGAGAATTCTGTATCCGGAACTGCAGTATACACTGCCTTTGAAATGCTAAGAAAGAATACAGAATATGACCTCTGCGAACTACTGCTAAGCCAATTAATGGAAAATATATAGAAAATCAAGAAGGATAAGAAGAATTCCTTCAAGTATGGTACTCTTATTGTATGTCTATTCTTCTACTTCATGAATGAGCTACCCGGAACAAGTGGATGGGTATGGCAGAATGACAAACCTGTTGCAGTCCAGATAAGAGACTACTTGCATGGACTTGGGGATGCAAAAGCGAGAAATTCATCTCTATGGGGATACTTCAAAAACTTTCAGAGCATGATGCAAGCAAGAGAGAGAATTCCCCAGTCTCTTGTTGAAAAATACAAAGACTCAGTGTGCTTTATGGTTGACACTGATCAGTGCCTAATGGAGGCAGTAGAGCCAAGGACTGTCTGGATCATGCCCATGGGGTATGAAGTGGATGACCAGATAGTGGAGCTGCATGTTCAACACATGCTAAGTCAGCCCAAAGATCCTAAGGCAGAAAGGTTTGGAACCTTTGAGGAGCTGAGTGTAAAAATACATGTAGAACTCAGGGAACCTGAGATCAAAAGAAAGGTGAGAAAAGAAGTAGAGCACATTGCTCAAGGCCTAGGCATCTCAAAGGAGGCACTTGATGCCAGCCGGGAAAAGAGGAGGAAGGCTGAGGAAGAAGAGAAAAGTAAAGAAAGTGCTCCGGTTGAAGCTCCCACCCGGACCAGATCATCAAAGAGACCTGCACCTCCCACAACCAAAAGTTCAAAACCGGAAGTCCAGGGATCCGGTAAGAGATCCAAGACAAAAGCCACAAGGGCTTATGGAAGCCAAAAGGATGAAGAGGAAACAGAATCAGATGAGGGAGTAAAAGAAATAAAGAAATAGAAGAAGAAAGGATCCGGTAAGCCCTCCACAGGCCAAGACAAGGATGAAATGGCAGAAGGATCTGTTGAAAAGCCCACTCTATCTCTAGAGAGCATAATCAAGTCGGTCACGGTGGATGGAAACCTTCAACCAATGACTGAATCATATGATGACTTCAGTGAGGCTGACCAAAAGACTCTGCAGGAGGCCACAGTAAAATATCTTAACATATATAATAAGGCTTTCATTAAAATAATATCTCTTATTCCTAAAAGCCTAGAAAAGGAATTGGAAGTAAGAAAGAATAATGCTCATGCTAAAGATCTTGAGATCCGGGAGCAGATAGCTATTCAGCTATATCCTCAAATTGATCCCAAGACAATGAACATTATCTTCAAGGACTGCAAAGATGAGTTCAGAAGCAAAGCTAGGATGAATCAACTCATGCTTGGTGAGACTGACAAAGTGGCCCAAGAAATAGAAGAGATCCTCCGGAAGGCCTTCAAAAGGTTCAATCTTCCTGTTGTAGAGGATTTGGGTACAGAAACAGCTGAGGACTTGGGACCCTCTGCTCTAGAAGAAGTGGCCCATGAACAAACTAGCATCTCTCCTCCGGTTTCCCCTACAGTCTCTGGATCCAAAGAAGAAGAGCAATTACAGGAGAAGGAAGCAGTGGTGAAAGACAAAGAGGTTGACAGTTCTAAGACTGCAGAAGAAAAGAAACATCTGTCTCCGGCAAGAGACACTGCACAAACTGTTCAACAATTTTTGAGCAAAGAAACTCTAGAGATTGATGAACCGGAGCTTCTAAAAGGCCCATTTGATTTTGACTCTCTCTCTCCGGTACAAACAATGAAGATAGCTTCATTTGCAAATGCCAAGGCAAATGAAAAGCTCCTGAAGTCTCATATGGAAGACTGTGAGTTGATAGAGGCTGCTTCCGGAGTACTTGTAAAGATCATGCCATCAATCCAGATAGATCCGACAGCCTCCACTTCCGGTAATCTAAAAACCTTAGTCAGCAGTGTTGATACACATTTTGATTCTTTAGAAAAATCAGCTAAAGAAAAGGTCCGGAAGGAATTTTTGGATAAAAGATTTTCAGAAATATTAGAATTAATCTCTAAGGATAGGAAGTTTGTAAGCATTGGAATAAAGAGCTTAGAGAATGCTCTTAAGGATGGCGGTGACATCTATAAATTTTGTATATCCTGGTCAAAGGCAACAGCATCATTTGACAAGAAAATAAAAGAGGAACAGGATAAGCTACAAAGCTTATCTCAAAGTTTTGATCCTCTCTCTTCCTCTATAATAAATCAAGAATGTCAGACTATTGCAGTCTTGAATGAAATAAAGAATCTTGAGAAGGAAAGGAAGAACATCACCAACCGGATGGGAGAACTTAGAAGGATTATAATCCCTAAGTTGGAAACCATGCATGAGGCCATCAGTGATGCTCAGACCACCGCCCAAACAAAAGATCTGACAGATCTCAAGCGGGCAGAAGCGTTTGCATTTTTGCTAAGTGGTCACATTTCAATTTTGGATAGAATGAAGCAAAGTTGGGCTACAGAAATGATCCAATTGCAGACATCCTTTGCAGACATTCTTCAGTACATGTGAGTATGTAAATATGCGGCTATATATAGAAAATTTTTGAAAATTTTGGTGTGCGGACCCTACCCTTTGCCATTGATGTCAAAGGGGGAGTGAGGAGTAGTGAAAAATGAGGAATCCAACTAAGGGGGAGTTCCGGAAATTGTATATAAAGACAGAGCATCAGCAAAGGGGGAGCATAGTGAAAACACTTAGTCATTTTTCACTAAGTGTTGCCATCAATGCCAAAGGGGGAGATTGTTGGCAAGAGACACTATATGGATTCATGGTTGTTGTCATTGATGGCAACAAAGGTCATCCCACATATCCGCAAGTCATAATGTGTCTCTACCGGAAGTCAGAATAAAGAATGTTGTGGTCCGGTGAAGAAGAACAGAGCATATGGCAAGGTCCGACAGATTGGTCCGGATCTCTCAGAGGAAGTGTCTTGGTGCAGTGCGGATTTGGGGAAGTCAAGAGGACTACCTTGAGTGGTATATTCCAAGGATTTAGCCTCCGGTGATGGACGAGGAAAAAGATATGAATGGTTGAGTACCGGATTCCTGAGAGACAGTGAAAACAGAGGAAGAACTGACTGGCAGAGTATCAGACTGCTTTCCGGATGTGTTACTGTTGATGACAGAGGTTGTGAAGGCATGAATCATGTTTGGCCGACATGATTAATGATATCTACAAGTATATGCTTGATCCGCATTGCTTGGTGAGGAAGGATTCAGCCGACAGAATGAGAGCTTGTGAGAAACTAGACTGTTCCGGATGCCGACTAGAAAGGTGATGAAATTACTTGTGCGGATATATATAGAGGATGGATTTAGTTGTGAAGGGAGTGGTGATGTGGTGTTACATGCAAATAAGTCCAGATAAGAGCAGAGGTAGCTAAAAGGATCCGGTATGTGAAAGATAGCAGAATAAAGAACAGAGGAAAGATGAAGTGCAGCAGATTAGTGTACTGAGCCTAACCGGAACTGAACTCCAGCATATGCAGATGCTTTCAATCAGTTCAAGACTGTGATTCTCATCACTTTGTAGACAGTGTGTCTTCTTGTAGGCAGTGGGCCTCTTGTGAGCAGTGTGCTCGGGCAGTGAGCCCTAATTGGCAAGTGCCATTTTTGTAATTTCCTATTCTTCTAACAGAGAATAATTTTGGGTTAATCACCCCGTGGTTTTCTCCCTTAACAGGGTTTCCACGTCAAAATACTGTGTCATGTGTTTCTTATTTCATGGTTAATGTTTTTATGTTTGATTTTATGCTGCATCAATTAAAAGGAAAGTTCAATAAGGGAAATAATTAGGATAACTGATTCACCCCCCCCCTCTCAGTTATCAACAGCCTATTGTAGGGCTAGAATTGAGCATCAGGATGTTGTATGTAGGTTATTTCCATTTCCTTAGGGGAAGAGGCTTATAACTGGTATATTAGTCTTGGTTAGGGTTCAGTCGAATCATGAGCTATCCTGGAGAAAGCTTTCACTGATAGGTTCAAAATACCTATAGATCCTTCAATGAACTATCACTTATTTGCCACAATCAAATGTTTTGAAGGAGGACCTATTGCTAACTTCAATGCTAGGTTCTAGAAGATGCTATCTAAGTTAGTTTCCCCTTATGTTGTAGAAGATGAAGCTGCTAGGAGCATATATTATTCAGCCCTTGATCCTTTAACTTCCATGTTTATTAGGAGAGCACATCCTAATGTCACAACTTTGACACAAGCTTTCCAAGAAGCTATTAAATTTAGTCAGTAGCTAGTTCCTGCTCTAACACCAAACATTACATTTCCCACACTTCCTGGTTATCCAACATACCCTGCCCAACAATAGCCTAATGGAGCCATGATACCTCTAGTTGTGATGCCTAGTCCTTTGCAAATACCTCCACTTAGTATCATGCCGCCTCCAAATGGAAATGGCTAGATGTCACAATATCCAGGACAAATACAAGAACCTCAGGTTGTAGATCAGTCCAACAATAATAATGGATCTTCCTTTTTCAAGCCCCTGATAGAAAATGTAGTGGCCAAGGTCCAAGAAGAGAAAGAAGAAATCAAGGAAATATCAGTACAGTTAAGGAAACTTACTACTAAGATTACTCATTTGAGGAGTCAGAACTTATATTCTCAACCAAATCAGAATAGAGGCTATGCCAATGACAGACTTAATTATCCTACTAGGGGATACAACAATAACTACAATAACAATAATGACAACAATAATCCTCCTAGACAGCCTAGAGTGTGGAACACTAGGCCAAACAATGGTTCTTTGCCATCACCCCTAGACAATCAACCTCCTAGTGAACCCAAATAGACTACTAGAGTCAACCTTGCAGAGGCAACCCTCATAAATTGGTGCAAGATACATAACACCAATGCACATGTAGAGTTAGACTGTCCTCAGTTTAGAATTGCTGCTAGCATTTTCTAGATTGACATGTCCAATACTTCAGGAAATTGACCTCATGTAGAAGGAAATGAACTTGTTGCTTGTGGATATGATTCTTCCTTAGTACTAGAAAGTTACATGTAGCATCCTTATGGACAAACAATGCCTACTCACCAATACTACACCCTAGCATGTGAGGAATCAACCATGGCTTTTGAGTCAAATTATGTTTTCCCTTTTGAGGATGAAAATGAACCCTCAAATTAACATGAGGAGGTACATGCATATCAATAGCAATATCAGGGTAAGCATAATCACAACTTGAGAAATAATGCCAATAGACCTGCTGGTCCTTTGACCACGTCCTTGCCTCCAAACAATTTCAATACACCTCCTAATCCCAAGGCAAGTAACAACCTAGATTTTTCAAGGTTAATGCTCAATACTTAGCATCACCAAATACAACACCAAAGGCTACGAATCTACTTCATGAATTTGACAAGTCGGTCACTTATCTAGCTGATGAAATGAAAAAGATCAAAATCAGCTTGTCCTTGTCTGAATTGCTTAAAACCCCTGCTATTAAGAAAGCATTCATGAAATCACAAGATGATCCTACTCTGAAAGACGATAATCATCGCTCAGGTTAGTCTGGTAGTAAAGATCATGCTGCTAGAGACAATAATGTCAAACACAAGGTGCCAACTACTATTCAAGCTATAGAGACCTCCCACATGAACTTATATAGAGACAAGAGTGAGTCACCTCCTTTCCTCCTTACTATAAGATGTTTAGTAAAAATTTGCACAACTGTTTAGTAGACTCAGGACCATCTACCAATGTAATGCCCCATCCATATGCAATGCTTTAGGATTGCATCTTGCTAAATCGTTAAAGAAAGTAACATAATTGGACAAAACAAAAGTGAGTACGGTAGGAGAACTAACTCACATTCACATGCAGATAGCATCAGATCCCCAAATCCATTATTATATTGATATTCAAGTAGTTGGTATACCTGATACCTATCGGATGTTACTCAGTAGGGACTGGTCAAAAACCCTTAATGGATATATGTCAACTAATTTTAGTCACATGTGGTTGCCCTAGAAAGGAATACCAAATCAAATAAGGATAGATGCTAAGCCTTGCATGAAGCACATGATCACTGAATATAACAAAACTAATGAGATCATGTATGTGCATGTAGAACCTGGAGTTTACTCCATCAGACCCCAGACTGTCAGGATAGAAGAAATCCTGATGTATGATGTTCATCATCATTATGATGACCCTTAGGATGACAATGTAATTATAGAATCTAATTGTAACCCTGAGAATGAAAATGAGGTAGATCACTTTAGGAATTTTGAAATGCACTTATCTAAATAGGTGAAATGATGCCAATTATTAAAGATACCTATTAATGATATTATAATTGATGGATGGTGCAGGTTGCATAATGAATCACATTCAGAGAAGACTTGTGATGCATGTATAGATATGATGGAGCTGGAACAAGCGTACAGTGATGTGTCAACATCCTCATCATCATCCACAGTAAGTTCTGCAAATAGTGATAGTGACATTGAATTTTGTTTGTCTTCTGTAGGAACAGGAGAATCCACATATCAAGATGAAGGTCATATTCAGATGACAGAAGAGATGCTGGTGTGTAACCAGAGTAATGTTAAGAGGGAAAAAAAAATCACCCTAGGGAGTGATTGTTTAGTTGAATCAGATTATGAGGTATCTGATGAGGATAGGGGCAGCAATCTATCCAAATTTGAAGAGTTCTTATCAAAAGAGATTCAGAAGATGACATAGCCACAGAGATCTCCACAGGATGTCTTAATTGAAGGTTGGTGCAGGTTACATGAGGCACCTCACTCAGAAATTACTTGTTCATTGTGTCTACATATTTTGAAAAGGCAGATGTTGCCTAGTTTAGAAGATTATCCTTTTGATGATAGAAAGAAAGAAGAAACATCAGCTTCACATAAGAAAGGAAAGGTGAAGTCTAAGAAAGCTGAGATACCAAAGTTAAAATGGATATCAGGTGGTGCAGCTGCCATAGCTATAAAGAAAAAGGAAGGCTCAAATAATCCTTTGGCTGAAGATAATCCATGGATCCTTAGATTTGATGGATCCAAGTCAAAACAAGGAGCTAGAGTAGGGATAGATCTCATTGATCCATTTGGAAAATCCTACTGGGCAACATACAGACTGCAATTCCCATGTACCAACAATGTGACAAAGTATGAATCTCTAATTCATGGGATACTATTGGTACTTAAGAAGAAAGTGAAAATTCTACATGTCTATGGAGACTCAAAATTAGTTGTGAGACAGGTAAGAGGAATTTACTCTTGCAACTATAAGAAATTGTCCAATTATAGACATAGGGTGTGGGACCTGATTGAAAATTTTGATGCATTCAATATCACTCACATACTTAGAGAACATAATCATAAGATAGATGCTTTAACCCAGGCTTCCAACACTTTGGAGCCACTATCTATTTCTAGTCTGAAAAGATTTTTAGTAGAATTGGTATCAGTACCTTCAGTGCCTGACAATGTAACCAACCTCCAAGTATTTGATGATGATCAACATATTTTAGATTTCATTTCCAATAGGGATATATTTGATGCATAGATCATATATGAGAATAATGTAGAAGATCATGTCTGGGAAGAAGAAGAAATCTTAGAGTTGCCTAGAAATAAGCTTCCTAAGGCAATGATAGAAATAGAAAGGGCATTTGATCTGGACAACATGCTAAAATAGAAGGATCTTCCAAAAGTTGATGGAGGACAATATTCATAGGTTAATATTGGATAGGATGATGAAAAGAGAAATATCCTAATTGGGAAGGTTTATACAGAAGAAGAGTTGGAAGGATTAACCCAAGCTCTCAAACATCCATGTCATTGCTTGGACTTATGATGAATTAAAACCATATGACACATCAGTAATCACTCACACCATCCCCTCAAGCTGGATGCCAAGCCTTTCAGATAGAAGCAAAGACCTATCAATGCTTTATTGGAACCTATCATTTTTGAGGAGGTTAAGAACTACTAAATGCCAGGATCATATTTCCTGTGAGGCACTCCACCTGGGTAACAAACCTAGTCCCAGTAAGAAAGAAAAATGACGACATCAGATTATGTGTAGACTTTAGGAATTTAAATAGAGCTTCTGAGAAGGATAATTATCCTTTATCTTCTCTAGATGAGGTCCTACAAATTGTGAACGGTGCTAAAATGATGTCATTTCTAGATGGTTTCTCAGGTTATAACTAGGTGATAGTGGACAAAATAGACAGATTGAAAACTACATTCACCACCAAGTGGGGGATATTTGCTTATAGGCACATGTCATTTGGGTTAATAAATGCTAGAGAAACATTCCAGTGAACAATGGACATAGAATTCAAAGGCTTAATTGGAAAATGCATAGTCATATACATGGATGACTTAATAGTGTTCTCTAAAGATAAAGGAAACCATGTAGAAGACCTCAGAAATGTGCTTAAAAAATGTGAACAATATGGGATATCCCTAAACCCTAAGAAATGCATATTTGAGGTAACAACATGGAAATTACTAGGCCACCTGATAACTGAAAATGAGATTATCATTGATCCTGACAGGGTGGAATCCATCATGAAAATATAGCTTCCTAGAAGCAAAAAGGAGCTCAAATCTTACTTTGGTAAGATTAAATTTGTTAGGAAATTTATCACTGGCTTTGCAGAAATTGTTAGACCCTTAAATGCCATGCTCAATAAGGATGCTAAAATTGAGTGGACACCAGAATCTAGAGCATCTTTTGAAGATATTAAAAAAGCTATATCTGATGCTCCAGTTCTGATCAATCTAGACTACACCAGGGACTTTTACATTTATTCATTTGCTTTAGAGAATACCTCTGTAGCAGTGCTGACACAAAGAAATGAAGAAAAAGAAGAAAAACCCATAGCCTTCATGAGCTGCCCTTTCAAAGATACAGAACTGAGATACATGGATATTGAAAGGTAGGCACTTGCTCTGGTTTGAGTAGTAAAGAAGTTCAGGCACTATATTCTAAAGTAAAGTGACTGTTATAGTACCTGATGCAGCAGTAAAGATGCTCTTAATGTAGAGTGCGTCAGGTGAGAAAAGAGCTAAATAGATCACTGTCCTACAAGAATATGACATGGACATTACACCCATGAAGCTAGTAAGAGGACAAACATTAAGCCAGATGATATCGGAGATTGATCCCAATATCATGAGTTAGCAGTATGTTATTAATGCAAAGGATAATGGAGAATGGTACTCAGACATCAGGCACATCCTAATTACTGGAAGATTTCCTCCAAGACTGTAGGCCTCACAAGGGAGAGCCCTAAAAATAAGGTCACAAAAGTATATGATGAAAGGGGGACTCCTTTTCAAGAAAAATTATGAAGGGATATACCTAAGATGCCTAGAAAGGCTAGAAGCAAACAAGGTGCTATCAGAATTACATGACAAGTTTGGAACAACACATGGGTCATCCTTGGCCACTACTCACACTATCCTCAGGGTAGGATACTACTGGCCCACAATTTTCAAGGATACTACTGAACATATTAAGTGCTATCATGAGTGTCAGGTTGTTGCTAACAGAGAGAGATATGCTGCTCAACCTTTGCAGCCAGTGATGGAGATGCACCTATTTTCTCAATGGGGAATGAACTTCATAGGACCAATTAATCCTCCATCATCTTCAGGCCACATGTATGTCTTAACTATTACTAATTATTGTACCAGGTGGACTGAAGCAGTCAGTAGCAAGACCTACAATGCTAAAGATCTCATCCAATTTTTGGAAAGTAATATAGTCACCAGGTATGGAGTTCCCTATGCTCTGGTATGTGACAATGGGTTTGCTTTTACTTCAATCCCCAAGGGAATAGATTAGCAGAATCCACAAATAAAAATTTATTGAATATCATAAAAAAGTTAATAGAAAAGAACCTAAGGCAATGGATCACCTACTGAAATATGCCTTGTGGGTAGACAGAACCAAGAATAAAGCTGCATTAGGAAATTCACCTTTTCACTTAGTATATGGGGTGGATCCCATCCTCCCTGTCAACCTAAAGATTTCTACACTACAGTTTGCACAAGAGTACCTAGGCATAGACAATAAACAAGAAGTCATGTTGCTTCAATTGATGTACCTAGAAGAAAAAAGAAGTCAGGCAATTGATCAATTTACCAAACATCAGGATGTTGTCAAATGCTAGTTTGACAAAAGAACCAGGGTTAAGGCCTTCAGGTTCTCAGATTTGATCTTGATGTGGGACAAAGCACATGAGAGGAAGGGAGATCATGGTAAGTTTGATAAACTCTAGATAGGTTCCTTCCAAATTTCTAAAATTTTAGGAGACAACACTTACAGGCTTAAATACTTGACAGGTGAGGATGTCCCATTACCAGTTAATGGATAGTTCCTTAAACATTATTTCCAAGCCTAATTTAGCTTCGTGACAGTCATGTGTATCATAGTGTGTATATTTGTATAGTTGTTTGTACAGTTTTGTTTTGTGCTTCATTTTGTTTGCTTGTTGAGTTTTGTTTTGGTTAGTCAAGACAATGTAGCTCATCACCCTAGAAAATAACTAAATTGTTAAGATTCAAGTGATGAGAACATATTTACATATAGGTTATGATTAATTCTAAGAAGTACTTGTGATCAGGTCTGTGATATCTTTTCATTAGGGTGCCCTTTCTTGACCAAAGTGATTCTTTCACAATGACTCACCTAATAGCCTTGGGTTTGTTGAACACACAAGTATAGGTGTTGAGTGAAAAATCTAAAGGGACTCCCTTGCTACCAATGTCATCTCCAACCTAAATCAGCAGGTCACCATACCTTGCACACTAAGCTTACATGATGCCATCAAATTTATAGAATATAAAGTATTGAGAAAACAAAAAAAGAAATAAATTAGACCATCTAAGTAATTCTACTGGGGCTATAGATGCCTGCTGGCAGTGGAGCTCTACTTAGGGGTATTGTATAGATAACCTTGCCGGGGCTATGGATGCCTGCTAGCAGCAAGGATCTATCTGTGTTGGCTATGAGGGATGATCCTAAACTATGTAGCTTAACATCTGTTACTCATGTTTTCAACTTGCTTTCAAGATGAGGATAATTAATCATTTGTACACACCTGATCCTTGGTTAGCATTGTTGCCATGATGAAGACTTTATCATACAGAAAGATTATGATGCTTATACTTAGAAAGAGTTAGAATACTATATATGAATGTGATCACCTCACTTAAATCATTAGAATTTGGTTATTTTCTTTGGTGGCAAGTTGTTGTGTGGTTACACAACACGCCCCATTTTGACTTGACAAAACAGGGACCCAACTTTTGCTTGGCTTGTTCTTGTGTTTTTCTGCTTTTCAACGGTCTGGTAAAGTAAGTCATGTAGGTGACCCTGCATAAAGGAGATAGGTAGGTCATCATGATGAGGTCAATTTATCAAAGTTAATATTTCATATTCATAACCTCATGGTTGGAAAGAGTATAAAATTTCATGTAGTTTTGCCTTTTGGATCACCCTGATATTCCTTAGGGAATGAAAGTTATGACAAGTCAAAAGTCCTGGTCAAACCTGATATTCCTAGGGGGGTCATATTTCTTAACATCAGTCACCTTATGTTAGATCACCCCGATACCAGTTTATCACCCAATAATCATTTGGTCCACAAACTCCAGACATCAATTTTACGTGATAGGGTATTTACCCATTAAACAGCCTCATATATTTTGTAGGGGTCATATTTCAAATATCACCTGATCTTTCAAATATCACCTAATCTTTCAAATATCACCCTATTGTAGAATATCACCCCAGTGCCAATATGTTGATGGCATCATCCAATCCTAATGAACAAAGAAAATCACCCTGACGGTGATGTCATCATCCTTTTTACCTCACCTTGATGGTGATGTCATCATCCTTTTTACCTCACGGAGGTATATTTCCAATGATCACCCTTTTAAATAACATGATGGTGACGTCATCTTGATCTTTCGAAAGGGGGTCACGTTAGTTTTGAGGGGTCACTTTTTAATATCACCTGATATTAAAATCATGACCCGATATTCTCAACATCACCTGATTTCCTGACATCAGTTTTGTTGCTCAAAGATGGAAGGTCATATTACACAGAGGGGTTCATATTTCAAATATCACCTAATCTGCTGAAGATCACCCCCTCCTCTTGCCTCGTAACATTTAATGCACATAAATGCAGTAGGTGGATTCCTGTCAATTGTGAATCCGATACAAACACCAGGCAACATAGGGATTTCATGTAGAAGATCAATGGTTTTAATCAATTTAACCTAGTTTTGCCCTAATTTGCCCTATGAATGAGGTTATAAGTGAATTTCCAAGGTCATTTTGCATTTATCTTACGAAGAAATGAGAATTTATAGAGCAGACATTCAAACCCTCATACGAGCTATCTGTGGAAAGACATACAACGTGTAGCATAATGGAATGTGTGGTCATCATCATTTGAGTCCCTTTTCCATAATCATCAGCCTAATCCAAGAAATAAGCATTGTGAGGTAAGTAATTTAAAAACCCTCTTGTTGTTGTTTTCTCCATGTCCAAGTAGTATGACCTTTCTAGTGGTTTGAAACTATAAGTATGCATATCATGATTAAATAGAGATTAATAAATATAATATGCATGATGCCGTAAACATATAATGTTGTATCCATACATGTAAATATTATGGTAAGACCAGTTGTGTTCATTGCAGGAATCGATGGCAGACCTCCAGAAAAGCAAGTCTGGAGCAGAATTCCTTAAACCCATGTACATTTGATCTAAGGGAATACAATTTAAGTATGGTGTCATTGATGATACTCATTAGGGAAATATAGATTTAGTGGCATGGTCATCATCTGGACACCATTTTTATATTAGGAATGTGGCATGCAGCTAGATCTCCATATGCCATGGAAACCCTAGAACTAATAGTGGAATGTACTAGAAATTACAACCCTCAAACAAGATGGGTGGAGAAACATGGAAGGGGTTATGCTTATTTGTCAATTAAAGGGATTATATCTACTTTCAATCTCCCAGTTGGAAAGAAGGCAGTCAGTATGGATCTATATAAATTGGAGATTGAATATGAAAACAATAAAAAGATGACAAGAAAGAGGATATATCAGTGATCTAAGAACAACACTTACACTGCCTCTGCCAAATTGCCAGTGTATCTATACAAATTTGATTTTGATGATGAATATTAGTATATGATTGCCTTTCTCAACAGGATGACTTGCCAGCCTAATGCTAGGAGTTTCAAGAATTGGATGTATGGAGTCATCCAAATGTGTCTTTATACAAATAACAAGCCATTATGGGCTAAGATCATCAGTGATGCCTTATATGAACAAATGATGAGATTAGGAGGTCTGGAATGCTCATTTCACATGACTTCATATATTGTTTATTCATGTGCTTACAAGGGGACCTTTGATGCACTGATCACAGTTGGAAAGATTGGTGGTAGTATAAATGATGCCCATATATGGGACCATTATCCTCAGTTACAGAGAAAAGACTATCTCCATAACTACAAATTGGTGAATGATGCATTTTCTTTGCATCTGGTTAGAACAATGGAGGATGATAGAACCAAGAGATTGAGCTTGGAAGCTCAGGAAGTTATATACAAGCATGGTGCCTAGTTCATCTAGTTTGCCACATTCTCCTATATCAGAATAGAAGGTTTTGAAGGATAGCCATTAATGTTACCCAGGTACCCTATTGTTGGGGTAGTCCTGATGGATTTTTTGAGACAGATATCTACTATACTAGATGCATATAAAGTAAATAAGAAAATACCTCCAATATTGTTTCCAGTAACTATAGGATGGTACATATGCCCTAATTTAGAAGGCATAAAGAAGACCATAGAGGGACTGAATTTGATGAACTTACAACCATTTCCATTGGCTAGATCATATGACCCCTATGGAAGAATGCAAAGGATAATAGGGAAACCCATACATCAGAAGCACATAGAGGATTTTTGGACTAATTGTGAGGATGAGGCCGAAGTAAGAAGAAGGAAATATCAGAGGCTCACCCTAAATCAAATAAAGACATTTGACATCATCTCAGTGCCTACCCAATTAAAGAAAGACGATGGCAAGATTATGTCAAATGAATATGAGGATAATAAGGTGTATAATGATACCATTTCAACCCCTGACCTAACACAACCTGAAGACATTTGATTAGATCAGTTTATAGGTGGGGTGCTACAGTTGATCGAATCATGGGTAAATGAACAAATAAGTATACTGAAGAAGAAAAGGGGGCCATCATAGTAGATAACAAGAGAAAAAGGTCAGAGATTCCTGATGAGGAATATCATGACTTTCTTGTTGAGAAAAGAAAATCTAATGGAGAAAGGATGCCACCATAGAAACAAAGTAAAGGACCCCCCAAAGGAAGGAAGACTAATAGTGAACCTAAGGGGATGATAATTGAGAGAATTATCATACCAGCTGAAGGTGCATCTACATTAGGACAAGCATCAGCCTCATTTGCACATCCTTTGATGGATAAACTAGGTACAAAAAGAATCCTGAGGCTAGCTGTGGAGACTATAGGAGTACAAGATAAAGGTCAAACCTCATAGTAGAATGTGGAAGAGGATATCATTCTTGAGGAGGAGCTAGTGGATAAAGAGCTTGAAGGAGATAACCCCATGATGGTCACCAGAAAGAGGAGGGCATCCCAGGTGATGTCACCACCTAGAAAATAGAGAACATCTATGAGGGGTGAGATAAGAAATGATCCCATAGTATTAAGGGGAGCTGGTAGTGAAGTGTTTAGGAAAGAATTACAACATGATGTGCCACTTCCTACCATCATTCAGTTTAAGACTGAGAAGGCTGAAGAGCAAGCAAAAGAAGCCACTAGAGTAGGTCAAAATGGTCCTTTCTCATTGGAGGAAACTATGGACTTGTTAGATGATGATGTGGTACAAAATGTAGCTTCTCAGTGAATGGAGACCCTTGCTTCCAGAACTCGCATGACCCCACATGGAACCCCATTAGTACAAATGGTGGTATTTGAAGAGTTGAAGCACATAGAAGAAGAGAAAGAAAGTAACCCAGAGAGAGTAGCCCAACAAATTGGGCTTGATAATTTAGTTGATCAGGTAACCAGCCCTGCGGTGATAGACCTAACGTATAGAGAAGATGTAAGTCCCAAACATCAAGTAGGTCCACCTAATAAAATAGAAAATATTGAGGTAGTCAAGCAGACAAAAGTGGAGAGCCACACTCCAGATATGGGCCAACAACAATAAGAAATACCAGCTGAGCCCAAAATAATAGAAGTCCAACAAAAGGGTAGGAATGATAAAGACACATCAGGTGATGATGCCCCTAGACTCAAGAAACCTCAAGTGATAAAGAAACATTAGGTCATGATGACCTTAAGACTTAGGAGGTAGATATATTAGGTGTGGAACAGAATGTGATCTAGGATCAAATAGATGCACCTAGTTTGAACACAATGATTCCATGGATACAAATGTCTCTCAAGATGAGGAAACCCCCAAAGTGGATGAAATACAAAAGGAGGAAGTAAAAGATTAGGTCCAAGATCAGCATGTAGATACACCACAAGATCCTCCCCCACAAGAAGAAGTTCCTCAAGAAGAAGAAATACAACAGGATCTCCCTCATGAAGAATATCATGAGGAAGAAATTAGGAAATCACCCTCTCCATTGAGAATGGAGATAAACACTAGAGATTAGGGTGGACATGATGATGATGATAGACAATAAGGATTTGGAGATCAAGTACCTCAATGGCTTGAGAAAGAAATAGGTACAGAACAAGGTTTTGAGATTCAAAAATTTGATGTTTCAACCTTGTTTACAGAGACTATCATGAAACCCAAGAGGAAAGCTAGATTAACATTTGCAATTAGAAGAGATCCTACTATGGGTAGAAGGATCACCTAGGTAACACTTCCCATTGTTGAAAAAGAGAAAGGCAAAATCACCCTAGAAGAATTCCAGATCACCACAGTTGACTTGTGGTTTGCAAACGAAGACCAAGAAGGTCAGGAAGGGAAGGATATAATTGATTCTTTAACCCAAAGGGTGAAGAAAGAAAAGGAGAAGAATAAGTAGCATAAAGAGCACATTGCTCAGTTGCACTCATACATAAAATGATTGATTAACCTTGACAATACATCATCAGATTACGTAGTCCCATTGACTAAAATCTCTCAAGAGGAGGTTAATAAATTAGACCTTATGATGCATGAGTCAGTGATCATGAGGAAGTGGATGTTGTCAAAACTCATGGAAGATGAAGAAGTAGTGAGAGCCTCTTTGCAGAGGTGGAATTCTTTGAGTATCTCCAAGAAGAAGGTTAATAAAGTATAGAATGAGACTGGAAGAAGGTCATTCCAGTTAGAAAAGTCCTTGGGTGCTCTAAGTGAAATAAAGAGGATTAATACTCAAATCCTAATAAATAATCAGGTATTAGATAATAATACTGCCATGCTACTAGATATTTGGTATAGGGACATCAGGTTTGAATGTGATGTACTGAAGAATTGCAGCAGTAAGCTAAGAGATATCAATGTGAAACTGCACAGCATGATGTCCTATGAAGAAGAAGTCCTAGAAGCCCTAGAGGGAAAAGTAGAGGGGAAAATTGAAAACCAAGATGCAGACTTTGCCATAAAATCTCTGCATGATAACTTCCAGTCGATGGCTGATGATACTCTCACCCACCTAACAGAAGAAGCAATGAACAAGATCATGAGGATCAAAGTCAGGGTGGAGAACTATAATGAAACATTGAGCAATAGGAAGGGTAAGTTAGAAGTCTTCAGAGATAAATTTCAAGCCCACAAGCATTCCATTAGTAAAGACAAAACTCATGATGGCGGGGAGGTTGATAAGATAGTAGAAGCATATGAAAATATCAGTATGATAATGCAGGTCCATAGACAAGGTGATATTCATCAGGGTAATGATGACACAAAAAGTGATGATCGTGATGACCATGATGAAGAAGAAGAACCCGGGGAGTAAATGAAGATATGCCACAAGGGAAACATATGCATTAGGTACTTAGAAGAAAATAAGTTACCTAGATGGTTGCTAGCTGGTGACCTGTGCCATAGGAAAAGTTGACCAAGTCAAAGGAAGGAATATCCACCGTTGATCTTAATTGATAAATCTTGACTGTAGGTCATTTGTAACCACTCCCTCACCTTATTCTATAAAAGGTGCAGGGATGCCTTATTTTAAACATTCAGAAGCTTAATTGAAATTTGATTGCTAAAATATCAGGGCCTATTTCAAAGTTGTTGTAAACATACACGTTTTTGCATACTTAATGAAATAGAAGACCATTTTGATTACAAATCATTATAAATCCTAAGTAATTTGTGTTTGGATTATTGATACATGCTTTGATTAGCTATGTCCCTTGGAGAGCTTATCAGTCTACTTGTATTGTTTTCAATCATCATCCTTTGAAGTTAGCATCATCTGTATCTAGCTATGGAACATCCTGGTGAAAATATGGTTTGATTTCTTCTACTCATGACTTTATCAAGTGTGTATGTGGGTCAATATCTAAAGATTCATCATAATTTTGAAGTATTCTTTTCAATTTTATTTAAATTTTAGATTAATTCACCATCATAATTGCAAATAATAGATAATCAGAAGCAAATAACATGAAATATGCAGACATCTTGTAGACAACTAAAAATTCATAGCATATTTAGAGTTAAAGCATGTACAATTGATAAATATCATGCAAAGATCAAAGTATAGAGACATTATTTGAAGAAATATACTAAGTAGAATAACCTTTCTGTGTAGCATCTTTATTGGAATAGAATATACTGATAAACAAATGTAAGGCCCCTAAATGGAAAACAACAACACATATCAACCACTGAGTAACATTAGTAGATTAAGAACTAATCAACGGAGACTTGGGATCATGAATTCTTTGAATTGATCATATCTTTGAAGATGTGTAAAGGTTGTTGTGTAACTTTTATTCTATGTGTGCTTATGACTAACATCATGATCAACAGGAATAAAATCCATTGAATCAAAATTGTTGTTTAAATTCAAACTCATAGAAGATAGAGAAGATAGTCAGTTGGAAATGTGAAAAGGATAGACTAATGGAAAAAGGTTATTCCCATGTTAAGGGAATAGAATTTGATGAAAATTTCTCTCCTATTGCTAAATTGAGTTCTATTAGATTCCCACTTTCTATTGCTATTACTTATTATTTATAATTAGATAAAATATATGTTAAAACTACTTTTTTGCATGGGGATATTGAAGAGGAGACTTATATGAAATTACTTAAAAAATTTATGGTGATGGGAAAGGAAAATTTGGTTTGTAGGTTAAAGAGATCTTTGTATGGTTTGAAGTAGACACCTTAGATGTGGTATCAAATATTTGATTCTTTTGCCTTAGAGCTTAGTTTTTTTACAATTAATGTGGATCATTGTTTTCATTTTAAATTGGTTGATGATCAATTTTTAACCATTGTCTTATATGTTAATGATCTATATGTTCTTCACTGATTAATAAGATAACGATTAGGGAACTTAAAAGTTGGCTTTTAGGCATATTTTATATGAAGGATTTAGGAACTAAAAATGCATTTTAAGTACGGAAATAAATAGAGATTGAGTTCATTTGAAGCTTTGATTTAATTGGAGTACAAGTATGTTGACACTATTTTGCAAAGATTTGGTATGCAAGCAATAAGCTAGTGAATATTCCTTTACTTTTTGGCACCAGGATTTCTTTGGAAGAATGTCTTAAATTTTATGATGATTTTGAAGATATGTATAATGTTGTTGGAAAGAGACACTGTGTGGCTTCATGAGTGTTGTCATTGATGGAAACAAAGTCCACCCCACACATTCGCAGAGTATAGTAGGTCTATATTGGAAGTCAAATTGAAGAGTGTTTAGGTCCGGTGAGCAATAACAAAGCATGCAGCAAGGTCTAACAATCAGGTCCGGATCTCTGAGAGGAAGTATCTCAAAAAATAATAGGCTTGGGGAAGTCAAGAGGAGTACCATGACTACTACATTCTAGAGATTGAGCCTCCGGTGATGCAAGAGTGAAAAGATATGAGCACCTAAGTTTTGGGTTCCTGTTTGATAGAGTAGACTGAGGAAGAACTGACTGACAGAGCATCAGATCTTAATCTGGATGAGAAATTAATGGTGATCAAGTTTTTTGAGGGATCATTCATGGTTGGACAACATGATTGATGACTCCTATAACTATCTTTTTGATATGCATCACTTAGTAAGCATGGATTCAGCCGACAGACCAGAGTTTTAGAAAATCTTGAGTATTCCAGATGCCGACTAGAAAGATGTTGAAATCCTTTGTGTGGTTATATATACCAGATGGATTTCGATGTGAAGGTGTGTGTTGTGTGATAGTGTGTGCAAAGAAAAGTAGAGAGCAGTGTGGAAGCAGCTATACAAATCCAGTATGTGACAATATAGCAGCACTAGGCAGATGAAGAATGAAGTGCAACAGATCAGTACATTGAGCCTAACTAGAATTGAACCTTAGCATATGTGGATGCCTCTGATCAATTCAAATACCTAGTTAGTTTCTATATACCTTGTAGATAGGGAGTCTCTTGTAGATAGTGAGCCTCTTGTGAGTAGTGTACTTAGGTAGTGAGCCCTAATTAGCAAGTGCCATTTTGTACTTCTATTCTTTTAACAGAGAATACAATCTTGGGTTAGTCACCCCATGGTTTTTCCCTTAATAGGATTTTCCATGTAAAAATCCTTGTGTTATGTGTGTTGATTTCATTTATGCTCTCATGTTCATTTATACTTATATGTTTTGATACTGCACTATTGTTAAAGAAGAAAAGAAAGTTAAGAAATTTAAGATAACTGATTCACTCACCCCTCTTAGTTATTTGCCTTGTTTCCAACAATTGGTATTAGAGCTAAGTTCCTCCAAATAGAGCCTAATAGCTCAAGGAAGATCTAGGGATCTCAATGGATATGTATGGTATGAGGGAACAACTTCAGTCTATCCTAGATGATCTTGAGCAATCTCACTCTGAAGTCAATAACCTGAGGGAAAGACTTAAACAAGATGATGATTTCATAAATGAACTCAAAGAAAAACTAAGTATCTCAGTGAAGAAAAGAAAGGAACTACTTCAACAATTAGGAAGTCAAAGTAAAGCCAATGATACTAATGAAGATTTGAATGAGAAAAACAAGTTATGTGAGAAGCTATCAAGAGAGGTCATTATGGTAAGACATGAAATGGAATCAGGGGTTATGAAATTCACCCAAGAAATTGAAGAGAAAAGAAAAATTAAAGATAATCTAAAATAATCTCTCAAGGAGAAGTCAGAAGACTGCCACAAAATGGATAGAATAATCAGGCATCTGGAATCTGATCTTGAAGAAGCTAGAGATAATGAAGAACAACTTGAGAATTAGATAGACACTCTTAAAAGAGATCTTCAAACTACAAATGAATACAAAGAGAAATTCAAGATAAGCTTTGCTCAACTTGAAGTTCTTGACAAGCATGGCTTACGGTATGAGAAAGGTGAAAGCTCCAAATGTAGTTAGAAGAACTCTGGATCAGGAAATCCAATGAACAGACCTAGAAGACCTCCGGTAAGGCAAGCAAATGCTCAAAGATATCCATCCTTCAATGGATACTACTATAATTGAAACAACTTCGGTCATAAAGCAACTCAGTGTAGAAGAAGAATGAATTAGACTAATTCATCCTTCTTCAAATAGTGTTTCAACTGCAAAAGGTATGGTCACAAATCTCATGAATGTAGAAATAGGCAAATAAACAATTCATTCAATGGTAGATGCTTTGCATGCAATAGAATAGGACATATGGCTAATCAATGCAGATTAAGAGGATATCAGCCAAATATGCAAAGAAATGTTATTTGCTACAATTGCAATAGATCTGGTCATATTGCCAAATTCTGTAGAAGTAAGAATTAGGATAAAAGAAGTCTAGTGCATCATAATCAAAATCAAGACAAAGGAAAATGAAAAGTAAATGCAGATGAAGTTCAAAGGGAGATGAACAAAATATGGGTGAAGAGAAGTTTAGAAAATGTTGGGGATGGATCCGCACCAAAATCTGGTGCTGATATTTCTTCCAGAAATTGAATAGTTGAGCTCTAGCTTAGGAGTCACAAAGGAAAATAAATTCCCCCAGTCGATTGGTGCCTAAAATTGGCACATGGAAAGTTGCAGATAAAAGGGTTCTTAGAGAAATATCTAATTAACCCTTGGTAAAAATATGAAAGATCCACAAGAAGTTTTGAAGAGGCTAATAATTCAAGATTGATCCAGTTTAATAGTCATCTAGTAAAAGTAAGATTTTCACAGTTAGATTCGATATGATTTAAAATTGAAATACTTTGATTTACGGATAAATAGGATGATTCAAGGAAGGGAGATACATTGTAAGTTATCATTCTAAGTGCATCTCAGTGATCCAGAAAGATCTCTCTCAGAACAAGTAGAACAAGGCAACCAAAATGACTTAAGTTGTGCATTTATTGCAATATGGAATTAGGGTTTGCACAGAAATAAAAGGGTTCTTTTGTTCATCATTTGCACATTTGTATTTGAGAAGAAGAAAGAAAGAGCTCTGTAACAAGATTGCTTCAACCCTCTCAAGGATCAACCGCAGAACTTGATTCAACCAACAATCTTTTCAGCTCTTATCGTGAACCCTAGAAGCGTAAAAAGGTATTTCCACTCTTGAATATCTCTCTCTGAATCTTTTGAAAGATGGATACTTTGAATGTTGTTAAGATCACTGATAGGCCATGCCCTAAGTTCAAGAAACATCCTTACAAATCCCTAGAAGTTGATCCCCTAGGTGCATTCTCTAGCATTCCACATGGGGTTCTGCACGTAGAAGATGTTAGGGTATACATTCAAGCCAACATTGAGGAATTTGGGGAATCCAAGATGATGGATAGCTATCACAAGGAATTAATAGATGAAACATTTGAACTTAAACCCTAATACAAGGCCATCTGGGATAAGCATTTTGGACATTGCATCCATTTCCCCTACTTTGCAAAAGATGAATGGGTCCAATATGTTATGAGTAGAATGCATGACAACTTCATGTGGTTGATGAGGCCATTTAAGATCACAAAAGATGCCATTAGGGTGGTAACCAGATTGCACTCATCTGGTGGGTTGCCTACTCTCAAATCAATCAAAAACCAAACTATGAGGGTACTGGATCAAAATTTGATAAAAGAGCAATGACAATTGAGGATATAATAGATCCAGATATCAAATTTACTTCTATGATAATTGGTTATAAAATATATCACTCCAGCAGGGAGAATTCTATATCTGGAACAACAATATACACTGCATATCAGATGCTAAGGGAAAATGCTGATTATGATCTTTGTGAGCTTCTCCTGAACCAACTGTTAGAGAATTTGTAGAAATAAAGAAGGACAAGAAGAATTCTTTTAAGTATGGTGGCTTGATACTATGTGATGCAGAGGCATCCACACTATAACCTTCGCATACAGCATGGATGTCTGCAGCCCATCATCATCATCACATTCATCCTCATCATCATCATATTTGACTTCACTGTCAGCATCATCATCATATTCCACCTGTCGACCGATATCCTCCTGCAGACAAGCCTTCGCACTTTCGCCTGTCAACAGCATCACCCTACTCGATTATCGGCAGCATCATCATGTTCGACCAGCGCGAACCTCCTCCTGACGTCCACTGTTCACTTCAGCGACAACTTCTGTCTTCTCTTCCTTCAGCATCATGATATTCAACATCATGATATTCAATAGGATAACGAACATCCGGTTCTTCCCATGTATCCTGATGATGACAAAACCTTAACTCCTCGCACCCTTCACTCGATGCTTGCGTCACCCGATATCCTGATGACGTAGATCCTGATGACGATGACGTCACCCGCAGCTTCTCAATATCCTGCCGCTCCGAAATGTCCTGATGACGTATATCATGATGATGATGACGTCATATCCTGCTGTTGGCCAAACTTAGTCTTTTCGGCCCGCGATCAACTTGATCAACCCGATCTTCAACCTGATGCCGATATGCTCCTCCTCGGCTCCTCCAGATGATGATCACCCCGACGCACTTGCACTTCATGCAATCGAAAACATCATGCTCTCCTTCACTTATCCGGATGACGATATCCGAACTGACTGCAGGATATTCACCAAGATATCCTGATGATGCCGTTTTGGCGAACTTCTTCACCTAGCGAAATTTCACTTCGCCGATCCTCCAGGGATGACCCGATCCAGTCTTAGGGTGATCTTCTACACTCTATCTTATCAGCTTGACCTAGCACATACCCATGCTAGGGTCTTCAACATCTGTCGACTGCGATCCTGCACACCTGCATGCAAACATAAAACAAACTACAACCTACCCTACTGTACATTACCATTCCACTGATCAGATGAGTCAACCGGTGGAATGGATCAGTGAATCCATGAAACCACCCAAACCAGCAGATCGATTACACAAAGGAGATCAAGCAGAGAATGAAACAGGATCTTTATTGATTTCAAAGATGCAATACAATATACTGCTTCTCACACAGCACACTCGAACTCCTCTGCTTAATGCAACACTATACTGCTGATCGATGATATCTCTCTGTCTATGCAATATCAACCGATCTCAAGCTTAAATAGATTTCCCTACGAGTACTACTGACCCGACTCCAAGCGGCTGGGAACTCTCCAGGCGGCTGGGAGAGCTAACCGGACCCTACAGCATGACAGCTGTTATAACCAACTAACTAAAAATAGCAAAAGCCTGGTCAGCATGATCTTATCATGATCAACGTGACCTTATTACATGCAATTGGTCTTAACAGACCTTCTTGGAAACATAAACAAGACCTAAAACTACTAACTGCCTCATGAAGGCCAGCTGTTAGGTAGGTGCCTCTGCACCATACTCCCCAACAGAAAAGAACTCATGTCCCATGAGTTTAGTATGTGGAAGTCCTCCACCTTTACACTTTGCCTTGTCAATAGTCTGACCTGCTCCAGCTTTATCCTGTGCTGGCTCTTGGCTGCTCCAAGACTTCTGAACTGTAACTTGCTTTCTGGCAAGTAAATCCTCATGCCTGTTGATGTAGGCCTTTTTCTCACATACCCTGTGTTTGTCAGGTTGCCTGACCAGAACCTCTGTCTGAACTGCCTCTTGAACTGCTGAAATGTCCAAGCCTATCTTCCTTTCAACCTTTATAGGACAAGCAATAGTCCCAACTATGACAACATCCTTGTCATTCCTCTCAACTGGTTGCTGTGTGCACCCCTGTTTCTGAACCTGCTGCTGACCTCTGTCAGTCACAACTGAAACTTTCTTCAGCTTGTTGTCTGTAACAACTCCTTTCCCTGCAGTGTCCTGAACTGCCTTCATGCCTGCTCCTCTAGGCATCTGCACATACTCCTTCTTTCCCATTAAAATGATTTGGGCTGCCTTCTGTACTGCAGCTTTTGCCTGCAATGGCATCAACTTAATAATCTTCCCATCCTTCTTGATGGTGTAGGTATTAGCATACCCATCATACAGTACCCTTCTATCAAATTGCCATGGTCTACCCAACAGTAGGTGACAACATTCCATAGGCAAAATATCACATAAAATTCTATCATGATATGTTCCAATCTGGAAATCCACATATGCCTGTTCAGAGACAAAAAGTGATTGACTATCACTCACCCAAGATGCCTTGTAAGGGTGTGGATGTGGAATCCTTTCCAAATGCAGTTTATCCACCATCTCCTGAGATACCATGTTGTTTGTTGAACCAGTGTCAATGACAACCTTACATACCTTACCTTTACTCTTACATGTGGTCTTGAAAAGAGCTCTTCTTTGCATCATATCCTTTGATGCCTGCAAACTAATTCTCCTTAACATCAATGATTCTCCACTCTCTGGATATCCATAATTCCCAGGACCTCTGTTTGAACTCTGTGCACTTTCTTCTACTTTCTCTTCTTGCACAAGTTGTACTCTCTTGTCACTTGTTCTATCATTTCTGGATGATGAACCTTTATTTTCTAGACATTTGAAAGATGGATGACCAAACTCTCCACAGGTGTAACACTTTCCTGAAAATGTAGTAGAACCTCTACCACCTCCAAATCTTCCTCTATTACCTTTCCATCCGCCCCTGAAATCAGACTATCCCTGTCCTTTACCAGTGTCTTCTTGACCCTCATTGGTTTGCTTCTGTGTAGGGGCTGTTCCTCTTCCCCTATGGTTTCCTCTTCCTCTCATGGACTTATCATGTCCTCTATTCATCTTTTCTTCAATCCTGATTGCCATTTGATAACAATCCTCCACATTCTTAGGGTTAGCTAACACTAACTCATCCTGTATGTTAAACCTCAAACCAGCCAAGTACCTAGCCACCTTTTCTACCTCATTCTCATGATGACCAGATCTCATACTCAACAGATAAAATTCCTCAGTATATGCTTTCACATCCCTGTCTTTCTGCTTTAAAAATTGCAGCTTCTTAAACATCTGGATTTCATAATCCCTTGGCAAGAATTTACCCTTGATCCTTGCTACCATCTTATCCCATGAAGTGATCTTAGACTTCCCTTGTTTCCTTCTCTCGGATTGTACATAATCCCACCATACCAAAGCATGACCTCCTAACTTGGTCTTTGCAATCTTTACCTTCTGATCCTCAGCAACATCTTCACATTCAAAGTGATTATCTAGTGCAGCAATCCAATCCAACAATTCATCTTCATTCAAGCTTCCAGTATACTTGGTAACATCAACCTTTACCTTAGGTTTATCATTCTGCACTGCCTTTAACAGTTTTGCCAATCTCTGGTCTTCAGCATCTAGATCTTCAGCTACCTCTTCATACTCTTCAACAGTATCTTCATCTTCTTCAGACTCACTGTCTTCCACTTCCCTCTTTTTGTTCTTTTCCAGGGCTGTCAGCCTGGCTTGAAGTGCTTCAGCAAGCTCCTTCATCTTCCTCATCTCTCTAGCATGTTTCTCCTTCATCTCCTGCAATTCCCTTGCAGTACCACTACCTTTCGGAGGCATTTTGTCAACCTCTCAATCAACACACAACACACAATTCAACTCTACCTCTGCCCTTTTGGTGACAGAATCAACACACAACAGCCCAGACCTTTTGCTGAGCTCTGATACCACTATGATGCAGAGGCATCCACACTATAACCTTCGCATACAGCATGGATGTCTGCAGCCCATCATCATCATCACATTCATCCTCATCATCATCATATTTGACTTCACTGTCAGCATCATCATCATATTCCACCTGCCGACCGATATCCTCCTGCAGACAAGCCTTCGCACTTTCGCCTGTCAACAGCATCACCCTACTCGATTATCGGCAGCATCATCATGTTCGACCAGCGCGAACCTCCTCCTGACGTCCACTGTTCACTTCAGCGACAACTTCCGTCTTCTCTTCCTTCAGCATCATGATATTCAACATCATGATATTCAACAGGATAACGAACATCCGGTTCTTCCCATGTATCCTGATGATGACAAAACCTTAACTCCTCGCACCCTTCACTCAATGCTTGCGTCACCCGATATCCTGATGACGTAGATCCTGATGACGATGACGTCACCCGCAGCTTCTCAATATCCTGCCGCTCCGAAATGTCCTGATGACATATATCATGATGATGATGACGTCATATCCTGCTGTTGGCCAAACTTGGTCTTTTCGGCCCGCGATCAACTTGATCAACCCGATCTTCAACCTGATGCCGATACGCTCCTCCTCGGCTCTTCCAGATGATGATCACCCCGACGCACTTGCACTTCATGCAATCAAAAACATCATGCTCTCCTTCACTTATCCGGATGACGATATCTGAACTGACTGCAGGATATTCACCAAGATATCCTGATGATGCCGTTTTGGCGAACTTCTTCACCTAGCGAAATTTCACTTCGCCGATCCTCCAGGGATGACCCGATCCAGTCTTAGGGTGATCTTCTACACTCTATCTTATCAGCTTGACCTAGCACATACCCATGCTAGGGTCTTCAACATCTGTCGACCGTGATCCTGCACACCTGCATGCAAACATAAAACAAACTACAACCTACCCTACTGTACATTACCATTCCACCGATCAGATGAGTCAACCGGTGGAATGGATCAGTGAATCCATGAAACCACCCAAACCAGCAGATCGATTACACAAAGGAGATCAAGCAGAGAACGAAACAGGATCTTTATTGATTTCAAAGATGCAATACAATATACTGCTTCTCACACAGCACACTCGAACTCCTCTGCTTAATGCAACACTATACTGCTGATCGATGATATCTCTCTGTCTATGCAATATCAACCGATCTCAAGCTTAAATAGATTTCCCTACGAGTACTACTGACCCGACTCCAAGCGGCTGGGAACTCTCCAGGCGGCTGGGAGAGCTAACCGGACCCTACAGCATGACAGCTGTTATAACCAACTAACTAAAAATAGCAAAAGCCTGGTCAGCATGATCTTATCATGATCAGCGTGACCTTATTACATGCAATTGGTCTTAACAGACCTTCTTGGAAACATAAACAAGACCTAAAACTACTAACTGCCTCATGAAGGCCAGCTGTTAGGTAGGTGCCTCTGCACCACTATGTCTATTCTTTTACTATATGAATGAGCTAGCCAGATCCAGTGGTTGGATATGACAAAATGACAGACTAGTTGCCATAGAAATCAGAGATTATATGTATGTGCTTGGTGATGCCAAAGCTCAAAGCATAGCTCTCTGGGGATATTTCAAGAATTTCCAAGGTATGATGTAGGCTAGAGAAAGAATTCCTCAGACATTATTTGAAAAATATAAAGATACAGTGTGTTTTATGGTGGACACTGATCAATGCCTAATGGAGGTAGTAGAGCCCAGAATAGTATGGATTATGCCAATGGGCTATGAGGTGGATGAGAAATTCTGTAACTGCATGTCCAACACCTACTAAGTCAGCCTAAGGACCCTAAGGCAAAAAGGTTTGGAACCTTTCAAGAATTGAGTGTGAAAATTCATGTTGAACAAAGACAACCAGAGATGAAAAGAAAAGTGAGAAGGAAATTAGAAGAAGTTGCCAAGAGATATAAGATATCAAAGGAGGTAGTTGATTCTAACAGAGAGAAAATAGAAAGAATAGAGAAAGAGAGACAAGAAGTAGAAAAAGAAGGTGATCCGGTGCAAGTCCCCTCTCAGACTAGATCCTCCAAAAGCTCTGTACCTGCCACCTCTAAGAGCCAAAAAAACATCAAAACTGGAAGCCAAGACATCTAGAAAGGGAGAGAAGAGAACAAAGACAAAGGCCACAAGGTCATACACAATCCAAAAGGATGATGAAGAAACCGAGACTGATGGGGAGATTAAGAAAATGAGGAAGAAGAAGAAATCATAAGGTGAATCCTCTAGTGGTGCAAACAAAGAAGAAGAGGCAGAAAAATTTGTTGAAAGGCCTACTCTCTCCATTGATGATGTCATCAAGGCAGTTACTATGGATGGGATTCTGCAACCAATGACATAATTCTATTATGAGTATAGTGACACTGACAAATGAATATTGAGAGGAAGCCACAGTCAAGTACTTGAATATCTATAATAAAGCATTCATTGAAATCATCTCTCTAATCCCCAAGAGTTTAGAGAAAGTACATGAACTCAAAAAAGACAATGCCAAGGAAAAGGATATGGAGATCTAGGAATAGATAGCTATTCAGCTCTATCCTTCAATCACTCCAAAACAAATGAACATGATCTTCAAGGATTGCAAGGATGAGTTTTGGAGCAAAGCCATAATGAACAAACTTATGCTTAGAGAGACTGATCAGGTGGTAAAAGAGACTGAAGACATCCTCCAAAATGCATATAAAAGATTCAATCTTCCCATTATAGAGGACATAAGTGATGAACCTTCTGCCATGGGTGTCAAAGGATCAAGTGCATCAAAGGAAGATTCTACTTAGAAAATTATAGAAGAGTCAAAGGAGATAGGTGAGAAGACTAAGGACTTGGATTCCTCTATTCTAGAAGAGGAAGTCCATGAAGAAGTAAACATCTCTCTTTTGTTGGGAATTAAGGTGTCTTAACCTTCGCAAATTCCTAATGTTGTATTTATTTATCCCATGTTGGTTTGGCATAGTCAGCACCTTGTGTATATGTAGCAAGGTAAATTTTGGTGACTTTGGTAGTAGCGGTTTCCCCCATGAATAATTAATAGGGGTTTGGGGGCAGCGCCCCCAAGATAAGGTCAAGGGGCATAGCCCCTTACATGGTCTAGGGGTAGTGCCCCTAGCAAGCTCCCTGTCACGGTACAGGGCAGGGTCAAGGGGTAGAATTGTCATGGGGCTTAGGGGCAACGCCCCCAAAACCTCAAATGATTTTTAATTAATGACAAGTGTTGGTGAGTATCTCTGCACGAGAGAAAGGCATCTTTGGGTGGTCAAGGGAGGTTACGACATGTAAGAGGAATATGATATTTTTAGTCAGTGTATGATGGATTCTCTAATAGCTATAAGGTGCGTAAGAGCATCTGTCGTAACCTATCTTGGGACTAGGCACCCACTTTGGGATGGGATGTTAGACAAGTGTCCTTAGGCATGGGTTTTGAGGCATGAGTCCAAGATGGATGTCCATCTCTAGAAGGTTCCATATTTGCCTTGTAAACTCTATATAAATAGGTGCTTGGATGGGAGATAGATAACTTTGGTACAAGTACTATTATGCTGCTAGAATATCTCCAGATTTGACATTTGAAGACCCTTGAAAGAGCATTGGCTCTGAAACTGTATTGTAATATGTTATTGTTTATTATAATACATTTGAGCTATGTTTTGGAGTGTGGGGTTTTTCATCTGTAATGGTTTTCCCCACGTATATCTTCTCTCTCTCTTCTATCTTCTTTCTAGTTCTTGTGTTTTTCCGTAATATCTCATGTTAATGTTTAAACATTTCTGTAATAGTTAGGATAAAGTTGAATTTGCATAGTCGTTTCCTCATTAGATTAGTGTAGGAAGCATTTTCTGCACACCTAGCTTCCTTTCATCTTCCGGATCCCCCAACTGACTCTGAAACTAAAGGAGAAGAAAGAAAAGGAGAGAAAATCAGTCAAGAAGAAGAGGTACAGGGAAGAGAAGAAGATCAAACAGAGAAGACCCCAGATGACAGTTCTAAGGCTGTAGAAGAAAAGAAGACTTTGTCTCTGGCAAGAGACACTACAGAAGCTGTTAAAGACTTCCTAACCAAAGAAATAATGGAATTAGATGAACCAGAGCTATTTCAAGGACCACTCAATTTTGACTCTCTCTTTGGTCCAGACAATGAAGGTAGCATATTTTGCTCAAGCAAAAGAAAAAGAAAAGATTCTGAAGTCTCACATGGAAGACTATGAGCTGATAGAGATTGCATCCGATGTGTTGGAGAAGATCATGCCATCCTTCCAGAAGGATCTTTCGGCCTCTTCATCCGATAACTTGAAATCTCTTGTTAATTCTATTAACACACATTTTGATTCATTGGAGAAATTAGCAGAAGAGAAAGTTTGGAAAGAGTTTTTGGGTAAGAGATTCTCTGAGGTATAGGGACTCATAGCAAATGATAGGAGAAATCTAAATATTGGGATAAAGAGCCTAGAAAATGCTCTCAAAGATGGCAGAGAATTATACAAATTTTGTTTATCTTGGTCCACAGTGACAACAGACATTGCAAAGAAGGTGGAAGAACAAGAGGGTAAACTATCAAGTTTATCTCAGAGTTTTGATCCTCTCACCTCATCCATAATGAATCAAGAGTGCTAGGATATTTCCACTATAAATGAGATAAAGAGGCTTGAGAAGTAGAAGAAGAATGAGTGAACTAAGAAGGATAATTATCCCAATGTTAGAGGCAATGCATGAGGCCCTAACTGATGCTCAGACTATAGCTCAGACCAGTGATCTGACAGATCTAAAGAGGGCAGAAGCTTTTACATTTTTGATAAGTAGTCACATCTCACTTTTGGATAGGATGAAGCAGAGTTGGGCAATAGAATTTGTCCAGTTGAAAACCACTTTTGCAGATATACTTAAGTATATGTAAGTATAACATGTATATACTTATGTGACTATGTATAGGTTGACTTTTGCAATTTTTGGTGTGCAGATTTCACCCTTTTCCATTGATGTCAAAGGGGGACTGAGGAGTAGTGAAAAATGCGGAATCCAGCTAAGGGGGAGCTCTAGTAAAAGTGTACATAAGATAGAGCATCAGCCAAGGGGGAGTTTACTACGACACTTAGTCATTTTTCACTAAGTGTTGCCATCAAAGCCAAAGGGGAGATTGTTGGAAAGAGACACTGTGTGGCTTCATGAGTGTTTTCATTGATGGAAACAAAGTCCATCCCACACATCCGTAGAGTATAGTAGGTCTATACCAGAAGTTAGATTAAAGAGTGTTTTTGTCCGGTGAACAAGAACATAGCATGCAACAAGGTCCGACAATCAGGTCTTTATCTCTCAGATGAAGTATCTCAGCAAAGTATGGACTTGGGGAAGTCAAGAGGAATACCATGACTACTACATTCTAGAGATTGAGCCTTTGATGATGAAAGAGTGAAAAGATATGAGCACCTAAGTGTTGGTTTCCTATTTGGCATAGTAGACTGAGGAAGAACTGACTGACAGAGCGTCAGACCTTAATCCATATGAGAAATTGATGGTGGTAAAGTTTCTTAAGGGATCGTTCATGGTTGGCCAACATGATTGATGACTCCTATAACTATCTTTTTGATATGCATTACTTAGTAAGCATGGATTCAGCTGACAAACTAGAGTTTGGAAAATCTTGAGTATTCTGGATGTCAACTAGAAAGATGTTGAAATCCTTTGTGCGGATATATACTAGATGGATTTTGATGTGAAGGTGTGTGTTGTGTGATAGTGTGTGTGAAGAAAAGTAGATGGTAGTGTGGAAGTAGCTATACAAATCTGGTATGTGAAAATACAATAGCACTAAGTAGAAGAAGAATGAAGTGCAGCAGATCAGTATATTGAGCCTAACCAGAATTGAACCTCAGTATATGTGGATGCCTCTGATTAGTTAAAATACCTAGTTACTTTCTATATACCTTGTAGATAGTGAGTCTCTTGTAGGCAGTGAGCCTCTTGTGAGTAGTGTGCTTGGGTAGTGAGCCCTAATTGGCAAGTGCCATTTTGTACTTCTATTCTTTTAATAGAGAATACAATCTTGGGTTAGTCACCTCGTGGTTTTTCCCTTAACAAGGTTTTCCACATAAAAATCCTTGTGTTATGTGTGTTGATTTCATTTCTGCTCTCATGTTCATTTATGCATATATGTTTTGATATTGCACTATTGTTAAAGAAGAAAAGAAAGTTAAGAAATTTAAGATAACTAATTCACCCCCCCTCTCAGTTATCTGCCTTGTTTCCAACAAATGTTTCTTATGCTAGTGTTGTGGTAAGTGTGATGTATGATATGGCTATTGAACACACTAGGATACTGAGAGGGGGAGTGAATCAGTATCTAAACAAATTTCAAATCCTCTGGAGCAGATTAAGACTTAAGCATTACAACATTAACATAAACATGAAAGTTCAACACAATGCACATCAACACATAACACCAGATATATATGGAAAACCCATGAAGGGAAAAACCATAGTGAGGATTAACTCACAATATATGAAGCTCAAAATTACAACTTTGTTTTAAGGTTACAGCCTAAGGAAGCTACTACTCCTTGTTGACTTTATTTTAAGGGCTACAACCCAAGGAAGCTACTACTCCCTAAAAAATTTTCTTTAGGCTCACTCCCAAGGAAGCTACAACTCCCTGATAACTTTGTTTTAGGGCTACAACCCAAGGAAGAAACTACTCCCTGAACTTAGAATGAACTTAGGAAAGATTATATCATGCCAGTCCTTCTACTATTTAAAAATAGACATTGAAGCTCACACCTTTGATGATTACAATTATGCCTCTTCACACTTTCTTCTGATGATTGGATTAGTTAGGCACACTCTTCACTTCCCTTCTATCACAAAATATCTTCAATACGAATTAGAACAACCTCTAACTCTTCTTCTCTTTCTCCTTTAGTTGCACATCATAATGCATGCAATATTCATACTCTGCTCTTTATAAATTCATATTTTCATCTTTGCAATCATACCTCACCTAGACCAACTAGCTTTACAATATACACATGACATTACATTGATTTCATTACAATTTGGCCAATACATCCATAATATCACATTTTACAAGTCAACAAAAGATCACACAACATGAAACCTGCATAGGGCAAGCCCTATCATGAACAACATGCTACTCTAGAAGGAAAAACACACCTTGCAAATCCCAATACATTCTTATTCCAATCATAAACATTATTCAAAGCATCATTATTCAAGGAATAACATTTGCATGCTTCACAAATTTTAATTATGTCACCCTGAAGCAAAAACACATGAAGCATGTAGCACATTGATCTTCACGATCTTGGTGGTACTCATGAATACATAAACATTGCTTGTTCTTATTTCAAGTGAGTTAGTAGGATCTATACATCATCTTCAAACTCTTCTTAAACTCTACACAAAAATAACTTTGTAGCACATACCGTCAACTTCTGCAGTCGCTAGACATAGACATAGTCTAGCAATATCATCATTCTGAACCACAACCAGTTCCAGAGAAAAAAAAACCTTGTAGAGGAATTGGAGACAACAAAATATCATCAAGACCATCTACCCTCAGTATATGTACCATTTCATGCCACAACAAGCTGGCGCACATTATCAACATATGTCTTGAGAATAACTAGGCATCTGAAATAATCTTTATCACAACTGTCATTTAAAAACTAAGCTTGCAGACCTCAAAAACACCTTAAACTCATATGGCTGAACTCATATACTTCAGTGAACATATCATTCAAACCACATAGCCATATCTATCACTACAATGAAATATGGAGCATTCCAAATAGTCTTCAACATCACTTGATTTTGCTAGACCATAGACCAGAACTATGTCTTTCATAACTTTCAATGTGGAGGGATAAACGACTTGAAACTTTGGATTTAGAAACTTTACATCATACTAAACTTAACTTCTGAACTACATGACCATAGCTCCAAATGTGAAGGAATGTAGAGGAATGTGGAACATTTTACTAGATAGTCTTTTCAAGTAATTCTCTGACCTTCACCTACTTTCAGTGGCGAAAACCTTCATATAATAGCATATACAACCTTAGGAAAAATATAAAAGGTCATACAACATGCCAAAGGACATCAACAACATATTTTCATCCTCAACATATCTTAATGTGTCATCATTCATTTTAGTGCTTCTAATTCCCATCTTAATGTTTCATCATTCATCTTTGTGCTTCTAATTCCCATCTTAATGTTTCATCATTCATCTTTGTGCTTATAATCCCCATATTAATATTTCATCATTCATATTTGTGCATCTAATTCCCATCTAAATATCTCATAATGAAAACATCTTCGCTAACCAACAACTTGACTTGACACTAATCAGGACATGACATCCAACCATGAACGTTAGGAACATCACTGCATGTCATTGCTTTGCTGACCTCAAGCATGCTCAATACACCTTCTCTTGAAATTAATCTAGGCACGACATCCAACCATGAACATTAGGAACATCACTACATCTCACTTCTTTTTTTACCGCAAACATGCTCAACACACCTTGTCTTGACATTAATCGGGCACTACATCCAATAATGAACATTAGCAACCCACTATGAACCTCAAGAACATCACTGAATATCAACAACACTAAATAACTGCATCTCTATTATCATGTTGGTATATCATCATCACAAACTAAGTGCCGACCTTACTGTAAGTGTTGACATCATCATCACAAATTGAGTGCTGACCTAATTCTAAGTGTTGACATCAATGACGACACATATTGCCAACAATCTCCCCCTTTATCATTGATGGAAACACATACTACCTCTTAGATATACATTTCTATCTCTCTCCCCCTTTGACATGAAGGACAAGGGGCAACTACTAGTACCCCTTAGGGCACAAACTCTCCTCCTTAGGTATACATTTCTCTCTCTCTCTCTTCTCCTTCTTCAAGGATTCCTATGTTAGCAATAACAACTACCTGCTCCCCCTAAGAGGTAGCCAACATCAGTCTAGGAAAAATAATATAGCATGAACTCCCCTTGGATAGATGCACCACTATGCATCTAGCAAGAGGAAGGAGGGGTAATTATCCCTAACCTCTACTAGAGATCCTCAAAAGTGTCTTTTGCAAGAGCCTTTGTGAAAATATCTACAATCTGATCCTTGGGTGAGTGCGAGATCATGATGGGGCAAACAGTGGCAATCGAGAACAAACTTGTTGGATGAAAAAGTGCTAACATTTACACTAATATTTAGATTTGGATGGAAAGGATGTTAATATTTCTAGCTCAAATATAGATTCCCTCCAATAATGCCTTAGGATTACCTCATATTAAGGCATGTGGGAATCCAAAAACTTGCCAAAGAAACTTGCAAAACCACGAATTTAGTGTGTCTTGAAATTTTCCATAATTTCATCCTTGAAGTTGATAGACTTTTTTGTAACTAAATTTAATCAAATGAAAAGGGTTTATAGAAGAATCTATTAAGATTCTACAAATATAATATATGCCTCATAATAATATTAATAGGTAATTATTCTTAATTTTCTACATACGCTATGTCTAATTTCCTAATAGACATACATATTGAAAAACATCCATAACTTTCAACATATTAATCCTTTTTAAAATCCAAAAGATGTATCACATTCTAGGATTTATTGGGTATACATTAAAATTTTAAATTTTTGAGTTTCTTATATTTTTGACCAAGTTAGGGTGGTCGGAAAATTAATTTTTAATATTTTCAAAAAGTCACAGTAAAAAATTCATAAATAATTATTTGTTTACTTAAAAAATTCAAAAAAATATGCATCACATCCGCTTATGTGTCCTTTACTTAAATCCAAATCATGGAGGAAAATTTTTTTTTTCTCATACTTAGGTTGGCCGGAATGACACCTACTTTTTATAGTTTTCTAAAAAAATTGTAGTGCTTCATTGAAATATCCAATTTTCACCAAACTATTTTTAAAAATTTCAAAAAAAAAGTAGTGGCCCATAAACTACATTCAATTTATAACAACTTTTATTACTAACTTATTTCTAGATTCTGTAGATAACTCATTCAATTTTTGACATGAAATTACTTAAGTCTATTTTTCACATTTACATTGCCACTTAGGGGTAGTGTTTGGCCCATCGTGGTGCTACAGTCACCCCCTTTGTTGGAACATATTCCAACTTTACTTCCTTATCAGCAACCTTCTCTCTTAAAAAGTGATACTTGATTTCTATATGCTTGGTTCTAGAATGGATCACTAGATTCTTAGAAATATTGATAGCACTTTTATTATCACACAAAATAGGAATAAGATCATCAAACAATACCTTAATGTCCTTCAGGGTTCACTTCATCCACAACACTTGTATACAACATGATGCTACTGTAATGTACTCTACTTCTGCAATTTATAAGGACACTAGATCTTGCTTCTTTCTCTACCATGAAACTAATCTACATCCTAAAAAGAAAGCACCACCACTTGTACTTCTTCTATCATCAACACAACCAGCCCAATCAGCATTAGTGTAGACACTTAGATCAAAGTCATTACATCTTGGATACCATAAGCTATAATCTAAAGTTCCCTTCAAGTATCTAAATATCATTTTCACTACCTTCTCATGTGTTTGCTTGGGATTAGCTTGATATCTAGCAACCACACATACTACATGCATGATATTAGGTCTAGAAGTAGTCATTTACAACAATCCTCTAGTCATAGATCTATAGGAAGTTTAATCAACCTCTAGAGACTCATCATCCTTGTTCAAGTGACATCTAGTGACCATAGGAGTACTCACTAGTTTTGAATCCTCCATACCAAACTTCTTCAACATCTCTCTAATACACTTAGCTTGAGAAATAAAGATACCATCATCTAGTTGAGCAATTTGAAGTCCAAGGAAGAAATACATCTCACCAATCATAGACATCTAAAAATATTTTTCATCTCCTCTACAAACCTCTTGCACATATCATCATCTCCACCAAAGATGATGTCATCAACATATATTGCAACTATCAATATCATATCTCCTTCTTCCTTGATGTAAAGATTGATATGTGCAATAAGTTTCTTGAAGCCTTGTTGAAGTAAGTATTTATCCAACCTAGCATACCAAGCTATAGGTGCTTGCTTAAGACCATACAATGCCTTTTTGAGTCTGCACACCATGTCTAGATCTTCTGATATCTAAAAACCATTTGGTTTCTCAATGTAGACTTCTTCCTCTAGATCACCATTCAAAAATGTTAACTTTGTTACACATATGGTTCCTAAGGTTGTCATTTATGTCAACACTATCACAAAGTTGTCATTGGTGTCAACACTATCATGGATGTGTGATGGTGTTCATGGTTGGATGTCATGTTGAATATAATGAGGTTATTGAAGTTCATGGTTGGATGTCATGCCTTGATCAATGTAGAGTTGAGTATGAAGTTATATTTAAATGATAATTAGAAGCATCAAGAAGATACATTAATATGAGAATTAGAAGCACTAAGATGATCATATGTGTTTCTGAGTTTGGAAAGATGTTACTAGTAGCCTAATCCAAGTTTCATGGTGTTTGGATTACAAGAAGAGTGTTTTAGAATTGACAGTCTTAAGACAATTTTGTTTATGAGAAGGTGTTCTTATTAAGGAAATGGAACACTCCACATTCCTATACATATATAGTAATGGCAATGTGGTTCTGGAACTATGTTCAGGGTGTGGTGAAGGTTATAATTCTAAAGTTTCAGATCATCTGTCCTTCCACTGTGAAAGTTATGCATTATAAAGTAGCGACATGTGTTTTAGTAGGGTAAGGAGGTGTTCAAGGCCTGTTGGAATGCTCTGCATTCCTATAGAAGTGAATGGTTGCCTTTGTGGTTTTGTGGACATGTTTATTGATGTGCATTACATGCTTTCTTGTAGTTTCAAGTTTCTTGGTGATCCACAAGCTTAGTTTTTCAATGAAAATATGTTGTGGTGTGTTCTAGATGACTTGTTGTTCTTAGAGTTCATGGTTGAAGATGTATGGCATAAAATATTTGATGTGTGGGGGTAAAGGAGTGTTTGGAGATGTTGTATGAGCCCTGTAGACTCATCTAGAAGAGTTTCATGAAGATCTTTCTTTTTTCCAGTACTGCAAATAGTTTTCAATTTGTTGCAGCCATTATGCTTCAAGTTTCATATGTCTTTTCTTAAGGCTATCCTATTTTCAAATGAGTTGAGTGTGTGGATGTAATTCCTTGATGTTTGATGCTGTGAAGGATGTTTTGGACCTAGTTATACAGCTATTGATGTCTGCAAGGCATGAGTCTTCTGTTGGTGTAGCATGTGGTTTTGTTTAGGACTTGTCCTCTATACATTTCATGTTGTATGTTGTTTGGCTAACTTGTAAACTTAGTTTTTCATGTTCTCTCTAGCTGACAAGCAATGTAATCAATGTGATATCATGTAAAAATTGTAAATCAAATTGATTTAGGTGAGGTGTGATTACAATGTGATTGATATGGTTCGTAAGTAAGATAAAGAGCATAATGAATGCATTATGATGTGTGATGGAAGGAGAAAGAGTAGATGTGTTAGAAGCTTTCCTAATTCATCTTGAAGACATTTGTGTGATAGGAAGGAAGTGAAGAGTGTTGCTAATTGATCCAATCATCATCAGAAGAAGAATTGAAATCATCCAAGGTGTGAACTTCAATGTCAGTTTTTAGGTAGTAGGACTGTCAATTCAGGGAGTAGTTGCTTCCTTGGGAATGCCCTAAACAAAGTCTTTAGGGAGTTGTAGCTTTCTTGGGAGTGACCTATTGATGATTGTTTTTACACCTTCATAACAAAAGTTAAAATTCACACAATGAACCTAAATTGTCTTGAAAGATATGAAGAAGTCACTTTAGGAGTTCTTAATCCCAAGTTTCTATATGGTGAGGACTTGACCTTGTGGACAATTTAGTAGGTTAATGTGAAACTATAATATGCAAGGGGCCTTACTTGATTTAAGGTGATCTATGACTCACTAGACTCAAATTATGCAAGTTGTTACAAATATCAACAAGTTATCCATCTCTTCGTATTAATTTACCATTATATCACAAAGCTTTGTAAGATTTATAATGAAACAAGTCTTTCTCTGCCAATTAATATGAAAATTGTCAAATATTAACACAATTGTTCATGCTTCCTCCAAATGTCAGACAATTTCCTTTAAATATCTGCATTTAAGCTAATTATTTCAAATATTTGGGGAAAAGTTAGAGAAATTCAAATTAAACATCATTCTACTGTAGGATCTAAATGTTCTATTATTCAAGTTGTAAGAAATTTATCACTTGATCAAATCAACAAACTAAATCATTAAATATGAAGCTCTGATTATTTTCATGAACACACATCTATGATTGCAAGCTTTTAAAGAGGTATTATTTCAAATACAAGTAAGAGCCATAAAACACTCTAAAAATAGATGCAGAATTCTAGATTTATTTGTATTCAAAATACAGTCATATATGATTTACAATGTATGAATGACTTTTTGCTTCATTAATCAACTTAAAAGAAAACTTACAAACATCTTACAGATACAATAAGGAAGCTAGATACTCCATGCATTCCTTAGTGTAGACACAAGTGACCTCCTCCTCTAAACTAAAATATTCTTTCTAATCTAAGTGTTCAAACAAATTACAATTGCCATCTATCTTTCAAAATCCCTATGTACAAAATGTACATGTAGCAGAGCTTCTTATATAGACTTTGAAGCTTCCTATTGCTATGGCTATAAAACTTAATCTACATTCAAGATATATCTATTATTGATCAAGGGTATATGTTCATCCCTAACTGTTTCTCAAAATATCTGAATGGTATCTTTTTCTCCTCAAAGGATGCCATTGGAATCTTTTCAAAATAAGATTCCCCCTTTTCTTTGACTTCTCTCCGTAGATACTCTTTACTTGACTTCTTCCAAAACCGTTGTTCCCTTTACAATTTCTATTCCTTCAAATATTATTTGAAATTATTAATTATACCTTCTATAAAGGTGCAGTCTCCTCCTAGACTCTTTGTCCATACATACTCTTGCATTATAACCCCCTCTTTTAGTTTCTTTTCTCTGTTCTCTAAACCTTTACTCCTTTTCTTATATTTCTTCATTTGGGCACTTTCTTTCATCAATGAATCAATCATCTATTTACTGAGATATGCTTCAGGAATTTCCATGCATGGTGTAAAAATAGCATCAAATTCTGTCAAAGCCCTCTCTAGTGCATATATTGGTGTATCCATGTATTCATGATCTAATAACTTTTCCACTATCCTTTCATGCATCCTAATGATGTCGTCTGCCTTTTCTTCCAAGTCCTAAGCAACTATTATGCACTTTTTAAGGTTGTCTTCTTCAAACTTTAGTTCCAATCTCACCTGTGGCACTTGATTTGCCATTGAAAGGGAAATTACTCCTTCATTTATTAATTCTTCTACTCTTTCCCCAATTTTTGTTAACTGTTCTAATTCAAATTTACATTCTTCCCTTCTAAATTGGCCATTATATACAAGCATGCTACATTTATTCTTTTCTTTTGCATCTAGTTCACACCCTATTATTGCCTATTTTATTACTCGCTCTCCTTCTTGTAGGAAATATTTGAACCATTCTTCAAAAATATTGGCCTTAAGCCTTTTATTTTCCAAGTCTTTTATTTCATCCTTAGATACAACTGCTATCTCATTAGGCAATTCTGGCATTGTTGTATTGGGATCAAATATTCCCTTAATAAATTGCTGCAATTGGACAATGTGTCCTTTCAAATATTCATGTTTATCCTTATCCTTTCTTAACATTTTTGCTATTAGCTAGTGCATGTCTTCCCACTCAGTTATGTGTTGCTCTCTTGTTGTATGTCCTAGGTCAAAATTAAGTATTTTATACTCATCCATAGTTATTTCTCCTTTTGCCTTTTCCTTTTGGGGTATGGCCAAGTTCAGCATCCTAGATCCATCTGGACCTCTTTATATGGCTGACATTGTGCTGGCCTTTCTCTTTTCCTCCCTTGGCATGGTATCACCCAAGAGACCTTTGATATCAATAGGTACCAATTGTACCTCCTTCGTTTCCTCCCTTATCTTTGATCCTAACTAGGCAGGAATCTCTTTTGTGTCTTCAGTAGTTTTTTCTTCATCAATTACCTCTTCCTGAGGTCTTTTTGTTTCCCCTTGCTCTTGTTGATGTTGTTGTTGTTGTTCTAGTTGTTGTTGTTGTTGAAGTGGAGGTTGCTATTGTATCATTGGGTCATTCTATTGTTGAGACTCACCCTCATTTTCTTCTTCTTCAATTTCTATGTCCCCTTCAATCTCATCTTCTTCTTCAGGACCCTCTCCCTTTAATGATTCCTCTTCTTTGTCCTCTTCCTTATGTGCTTGTTCTACATTTATCTTGTTTATATCTTATGTTTGCTCTTTAATTTTACCTTCCTCACCATTTTCTGTATGTGCTTCATCCTCAGGCTTCTTGGTCACATCTTCTATATTTTCACCCTTTTCTTGTTCTTTTTCAGACCCGCTAATTTGTTCTATATGTGCAAGTGATCTTACCATTGTATCATCCTCTTTTGCTTCTTCTTCCCTTTCTTGCTTGCTTTCTATGTTCTTTTCTTCTTCACTTTGTTCACCATACATATTAAGAATATTTAGTACATCTACACCTGAGGTGCTAGCTTCTATTTCATCCTTTGTATGAGTAGGTTTTTCCTTGATTATTTCCTGAGGTGCATCTTCTTTTTCAGCCTCTTCATTTTTATGTGCTTCCTCTTGCACATCTTTGATTATTTCAAGGGACACTAGGGTACCAAATGGATCTACTATTCTTGATTCTTCTTGTACCCTCTCCTTTTCAGACTATAAGCCTTTTTCAATTTCCATCTTAGCCTGAGTGTTTTGTTCCTCTTCCTCACTTAAGAATTCACTAGATTCTTCTTCTATTTCAATTTATTTTCTTGCATACATTCCCCTTTCCTCAATTTCACTAGTATCACTCCCAATGTGAATAGTCTTAATGGTTTGTTTGGCCTCCTGTCCTTTTGACCCTTGAAGCATTTCCCCAGCCAACTTTGTCTTCACTTGAGCATATACTTGTCTCTTTTCTGTTGGGGTCGATGCACTAGCTATATCACTCAACTTTGCGCCTACCTATTGTGCTTTGATGACTTCACTTGTTTTCAAAGTTTCCCCCTTTGATATACTTATTGGTATTGCTCTTCTAAATTGTTGTCCTATTACTTCCTTGAAAGTCTATGCTTCTTCTGCACTAATCTCATGGCTCAATGATTTTGCCTCTACAAATGTATCAGATGATACTACTACTATTATTCCCAATGCATAGGGATCCATTAGAGCAACATTCTTATCCTTCTCTAAAATTTTAGCTTCTACAATATTTCTCTTCTTCTCATAGAGACATTGGGGATCATCACTAGGTTCTCTTACTCTCTTCCTCCCTTTCTTTGGATATGTGATTTCCCTCCCTTCATCTTTGAGTTCTTCAATCCTGTCTTTTAACCATGTCTTTGAAAACAAAATAACTAGTTTGGACAATATGTCCAAAGAAGTTTTCCATGGTTGTGACTAATCAGGCTCTATAATAGGAGCAAGCCTAGCCTCTACATAACTGTGATGTAGTAATTTATCATCTTCTTTAATCTTTGGAGGAACATATATATCTCCCATAGTTTTCATTTGCCCAACTATTACTCTTTTATGAGCCCTCTTTCTTACCTCCTTATCATTTTTGCAATTTGACCAAAAATCTTCAATGTGTATTTGATGCTTAAACTTTTTATCAATTGTATTTTGAATCCTGTGGAAGGGGTCAAACCTTTTGGCTAACTCAAACTCCTCAAATCCATAATATCTTAGTTCCTATTCTAAATAACTAGCAACCTCTTCACTGTAGCATGAATTTATACCAATTGACCGAGGTAGCTTAAGGTTTCCTTTGCTAAATGTTTTCTTGTACATTCTAAAGGAATTTAGATTCTACCTTGAAAACTCTAGAACAATTAACTTTTTGGAAGGGTACTTAGGTAACATGAAAGGTTTTCCCTTAAATCCTTTAGTCCTGGTGTAAGTAAAATGTTCAAATTGAATATACCAAGAACTATGCAACCCAATTGTATCCTCTAAATCCTTAGATATCCTCTTGTACGGTTCCTCTCTCAAAATTCTCACCATGTATGTATAGAAAACATCATTAACCAGAGCATACTTCTTCATTTCATTCTCCTCCTGTAGATTAGGGTAATTCTCATATACCAATTTCTAATCTGGACCACTTCCTAAGGTTCCAACCCCTTCTACTCCATGTATGAATGGTCTAACCTATGTTGCACATGAATATAATATGTATGAAGACAAATAAAAAGGTAGCAGCTTTTGCTTCCTTAGCATGGTCTATTTCCATATAGCTGTGCTTATGGATTTCACTTGATGAATCTGTCCTTGTTCCTTTCCTACTTCTCTCATGAACTCAATGCTGATAATCTAGGGCTCACATTTAGTGCCCTCTCTCAATCCCACCAACCTACTTAGCATTGTAATCATCAAGTATATTTCCTCTTTGAAGTATATTCTCAGTAGATTTTTGTGCACTCTTGCAACAACCTTGGGTTTGTTTTCTGGGCTATACCAACTGTAAAATATTTTACCTCTACAATCCCTTTCATTAGTATTAAAATCCTCATTGTATTGATCTATGTCAATATCTACCATTTTCTCATTGATTTCCAAATCAAATGTCCTTGCAATACCGTCTGTGGATAAATCTACAATGAGTCTATCATGAATCATTATTTTCTTGGTTGATAAGTCATACAGAATTAAACAATCTAAAGACAAATCACTAGCCTCCATAGCTAATAGAAAACCCGCAACTCTGTACAATCCACTCTCCCATATACACCTCATATCAACTGTGGCATCTGCTACTATGATCTTCTGTAAGACATCATTTGCATCATAATTCCCAATGTTTGTATCTGTCCCTACTCCTGTCTAACTAATCAATGATGGATATCCTTTGTGTACTGGCAACTCTTCTTTCTCTATTTCTTTGTGAGGTTTCCTCTCCTTTTTAACTTTGCTCCTTGTATCTACCTTTTTCTACTTCGAGGCCATCCTGTGGAAAAATGCATCTTCTTTTAACTTTTCATTTTACCTTCTACCTAGGGTTTTACTACAAATTTCTATTTTTTACCATTTTACCCTAACCCAATTTGTCTTTTCCCATTTTAACTTTCAAATTTGTTTAACGCGACCCAACTAATTAACAGTTAAACCAATAATTTAACAATTTTCTACATTTCAATATGAAATTACTGAAATCCACCTATATTTTTACCACTGGAAATGTAATAACATTTTAAGATAAATACCTATATTTATTGACCACTCAACTTTCTATCATTGACTTACTTTACCGTTTTGCCTTCCATCTAGCTCTGTGATTCTATTGCTTTGATGAATTATGTTCCATTTTCTAGAACAATTCTTTTTTCTGTAGTTTAATTCTTGACAATGTACATTTGAAAGCAAAATAATGTTAAATTTACCCTAGCTCCCTTTGAATTTTACTCTTTTTTGAGTGTTAGCTCGGCATTAATTACAACAATTAATGTACCCAAAGCTTCAGCTTCCTATTTCAGCATTTAAGTTTTAAACTTTTTTATCCATTAGTTCATTTCTGTATACATCTCTTTTCCTTATATATTTCCTTGTATGTTATTCTTTGTATGTTAGCATTGTATCATTTCAACATACAAACATATATGCAAGAAACCATAACTAATGTTATTTCCCTTTTCCCTTTTTATCCATACTTGTATCTTTCACTTTGTTTATCACTCTTTGTATGTTATCTTGTATAAACACATATACAACAACCCATACAAACCTCCTTTTACCTTTATCTCCTATGATGTCCTTTATTTCCTTGTATATTAGACATGTATATCATTAACATGCAACTGCCCCAAATATACAAAGATTTTCATTTATTTAACTTCCTTTCGAATCTGTCTTGCATATTCGTTGGTATCCTTTCTTATATATCAGCTTGTATATCAGAGATATACATTGTTACTATACAAGCCTCAGATACAACTGGTGGGACCCACTTGACTTTCCTCTTGTATCTCAATGATACAATGATGCTTGTATCATCCCTTAAATACAAGGCTCGATCATGCAAACCTCCTTTTTATCTTTCTTCTAGATCTCTCATCTTTTATAAACCGTAGTACATAACTTTTTGGCTCCAACATGTATATAAAGTGAAATGCATTTTTCAATATATGTTAAGATACAATGCATCACTTATACTAGACTTTAATTTTCTCTGAGTTCTGCATTGTATATATATCAAAACAAAATACAACTCGAAGCATACAACATACAAAAATGCGAAACAAACCACGATAAAACTAAATTTAATATTTTCCTCGGGTCCATGACATGTATATTGTGTTGTATATCCCCTTGTATGTTTCTTTCTGTCCAACATACAACCCGATATACAAATTGCATACTTACTCAATTATCCATTTTACCTCCAAATTATGTCGGGTCTGACTTGTATGAAAAGCATAAAGCGTTAGCAATATGCATACAAATACCAAAATATAATAAACCTGACAACTCCTTTATGCGACTAATACAACAAATCAACATAAAAATGACCTTGTATATGCAACATACAAACCTTCTTTTAGTGCATTTTACCAAAACATGCATATCTTGTAGAATATTGGGAATTTTAAAATGGTTCAAAAAGCAACCCTTACTCATTTTTGACAAGGAATTCACCCATACTCTCTTCTGGTACTTAATGCTTATTTTTTCATTTTTTGAACAAGGTTTGTAACATTTACCCTCTTTTCCCTTTTACCACCAAGCGAACCCACACACAAGCAAAAGGCCACAGCCATAGTAGGGGTCCTCATTTTACTAATAAGTAAAATGGGGTGTGTTGTGAGCACCACAACAACTAGTAACCAAACAAAACCATTAAAGAAAACTAAATGAAATAAATTCATTACTTCCAACTTTCTTTACTATAAATCATTATTTAACTTGAGACCTAATGTATTTAATAAGGTGCATGAATTTCCCCATTTAGTTTAAGTGGGTGCATGTGATTAATTATCCTCATCTTGAAAATAAGTTTAATAAACTAGTGACTAATATCAAACTACATAGTTGATGTCATTCCCTCATAGCCGAATGGATAGAGCCTTGCTGCCAGTAGGTGTCTATAGCCCCGACAAGGTTATCGTTACAATTCTCCTAAGTAGAGCCCCACTGCCAACAAGCATCTATAGCTCCAATAGAGTTACTTAGATGGCTTAATCTAGATTTTCAGTAAAATCCATTTTATTCATTTATTTGTTTTATATTTTGTGTGAGATAGAAACTTTATAAGATATTACATTTGTAACTTCATAATGAAAGGAGTGATCACTTGCTGAAATTAAGCTAAGAATTGTAATGGTAGCAAGGGTGACCTCTAATTTTTCACCTAATACCTACACTAGTATATTCAACAAACCCAAGGATTTTAGGTGTGTCATTGTGAGAAACTTCCCTTGAATACTTAACCCACAATTATTGAATACAAAATTTCACAAGCTAAACCATTCTCTACATTCATGATAGTCACAATAAGTTATGCATAAATTTCAAATGATTGACCTAAATGTTCTAAATTTTCTATTGTTTTTAGTGGTTGTTAATCTACTCCTATATACCTCAAAACAAAACAAGCATCATTACCAAGGCAACACAACACTCAAACCTACACAACAAAAGAAAACAAAAAACAAAACAAGACAAGACCCAACAAAACTGTACATTTTTTACACTATGATACATAACAACCAACTACCCTCATCTTAAGCCTAAAAGTAATGTTTCAAATGTTAGCCATTAACCGATAATGGCACATCTTCCCTAGACAAGGTCTTGAGTCTAAAAGTATTATCTCCTATTATTTTTGTGACTTGTAATGGACCTAACCATAATTTTTCAAATTTTCCATGATTTCCTTTCTTTTCATGTGCTTTGTCCCAACACAACATTAAGTGTGATATATTGATTGTTTTGACTCTTGCTCTTTTATCAAACCATCTTTTGACCACTGCTTGATGTTTGGAAAATATTTCAATGGCTTGATCTCTTTTCTCATCCAATTGTAACATTTGGATTATCCTGGCTTCTCTGTGATCATCAAATCCTAAATACTCATTAGCAAACTTCCAGATAGGTATTCTTAAATTCACTGGAAGTATGGGATAAATCCCATAAACTAGGTGATAAGGTGCATTGCCTAAGGTTGACTTAACCTTAGTCCTATCTACCCACAATGCATATTTTAACAATGTATTCCATTGAAGAAGAATTGCTTTTGGATTCAACTGCGTGTATTCTTTTGTATCGACGTTTTAGGTCACACTCAGTGAACCATCATCAGGAAGAGGATTCTAATGAATGGGATTACAGAGTAGCCTTATAAAAGAATGAAGGGGGGTTTGTATAAATGAGGTTGGAGAAGTAACCAAGAAGCCAACCAATCATAACAAGACAACAATTACAACATATCATACTATGACAAGAGACAAAAAGGTAGGTTATTAAGAATAATAAAAAGCAAATTGTTTTAAAAAGTTGAGAACAAATACAAAAGAATAAAGAAACAAAAAAATATTCCAAACATCAAGATAAGAAGATCAATGTATTCCATTCTCTAGAATTCTTTACAATTACCTTCTTGATTATATCCAATAAAATCTTGTTTGTGGACTCAGCTAAACCATTCCCCTGAGGATAATAATTTGAAGAAAATTTTAAAACTATCCCATATTCAAATGCCCATTTAGAAAATTTTAGAGAAGAAAATGTAGGGCCATTATCACATACCAGTGACTATGTAGCTCCAAACCTTGTTATGATATTTTCTTCATGAAATTTGATAACCACCTCAGTAGTAGAAAACTTGTAGCATGTGGCTTTAGTCCACCTTGCATAATAGTCAATTGCTATCAATATAAACTTATGTCCTGCAGATGAAATCTAAACCCCACTGTGCAAATGGCCTAGACTCAATGACTAGCTGTAATGTATTAGCTTTATTCCTTCCTTTGTCTACTGTAGTTTGACAAGTGTGACAACTTCAAATATGACCCTCTGTATCTTTAAACATTATTGTCCAATAGTATCCTGCTCTTAGTATCTTATACGTAGTAGCTAAATGAGAACCATGAGCAGTTCCATACTTATCATGCAACTCTGACAATACTTTATCTACTTCAGCTCTGTTTAAACATCTTAAATATATGCCTTCATGATTCCTCTTAAATAGAAGACCTCCTTGTACCATGTACTTCTGTGCTTTAATCTTTAAAGCTCTCCTCTAAGAAGACTTCATCTTACTTGGATATTTACCTGATATCAGAAAAGTATTCAAATCATCATACCACCCTGATGCATCATTAGAATTTAATACATACTGCTACTTCACCAAATTTAGATCTATGTTTGCTATGGTCTGCACTAATGCTTGTCCTCTGACCAGCTTCATTGGAATAATCTCCATATCAAACTCTTGTAATATTGTAATCCACTTAGCTCTTTTCTCCCCATGCTCATTTTACATCAACAACATTTTCACTGCTACATCTGGTACTATGGCCTTAACTTGACTTTGTAAGCTATAATGTCTAAACTTCTTAACTACCCTTAGTAGTGCAAATGCTTGTCTTTCTGTATCAAGTTACTTTAGTTGTGCATCTTTTATAGGTGCACTCATAAAATCTATGGGTTTTTCTTCATTATCTTTTCCCTTTTGTGTCAAAGCAGTTGTAACTCAATGTGAAGATGCAAAAGAATATATGTAAAATGGTTTGGTATAGTTTGGACTTGCTAACATAGAAGCATTAGAAATGGCCTCCTTAATATCCTCAAATGCATCTTTGGATACTTGTGTCCATTCTATCTTTACATCTTTCTTAAGCATGGCATTTAATGGTTGCACAATTTCTGCAAATCCTATAATAAACTTCCTGACAAAGTTAATCTTACTAAAAAAAGGACTTTAGTTCCTTCTTACTATTAGGTAATTGCAATTTTCTTATTCCTTTTACTCTATCAGGATCAATGGATATCTCATTTTCAGAAATGACATGTCCTAGCAATTTTCCTTCAGTTACACCAAATGAACATTTCTTTGGGTTAAGAGAAATCCCATACTTTTCACATCTTTTAAGTACTCTTCTCAAATCTTTAGCATGAGTGGATACATCTTTGGAGTAAATAGTTAAATCATCCATATAAATAACAATGCATTTACTTGATAATCGACGAAATGCAATGTCCATGGCTCACTGAAAAGTGGTGCCTGCATTGATTAAACCAAAAGGCATTCTCCTATATGCATAATTTCCCCACTTGCAAGTAAAAGTAGTCTTCAACCTCTCTTCTTTATCTACTAAGACTTGGTTATATCCTAAGAATCCATCTAAGAAAGACATCATCTTAGCCCCATTTACTACTTGTAGTACTTCATCTATTGGAGGCAAGGGATAATTATCTTTTTCAGAGGCTTTGTTCAAATTTCTAAAGTCAACACATAACCTAATGTCTCCACTTTTCTTTCTTACAGGTACTAAATTAGCTACCCAGGTTGAATGTCTTACTAGAAAGATTATCCTGGCAGACAACAATTTTTTCACTTCTTCAAAGATTAAAGGCTCTAAAATAGCATTCACAGGCCTTTGTTTCTGCCTAAATGGTTTAACATCTGGTTTCAAGGGTATTACATGAGTTATGATGGACGTATCATATGTCTTTAAATATTCATATATCCATGCTATTACATGTTTGTATTCTTTTAGAACATCCACAATTTCTTTTCTTAACTCCTTAGAGAAAGTCTTTCCAATCAATACATTATGTGGATTTTACTCTGTTCCAAGGTTATAGGGATCACATTTACCTCCTTTAGTTTTGGGTAAATTTTTCTGTCTCACTACCCCATCAAAGTCAAAAATCTTTTCTAACTCAATTACCCCCTTAGGTAAGAAATTGCTTTTCAAGTGTATCATGTCTCCTTCATCCCAAGACACATCAAGCCTTTCCTATTCATCAATGATTTGAGTTTCAAACACTTCATTACAAGTTAGAAATCTGCAATTCACTGATCCCTTTCAAATACTTGAAAATGAGTAACATTATCTAGTATACTTGGAACATTTACTAATTCAACAACAAATCGCTTTAAACCTAACAATGTTAAGGGTTCCAAAGTGCTAGCAGTAACTGCCAATGCATCTAGTCTATGATTCAATTCTCTAGGGATATGCTCTATGTTAAAGGCATCAAATGAATCTATTAAATCCCACACCCTATGCCTATAACAAACCATCTTCTTATAATTGCATGCATACAATTTTCTTACCTTTCTGACCACTAACTCAGAATCTAAAAATACTCTTATCATTTTCACCCTTTTCTTAATAGCCATAACAATCCATAAATCAAAGCCTCATACTCCGCTACATTGTTAGTACAAGGAAATTGTAGCCTATATGCTGCTAAAAATGACTTACCATTAGGATCTATAAGTTCTACACTTGCACCTGCACCTTGTTTAGATTTAGATCCATCACATTTCAATGTCCACATGCCCTCTTTATTATTTTGGCTTTTTACTTTGGCATATTTTGCCTTTTCTATTACATGTGTGGTACTATCTTGTTTCTTCATGAGTAATTCATTTTGACATACTTGCATACATATACTCTCACTTTGTAAATCAGAAGGACAGACACTCTTGTCTTTTTTTTCTTTTTCTAAATTTGGAATTAATACATCCATGTTGTCCTAAAAATATTTCTTAGGTTAATTAGGATTAACCTTTCCTTCTTGTAGTTCCATCCCCTTTGTGTGCTTTATGTATTGATATTCTATAATGTCCCTACACATTCCGCAGTTCTCTTCAGAATGGGGCTTATTATGGACTCTGCACATGCTCTTATACAACTTGCATTGAACTAGAATCTTTTGTTCAATGTACTTTTTCATTTCCTGCCTAATGATCTGACCAAAACTATTTATTGTATTGTCTTCCTCATTAGAAGAATTTTCATCAGACTCAATGAACACTACTGTTTCTTTACTGACAAGTTTTTCTTCAAAATTTAGCATCAAGATTTCCTCAATTTGCACTCCCTTGTTAGTGACTCTATAAACACCAAGTTCAAAAGAAGCATACAATATCTCATTAGTCTTGTTGGATTCTAAAATCATGTGTTTTATTCTAGGTTCAGCTTCTATCCTGATTTGATTTGGAACACCTCTCCAAGGTAACCACATGTGAAAAATCAGTGGCCATATATCCATTTATGTTTTGGACCAGTCTCTACTCAACAACATCCCATAATTTATAGGTATATCTACTACCTGAATGTCAATAAACTGACTCACCCTAGGATCTAAGGATGATTGCATTTGGATATGTATTAGTTCTCCTATCACATTAACCTCAGTTTTATCCAATTTTGTAACAACCCTGACAGATTTAGTAGGAGTCAGGCCTAAAGTTTTGCATATCCCTAAAGGCATTACATTAGTTGATGCACCCGAATCTACCATGCAATTATGTATGATCTTTCCAAACATTCTAATGGTTAACAAGAAAGGAGGGGCTTCCCTCTTATCTACATACATGACCACATTAGTTTTGGAAGGTTGTTCAGTTTTCTTACTCTTTTCTTTGGGCTATGAATCCTTATTAGGAACATTCATATTAGTAGAAACCTCACTTGTCATAGATGTATCCATGGTCTTTATGAAAGCATTTCTAACCCCTGGACTTTTCAATAATTCACATAAAGGTATACTTACCTTGATTTTATTTATCTCTTTAGACAAGTAACTCATTAACCTTTTTGTTTCCACTATCTTTGTTTTCCCTATTTGGACTTTTGGTGCTATTGTTCCACTATTCACATGATGATTGGCCTTTAGTATAGTAAGATTATTACTAGTGTTTTGATCGTGGGGAGTATTGAAATTGTTAGGAGTGGAAGTAGTGAAAGGACCTCCTAGCCTAGGGTTATTTCTCAAATTGTAGGTTTGATTTTTGTTAGACTGTTGAAAAGCCTGTACCTCCTCTGTTTCATATAACACTTCATATTTAGCTTCAAAGGGAAACAAAAAAGAATTCAATACTAAGGTTGATTCAGGATATAGGTTATCACAAAAGTAAGGTTCATCCTCCAACAATTGGTCTTCTTCCTCCCTAGTTGCAAAGGTAAAAGTCTCTAAGACTAAAGAAGTCTCAAATCTTGAGGGCACTATTTTCATTACCTTTGGGAATGAGGAACTAAGAGGTAGGATCCTATACATCCACATTGAAAATACTTGCTACCAGATGAAACTGAAGGTAGTCTAGTTCAGCATGGGCACTGGTATTATGAATCCTACACCAATTCTTTAATGCTATGTTAGCCATTTGAATTTTAGTTATTTGTTTTGTCTCCTGATTATCCAAATTCTCAAATGGAGAACTAGAGTATGATTGTTTGGCCCTGTGTTCCATGTCCTAGATGGCCTTGGCTGATTCTGATTTCTATTATTATTGCCCCAGGTTTTGTTATCTACAATAGGTCCTCTATTTTGTATTGCTTGTCCCTAATTATGATTTTGGCTCTGACTATAATTCTGACCTTGATTAGAACCCTGACCTTGGTTATAATTTTGGTTATGATTCTGGTTATGGTTTTGACTATATCCTAGATTATTTCTACCATAGAAATTTTTATTTCTCAGTTGCATCATTTTAGTAGTCAATCTTCTCAAGTGTCCAGTAATTTCTTTGATTTCTTCCATATCCTCTTGTGGCTTTGCCACAAATGTATCCTGAGGAAGCTAAAAGAAAGACTAACCATTACTCTGATTGTTATTGGTATTGTTACCAGTAGAAGGGACTATAGCCTGGATTGGGGTAGGATTATACACAGGTGTGTATGTGGGGATTGGGTTCAATAATGGAGTATTATGTATAGGGGCTCCATTCCAAGATTGTGCTTGACTTTGCATCCCAGGGTTTCCTCCATTAATAAAGGGATTATAAGTTGTTTGTCTCATTTCTTGGTTTACTGAGGCTACCTCCTTATAAGCTTTAGATATTGTATCCATATCAACCTTTCTTTTGACAAACATGATAGTCAATGGATCTAGGGCAACATATCATATGGACAATAATGCATCTATAGTTACTGTGTAGGGAGCTACTAAGCTAGAATAATCCTTTTGAAACCTATCATTAAAATTATCAATCAGCTCTCCTTCACCTCTCTTAATTGTAGCCAATTTGTGATATAAGGTGGAAGGATCAACTGGTCCTCTAAACCTAGACAAAAATGCCTCCTCCATAAGAGACCAAGAAGAAATGTAACTATTAGGAAAGTTAACATACTAGTTAGAAGCCTGCTCATTAAAAGTATAAGGAAACAATCTACACATAACATCCTCATACTCTAACCTAGCTTTAAAGCATGCCACCTTGAATATTCTAATGTGATCCTCTGGATCTTGATGCAACTGATATTTAGGACATATCTTTTTAGGATTTTTTTCCATCTCATGATAATCAGTGAATGTTATAGGAGAATTGACATTAAAATAAGCCATTGTAGGTCCTTATGCTGGGCCTAGACCTCTGGGAGTACTTGGACTTCTAGGTGGACTAGGACCTCTAGGAGGACTTAAACCAAGATTCAAATATATAAATGAAGAACATTCAGGACTCATAATGTTATGGATATTAAAAGGTGATCCAGGAGGCATTCTAGATGAACCTCCTATGTTTGATATTCTAGCATTCCAAATCAAAGGACATTTACTCTGTCTTCTATCAGGTAATTGCACAAATATATCTTCTAAACTCAATCTAGACCTGGTCACCCTACCACTATTATGAGCTAGCTTTACTTGAATCCTACCTTAAATCCAATCAGGCCCTCCTTCTAGCGCCAAAAACTATTGATGATTATTTTTACACATTCATAACAAAAGTCAAAATTCACAAAATGAATCTAAACTGTCTTGAATGATATGAAGAAGTCACATTAAGAGTTCTTAATCCCAAGTTTGTATATGGTCAGGTCTTGACCTTGTGGACAATTCAATAGGTTAATGTGAAACTGTAATATGCAAGGGGCCTTACATGATTTAAGGTGATCTATGACTCACTGGACTCAAATTATGCAAGTTGTTGCAAATATCAACAAGTTATCCATCTCTTCACCTAAATTTACTATTATATCAGAAAGCTTTGTAAGATTCATACTGAAACAAGCCTTTCTCTACCAACTAATATGAAAATTGTCAAATATTAACACAATTGTTCATGCTTCCTTCAAATGTCAAACAATTTCCTTTAAATCTCTATGTTTAAGCTAATTATTTCAAATATTTGGGAAAAAGTTCAAGAAATTCAAATTGAACATCATTCTACTGTAGGATCTAAATGTTCTATTATTCACGTTGTAAGAAATATATCACTTGATCAAATCAATAGACTAAATCAGTAAATGTGAAGCCCTAAGTATTTTCATGAACACACATCTATGATTGCAAGCTTTTAAAGAGGTATTATTTCAAATACAAGTAAGAGATAGAAAACACTCTAAAAATAGATGCAGAATTCTAGATTTATTTGTATTCAAAATACATAGTCATATATGCTTGACAATCTATGAATGACTCTTTGCTTCATTAATCAACTTAACAGAAAACTACAAACATCTTACAGATACAATAAGGAAGCTAGATACTCCATGCATTCCTTGGTGTAGACATAGGCGACCTCCTCATCTAAACTAAAATATTTTTTCTAAACAAAGTGTTCAAACAAATTACAATTGCCAGCTATATTTCAAAATCTTTGTGTAAAAAATGTACATGTAGCAAAGCTTCTTATATAGACTTTGAAGCTTCTTACTGCTATGGCTATAAAACTTAATCTACAGTCAAGATCTATCTATTATTGATCAAGGGTGCATATTCATCCCTCACTATTTCTCAAAATATCTAAATTGTGTCTTTTTCTCCTCAAAGGATGCCATTGGAATCTTTTCAAAATAAGATTCCCCCTTTTCTTTGAATTTTTCCCACAGATACTCTTTACTTGACTTTTTCCAAAACTATTGTTCCCTTTACAATTTCTATTCCTTCAAATATGATTTGAAATTATTAATTATACCTTCTATATGTTGTGAGTATGGGCCTAACTAGTGTTAGCATTGATGTCAACATACTCCTATTGCATTGATGATAATGATTGGATGAGATGAATGCTGAGGATATTAAGAAAATTAGTCCTATCAGGAATAGAGAAGAACAATAAAGGTAGTGAAGTAAAGATCACAGCTAAGATGAAGACCAAATGATGGGCATCTAAGGGTTCATAGATATGTGTCTTATGATGATCCAATAAAGATTTTAGAGGTCTACATGATGATCTGAAGAAGTTATGGCCACTTAAGTAAAACTGGTTCTGCCATATGTTCAGAGGTGATAGAGTGACATAGATAGGTCCACTAAGCTTCAGAAATGCAATATCATGTTCTGTAGATTTTGTGGAGTGTTAAAGAACTCAATGTAAATTGACAACTCAATTGGTTCATGGTCTAAAGGTCCGCAAGCATATTTTCTAATATGATAGTGATGACAGACTATGTTCTTAAGGTTCTAGATGAGCGAGAGAATGATTTCAGTAAGCATAAGTAGTGTGGATGTTCTTGGTGATTTAGGCAAGCTTGTGGAGGTCTTTAGATTGTGTCCAATTCATGTTGGTGGTCCGCATTGAAGTTTGAGCTCGTAATTGAAGAATTACTTCCAGATGATGATGTTCTTCCTAAGTCAGGCCGACCAAATGAGTTATACATCTTGCAGATGATCTTGAAGATGTTATGTGAAGAATGGAATGTTCCTAAAGAAGGATTGAAGTCTCAGATCTATGTGGCTGACAATGTATTGATCTGCATGAAGTATATATGTAATAAGTCATGTTATATTTATGTATTTTCTCTGTAATATTTGCCAACTTGGATGATTACCCCTAAGTTGATGTCTTGTATAAATAAGGAGTTGTAAAGTCATTTCAAAGGTGTCTTGTGGAGATGAGAGTGTGGTAGAAAGCAGAGGAGTGAATAATAGAGAAGAAGTATTAGGCTTAAATGGAACTGACTCAAGCATGGTGTAGATGTTATTCTTCAGTTTAACTATGTAATACTTATCATTCTACAGACAGTGTGTCTCTTGTAGCCAATGGGCCTCTTGTGAGCAATGTACTTGGGCAATGAGCCCTAATTGGCATGTGCCATTTTATTCTTTCTATTCTTTTAACAGAGAATACAATCTTGGGTTAGTCACCCTATGGTTTTTCCCTTAACTAGGTTTTCCATGTCAAAATCTTGGTGTCTTATGTGTTAATATGGTTCTTCTATTGATTTAATGCATTGTGTTTTCATGATTGATTCATTATTATGCTGCTGAATTACAAAATGCAATTAAGTAGTTAATTAGAAGAAATTTTTTGGACAACTAATTCACCCCCCCTCTCAGTTGTCTATTGTGAATCTAACAATTGGTATCAGAGCCAAGTTCCTCTAAATGGAGCTCAACCGCTTGAGGAGATCCAGGATGTCATCTTACAAGAAGGATAGTATGAGGTTTGATGGAACCAATTTCACTCTTTGGAAAAGTCGCATTATTGATGATTATTCTAGAATGACTTGGGTTACTTTCTTAAGAGAAAAATTAGAAGCCTTTGATAAGTTTAAGACTTTCAAAGCTATAGTTGAGAATGAAATGAATGCTAAGATCAAGTGTTTGAGGTATGATAGAGGATGTGAGTTTACTTCAAATGAATTTGAAAAGTTTTGTGAAGATCATGGTATTAGGAGACATGTTTTAGCTTCTAGGACCCCTTAGTAAAATGGGGTAGTGGAAAGGAAGAATAGGACTATGCAAGAGATGGCTAGGGTAATGTTGAAGGATACAGATTTGCCTGACATGTACTAGAAGGAAGCAGTTCACATTGCTATCTATCTGATTAACAATGTACAACTGAGGGTCAATAGAACTAAGACCCCTTATGAGCTATGGTATGGAAGACCTCCCACCGTCATATACTTTAGGATCTTTGGTAACAAATGCTATATTAGAAGAGATGAAGAAGACCTAGGAAAGTTTGATTCAAGAAGTGATGAAGGGGTCTTTCTTGGTTACTCAACTAAAAACAAGGCCTATGGATGCTACAAAAAGAGGTTGGGAAATATGATTGAAAGCACAAATTTCAACATGGATGAAGACTTGTATCAGATCTCACAAGAACTAGAGGACTGTAGATCTAATATATTTCCCTGCATTGAAGAAGAAGAAGAAGAGGAGAATGAAGTGAAGGAACACGAACTAGAGTAGATCCCTAAGACTCCAACAAAGTTTGTTTAGAGGAACCATTCAATAGATCATATCAATGGAGATAAGAATGAAGGAGTGTAGACTAGGTGAAGGTTTGCAAAGGCAAGTGAACAAGTGAATTTTTGTTTGTTATCAAAGGTAGAGCCCATAACCTTTGTTGATGTTAAGAAAGATGATGGATGGTTGATGGCAATGGAAGAAGAATTGAATTAGATAGAGAAGAATTAGACATGGGAATTGGTTCCCAGACCAACCAATAAGAATGTTATAGGAACAAGGCGGGTTTTCCATAACAAGCTAAATGAAGATAATGAATTTGTGAGGAACAAAGAAAGATTAGTGTGTAAGGGATATTCTCAAGATGAAGGTATTGATTTTGAGGAGACTTTTTCTCCAGTAGCCAGGATGGAGGCAATTAGGATGTTTTTTGCCCTTGCTACTCACAGGAACTTTAAGGTTTATCAGATGGATGTCAAGTCAACATTCTTGAATGGTGATCTAGAGGAAGAGGTTTACATTGAGCAACTAGATGGTTTCTAGTTATCAAAAGATCTGGACATGGTATGCAAAATCAAGAAAGGTTGGTATGGTCTTAAAAAAGCACCTACAGATTTCTATGCTAGATTGGATAAGTACTTACTATTGGAAACATAAGCATGATGATGAAGAGATTGATAAGCATGATAGTGAGTAGTGTTGTCATTGATGACAAAAAAGTATAAAAATATAGTTGTGTTGGTCTAGAGAAGTTGCTAAGTGTGATGTGGAGGAGAATATGCCAAGCATGATATATCTAAGTGTATTACATAATCCCTATATGAAAACATTGATAGCCTTTCATTTTGGTGTTCCACACTCAGACACAAATTGTTGAAGTTTTTCATAAGGCATTTGCAGTATAGAACCTAAGACAAGATCACGGTATTTTAGTCTGCATTGCTCTGCTATGAAGAATCTTTCTATGCAGTTGTAAGGTATTTTTGGTACATACTAAAGAATTCTAAATCCAAAGTTTTAGGTCTTGAATCCCTTCATAATGAAAGATAGAGTTGATAGAGTATCTAACTCTGTAATGACAGTGTAATGTAAGTACTAGTGGTATATTGGACTTCTCTGCATATTATCGTAGATAAATATTTTACTATGTAGTTTTGAGGATAAGGTTATAGATGTCAAAAATGTGCTGTCTCCAAGTGTTAAGCATTTTGGTAGTTCACATGTTGAGTTGTGAGCAAATAGGTAGTTCATTCTATTGTTACTTCACCAGTGGAGATGACCTAAAGGTTTTGAGGTTGTGCGGAGTTAAGTTATGTATGAAGTAGTTCTATTGGAATAATTATAGGTTATGCCAACCCATCTAAATGTGCTACATGCTTTGGTTCTCTCCACAAAATCATATAGGATTGAGTTTTTGGCTGACAAGTCAAGGAGTCACATAGTACATCTATCATGCCAACCTAGTTGTTATTTTTATTGAATGCAATATATAAATAATATTGATTTCTTGTGTGAAGTGTGGTGTGTGTGTGAGTGAAATATAATGCAGAGAAGGATAAGATAAGATTGTGGTGAAGATGAAGTGTGTTAAGTCAGTATTATGAGCTTTAGTTGAACTGTATCTTCAACATAAGTCAGATGCATTACCAGTAGTTCATATTTGGTTGTTAGCCACCCCTTCATCTATGTCTTTGTATTCAGGATAGTGAGCCACCCCTTCTTCTATATCTTTGTATTCAGGATAGTGAGTCCTTTTGTAGTGAGCACTTCTCTTTTGGATAGTGAGTCCACCTTTTGTAGCCAATTGCATTATAATTGTGAGATAATCCTCACCATGGTTTTTCCCTTTTTGGTTTTTCCATGTAAAAACTTGGTGTACATGTGTTATGTGCTTTGATGGTTGCTTTCATGCTTTTCTTTCTTACTACTAATTGATTATGCTATGTGGAATGAATATTTAAATGCTTAAGTAGTCTCAAGGAATATTGATTCACCTCCCCTGCTCAGTATTCTAGGTATTCAAAAATTGGTATCAGAGCCTGGTTCCTTTGAAAGAACTTAATAGCTTGAGGAAGATCTTGAATTGTGAACACATGGTGACTTGGAGATGTCCTATCCCTCTGGAAGAAATTCCTATTGTTGGATTTATTGAAGAAGACTACATAGTTGACATGAATGGAGAACTCAAATCAGCCCTTGAATATTTGGAAAAAGCTCAATGTGAAAACATAGATTTGGAAGAAAATATTAAGGAAGTAGATGAATGCATTAAGAAACTGAGAGAGCAAAATAATAAATTGAAGGAAAGATACAAGGAAGTAAATGAACATATTAATCAATCAAATGAGACAATCACCAATCTAAAAATGTAAATTAAGGAAGGAAAAATTATTGAAGAATGCCTAAATGAAAAACTAAAAGGAAAATATGAAGAATGCTCAAGGCTTGAACAAGAAATAGTGATCCTAAAGACAGAGCTAGAGAGAGCAAAGAATCAAGAAGACAAATTCAAGAAAAGCTCCATCTTGCTTGATGAAATGATTGCAAATCAAAATTCTTTCAAGGATAAAGAAGGATTAGGATTTGAAAAGGGTGAATGTTCAAAGGTAAATCAAACCTCAAATAATGCTGCAAAGAAGAACAACAACCAAAAAAAATTGAAGATGAGAAGAGTAATAATAGACAGGACCGAAATAAGAAGAAATTTTTTCAAGAAGCCACTTGTCAGAAAACCAACTGCATAAAGGTACTCTAGTTACTGTTACTCTTGCAATAAATTTGAACATAAGGATAGAATGTAGAAGCAAGATAAATCAAAATGCTCAATCATTCTTTAGTCAATGGTTTACATGTCAAAGAATTGGTCATAGAGCTAGTGAATGCAAAAATTAGATGATGAATGGTTACAATAATGGTATGATGTTTTTATCTTCAATGGTTACTATTAGGGTTAGCTGACATAAGATATCAATTAAATTCAAATAAAGATTAAATAGAGGAATGAAAATACATAGAAATAATAATAGTGAGAGATAAGTTTTAAAGTGGTTCACCCAAAATCAGGCTACATCCACCAAGAGAGAGTCCAATATTATTATCCAGTAAAACCAAACCGATTACAACCAGCAATCCTTGCAACTCAATATTACTGAAAAATGCTACAATACATTAACAGAAACCCTAACCCTTAGCCATTTTTATCACAACTTTTGTTGGTTACAAAATAGGCTTTTTTATGTTGGCCAATGAAAAAATAACTCTGGCCCCCAACACTCCCCCATTAAATAATTTTGGGGGAAACCATGCCGATAAAAGTGGGGAAAATTTAACCTCTGAGTCTGATTAGGCTCTATATAAAAATAGTTACTATTATACATGCAATGGATTTGTGCATAAGGATAATAGATGCAGATCTAGAATGTATGGAAGTAAGCTTGTTCAAAATATTAGATGTTATGAATGCAATAAATTAGGACACATTGCTAATTTTTGTAGAAGCAAGAATGTAAAGGTTGATCCGGTAAAAAGGAGTGATTCGATAAAGAATGTGGATCTAGTAGAGATAAAGAAAGAAATGAACAAGGTTTGAAAAAAGAAAGAAGAAATTGAAGAGAAGGATGAGTCTATACCAACCTTTAGTGCAAATGTTTCCTTCGGAAACTAAGTAGGAAGCTTTGGCTTAGGGGGAGTTTTAATATACAATCTTTAATCCCCTACCAGAGATATGGTGCTGATGCCTTTAGCACATCGATATGAAGTGTAAGTTAACACACTTGATCTATTAGAGAAAACACCATTGAAAAATGTCTTGTTATGGAAGTTTGTGGAGTAGTTGAAGATGACTGTGTACTATAGTTAAAATTTTGACAACTTTATCGATCTGAGCATTGAATATGAATTAGGTTTTTAAAAAAAGGGGTTGTAAGCAATTCACTTAACAAAAGATCATTTGCAATCAAACATTTGAAGAGAGAAGAGTAGTGAGAGAGCAAGGAGAAGCTAATCAAAATCCTTGTGCATGAAACACTAACTATTAACAACCGAAAGGTATTTATAGATTTCTATCTTGCCCTAAATTTTTTAGTAGTATTTTGAAGATGTTTACTCCATAAGTTGTAGAGGTAGTGGACTGACCTTGCCTTAAGTTCAAACCACATCCTTTCAAATCTATGAAGATGGATCTGGATGGTGCTTTTTAAAGTGTTCCATATGGTGTAATGTACACAGAGGATGTGAGGATCTATATCCACACAAAAATGGAAGAATACAATCATGCAAAATTGGGAGACGTATGGGTGAATGAGCTAACTGATGATGATTTTGAGCTGAAACATGAATGCAGGGATTTGACAGAGAAGAAATTAGATGTGTGGAATGACTTTCCTATTTTCTATTATGAGGATGCTTGGGTCAAGTATGTGTTGAGTCACATCCATGACAAGTTTATATGGTTGGATTTGCTACATATGATAAGCAAAGAGGCTATTAAGGTTGTAACAGGGTTATGCTCCACCGGAACAGTTTTGACACTAAATTCTATGAAAAATGATGTGGTGATGAAGCTCACCATAATAAAGTTTGACAAGTGAGCCCTAACTCTAAATGATATTGAGGGTCCTATAGTGAAGTATGCATCTATGGTGATTCGATACATGATTTTCTTCACAAATAGAGAAAACTTTGTCTCTACCATAGTGATACACATAGCATATCAAATGGTTAAAGAAAACAAAGACTTTGATTTGTGTGAATAGTTGAGACAAGGGTTGATGGAGAACCTTCAGAAAACAAAACAATTTTGGTACCTCTTCCAGTATGGTTCCCTGATCATATGCTTTCTATTTTACTTTCTTAGAGAGATTCTCAAAACAAAGAACATAGTGTGGTTGAGAGATATTCTAGTTGTAGTACAAATTAGAGATCATTCAAGAAGGATGGCCAACTTAGAAACTAGAATACTGCATTATCGGGTTTCTTTAAGAATTTTTAGGAGAAAATGCATGCAAGGGAAAGAATTCCTAAAAGGGTTGTATAGAAATATAAGAATGACATCATATTCATGGTCAATAAAGATGAGTGCATCATGGAAGCAGTGGAACCAAGAATAGTCTGGATTCTAGAAATGGGCTATGAAGTTGTAGAAGACATAATTACAGGTCTTGTAGACTTGATGTTAAACAAAGCAAGAGACCCTTCTGAAGACAAATTTGGAACCTATGAAGAGAAATCCATTGAAGTGCATTTGAAGCACAAGGAGAAAGAAATTAAAAAAAATGTTGAGAAAATGAGGACTAAATTAGAGGAGATGGTATCACCAAATAACTCTATAGAGAAATCAAAAGACATACCTACTCCACTAGAAGAGTCTTCTAGCATAAGAAGGTCAACTATGACCTCTACCTCCTCTCCTGCTACTCCAAAATCCTCTAGAGCCATGCCTGCGGCAAGTTTAGAGATGAAAGCAACATTCAGTGCTTCTATACATTAACAACCTCCCAAGAGGAGAAGAGTAAAGAAAAAATCTACAAGGAAAATATATATCAATCATGATGATGAGGAAGAAGAGGAAGAAGAAGAAGGTCTGGAGCAAGAAAAAAGCATCTCAAGCCCCCGAAGAAGATCCTTGTACCAAGTTCAAGCAAAAAATGATACTATTGATACCAGAAGTGAAGAAGAAAGTGAGAAGGAAAAAGAAGGCTTTATCTTCAAAAGAAGAGAAGAGAAATCAGGTAAAGGAGTCGAGTCTCCTAAGGGAAAAGGAAAGGAAAAGAAGAAAAGAGAAAATGAAGCTGTTGAAAAAGAAGTCTCAAAGGAGAAAGTTAAAGAAAATACAAAAAAACTAAATAAATCAAGTCTTGCACCCCTATAGCTTGAAGCTACTATTAGTACTATAACAAAATATAGAAATATATAAGAAGTAGTAGAACTTTATGATGAAAGATCCTTAAATGACAAATCAACCATTGAAAAGCAATAATTAGGTACATGGGTGCTTTCAATGCTACTTTAATAGAGATTATTGATAAATTAATTGAAAATCTTTCTAGTGTGTTAATAAAGAAAAGAGATGAAGCTATGAATAATGATACTTAAATGAGAAATAAGGAAATTAAGAAAATTTGTCCTTCAATTTCTACTGAAGAAAAGACTAAGGTTATTCAAAGGTTAGCCAAAGAATTTAGAACAAAAAAGAGATTAAACACCTTAATATCTAATGACAAAGAGGAAATAAAGAGACTAGAAATGGAGACCTTGAAGATAATAGCAAGTATCATTAAGGACATGAAAATTGATACAACTAGCATTGAAGAATTGTCTTCTTCTGAGGAAAGAGAAAAGGGTGATGACAATTCTAAGAAAAATGAAAAGACTAGAGTAATGAGTATAAAACTAGATATTTAGATAGAGCAAAATGTGTCATCTCCTCTAGTAAACACTAAAACAACCAATGCAGAGTATCAGAATGTTGGAAACTTATCTCCTCCAAAAAGCATCAATACAGAACATGTTAATCCTCCCCCTGAGAGTGTAGAGAGTGTTGAAGAAAAGGAGAATCTAGAGGAAAAGAAATATAAAGAAAAAGGAGAACATAGAGATGGTTTTGAAGGAAAATGAACAAGTACGAAGCACTATGGACAATGCTTCTATTCCTTTAGAAATCTCTAGGTATCATGCTAAGAAAAAAGAAGGTGAAGAGATACATGAAGAAAATTGTCCTTCGAAGATCTTAGGTTCACACATGGTCATTGTTTATGATGAGGAGAAAAATAATACAGAGGGTGAGAGTTATGGAGTCTCTTCAATCAATTCTATCAAACACTTCTTGGCTCAATAGAGAAAAATCTAGTCTATTACATCCCCACAGCTATTTCAATTGCATTCTATGGATGGACAAATCAATTTGTCCAATATCTCTCCACTGAAGAAATTGCAACTAGGAACCATTTTTCAAGCTATTACCCAAGAAGAAATATTACAATCACAAGTAGAAGGAAATGAGCTTCTAGAGGAAGTAATAAAGGTTTTTGAAAAGGTGTTACCAGACACCAAGAGGGATGCCTCTCTGACTCATGTACATCAAATGAAGAAACTACTAGAGTCCTTTAACAATCATTCTACATCTTTAGAGAAGGAAGCTAAGAAGAAAGTAATGGAACAAATTAGCAATAAGAGACTAATAGATATTTCATAAAAGTGTTCCAAGGCACACAATCTATTGGGTATTAGTGTAAAAAGTATTCAAAATGCCCTAGGTGAAGGTAATGTAATGTATCAATTTTTGCTTATCATGGCCTATAACTACAAAATATACAAAAGACAAGATTGATGGCCTTGAAATGTAGATAGCTAATATCTCTGGAACATATGAGCCTTTAAAAGATAATAATGCAGATTTGAGGGATGATGTTGAAAAGACTCATGTAATAATCAAGAAACTTTAGAATCAAATAGAACTAATTAAGGATCAGATGAATCAGTTTAGGGAAATTGTTAGTTTCAAGATAACAACACTGACAGGAAAGCTGAAAGAAGTTGATAAGATTGTTTAGATGACAACTGCACCTTTATTAGTTGAAGAAGTACAAGAATTGTTTTTACAGATTACTAGTCAGATACAAAAACTCAACTCTTCCAATAAGTAGTGGGACTTTGCAGTGTCACATCTAAAGAATATATACAAGGATATTCTTCTTACCAAATAATGTGGTTCATATCCTAATGTCTTGTATGTATGTAGAATGATATAAGAAAACATTTTTTGTGATAATATAATATATTGGTTTACATATTAAAGTATAGGAGTAAAATAGTAAGGGGAAGTATGTACATAAAACAATAAGATCAATTTTGAGATAGGGGAGAAGTTTTGATTTGTAGATATACAATTGGTCCCTTTGCCATTAATGACAAAGGGGGAGAAATTTTGGTGTATGTTGCCATCAATGACAAAGGGGGAGGTTGTTGGAAACATAAGCATGATGATGAAGAGACTGATGAGTATGACAATGAGTAGTGTTGTCATTGATGGCAACAAAGTATAAAGATATAGTTGTGTTGGTTTGAAAAAGTTCCTAAGTGTGATGTGAAGGAGAATACACCTAAGAATGGTATATCTAAGTGTATTGTGGAAACCCTATATGACTACATTGATATCCTTCCATTTTGGTTTTCCACACTCAGACATAAATTGCTAAAGTTTTTTCGAAGGTATTTGCAATATAGAACCTAAGATAGGATCACAATATTTTAGTCCACATTGCTCCACTATGAATAATATTACTATGCAGTTGTAAGGTATTTTGGGTGCATACTAAAGGAGTCTAAATCCAATGTTTCAGGTCTTGAAGCCCTCTACAATGAAAGATAGAGTTGACAGAGTATCAGACTCTATAATGATAGTGTAATGACAATATTAGTGGTATATTGGAATGCTCCACATTCCATCGTAGATGAATATTTTGCTTTACAGTTTTGAGGATAAGGTTATAGATGTCATAAATGTGTTGTCTCCAAGTGGTAAGCATATTGGTAGTCCACATGTTGAGTTGTGAGAAAATGGATAGTTCATTATATTGTTACTTAACTAGTGGAGCTGACCTAAAGTGGTGTAGGAGCACCCCTTCAACAGTCATTGGAGGGAGAAGACTAAATATATTTTGTCATTATGCATTCTGTTATTGCTAAATAAGGTCTATTGGACCAAAGCACCATTGTAATTTGCATACAGTTGACTGTACAAATCCCTAGGATAAGGTTGTTAGTTTGTTATGTTAGGTAGTTGGATTTTATCTCCCAGCCGCTAGGAATCCAATCGGTACTACCATTTTGAGTAGTTCAAATACCCTAGTTTGGGTTCTTTTGTAGAGGATTTGATGTTGAACAGTTCTATATCAGAGGATTGAAGAGCGGAACTGTGAATCAAATAGTTGTAATCACTTTCTGTAAGCTAAATAAGATACCCTATTTTGTGTTATTTCCCTATTTATATTCACTATGAAATTGTCTGGGAGACCGAATGGATTTTCAACCATTCCACTGGTAGATTGCTTCACAATCAGTGGAATGGGTGTAGATAGTAGATTATGGTTTTGTTCTATTTGTGTAGTTTATTGCAGGGTCGTGTATAGTTTGCTATGAAGAACCCTAGCATTTTCAATGTGCTAGGTTGACAGATATCGAATTGATAGAATCTCATGAAGTTTGTTTGTTTAGGACAAAGATAGTTAGTTTTGATTGATTGGAAGAAGAAACTACAAGTATATTGCATTAAGATGCGAGGGATGCAGACTAAAATCCTATCACTCATCAGATTAGGTGTCAAAACCATGTTAAATGCTCGGAGGTAGGAGAAGTCATCTGTAGTCAACAGCATCAATGAGACGACATGTGTCAGAGGGACATAACTCTCAAGTGCTGATGGAGTAAGTGTTTCTAATAGGCAACCAAAAGCGATAATAATGATATCACTATGAGAAGGCTTTCGGGGAGACATTTTACATAGAGGCCAATGAGTTAAGTGTTGCCGATAGGCAACTTAACTGATTTGTAGGTGTCGGTGGGAGTTAAGTGATCAGGGGAGAATAAATTTGGTCATCCGATGGGTGTTCTCTCACCAATGGGTGAACTAACAACATACATACAAAATTAAATGTATGTCAACAGGCGTTTGACTTATTCCATGCATGTTTCTGCCAGCGGCTCTGCATCATAGTGGTATCAAAGCGAAGGAACATTTTTTTTGGAAAAGTGAAAGGGACAATATGTCTAAAGGAGAGGGATCACAGGAATTCTTAGCAAGGATGACCAATGCCAAGTTGGCTGCTCTAGTTAAGAACTAGATTGTAGAGAGCATTGCTATAAAAGCTCAGAATCAGGTGTTGAAAAATGAGCTAGAGAAATTGAGGGATAACGTAAGTTTTGGTAAGGAAGAAGATAGGGATGAAGAGGAGATCCCTAGGCAGGAAGAAATAGATGTTCCTATAGACCAAAAGCTTTTTCTATGTTGGCTAATTGATTTGTCCTTATTCTAAAAAAGTTTTATTTTGACTCTATACCATTCTTTAAAGAACAAATGAGTTAAGCAACAAATGGGTGAACTTTTTAAATTAGTTCCCCTCTGAATTTAGGTAGAGCTCCCTTTAGGATTTCCAATGAATTCAATCTATTCAACTATCCAAATACACTTTTAACCAGAAAGTGCCTAAGGCAAACTAACATTCATACATAACTGTGTTATGAATGTGGTAAATTTTTGCAATAACAGTGAGTAATAGAAAGCACAGATTCTATTTTCAATACATTTAAATACATAAACACATACATATATATATTTGCTGAACCAATAAATAATAGAACACATATAATGAGTTGTCCAATAAAAGAGCAATTACCAAATGAAAGGAGATTTCACACAGAAAATCCAATTTCAAACAATCAGATGCACAGATCTAAGTAAACAATAATTGTTTCTTCTTTTCATTCATAGATGAAAAACTTGTCAGACAATCATCATATACTATAAAACCATAAAATAGTTCAGACCAAAATTCTCTTCTTGTTTTCCTCTCTATCTATCTCTCTATATCCCTAATGAAAGATTCAAAAACCTATATATATGAATGCCCTAATCATATCATCAAGTAAAACAAACCCAGAGTTAAAAGTAACTCTGACCCATATGGGATTTAGTTTATAACAAATTGATTCAAAGATCAAGATTACGAAAATAACATAACTGAGGAACTGAATAAAGGAAAATGAGTGAATAAGATCATGGCTGGGGCAATGGATTTGAATCTCTAGATTTGCCATCGGCGGTCAGAGAAGCACGTTGAGTCTTCCACTCCTGAAAAGCTGCAACAAACTCCTGAATTCTCGGGAGGTTGGGGATGCCTGTGTGTTTCACCCTTGATTTCAAAACTTCTCTCTCTCTATATTTTCTCAACCTTTTGCTTATATTTTGGGAGTGCGTCGATACAAAGGTAAAGCAATGACTCCACCTTAGAAATTTGGGAGAAATCTTCAATTAAGATATTATCACTTTCCTTGACAAAGTTGATTTTATCCACGAAGGTTTGAATCACTATATCGATGTTCTCCTTTGGCTCCCCATCATCTTTTATGTATTTAACATCAATACATTGTAAGTCACGCTGCAGCGATTGAGTGAACTCAATTATCTCCTTAATCAATTTTGTAAGTTCAAAATGCCCCTGCCGTGATATGGAATTTCTCCATTCAATATTTTTCTTATTCACATATAATAGATCTTCGTCCAAACTAGTTAGGCTCTTTTCTGTCAGAAACTTCACTACTCCATATTTTTGAACTTCATCGATTTGATTCATTACATTTACCCATTTACCTTCATCTTTCACCCAAGCAGTAACCTGTGCCTTAAGGTCCTCAATGGTGACAGCAGTCAAATCATATATATTCTTAAGTTCATGAATGTATCCAGTCCCCTTCTGTACAATGCAGTCCAACCAATCATCAAATATCTTAGCCACCATCTTGTTTTTGTGAACCTGATCCAACATCTTCTATTTAACTGGTGACTTAGGATTGAAAGATAGGGAGAGCTATGAAACTAGCTGCGAGCTGGGGTTATGGATAGCATCAATGTACTCTACCATTGAATGCAGAGTCTACTTCAATTAACTTTTATCTTTTTCATCCTTCCAACTCTGACTAACTATCCTCTTGGTGGATGCTTCAAGATGATGAACATTTGCAGCTCTTGACGCAGCGCCAAGATCCACTCTTTCAATAGTGAAATCCTGCACAGTTGGTCCTATACTTCTTCTTCATTCACTGGTTTGGCTATCTCAGCACTCTCGTTTCCAATATTTGGATCAATGCTTACTCTGGATGTCATCTTTAGCTTCTTAGACTTGGGTGTTTTCCCTAAACATTTGCTCACCATGTCCTCTAAAGGGATAGAAAAATGAATTATTTTTCTCTTGTTAGTAATAGAACTCTCCAGCCACTTGGGTGCAGGGGCTAAGGTTTCCTTTTTAGGGTTCAATCCATCAGAGGATACATTAGAAATTGTTAACAATTTAGAGGTCTCTAGAACAACCTCTGACTGTGGCCTAGTATTAACTTCTTCTATTCTGTGTGGACTAGATTCCTTATCACCCATGGGTTCTCCTAAATCCTCATCTAAATTCAGATCCACAACTATTCTTTCAGAAACCTATTTCTTTCTCTTACTTTTGGTTCTCAACCTAGTAGCATGAGGGGGTAGAGTAGTTGTGAGGGCTCTTCTAGATTTCTTAGTAGCAGGGCTCCTTCCAGTTAATGACTTAGAAGTACCTTCAGTAAAACTGAAGTTATCATGAAATTTGGGCATCCAGACCTTATATCTCCTGCACTATCCTGCTCCACATTGCACAGTATGTTTTCTAGTAAAATTTGAGTTATTCTCTCTCAACAAATTGTATTAATAGATTGAAGGATTATTACCCAGAATAATACGTCCCGAGAATGTTTGAAAAGACATGAACCCTGACATCATCATTAATGACAAGCAGTATTTACGTGCGACCATGATGTATAATAATTATCCATAATTTCCCCAGAATTAGAACTTTTCTATCTCATAAATGAGTTTCAAACAAAATTTCCTTCAACTTTCTCTCTAAATTTGACTTAGAGGGCCTCAAGAAGTGGTAAGGTTGAAATCACCGAATCGGTTAACTTTGAACCATTAAACCTTGGGAGCATGGTTCAAAGTTCAATTTCAAAGATATGAGAACTACACAGACTGACTAACAACACGTGACTTGTAAAAGACTTAAATGATGAAAAAGCACACCACTGAACTTTGAACCATAAAATTTTAGGAGGTTCAAGCGGAAGGTTCACCAACATATAAAACTGAACAAAGAACCAGGTAATGTGACTCATTACAAAGCACCGTGTGTTGAACTTTGAACCTTGAACCTTTAGGACCATTAACAAAAGAAACGTTCAAGTTCAACACGAAAACTCAAAGATGTTTAATTACATGGAACAAAACAACTCATCTTTTAAGGGATTTTTAACACATCGAGCCATTGAACATTGAACTTTTGAAGATGATTCAAGTTAAAAGGTTCAAACCTTAGGTAACTTCACACACAAGGATGATAAACAGGTAAAATTTGAAGGATCAAGAGCTGATTTAAGAAACAAAGGTATGACCAATAATATAACACAGCAAATCGACTCTTGTTTAGGAAAAATTACCAATAGATAAATAAGGGCGACTCAAAAGGTAACATTCTAGATGCGCTCAAATCCATGGAAAGGAGGACCGTGGACATGAAAAGTGACCTACCAGTGTTTGTAGGCAAGATGGATACTGATTCGGTGATGGAGTGGATAGACTCCCTGAACAATTTCTTTGAGACAGAGGAAATACTAGATCATCAACGAATAAAGGTGGCTCAGTCCAAGATGAAAGCAGTTGCATTGACCTGGTGGAATTTCATCCAAGATGACAGGGTGAAGGAAGGAAAGAATAGAATTGTTACATGGAAGAAGATGATGGCTTTGGTGAAAGAAGCCTATGTCCCATTGGACTATAATATTCAGTTACACAAGAGGAGACAAAATCTGAAACAGAAGGAACTAGTTGTCGGCTCATATACTGAGGAATTCATGAAGTTGTGTGTTAAGACAAAGGTAAAAGAAAATGAGGATGAAAGAGTAGCAAGATATCTCAATGGATTGAGTTCAACATCTAAGAAGATCTAAATCTGCATAACCTAGATACAGTTTAAAAATGCTATCAATTGGCACTCAATGTAGAAGAGAAATTGAAGAGGAGGCAAGAACAAAATTACAAAGGAAGAGGAAGACAATAGAGAGGGGGAAGAAATCCTTTCAGAGGTAGAGGACAAGGATTTGGAAACCAAGGTGGAGCACACCAAGAAAATAATAAAGGAGATAGTAATCAGACCCACAGAGGAGGTTACAATTAGAAAGATAACTTTTAAGGCAGCAGACCACCATTCAAAGCGAGATCTCAGGGTAGAGGAACTCTCAGGTGTTACAATTGCAATCAGGAAGGTCATATAGCCAGTAGATGTCCAGAGAAAGCATCAAGCTCAATGGGAGAAAGAAGATCAAATCTGATTCAAAAATTTGATGGCTAGAGTGTGACAAGTTCAAACACTTACCAAAGTGTGCATGCCCTTGACAACTATGGGTATCCAGAGATAGGAGAGTCCTTAATGATTAGAACGACAATGACTACCATGAAGGTACCTGATAGAGAACCCCCACAGAGGAAGTCTCTTTTCAAAACCACTTGTAAGACAGGAGGAAAGGTATGTAAAGTTCTGATTTACTCTGGTTCTACTAAAATTTTTGTGTCTATTGAAATGATAGAAAAAATAAAGCTTAGAAGACTACCACATCCGTGTCCATATAAGATCTCATGGCTCACTCAAGGTCAGCAAACAGTTGTGAAAGAGCAGGCTTGGGTGGAGTTTCAAATTGGAGCATATAAGGACAAATTGTTGTTTGACATAGCTTAGATGGATGCTTTCCATCTTCTCTTTGGGAGACCATGGCAATATGATTTGAGAGCCCAACATGATGGAGTTCAGAATACATACTCAATCACCAAAGATGGTAAAGTCACAGAGTTACTACCCTTGATGCAGAAGGAGGCAGAGTCCAAAGGAAAAGAAGCCAAGGTAATGTTGGTAGAAGGCAATCAGTTCATGAAGGAGATAGCACCAGAAGGCACAGTTGCATATGCCTTAATTCCATGTCTGAATATGGACAAAGAGTAGCAGTAAGAAGTCAAGGTAGAAAAGAAGCAAAGGTTTATAGATCCCGTTGTCCAAGAACTGTAAGACAAGTACAAAGGCACCTTCTCTGATGGAATGCCAAGGTCTCTACCACCTATTAGAGATATCAGTCATTGCATAGACCTAATCCCAAGGTCTACACTCCCAAACAAGGCAGTCTACAAGCTTACTCCAAATTAGAATGCGGAGGTTGCAAAGCAAATTGAGGAATTATTGGAGACATGCCTCATTGGTAAAAGTTTAAGTCCATGTGCAGTACCGGCTGTACTAGCACCTAAGAAGGAGGGCTCTTGGAGACTGTGTACTGATTCTAGGGCTATCAACAAGATCACAATTAGATATAGATTTCCAATCCCTAGAATGGAAGACTTGCTTGATTGTTTAGGAGGTGCCAAATACTTCACAAAGATAGATTTGAAAAGTGGCTATCATTAGATCAGAATTAGGCCTGGAGATGAATGGAAGACAGCATTCAAGACTAATGAGGGGTTATATGAGTGGAAGGTCATGCCTTTTGGTTTGTCCAATGCCCCTAGTACCTTTATGAGATTGATGAATGAGGTTTTGAGAGAATTCATGGGAAAATTTGTCATAGTCTACTTAGATGACATACTGATTTTTAGTAATACAAGGGAAGAGCATCTCAAGCATATAGAATTGGTTCTCAAAAGGTTACATGAAGAGCAGTTAATGATCAACTTGGAGAAGTGTTTGTTCATGCAAGAAGAGATCATCTACTTAGGTTTTGTCATCTCACCTAGTAAACTAAAAATGGATCAGGAAAAAGTAAGTGCCATATTGTCTTGGCCAACTCCTAAAACCATGAATGTTGTCAGAAGTTTCCATGGGTTAGAAACTTTTTATAGGAAGTTTATTAGAGGTTTTAGTCATGTCTATGCACCCATGTTGGACACCATCAAAGGAGGACAAAAGTGCAGATTTATTTGGACAAAGGAGGTAGATGACTCATTTGAAACATTAAAGAAGAAAGTAGCGCAGCAGCCAGTCCTTGCACTTCCTGACTTTAACAAGATCTTTCAAGTAGAATGTGATGCTAGTCACATGGAAATTGGAGCCATACTCAGCCAAGAAGGTAGGCCTATTACATTCTTTAGTGAGAAGTTAAATGATGCTAAGAAGAAGTACTCATCCTATGATTTAGAGATGTATGCTCTAGTCCAGTCACTCAAGAAGTGGAGACATTATTTGTTGCCAAAAGAATTCATAGTGTTTACAGATAATCAAGCCCTTAGTTTCATAAATAGTAAAGAGAAGTTGAACCACCATCACATGAAGTGGGTGGAAACCTTACAAGCTTTTACTTTCAAACTGAAACACAAGAAAGGAGTCAAGAACAAGGTAGAAGATGCCTTGAGCAGGAGGGTTTTGACCATAAATTAGATCCATCTAGAGAGTGTTGGTATTGATTCTTTGAAAACTATGTATGATGCTAATGAAGATTTTGGAGAAATTTATCAGCTATGTACTTCTTTTGGGGATCAGTATCATGTTGAGTATTCTAAATTTTTGATACAAGATGGATTACTTTTCAAAGGAGGACGGTTGTGTATCCCAAAGTGTTCTATGAGACTAAATATCATCAGGGAAAAACATTATGGAGCTATGGCAGGACATTTTGGTCAGGATAAGACTCTTGATCTGATAAAGAGACATTATTATTGGCCTAAGTTATAGTCTGATGTCAGAAAATTTGTGGAGACATGTGTGATCTGTCAAAAGGCAAAAGGAAGATCTACTAATGTTGGTTTATATCAGCCACTGCCCATTCCTTCTAGACCATGGGAAAGCATAAGTATGGATTTTGTGTAGGGTTTACCTAGAACAAGAAAGGGATATGACAGTGTTTTTGTGGTGGTAGACAGATTTAGTAAAATGGCACATTTCTTGCCTTGTAAAACTACTTGTGATGCTTCATATGTTGCAGACCTATTTTTCAAAGAAATAGTAAGGATACATGGATTTCCATTAAGCATAGTATCTGATAGGGATGTGAAATTCATTGGGCATTTTTGGAGGACTCTTTGGAAGAAGCTTGGTACAAATTTGTCTTTCTCATTAGCTTATCATCCTTAGACTAATGGCCAGATTGAAGTGGTCAATCATTCATTAGGCAATCTATTGAGATGTTTAACAAAACAACATGGGGAGAAGTGGGATAACATTCTCTCACAGGTAGAATTTTCCTAAAATGATACTGTCAATAGGAGTACAAGAAAATCACCTTTTCAGGTGGTCTATGGTATCCATCCTAGAGGTATCTTAGAGCTAAGAGACATGCCTATAGGAGATTCTATTAGTTTAGCTAGAGAAGCTTTTGCATCAGCCATCAAAGAGGTACATAATCAAGTAAAAACCCAACTCCAACACACCCAAGAAAAATATAAAGCCTATGCTGATAAGAAAAAGTGAGATGTGCAATTTGATGTTGGAGATTTGGTGTGGGTTCATTTGAAGAAAGACAGGCTTCCAAAAGGCCAACACACTAAGCTCATGTAGAGGAAGATTGAACCATGTCAGATTTTGAAGAAATGTGGACCAAATGCTTACAAACTCCAACTTCCTTCTGATCTTGGTTTATCACCTATCTTTAATGTCTATGATCTTACCCCATACAAACTTAATCTAGACATAGACTAGGAGTCACTATAGGTTTCAGTAGATGTTGACATTCCTAAACATGATCCTCCAAAATTGTAGCAGGTTTCAGATTCCAGAGTGGCAAAGAAGACCAGGAACAAGAAATATCTTGAATACTTGGTCACTTGGCAAGGCAAACCTGATTCAGAGGCTATTTGGATGACTGAAGAATAGATTCACACACATGGTGTAGACCTCTGGCATCTCATCTCAAGTGGACTTGAGATTTCTTCTCTCAGGGAGTATGGTGTAGGAGCACCCCTTCAATAGTCATTGGAGGGAGAAGACTAAATATATTTTGTCATTATGCATTCCATTATTGTTAAATAAGGTCTATTAGACCAAAACATCATTGTAATTTGCATAAAGTTCACTGTGCAAATCCCTAGGATAAGGTTGTTAGTTTGTTATGTTAGGTAGTTGGATTTTATCTCCCAGCTGCTGGGAATCCAATCAGTACTACCATTTTGAGTAGTTCAAATACTCTAGTTTGGGTTCTTTTGTAGAGGATCTAATGTTGAATAGTTCTCTATCAGAGGATTGAAGAGTGGAACTATGAATCAGATAGTTGTAATCACTTTCTGCAACCTAAATGAGATACCCTGTTTTGTGTTATTTTCCTGTTTACATTCATTGTGAAATTGTCTGGGAGACTGAATGGATTTTTAACCATTCCACTGGTAGATTGCTTCGTAATTGGTGGAATGGGTGTAGATAGTAGATTAGGGTTTTGTTCTGTTTGTGTAGTTTATTGCAGGGTCATGTACAGTTTGCTGTGAAGAACCCTAGCATTTTTGATGTGCTAGGTTGATAGATATCGAATTGATAAAATCTCTTGAAGTTTGTTTGTTCAGGACGAAGACAGTTAGTTTTGATCGATTGGAAGGAGAAACTGCAAGTATATTACATTTAGATGTGAGGGATGTAGACTAAAATCCTATTGCTGATTAGATTAGGTGCCAAAACCATGTTAAATGCTCAGAGCTAGGAGAATTCATCGATAGGCAACAACATCAGTGAGATGGCATGTGTCGGAGGGACATAACTCTCAAGTGCTGATCGAGTAAGTGTTGCCGATAGGCAACCAAAGGTGATAATAATGATATCATTGTGAGAAGGCTTTTGGGGATACATTTTACGTAGAGGCCGATGAGTTAAGTGTTACTGATAGGCAACTTAACTGATCTGTAGGTGTCAGTGGGAGTTAAGTGATCGAGGGAGAATAAATTTGGTTGGCTGATGGGTGTTCTCTCACCGATGGGTGAACTAACAATATACATACAAAATTAAATGTATGTTAATGGGCGTTTGACTTATTCCATGCACGTTTCAGCCAGTGGCTCTGCATCATAAAGGTTTGAGGTTGTGCGGAGATAAGTTATGTATGAAGCAGTTCTATTGGAATAATTATAGGTTATGTCAACCTATCTGAATATGCTACATGCTTTGGTTCTCTCTGTAAAAGCATATAGGGTTGAGTTTTTGGCCGACAAGTTAAGGAGTCATAGAGTACATCTATCATGCTAACCTAATTGATGTTTTTCTTGAATGCGGTATATAAAGAAGATTGATTCCTTATGTGAAGTGTGGTGTGTGTGCAAAAGAACTAAGTATGAGTGTGTGAGAAAAATCTAATTCAAAGAAAGATAAGATAAGATTTTGTTGAAGATGAAGTGTATTAAGTTAGTATTCTGAGCTTTAGTGGAACTGTGTCTTCAACATAAGTCAAATGCATTGCTAGTAGTTCATATTTGGTAGTGAGCTACCCCTTCTTCTATGTCTTTCTATTCAGGATACTGAGTCCTTTGGCAGTGAGCCACATGCAGTGAGCACTTCTCTTTTAGATAGTGAGTCCACCTTTTGTAACCAATTACATTATAATATATTGTGAGCTAATCCTCACTGTGGTTTTTCCCTTTTTGGGATTTCCACATAAAAATTTGGTGTATATGTGTTATGTGCTTTGATGGTTGCTTTCATGCTTTTCTTTCTTACTTCTAATTGATTATGCTATGTGGAATAAATGTTTAAATGTAAAGTTGTTTCATGGAATACTAATTTAGACACCCCCTCTCTTAGTATTCTTGGTTTTCAACACTTACTTTAGCAAGGCTTCAAGAAAGGTACCACAAATATTAATCTCTATACCAAGGAAGAAGGAGATGTGATATTGATAGTTGCAGTATATGTTGATGACATCATCTTTGGTGGAGATGATATGTGTAAGAGGTTTATAGAGGAGATGCAAAAAGAGTTTGAGATGTCTATAATTGGTGAGATTTCTTTCTTCCTTGGGCACCAAATTGCTCAGCTAGATGATGGTATCTTCATTTCTCAGGCTAAGTACATTAGAGAGATGTTGAAGAAGTTTGGTATGGAGGACTCCAAACTAGTAATTACTCCTATGGTTACTAGTTGCCACTTGAGAAAGAATGATGAGTCTTTAGAGGTTGATCAGAATCTTTATAGATATATGATTAGAGGATTATTGTACTTAATTGCTTCTAGACCTAAAATTATGCATGTAGTTTGTGTGGTTGTCATATATTAAACTAATCCTAAGAAAACACATGAGAAGGCAATGAAAAGAATATTTAGATACTTGAAGGGAACTCTGGATTATGGCTTATGGTATCCAAGAGGTAATGACTTTGATCTAAGTGCTTACACTGATGTTGATTGGGCTGGTTGTGTTGATGATAGAAGAAGTACAAGTGGTGGTGCATTCTTCTTGGGAAGCAGATTAGTTTCATGGCAAAGAAAGAAACAAGATTTAGTATCCTTATCAACTATAGAGGCATAGTATATTCCAACAACATCCTACTATACACAAGTGTTGTGGATGAAGTAAAATTTAAATGATATGAAGGTATTGTATGATGAGCCTATTCATATTTTGTGTGATAATACAAGTGCTATCAATATTTCAAAGAATCCAGTGATGCATTCTAGAACCAAGCATATATCAATTAGGTATCTTTTTTTGAGAGAGAAGGTTATAGATAAGGAAGTAAAGTTAGAATATGCTTCAACAAAGGATCAAATTACAAATATTTTCACAAAGGATCTTACTAAGGACACTTTTGAGTATCTCTAATAGAAGTTATGGGTAATTACCCCTCCTTGTTACTAGATGCATAGTTGGTGCATCTGTCTAGGTGGAGTTCATGCTATACGTTTTTCCTGGACTAATGGTGGCTACCTCTTAGTTAGAGTAGGTAGTGTTTGTTGTTGATACGAGGAGAAGGTTGGAAAGGAGAGCTTGTAACCTAAGGAGGAGAATAAGTTGCCTTTTTTATTTGATGTCAAAGGGGGAGAGAGAGAAATGTGCACCTAAGGGGGAGAATGAGTAGGTGTGTGTGTTGCCATCAATGACAAAGGGGGAGATTGTTGGCAATATGTGTTATCATTGATGTCAACAATCAGAGTGATGTCAGCACTCAGTTTGTGGTTGTTTGATATTATTGATGTGAATGTCTAATGATGATATACTATGTTACTAATGTTCATGGCTGGTTGTTGATGTTCATGGTTGGATGTCATGCCTTGATTAATGTCAAGTAAAGTTGTACTGAGCATGCTTGTCGTCAGCAAAGATGATTTCATCATGAAATATTAAGATGGGAATTAGAAGCATTAAAATTAATGATGATATATTAAGATTAGAATTAGAAGCTATGCTGAGGATGAGAAGATGTTTTTGATGACTTGTAGCATGTTGTATGATCCTTCCAATTTCTTTTAAGGAAGTATGTGCTGGTATAATAAGATTTTGACTTCCAGAAGTTGGTGAAGGTTTCTGCTATAGGAAGTTTCTTGGTAGACTACCTGGTATAATGCTCTACATTCCTCCACATTTGAAGATATGGTCATGTGGTTTAGAAGTTATGTTCAATATGTTGTAAAGGTGTTAACTCCAAAGTTTTAGATCATTTGCTCCTCCGCAATGAATGTTATAAGTGACAAGGTTCTGGTTTATGCTCTTAAATAGTAAAGTGATGATGAAAGCCTATTAGAATGCTCTGCATTCCTCCATAGTGATAGATATGGCTATGTGGTTTTGAGGATATGTTTAGAGTAGTGTATGACTACATCCATTTGAGTTTCAGATGTTTTAGAGGTTTGCAAGTTCAGTTTTCAAATAACATAAGTGTGATAGTGAGTTCCAGATGAATGACTATTCCCAGGTCACATGATTGAAGGTGTGCGGCACAAAATCTTTGTTGTGTGGAGTTCAAAGTGTATTTGAAGATGTTTTATGGGTTGAGCCAACTCATCTAGAAGAATTTCATGATTCCACTACTGCACAACATTTTCAAGTCAGTTTGTGAAGAATTGTTGTTGAGGCCGTTTGAGGAATGTTGATGATGTACGCCACAATGTTGTTGTTATACGAAGTTCAAGGAGTGTTTGGAGATGGTGTATAGGTCTTGCTGACTAATTTGGAAGAAGTACAAGTAATGTTTAATCTTTCATGAGTACTACCAAGATTGCAAAGACCGATGTGCTACAAGCTTCAAGTGTTCTTGCTTAAGGGTGACCTATTTCAAATTTGGGAAGTGTGCAAATGTTATTCCTTGAAGGATGATTCCATGAAGGATGTTTAGGACCAGACTAAGAATGTGTTGGGATGCGCAAGGCATGTGTCTCTTCTTGGAGTGGTGTGTAGTTCATGTTAGGGCTTCCCCTCTACATGTTTTAGTTGTGTGATCTTTGGCTAACTTGTAAAATGTAATATTCTTGTTGTATTGGCTGACTTGTAATGCAATCAATGTAATTCCTTGCATCTATTGTAACCCTAGCTGATCTAGGTGAGGTATGATTGCAAATATGAATGTGTGAAGAGAAAAATATGGATATGATATGCATTATGATGTGTCATTGAAGGAGAAAGACCAAAAGCAATAAGGTCTATCCAGATTCATCTTGAGGACATTTTTGTGATAGGAGGGAAGTGAAGAGTTTGCCTAATTGATCTAATCATCAGAAGAAGAGTGAAGAGGTAGAATTGCATTTATCAAAGGTGTAAGCTTTAATGTTAGTTTCCAGATAGTAGAAGGACTATCATGTTGTAATATTTTCTTATTTCATTCTCAGTTTAGGGAGTAGTTGATTCCTTGGGTTGTACCCCTAAAAAAAAGTCTATAGGGAGTTGTAGCTTCCTTGGGAGTGAACCTAAAACAAAGTATTCAAGGAGTAGTAACTTCCTTGGTTTGTAGCCCTAGAACAAAGTCAGTAGGAAGTAGTAGCTTCCTTGGGTTGCAGTCCTAAAACAAAGTTGTAATTTTGAACTCCATATATTGTGAGTTAATCCTCACCATGGTTTTTCCTATTTTAGAGTTTTCCACCTATATCTAGTGTTATGTTTTGATGTGCATTGTGTTGATTTTTCATGTTTATGTTAATGATGTAATGTTTAAGTTTTAAACTGCTCCAGAGGATTTGAAGTTTGTTTTATACTAACTCACCCCACCCTCTCAATATCTTGGTGTGTTCAACAAAAAGTATGGACATGAACACAAAAATGGACAATTTTTTTATTATTTTCTAAACACTAAGTTTGACCAGTTCGGGGAAATAGTTTACCTAATCCACACAAATCTCTTACTAATGTTGAGATGATAACCAGAGAGAAACTACTTGTTGCAATTGAACCAAGAAAATATTGTGCTAATCAGTTATATTAGAACTACTGTAGGTAATAATCATGAAAACTAATGAACTTAAATAAATAAATTGAATGACATTGAGATTGAAACATAAAAAATCATTCTATTAAGTCTAACATCCAATTATGAAAATCATATCACCAAACCTATTCATTTCCTATATATCATATAGGTATATCTATATCATATTAGGTATCAGTATATATATGTGTGTGTGTGTATGTGTGTTGCATACTAAAACTTAGTTTCATTATTATAATTCTATTGTACAGTGTTACTATATATATATGTGTATAACACATTATATATATATTTATTTGTGTATATATATATATGTGTGTGTGTCTATATATATCAAATATGTATATAAAAATGAAAATCAATTATCATAGAGTTCTTTGTGTAAGAGAGGTAACAACAATAAAATAAACACATATTCCATTGAAAAGGCCATAGCGTGTGGTAGGCCTAGCCTTGCCACGACTGGCCAAGGCACAAAGAGGGGAGACATGGCTCCCTATGGCTCCCACAACCTTATGGTTGTGGTGGCTGTGGATGCCATAACATCCCTACAACCATAGTTTTTAAAATTTAATAGCATTTATTCATCTTTTTCTATACAGTCACTATTGCTATAAAATATACCAAATGTAATCCCTATATAAGTAGGGTATAGACATGGAATATATCTACCAAAATTTTATCAAATTTTCTACCAGAATCAATGAACAAGTCATCATTATAACATTGCTATAATCCTCTATATAATGCAGGGTTGGTTGCAAATAACTTTATGAATCAAAACATCATTTTTATATATTAAAATGGTTACATGATCACATCTACTGATGTTGTACAGGAATCACTTCTTCTAGCCAAATAGGTCCACTGAAACAACAATAAACCAAAGTTTTTAAATATGAAAACCCTCAATTTTATTTAACCAATACAATAGCAATTACATAATCATTACAACTGATTCTAATCCAATAAAACTCTTTTTTTTAGAATGATAAAACCATTTCATATCATCAACTTTCATACAATGATTTTTCTCATCCAACAAAACTGGTTGTAAACCTACACACACAAAATGAGTAGCCCATGTCCTACTCTCCTCCCATCCATAGGGCTTGGATTCCAAGCCCACCCCTGAGCGGGAGACAAATTCCGAATGCCCAAAAAGAAAATTTTGAAATAAAACACAAATTTGAAATCAAATTTAACATAGGATGACTCACACACAAAGAATATTTTCCAAATTCTTGAAAAGGGGGAGAAAGGGGATTACCTTCCCTCTTGGGGATTAATCACAACAAATAACAATTAATTTTGTTTTTCAAATACCATCACAACAACAATCTCCACAACCCTTCAAACCCCCACACCATCACAACCCTTTAGCACAACTCCTCCCATTATATCACAGGCATCTCCAACACAACCCTTCCATCAAAACACAATAAACATATCCATATTACAACCCTTCAAAATACAAAACCCCCACATCATCCATAATGCATAATAGCCACAACTTCCCCAAGAGATATTCCACACCTTCATCAACCCCACATGAGGGAGGCTCTCAAACCTTAGGTGAAATTCATTCCCTATTTACACCCAAACCTTGAAACACATACACACCAATAATTGCAACAATAATTCATTCAATGAAAGTTTACACAAATCTCCATTGTCTCACAGAAAACCAAAAATCACAGCCATTTTCATCATTCACATATATTAAACAAGAAATTTTTAAAAATGCCAAACCCTACCTTGCTTGTCCATGTTGGGAGAAGCCCAAGAAATTGGGTTTAAATCCAGAAAATTCCTCTTTGCAACTAGAAAATTCTAGCCACTATCCAATCCTTCCTTCCATCACCATTATTTCAGCCAATCCAAACTTCTTCCAGTACAAGAATTAAACAAAGAGGAGAGAACCAAGACCAAGAATGCACACACAACATGAGGAATGAAAAAAATTCCTATCATAAAATTAAATTTCACTCAAACCATTCAACTTCCAAATGGAAATCCCAAAAGGTAGTTAGAATAATATAATTTTTAAATAGCCAATTTCAATTTCAATAAAATAACATTAATATCAACCAATAAATTATATAATATTCCCTCTCACATTAAAATTTAACCAAACAAGTAATTACAATAAAAGAACCAAGATAATAAACACAAATATCCCCAACACACCACCATTGGGTTTCATGCAACAAAATAAAAAAAAATGAATTTAAATTGGGCATTTGAAAATGTCTTCAAACTAAAGCGATTCGGACTACGCACCTACAAAACTCAATTTTGAACATTAGTATCTCACGATAAATATATCTAAAATAACAGATAATTAAATACTAAATATCTAAAATATCTAACATTAAATAATTTATTAAATTTCACAATTAAATTAAAATGCTCATTTTTGCAGAAATTAAATGCATAATCGTAAACACTTCATAATAAAAAATATCTTATTAAATTAAAGCATATAATACCATATATAATCCAAAATGATGTCCATACACACATAGGTATATAAAAAAGATTGTTAGAATGCACAAGACAACTAAGAGTGGGGGTGAATCAGTTATATGTTAAACATGAAGCCCCCAAAGTAATTTTAATCATCAACCACTTATAATGCATTAGCAGAATGTAAACATATGAAGCATTAATGCAAACACATCCAACCACATTGTTGGGATAAGGTGCCATTAACCTTGTAAATCCCAATATTGTATTTATGCCATTTATTATATGTAATTTGTAATTATCCATGAGGAGATGTACTAGTTTCACTAGTAGGGGTAATTTCAAAGTCACCAAAAGTTATTACGGAGTGACTTTTACTACTAGAAAATGTAAAAACTCATGGTAAATGAGGATAGGCACACTCCCTTGAGGAATATACTATTTTTGGCATGTATGAGAACTGTCATAATGTTTGGTGAGTGAATCTATGACAACTGCAAGATGTCATAAGATTCTAAGATTCTATGACGCATATGACGGATATGTCAGTTATATATTTGCTATATTTAGCCCAAGGTTCCTATCTTGGAAAGATACTCTTTTGTAGAATCTATGATAGTTATGACACATCATAAGATGCTATAAGAGGCTAGATTTAGTCTTGGGCACCCAATCTTTGCATGGCTATTTTCGGACAAGTGGAAGGTGCTTGTAAGATGGCATTTAATGTTTGTATATTGGGGAATCTCATGAGAGAGAAGATGAATGCCTAAGATGAGTTAGAAAATGTTTCTATAAGTATTTTCCATGTATTTGTTGCTGAAATACATATTTTAGGTACTCAAGTGTTGCCGGAATGCTATCGGATTGAAGACTAGTGGAGAGAGTTGAAGTGTTGTATTGTAAATTATTTTCAGATTAATACAAACATTGGGCCTCTTTTCTATGTGGAGTTTTTTTACCTAAAAGTGTTTTCTCCATGTTAAACATTGTGTTATGTGTTCATATTTCTAATTTTACATTTCTATGAAGCATAGTTTAATTTCTGTGTTACAATCTCCATTAATAACACACAGTTAGAGATTGCAAAAATTTATATTGAATCATATTTCCATTGAAGTAGTGTTGCTTTCATTTCTAACACACATAAGAACACTAGATTTATGTGGAAAATCCTATAAGGGAAAAACCAAGGTGAGGTTTAGCTCACAATATATATGAATAACAACACCAAAAATCAATAGGCTCATTGCCTAGAAGAAAGGCTCACTACCAAGGGCTCACTCCCTAGAAGAGAGAAGAGAAAAGAAATTGGTTACAAAGAGATTCACTATCTCAAAGAAATAAGGAGGATCCACCATTGCAACTTCTGGCTATCTACATCCTTTGGCTCACTGCCTCCAACAAATTCAAGCACACTGAAATGTAGACACCTTCTGCTCATTGGATTTCAGTCATAGGCATTTAAGATTGCACACCACTCAATACCCTTGATTCACATTCACAACATCTTCTCTACTTTTCTCTACATAACATTATCTTGCATTTATACCATCTACAACCAATACCTATCTCAATTAGGTCGGTCCTAATGAAGCATGTACATTACACACATGGAACATTACTTTGGTCAGCACTAAACACTTCCGTGGTGGAAAGAAGTGAAAGTGGACCATGTCAAGGGATAACAAAGACTCAAATTTGTATCACCAAGCTCCTAATTACAACTACAATCCATGAGGCACCTCCACAAATGGTGCCAACAAGCTAGGATGGCCAAACCAGAGTTAACAACCACATCCATGCTTCTCCAAGTCTAAACACATCATGTGGACCATAGAGAGACACTCCACAACATATAAACACCTTTCCACAACATTTAACATCATTAGAAACCTCTACAACATTGCCAAAACCATCTGACACAAAGAATATCTTCATTATGCATATCAGGATCCAATACCACTAAACACCAACACAAGAACTGACCTTGCAGAGTAACCCAACATTGGAAACTTCAAGGAAAGGTAGATATAGACTATAGAAGCACATCCCCAAATCCATAAGACAAGAAAACTCAATGAAGAGAAATACAAAGCAATCTCGTTTCTCCTAGACAGTCTTCTACATAGGCAAACACTCTATCAAACATATCTTCCACTGTCATACGATCCAAAACCTCAAATTATGTATATAACATCTCTTAAAAACTTTGGTCAACACTTCCAAACTGCACATGCATATCTTCAACTAGGAAGAAATGTGGAGCACAATACTGAGAACATATCTGTCACACTACACAACTTCTTATTCAAATTTTCTCAAAAGCACTTGGAAACCAAGTGAACTACATACTATAGGTTGACATCAATGACAACACCAACAAGTTTCTAGCAATCCCCCCCTTTGTCACTGATGGCAACACCAACTTTCTAAAAAACCATCAAGACCTAAAGAAAACAATTAGTAGATTAGTAGTACTCTTCCTGACTAGAACAACTATTACTCTTCACACACTTTACTCCCCCTGACTGGAGCAACTCTTACTCTTCTCACACTTTCTTGTGCAATGGTTTCTCAACCACCTTCATTCTCTCCCCCTTTAACATCAGTGGCAAAGGGCCATACTTGCAACAAGTACTTGTTCTTTCTCTCTACTACTTTTATTTCTCTGCACTCTTCCCCATAGGGTCATAAGATATGTTCTATTTGACTACACCAATCACTACCTACTCCACCTAAGAGGTAGCCTCTAATATCAGTCCAGGACTAAGATTTTATCTTGAAATACTTCCTAGACAGATGCACACAATTATGTATCTAATTAAAAGGAGGGACAATAACCCTTAACTTCTGCCAGAGATACTCAAAAGTATCTTTTAGAAGAGCCTTTGTAAAGATATTTGTAATTTGGTCCTTATTAGGCACATACTCTTATTTCACCTCATCCTCTGCAACCTTCTCTCTTAGGAAGTGATACTCGATTGAAAATTTCTTTGTCCATGAATGCATTACTGGATTCTTTGAAATGTTGATAGCACTTGTATTATCACATAATATGGGAATAGGTTCATCATATGACAATTCAATATCCTTCAATGTTTTCTTCATCCACAACACCTGTGTGCAACAAGATGTTGCTGTAATGTACTCTACCTCTATAGTAGATAATGAAACTGAATCATGTTTCTTACTTAACCATGAGAAAAATCTGCTTCCCAAAAATAAAGCACCACCACTTGTACTTCTTCTGTCATCTATATATCCTACCCAATCTACATCTACATATGCACTTAGGGAGAAATTAGTATCCTTAGGATACCATAGGACAAATTCTAGAATGCCTTTCAAGTATCTAAATATCCTCTTTACTATTGAAACATGTGACCCTTTGGGATCAGCTTGAAATCTAGTCACAAGGCAAATTGCATGCATGATATTTGGTCTAGTAGTAGTTAGGTATAATACTCCACCAATCATTAAGCTGTACTTGACCTACTCAATAGGAGATTCATCATCTTTGCTTAACTTACAACTAGTAGTCATGGGAGTACACATCAGTTTAGAATCTTCTATTCCAAACTTCTTCAACGTTTCCTTAGCATACTTCAATTGTGAAATGAAATACCTTTTTCTAATTGACTGATTTGTAATCCAAGGAAGAAATTCATTTCCCCACACATTAAGATTTCAAATTATTTCTACATCTCTACTATATACCTCTTGCACATACCTACATTACCTCCAAATATTATATCATCAAGATACACTTCCACAATCAGGATTTGATTTTCTTCAACTTTGAAATATAGATTGCTATTTGTAGTGCCCTTTTTGAAACTTTTCTAGAACAAGTACTTATCCAACCTTGCATACCAAGCTCTAGGAGCTTGATTGAGTCCATACAGTGCCTTCTTCAACTTGCAGACCATATTTAGATATTCTAATAATTGAAACCCTTCCAGCTGCTCAATGTAAACTTCCTCTTCAAACTCTCCATTCAACAATGTAGATTTCACATCCATCTGATAGACTTTGAATTTCTTATGAGCTGCAAAGGCCAAGAACATTCTAATAGCCTCCAATCTTGCCACTGGAGCAAATGTTTCCTCATAATCTATTCCTTCCACATGTGAGTAGCCTTTACACACAAGCCTAGCCTTATTTCTTACTACTTCTCCATTCTCATTCAATTTTTCTGGAAGATCCATTTAGTTCCTATCACATTTTTGTTTGCTAGTCTTGGGACAACTTCCCAAGTCTGATTCTTCTCAATCTACATTAGTTCTTCTTCCATCGTCTTAATCCAATGCTCATCTTTGCATGCTTCAGTCACTAGTTTGGGTTCTATTGTAGACAACAAGCACAAATTTACTTGTTCATATGCCATAGCAATTTTCCTTCTTGTTAACACACCTTTGTTCTTATCTCTAATGATTTGATCTACTGAATGATTCTTCTGCACATATTTGGGAGTCTTAGGAAACCTTTCCGGAGCATCTTCTTCATTAATTTACATCTCTTTTTCCTTTTCTTCTTCATTTTCTTCTTCTTTGCAAGGGGGCTCATCAGATTCATATTTTTCTATCATTACTAAGCTTTGATGTGGATCCTCATCCACTTTGACATTTGCACTTTCAACTAGCTTCTTTAGCCTCTTGTTGTATCACTTGTAAGCCTTGCTCTTTGCAAGATATCCAAGAAAGTTTCCTTCAGTTGATCTTGTATCAAACTTTCCCAAGTTCTCTTCATCTCTTCTAATGTAGAATTTACTTCCAAACACTTTAAATTATTTTGCAGTAGGAGTTCCTCCATACCATAGTTCATATGGAGTCTTTGAACTATTGACCTTGGCTTGGACTTTGTTTTGTATGTAGACTGTAGTGTGGATGGCTTCTCTCCAATAGATATCTAGTATATTTGCTTCTTTCATCATTGCCATTTATGCTTCCTAAACTTTCATATTCTTTCTTTCCACAACTCCATTCTGCTGAGGAGTCCTAGGTACTAACAAATGCCTTTTTATTCCATGATATTCACAAAAGCAATTAAACTCATTGGAGGTGAACTCACCACCTCTGTTAGACCTCAAGCACTTGATTTTCAAATCAATTTCATTTTCAACCACAATCTTGTATGCCTTAAACATATCTAGAGCTTATAATTTTTCTCTGAGAAAAGTTACCCAAGTCATTCTAGAGAAATCATCAACCAACAACATGAAATACCTATCACCTTGAAAGATTCCTACTCTTGTAGGTTTGCATAGATTTGTATGCACCAACTCCAGAGGTCCAGTGGTAGAATACTCTTTGATCTTGAAATTCTTCCTTGTTTGTTTCCCAATCTGACAATCCTTGTAGGTTGCATTGGCAGGCTTTGTAATCTTTGGCAGATCCCTCACAACTTGAGTAGAGTTGATCTTCACTAGGCTATCAAAGTTGATGTGACACATTCTTCTATTCCATAGCCAACTTTCATTAATTTGAGTCATAGGCATGTACTATCAACACTTTTAACCTGATATATATTTCCTTTTGTCCTTGTTCCTATAGCAATCAGAGTTCTAGAGTCTTCTTTTCAGATTTCACAACCACCATCTGAAAACACAAGAATATACCCTCTACTACACATTTTTCCTACAATTAGAATATTATGTCGAAGATATTTGACATAAAGGACATCATCTATATTGTACTTTCCATAAAAACTTATTGAACCTTTTCCACAGATCTTAGCAGATGCATCATATCTAAACTTAACAAAATCTCCATCAAACTTATCAAGCTTCACAAACTTGTTCTTATCACCTATCATATGATTTCAACACCCACTATCAATTAACAAGATATTATCCTCCTCTCTTACATGAAAAAGCAATAACCAAAGCTCCTTCAATGTGGTGCCCTATTTTTGAGCAACATCCTTTATACATCTTCTAGGATTATTAGAATTAGTTCCAACATTCAAAGCCATGAACAAGCATTCATTACCATCATCATCCGGATAGTTAGAGTCATTATCAAATATCCTATCAACTTCTTTAACATAATAACTTTTATTGAATGATTTTACTTTGTTCTCCTTGTATTTGTCATTAGAAATTTTGATTGGACATTTAGAAGCGTAATGGCCTATCTTTCCATAGTTAAAACATTTGAAGGGTAGCTTACCTCTGTATTTTCTAGAACCCTTTTTCAATCTACTCACAAAATTTGCTTCCACTTTATCAAAGTCATTTGAATCAGATTCAACATTCTTTTCTATCTTGCTAGCCTTAAAAGTAGTTTCTTTTCTTGAATCATCTTGACCAAATTCTATTTTCTCAAAATTAGTTACAGTACCAAACATTTGATCCCTAGAATACTTTCCAAATTTTGAGTTTCTTCAATAGTAGAAACTTTAGCACTATAAGATTTTGGAAGAGTTATTAGTACCTTCTTTACCACTTCACTCTCCTCTAGGTTTCCACCAAGACCATCAATTGAGCTGACAACTTCATCCACTCTCTAAATGTATCTTGCAATATTTTCATCCTCTAACATCTTTAGGGTTTCAAACTAGGTCTTCAAAATCAGCATATTTGCTTGCTTGACCTTGTCATCTTGTTTATAGGTACTTTCCAACTTCTAGATATCATGAGCAGTTTTTGAACTCATCACCTTCACTAATTCAGAATCAAAAAGATGGTTCAGAAGGGCACTCCTTGCCTTGTCATTGTTCTCATATTCTTTAATTTCATCTTCATCCTTTGGACCATTAGGAGGTATAGTATAATCTTTGTCAACTATCTTTCATATGCCATATCCTAGGGAGACAAGAAATCTTTCCATCCTTGTTTTCCAAAAATCAAAATTTGTTCCATCAAACATTGGGACCTCCATACCTTTCTTGTGTGCCATCCAGATCTACCCCAAGTGGTTAAGATTCTTTAAGGAACTTGACTCTAATACCAATTGTTAGAATGAATAGGACAACTAAGGGGGGTGAATCAGTTATATGTTAAACCTTAAGCCCTCAAAGCAATTTCAATCATCAACCACTTATAGTGCATTAGCATAATGTAAACATATGAAGCATCAACTCAAACACATCCAACCATAGAAGAACACTAGATTTACGTGGAAAACCCTATAATGGAAAAACCGTGGTGAGGATTAGCTCACAATATATATGAATAACAACACCAAAAATCAATAGGCTCATTGCCAAGGTCTCCTTGCCTAGAAGAAAGGATCACTACCAAGGGCTCACTACCTAGAAGAGAGAAGAAGAAATATGTTACAAAGAGATTCACTATCTCAAAGCAATAGGGAGAATATACCAATGCAATTTCTTACTATCTGCAACCTATGGCTCACTGCCTCCAGCAACTTCAAGCACACTAAAATGTAGACACCTTCTGCTCACTATATTTCAGATTCATAGGCATTTAAGCTTACACACCACTCACTACCCTTGATTCATATTCACAACATCTTCTCTACTTTTCTCCACACAACTTTATCTTGCATTTATACCATCTACAACCAAGACCTATCTCAATTAGGCCGGTCCTAATGAAATGTGTGCATTACACACATGTAACATTACTTAGGTCAGTACTAAACACTTTCGTGGTGGAAAGAAGTGAAAGTGGACCATGCCAAGAGATAACCATGACTCAAATTTGTATCACCAAGTTGCTTATCATATCTACAATCCATGAGGCACCTCCACAAATGGCACCAACAAGCTAGGTTCACCAAACCTAAGCCAACAACTATGTCCACACTTCTCCAAGTCTAGACACATCATATAGACCATAGAGAGACACTCAAAAACATCCACACACCTCTCCACAATATTCAACATCATCAAAAACCTCTACTACATTGCTTCAACCATCTGACACAGAATATCTTCATTATGGACATCAGGATCTACTAGCACTGAACACCAACATAAGAACTGATCTTTTGGATCAACCCAACATTGGAAACTTCAAGGAAAGGTAGATATAGACTGTAGAAGCACATCCCTAGATCTATAGTACAAGAAACCTCAATGTAGAGAGATGCAGAGAAATCTCATTTCTCTCAAATGGTCTTCTACATAGGCAAACACTCTGTCAAACATATCTTCCACTATCGCATGATCTAGAACCTCAAATTCTAGATATAACACATCTTAACACCTTTGATCAATACTTCCAAACCACATAAGCATATCTTCAACTAGGACAAAATACTGAGAACAACACTGAGCACATCTTTGTCACACTGCACACCTTCTTATTCAAATTTTCTCAAAAGCACTTGGAAACCAAGTGAACTACCTACTAGAGGTTGACATGAATGACAACACCAGCAAGTTTCCAACAAATATGCATATACAAACATATAAATACATGAACCAGAAATAGTAGTATCAACCATGTCCATCAAATTCATCAAAATAGTCAACTATAAATAACATCTCATCAATGTCTCGAGGTCAATGCTAGCTAGGCCTCACATCACCCCCCTCTATAATTAAGCTTCCTCCTAGAAGCCATCAAAAGATAAAGGAGTAATGACCTCATCCGAGATGTATCCTCCCATGTCGTAGAAGACTCATCATAAAGATCCCACTAGACACTGACCTAGTCCAACTATTGTCCTCGCAGGGCCAATGATCGATGATCTAATAAGCGAATGGGCCCTAGTGTTAACTATCTATCCTGCACCACCTATAGAGCAACCCACTCTAGAACATGAGATAAATTAGGCACATAGTTCTTAAGCATAGAAACATGGAACACATCATGGATACAAGATAGGCTGGGTGGCAATGCTAAGAAATATGGAACATGACCAATCCTCTCTAAGATCTCAAATGAACCAACATATCTCGGTGCCAACTTAGAACCCTTTTGATAATGGATAGAACTAGATTATGAGGTCAAACATGTAAGAAGACTCTATCCCCAACCTGGAACTCTCAATCTACCCTCCTAATGTCAGCATACTACTTATGTAGATATTGTACTATCTGTAGCTACTCTTGAGTCTAGGTCACCTAACTCTTCATCTCATGAACCAACTCTCGACTTACTGCAACATGATCCTCCAGTTGATCCCAACTCAATGGTGTCTTGTAGGTTCTACCATTTAAACCCTCAAACGGTGCCATGGCAAGCAAACTACAGTGCCCATAATTATAGGCAAACTCTACTAGGTACAAGTACTCCCATCAAGACTTCTGATCCATGACATACATCTTGAGTATATCCTCCAAAACTTGGTTCAATCTCTCCATCTACCCATCTATCTCTAGATGATAAGTAGTGTTGAAATTAAGTTGAGTGTGTAATGCCTACTATAGACTAGTCCAAAAGGATGAAGTAAAAATAAGATCTCTATCTGAAATGATCCTCCTCAGAACACCATGAAGTCTGACAATATCATATAAGAAAACCATGGATACTAAAGCAACATTGTAGGAAGAACTCATTAGAGAGAAATGTGCCACCTTAGCTTATCCATGGTCACCATGATTGCATCATGTCGCTATGCAGTCATATGAAGACCTACAATGAAATCCATTAATATCATATCCCACTTCCATGTTAGAATGACATAAGGATACAATAAACCAACTAGATGTTGATGTTCTTATTTCACTCTTTGAGACATGAGGAAATGGGCAACAAACTTTACTAGACAAAGCATCCCTATCCAAAAGTATAGTTTCTAAAGGTCTACATGCATTTTCATAACTCTTGGGTGTGTTACATATGGTGCTCTATGAGCCTTTGCAAGAACCACCTCTCTAAGGTTCCCCAAAGGAGGAACATAAATACATCCATAGTGATGAAGCAAACCATCATCATCAAAGGAATACCCCTCAAACATGTCCCTCAAGGGACCCTAAAACTACACTATCTTGCTATACAAATCATCCTTCAACAAAAGCTCCAATATATGCCCCCTAAGGTCCATCTTCACTATTAAAGATAGCAAGTCATGTCTTCACCTAATAAGAGCATTAACCATAGCATTCTCTTTTCCCTTAACATACTAGATCTCAAAGTTGTACTTACAAAGAAACACCATCCATCGGTGTTGTCATGCATTAAAGTTAGGCTAAGAAAAGTTATATTGTAGGCTTCAATGATTTGAATGTAACTTAAAAATCTATGCCCAAGAAGAAAATGGTGCCACTACGTCAAAACATGTACCATAGCTACAAGCTCCAAGTCATGAGTCAGGTAGTTAAGCTCGTGAATCCTCAACTTGTGAGACTCAAAGGCAATCACACATCCCTCTTGTATGAGAATAGCTCCAATACCCTTGCTCTAAGCATCGGTGCAAACAACAAAATCAATTGTAGGGTCTAGAATTGACAAGATAGGTGCACTGGTGAGTTTCTCTTTCAAAATCTAAAAAGATTTCTGACATTGCTCGGTCCACACAAATTTCTTGCCTTGCTTCTGGAGAGAAGTAATCAGATCTGCAATCCTGGAAAAACCTTCCATGAACCTCCTGTAGTAGCTGGCTAGACCCATAAAAATCTTAACCTCTGCAACATTAGTTAGAGTGGGCCATTCCAAAATAACTTGAATCTTAGAAGGGTCCACATAAATCCCATCTCCCAATGTAATATGCCCCAAATATTGGATCTCTGTTTGGAAGAATTCAAATTTGGAATTATTAGCATGCAACTAGTTCTCTCTAAGGCACTGCAAAACTTGCCACAAATTCTCCTTATGCTCCACTATTGTGCGAGAATAAACCAAAATTTGATCCAAAAAGATGACCATAAATCGATCCAAGAAAGTGCAAAAAACACCATTCATCAAGCTCATAAAGACTGCTAGACATGAACACAAAAATGGATATTTTTTCTTTGTTTTTCTAAACACTAAGTTTGAAAAGTTTAAGGAAATTGTCTACGTAATGCACACAAATCTCTTACTGATGTTGAGATGATAACTGGAGAGAAACTACTTGTTGCAATTGAACCAGGAAAAGATTGTGCTAATCAATTATACTAGAACTCCTGTAGGTAATAAACATGAAAACAAGTGAACTTAAATAGATAAATTTAATGACAATGAGATTGAAACATAAAGAATTATTCTATTAAGTCTAATAGGTAATTATAATAATAATCTTCTCTATGAGATCATAACTAAAAGAAAAATACAATTTCTTTCCTAATTTGATAGTAGAATCTTCTAGAATTCATTCATAAAAGTAATCCACAAAAAATGCATATTATGCAAAATCTTGATGACATTAAATATATGAACGTGTAAATTTGTCATAATGGAAATCAAGTTATGATCTTATAATTAAAGAAAGAAGATAATTATATATATAATTGAATAACATCAACTATAATAATGACCCATTTATTTATTAACAACAAGATCATATATGTCCATATATACCCATATATACCTAGTATGATATAGATATACATATATGAATATATAATATATATAATATGTATATGTTCAACATAGTATATACAATAACACTGTACAACATAATTATAATAATGAAACTGAGTCTAAGTATGCAACAAATATATATAACACATAATATATATATAGTTGGTATATATATAAATATATATATATATATAAATATATATATATATATATATATATATATATATATATATATATATATATCATAAATGAAAATCAATTATCATAGAGTTCACTGTGTAAGAGAGGCGACAACAATAAAAGAAACACAGATTCCATAGAAAGGGCTACACCCTATGGCAGGCATGGGCTTTCCATGGCTGACCAAGTCACAAAGAGGGGAGTCGTGCCTCCCCATAGCTCCCACAGCCTTATGGTTGTGGTGGCTATCGATGCCACGACATCCTTGCCACCATAGTTTTTAAAATTTAACATCATTTATTCATCTTTTTCCATACAATCGCTACTGCTATAAAATATTCCAAAAGTAATCCCTGTATAAGAAAGGTATAAACATGGAATATATTTAATAGAATTTTATCAAATTTTCTAACATAATCAATGAACAAATCATCATTGTAACATTGCTATAATCCCATGTATAATGCAGGGTTGGTTACAAATAATTGTATGGATCAAAACATCATTATATATAGTAAAATGGTTACATGATCACACCTACTGATGTTGTATAGGAATCACTTCTTCCAACCAAATAGGCCCACTAAAACAACAATAAACTAGAGTTTTTAAATATGAAAACCCTCTACTTTATTTAACCAATACAATAGCAATTACATAATCATTGCAGTTGATTCTAATCCAATAAAACTCTTTTTTTTTTAGAATGATAAACCATTTCATAGCATCAAATTTCATACAAAAGATTTTGCTCATCCAACAAAACTAGATATAAACCTACACACACAAAATGAGCAGCCTAGTCCCTCTCTCCTCCCAACCATAGGGCTTGGATTCCAAGCCCACCCCTAAGTGGGAGACAAATTCCAAATGCCCATAAAAGTTTTTTTTCAAATAAAACACAAATTTTAAACTAGGTTTATCACAGGCTGACTCACACTCAAAGAATCATTTCTAGATTCTTACAAAGGGGGAGAAAGAGGATTAATTTCCCTCTTGGGATTAATCACAACAAACAATAGTTCTTTCTTTTTCAAATACTATCACAACAATAATCTCCACAACCCTTTAAACCCCCACACCACCACAACCCTTCAACACAACCATCTCCAACACAACTCTTCCATCAAAACACAACACACATATCCATATTATAACCCTTCAAATTACCAAAACCCCCACATTATCCATAATGAACAATAGCCACAACTTCCACAAGAGAGGCTCCACACCTTCATCAGCCCCACATGAGGGAGGCTCTCAGTCCTCTGGTGAGATCCATTCCCTATTTACACCCAAACCCACAAACACATACATGCCAACAATTGCAACAATAATTCATTCACAAGAGAGTTTACACAAATCTCCATTGTCTCATAGAAAAGAGAAAATCACATCCATTTTCATCATTCACATATATTAATAAAGAAATTTAAAAAATGCCAAACCCTACCTTGGCTATCCAAGTTAGGAGCAACCCGAAAAATTGGGTTTAAATGCAACAAATTCCTCTTTGCAACCAGAAAATTCTAGACACTATCCAATCCTTCCTTCCATCGCCATTATTTCAGCCAATCCAATCTTCTCCAGCACAAGAATTAAAAAAAGAGGAGAAAGCCAAGACCAAGCATGCATGCATAACATGAGGAATGAATACAATTCCTCTCATAAAAATAAATTTCACTCAAACCCTTCAACTTCCAAATGGAAATCCCAAAAGACAATTAGAATTATATAATTTTTAAATAACCAATTTCAATAAAATAAAATAACATTAATTTCAACCAATAAATTATATTCCCTCTCACATTAAAATTTAACCAAATAAATAATTGCAATAAAAGAACTAAGATAATAAACCCAACTATCCTCGGCACACTACCACTGGGTTTCACACAACAAAATCTAAAAAAATCAATTTAAATTAGGCATTTGAAAATGTCTCCAAACTAAAGGGATCCAAACTATCCAACTACAAAACTCAATTTTGAACATCAATATATCACAGTAAATATAGTTGAAGTAACGAATAATTAAATACTATCTAAAATTTCTAACATTAAATAACATATTAAATTTCACAATTAAATTAAAATACTCATTTTTATAGAAATTAAATGCATAATCTTAAAAACTTCATAATCAAAAATATTTTATTATATTAAAGCATATAATACAATATATAATCCAAAATGATGTCCATACACACATAGGTATATAAAAAAAATGCATATCCAAACACATAAATACATGAACCAGAAATAGTAGTATCAACCATGTCCAATCACAACCATCAAAATAGTCAACTATAAATAACATCTCATCATTGTCTCATCAACAATGCCAACTAGGCCTCATTTTTACGAAGTAAATCTTCCTTTAGTTATCTTTGTCAATCTCTTTGTTAGAAAACTTATGAGTTTACGAACTAAGAGATTCTCCAATACTTGTAAAAATTTCTATTGTTGTCATATGGATCTACAAATTCTTTCTCTTACAATCCTTCAATAGTAGCCATATCAATTACTTTGAATTTCCCTTTATCAACAATAGGAATATAACACATAACAAGTTACACAAGACATTGCTCAATCGGTGAAAATAGGAAACCACAAAACAAGTGATAAACAATGATGCAGTAGTGAAGTTCATGACGGGTAAGAAACATCCATAAGGAAGGCTTCATTGACAAAGGCATACATCTATCAAAAAATTGGGAAGTTTGTGAACCTGAGATTTCTCTTATAAGGTTCACAAACTCATAACTTCACCGATAGCAAAGGAAAAGATCTAATTTTCAAAGATACATAAAAGATGATTAAAAGGAAAATTAAGGTGAAAAATCACCAAAAATATAATGTTTGTAGAATTATAAATTTGTCAAGAAAGGGAAAATAACTTTCACATTTGAGACATGACTCAAAAATAGGGAAGTAACAATCAAAATAGACCAAGTTTTTATTGTATGAGGACAAAGACCAAAACTGGGGCAACATGACCAGAAGTCCCATAGATGCAAATACAATCCTAAGAACCACACACATACAAGAGCCAAAGTATTTTCCAAGTGTAACTTACTCTAATTTGATTAGAATTCCCCCAAATTTGAACTGTGAGCACCCATTTGGCTTCTCTTCAAGATGAAGTAGGAACTTAAGCTTGAATCAACTATAGTTCTTAGAAATTTGATCATCAACTCCTACAACAAAAATAAGAAAGAAAACAACAAGCAAGAAAATATTTTTGGTTGATGAGGATTGCTCATGGACCTAGATGTTCTTGCATCAGAAAGTGTATATGAAAATTGTTGTATTTTTATTATTATAGCATATTAATTTGTGTTTATAGAAATTTATTAAAAACATGTAATCTTGATCCATTTTTTAAAGCATTTTATGTTCCGTTGTGTTGTGACACAACATGGTATGAGAGTTCCTATCCTATTAAATCATTTTCAATAGATATAATGATGGACTCAAATTTCTTATCTAAGATAGCACTCAAGTAACATCATCTAGAGATTTAGTGGTATTTGTATACTTGGGATGATAAATTCGAGGCACCATTGTAGTAACACCTCTATGAAAAATGGTACCATATAGGCTACATTATTTGGGACATTTTATTCTATAAAAAAATGTTTTGCAAGGGTTAAACTAGTTTTTAGTGTGAAATATGTAATATGGTTCAAAATGACTATGTTGGTTATCACTCTAAGGTAAAATCATGGATCTTTGTAACACCCTTTCAAGTATGTGAAATAACTTTTATGGTGAGTGAAAAAGTCATAAATATGTTTCGACAAAGAATTTTTGGCCAAACCCATGCCACACAATCAGTACATGTTGAATTGGAACATGTATGGGGTCAACAAGTCTAGCCAAATGCCCTCTAAATAAAACGGGTTTATCCATAGGGGTTTAAAATCTTCCATAAGCCATTTTCAAGCTCATTTGATTTTTTAGAGTTTCACATTGGTTCAAAAAAGCCCTAAAACCCTATTATACCACAACAATTTAACCCTAAAACAATCCAAATTTGTATTAAGGGACAATCTCATGACACTAGGTAGATTTCACACTAGTTTCATTTCCAAAATTAAATTTAAATTAGTAAAAAATTGGTTTTATATTTAGTTAAAAAAGTTTTAAAAATATTTCTTGTTTAAATTTATATTTACACATTATAGTAAATTATAATTTATGTAAAATATAGATATGGTTGAACACTAAATCAAGTTATTCAAAACATAAAAAGTCATTCACATTAGTGGATAATAAACTTAACACAACAACCCACGCCCCTAATAGAAACAACTTCATTTCAATTAGAGTTTAAATCAAATATATGACTACTTATATATAATGATATAACCCATATGCTACACAACATATTGAACAATTCTACCTTTTATTAGGTATCAATATTAAGGGGCCCACACTTATAGTGGAGATTGAGAATAAAGTCAAATCTATAGACCAAAATATTACATTTTATAGAGGTAGGTCTATGTTTAAATCTTGTCATCTAAACTCTGGGTAAAAGCACATAACTGTATAACACTTTTATAAAAGAAATGGCCAACACAAATACATGTTTTCAACTTGGAGCACCTAAAAGTGACATCTATATTTCAAATTTTAAAATGATATAAAATAATGAAATGTAAAACTCTTAATATAGTTTATGTTTATAATTTTTATAATTTTCAAAAATTAGTTGGATATTTTTTTATAAATTTAAGAGAAGAATTAAAATTATTTTTTTTAAGTGAGGCTGATGGGACATCACAAAAAAAAGAGCAATTCATTTTTCTTTCTCTAATTTTTTTCCTCACATAGATGACTTGAAAATCTAGTTCATGGAAAAAAAATCTGACGAATATTTTTTTTATATAATTTTTTTAAGTCAAACTTAAACAAAATGTCATAGTTTTAATTGGACATAAAATTTTGTCTAATTTTTTATCATTTAAAAAGTTATACCCTCTTGTAGAGAATTCTCTCATGTAGTGTGCTGTAATGCCCCACCATGAAACCCTAAGAAACAACTCAACTATGCTATACAAAGGACCAATTTTTTTTTCAAAGAAAGAAATAACAAGAAATGTAAATCATATTTAATCATACATCAAGTTAAGCTATATCCTCTATGGATTCCACAATTGCATTACTAACTACTATTAACATGATCTAAACAACATTATGAATTAACTAACAACCATGGTTCATTCTAATCTAATTGAATCAAATGAATAAACACATACATCTCCATATTATATCATTAGATAAGTAATCATGAAGATCCTGCAAAAAGAATACACGTACATATGCAGTTTCCTTTACAAGAGAGTACAATATTACATTGTTTACAATATCACTTTCCAGATTACATTGGAATACATACATCAAAATAACAGCACATGGTTCAACTGATATACAAGACTAGAACATGAACATAAGTATCTATCTATAGAACAAGATCTGTAATCTGATATAATAGGTACATCCTTCTCGTACATGAACAACAAAATGGGAAACTAATGGAGATAAAAGCAAAACCACCCAACCATGTGAAACCCTAAGGTCCACCCCCGTGCTAGGAGATAACAATAAGGTCCCACTAAGAAAATAATCAAAAATACAATAGACTAACAGGTGCAAGGACTACACATGACTCTAATACAACACTGGTCAATATGACCATCACAAGCAACTCAAACAACACTTCTAGAGGAAATCACACAATAAAAGAGGAAAACACACTTAGGGAATGCCAGGCTATAGTAGGGAAGAGTGTCATCACATGGTCCTAACATGGGTTATTCTGGCAATCTCTCACTGGAAACTGGCCCCCATCCATGGGTTATTCTGGCAATCTCTCACTGGAAACTGGCCCCCATCCATGGGTTATCTTGGCTGTCCAGATGCCTGCCCCCATCTACATGGTTATCCTGGCAGTCTCTCACTAAGTACTGACCCCATAGGGTGACACATGCAGAACCAACATTTCTTTCATGAGGACAAGGAATTTGATCTTGCCAACCATGGCCTTCTAATCCCATCCTTAGCCTAAACGAGCACTACATGCATGGGTGAGGCATCCATTTATCTTATTTAGTGTGGAAACTAACCAATCCTCTAAATTTATTATTACATTATCACTGGATTAAAAACTTCCAATGGATTATCCTAGCAACCACTTTGGGCACCAGTCCCACATTGAAAGCCACTCCCTAACCAACATCTAGAAGACCATATCCATGAAGCAAGACAATTACCATCACAATGACAAGTAACATATATAATGCAAGGCATTTACCTTCTTGAAAACAAAACATAATCACAAGGACCAATTCTTATATCCCTGTCACAAAACATAAACCAAGCATTAAACTATCACATTCTCATCATGATGTATTTTCAACACAAAATATACATCATTCAACTCACATGATGCACACATAGCCAACCCCCACACAATCACACCCTCCTAGGCCTCTGGAAACAACTTCCCTGAATGAAACTAACACTTGACACCACTAAACACAATGGTCTCATATCACATTCACTCTCAGATGCACATCATAAACTAAGATCCTTCATCAATATTTTCATGATCAATTGTAATGCCCCGTCATGCAACCCTAGAGTGTAAGGCTAAAAGTACAAAATTACAGAACTAATTTTTTTTGAAGCAAGTAAATGCAATAGGAGTAACCAAAGATATCATAATACACGACATGAAGAAAAGTGCACTTCTAACTCCTCTAGGGAAACATAACTGCATTAGAGAATATAAAGTATAAACCACACAAGTGATAACCATTTTACTACTGCTATAAATCAAATCAACTTTTACATTAGCAAGATAGTTAATTTATCAAGGTCTTAGTACAAGATTACAAGATTACAAGATTACAAGACTGATATTGTCGGTTTACAAAAGAATGCATAAGAAAGTATACAACACCACCGAAGGTAGGAAGCAAACTAGAACTGGAACACCTCTGCACAGAACTTGAACCGCATCTCCAAAAAAAAACCAATGGATAGCTCTTACCACCCAACCATGTGGAACCTTGAGGTCCACCCCTCTGAGCTAGGAGATAAAGACAAGGATTCCACTAAGCCAAGAAACAACATCCAAAAATAAAAGAATGATAACTAACTTGACACAACCGACCATATCATCAAAGCTGCACAAGACAAGACATCACTCCAGAGGTACTACCAAGAAACAATAGAACTGTGTAAGGAGAGTGTCATCGCATGGTCCTAACATGGGTTACCCAGGCTATCTATCCCCAGAAGCTGGTCCCCATCTATGGTTACCCTAGCAGCCTCTCTCTAGGTGTCAGCCCCATAGGGTGACACATGCGGAGCCGACAGGTCCTCTCATGGAGACAAGGAGGTCAACCTTGCCAACCAAGCCTTCTCATCCCATCCTTAGCTTGTGAGAGCACTCAAGGCATGGGTGAGGTCTCTTACTTATCTTGTTAAGTGTTTTAATACCCCAACCCTCTTGATTAAGTTATTAAGTTTTCCACATGCTTACAACGTCCATGGGGTTACCCAGGCAACCTCTCACTAGGCACCGGCCCCACCATGAAAGCCACTCCCTTAGCATTCTCTGATCAAACATACATACCACACATACAGGTAATAATCACCAATCAGATTCGAGCCATAACTTACACCATTCACTAGGCCACAACAATAAGTCCAAAGAAACCCATCAAAATTTGAAGCAATACCATCAAGAAACCAAGAACTATATTCAAGAGACCATTCTCATTCATTACAAGATATGAAAATCCAGATATCCCATTACATTGACATGTCACTATCTGGACCAACGACCAAGACAACTCACCTTTGGAGTTAGGTCCAACCAAAGATAAAGAAACCATAATCAGACAAGGTCAACACTTCCACATAGACAACAAGCAGCCATGACATCACACAAGATTCCTACTTCACAACAAACCAACATAGACCAAGCTCCACCCCAAGGTAACATAATACTCCAATACAAACATAAGCTATGACCAAGGAGGAGATCGAGTAAGATTTTCAAAGGACTCCAGATTGAATAAAGAAATCAACTTACGTCAAGTTATCACAAATAGCAAGACTTCAAAACTTTAGGAGTTAATAGGGCAAGAATGGTGAACCATAGACTGAACATCCTTACTTAAACAAAGGTCAAAGAAAGCTCATAAAATAATTCCATTAATAAATCAATCCCAAGTCAAAGACACTCTAATTACCCTTAATATAACAAAACACAATTCCTTGATTTCCAAAATAAAAGTATCTAAAATGAAGAAACTACATATACGATGATATCCTCTATTCACGAAGCACGAAATAGAATATTACAAGCCTGACCAAAAGATTAATATTTAACAAGGTAATTAATACCCGAAGCACAATATTGTTACCTCAAGAATCAGGAACATTAATACGAATTACTTCTACAATTTCCAAAGACAACTAAAAGTAAATAGATTCCCTTAAGTCCATTTCCTAACAATTACCAATTGTAGAACCACAATAGTACTCGTAATTTCCTTTACATGCCATCTACTAACTGCCCTACTACAATTTTCAAATCATTACAACCCTAATTAATTTAACTTACCATTTAAGATCTGCCACTTATCATTTCTAAATAAACATCTATAAGAACTTTATTTACAATAAGCAAAATCTTTCTCTGACGTTAAAAAAATTACAAACAAAATCAAAACAACTATAACATAAATATTTCTCCAATAAGCACCTTGCAATCTACTAACTCTACGAGCACATTCATGAAAATAGGATAAATATCTTTAAAAGCATAATTTACTATCGTAATAGACTATTTACCACAATCTACTAATTTAAACTTTTATATATACCCTTACAGGCTTAAACTACAAGCTCTACAACATCATTCATAAATAGATTTTCTTAAAATTACATTCCTATTTCACAAGAACGATCACGTGCCAAAACCATTATACGAATCACAACTTCAATTACAAACATTATAAAACAACCATTATAAACCTATACAATTTCCTATAGGCATAGATGCCCAACTAACCTTTTTACCAAATATCATTTCAAATCAAAAACACTATAAATGATTATAAATTTCACACTATCCATATGTAACAGATTCGCTAAGAAAACCAACTTCCAATTTAATTTCCTATCTAATAATATATCATCTACCGTTTCCTACTGAAATGCATATCTTTGTTACCAAGAGCAAAAACTTCCATTCATATATAACCAACTATGACTTCATGAATCTACGACTTCCCTAAACGCACAACTTCCATTACCTTTTCCAACTGCCACAAATTCACTAAATAAATAAACTCCCATTGACATAAAACACCTACAACAAATATACTTATATCCCAAGCATAACTTTTATCTAATAATTAACCATATCTAGCAAAACACACCATTAGGTTGTATACCCAAATGAACAATATAATTTCAAGAACATAGCAATACTTGAGTACCAAGGATAATACTACTATGCATCACTTAAGAGATTTTAACTTATTTCAGATAACATAAATAACTATGAAATAAAATAAACACAATATTGAATTCATTTCTATATTATACTTTGGATAAAATAAATAAATAAAATTAAATACAATACGTAATGAATAATAAATAGTTACCCTAACATTACTCAATTAAATAATAAAAGAAATTAAATTTAAAGAATAAAATATCTCCAAATTCTTTTATCTAATAAGAAGTTTAACCAAATTTCTAAAAACATCTTCCCTAAGTATTCTTCATAATTTCCACAACTCTCTCTTTCTCTAACAACTTACTAAATTAAAACATTATTTTATTAATTTACTAAACAAATTAACATTCCATAATAATGAGAGAAATCTCTTAAAAGATAAGGAATATATATATATATATATATATATATATATATATATATATATATATATATATATATATATATATATATATATATATATATATATATATATATATATATATATATATATATATAAGATAACATACTATATTTCTATTTTCTCTCTAAACTAGTTTCCACTCCCTTATAAGAAAGTAAAGAAAATATAATAGAATGTTACCTTTCCTAATTCTATGTAGGTTAAGAGAAAAGGCAAATTATCTTAAGTAATCAAGCTTTTAAGCTAAAATGGAGATACCTTAAATGATGATTTTAAAACATAACTAAATATTCACAAAGGCATCTACCATTATACAAATCTAATTATTGCCTGGCAAGAAGAAATATTTTTCTATCTACAAGTTTATGTTCATAGAATGATATTAAGATTATATACAGAGATTCACACCCAGCAAGTGTATAGAGATTATGGTATAATACCATTGACAAGCAGAGGAAATAAAAGAATGGATTGTCATGCAGAGGCAAATTTAATGAGTGGATGGTACAAAGATTTGATAATATTGCTAACATGCAGGTTTAAACTGAGACTGGATGCCTCCATAGCAAGATCAAAATGCAGATTTAAAACTGAGGTTCAATGCTTCTATGGAATGATCAAAATGCAGATTTAAATCTGAGGTTCAATGCTTCTATGGAATGATCAAAATGCAGATTTAAAACTGAGGTTCAATGCTTCTATGCAATGATCAAAATGCAGATTTAAATCTGAGGTTCAATGCTTCTATGGAATGATCAAAATGCATATTTAAATATGAGGTTCAATGCTTCTATGGAATGATCAAAATGTAGATTTAAAACTGAGGTTCAATGCTTCTATGGAATGATCAAAATGCAGTTCCTTTTACTCAGATATTAACAAACAGAGATAAAGAAACAATTTATGCCTAAAACAATATCCACACAAATCAAATTAAGAAATGAAGAATAGGTTCAGATGCACCTATTATAGCAACTCCCAAATAGATGATCCACTATGTACAGAGGCTGAAGATACGAGATTTCCTTCAACACTATAAAATTTTTCCTTTTCCAAATGTTGTCTCTCCCCTAAAATTTTTCATGATCCCTTCAAATATTCCTACTATCATAAAAATAGCCAAAACCATAATTTCCATCCCATAACTCTCCTGTTACTGGAATCCACTTCCTCAAAAATTAAATACATTAAATTTCATTAAATTTACCACCACCAGAAAGATTCTTCCAATCTTATAATTTATAACCACTCATATGACAACTCACTATTAATAAAATTAAACTTATAAATACAATATAAAACAGTATCTAACAAAGGATATTTACTCATTTAATATGATATTAAATATTTGTAATTTATCTATTATTACTATTAAAATTATTAATTAAATTTCTATCAAATATTATATAATAATCATAATAGAAGCATTATTAGTTAATAATAGATCATAAAATTATTTTTCCAACCACAAATAAACATTATTAACACGACTCGACTATACATCACAACACGAGATACCCAACATAACAAGGCAAGACCACGACTCGAGACAACAATAGAAGACAAGGACCGACCTAGTGGAATAGACCTCGCATTATCTCCCATTATTAATACCCATTAGTGTAAGAACCTGCTCCAACCTGCTATATCAGGTGGAGTCAAGGTTCAGTACCTGCAGCCTGCATCTGAGCAATTGGTTGTATAAAATTAAACACATATATGCCAACACACACACAGAGTTAGAGAATCGCAGCATAGTAGGGTACTCGAAGTGAGTAGTACTACACCGTCTCTGCTCTTGAAACAATATCATAACAACTTTTATCTGAACTCAACCACCACAATTCAAATAACCCATGATGATATTAATTTGCATCATAACTAAAATAACAGTAATGCCATCATAAACTCATAATACCTGTCTAATTATACCAGTCAAACATAGTTCATCAAAATAACATAAATCATGACCTACTAATCAACTGTCTCAGACTGAATCAATGCAATGAATGACTAACAACTATCACCAATTTGACAGAGAGCAATGGAAAACCACTGCTATCACAAGCCAATGACAAAGGGGCACTACATCCTCCCTCCCTAAAACTTGACTTACTCCTGGAAGTCACAAATCAGGGTAGAACATTATATATTAACATTGTCATATTCCATTCCAACATTCTCATCCATAATAACCAATTGTTCATATATCAAGCACAAATGTTCAACAAGAGAAACATCAATTCTTTACCTTTATGGCGCATCCTGTGATCTACTCATAACTAATTACACTTTTCAGCAATCTCATACAATCCAAAGAATTGCAGTCACATATAACCAAGGAAAGGAATATATCTCATTTCTTATTTTCACTAATTTACAAGTCATGCAGAGTATAATTCTCCGCGGAGTCCTCCCTTGAACATACTATCAGAGGTTCAAAATGAACATGATAGAACAACACTTACAACAACTGGGACCAACAGCATCCAACATTTGGAAGAGCCACCATAGAGATTGTAAAAATAATTGCAAACCCAAGTGGGAAAATAATCAAATCCAACTTTATGTCATAGAGTGCCAGCAACTTCCAACTATAAATCAAGTAAAAAGAAAAGAGTTTTGGTGACCACTCCTGTCATAAGAAAGTTCAAAGAAATAAAATTCACTGCTAACCCCCAACAACACATGAAACAACCGTTAAAAATTTCAAAACAACCAAATTATACAACAAATTCACATCACGATGTGACTAATTTTAGTCACATAAAGGGAGTATCCGCTACACAACACTCGAGGACACAAGGTCCAGTTTGTTAGAGAATGTACACCAACACTCAAATAATTTAGTTAACTACATCCTTTTATCTAAGAAACTTTTATACAAGGATTTAAGGCAACACAGTCACTACTTATATACAAACAACTTCTATCTTTAATACAATATAATTTCTTTTTTTACTAAGCTATGAACATACACAAGTACTTCCTTATGCAAGAAAATATAAAGGGAATGTATGATGTCACACAGGAATAATTTAAAGCTATAATTGACTTACAGTATCACATTCATGATCTTATGGGTCCAATGCAAGCTCCAATTTGATCCCTGCACACGGTTCTCACATAGGCATACAAAATGATAATTTTCATAAATCACAACAATTCTTCCATACGAAGTCATGACCAGCTAGGTGATAAATGTTAGGTTATCAACAACCATGTTAAGATAACCCGCACATGACATCACATAACCACATGACTCACCAAATGATTAAATCATTCCAATACTTAATTACATGCACTATCATTCAGGAAATTCATGTTGGCAAATTTATCATCACATTTTCATAAATGAAGAAGAAAGAATACATCATAGACAAATAAGTAAACATGACATAAAGAATTCATTTCTTAAAGAGCAAGTTTGTAAACTTATCAACCTTCATACTAATACATATAGGTGAGAGATACTATTACCGACTCACTACAACAAGAAAATCATTTAACCTAGGGCAACAATAACAATCGAGAGGTCTTAGTGTTGCAACCTGGGATACAATTAGTCTACAGAGTTTAAGCACTAGGTCACATAATGGGCTCAATTGTAACCAAAGTACCCAATGTTTAAACTTGGCTCTGATACCAAATGTAATGCCCCGTCATGCAAACCTAGAGTGCAAGGCTAAAAGTACAAAATTACATAACTAATTTTTTTTGAAGCAAGTAAATGCAATAGGAGTAACCAAAGATATCATAATACACGACATGAAGAAAAGTGCACTTCTAACTCCTCTAGGGAAACATAACTGCATTAGAGAATATAAAGTATAAACCACACAAGTGATAACCATTTTACTACTGCTATAAATCAAATCAACTTTTACATTAGCAAGATAGTTAATTTATCAAGGTCTTAGTACAAGATTACAAGATTACAAGATTACAAGACCGATCTTGTCGGTTTACAAAAGAATGCATAAGAAAGTATACAACACCACCGAAGGTAGGAAGCAAACTGGAACTGGAACACCTCTGCACAGAACTCGAACCACATCTCCAAAAAAAAACCAATGGATAGCTCTTACCACCCAACCATGTGGAATCCTGAGGTCCACCCCTCCGAGCTAGGAGATGAAGACAAGGATTCCACTAAGCCAAGAAACAACATCCAAAAATAAAAGAATGATAACTGACTTGACACAACTAACCATATCATCAAAGCTGCACAAGACAAAACATCACTCCAAAGGTACTACCAAGAAACAATAGAACTGCGTAAGGAGAGTGTCATTACATGGTCCTAACATGGGTTACCCAGGCTATCTATCCCCAGAAGCTGACCCCCATCTATGGTTACCCTGGCAGCCTCTCTCTAGGCACCGGCCCCATAGGGTGACACATGCGGAGCTGACAGGTCCTCTCATGGAGACAAGGAGGTCGGCCTTGCCAACCAGGCCTTCTCATCCCATCCTTAGCCTGTGAGAGCACTCAAGGCATGGGTGAGGTCTCTTACTTATCTTGTTAAGTGTTTTAATACACCAACCCTCTTGATTAAGTTTTCCACATGCTTACAACTTCCATAGGGTTACCCAGGCGACCTCTCACTAGGCACTGGCCCCACCATGAAAGCCACTCCCTTAGCATTCTCTAATCAAACATACATACCACACATACAGGTAATAATCACTAATCAGATCCAAGCCATAACTTACACCATTCACTAGGCCACAACAATAAGTCCAAAGAAACCCATCAAAATTTGAAGCAATACCATCAAGAAACCAAGAACTATATTCAAGAGACCATTCTCATTCATTACAAGATATGAAAATCCAGATATCCCATTACATTGACATGCCACTATCTGGACCAACGATCAAGACACCTCACCTCTGGAGTTAGGTCCAACCAAAGATAAAGAAACCATAATCAGACAAGGTCAACACTTCCACATAGACAACAAGTGGCCATGACATCACATAAGATTCCTACTTCACAACAAACCAACATAGACCAAGCTCCACCCCAAGGTAACATAATACTCCAATACAAACATAAGATATGACCATGGAGGAGATTGAGTAAGAGTTTCAAAGGACTCCAGATTGAATAAAGAAATCAACTTACATCAAGTTATCACAAATAGCAAGACTTCAAAACTTTAGGAGTTAATAGGGCAAGAATGGTGAACCATAAACTGAACATCCTTACTTAAACAAAGGTCAAAGAAAGCTCATAAAATGATTCCATTAATAAATCAATCCCAAGTCAAAGACACTCTAATTACCCTTAATATAACAAAACACAATTCCTTGATTTCCAAAATAAAAGTATCTAAAATGAAGAAACTACATATATGATGATATCCTCTATTCACGAAGCACAAAATAGAATATTACAAGCCTGACCAAAAGATTAATATTTAACAAGGTAATTAATACCCGAAGCACAATATTGTTACCTCAAGAATCAGGAACATTAATACGAATTACTTCTACAATTTGCAAAGATAGCTAAAAGTAAATACATTCCCTTAAGTCCATTTCCTAACAATTACCAATTGTAGAACCACAACAGTACTCATAATTTCCTTTACATGCCATCTACTAACTGCCCTACTACAATTTTCAAATCATTACAACCCTAATTAATTGAACTTACCATTTAAGATCTGCCACTTATCATTTCTAAATAAAAATCTATAAGAACTTTATTTACAATAAGCAAAATCTTTCTCCGACGTTAAAACAATTACAAACAAAATCAAAACAACTATAACATAAATATTTCTCCAATAAGCACCTTCCAATCTAATAACTCTACAAGCACATTCATGAAAATAGGATAAATATCTTTAAAAGCATAATTTACTATCGCAATAGACTATTTACCACAATCTACTAATTTAAACTTTTATATATACCCTTACATGCTTAAACTACAAGCTCTACAACATCATTCATAAATAGATTTTCTTAAAATTACATTCCTATTTCACAAGAATGATCACATGCCTAAACCATTATACAAATCACAACTTCAATTACAAACATTATAAAACAACCATTATAAACCTATACAATTTCCTATAGGCATAGATGCCCAACTAACCTTTTTACCAAATATCATTTCAAATCAAAAACACTATAAATGATTATAAATTTCACACTATCCATATGTAATAAATTCGCTAAGTAAACCAACTTCCAATTTAATTTCCTATCTAATAATATATCATCTACCGTTTCCTACTGAAATGCATATCTTTGTTACCAAGAGCAAAAACTTCCATTCATATATAACCAACTATGACTTCAAGAATCTACGACTTCCCTAAACGCACAACTTCCATTACCTTTTCCAACTGCCACAAATTCACTAAATAAATAAATTCCCATTGACATAAAACACCTACAACAAATATACTTATATCCCAAGCATAACTTTTATCTAATAATTAACCATATCTAGCAAAACACACCATTAGGTTGTATACCCAAATGAACAATGTAATTTCAAGAACTTAACAATACTTGAGTACCAAGGATAATACTACTATGCATCACATAAGAGATTTTAACTTATTTCAGATAACATAAATAACTATGAAATAAACTAAACACAATATTGAATTCATTTCTATATTGTACTTTGGATAAAATAAATAAATAAAATTAAATACAATACCTAATGAATAATAAATAGTTACCCTAACATTACTCAATTAAATAATAAAAGAAATTAAATTTAAAGAATAAAATATCTCCAAATTCTTTTATCTAATAAGAAGTTTAACCAAATTTCTAAAAACATCTTCCCTAAGTATTCTTCATAATTTCCACAACTCTCTTTCTCTAACAACTTACTAAATTAAAACATTATTTTATTAATTTACTAATCAAATTAACATTCCATAATAATGAGAGAAATCTCTTAAAAGATAAGGAATATATATATATATATATATATATATATATATATATATATATATATATATATATATATATATATATATATATATATATATATATATATATATATATATATATATATATATATATATATATATATATATATATAAGATAACATACTATATTTCTATTTTCTCTCTAAACTAGTTTCCACTCCCTTATAAGAAAGTAAAGAAAATATAATAGAATGTTACCTTTCCTAATTCTATGTAGGTTAAGAGAAAACGCAACTTTTCTTAAGTAATCAAGCTTTTAAGCTAAAATGGAGATGCCTTAAATGATGATTTTAAAACATAACTGAATATTCACAAAGGCATCTACCATTATACAAATCTAATTATTGCCTGGCAAGAAGAAATATTTTTCTATCTACAAGTTTATGTTCATAGAATGATATTAAGATTATATACAAAGATTCACACCCAGCAAGCATATAGAGATTATGGTATAATACCAATGACAAGCAGAGGAAATAAGAGAATGGATTGTCATGGAGAGGCAAATTTAATGAGTGGATGGCACAAAGATTTGATAATATTGCTAACATGCAGGTTTAAACTGAGACTAGATGCCTCCATAGCATGATCAAAATGCAGATTTAAAACTGAGGTTCAATGCTTCTATGGAATGATCAAAATGCAGATTTAAATCTGAGGTTCAATGCTTCTATGGAATGATCAAAATCCAGATTTAAAACTGAGGTTCAATGCTTCTATGGAATGATCAAAATGCAGATTTAAATCTGAGGTTCAATGCTTCTATGGAATGATCAAAATGTAGATTTAAATCTGAGGTTCAATGCTTCTATGGAATGATCAAAATGCAGATTTAAAACTAAGGTTCAATGCTTCTATGGAATGATCAAAATGCAGATTTAAATCTGAGGTTCAATGCTTCTATGGAATGATAAAAATGCAGATTTAAAACAGATATAGTCAAACCCATATTTTTTCCAGTAGTTTCCAGTTAGTCAACTTCTGTCTCAAACTACACACATATGAAGATGAATCTCAAAATTCTGGGACATGGGTTTTGTGCAGAATGGCCCATATTGAGTAGTATCGCAAGCAGTTTTCTCAAATTTGAAAGGGTTTAGGAGTTACAGTTGAAACATTAGACTCAGGCGAGCACAAAAAATGTAGATAACTCATAATGGAGAGAGATATTTTAATTCATATCAACCACAAGGGTATTTCTTATTGCAGATTTCAAATCACAATGAAGAACAAGGATTACTTCCAGAGAGAACAACAAGATTCAATTCCTTCAAGACTGGGTTGACTAAAATTCCTTTTACTCAGATATTAACAAACAGAGATAAAGAAACAATTTATGCTTGAAACAATATCCACACAAATCAAATTAAGAAATGAAGAATAGGTTTAGATGCACCTGTTATAGCAACTCCCAAATAGATGATCTGCTATGTATAGAGGCCGAAGATACGAGATTTCCTTCAACACTATAAAATTTTTCCTTTTCCCAATTTTGTCTCTCCCCTAAAATTTTTCATGATCCCTTCAAATATTCCTACTATCATAAAAATAGCCAAAACCATAATTTCCATCCCATAACTCTCCCGTTACTGGAATCCACTTCCTCAAAAATTAAATACATTAAATTCCATTAAATTTTCCACCACCAGAAACATTCTTCCAATCTTATAATTTATAACCACTCATATGACAACTCACTATTAATAAAATTAAACTTATAAATACAATATAAAATAGTATCTAACAAAAGATATTTACTCATTTAATATGATATTAAATATTTATAATTTATCTATTATTACTATTAAAATTATTAATTAAATTTCTATCAAATATTATGTAATAATCATAATAGAAGCATTATTATTTAATAATAGATCATAAAAGTATTTTTCCAACCACAAATAAACATTATTAACATGACTCGACTATACATCACAACACGAGATACCCAACATAACAAGGCAAGACCACGACTCGAGACAACAACAGAAGACAAGGACCGACCTAGTGGAATAGACCTCGCATTATCTCCCATTATTAATACCCATTGGTGTAAGAACTCGCTCGAACCTGCTATATCAGGTGGAGTCGAGGTTCAGTACCTATAGCCTGCATCCGAGCAATTGGTTGTATAAAATCAAACACATATATGCCAACACACACAGAGAGTCAGAGAATCGCGGCGTAGTAGGGTACTCGAAGCGAGTAGTACTACACCGTCTCTGCTCTTGAAACAATATCATAACAACTTTTATCTGAATTCAACCACCACAATTCAAATAACACATGATGATATTAATTTGCATCATAACTAAAATAACAGTAGTGCCATCATAAACTCATAATACCTATCTAATTATACCAGTCAAACATAGTTCATCAAAATAACATAAATCATGACCTACTAATCAACTGTCTCAGACTGAATCAATGCAATGAACGACTAACAACTGTCACCAATTTGACAGAGAGCAATGCAAAACCACTGCTATCACAAGCCAATGACGAGGGGGCACTACATCAATCATCTAACAAATATAAAGTGAATCTATCTCAACAATACATAACTGTAATGAATAATTCTCAAGACTTATTTTAATTTAATTTAATTAAAATGAATGTGAACAACATGCAAATAACCCTAAGACATACAAATTAAAAACAACAATTATTTACACTATTTACAACTAATGTAGATTTCATTAATAATCTAGACATTTTTATAAATAGTATTAAATATAACTGTATAAGCAAGACTAAAAGCCTATAATATTAGAATGCTATAAATCTCTTACACTAGTTAGAATCACAAGATACAAAACTCAAAGCTACAATGAAAGAACATTGTTCTAAGGTTAGCTTGAGAGGAAAGGAATACAGAACAAGAAAACATTCCTATAGATCTAACATCTTCATCAAATCTACCACACTTTTAACCACATGCATATGATAGGATCATAACACATTTAAAGGATGGTTCAAACCAAGTAGAAGTATCATGGCTAAAGAAACTCAAGATTGAACACTAATAGAGCACAAGTAAAAGAATAATCTTTTTCTAGGTTTTACTAAATTCCGTTCAACACATGAATAAGAAGAGAGAAACTCAGGTTGCTATGGGAAAGCTTAAGTGTCAACTTGATCAATCTTCTATAAACCACTACTACATTGGTTCTATGAATACCAAAATGAAAATACCTAATACATAGTTCTTCTAGAGGTGTCTACACCTCATAATGATTACCAAGCTTGTTAAAATCCCTTACCCCACACTAGTATTAAAGGAATAAACCAATACAAAGCATTCTAGCCTGCTAACATACCAAGTCTAGGAATAGGAAAGGGTTGATTAAGTTCAAGACATAAATATGATACAAACATTTTTTCAACAACAAGGTTACTAAGAGGGTGACATTTCTTAAGCACAAGTAATAAACATGCTCTATACAACTAATGAACGACAACATATGTAAAGGACTTTATTATCACATCAAAATTCACTTACAACATCGCATACACAAAAAATCAGGACATACTAATTTACGCCTTAGGAAAACTAAACCTCAACAACATGACCCTATTATAACCACTGATACAATTTATAGAAGTTCCATTTACCTTATACAATTCCACTCGTAATCAACTAATTTCTAAAACAAACGTATAAATCAAATCTTAAATACATTGTTTACACACCTAAATTCCAAACCTACTTATCATATTTCTACTAATAAATCATAATAAAATCAATATCAATTTAAATTAAATTTATCAACATTAATATACAATCACTCTATCCAAATTGAATTCTTCTACTTCTATTCTTTATAAATTTAATAGCCTTCTTATAACCTAACAAACAACTAAAATAAATAGAGCTATTGGTGACGCAACTAACTGTTTTAATAGAGACGAAACAGGTGAGAGGTAGATAGTCACACAATATTCATATCTTCAAAATGACAAACTGGGTAAGGATGATTTTGAGTTATGATTTAGATAACTAGGTCATGCACCATATATAAAAAAATTGAAAGAACCCAGTTCATAAAAATAACATTATGGCTATCATAACAGACTATAAAAATAGAGATGAAATTGTTGAAAGATAGACAATCACAAAATATTCATATATCCAAAATGACAAACTAGGTAAGGCTGATTTTTGGGTATGATTTGGATAACTAGGTTGTCCACTATATATAAACAAATTAGAGGAACCCAGTTTAAAACAATAAAGTTATGGCTAATGCAACAGACTAAAACAATAGAGATGAAATGGGTGGGAGATAGACAGTCACAAAATATTCATATCTCTAGAATAACAGACTGGGTAAGACTTATTTTTGGATATGATTTGTTTAACTAGATCATGCAACATATATAAAACAATTAGAGGAACCCAGTTCGTAAAAGGGAGGTTATGGCTGATGCAACAGACTAAAAAAAAGAGGTGAGGTGGGTGAGAGATAGACAGTCACTTCAATTGGTGATTCCCATAAATGCAATGACACAGACATGCACAATTGGATCTAATAACAAGGATTCTCACCTCTTAAGAAAATTATAATTGACAGGAAAAATCATAAATCAAACACTTGCTTCAACAAAAAACTGAGACATAAATTAGAACTAAAGGAACATGATTTTGCTTGCTTGATTGAGCTAAAGATTCGATGTCGGGTTTGCAGCCACAAACCAGTCTCTCCCCTCTCCTCTCCCCCCCACCCCAAAAAAAGTTCTCTTTGCTGAAGATTATTATGAGAGAGAAATCCCCCCAATATCTTCTAGAAGATTCCCCCCATTAAAGGCAACAAAATCTGCCTAAATCCCTTTCTTACAATTTGCTATTTTTTTCCATTTACAACCAGACGAGACAATATATATATTTTATCTTATGTATTTCCTTTACAACTAGACAAGAATCATTTTTATTCTTATTTATTTAGTACTTACTATATATGAGTTTTATGACAAATCATAAATATTATCTATTTGTATTGCCACTTAACACAACATTTAATTATATTAATTTATTTATTTATCTTTAGCTAGCATTTACATTTATTTTTAATTATTTATATCCATAAGCTCAAATTCTCATAAAGACATTTATATTTATTTATTTATTTAACAAAAATGCTTTCATAACTAATAATATTATTTTAATGCAACAATTAACCAAAGCAGAAATCAAACAATGCCAAACTAAATAACCCAAATGCCGAACAATATTTGACACAATGCACAATCAAAAGCATGACCACAATGACAGTGACTAACCATTACGCCCATACAGACAACACTGACTAGGAGAAAAAATAGATACTCATCCTTTTCAAGGATGATGGCTAACTAGGGGACCATATGTCATCTCTGTTAAATAGTTTCCATTGGGTTCAAGCCATGCTCAAACCTATCAATTCAAGTGGAGTCGATGTCTGATACCTGCAACCTGCTGCAACCAAAAAAGGGTCGAACATATAGATGTAGATATAATCATACAATCAAACACACTATGAAAGGAAATCACAACGTAGAAAGGTACTCACACATGAGTAATGCAACACTATTCCTCTCACAAACACACATCAAACAAGTAACCACATTATGCATAATAATTATTAGCTGATCAACCAGATAAGAAACATCATCAGATAATCATGTGATGCACATAATAAGATTGGTCCACATAATCAATTAAGTCCATAAAATTGTCATAACATATGCATAACTCAAGTAAATATTAGTTTCGCAACAAAGATTAGCGATAAGACATACTAATTGTCATATGAAACCACATGAGGATAATTAAGAATGTCACCAACATGAATGTAGTATCTACCAATATCATATAACGTACAACATAAACTTTCTAACATACCCTAAATATTCCTATTATTTTACCTTCACCTTCATGCTCCTTAGCCAGACCACCTACACATCCAAGGTGAGAATGGAGGGGCACTACATCCTCCCCTCCTAAAACTTGACTTACTCCTAGAAGTCACAAACTAGGGTGGAAACATAACATATTAGTATTGCAATTTTATATTGCCAACATACGCATTTATATTAAGCAATTGTTCATAAGACATGCATAATCGTTCAATAAAGACAAGAAGGACATCAATTCCTCACCTTAAGATGTATCATTTGATCTACTTATAACCAATCACACATATTTTGAGAATTTCAAACAATTTAGGGAATTGCATTCACATATTAACAAGGAAAAATACATCTCATCTTTTATTTCCACTATGGTTCCAACTAATTACCAAACATGCAAGTACAATTCTCCGCAAAATCTTCCCTTATACATATTATTATAGGCTTGAAATGAACATGATAGAAACAACACTTAGCACAAAACAGGGCCAACAAAACAAACCTTCAGAATAGCCACCATAGAAATTAAGAAAAATACAAACCCAAGTGGGGAAATAATTAAATTCAATCTTAAGTCACAAAATGCTGGCAATTTTCAACAATAATTCAAGTATAAAGAAATGAGTTTTGGTGGCCACTCCTATCATAAGAGAGTTCAAATGGTGCAGGAGCACCTACCTGACAGCTGACCTCCATGAGGCAGTTAGTTAGTTTAAGTCTTGTTAATGTTTCCAAGAAGGTCTGATAAGACCAATGCATGTAATAAGGTCATGTTGACCATGCTTTACTATTTTTAGCTAGTTTGTTAAGACAGCTGTTATGCTGTAGGTCCGGTTGGATCTCCCAGCTGCCTGGAGAGATTTCCTAGCCACTTGGAGTCGGGTCAGTAGTACTCGCAAGAGATCCTATTTATGCATGAGGATCGGTTGGTTTTAGATATAGTATTGCATCGAAGAGGAGAGACAGAGAGAGTGAGACAGAGTATTGTATTTGCATCTTTTGAAATCAATAAAGAGATCTTGTTTTGTCAATTCTCTGTTTGGATTCCATTGTGTGATCGATTTGCTGTTTTGGTGGTTTCATGGATTCGCTGATCCATTCCACCGGTTGATTCGTCGAATCGGTGGAATGGCTATGTACAATAGTTTAGGGTTTAGTCTGCATTTTGTGTTTGTTTGCATGCAGGTGTGCAGGATTGTCGTCGAAAGGTGTTGAGGACCCTAGCATGGGTATGTGCTAGGTCGTGCTGGTTGTTAGAGTCTAGAAAGTTGTCCAGGAAGCAGATCGGGTCACCCCAGGGGGTTCGGCGGATTGAAAATTTGCTAAGGTTGGAAAATCCATCACAACGACATCATCAGGATATTTCTGTGTATATCCTGCAGTTACATCGGGTGTCATCCGAGTAAGTGGAGATGAGCATGATGCAGTCGATTGCATAAAGTGAATGTGCATTGGGGTGATCATCATCAGGTGTTGCCGAGGAGGAGCGTATCGGCATAAGGTAGAAGATCGGGTTGACAATTCCTTCGCAGGCCGATAATGTTAAGTTTGGCCGACAGCAGGATATTGAAGGAACTGCATGTGACATCATCGTCATCAAGATAATCGTCATCAGGATATCGGGGTGACGTAAGCATCGAAGGAAAGGTGCATGAGGTTGTCGTCATCAGGATATATGGGAGGAACCGGATGTTTTATATCCTGCTGATGAACATGATGTTGAACATCATGATGATGAAGATAGAGGTTGGCGGTAAGGTGAACAGTGAACGTCAGGAGGATGTTTGCGCTTGCCGAATATGATGATGCTGCCGATAGCCAGATATGATGATGTTGCTGACAGGCGAAAGGGCGAAGGTTTGTCTGCAGGAGGATATCGGTCGGCAGAGAAAATATGATGATGCTGACAGTGTTAAGGGAAATATGATGATGATGATGAAGGGTTGCGGACATACATGTTGTATGTCAAGGATTTAGTGTGGATGCCTCTGCATCATAGTGGTATCAGAGCTCAGCAAAAGGTCTGGGCTGTTGTGTGTTGATTCTGTCACCGAAAAGGCAGAGGTAGAGTTGATTCTGTCACTGAAAGGACAGAGGTAGAGAAGTGAGAGGTTGACAAAATGCCTCCGAAAGGTAATGGTACTGCAAGGGAATTGCAGGAGATGAAGGAAAAACATGCCAGAGAGATGAGGAAGATGAAGGAGCTTGCTGAAGCACTTCAAGCCAGGCTTGTAGCCCTGGAAAAGAACAAAAAGAGGGAAGTGGAAGACAGTGAGTCTGAAGAAGATGAAGATACTGTTGAAGAGTATGAAGGTAGCTGAAGATCTGGATGCTGAAGACCAGAGATTTGCAAAACTGTTACAGGCAGTGTAGAGTGATAAACCTAAGGTAAAGGTTGATGTTTCCAAGTATAATGGAAGTTTGAATGAAGATGAGTTACTGGATTGGATTGCTGCACTTGATAATCACTTTGAATGTGAAGATGTTGCTGAGGATCAGAAGGTAAAGATTGCAAAGATCAAGTTAGGAGGTCATGCTTTGGTATGGTGGGATTATGTACAATCCGAGAGAAGGAAACAAGGAAAGTCAAAGATCACTTCATGGGATAAAATGGTAGCAAGGATCAAAGGTAAATTCTTGCCTAGGGATTATGAGATTCAGATGTTTAAGAAGCTGCAATTTTTAAGGCATAAGGAAATGGATGTGAAGGCATATACTGAGGAGTTTTATAAGTTGAGTATGAGATCTGGTCATCATGAGAATGAGGTAGAAAAGGTGGCTAGGTACTTGGCTGGTTTGAGATTGAACATACAGGATGAGTTAGTTTTAGCTAACCCTAAGAGTGTGGAGGATTGTTATCAAATGGCAATCAGGATTGAAGAAAAGATGAATAGGGGACAAGATAAGTCCATGAGAGGAAGAGGCAGCAATATGAGGGGAAGAGGATTAGCCCCTACAACAAGGCAAACCAATGAGGGTCAAGAAGACACTGGTAAAGGACAGGGACAGTCTGATTTCAGAGGTGGATGGAAAGGTAATAGAGGAAGATTTGGAAGTGGTAGAGGTTCTACTACATTTTTAGGAAAGTGTTACACCTGTGGTGAGTTTGGTCATCCATTTTTCAAATGTCCAGAAAGCAAAGGTTCATCATCCAGAAATGATAGAACGAATGACAAGAGAGTACAACTTGTGCAAGAAGAGAAAGTAGAGCAAAGTGTGCAGAGTTCAAACACTTATCAAGGAGATTATGGATATCCTGAGGAGGGAGAAGCATTGATGCTTAGGAGAATTAGTTTGCAGGCATCAAAGCATATGATGCAAAGAAGAGCTCTTTTCAAGACCACATGCAAGAGCAAAGGTAAGGTATGTAAGGTTGTCATTGATACTGGTTCAACAGACAACATGGTATCTCAGGAAATGGTGGATAAACTAAATTTGGAAAGGATTCCACACCATCACCCTTACAAGGCATCTTGGGTGAGTGATAGTCAATCACTTTTTGTCTATGAACAGGCATATGTGGATTTTCAGATTGGAGCATATCATGATAGAGTTTTGTGTGACATTTTGCCCATGGAATGTTGTCACCTACTATTGGGTAGACCATGGCAATTTGATAGGAGGGTACTGTATGATGGGTATGCTAATACCTACACCATCAAGAAAGATGGGAAAACTATTATGTTGATGCCATTACAGGAAGCAGCTGTAGTACAGAAGGCAGCCCAAATCATTTTAGTGGGAAAGAAGGAGTTTGTGCAGATGCCTATAGGAGCAGGCATAAAGGCAATTGAGGACACTGCAGGGAAAGGAGTTGTTAAGGACAACAGGTTGAAGAAAGTTTCAGTTTTGACTGACAGAGGTTAGCAGCAGGTTCAGAAACAGGTTTGCAAACAGCAACTAGTTTAGAGGAATGACAAGGATGTTGTCATAGTTGGGACTATTGTTTGTCCTATCAAGGTTGAAAGGAAGACAGAGTTGAACATTGCAGAAGTTCAAGAGGCAGTTCAGACAGAGGTTCTGGTCAGACAACCTGACAAACACAAGGTATGTGAGAGAAGGGCCTACATTGACAGGCATGAGGATTTACTTGCAAGAAAGCAAGTTACAGTTCAGAAGTCTTGGAGCAGCCAAGAGACAGCAGAGGACAAAGCTGGAACAGGTCAGAACACTGACATGACAAAGTGTAAAGGTGGAGGACTTCCACAACTAAACTCATGGGACATGAGTTCTTTTCTGTTGGGGAGTATGGTGCAGGAGCACCTACCTGACAGCTGACCTCCATGAGGCAGTTAGTTAGTTTAAGTCTTGTTAATGTTTCCAAGAAGGTCTGATAAGACCAATGCATGTAATAAGGTCATGTTGACCATGCTTTACTATTTTTAGCTAGTTTGTTAAGACAGCTGTTATGCTGTAGGTCCGGTTGGATCTCCCAGCCGCCTGGAGAGATTTCCCAGCCGCTTGGAGTCAGGTTAGTAGTACTCGCAAGAGATCCTATTTATGCATGAGGATCGGTTGGTTTTAGATATAGTATTGCATCGAAGAGGAGAGACAGAGAGAGTGAGACAGAGTATTGTATTTGCATCTTTTGAAATCAATAAAGAGATCCTATTTTGTCAATTCTCTGTTTGGATTCCATTGTGTGATCGATTTGCTGTTTTGGTGGTTTCATGGATTCGCTGATCCATTCCACCGGTTGATTCGTCGAATCGGTGGAATGGCTATGTACAGTAGTTTAGGGTTTAGTCTGCATTTTGTGTTTGTTTGCATGCAGGTGTGCAGGATCGTCGTTGAAAGGTGTTGAGGACCCTAGCATGGGTATGTGCTAGGTCATGCTGGTTGTTAGAGTCTGGAAAGTTGTCCAGGAAGCAGATCGGGTCACCCCACGGGGTTCAGCGGATTGAAAATTCGCTAAGGTTGGAAAATCCATCGCAACGGCATCATCAGGATATTTCTGTGTATATCCTGCAGTTACATCGGGTGTCATCCGAGTAAGTGGAGATGAGCATGATGCAGTTGATTGCATAAAGTGAATGTGCATTGGGGTGATCATCATCAGGTGTTGCCGAGGAGGAGTGTATCGGCATAAGGTAGAAGATCGGGTTGACAATTCCTTCGCGGGCCGATAATGTTAAGTTTGGCCAACAGTAGGATATTGAAGGAACTACATGTGACGTCATCATCATCAGGATAATCGTCATCAGGATATCAGGCAGCAGGATATTGAAGGAGCTGCATGTGACGTCATCGTCATCAGGATAATCGTCATCAGGATATCAGGGTGACGTAAGCATCGAAGGAAAGGTGCATGAGGTTGTCGTCATCAGGATATATGGGAGGAACCGGATGTTTTATATCCTGCTGATGAACATGATGTTGAACATCATGATGATGAAGATAGAGGTTGGCGGTAAGGTGAACAGTGAACGTTAGGAGGATGTTTGCCGGATATGATGATGCTGCTGACAGGCGAAACGGCGAAGGTTTGTCTGCAGGAGGATATCGGTCGGTAGAGAAAATATGATGATGCTGACAGTGTTAAGGGAAATATGATGATGATGATGAAGGGTTGCGGACATACATGCTGTATGTCAAGGTTTTAGTGTGGATGCCTCTGCATCATCAAAGAGGACAAATTCATTGTTAGCCCACCAACAAGACATAAAACAACTATCAATAATTCCAAAACAACCAAATTACAACCATATCCACATCATAGTGTGACTAATTTTAGCCACAAAAGGGAGTATCCACTACACAACACCCAAGGACACAAGGTCTAGAATGCATTAGAGAGCATACACCAAACATACAGACAATTAATTTATCTACATATTCTTATCTAAGAAAATTTTATATAAGGATTTAAGGCAACATAGTCACTACTTATTTTAACAAAAATTCTATCTTTAATGCAGTAGAATTCTTTTTTACCAAACTATGAACATATGCAATTACTTTCTTATGCAAAAAGATACTTATAAAGGAAATGTATAATGTCACACACAAGAATAATTCAAAATTCTAATTAACTTACAATATCACATTCATGATCTCCTGGGTCCAATAGAGGCTCTAATTTGATCTTCTACACATGGTTCTTACACAGGCATACACAATGAGAAATTTCATAAACCACAACAGAACTTCCACATGAGATCATGGCCAACTAGGAGATAGATAATAGGTTATCAAGCAATTGCCTTAAGATATGACAACACCACATAACCACATGACTCATGATGCATGATGTTACCAAATGATTAAATCATTCCAATACTTACACATATACAAAAATAATGCAATTAACATAAAGATGGTATGGTACTTCCACACCCATAGCTAAACATAACCCCTAAGTATGATTACTTCACCAAACCAGGGAACACAAACACCATTTTCCTTTCACAACAACCCACATAGAATGGGTATAGAACATTCACTCCTAATCACATGCACTAACAGTAACCATGCTTCTTTCTACTAAAGCACTAGAGACCACAAGAGGAACTCAAGGCCTCAACAAATCAGCAAGCACTAACATTCAAGAAACACATATTGTCAAATGCATCGTCACATTTTTAGAAAGGAGAACACATAAGTAAAACAAGGCATAAAGAATTTATTTCTTCCAGAATCAAAGAACAAGTCTGTAAATTTATCAACCTTCTAACATCATACTAAGGCACATAGGTGAGAGGTACTATTACCAACTCGCCACAAGTAGGAAAATGCCTAACCTAGCACAACAACAACAATCTAGAGATCCCAGTGTTACAACCTAGGCTTTGATACCAAATGTAATGCCCCACCATGAAACCCTAGGGAACAACTCAACTATGCTATACAAAGGACCAATTTTTTTTTTTAAAGAAAGAAATATCAAGAAATATAAATCATATTTAATCATACATCAAGTTAAGCTATATCCTCTAGGGATTCCATGACTTCATTACTAGCAACTATTAGCATGATCTAACCAACATTATGAATTAACTAACAACCATGGTTCATTCTAATCTAATTGCATCAAATGAATAAACACTACATATCCATATTATATCATCAGATAAGTAATCATGAAGATCCTACAAAAAGAATACAAGTGCATATACAATTTCCTTTACAAGAGAGTACAATATTACATTGTTTGCAATATCGCTTTCCTAATTACATTAGAGTACATACATCGAGATAACAACACATGATTCAACTGATATACAAGACTAGAACATGAACATAGGTATCTATCTCCCCAACCTAGAACAAGATCTATAATTTGATATAAAAGGTACATCCTTCTCGCACATGAACACTAGCATGGGAAACCAATGGAGATAAAAGCACAACCACCCGACCATGTGGAACCCTAAGGTGCATCCCCTGTGCTAGGAGATAACAATAAGGTCCCACTAGGCAAACAATCAAGAAGACAATGGGCTAGAAGGTGCAAGGACTACACATGACTCCAATACAATACTAGTCAATATGAACATCACAAGCAACTCAAACAACACTTCCAAGGGCAATCACATAATAAAAGAGGAAAACACACTTAGGGAATGCTAGGATGTAGTAGGGAAGAGTGTCATCGCATGTTCCTAACATGGGTTATATTGGCAATCTCTCACCAGACGCTAGTCCCCATCCATGGGTTATCTTGGCCATCCAGACGCTAGCCCCCATCTATGGTTATCCTGCCAGTTTCTCACTAGACACAGGCCCCATAGGGTAACACATGCAGAACCAACATTCCTTTTGTGAGGACAAGGAAGTTGATCTTGCCAACCACAACCTTTTCATTCCATCCTTAGCCTGAACGAGCACTACAGGCATGGGTGAGGCATCCAATTATCTTATTTAGTGTGGAAACTACCCAACCTCTAAATTTATTATTACATTATCACTGGATTAAAAAATTCCAATGGGTTATCTTGGCAGCCAATTTGGGGACCGGCCGCACATTGAAAGCCACTCACCTACTTGCATCTAGAAGACCCTATCCATGAATCAAGACAATTACCACCACAACGACATGTAACATATACAATGCAAGGCATTTACCTTCTTGCATACAAGACATAATCACAAGGACCAATTCTTATATCCTTGTCCCAAAACATAAACCAAGCATGAACTATCACATTCTTATCATGATGCATTTACAACACAAAATACACATAATTTCACATCACACAAAGCAAGGCATTATCCATCTTTCATAGTCATCATAACCACATGAATAGGTACACTGAGTAAGGCATTATCCATCTTACACATGTATCATACCAACATGAATAGGAGGCAACATTTCAAGCATGTAGTTCATTTAACTCACATGCTGCACACATAGCCAACCCCCAAACAATCACACCCTCCTAGGCCTCTAGAAACAACTTCCCCAAACGAAACAAACACTTCACATCACTAAACATAATGGTCTCACATCACATTCACTCTCATATGCACATCATAAACTAAGATCCTCCATCAATATTTTCATGATCAATCATCTAGCAAATATAAAGTGAATCTATCTCAACAATACAAAATTGTAACTAATAATTCTCAAGACTTATTTCAATTTTATTTAATTAAAATAAATGCAAAAAACATGCAAATAACCCTAAGACATAAAAATTAAACACCACAATTATTTACACTATTTACAATTGATGTAGATTTCATTAATAATCTACACAATTTTTTAAATACTATTAAATATAACTATATAAGCAAGACTAAAAGCCTATAATATTAGAATGCTATAAATATCTTACACTAGTTAGAATCACAAGATACAAAACCTGAAGCTACAATGAAAGAACATTGTTCTAAGGTTAGCTTGAGGGGAAAGGAATACATAACAACAAAACATTCCTATAGATCTAACATCTTCATCAAATCTACCACACTTTTAACCACATGCATATGATAGGATCATAACACATTTAAAGGATGGTTCAAACCAAGTAGAAGTATCGTGGCTAAAGAAACTCAAGAGTGAATAGTAATAGGGCACAAGTAAAAGAACAATCTTTTTCTAGGTTTTACCAAATTCCATTCAACACACGAATAGGAAGAGAGAAACTCAAGTTGCTATGGGAAATCTTAAGTGTCAACTTGATCAATCTTCTATAAACCACTACTACATTGGTCCTATGAATACCAAAATGAACATACCTAATACATAGTTCTTCTAGAGGTGTCTACACCTCATAATGATTACAAAGCTTGTTAAAATCCCTTACCCAACACTAGCATTAAAGGAATAAACCAATACAAAGCATTCTAGCCTGCTAACATACCAAGTCTAGGAATAGGAAAGGGTTGATTGAGTTCAAGACATAAATATGATACAAACATTTTCTCAACAACAAGGTTAATAAGAACATGACATTTCCTAAGCACAAGTAATAAACATGCTCTATACAACTAATGAACCACCACATCTGTAAAGGACTTTATTATCACATCAAAATTCACTTACAACATCACATACACAAGAAATCAGGACATACTAACTTATGACTCAAGAAAATTAAACCTCAACAACATGACCCTATTACGACCACTGATACAATTTACACAAGTTCCATTAACCTTATACAATTCCAGTCGTAATCAACTAATTTCTAAAACAAACTTATAAATCAAATCTTAAATACATTGTTTACAAACCTAAATTCCAAACCTACTCATCATATTTCTACTAATAAATCGTAATAAAATCAATACCAATTTAAATTAAATTTATCAACATTAATATATAATCACTCTATCCAAATTGAATTCTTCTACTTCTATTCTATATAGATTTAATAGCCTTCCTATAATGTAACAAACAACTAAAATAAGTAGAGTTATTGGTGATGCAACTAACTGTTTTAACATAGACAAAACAGGTGAGAGACAGATAGTCACACAATATTCATATCTCCAATATGACAAACTAGGTAAGGCTGATTTTTGGATATGATTTAGATAATTAGGTCATACACAATATATAAAAAATTTAAAAGAACTTAGTTTGTAAAAATAAAGTTATGGCTACCGCAACAAACTATAAAAACAAAGATGAAATCAATGAAAGATAGACAGTCACAAAATATTCATATCTCCAAAATGACAAATTGGGTAGGGTTGATTTTTGGATATGAGTTGGATAACTAGTTCATGCACCATATAGAAACAAATCAGAAGAACCCATTTCATAAAATTAAATTTATGACTGATGCAACAGACTAACAAAATCAATATGAAATGAGTGGGAGATAGATAGTCACAAAATATTTATTATCTCCAAAATGACAAACTGGGTAAGGTTGATTTTCGGATATTACTTGGTTTAGTAGGTCATGCACCCTATATAATACAATTAGAGGAACCTAGTTCATAAAAATAAAGTTATGGATGATGCAACAGACTGAAAAAAAATAGAGGTGAAGTGGGTGAGAGATAGACAGTCACTTCAATCGGTGATTCCAAAAAATGCAATGATACAGACATGCATAATTGGATTTAATAACAAGGATTCTAACCTCTCAAGAAAATTACAATCAATAAGAAAAATCATAAATCAAACATTTTTTTCAACAAAAAACTAAGACAGAAATTAGAACCAAAGAAACCTAATTTTGCTTGCTTGACTGGGTTGAAGATTCGATATCGGGTTTGCAGCCACAAACCAGTCTCTCCCCTCTCCTCTCCCCCTCCCAAAAGTTCCCTCTTCTGAAGATTATTATGAGAGAGAAATCCTCTCAATATCTTCCAGAAGATTCCCCTCATTAAAGCCAATAAATTCTGCCTAAATCCCTTTCTTACAATTTGCTATTTTTTTTCCATTTACAACCAAACCAGACAATATATATTTTTTTATCTTATTTATTTCCTTTACAACTAGACAAGAATCATTTTTATTCTTATTTATTTACTATATACTATATATGAGTTTTATGACAACTCATAAATATTATCTATTTTTATTGCCACTTAACACAACATTTAATTATATTAATTAATTAATTTATATTTAGCTAGCATTTACATTTATTATTATTATTTTTTAATTATTTATTTCCATAAACTCAAATTCTCATACAAACATTTATATTTATTTATTTATTTAACAAAAATTCTTTCATAACTAATAATATTATTTTAATGCAATAATTAACCAAAGCTGCAATCAAACAATGCCAAACTAAATAACCCAAATGTTGAACAATACCTGACACAATGCATGATTGAAAGCATGATCACAATGATAGTGACTGACCATTACACCCATATAGACAACACTGACTAGGTGTAAAACTAGATACTCATCCTTTTCAAGGATTATGGCTAACTAGGGGACCATATGTCATCTTCGTTCAATAGTTTCCATTGGGTTTAAGGCATGCTGAGACCTATCAATTCAGGTGGAGTCAATGCTTGATACCTGCAACCTACAACAACCAAAAAATGGTCAAACATATAGATGTAGATATAATCATACAATCAAACACACCATGAAAGGAAATCACAACGTAGTAGGGTACTCACACATGAGTAATGCGACACTATTCCTCTCACAAACACACATCAAACAAATAACCACATCACACGTAATAATCAGTAGTTGATCAACTAGATAAGAAACATCATCAGATAATTGTGTGATGCACATAATAAGATTGATCCACATAATCAATCAAGTCCATAAAGTTGTCATAACATATGCATAACTCAAGTAAATATCAGTGTCACAATAAAGATTATTGATAAAACATACTAACCGTCATATGAAACCACATGAGGATAATCAAGAATGTCACCAACATTAATGTAACATCTACCAACATCATATAACCTACAACATCAACTATCTAACATACCCTAAATATTCCTATTATTTTACCTTCACCTTCAGGCTGCTTAGCCAGACCACCTACACATCTAAGGTGAGAATGGAGGGGCACTACATGTGCCATATATTTTCTAAAAAATTTAAATATGTTTCGATATATTTTTTTAAAATTTTAATCAGCCTCATGTTTGATATAAAAACCTAGTTGAAATAAATTTTAAAAAATATAATAAAACTAATCAAAAGGGTATTTTTATGGATCTTTTGTAGAGGTTTGACTCTAAGGTAAAATCATGGGTATTGTAAAATGATATATGGATTCTAGAGTCCAACCTCTACAAAAGGGTATTTTTAGATTTTTAGAAAAATAAAATCTAACTAGAGAAATATTTAGGTGAAGTTGAAGTCTTTTCTAAATTGTTGAAATGGGGGAGGGTGGTTGCCACATAGGATGTCATATAGATAATTTCAAGTGAAATTGTTTCACCTAAAACTCTTTAGCTAGAAAGAGTTTCACCCAAGACTGTTCAATTTTAAAAAAATGTCATAATTCTTTTATCAATTTTTTTAATAGAAAATTGACAAAAAAATAGAAGAGCTTTTTTGGTGGAAACCCTACAAATTTTGAGGTAAAAATATTTAGAACTTTTTAACAAATATAATAGATTTTTTCAATTTTATTAATTCTTTTAAAGATTTAATATAGAGCCAATATTACATTTTGTGTAATTTTTTTAATTTAATTTTTTAACAGGAAATTGGTAAAAAAATAACATACAAAGAAATTTTTGACTGAAATCTTATGAAATCAATCAAAGTTCACATTATGGCAAATTTAAGGTACACAACCATAAATCCCTCTCATTTCTATTTTTTTATCTTTAGAGTTATATTTTTTTTATTTTTCAAAGTTTTAAATATGTTTGCTATGATATTCTCTATTATGTTTCAAATTTAAAAATTTATAATGATCTTAGTAATTCACCTAAGGTTTGTCCCTTAGTTGATTGTCACCTTTCAAATCCCCCATTGATTAGTTTCCTTTGTTAGATCTTAATCATATATTGGACTATACAACCTTACCTGTGACTTCCATTCATTCATGTACCAAGGATTTCAATGTGCTCTTACACTTTTCCATATCTAATCCTCTGATACTTGATGAAATCATGTCTTTCTACCACATGGATGGTGGCACACATTCTATGGAGCCATTATTTCATTGTATATATGATTTTTTCATTCTTCACAAATCTTGTCATTACTTTTCCTTCCCTTTTAGATCTATTCACTTCACTTCACACTAATTAGATTTCTCCTATAGATAGTTATTGTGATTTTCCACATGAGCCTAATGTGGAAACACTTTATCTTTAAGCACCCTTCCCTCATTCCATGATATACCTAATATTTATAGTGAACTGAATAATGTTTAAGAACCCAATAATGCTTCATAATATATAAGAACCCAATATTTATAGTGAACCCAATATAATGTAGCAAATCTCATAGGGTCCATATTTCTTATGCACATATTATTAAATTTGTGAACCAATACTACATACATCTAGGGCCAAGTAGCCCTAGGTTCTCATGCTACATCTAGGGATCATGTTTGATGCAATGACAATATTAAACTCAATATTGATGATGATTCTTATGTATTGATGATTTGTCTAGTGAATTTATTTTCATGATGCATGTTCTTTGGATTAATATGCATAAAATTATTTGTGATCATGTGATGGTACTATGGTCAACAATAATTCTTCACAAGTAACTCATGATAGTGATAGAAATGTTGTAAATGCTTTAAAATGCTTTGAATAATGTTTAGGAACCCAATATTTATAGTGTTACTATACTAAGCATGATGATCATCTCATCACCTATACTTATATCCCCTATCCCACATGTGATTAAACACATCATGTGAATGTTGTCACTACCTCTCATGACAAAGTTACCCAAACAATACCAAAATAATTTAAATATAGAGTTCACTATATTTGAGGTTCCTCCTCACATGGTGTTACAAAACATTCTACACAAATAACTCAACACCTTGCCACCTTGTCAAGCAAGTTGATAGTTCTAGAGATATATATCTCAAAACACTTTGATGATAGATATTTACATGATTATCATAGAATAATGGACACATTATGAATAGTAGCATTTTAATAAGAGGTATTTATACTAGTTAACGATATAAACTTAATGTGAATTGGTATTATGTGTTATAATATATTAAAAAACATATCTATATTTTACAGATCTTGTAGAGAAGGCTTTACATGACATTCTTGATTGAATGCCAAATTAACAACTATTGTGTAAAGACTAGTTGTTTCCATAATAATATGTTTGAAAAATAATTTACTTGGTTAAATTATTTGTTAGTATTTTGGTTTTAACATGTACAATTTTAGTATGAAAATATCGTATGTTTCAAATGAAATTATATACTCGATGCACTTAATATTCTCAAGTTTTAAAGCCATAGGTTTAACTTTGGCTTAAATCATGACATGTAAATGTGTATGTGTACAAGTGAATTAAAACACAATTTGTGATGGGGATTAAAAGGACTAGATCAAGGTTGTTTGATCGAAGAAGATTGGATGAAGATATAAATATAAAAGGAATAGGTGAGAGAAATTTAACTCTAGAAGCATCTAATTAGGAAAAACCCATTGAAATTATTGATGAACAAGTTGACGAACATGTTGATTAAGAAATATAAGAAGAAATTGTTATAGGTGCAAATAATGTGAATGAAGAGGAAAGTAATGATAAAGAAATTATGGTATGGAAAATTTAATATATATGGATGAGGATTCTCTTTTAAAACAAATTTCACCTAAAGATATGTTGCCTAAAAGAAAATAAAGTTACACTCTAAAATAATTTGGGATGAATTTTTTAAAGAAAAATCTTTAATTGGAAGAGTACAATTATGTGCAAAGTTATTTAGGCAAAAAAGAAATGACCCCTATTTTGGAGTGCCTAGGGGTTGATAATAAGAAGAAACCATCAGATTTATTTTTAAAAATAGTAATTGAAAAATTGCAAGAAGCAATGGACTCTATTCAAACCAAGAGTCGAATGACTGATTTAAGCATTATATGTAGAGCATTGATGACTACAAGTTCTAGTAAAAAATTATCACATAAAAGACAAGTTCAAGCAATTGCATAATTACTACATTTATCTCAAAGAACTCTTCAAATATATATTGTGAAGAGGAACAAATTAGATGAAATAATAAAAAACAATTGGGTAGATATTTGGAGGGTTCCTAAAAAAGATAGAATTCCAAAAGATGTAAGGAAACAAGTAATTGAATATTGGATCAACCACTCTCGTGTTGCTTCCACTAGGAGGGACACTATACAAGTAATAGGTGAAGATGGTATCAAAATTTCTTCATCCAAAAATTTTTATAGATACAACACAAAGTGAATTTTTTTAAGCAATCAAACAAGAATTTTCATAGGTGAAAATTTGTCAAAGGATATTTAAAAGTTTATGGCCATGTTTCTACGTATAAATAAAGTACATGAAACTTGTTGTTGCCAAAATTAGGTTGATTTCAATCTACACCTCCAATCATATAAAAAAGTTATGTTAGTAGTTAATCCAAATATAATCATCGCTAGAAGTACAACACAATTTGTGAAGTCCATTGTATGTGAAAAGTTAGAAGGTTCAGATGAATTCAATGTGCAGTGTATAAAAAATACATGTATAATTTGAGCAAATTTGAAGAAACTTTTACTATTTGAAAATATTGATCATTAAATTCAAGTTATTTGGAAGAGATTTTAATATGAGGAATACACAATGCAATTAGGAGTTAAATAAAAAAATTTACTATGAAAGAAAGTGAATTTTCCTACAATGAGTTTATGAACAAATTTTATAGTATCATATATCCACATATCCAACATTGTAATGGTGAAAGATGTTAGGATACATAATTCCATGACTCAAAGAATTGTTTTCCACAAGGTTGTATTCTTTTTTTGTGGATTTTGTTGAGAACTATACATTTAGTCATGAAACTAATATTCAAAGTCAATATTATCATTCAGAGCAGGTCGCAATCTTTGTATATGTTTGTTATAGACATGCTAAGTTTCAAGTGGATGGTGTACAAAGTAGCCCACTTGAATGAAATATCATCAAAGAGGTTCATTTTTATATTAGTGATGATATTGGTCATGATAGAAGTTATGTAGCCCATTATTTTGGAATGTCTTTTGAAGATTTGAGATGACATGGTATAAATTCTTTACAACACTAGATTTGGTCTGACGGATGTGCTAGTTAGTGTTGACTTTAATTTTTTAATTTTCTTTTTAAATATATAGTTCTTTGAAACAAATCAACATATATATATACATGTATATATAGTTTATCTAATGGTTTGAATGGTTGTTTATAACTTTACAAGATAATTTAAGTCTACAAAAACATTTAATTGGTTAACCCAACAACATATTAGACATAACATTAAATTTTTGTGGAATTGTTTTGAGAGTGGACATGTAAAAAGAGAGCATGATGGAGTAGAAGCATGTGTGAAGCATGCGCTTCACCAACACAAACATGAAATTAACACCATACTAAATTCAAATGAAATTGTCAAGTGGTACAAAAGTCATTTTGGTACTCTTGAAGTAAAGAGTGATTCGATATACACCAAACACTATTTTTGGGGAGTTAAAGGTATTTAATGTTATTTCAAATTTTATTTATCTTGAGGACATGAATTGAATACATGTATCTTAATTGAATGCTTGAAATTTAGCATTAAACTAAACTTTTTCATATTTATAGATATTGATCACTCAAATCATTATAATTGTCAAACAATTATTGGTATTAGAAAACTACATCAAGTGATGACTATAGGACATAGCAAGCCTCTTTCTATTCAATTGAAAGAAAAATCATATTTTTGTCTTGAAGCTACATTCAAAAAAATTCAAATGCTCTACAATGTGAGAATATTAGAGATGGATATACATTTACAATGGGAAATGAAGCAATTAGTATCAATGCCTCCTTATGAAGATACTGACACTATAGATGTCTATGATCCTTTATATTTAGTTGATTATGAATGTGTATCTAATTTAGTTGTTACAGGTAAATTAACCATATAAATTATTTTAGTAGAATATTTTTATTAGCTAAGTTGAACTTGATTACTATTTGAATTATAATTAACTCTGACATGTATATTTTTTGTAGGAGACATTTTTGTTATGGTTCCAAATCTTGACAATATAGAATGTGTAGATTACTATCTACTAAGATGCACAAAACCAAAGTACAAGTTGACACAATCCATGATAGATGATTATGGATATGAGTACCCCACTAGATCAATCATTGTTGAAGGCACCTATTATCAACAAATAAAAATAGATAAAAATGGTATTTATATTTTTTGATTACATGCCAAAAGAAAATGTTATACATTATAGTCACTTAGTTATAGCAACAAGATTAAATTTGGAAATATTAAAAAAAATTGGATGTGACCAACAAAAGATGAGATTGCTTATTGAAGACTATGAAAAGAATTTAGAGATAATAAAAGATAGAGAGGGCCCAAATTATATGTACCACACGATAAGTTGATATTTTCTACAAAGTTTATTTAGTAACTCCTTGTTTCTGATTCTCTATATACCAAGGAGATATTAGAGAGAGGTATTATCATCATGCAAGTTGAATTAAGTTATTATTCTATTGTATTGTTACTAGACTAAGGGGTTACGTTGGTATTTTGTACTCCTTTTTTGTTGAGATTAATAGAGGTTTGGGGTCTCTTTGGTAACTTGATTTTTTTGCAAAACCTTGTTTCTTTGAATAAATTCAGTGTTAAATAAATTTATGTTTCTAATGTTATATATGCTTATATATGTCATAACACAATTATATACTGAGAGGGGGGTGTATAAGTATATGCCAAAACTTAATCTAAATTAACTTTATCAACCAAAACTTCTTACTGCTTTAAACAAATGATAAATCAAATTAAGCAATTCAAAGTACAACACATAAGCACACAACCATAACACTAGATTTATGTGGAAATCCCTAGAAGGGAAAAACCATGGTGAGCAAGCTACTTGGATCTACTGTCCAAATCCATCCTCACAAATAATAAAATAGATTTACAACAATTTTGATGGGCTACAACTCCCTGGATCATAGTTTTTATGGCTTCGACCAAAGGAAGCTACAACTCCCTATAGTGCTAAACACTTACATAAAGAGGATAAAACATCTGCACATAACACTTAACAAAATCCATTGATCAATCACCTCTGTAGCATCAGAACCCTTCACACTAACATATATCTTCAACTCCTCTACTCAACAAGGTATGCTACCTTAAACACACTTCCACACACACACACACATACTTACATGCACACTCACACATACAACCTCACACACTCTCAAACACTCATGCATTTCACATCAAACATGATCTTTCATTTATATCCTCCACAAGCTTCAAAAACTTTCTCCTTCATCAGCCAAGATGAAACATGTAGTATGAAACGTGCAATGACCACAACAAGCCAGCACCCAAAATTATGAAGAAATATAATGTAGCTCGAACCAAGTGATAAAAAAGACCTATTTTATCTTTGGACACATCTCAAGTTTGCACACACTTCTAAACATATGGTGCAATCACTTAAATATATCAAGTCATCTTCACAAACACTTAACCTTCCACATATTAGCTCCAGACCTAAAGGAGTACTAGAGAAACCAAATAACATCATGTGGATCACTTCACAAACATTATATGACATACAAAAACATTCTCATACATTCCTTTGATTGAATTATGCATCATCTTTCTGGCATAAACAAACAAACACTAAACTCAACATCTCTTGCAAATTTTGATCACACAGCCATGATATAGAACATTGAAAATCAAACATGTGGTACTCTTCAACACCTGAAACTTGAAATGGACAAGAAAACTATCATTCTAAACTTATTTTCCAAACAACAAACACAAATATTGTAATGCAGTGGCTTTTACTTTCTCCTTTTGAACACCCTAATCAGTAACATGATATATCTTTCTCTATTGACTCTAGAGAACCTCTATGGTATAAATTATCATCTAAAACTTGAAACATGCAAACCTTTCACCTATATCCAACTATCCTTCAAGCCACAAGATCACATCTTCAAATACAGAGAAATGTGGAGCATTCCTCTGACTCTTTCTGACTGCAATAACATTGAACCACTATCTTCACTCTGCTATCTCTAGAATCTTCTATGGTAACTTCTATGCTTTAAAGTCAAGAACATACATACTTCACACTTATCTCTATCTAACTTCCCAACCACAAGGCCATTCCTTCAAATGTAGAGGAATGTGGAGCATTGTCCCAAATTTCTTCAATGCAATGCCTTGTGCCTTGAACTATTTGAAACCTTCTACACTTACTTTCAAAGAATACAACATTCAAAAGAACAATCACAACTCTTTTTCATAAAAAAAAGAATTTTTAAGTTAGTACATCCTTTGTCCATAAACTTCAGAAGATAAGATACAACTATGTATAGATGATACTGATCCAACAGTATGCTCAAGACTTTCGTCACCTTATCCTTCACTTCATAAATCTTCTGATCAACACTCTTTTGTCTACTCCTTTGATCATCATAGCATATACACATCACTTTACTTTCTACTTCACAATACTTCTGACCACTTACTCTATTGTCATCACTGATCACCATACTATTGACATCATCCAACCTTCCACAACACAACTCTGTTGACATCAATGGCAACACATATGCAACAATCTCCCCATTTGGCATTGATGGAAACACTGACCTGATATACAAATTTCTCCTCCTTTGACATCAAGGACAAAGGGCTAGTGGTCTTCCTCTGTATCTACAAAAGGATATAATCTCCCCTATCTAAACAATCCTTATCATCCTCCTATCTGCTCCCCTTGAGAGGTAGCCTCCATTATTCCAGAGATAAAAATATATCTTGAACTGCTCCCCCTGGACTGATGCACCATCTATGCATCTAGTTAGAAGAATACATGTATGAGATATTCAAATATGTAATTGGAAAGTTCCTTTGTAAAGATGTCTTCAACCTGATCCTTTGTAGGAATATATTCCAATATTACCTCTTGGTTTGCAACCTTCTCTCTCAAAAAGTGATACTTGATAGATATGTTCTTGGTTTTAGAATGCATCACTGGATTCATTGAAATATTTATGGCACTTGTATTGTCACATAGGATAGGAATGGGCTCATCATACACTACCTTGATATCCTTTAATGTTTACTTCATCCTGTTGGGAATTTAGGTGTCTCAACATTGGTAATTCCTTGTATTATTTCATTGTATATATTTCTTTATTACCTATTATGTAATTAAGATGCAAATCTTATTTTGTCATCTTGTGGGAGTTGGCATGGTAATGTATCATCCTACGTGGAAGGTGACAACATGTAAATTTTTCTTCATATGAGGAGATAGGTGTCCCAATTAGTGGTAGGAATATTTTGCCATGTGTCAGCATCTTGGATAGTGTGTAAGGGAATACTGACTGAAACAGTTATGATAGATTCCTATGACAAATCTATGATGCGTAAGAGTCATAAATGGAAGATTCTATGACAGGTGAAGACATGTGTCACAAGGCATCTTGGAAGAAGGCATCTTTGGGCACCCAAAGGAGGGTTATGACATGTTGTAATAGAATATGCTATTTTTAGCCTATGTATGATAGATTCTCTTACAACTGTGATGAAGGGGGTAAATCACAAAACACACAATAATAAATATTAAACACAGCAAATAGAACTTTCTTTTATTGAACTGGGCAACTCATTACATTACAGAAGCTCAATTACAATCAGAGGATGAATCCTCTATTGGCTGCAACACATTACAACTTTCCCAACCCCAAGACTCTAGAATCTTCAGCCTTCTATAACCCCAAATCAGCTAGGGTTTCTATTTTCCCCCCTATTCTGGACTCTACACTGGCCCCCCTTAACTCTCCCTCCCCAGGGTTCCCAAAATAGTCATAAATAGCACTTTTTGGCAGCCTCTAGCTAAATTTTGAAATTTGCAACTCCCTCCAAAAGTAGGTCAACTTTCGGGAAGCATAACTTTTGATCCGGGTGTCTGATTGATGAACCATTTTAAGCACCAGAAAGCTCACGATGTGAACTATCATGCCAAAAATTCATAAATGGATTTCCATCAACTTTTCAAAACATTATGAGAAGTTTTAGTGCCTCATATCTCATTCCGTAAATTTTTAGGGGCTTTTCAGAAAACAAAAACTTTAATATCTTTCAGCTCACAAATGATCTTTACCTGATTCCTTTGCCAAAGGTCTTATATTTCTGTTATGTAACTTTCTAGAAGTTTTTGTTAAATTATGTGCCCAAATGCAAACTTTCTAAAAATAGCAGGTACACTTTCCTAAATAAGTAGGTCGCTATTTTTAGCAATTTTGGAAAAACTGAAAGTCCTATATTATTATTCTGGATATTATGGAACCAAAGACACTAATTATGGGAAGAAATGAGAACAACTAGAATAGTTTTGAATTAACTTCTTTTTGGATAATGCAAGATTGCCCTTATGCCTCTGGATGCTCCTGCATCAGACACCCAGGGTAATTTGAGAAGTGACCCTGTCAAGTCTCATGTGTTTGTGTGAGGAAAACCCAAATAGTCAACCTCTGCCTTAAACAACCAAGAAGAATCTTCAACAGGCCTTCCTTTCCATTTCACTAGATATTCTTCATATTGCCTGTTTCGAGTGCTCCTTCCCACACAGCTATCCAAGATCTCTTCTATCTCCTCTATTGAAGTAGATGCTGGAATACTCCACTACACTTCTATTGGTCCATCCTCTGTTCCACCTTCATGATATTCTGATAAATCAACAATATTGAAAACAAGGGAAATATTGATCCCACTTAGCAACTCTACCTCATATGCATTTCCTGAATCATGCTTCTTCATGATTCTGCATGGTCCAAATTTCTTCATTTTCAACTTATTATATGTTCCAATCGGGAACCTTTCTTTTCTCAGGTGAACCATGACTTCATCTCCTACCTAGAATTTCTTATATCTCCTCTTCTGATCTGCCTTAGCCTTGTACTAAATATTCATTTTATTAATGTGCTTTCTCACCTCTTCATGCAAATTCTTTAGATGTTCTACAAAGTCTTCAGCTTCGGCATTTGTCTTTTCTCTGTTGTCCAGCTTCCTTAACTCAGAAGCATTTCTTGGGCTATTGCCATATACAATTTGGAATGGTGATTTACCAGTACTCCTATTGACAGAATTGTTGTAAGCAAATTCTACTTGTGGTAAAATCAAATCCCATCCCTTGGGCTTATCTCCTACCAAGCATCATAGTAGGTTACCCAAACTCCTACTCACCACTTCAGTTTGTCCATCAGTCTATGGATGGTGTGCAGAACTGAACTTCAAGTCTGTCTTCAAATTCTTCCACAATGTCCTCCAGAAATAACCAACAAGCTTGGTATCTCGGTCTGAAACTATGCTTTTTGGTAGACCATGTAGTCTCACCACTTTCCTGAAAAATAACTCTGTAATATGAACAGCATCATTAGTCTTCTTACAAGGAATAAAATGTGCCATTTTTAAGAATCTGTCCACCACCACAAAAATAGAATCATGTCCTCTCTATGTCCTTGGTAAACCAAGAACAAAATCCATGCTAATATCATCCCATGGCTTCTCCGGTACAGGGAATGGTTGATACAACCCTGTATTCTGACTTGTTCCTTTTGCCATCTAACACACTCTACAACTCTACACAAATTTTCTCACATCCTGTTGCAACTGTGGCCAATAATAATTTTCACCAATAATAGCAATGGCCTTATCTTGACCAAAGTTTCTAGCCAATCCCCCACTATGCTTTTCCTTAATCAGGTTCTCTCTCATGGAACTCCTTGGAATGCACAACTGGCTTCCTCTAAACAACATGCCATCTTGGATAATGAAATCCAACCATTTTGTCCTGTCTAAAGTAACAGGTTCCAAACAAGTTTTCCAGGCCTCTGCAAAATCTGGATCTTCAGGATATAAACTTTTGAGCTCATCGAACCCAACAACCTCTATCTTCATTTCTGTCAACAAATTTTGCCTTCTACTCAAGGTATCTACAACTCTGTTGGACTTCCCACTCATATGCTTCAAAACAAAAGTATAGCTCTGTAAAAACTCAACCCATTTTAAGTGCCTTTGATTTAACTTTCCTTGACTATTAAGATACTGTAAAGCCTGATGATCAGTATATAAAACAAACTCCTTTGGCAACAAATAATGTCTCCATTTCTTCAAAGCTTGAACTATTGCATAAAACTCTTGATCATAAACAGAATACTTTTTCTTGGCATCATTAAGCTTCTCACTAAAAAAGGTAATGGGTTTACCTTCTTGGCTCAAAACAGCTCCTATACCACTACCACTAGCATCACAATCTACCTGAAATACCTTATTAAAATCTGGAAGTGCCAAAACAGGTTGTTCTACCACCTTCTGTTTCAATGTATCAAATCTCTTGTCTGCTCCTTTAGTCCATCTAAACTCTTTTCTATCCCCTCTCATTGTTTCAGTTAGGGGTACACAAATGCTACTGAAACTCCTGATAAACTTTCTATAAAAACTTGCCAAACCATGAAAAGATCTTACCTCTATGACACTCCTTGGTGTAGGCCATTTAATGATAGCCCTTACTTTTTCTGGGTCCATCTTAAGACCTTCTTCTGAGACAACAAATCTCAGGTACACCAACTCCTTCTTTGTAAAACTACATTTCTTCAGATTAATCAACAACTTCTCCTCCCTCAGCTTCTCTAGAACTCTTCTGATATGCATCAGATGCTCATCCCAAGTCTTACTAAAAATTAAAATATCATCCAAATAAACAATGACAAAACTTCCCAAAAATTCCTTCAGTACCTCGTTCATGAGCTACATGAATGTGCTCGGTGCATTGGTTAGCCCAAATGGCATGACTAACCACTCATACAAACCTTCCTTTGTCTTGAAGGCTATCTTCCATTCATCTCCTTCTTTGATACAGATCTAGTGATATCCACTCTTTAGGTCAATTTTCGTGAAGTACTTGGCTCCACTCAAACAATCCATGATGTCATCCATTCTTGGCAATGGAAATTTATACTTGATCGTTATCTTATTGATGGCTCGAGAGTATGTACACATCCTCCATTCTCCATCCTTCTTTGGTGCTAGTACTACAGGTACCGCACATGGGCTTAGGCTCTCCCTTATTAGTCCCTTCCTCAACAACTCCTGAACTTATCTATTCAGCTCTTCATTCTCTACAGGGATCATTCTATGGACTACCTTGTTTGGCAAACTGGCTCCTGGTATCAAATCCATTTGATGACTTATCTTCCTTATTGGTGGTAAACCTTCTGGTACATTATCAGAGATAATGTCTTGGAACTCTTCCAACATATCTAAAAATTTTACTAGTACATCTTCACAGTTCTCTTAACTAATCTTAGGAATCAATGCAAAGCAATGATGCTCATTCTTCATACCCTCCAAAAATTTCCTACCATCTACCAAGTAAATTCTGGCAGTACTACATACCTTTTCTACCACCTCCTTCAAGGGCTTCAAATTATGACGAACTCCATCCCTTGTTAGGGAATATGTGTTTGCATGGCCATCATGGACAGCGCTTCTATCATACTGCCACGACCTCCCCAACAACATATGACATGCATCCATCGGTATGATATCACACAGCACCTCATCATGGTAGTCACCAATCTTGAACTTCACTAAACACTACTCATTGACCAAAGCTCTATGGTCCTTCTACAACCATGCAATCCGATACGAATGCGGATGCTTTCTTCTTGTCAACTTCAACTTGTCAACCATCTCCACTGAAACAAGATTATCAGAACTTCCACTGTCAATAATAATATCACAACACTTACCTTCACATTTGCACCTAGTACAAAATAAAATCTTCCTCTGATTGGGTTCTTTCTCTTCATTTAACAAGGTTCTTCTAACAACTAGGGTTTCTTCCCTTTCAGCATCTTTAGAATGCTCAGAATGTGCATCTTCATCTACATGTGCAACTCGTGCATTGCCTTCAAGTCTTCTATTTGTCCTTCCTTGATGTTGCAGACACTCGTATGCTTGATGCCTTTCTTCCCCACATTGGAAACAGGTTCCTCTAAAACCTCCTCTTCTAGCTCCTTGCCAAGGTCTACCTCTTCCTCTTCCTCTTTGCTCACCATTGCTCTGGTCACGAGGGTGATAGGCATTATCCCCTCTCCGATTTCGATTGGTGCCAGCTTCTCCACTTTTCTTCCGATCTTCATTACGGTTTCCATAGGGCCTTCCACCAGTCCTTCCACCTTGACCTCTTCCCCTTTGCTTGCTGTCAAATCTTTTATTCAACTTCTCTTCCACCTTCAAGGAAAACTGGTACGCATCTTCTATGGGGGTCATTCTGACCAGGCTCAGCTCCTCTTGAATACTCGGCCTCAACCCATTAATGTAACAGGCTACCTTCTCCTTGTTGGGCTCTGCATGGCCTGTCCTGATAGTAATTTTATAAAACTCTTCTGTATACTCCTTAACAGACTTGTTACCTTGCTTTAGTCCTTGCAGCTTCTTCAACAACTCCATCTCATAGTCCACAGGAATGAACTGCTTCTTCAGTTTCTCCACCATCCGATCCCATCTGGTGATCTTTCCTTTTCCTCTTCTATTCCTCTCTAATTGGACCTCCTTCCACCAAATACTTGCATGGCCCTTCAACTTTGGTTTAGCAAACTTGACCCGATCTGGGTCCTCCACATCTTCATACTTGAAATACTCCTCCATGTCATTGATGCAATCAATGAGCTGTTCCAGATTCAAATCCTGAGAATATGTAGAAACTTTGATTCTCGGCCTCTTTCCAATCTTTGAAATGGCCTTCAACAACCTAACCTCTATAGGATCTACTGCAGCGTCTTGTTCTTCCTCAGATAGCTCCTCTTCGGCTTCATCTTCGCTTTCTTCTCTTGTTCTCGAATCAAACCCTCTTCACAGCTCCTCTTGCAATGCATCAATTTGCCTTTGTAGGGCTCTAAAAACCTCTTCCATCAAAGCATTCCTCCCAACACGATTTCTTCGTGGAGGCATCTTGGTCTCTGCAGCAAACCCACAACCTTAGGTCCTGGTGCAAACTACCTCACGGTCGGCGATCTGTCTACACACTCAGGAACCCTTGCTCTGATACCACTTGATGAAGGGGGTAAATCACAAAACACACAATAATAAATATTAAACACAGCAAATAGAACTTTCTTTTATTGAACTGGGCAACTCATTACATTACAAAAGCTTAATTACAATCAGAGGATGAATCCTCTACTGGCTGCAACACATTACAGCTTTCCCAACCCAAAGACTCTAGAATCTTCAGCCTTCTATAACCCCAAATCAGCTAGGGTTTCTATTTTCCCCTGCTATTCTGGACTCTACACTGGCCCCCCTTAACTCTCCCTCCCCAGGGTTCCCAAAATAGTCATAAATAGTACTTTTTGGTGGCCTCCAACTAAATTTTAAAATTTGCAATTCCCTCCAAAAGTAGGTCAATTTCTGGGAAGCATAACTTTTGATCCGGGTGTCTGATTGACAAACCGTTTTAAGCGCCGGAAAGCTCATGATGTGAACTATCATGTAAAAAATTTGTAAATGGATTTCTATCAACTTTTCAAGACATTATGAGAAGTTTTAGTGCCTCATATCTCGTTCTATAAATTTTCAGGGGCTTTTCAAAAAATAAAAACTTTAATATCTTTCAGCTCACAAATGATCTTTGCCTGATTCCTTCACCAAAGGTCTTATATTTTCATTATGTAGCTTTCTATAAGTTTTTGCTTCATTATGTGCCCAAATGCAAACTTTCTAAAAATAGCAGGTACACTTTCCAAAATAGGCAGGTCGCTATTTTTAGCAATTTTGGAAAAACTGAAAGTCCTACATTATTATTCTGGATATTATGGAACCAAAAACACTAATTATGGGAAGAAATGAGAACAACTAGAATAGTTTTGAATTAACTTCTTTTTGGGTGATACAAGATTGCCCTTACACCTCTGGATGCTCCTGCATCAAACTGTAAGATATGACAACTATGATAGATTCTATGATAGTCATGTCGTAAGAGTATCTATCATTGCCCAACTTGGGAATAGGTGACTTCTTTGCGATGGGATGACATGACAAGTGTCATGAACATTCTACAGTGATGGAAAAGTGTCCCTAGGCATGGATTTTGGGCTATGAGGTCATGTTGGATGCCCATCCCAAGATAGAGTCATTTTGCCTTGTATCTTCTATATAAACAAGTGCTTTTGAGAGGAGATTGATTACGTGATTGACAGGTACTGTTATGCTACTAGATTATGTCTAGATATGAGTGCTGAAGACTCCTACAAGAGCATTGGCTCTATAACTATATTGTAAGCCTAATTGTCTAGATAATGAATTTGAGTTGTGTTTTGGAGTGTGGGGTTTTTCACCCATAAGGGTTTTCCCCACATTATATCTTGTCTGTGTCTTCTTCTATCTTACATTCTTGTGTTTGTGTTTGCTACAATATATTTGTTATTGGGTTAAAAACACTATAATTGTAAAGGTTGAAAAGAATTTGCACTCATCTCTTCTCATTACATTAGTGTAGGAAGCGATTTCCGCACACCTAGCTTCCTTTTAGTTGGTATTAAAGCTTGATCACCTTTGGTCCTAGTTGTTGGGTATGGGTATTTTGAGCTAATATTAAGTTGAGAGGGAGATTTGTACAATGTATTCTATAATCTTTTTGCAGGAAAAGAGATGCCAGGCACATCCGGAAGATTAGAGGTGGAGAAATTTAATGGCAAAAATTTTGAGTTATGGAAACTTAAGATAGAAGAAATGATTGTTGATTGTGACCTATGGGAAATCATATCCAGTGTAAAACCAACTACAATGGCACAAGCTGATTGGGATCTCAAAGATCGAAAGGCTAAGGGTCTCATAAGACTTAGTCTAGCTGATTCTATCTTGTTAAATGTCCATGAGGAGAAGACCATGAAAGACCTTTGGAAGAAGTTAGCAAATGTTTATCAAGTCAAATCCCTAGTGAACAAACTTTTTCTGAGAAAGAAGTTGTATTCTCTAAGGATGGAGGATAGAGGATCTATTACAGATCACCTAAATGCCTTCAACAAGTTAATTGCATAATTGACATCCATTGGTGTGAAGATGGAGTAGGAGGATTATTGTATGACCTTTTTTCATTCTTTGTCGAACTTGTGGGATCATCTTGTTATGGCTATTGGAAGCACCACATCCACTTTCATAATGGATGAAGTGGTATCTTTGTTGTTATCCAAAGAGATGTGGAGACAGCCTTCTGAGGCAGCCAAAGAGGCTCTTGCGGTTCATGGAAGACCCAAGGAGAAAGGGAAAAACAAGGACAAGAAAGATGAGAAGGGTAGATCCAAATTCCATGGGAGATCCAAATCTCCTAGAAAGTCCAAGGCTCTCTATTTGAACTGTGGCAAAACTTGGTATTTTTGAAAGGAATGCAAAGAGGAAAGAAAAAGAAGAAGAAGAATGTCTTAGACTCAGATTCTGACAAGTCACAAGATGATGGTGATGCCTTCATGGTAGTCCTGGCTACCCATGCATCTTATGTTGTGTGGTTGATTGATTCTGGTGCATCATTCCACATGATCTCACATCGAATATGGTTCATGAAGTATGAAGAGTTCGATGGTGGAAGAGTGTACTTGGGTGATGATTCTCATTTGAAGATTGTTGGTCATGGAAGAGTCTCAATCTGATTCCATGATGGATGAGTGAAGGGGATCATTGGGGTTATGCACATCCCAGGATTGGAATGGAACCTACTTTCTATAAGTATATTGAATGATACAGGTGTGCAGGTTTTCTTTTTGAAGGATGGATGCAAGATGATTAGAGGATATATGGTGCTTGTGAAGGGTACTCGGAGAGGTACTTTATTTCAACTAGAGGCATGCACTTCACAGTCTAATAGTTCTCTTGACTCGAAGAAAAGAGCTGCAGTCACTTCATCCCCACCATCTGAACAAGTAGTGAAGAAATTTGTTGTAACAAATTCTGATGGTAGTGCATCTTGTGTACCCAAGAGTTCTCATGATTTGGAAGTTAAGCTTCCTGCTGAAAAGACTGTGTAATGGCATTTGAGATATGGCCACATTGGTGAGAAGGGTCTTAGAACACTAAAAAATAAAAACCTCATTGAGGGGTTAAATTATTGTAATCCCGAGTTCAACTTTTGCAAACATTATGTATATGGAAAGCAAAACCGTGTTTAGTTTTACTCTAGTTCTCATAAGTCTTCTAGTGTATTGGATATTATTCATTCTAATGTGTTTGGTCCTGTTAGTGTTCCTTCGATTTCCAAATCTATATATTTTGTATCTTTCATAGATTATTATAGTAGAAGGACATGGATTTATTTTCTCAAAAGAAAGACTAAAGTCTTTAGTTGGTTCAAAGAGTTTAAATCTTTTGTTGAGAATCATACTAGTAAAAAGATTAAGTGTTTGAGAACTGATAATGGTGGTGAGTTTTGTTTGGTATAGTTCGATAAATTCTATAAAGAGAAAGGGATTAAGAGACATAAGATAACTCCATACACCCAACAACAAAATGGAGTTGCAGAGAGGATGAACATGACACTAATGGAGAGGGCTAGGAGTATGCTTAGTGGAGAAAGCCTCAAACAAAAGTTTTGGGCTAAAGTTGTAGCCACTGCTTGCTACTTGGTAAATAGGTCTCCTACATCAGCTCTTGTTGGTAAGACACCTATGGAGGTGTGGTCTAGTAAGAAGCCTTTAGTTAGATATCTTTTTGTTTTTTGTTGTGAAGCATATGTACATGTGCCTAGGGAGAAATGGTCTAAATTGGAGAACAAGGATGATAAGTGTATTTTTACTGGCTTTAGTGTCAGTGTGAAAGGATACAAGCTTTGGGATCTTGTGGTTGAAAAAGTATTGTATAGAAAAAGTGTTATCTTTAGAGATCTAACACCTTTTTTTGTTGTTCTACAACCATAATAGATAGAAAAGAAAGAGTATGTGGTTTAGTTTCCTTTTACCCCTGAGAAGAATGAACCGACAGACCCTGTGAGACCTGATGATGAGGAGAGCTATAGTAGCTCTGAAAGCTCAGAAGAAGAAGCAAAACCTCAACCTCAGCCATTAAGGAGGTCTACTTGAACAAGGAAGCAACCTGATAGGTTTGGTTATTCATTGCTTGATTCTAGTTGTGCTTTTTCTTTGCTTACTAACATTGATGATCCTAGAACTATGAAAGAGGCTCCGGGCATGAAAGATGTAGGTTCCTAGAAGGAGGCCATGGAAGATGAGATGGCTTCTTTGGAAAAGAATAAAACATGGGACTTGGTACCTTTCCCTGAAGGATGAAAACCTGTTGGATGCAAATGGGTGTTCAAGAAGAAATTTGATGCAGATGGTAGTGTTGAAAAGTACAAGGCTAGACTGGTTGTGAAGGGGTATTTAGAAGTGGAGGGAATTGATTATGGTGAAATTTGCTCTCTCATTGCAAAGATGACATCTATTTAGTTCCTCTTATCTCTTGCAGCAGCCTATGACTTAGAGGTGGAGCAGATGGATTTGAAGACATCATTCCTTCATGGTGATTTGGAGGAAGAGATTTACATGTCATAGCCAAAGCATTACATAGAGAAAGGTAAAGAAAATTTGGTTTGCATGTTGAAAATGTCTTTGTATGGTTTGAAGTAGTCTCCTAGGATGTGGTACTTGAAGTTTGATGCCCTTGTGTTGGTTGGATTTCTGAGATCCAAATCAGATCATTGTGTGTATTATAAATTTGACAATGATCACATTCTCATTATTGCATTCTATGTTGATGATATGTTGTTGATTGGGAATGGTAAGAATATGATTGTTGATTTGAAGTCTTAGTTGTCAACATAGTTTGAGATGAAAAATCTAGGGGCAGCTAGGTACATTCTAGGAATAGAAATAAGAAGAGATAGAGCTAACAGAAAACTTTGGTTAAGCTAGAGTAAGTATGTGAAGACCATGTTGGATAGGTTTAGAATGGTAGATTGTAGACCATTGTGTGTTCCTATTTCTTTGGGGACAAAGTTGTCTATTAATGATTGTCCAAAATATCCTAGTAAGGTGGAGGATATGAGCAGAGTACCTTATGCTAGTGTTGTTGGTAGTTTCATGTATTCTATGGTCTGGACAAGGCTAGACATTGCCCAAGTAGTGGGAGTCCTTAGTCAATTTATGGCTAATCCTGGATAGGTACATTGGGATGCAGTTAAGAGAGTGTTCAAATATTTGAGGGGTACTTTTGAGTATTCCATATGCTATCATGGTAATGTTACAAGACATCTACATTCTATTTGTATTCATGGATTCATAGATTCTGATTGGGCAGGGGACATTGACAGTAGGAGATCCACTAGTGCTTATGTGTTCACTATGTTTGGTGGTACAATTAGTTGGATGAGTAAGTGACAGCTTGTGGTTTCTTTGTCCATGATAGACGCTGAGTATATGGCAGCACCTCATGCCTGAAAGGAAGCCATTTGGCTTAAGAAATTGTGTTCAAATATTGGTGTTGATGCAGGATAGATTACGATTTGTTGTGACAGTCAGAGTGTGATTTGCCTAGCAAGGAATCCAACTTTCCATGCCAGAACAAAGGATATTGATGTACAGTTTCACTCTGTGACATGGTAGAGGATGGGAAGGTAGACACTTTGAAGAATGTTGCAGATGCATTGACAAAACCAGTGGGCATAGAGAAGTTTAGATGGTGTTTGGAGTCTATGGGCCTCTTGGCCTATAGCAGTTAAATCCTGTTATTTCTATTGGCTCTTACAAGGTGTTTGACAAGTGGGAGAATCTTGGGAATTAAGGTGTCTCAACCTTGGTAATTCCTTGTATTATTTCATTATATTTATTTATTTATTGCCTATTACGTAATTAGGATGCAAATCTTATTTTGTCATCTTGTGGGAGTTGGCATGATGATGTGTCATCCTACATGGAAGGTGACAACATGGAAATTTGTCCTCAGATGAAGAGATAGGTGTCCCACTTAGTGGTAGGAATATTTTTCCATGTGTCAGCATCTTGGATAGTGTGTAAGGGAATATTGACTGAAACGGTCATGACAGATTCTTATGACAAATCTATGATGCGTAAGAGTCATAAATGGAAGATTCTATGATAGGTGAAGACATGTGTCACAAGACATCTTGGAAGAAGGTATCTTTGGACACCCCAAGGAGCATTATAACATGTTGTAAGAGAATATGTTATTTTTAGCCTGTGTATGATAGATTCTCTTACAACTATAAGATATGACAGCTATAACAGATTCTATGACAATCGTAAGTGTCGTAAGAGTATCTGTCATTGTCCAACTTGGGAATAGGCGACCTCTTTGGGATGGGGTGACAGGACAAGTGTCATGAACATTCTATAGTGTTGGACAAGTGTCCCCAGGTGTCGATTTTGGGCCATGAGGCCATGTTGGATGCCCATCCCAAGATAGAGTCATTTTTACCCTGTATCTTCTATATAAATAGGTGCTTTTGAGAGATGGATTATATGATTGACAGGTACTATTATGCTACCAAATTATCTCTAGATATGAGTGTCAAAGACTCCTACAAGAGCATTGGCTCTGTAAATGTATTGTAAACCTCATTCTTTAGATAATACATTTGAGCTATGTTTTGGAGTGGGGTTTTTCACCTGTAAGGGTTTTCCCCACATTATATCTTGTCTCTCTCTTCTTCTATCTTACATTCTTGTGTATGTGTTTGTTGCAATATATCTGTTATTATGTTAATAATGCTATAATTGTAAAGGTTGAAAATGATTTGCACTGATCTCTCCTCATTAGATTAGTGTGGGAAGTGATTTCCGTACACCTAGCTTGAGTGCAATAGGATGTTGTAGCTATATACTCTATTTTTCTATTGATAAGAACATTGAATCCTGCTTCTTACTAAACCATGAGACCAATATGTTTCCCAAAAAGAAAGCTCCACCACTAGTACTTCTTCTATCATCAACACCACCAACCCAATCTGCATTAGTATAAACACTCAGAGAAAAATCATCACCTTTTTATACCACAATCCATAATTTAGAGTGCTCTTCAAGTATCTAAAAATCTTTTTGCCTACCTTCACATGTATTTCTCTTAGATCATCTTGAAACCTTGCAACCAGGAAAAAAATTTGTATAATGTTAGGCCTTGATGTTGTTAAGTACAATAGGCCTCCAATCATAGATCTATACAGAGTTTGATCATCTTTAGGTGACTCATCATCTGTACTCAAATGGAAACCTATTACCATAGGAATACTCACTAGTTTGCAATATTCCATACCAAACTGCTTCAACATCTCCTTGACATACTTTGCTTGAGAGACAAAGATGACATCCTCTGATTGAGTAATTTGGAGTCTAAGAAAGAATGATAACTCACCTATCATAGACATTTCAAATTCTTTTTTCATTTCTTCTGCAAACTTCATACACATTTCATCATTGCCACTAAAGATTATATCATCAACATACACAACTATTCAAATTTGTTCATCCTTAATTTTGATATAAATATTACTATTTGCGATACCTTTCTTGAAGCCTTGCTGGAATAAGTACTTGTCCAAACTTGCATACTAAACCCTAGGGGCTTGTTTGAGACCATACAAAGCCTTCTTAAATTTGCATACCATGTTTGTATCTTCTAAAAACTCAAATCCATCTGGCTATTCTATGTAGACTTCTTCTTCTAAATCACCATTCAAGAATACATATTTGACATCCATTTGGTATACCTTGAAACCCTCGTGAACTGAAAATGCAAGAAATATTTTGATAGCCTCCATTCTTGTCACCAACGCAATTGTCTCCTCAAAATGAATTCCTTCTACTTGTGAATAACCTTTACAAACCAACCTTGCTTTCTTTCTCACCACTTCTCCATCTTCATTCAATTTGTTTTTGCACACCCATTTTGTTCCTATCACATCTTTTTTCCAGGCCTTGGCACCAATTCCCACGTATGGTTTTTCTCTTTCTAATTTAGTTCTTCTTTCGTTGCTTGGATCAATCATTCATCCTATTGTTATGTTTAGCTTAATCAGACTTAGAGGTTAAATTTACCCCACTTTTATCGACGTGGTTTCCCCCAAATTTTTTAATGGGGTCAAGGGGTAGCATCTCTTCTGGGGTCCAAGAGGTAGTACCCCTAGCACTCTCCCTATCACAATATAGGGCAGGGTTGAGGGGCAGCAACCTCAAAACCTCCAACAATTTTTATTATTTTATAAAGATGTCAGGAGTTATTTTTCTATTGGCTGACATAAAAATACCCTATTTTTGTAACTAACATAAGGCTTGATAAGAGTGGCTAAGGGTTAGGGTTTCCATTGATGTTGTTGGAACTAGACAAGTCCAGTCCATTTTTGCAAAAAATGCTTACTTTGTATGCACTTTGAGATCAATTTACCTAACTAAATGCAAAATTTTTGGGATAGTTAAGGGTTGCATAACTTTGTCTAGTGCCTGACCTTTTGAGCTCATCATCAAGTAGAAGGCTTTGATCAGACCTGTGGATGGTTTTATACTCTGATGACATTATCAATAGCCTTGTTTGATAAACCACTGTTTAAAAATTTAATTTATAATGGCCTTTTTCTATTGAGCAAATGACTAAATAATTATTCATCACTAATGAAAGTGGTTGATGATTATAAAACTGATGCACTTAGACTTTATCTTATGAATTCACCTATTGTAAAAAGTAGAGACTTGAGAAAGATGGCGGGGATCTTGATGTTCAGAATTAGAAATAAAAATGACAGAAAGAAATAATTAATAGGAGAACAGATCTTTGCACATATGAGAGGAAGCGGGTAACACCCCACAATGTGAAACAACAAATATTTTGATATAATCCTATGAGCCCCATGGCTTTATCTAACTTGTTCTTATAAATAAAATTCTCAAACTTCTTAGTGAATTCAAGTGCTTTGTCGTTTGCCCAAGTCCCTTAGAATGCAACTATTTCATAGTAGTTTTCATGTATGATAATTGTGCATAATAAAGAATTCAATAGCTAAATTCTTCCATGATTACTAACAAACACCAAGAGATAGGGCGCTTAAATTGTGCTTTACACCCCCAAAATGTATTTAAGCTATAAATGCAACCCCCCAACAAATAACAATGGGCACTTTAGTGTGATACATATAATGGACAAGCTTAAATTGACTGTTTAGTATTGCATAGGGGTAAACAAATGTCAGTGTCATGAAAAACCCCTAGTTGTCCTAATTTATTTTTCTAAATTGAGAGCATGTATAATTTCTGAAAATAATTGATGTCACTTTTGTCGAGTTCGTACAATTTGTAAACCATAAATGAACTCTTTTCATCATGTATACTACTTGATTTGACTTAGTCAACAAAATCCATTGTTCTCTATAGTAAAATGAGGTGTCTATTACTTGAGTTCTTTTGGACTTGACAAGATGACCGCGAATCTGCAGTACTTTGAATACAAAACTTTTTGTTCCACCTCCTTAAGCACACATTCAAATTCTCCAATCATTTGATAAAAGGCATTGGAGTCCTTAACTATGGAACAAATTTAGAGTCAAGAAGATTCAGAAAATAAACATGGCAGTCATGGGACATCTGATTCAAATCGCCATCAGCTTCCAAATGATGGAGAAAATCAAGAAGGGCCATCATCGGATATAATTGCTCAATCACGACAGAGTGAAACAGATTTTGAGCAAATGGAATCCTCACATGATGCACTCATATCCGTTTGAAATGCTGCAAATTCGATGATTGGGTCTGAGGAGGATTTTATACATGAGAGTGTTGAACAAGATGGTGTGGTTGTTGACTATAGCATGAATAAAAGAAAAAGAGCGAGAGATTACATCTGCCTTAGAAAGTGCAAACCTTTCTAAAGTAGTATCCTGGTCTATTCGAAATGTACATGGATAGAATCAAACCGAAAACCCAGCCTGTGCCATTTCTGCGCATCAGTGATCGACTGGCTTTATTTGTGGAAGAAGGAAAGAGGATTAAGGATGAGAATGAATTACTTATGATTGACTGGTTGAAATGGATACTCATGCTCACTCACCACAAAAGACTTAGTGTTCAAAATCTTGTTGATGTGAAGAGAGACTTTGGTTTTTCGGATGACCTTATATCCACTCTATCATCCAAGTACCCTAATCTATTCAATGTTGTCCATGATGATAATGATGGTCTCATTCCTCCCTATCTGCAACTTGTGTCATCAGACCTTTCAAATGCCAATACCAATACCATTCCTATCTCTGCAATAGAAAGGAGGGCACAAGAAGAATCTCTTAAGACTGGGAGACCTTCCACTCCTGCTTTTAGGGTATGCCTCCCACTTGGGATGATGTTGAAGAAGGGAATGATGGAGCGGACAAGAAACTGAATGGAATGTCCTCATATATCACCTTATGTAGATTCAATACATTTAGATCTGGCTTCGCCTGAAATGGAAAAGAGAACAGTGGGCATTGTACATGAACTACTTTCGCTTACTGTGCTTCAAAGAATGGCAGTTCCAATGTTGGGAAACTTCTATAATGACTTAAGATTGCCAAATGCATATCCAAAGATTTTCACAAGACATCTAGGGATCTTTTATTTGTCCCATAAGGATGGTATCGAAACATTAATATCGTGAAGGTGGAGACATGGCAGGGATTATTAAGAAAGCTAACGGGACAACTTTTCCTGAGGTGAAACTATTGAAATGGTTTACAAAATTATTATTGGCTATCGATTATATGCACTAAAACTATGCTCTTCACAGAGATTTGAAGTGTTCTAACGTATTCCTAACCAAGGATCAAGAAGTGCGACTTGGTGATTTTGAAAACTCTGAAGGCAGATGACCTAGCTTCCTCTGTTGTGGGCATTCCAAACTATATGTGCCCAGAACTTCTTGCAGATATTCCTTATGGTTTTAAATCTGATATCTGGTCACTAGGTTGCTGCGTGTATCAAATGGCTACTCATCAACCTGCATTTAAAGCATTTGATATGGCTGGACTGATAAGAAAGATAAATCATTCAGCTATCAGCCCCTTACCAACCATTTGCTCTTCTTCCTTAAAAGGTCTTATCAAAAGTATGCTCAGAAAAATCTAGAAAATAGACCCATGGTAGCTGAAATCTTAAAGCATCTTCATCCTCATCTTTATGTTACTAAATGTCATGTTGAATCTGGATTCAACACTTGAATTTCTCTTGATAGACCAATTTTGAAGGCACATCGTGTTTGGGAAAGCATTGAGGAAAGTCCTACTAGTATCCATTCCACTAGTAATAGGGAAAGCTTTAGTTCAAATGGAAAAAGCAGTCCAGATATTGCCTATGAATGTGAAGGAAATAATGGAAATGCAATTAATAGTGATAATGTTATTGATTGCAAGGAAGCTGATGATGAATCATGGGCATTTATCACTTCAGAAATTCAAATATTGAAAGAACAAGATGAGACTAAACCGTTACAGCTGCTGCAGAGAGAAAATGGGTGTAAGTTTGATGGGAAACCACTGAAACTAGAGAAACACACATTAGTTAATTTAAAAGAGGAATCAAGAATTGAAACGACCTGCATGGGACACAAGATGAATTGAGAATTCTCACAGAAGTTGTAGGAAGGTGGGATACATTTCTAATGGACAAAGTCCCACAATATATGAAAGATTTCTTCAAATTTTGGTATGGAACAATGAATGAAATCAATGCTGAGGTGCTACAAAGGCAAAACCCTAAAATGATACAGTAATGCAAATAAAAACCTATCGGTGGAAATTTTGACATATTGGTACAAGTAAATGGTAAGTCTCTTCGATTGTCTGAGAAGAATAAGGGATTTGTTTAAGAGAGTATCAGGGAGAAATATGAAACACTCTGGGGAAATATATTGAAGTCATTACACGAAAAATTATCTTGAGAAGAAATAAATTTTGCAAAACAAGAAATATTTTAACCAAAAGTGAGATGAGATTAGTTGTTATTCATGAAAATATTTTGTAATAAGGATATGGTGTTTCTATGAAATTAACCAAAACATGAAGATTTTTTAAAATCTGGTAAAACATTTTCACGGGCAATTGACAATTATTTTCACCCAAATGGAATTATTATCAAACAAAGATTTAAAATACATGTAAAGACATCAAATAAATAATTGTAAATCAAGCCAATATTTGGAGTAAAGTATTTTTACTAATTCGTAAAATGGGGGAAATAATTATTTTGTCAAATAATAGTAAAAACATAAGAAATATAATCAAGAAATAAATAAGAGATTAAAGTACTATGTGGAGATCAAAAAGCCGGATTGAATATTTAATTTGCCAAAGGCAACTCCTTAAATATTTTATTTTGTGACGGCAAAAGGCATATGTTAAAATTAATCAAACTAAAAGTCACGCCAAAAGATTTGTTAAACTTAAAAGGGAATATCAAGATGAATTATTATTAACATTGGGAAATGATAAAGTGACAAATGATGAATGAAATACATTGTCCCGGTGATAAAACCCTAAATACATGTCAATGAGGAAATATACAACAATACCGCATGCCACAGGTCCAAGGCTCACCTCAATGCAAATTATATGTTTATATATTGTTTATCTGATGAATAATTTGTTTTCTATGCAGGATTTTTGATTACATTGAAGCAGTTCTCAACTGGTGGTTAAATGAAGCAGCTCAGGAAGATTAATTTTCAGCCTAAGATAACCATCAAGTATTTCAAGCCAGAGATGAAAGAATGCAATCATGAAGATTAAATATATGATTGATTTATTTTCTTATTACTTAAAACCATATATCTATTATGTCATTTATTTAAACTACAAAATGAATGTAACGGGTCTAAGGCTTGTTGCATCTCTTTAAATAGAGATCCCAGGACCCGGAAATAAGGAGTTAGAATTAGGTTAGAATTAGGTTAGAATTAGATTAGACACAAAGACAAATGGAAGCATTTTAGGATTAGAATCTGATGCAAATTTGATCCTTCTGTGCAATTTCATTCTGAGAAAGACTATCGTGCATGATACATTCTAAAGCAACAGTTGAGGATTCGAATTTGAAATACATTGTGATGGTATCATTTGTTTGTTGTTTAAATTCAATCAATTTAATTATCTCTATATCATTCATTTTCAAATTATTAAGGATATGTTCAAATTGTCTTATTACAGTTGCTAATTCAGTATAGTTGATTTGACTGGTTTCTCAAAGAGAATTAAATCCTTTCTCATCAATTATAGTAGTCTTAGAATGTTGAATGGATTACTATGTCGATTAATTGATTAAGGTTATTAATTTGTCTCCAGAGTTGATCTAATTTATTATTTTGCAAAGTTAAATTGGTTCTTTCTAGAAAGATTAAAATCCTTTTAATATTTTGCATTTATACAATTATGTCCTTTGGATTATTAAGAATGAATTAATAATTTCTTCCTTGCACATTTGTACAAGTTGCAAATAGTTATATGTGCCAATCAAATCGAGTTATTACCTGATACAATTTATTTGTTTCTGACAACCTGACTCTGTTGCCCAAATGGACAAAGCACTAGTCTAACTATTGATTCATTTTATGTTTAAAATCTTTACTCTATTTTATCGCTATAGTTTAGATTCATTTCATGTTAGTTGTTATTTATTTCTGTTAGAATTTTGATTAAAGCATTTGCTTTCTTTAGAAATAGTTTACAATATCTCATCTGATTTACAGGTATGCCATTGTAATTGGATAAACTAGCAGCAAATCAACATTGATTTAATCATACAACCTGCTTTGATAATCAAAGGTTCACCCACCTAGATTGTAGCAGGGCCTAAAGCGCAAGGAGAAGTTGATCATTAAGGTCAAACTCTAGTCATTGGCTCAAAAACATTGTAGATTTGACCATAGGGCTTGGCATCCCCTTAGAATCCACAACCTACATTTTTAAGACCCAACAGATGTATTGTAGCATTTTACAGTGGTATTGAGTTGCAAGGATTGCTAGTTGTAATTAGTTTGATTTATTAGATAATAATATTGGACTCTTTATTGGTGGATGTAGCCCAAGTTTACATGAATCACATTAAAACTTGTCTATCACTATTATTATTTCTGTGTATTTTCATTCCTCTATTTAATCTTTATTTGTATTTAATTGATATCTTCTGCCAGCTAACCCTAACAAGTGGTATCAGAGCGGGTTGTGTTTGATTATCATTTGCAGGAAGGTCTCATGGTTGAGTGGGAGTCTCATAGTTGAGTTAGAGCAATGGTGAACAAGGTTAAATTGAAGGTAGATAAATGCAATGTGCAAAACTATCAGTTATGGAAGATGTAGATAGAGGATTATTTCTATCAGAAGGATTTATGGAGGCCGTTGGAAGGAATAGCCAAGAAACTGGCAACAATGACTAATGAGGATTAGAATCTTTGGGATAGAAAGGCACTGGGAACCATTCAGTTGTGCCTGGCACCATAAGTGGCATTCAATATAATGGAAGTGAAGACAATAGATGGTCTGATGAAAGCTTTGGCTAAATTGTATAAAAAACCCTCAGCCTCAAATAAGGTATTTCTTATGAATCGTTTGTTTAATCTAAAAATGATTGAAGGTGGACCTATGACAGATCATTTAAATGAGTTTAATATGATTATCAGTTAGTTAACTTCTGTAAAAGTATGTTTTGATGAAGAGGTGAGGGCTCTTTTGATATTATGTTCATTGCTAGAAAGCTAGAATAGCTTGGTAATGGCTATAAATAACTCTATCTCTTGTTTAAATACTTTAAAATTTGATGATGTTGTTGGTGTTATCCTTAGCGAGGAAATGTAATGAAAAACTTAGGAGGGTCCACATTAGGTAGTGTTTTGAATGCAGAAAACAAGGGTAGATCATAGGAGAGAGGAAAAGGTTCTGGAGGTCATGGGAAGTCACAAAGAAAATCAAAGGACAAGAGATCCCAATCCAGAGGACAGAAGGATCGCTGGTACTGTGGGAAACCAAGTCATCTGAAGAAAGATTGCTAGTCTCAGAAGAATGAAAAAGGAGACAAACAATAAGGCAATAAGGAGGCAAATGTGGTAAGTAATAAATCTAAAGGCCATGCTTTGATTCTTTCCCTAGATAATGCTGATGATTCATGGGTTTTAGATTCAGGGGCCTCAATTCATGCTACGTCCCATAGAAGTTATATTCTTGATTATGTCCAAGGGGATTTTGGGTTGGTTTATTTGAGAGATAATGAACCCTGTCAGATTGTTGGAAAGGGAAGAATCAAGATTAAGTTACAAAATGGGAATCATTGGCTACTACAAGAGGTAAGGTACATTCCAAGGTTGAGTAAGAATTTAATTTCAGCAGGGCAGCTAGCTAATGAAGGTTGCATTGTTACATTTACTGATAAAAATTGGAAGGTTTCAAGAGGTACCTTAATAGTAGAAAAAGGTGTGAAAGTAGGCTATTTATATCTTTGTATAGGTCATAATGTTCCTTCTACTTTAGCTGTTGCTAAGAAAAAATAAACAAGTTCAGGAACAGTTGCTGCAAGTTCACAAGAAGAGATTGAAATAGTTGTTGCAGGTTCTAAGACAACACTATGGCATAACAGACTTGGGCATTTGAGTGAAAAAGGTATGAAGGTACTTCATTCTAAGAAAGTTTTACCAGGTCTTAAATGTATTAATATGGATTTCTGTGAAAGTTGTGTGTATGGAAAACAAAAGAGAGTCAATTTTCTCAAGGATGGGAAGCAAAAGAAAGATGAAAAGTTGGAGCTTGTGCATACAGATGTATGGGGACCAGATCAGATATCTTCTCTCAGTGGCTCTTGATATTTTTGGTTGTTTTAAATTCCTAACCTGATTCTCACAACAAATCTATAAAATAGTATTAATGGTCAATCTACCTCGAGGGATTGGCCAACGAATAGGAGATTAGGGAGAGAAGGCTTTCTCAATCCCCCTTTTCTTCCTCTACACTCTAGGCTGTGTGAAATTAAGGAGGGTGTTCCTATATAGATAGATTTATTTCTAATTCTCTAGCTACCTATCTTTAACTAATATCTTATTTTCTTGGGGATACAATGTTCTACTCAAATGGGTAGGGCTTTCCAGAGATATTAGATTGTCAACATTGTTCATTTCATAGATATGTTCCTCATGAGCTTCTTGAATGAATGTATGATAAAGTAAAGAGATTGGCTAGATTCTTTAAGATTATTCTTTGTAGAGGAACATGCAGGACTTAACTTAATCAAACTAAATACCATAAAAGCCTATTGCTGGAAAGGAAAATATTTGGATTGAAAATATTTTGAGGATAATCAGAGGGGTGTAAGTTCAGTATAGTATCTATGAAACAAATCAATACCTATCCAAGGGCCAAGGAGTCAAAAAGGTTAAGATGACAAAAACTAAACAAATAGTGATGCAAGAAACCCTAGTTTATTTTAAAGATACAACAATTGCATACATTGAAAATACTCTACTAGTTTTGAAATTGACCATACTTAATTATCCCTGTATACTTGAATTACATTTGATATTTTTTAATAGCAATTTTTACATTACTCCTTAAGTAAAAGCCATAAGAGAAATATGCAAGCATGGGAAAGATTGTGTTGATGAATAAGGATAATTTTTAACCAAATATATATTCATAATGTGAAACTATATACATGAAGTAGGAGACAGTGTATTCCAAAACTCAACAAAACTTGTAAAATAAACTATTCAGTAACTTGCATCATAGCTTTGAATAATTCTTATCAAGAAACCAGAAGAGACTCAAATTAGAAACCTCAAAATAGACAACTAATTCTATAGAAGAAAAAAAACTTATTTACAACTCCTCCCTGACTAGATTGATCCCTATTTCAGACAAAGTCTAGAAACATGACTTCGAACCAATGCCTAAAATGATACATAAGTTACAGTTTTATACAGAAAGAGAGAAGAAGATAAAAAACCCTAAAAATAATCTACTGATGACACATGACAAACCTCAGCTCCCTTGATTCTGCAACTAATTTGCTTCTAAAAGATGCTCCTTCTCCTCATTTTCCCTCTTCTTCTTTGCAATTGATTTTGTCCAAATTTGATTTGCATTCTCGTGCACAATTTTAACCTACTAGTAAAATCAGTGTTCAACTGTAATTTTACTTAGCATGTAACAAATTTTACCCCCAGGCAATTTTCACATTTTATTGGCAAGTGGAAAATGCATTTACCATACAATCTTGCTCGCACATTTCCAATTTACATTTGTAGATATTTTCATTCATTGCTGTCTTGTTTTGCTAGGTTGTTTGAAACCATACTAGAAGCATCAAATTGGTTGGAGAGACATGAGAATAAAATAGAATCACGTTTTTGCTTATGCTGTCTCATTTTTCTCATTCCTGGGTAGTTTGATATGCTCAAAACATCTTAGAAATTGCTCTCTGGTTATGAAGAATACCCCAGACATTGTTTTGGGAGTGAAATAATTCATTTACAGCCTGCAGAAGGCCTCAAATCAATGCCACAAATAAAAAAATGTGATTACCAGACCCTTAACACTGCTCTACAACCATTACCGCCATTTTGCACATCTACTTTGGGCATTTAAAAAAATCTATCCGCGGAATGGCTGAATTCTCATTCAGGAAAATAATAAAGCTTTCCTCACACTTTAATCTCTAGCAAAGAAATAATAAAACATTTTAAATGTTTTACTTCACTTCAATTCTTACCTTTGGTGAATATATCAAAACATTAAAATGCCTTTTCAAACTTTTCATTGTTCTACATTTGAATAATGCGTTCACTTTTTTGTCTTCCACGGAATAGCGGAAAATAGAAAATTGAGTAAAAAAATTTAAATGTTTTTCACCTCATTTTTTACTTCATAAAGTATTTAAAACATTTGAAATGTTTTGCTACAGCCTTCCGCAATTTCGTTGATGTCCTTTTCTAATTATTTTATTTCATCCGCGGAATGGCGGAATGAAATAAAAAGGCACTTTAAAACTTACAAATATTTTTTCGCTCATTGCCAAATGTTTAATAAAAAACATTTAAAATGTTTTGTTTAATCTTTCGCAATTTCGCATTAGAATTTGGGCATTTGGTTTTGCTTGTGCAGAGTGGCAGATTTTTTTTTTAAATATTAATAAATCTTTAAACAAGCTTATATTAAAACTTTTACTTTAATTTTCATTGCCAAATTTTTAAAATATTTTATCCCCTCCCTTCTGCACTTCTGCCAATCTATTTGGTGATTATTTTGTTTCATCCATGGGATTGTGGAGAGTGAAAGAAATATTATGAAAACATAGAAATCTTTTTCTTTTTTAACTTCCAGCAAATATTTTAGGAAATAGTTAAATGTTTACCTTAATCATTTTTCCGTTGTTTCGTGCTTCTCTTTACCATTCACCTTTTCACCTCCGCAGAATGGCAGAAAAAATTTAATAAAGGTTTCGATTTAATTTTTCACTTAAATTTTGACCCTTGGCAAAACATTTAAATGTTTTCACCTTCCTCTTTTAACCCCACCAAACATTTAAAACATAATAAAATGTTTTAAAATAAAATGCATATCAAAATATGAGAACATAGGGGAAAAATCTAATTTCGCTTGCTAGTCAAACTGGAAAAATTCACTGCACGCAAATAGGAACACCTGGAGCCAAGATTTTTTGCGAGCCACCATAATTAATTATTTAAAACATGGGTTTTAAATAAAATTTTGTCCAGCAATTAGAATTCAGGTACCTCCTTTATAAACGGGCTCGCCAGACATGTTCACTGCAACTGAGATGCATTCAAATAATCTATCATATGAACTCAAATTTTCATGAAAATTGAACTAGAGATGTTTTAGGCCAAAATGCGAAATGGGTTGTCTTTAGATTTGTGAAATTTGTAATTTTCTAGAACACCAATTTTAGCCTAGTCACAGTCAGAAAATAATTAAATAACCCATCAAAACTCATCCTGGAAGCACGAAACTGCATAGGTGTACTACCATATGTACCAATAAATATTGTACCATGTATAATTGCAAGATCACTTCTAAGTTGCAAAATTGTAATCGGTGAAGATGGCCCCCGGGGTAGATTGAGCAATATGTCAACTTAGCCTCTATCGACACATTGGAAGGACATATGCACTGAAAATTTGTAAAATTTTGAAGGCTCCATTAGTGGATCTAGTTGGGGACACATGAATTCTATGGGCATGGTGAGATTCTAGATATTTGGGATGTAGACCAAGTGCCTACTTCATTGGGCGGCTCTGAAAATTGATTCAACCTACAACTTGCAGAGCTCCAACATATAATTTTCAAATATTATTTAATGGCTCTAGGACACCAAATAAAAAAGAAGAACCAATGATTGCCTGTATCAAACACCATCCTATTGAAGGAACTGATTTCCCTCAACCCACATATACCTCTACCACACCACTGCAACAAGTATAGCCCTCTTTTTATAAGCATAACTATGTGATTACCACTGAACAAGTGAATACTTGCTCCATGTTTGACCCTGTTGTTACATGGAAACAACATAACATAGGCCACCACATTGTCATGTAGAAAATTTTCTATTTTTGTAGTAGGTGGTGGACAAACTTGAAAGCTCAAGTCAACACCACATGAAAACATGGAACATTCATAGCTGTTGACCTCCTCAAATGAATCAAGGAAAAAAAAAAGCCTCCAATTCACATGGAGAAGAAAAGTATGCCCCTTCATTATTTTGACTTGGGGAAGGAAACTCATCCTCTAATATGTCAAACTTAAAACCTTGAAGTTCAGGCATATAAGAAACATGAGTAGCTAGAGAATCACCAACCTAGATAACTTGTTGCTCATCATCACTGTAAGATGTGTGTTTGGGGTCATTTATGCTGATGCAAACCTCATCAACATTTCCATCCATATCATGAGACATTTTATGTGAAGATACATACTCCTCAGATTGTCTCTCTATTTCAATCTCTTGGCAATCTGATGAAACATATGTGTTATAAAAATCATATTAGTGACACATGTCTATCATGCTTAACTCAATAGCGCTACCCTCCTATGACTCATTTGAATTACATTGTTGATGAGGAAGACTAGAAGTTGCACACCTAAAAAAAGGTTCTCATATGCATCCATGTAATTGACACAATCATATTCTTTAAGTGCAAACTCATGATAAAAATTGTCATCAGCTATACCAACATTTGTCTTTACATTTTCACTTTTGTGTACAACTACATTGATGCTATCCCCATGCAAACATTCAGTGATAACTTCAAAACCAAAAAAAGGGATAGAAGAAGGTAAAAGATCAAACAAGAAGGTAATTGTTTGTTCACCACTTACATCACCAACATATGCATGCTCTACAAAATCAACTACTTGAACTGATTCATCTAATGAATCTCTTGCACATATATCTTCTTCTTTGTCCATACTTCTATAACAATCAATAGGGTCATATTCCTCACTATCAAACTAGAAATCATCATTTATTTCTTCGTTAAAGCTTCTCATGGATGATTTCTCCAACTAAAAATCATTTCACACTTTGTTATTTGCATCAGTGATGCTGCTAATCTCGAGAGTATTACCTTGGTTTTCAGCATCTATCCTTTCCATACAAGATTCTAAAAATATTATATTAGATGTCATCACAATTTGAACTGGGATGATCATTCAAATGATTGTCAACACCATCACAGATTTTCACATCACCATGCATTTGTGAGTCTTCAAAAATGTTGTCATTATGAAGACTTGAAACTTCAAAATCAACATAATCAGTGAGATGACCTAAAAATGAATCTTCAATTTCTAATGCACTTTCATTTGATATTAATATATCTGATTTAATGCATTCATCATAGTACATCATTTCCTCATTAATGAGTGAGATCATATCTTTAGCATTATTTGCATCACTACAACCTTCATTTGATATAGAGAGCTGGTTCTCTACTTCTATATTTTCAAAGTCAGTAGAAAACATGATCTCACATGTTTCATTTATTTCATCATGTCTTATAGCCTATCTATTAGTGCTGCAATCTTCATCTGCATATATCTCCTCCATGGGTTGCCTAGAAAAAAGCATCTTCCCCTCTCTTTATGTCACACAATTCTTGAACAAAACACATATGATCAATACTACTCAAATTTTTTTCATACTCAGCTTGGAGTTCACTGTGATTAGCATGTTGTAATGATAGACAAATTGGAATAGTAGAAATATAACCATCTTGATAATAGTTTTCATCATCTTCCTTGGATTGGATGTATGCATAGGATGTTCCAAGACAACCAACACTTGCTGACATATAGTCCTTGGACATTCCATGCTTCTAATTATTTTCAATGTCCATGGCAATTTGATATCCCTGATGCAAAGTTGTAGGATCATTGTTTCTCAACCGATAACTCATCTTCTTGTCAAAAGCTCCTAGGTAAACAACCAAACTCATTGAATCATTTGGCCTCATACCCTTAGGAATACCCCTCAATATTTTTTAAAATCTTATGTTAAATGCTAGAACTAGTTCGTCTTCTTTCTAAATGCTCATAAACTTACTTATCACTAAACTTGTATTGATCCTCTCACCAAACTGCTCCATGAAAACTACCTTGAGCTCATCCCAAGAATTGATACAACACATTGGCAAATATGAAAACCAATCTCTGGCATCTTTCTTTAGAGATTGAACAAATAACTTCATGACAACATCTTCATGACTTATCTCAAAATCTCCCATCAAGTCCATGAACTTTTACAAATGTCTACATGTTGATTCTGAGCTTTACCTTTTGAATTCTGGCAAGCATTCCCTAACTTTGTTAGGAATAGATTTTGGGAAACCTTGAATACTGCCAAAATTTATGGCTCTATATCTTTCAATATAGAAATTTTTTTATGGTATAATTGTGTTTCAGGCATGATATTAAAGCTTTTAGAGGGAGAACCAGAACATTCATTCATATTTACGAATGAGTTAATCCCCTCTAGAAGTATCTACTTCTTGATACTCCTTTCAAAATATCCTGCTTTCTCATTTCCCTTTTCTATTAGTACCTTAGAGTAGTAGATAAGGGACGATATTTACTAGAACCTTTGTTGCAAACCTTCATATAGAAGTGTTGCAATAGAGAAATACCTAAGAACTGATGCAACCAACTCTTCTGATGATTTGGAATATTATGTAGAGTCACCACCTCCTTGAAAGAGGAAAAGATCTTTAAGTAATAGAAAGCTTCTTCCAAGATCTAGGTATTTCTAAGTTCTCTCCACTAGTAGAGCACTAGAGTTCAAGAATACACCAGAAATGTTGCATCAATCTCCATCTTCAAGTATGCAGGTCCTTGGATCATCTGACCCAAAACTTTAGATCAGCAAACTTATTGAGTCTTTTCAAATGGATAATATTAGAATTTCCTAGTAGAGTCACCAATCTGTTGGTTGTATTAAATTCCCAACCTAATTCTTGCAGCAAATTTATAAAATAGCCACTTATTAATGATCAATCTGCCTTGAGGGATTAGCCAATGAATACGAGATTAGAGAGAGAAAGCTTTCTCAATCCACCTTTTCTTCCTCTACACTTTAGGCTCTCTAAAACCAAGGAGGGTGTTCCTATATAGATGGATTTATTTCTAATTCTCTAGCTACCTCTCTTTAACTGATATCTTATTTTCTTGGGGATAGCAATGTTCTACTCAAATGGATGGGTCTCTCTAGAGATATTAGATTGTTAACATTGTTCATATCATAGATATGTTCCTCGTGAGCTGCTTGAAATAATGTATGATAAAGTAAAGGGATTCACTAGATTCTTTAAGCTCTTATTTTATTCTTTGCAGAGGAACATGCAGGACTTAACTTAATCAAAATAAATATCCTACAAGCCTATTGCTGGAAAGGGAAATATTTGGATTGGAAACATTTTGAGGATAATCAGAGGGGCGTAAGTTCAATATAGTATCCATGAAACAAATCAGTGCCTATCCAAGGGCCAATGAGTCAAAAAGGTTAAGAAGACAAAAAATAAACAAATAGTGATGTAATAAACCCCAGTTTATTGTAAAGATACAACAATGCCATAAATTGAAAATACTCTACTAATTTTGAAATTGACCATACTTAGTTATCCCTGTATACCCGAATCACATCTGATATTTTCTAATAGCAATTTTTACATTACTCCTTAAGTGAAATCCATAAGAGAAATATGCCAGCATAGGAAAGACTCTGTCGATGAATAAAGATTATTTTTAACCGAATATATATTCATAATGTGAAACTATGTACATGAAGCAGGAGATAGTGTATTCTAAAACTCAACAAAACTTGTAAAATAAACTATTCAGTAACTTGCATCATAGCTTTCAATAATTCTTATCAAGAAACTAGAAGAGACTCAAATTGGAAACCTCAAAATAGACAACTAATTCTATAGAATAAAACAAACTTATTTACAACTCCTTCCTGACTAAATTGATCCCTATTTCAGACAAAGTCTGGAAACATGACCTTGAACCAATGCCTAAAATGATACAGAAGTTACAGTTTTATACAGAAAAAGAGAAGAAGATAAAAAACCATAAAAATAATCCATTGATGACACATGTCATAGCTCAGCTCCCTTGATTCTGCAACTAATTTGCTTCTAGAGGATGCTCCTTCTCATTTTCCCTCTTCTTCTTTGTAATTGATTTTGCCCAAATTTGATTTGCATTCTCATGCACAATTTTAACATGCTGGTAAAATCACTATTCAACTGTAATTTTACTTGGCATGTATCAAATTATACCCCCAAGAAGTTTTCACATTTTACTGGCAAGTGAAAAATGCATTTACCATACAATCTTGCCCCCACATTTCCAATTTACATTTGTAGATATTTTCATTCATTGTTGTCTCATTTTGCTAGGTTGTTTGAAACCATACCGGAACTATCAAATTGGTTGGAGAGGCATGAGAATAAAATAGAATCACATTTTTTCTTATGTTGTCCTATTTTTCTCATTGCTGGGCAATTTGAAATGCTCGAAACATCTTAGAAATTGCCCTCTGGCCATGAAGAATACCCCAGGCATTGTTTTGGGAGTGAAATAATTTGTTTACAGCCTGTAGAGGGCCTCAAATGAATGCCACAAATCAAAAAATGTGATTACTAGACCCTCAGCACTGCTCTGCAACCATTTGCACCATTTAACACATCTACTTTGGGCATTTAAAAAACTCCATCCGTGGAATGGACAAATTTTCATTCAGGCAAATAGTAAAGCTTTTAATAAATCTTTCCTCACACTTTAATTTCTGGCAAAGAAATAATAAAACATTTAAAATGTTTTACTTCTCTTCAATTCATACCTTTGGTGAATATATCAAAACATTAAAATGCCTTTTTAAACATTCCATTGTTCCACATTTGAATAATGCATTCTCTTTTTTGCCTTCCATGAAATACCAAAAAATAGAAAATTGAGTAAAAACATTTAAATGGTCTTCACCTCAGATTTTGCTTCATAAGTATTTAAAACATTTGAAATGTTTTGCTGCAGCCTTCCACAATTCCGTTGATGTCATTTTCTAATTATTTTATTTCATCTGCGAAATGGAAGAATGAAATAAAAAGGCACTTTAAAACTTACAAATATTTCTTTGCTCATTGCCAAATGTTTAATAAAAAACATTTAAAATGTTTTCTTTAATCTTCCGCAATTCTGCATTAGAATTTGGGCATTTGGTTTTGCCTGTGCAGAGTGGCAGATTTTTTTTTTAAATATTAATAAATCTTTAAACAAGCTTATATTAAACCTTTTACTTTAATTTTCATTGCCAAATTTTTAAAATATTTTATCCCCTCCCTTCCGTACTTCTGCCAATCTAGTTGGTGATTATTTTGTTTCATCCACGAAATTGCGGAGAGTGGATGAAATATTATGAAAACATAGAAATTTTTTTCTTTTTTAACTTCCAACAAATATTTTAGGAAACAGTTAAATGTTTACATTAATCCTTTTTTCCATTGTTCTGTGCTTCTCTTCACCATTCACCTTTTCAACTCCGTAGAATGGCATAAAATTTTTAATAAAGGTTTTGATTTAAGTTTTCACTTAAATTTTTACCCTTGGAAAAACATTTAAATGTTTTCACCTTCCTCTTTTAACCCCACCAAACATTTAAAACATAATAAAATGTTTTAAAAGAAATTGCATATCAAAACATTGAAGATGGGGAAAAATTTAATTTCGCTTACCGGCCAAACTGGAAAAATTCACTGCATGCAAATGGGAACACCTGGAGCTGAGTTTTTTTGTGAGCCACCATAATTAATTATTTAAAACATGGGTTTTAAATAAAATTTTGTCTAGTAATTTGAATTCAGGTAGCTCCTTTGTAAACGGGCCTGCTAGACGTGTTCACCACAACAAAGATGCATTAAAATAATGCATCATATGAACTCCAATTTTGATTAAAATTAAACTAGAGACATTTTAGGCCAAAATGGGAAATGGGTTGACTTCAGATTTATGAAATTTGCAACTTTCCTGAACACCAATTTTAGCCTACTCACAGTCAAAAAATAATTAAATAACTCATTAGAACTCATCCTGGAAGCATGAAACTACATAAGTCCACTACCATATGTACCAAGAAACATTGTACCATACAAAATTGCAAGATCAATTCTAGGTTACAAAATTTTAATCTGTGAAAATGGCCCCTGGGGTAGATTGAGCAGTATGTCAAGACTTAGCCTCTACCAAATCATTGGAAGGACATATGCACTCAAAATTTATAAAATTTTGAAGTTTCTATCAGATATTATATTACATTCATGGATGATGTAACTAGGAAGGTTTGGATTTATTTTCTTAGGCAGGAATCTGATGTATTTGAAACATTTAAGAAGTGGAAAAGCTTGGTTGAGAATGAGATGGCTAAAAGATTAAAATGTCTTAGATCTGATAATAGTGGTGAGTATTGTAGCAAAGAATTTGAGGATTATTGTTCCTTTAATGGAATTCATAGGTGGAAAACAATTCCATAGACTCCGCAGGAGAATGGAGTGGTTGAATGCATGAATAAGATAATAATGGAGACTGCAAAGACCATGAGATTGCATGTTGGGTAGCCTTTAAAAATGTGGGTAGAGGTTGTCAACACCACTATATATTTAATTAATAAAGGTCTTTCAATTCCTTTAGGCTTTGGTATTCTAGAAGAAGCATGGACAGGTAAGAAGGTGAGTTATTCTTTTCTCAAAACCTTCAGATGTGAAACATTTGCACATGTAGATTCTGAAAATAGAACTAAGCTGGATGTAAAATCAAAAAAGTGTATTGTCGTTGGATATGGCATTGATGAATTTGGTTATAGGTTTTGGAATGTTGAAAATCTAAAAATTTTGAGAAGCAGGGATGTTGTATTCAATGAGAAGGTGTTGTACAAAAATTAGTTGCAGCAGCATGAGAAGAAAGAAAAGGATTATGTGGTGCTGGATGATACTCTAGATAGTGATGTTCCAGTGGTTCCTCATGCTCTGCAATAGCAACAAGAAATATCACAAAATCTAGTGAATGTTAGATGGTCAACAAGGCTAAGTAGACCTCCTAAAAGGTTTTCTCCCTCTTTCTATTATATTTTTTAACAAATGCTGGTGAATCAAAACGGTATGATAAAGCTATGCAGGTGAATACAAAAGGTTTAGTGGGAGCTTTCAATGAAAGAAGAAATGGACTCCTTGCTGAAAAAATAGACTTGGGAATTGTGTAAGTTACCTGCAGGTAAAAAAGTTTTACCAAACAAATAGGTTTATAGGTTGAAAGAGGAAAATGGAGGTAAGAAAAGATTTAAAGTCAGGTTAGTTGTAAAAGGATTTGCACAGAAAAAAAGGGCATTGATTTTCATGAGATTTTTTCTCCGTTTGTTAAGATGACTTCTATTCATACTATTTTAAGGATTGTGGTTGCTGAAGATTTGCATTTGGAATAGTTAGATGTGAAAACTACATTTCTCCATGGTGATTTGGAGGAGGAGATATATATAGAACAACCCCAAGGATTTAAGGACAAAGTGAAGGAGAAACTAGTGTACAGATTGAAGAAGAGTTTGTATGGCTTGAAACAAGCACCTTGGCAATGGTACTTAAAATTTGATACTTTTATGGCTGATCAAGGCTATAATTGGTGTAATTATGACCATTTTATTTATTTTAAGAGGTTGGATAATGATAGATATATTATTTTATGTTTATATGTTGATGACGTGCTCGTTGTTAAAACAAAAGTTAGCACAATCATTTGCTATGAAAGATTTGGGGGTGGCAAAACAAATCCCTGTTATGAAACTTTGTAGAGATAGGAAGAATAAAAAATTGACTCTATCTTAGGCTGATTATGTTAAAAAGATGTTGCAGAGATTTTATATGGAGAATGCAAAAGCTGCCAGCACACCTTTGCCTAGTCATTTGAAATTGACTAAAAAGATATGTCCAAAGAGACAAGAGGAGGAGGATAAAATGTGCAAAGTACCATATGCTTCAACTGAAGGAAGTTTAATGTACACCATGGTATGCACAAGACCAAATATTGCATATGTTGTAGGAGTTGTAAGTAGGTATATGAGTCATCCTGGATTGGAGCATTAGAATGCGGTAAAATGGATTCTCAGATATTTGAGAGGTACATCTAATAAACACATATATTTTGGGGGCTCTAATACTGATTTAGCAGATTATGTAGACTCAGATTTGCTAGGGGAAATTAATTCCAAGCAGAGTACTACACGTTATGTATTTACTGTAGGTGGGACAATGGTGAGTTGGATCTCTAGGTTGCAAAAGGTGGTTGCTTTTTCCACCATGGAGGCAGAGTTTGTAGCTGCAATAGAGGCAAGAAAGAAGATGATATGGCTGCAATCTTTCATGGAAGAATTGGGCAAACAATAGGCTAATAGTTCTTTGTATATAGACAGTTAGAGTGCCATACATCTTGCAAAGAATTTTTCCTTGCATTCAAAGACCAAACACATACACTCAGGTATCACTTCATCCACTCGATGTTAGATGATGGACAGTTAAGGCTAGAAAAAATACATATGGATGAAAATCTAGTGAATATGTTTATGAAGGTAGTGACAAGGGAGAAGTTGAGCTCCTCTTCAGCTTTGGTTGGTCTTCAAGACTAAAAACAAAAACAAAAAATTAGAACATCAGAGTCCAGGGTGCTTATTTCTAGTGGGAGCTACAGGGTCAGCAGTGTTATGATGAGTCTCCAAGTGGGAGTTTCTTGTTATGTAGAGCCTAATTAGACTTGGAGGTTAAATTTACCCCACTTTTATTAGTGCAGTTTCTCCCCAAATTATTTAACGGGGTCAAGGTGCAGCGCCCCTTACGGGGGTTTGGGGGAAGCACCCCCAAGACAGGGTCAAGGGGTAGCATTTTGTAACTAACATAAGGCTTGATAAGAGCGGCTAAGGGTTAGGGTTTCCATTGATGTATTGTAGTATTTTGCAGCAGTATTGAGTTGCAAGGATTGCTGGTTGTAATCAGTTTGATTTATTGGATAATAATATTGGACTCTCTATTGGTGCATGTAGCCTGGGTTTGGGTGAACAACATTAAAACTTGTCTCTCACTATTATTATTTTTGTGTATTTCCATTCCTCTATTTAATCTTTATTTGTATTTAATTGATATCTTCTATCGGATAACCCTAACACATCCTTGCTAGCATCGACAAAAGTTTTAGGTTCTACTCTTGACAGTAAAGAAAAGTTTACTTGTTCATTTATTCTTGTAAATATTCTTCTTGTTTGCGCTCCTTCATTCTTTTCTTTAATTATTTGATCTTTTGAATGATTCTTCTAAACATACTTGGCAATAGTCTTGGTGATCTTCTCTTGTGTTTCTTCTTCTTCTTCTTCTTCTTCTTCTACTATGTAGGCAGGTTGATCTAACCAACAATCTTCTTTCTCACATGTGATTTGATGTGACTCTTCATCAATCCTAATATTTGCACTCTCAACTATCTTCCTCAACCTTTTATTGTAGCACTTGTAATCTTTTCTCCTAGATGAGTATCCAAGAATGATTCCTTCATTAGACCTAGATTCAAACTTTCCCAAACCTTCTTCATCTCTTTTGATGTAGCATTTGCTTCCAAACTTTAGGTTTTCTAATTCCTTCTTGAGTAATAGAATATCTTTCTCAAGTCTTTTGTATTCTTTTATCTTAGCTTCAATTAGAGCTCTTTGTTCTTGATTCTCTTTTATTGCACATTCCAAGTCTTCAAGAGTAGAAGTAAATTCAACTTCAAAATCAACTTCACATTCTTCTTCATATAAATTCTTGTTTGAACCATTAGAGATCACCATGGCCATGAATAAAGATTCTCCTCTTTCATCATCTAATGAGTAGTGATCTACTTCTGCTGAACTATATTCTTCATTGGAAAGGAGATTCCTCTTGAAATTGTTCCTTTTGAAACCCTTGCTGGTATTTTTATCTTTATAGTTGTCTGATCCCTTCTTTAGCTTTCTCACAAAGTTTGTTTCTTCTTCCTTAGATTCACTATATGAACCAGATGCACTTTCTTTCTTCATAGCATTGAAAGCATCCTCTGTTTTGTATGGAGCTATGACTTCATTTCTCATCTCATAGGCAATGAGCAACCCAAACAACTCTTTCATGTTGAGTTTCTTTAGATCTTTGACTTCTTCAATAGAAAAAACTTTTGAAACAAACCTATGAGGGAGGGTTGTTAGGACTTTCTGCATAACCACTGAATTAGCTAGATCTTCACCTAGACTTCTGATTCCATTGACTGCTTCATCTACACAAAAGCAAATAGCTATCAATGTTTTCCTCTTCTTTCATCCTTAGATTCTCAAACACTATTTTGTAAGATTGTAATTTTACTTTCTTTACAATATCTTTTCCTTCATAGAGATTTTTGAGCTTATCACATATCTCCTTGGTTGTCTTGTACTGCACTACCTTGACAAACTTAGAACTAGCCAAACCACTTAAGATGGAATTCTTGGCTTTAGCATTGTTGTCATGAGCCTTCTTCACATCTAAATCTATAATAGGATATTTATGTTTAGTATAAGCATCCATTGCAGCTCTCCAAACACCAGATCCTAGCGAGGTAAGATAGGCTTCCATCCTTGCACTTGAGAAGGCATAATTACTTATACCAAATATCGGTGCTTTAGAAGAGGACTCTTTCTGAGCCATGTGTTCTACTCTAAGGTCTACCTTCAACTATTGGTTGCACCAAGGAAATTAGCTTTGATACCAATTGTTAGAACACACTGATATACTAAAAGGGGGGGTGAATCAGTATATGCCAAAACATAATCTAAATTAACTTTATCAACCAAAACTTCTTACTACCTTAAACAGCTTATAAGGGAAACTAAGATATTCAAAGAACAACACATAAGCACACAACCATAACACCAGATTTACATGGAAAACCCTAGAAGGGAAAAACTACAGTGAGAAAGCTTCTTGAATTTATTGTCCAAATCCAACCTCATAAATAATAAAATAGATTTACAACAAGTTTTATGGGCTACAACCTAAATAAAGCTACAACTCCCTGAATCACAGTTTTTATGGCTTTAACTAAAGGAATCTACAATCCCCTACAATACTAAAACACTTATAGAAAGAGGCTACAACCTCTGCATAGAAAACTTGACAAAATCCACTGATCAATCACCTCCTCAACATCAACTCCCTTCACACTGGCATATATCTTCAACTCCTCTGCTCAACAAACTCTTCTACCTTCAACACAGTTCCACACACACATACTCACATCCACACTCACGCATACATCCTTGCACAATCTCACATGCTCATCTATTTCACATCAAACATGATCTTTTATTTATATCCTCTGTAAGCTTCAAAAACTTTCTCCTTCGTCGACCAAGATGAAACATGCAATAGCCACAACAAGTTGGCACCTAAAATCATGTAGAAATCCAATGCACTTCAAACAAAGTGACAAACATGACCTATTTTATCTTTGCACATATCTCAAAGCTAGTGCACACTTCCAAACATACAATGCAATCACCCAAATATATCAAGTCGGCTTAACAAACACTTAACCTTCCACATATTAGCTCCAAACCTAAAGTGGTACAAGAGAAACCAAATACCATCATGCAGATCACTTCACAAAAATTATATGACTTACATAAATATTCTCATATATTCCTTTCACTCTAGTATGCATCATCTTTTTGGTGTAAATAAACAAACACTGAACTCAACATCTCTTGCAATCTTTGATCACACAATCATGATATAGAACATTAAAAACTAAACTTGTGGTACTCTTCAACCCCTGAAACTTTAAATGAACAAGAAAAGAATCATTTTAAACATATCTTCCAAACAACAAAGCCAAAGTGAAATGTTGTGGCTTTTACTTTCTCCTTCTAACAACCCTAATCAACAACATGATACATGTCTTTGTTCTACTAAATCTGGATAACCTTTGTGGTACAAATTATCATCTAAAACTTCAAACATGCAAACCTTGCACCTGTATCCAGCTATCCTTCAAGTTGCAAGATCACGTCTTCAAATGTAGAGAAATACAAAGCATTCCTCTGACTCTTTTTGACTGGAACAACATTGAACCACTATCTTCACTCTGCTAGCTCTGGAATCTTCTACGGTAACTTCTATGCTTTAAAATCAAGAACATACATACTTGATGTAGGAGCACCCAGGCACATGTGCAATCAACATCACCCAAAAAGACTTCAGTTGTTTATTTTAGTTTTTTATTTCTTTAATTTTGTTTGGTTTGCCCTTCTATGGCTTTTCTTAGCACTATGTGTGTTTGGCACAGTCAGGAAGGCTGTTTGGTAGTGTTGCTTGAATTTAGTCTTGACGTGCGTGAAGTGAGTTTTTGTAAAACAATTGTTTTAGGAGTTTGGTGAAGTTTCATGACAAATCCTTCAATAAGAAGATTGTTGATTCCATCCTGGAATTATACATGAACGTCTCATGAGAAAATACCTTCATGTTTTGAAGATTTTAATATTTTCTGACTTGTGCTGGCAGTTTGGCAAAAATGCAAAATATAGAATTCTGTGGCACTTGGGATCAAATGACTTGGTGAGGGTTTTCAGAGTGTTGAAATATACATGTTTGCAAATTTTCATGAGATTCCAAACACCTGGTGAGGAGTCAACACAAACTTTGGTTTCCAAGTTCATGTGTTTATCTCAAGGCAACAAGATGTATTACCTGCAAGTTACTTTTTGCAATGCATTACTTCCATTTGTAGATTATAGATGTATGTTTTCAGTGATAATGTCTTGAGTTGATGTGGGTTAAATGAGATGCATTGAGTTAAATCTGGACAGTATATAGTATGATGCTTTCAAGGGACATGTCATAAAAAAATGAGCCCACCAACTATTTATTTTGGCATTATCAACATGTGTGGTAAGCATAGTATATATCTTCATCATGGCATATTGTGCCATCACATTTGCACCATGGTTTCAAGCAAATCTACATGTGTCTAACTGATTCTCTTAAGACTATGAACTTTGGAAGAGAATCATAAAATATCTATCGATTATGAAACATTTAGTTTATACAAAGATAATCACATGATTCAAAGATAATTATGATGCAGGAATATGAAGTTTTTCAATGTAGCTTTCAGGAGGAAGGATGAAATTAGAGGCATATGACCGCAATTAAGCCTAGTTATTCTAAAGTAACAAATCAAAAAAGTTGCACCACACACTAAGGAAGCAATGTTGTGGAGGTAGTATTGATTCACAATATCATGTGGTAGTTGAAATTGGAAAGAATTTGAGGGAGCACAACCAGAGTGGACAAACACATTACCTGCTCTACCCCTAGAGCCTATCAATATGGAGTACATGCACCTTAAGAAAGATTAGCTTAGCTATATCTTGATATTCCCGCCCTTCGTCAATTCTCTTTACAAAGAAATTTCCTTAAGTGATATCAAGGAGCTATACAGTTCATTGTAAATGATTTGGAATAACACACTAAGGAATAAAACCAACACCAAGAGTCAAGGTTAATTGATTTAAATAGAAACTTGGAAGAAGATGAGGCTTTAGTGAAAAGGAAATACATGGGAGTCTTGAAGCTATTTTGGAGTCACAATACAGAAATTGAAATGCCTCATGGAGGCAGGTAAAACATTATATTTTAAAAAAGAGCTATGACACAAAAGAATGTGTGTGCAGAGAAGGAAAGAATTCATCATCCAACATTGCTAGGAATAGAGGGGAGTCGATTCACTATCAAAAAGAGAGAAAGAGTGATTGTGTAGGGGCATGATAGAGAAAGGAAGAGTTAGTTACTGTAGTTTGTTGCCTCCATAAAGAGAAATCACAGATAAAAGTTGAAGTTGGCTGAGCAATAGAAGAGTGTGGGATTGCATAGAAAGAAACATGAAGAAAGAAAAGATTATGGAGTACTGAATAGAGATTTGATGGCTGGTGAATGTTGGTATATGAGGTAGCAGATAGAGGAGTATTTCCTAATGAAGGAATGGAAGGCCATTGAGGGCTATAATTGTAACTTATTGTTTACAGATGTAGTATTTATGTATTTGAATATGAATAAAATCTGAAGTTAATTCTATGTTGCAATTTGAATTTGAGAATTTTGAACAAGTTGATGTTTTAGCATAGAATTGTTTGAGTTGTGTGCTCTTAATGTAGGAAAGACAAGTGTCTTCATCAAATGGTATCAGAGCTAGAGTTCTTGAGAACAGGGATGGAGGACTGAATGTGAGGTAGCCTATGCCAAGACCTACGAGAGAGAAGGCAGTTGTGAAGAGCTCAAAAGATTGTTGCAAGTAGAGAGAAGTCCTAAGCAAGTGAGAGTTGGGAAGCCACAGAGAGAATTTTTTTATAGATTGCAAAGTGTGAGAAGTGATGATGTAAGATTGCAGCAGATGATGTGGGGATATTGTTAAAGAAGAGACTTGTGATATGGGAAGATTGGAGGTAGTATCAAAAGTAAAAGACTCTTGAGATGTTGGAAGGTATATGTGAGAGATTAGATAAGAGATTGAGCATATTGGAAGCATGGTACCATGGTGAATTAGTCAAGCATGATATAGATTAGAAAGAGGATACAAGTGTAGCAGTGGTTTAAAATGAAGAAGTGGGCAGTGAGAATGAGGAGGTTGAAGATACAGCTATGGACATTGAAGTTGTAGCAAAGAATGATGATGAAGATGACTTGTCATAGATTTTGGTAGTGGTGAATGAATGGTTGGAAAATATTACAGTAGTTGATGGTGAGAAAGCAAGCATCACATTGAAAAGAGTAGAATATAATGATGCAACTAATGGTACATTCATAACAGTGAATGAAGAGGTGAATCTTGTTGCATATTTGCATGATGATTGTGTACTTCCATTTGATGTAGATAGGGTTGAAGAGTATGGAGAAGAACCTATGGAAATCTTTAATTTCCATAAAGTATTCGATGAAGATTTATATGTTGCAGGTTGTATAAGTGACATGAGTGTTTGGTGGAGGAGGCCAGTTACTAGTGGGTTGGATCCCACGAAGGAGATGAGAGGAGAGATAATTTGGTGGAGGAGGATGGCACATGGTGGATGTGACTCCACAAGAGGAGAGAGGAGTGGTGTATGGAGTTGTGGGAGGAAGATGATGGTTGTTCTAGCATGGTTCTGGAAGAAGAGAAGGAATGATTTATCTTTTGCACATATACTAGTGATGGAGTTCATTGTAGGTTGGTTGCAACCTAAAAGGGTGATTCTATCACTAAACTCCACTTTTGCAAGGCTATGCTCACAAACATTCTACCCTGCATTTCTGATGTAGGAGCACCCGGGCAAACGTGCAATTAGTATCACCCAAAAAGACTTCATTTGTTTATTTCTATTTTGGTTTACTTTAATTTTCTTTAGTTTGGCCTTCTATGGCTATTCTCAGCACTATGTGTGTTTGGCACAGTGAGGGAGGTAGTTTGGCAATGTTGCTTGAATTCAATCCTGGCGTACGTGAAGTTAATTTTCATAAAACAATTGTTCTAGGAGATTGGTGATGTTTCATGACAAATCCTTTGATAAGAAGATTGTTGATTCCATCTTAGAATTATACATGAAGGTTTTGTGAGAAAATATCTTCATGTTTTGAAGATTTTAATGTTTTTTGACTTGTGCTGGTAGTTTGGCAAAAATGTAAAATATGGAATTCTGTGGCACTTGGGATCAAATGACTTGATAAGAGTTTTTAGAGTGTTGAATTATACATGTTTGCAAATTTTTATGAGATTCCAAACAACTGGCAAGGAGTTATCGCAAAATTTAGTTTTGAGTTTCATGTGTGTATCTCAAGGTGATAGGATGTATTACCTACAAGTTACTTTCTGCAAGGTGTTACTTCCATTTGTAGATTATAGATGTGTGTTTTTAGTGATAATGTCTTTAGTTAATGTGGGTTAAATGAGATGCATTGAGTTAAATCTAGATAATATATACTATGATACTTTTAAGGGACATGTCGTAAAACAATGAGCCCGCCAACTATTTATTTTGGAGTTATCAACATGTGTGCTAAGGGTAGTATATATCCTCATCATGGCATATTGTGACATCACATTTCCTCCATGGTGTCAAGAAAACCTACGTGTGTCTAGCTGATTCACTTAAGACTACGAACTTTGGAAGAGAATCATAGAATATCTATCGGCTATGAAATGTTTGGTTTATACAAAGACAACCACACAATCCAAAGGTAATTATGATGCAAGAATATGAAGCATTTCAATGCAACTTTCAATAAGAAGGATGAAATCAGGGGCATGAGATTGCAATAGAGGCTAGTCATTCCAAATTCACAAGTCCAAACAACCACACCACCCACTAAGGAAGTTATGTTGTGAAGGTAATATTGATGCATAGTATCATCTGGTAGTTAAAATTGGAAAACATTTGAGAGAGTGCAAGTAGATTGGACAAACTCATTACCTACTCTACAACTAGAGCCTATCGATATGGAGTACATACACCTTAAGAGAGATAAACTTAGCTATATCTTGATATTGCCACCATATGTCAATTCCCTTTATATGGAAATTTCATTAAGTGATATCAAGGAGTTATATGGTTCATTGTACACACTTTAGAATAACACACTAAGGAAGAAAACTAGTACCAAGTGTGAAGGTGAACCAATTTAAAAAGAAACTTGGAAGAAGATGAGGCATCAACAAAATGGAAAGATACGAGAGTCTTGAAGATATTTTGGAGTCACAATGCAAAAGTTGAAATGCCTCATGGAGGCAAGTAAAACATTATATTTCAAAAAGAGATATGACACAAAAGAATGTGTGTTGAAAGAAGGAAATAATTCATCATCCAATGCTACTAGGAATAGAGGGGAGTCAAGTTGCTGTCAAAAAGAGAGAAAGAGTGACTCTGTAGGGGCATGGTAGAGAAAGGAAGTGTTAGTTACTCCCAAGGAAGGATAAGAAATTGGAAAATAGAGATTGATAGTAGTTTGTTTCCTTCACAAAAAGAAATCATATATAAGAGTTGAAGTTGATTGAGCAATATAAGAGTGTGAGATTGCGTAGAAAGAAACATGAAGAAAGAAAAGAGTCTAGAGCAGTGAATAGAGAGTTGATAGCTGGTGAACATAGGTATATGAGGTAGCAAATAGAGGAGTATTTCTTGAAGAAGGAATGGAAGGCCATTGAGGGCCATAATTGTAACTTATTGTTTGTAGATGTAGTATTTCCGTATTTGAATATGAATAAAATTTGAAGCTAATTCTGTGTTGCAATCTAAATTGGAGAATTGTGAACATGTTGATGTTTTAGCATAGAATTGTTTGAGTTGTGTACTCTTAAGGCAGGAGAGAGAGGTGTCCTCATCAATACTTCACACTTCTCTATGTCTAACTTCCAAACCACAAGGCCATACCTTCAAATGTGGAGGAATGTAGAGCATTCCCCTAAACTTATTTAGTCCAACACCCTATGCCTTGAACTATCTGAAACCTTTTATACTTTCTTTAAAAGAATACAACATTCACAACAACAATCATAGATCTTTTCCATGAAAAATAAGAATCTTCAAGTTAGTACATCCTTTATCCATGAAATTCATAAGATAAGATACAGCTGTATACATTTGATATTGATCCAACAATATGCTCATGACTTTCATCACCTTATCCTTCACTTCACAACTCTTCTGATCAATTCTCCTTTGTCTGCTCCTCTGATCATCATAGCATATACATATCACTTTACTTTTTGCCTCACAATACTTCTGACCACTTACTCTACTGTCATCACTGATCAACATACTATTGACATCACATCCAACCTTCCACAACACAACTCTGTTGACATCAATGACAACACATATGCAACACTCTATATATTCCATTTCATGGTTTTTCATGTGTAAATTTTAATTAGATTTGATTGGTAAATTCCATCATAGAATAAATAATTTTCAATTTGTATTGTGGCTTTCATCACTTAGAATAAATGGATTATACATTATAAATTAATTAAATATTTTAATTCTTTGTATTTTATAGTTATTGGTATTCTTTATATCATTATTGATAAGTTATTTTCCATATATTATGATTTTCTCAACATCTCTCTACACATATGTAAAAGTAGTTTGAAATGAAGTGGGTATTAGGATTGAACTTTTTGTATAGCTCATTATGAAATAAATAATTTTCTTTAACCACAATTACAAGAAAAGGCTATGGTGTTGAATATTGACTATATCCTACAATGTAGAAATTCTCTATCAATACTAAGCTAAAAATTGAAATTTTCATGTTAGATCTATGAGGTTGATCTATTTTCATGTGATCAACATGATGGGATTAATAGATCTAATAAATTTGAATATCATAGGATATCTATCTATGTGATGAGTTTGTTTCTCTACATAAATCCATTGTTAAATAAATTTATGTTTCTAATGTTATATATGCTTCTCTATATATTCTATTTCATGGTATATCATGTGTAAATTTTAATTAGATTTGATTGATAAATTCCATCATAGAATAGATAATATTGTGTGATTTTTATTTGTATTGTGGCTTTCATCACTTAGAATAAATGGATTATACTTTATAAATCCATTAAATATTAATGATTTGTATTCTATAGTTATTGGTATTTCTTATATCATTATTGATACTTGTTATTCTTCATATATTATGATTTTCTCATCATCTCTCTACACATATGTAAAAGTAGTTTGAAATGAAGTGGGTATTAGGATTGAACTTTTTGTATAGCTCAGCATGAAATAAATAATTTTGTTTAATCACAATTACAAGAAATAGGCTATGGTGTTGAATATTGACTATTCCTACAATGTAGAAATTCTCTATCAATGCTAAACTAACCATTAATAAATAAGTGAAATTTTCATGTTACATCTATATGAGATTGATCTATTTTCATGTGTTCAACATAATGTGATTAATAGATCTACTAAATTTGAATATCATGTAGGATTGCTATCTATGTGATGAGTTTGTAATTTGTAAGCAATATATTCCTTTCATTAGTAAGTATTAGTAGTGACTGGAATTTAGTGGTACAATTTAGTGACACATGAAAGCATGATATGTTATTGGAATGATTTTGTTGTGTTGGACATTTAAATAAATTTTTAGTGCAAGGAATTGTATCCTTACATAAGAGAGGTATACAAAAATATGATAATTATTACAATAAGGTGGTGAATAGATTAGTTATATAAATTATCTAGTACCAAATTTATAAGGTAACTTAGATTGTACAACTATGATTAAGCTACATTGTAAATTACATTAGATGACATATAAATTATTTTGAATAAATTAGTCTTTCTATATCATTACAAAATTCTCTATGGATTAAATGAATGACATTCCAAAATGATAGCATATTATACAAAGTTACCTAAGAGGTCTATTGGGTTGAAATTTTTAGACATTTAAGATATATGATCCTTGTGAGTGAGATTCAATTTGTGTGTGTGTGTATTTTTGTTAGATACCAATATAGTTCACCTTTCTTTAATGTTTCAAATAATATCCAAACTACATGATATAGATTGTAAATTTGATATTAATTTTAAATTAGTAAATTAAGTATTCATTAAATTATCAACTTAAATCAAGTAAATTACTGAAATTTAATATTTTTTTTAAAAATGTGTAACACATGTTCATATGATATAAATGAGAGTACAACAATCATATATATTAATCAAAAAAAAATCTAGATCTATGTAAGTCTCCAACTAAACATCTAAATGTATATGATATATGGAAATAGGTCCAAACACACATGATAAATATTTATTACATATAAATTGTTGATACATAAGTGTACGTGCACATGATAAATATCTAGCATGACTCAAAATAAAATATGTGTGGGCTTATGAATGGATTGAGCCTCACTCTATCTAGGACTACTAAAATCATGTCCTAAGCCCTATGTTGAGCCCTGTCCTGAGGTTGCTCCCACATGTTGATGGGAGTTTTAGCACACAACTATATAGGTAATATACATGATATCTCACCTCTGCATTAGCAACCTCAGGCTTAGAATCTAACATCTAGGAAGCATTTTGTTGCTGATCTAAATCCTTAATCTAATTTTCTATCATGTCTTCTTCATCATGTGTCTTATTTACAACCTTAGTAGCCATAATATGACACTGTATACTACTATGTTCATTGTCCTATGACTAAGAACCTAGTTTTAGCCATGCTCGGATGGCATATCCTATGACTGATTTATTAGGACTCGGTGACTAATAACTATACTTCAACCAATCAGTGACTATATACTATTCAACTGGGTGACCTGGTTGATTTTAGTTGGAGAAAAAAAGCTAAGAGAGCATGCCTTATTGTCTGCTTCAAATGGTTCAACAAGTGGCACTTCAATGCCCTCCATCCAATGTTTCTTTTCATATTTGTATACTTCTGAGTAAGGGAATTCACCATGTAGAGCTTTTTCCACCCTCCAGATGAAGGTTTGACAATCAATATTAGCATTTTGATTTGTAGCATGGATCCTACATTCCCTGGATGAAGCTATGTCACATAGTGTCAATGGAGACCAATACTTTTCTATGTTTTTGTTTACTGCCTCCTTCCAAAGTTATAAATATACATATCTAGGAAGCTTAGACAGCTTAAGGAGAGACTCTCAAGGTAGGTATGATAAACTACCCATCTCCTTAACCCTCCAAGGTGTAACCCTTGAAGGCTGGAAGACTCCATAATAGAGAGTAGCACTGCTGCACGTACAGCCACTTGAACAGATACCCTTACTAGTAACCTTGTGTAGTAGCCAAAAACCTTCTATTTGTTGACATAAAAGCTGGGAGCTTTGAAGCCGCCCCGATTCACATGGTTCTTAGTAGAGATAGCAGGGACAATCCAAAGGTTTAGTGGAGGGACAAGCCTTGGTAAACCTGAATCTTGGTATGTGTGAGAAGTGAGTGATGTGGAGAGGATCCAGTGCTACCAAGATCCTGAAGCTATCTGCTTTGAATAGGAATGACCAGGGGACTCAAAAAATATAGTCCTTTCCTAGCCTAGGTTGTACAAGTTTGTGATTGTTGTGAGTGTGAGTGACTGAAATTATTGTTTTCTTGTCAAAAACACAATTCAAACATATTCCCTTACAGACACAGACTCGCTTTTGAACTATAACTACCTGTATACAGTCAGCCAGATCACCTTTAAACAAAATTTAGTCACCTTTTTCTTTAATTGAATCACCTTTAAACAACTATTGCTCGCCTTTGGTCTGAACTGAGTTGCTTTTAACTAGGAAAAAATCTCTTTTGAACCAAAACTGTTCACCTCTAGCAAATTGGCTCACCTCTGGTTCATACTGTAGTCTATCACCTGAACTAAAACTAGATTGCTTCTAAGCTATTGTTAGTCACTTTTGGCCTTATTTGAGTTGCATTTGACCTATTATTTCTCACTTCTGGCTAAACATCAACAATCTTTATAAACTCAGCCAAATCAGCTACATTTCTAGTTTACTTGGCTTTAGCATTAGCTTTCAAACCTACCTCTGATCATTTGTAGACACCTGAACTTTGTCTCCTATCTTGAGCATAACAAACAATTGGACTTTATGGACTTTCCATCCTCTTGAGACCTTAAATCAGAAAAACCAAGTATCAATCAACCAACCCAACAACAACAAAACATCCTCTTTTAGCTTTAGCCTTAGCAATATTAGCAAAATAGCAACATCAACAATCATCTTTTCCCTTGAGTGTGTGAGCTATCCTCTAGGGAAGTTTAACCAAGAAAACCAACAACTAATAACCAACAACCAACCAACCCAACAATATCAACCAAGAAACCCAACAACACCAAAGTGGTGCAGGAGCACCTACCTTACAGTGGCCTCCATGAGGTAGTTAGTTAGTTGGTTTTTAAGTCTTGTTGATGCTTCCAAGAAGGTCTTATAAGACCAATGCATGTAATAAGGTCTGAGTTGACCATGCTTTACTATTTTTAGATAGTTTATTTGGACAGCTATTTAGTTTGTTAGCTTTACTATTTTTAGATAGTTTGTTTGGACAGCTATTTAGTTTGTTAGATCAGTTGGGTCTCCCAGCCACTTGGAGGCTCTCCCAGCCACTTGGAGGCAAAAGTAGTACTACTGCTATGAGTAGTTAAATACCCATAGATCAGATCATTTGAGAAGGACAGAGCGAGAGATATACTGAGAAGTTAGATTGTGCTGTGGGAAAGTAGAATATTATAATTGCATCCTTTGAAAGCAATAAAGAGATACTATTTGTGTCAATTATCTATTTGGGTCTCACTGTGTAATCAAATTTTTGTTCTTGTGAGTGTATGGATTCGTTTATCCATTCCACCGGTTGATTCGCAGAATCAGTGGAATGGCCATGTATCATAGTTTAGATTTTAGTTTTGTGCTTCTATTTGTTCGCATGCATGTTTGTAGGATCAAAGGTTAGAGGTGTTGAGAACCCTAGCATGGGTATGTGCTAGGTCGCGCAGGTTGTTAGAGTCTAGAAGATCATCCAGGAAGTGGATCAGGTCACCCCAGGAAGTTTAGTAGATCAGAATGGTGAAAATATGTTAAGATCAGTGTATTCGTCGCATCTGCGTCATCAGGATATTTCTACGTATACCCTGTAGTTACATCAGGCATTAGCTTATGTATATCTTGATAGTGGGCATCAGGTTATGTATATTGTGGATGTTGCATATGTGTATCAGGTTGTGAGTATCCATCTAACGGAGATAATTTGTGAATATGATGTAGTAGATCGCATAAGGTGAATGTGCATTGGGGTGACAATTGCAAGGTGTTCACTGACAATTCATGTCTTGGCGATAAGAGATTAACATTAGGTGGATCACGGAAGGAATATTTGGTAGAATATTCGCCGTGTGCATAAAGTTGAACATCGTCATCAGGATGTTTCAAATATGACCCGATAAGTTATATCATGATGCTGGTTGCATAAGTGGGTCAGATATCAGGGTGACATAAGCATCAAAGGAGAGGTGCATGAGGGTGTCGTCATTAGGATATATGGGAGGAACCTGATATTTTATATCCTACTAATAAAAGGTGCAGATGACGCCGAACATCACGATGCTGCAGATAGGGTTTGGCGATAAAGTGAATAGTGATCATCAAGAGGATAATTATGTTCACAAGATATGATGATGTTGCTGATAGGCGAAAGGTCAAAGGTTTGTCTGTAGGAGGATATCGGTCGGCTGAGAAAATATGATGATGCTAACAGGCTTTAGGTTTGGGTGCATAATTAGTAATGCATAGACATACATGTTGTATGTGGGGGGTTTTAGTGTGTATGCCTCTACATCATAGTGGTATTAGAGCTCAGTAAAAGGTCTGGGCTATTTGTGTGTTGATTATGTCACTGAGAAGACAGAGGTAGAGAAGTGAGAGGTTGACAAAATGCCTCTGAAAGGTAATGGTACTGCAAGGGAGTTGCAGGAGATGAAGGAAAAACATACCAGAGAGATGAGGAGGATGAAGGAGCTTGCTAAAGCACTACAAGCCAAGCTTGTAGCCTTGAAGAAGAACAAGAAGAGGGAAGTGGAAGATAGTGAATCTAAAAAAGAAGATGTTGTTGATGAAGAATTTGAAGAGGTAGATGAAGAACTGAATGCTGAAGATCAGAGGTTTGCAAACCTATTAAAGGAAGTGCAGAGTGACAAGCCTAAGGTAAAGATTGATGTTCCTAGGTACACATGAAGTCTGAATGAAGATGAGTTACTGGATTGGATTGCTGCACTTGATAATCACTTTGAATGTGAAGATGTTGTGGAGGATCAGAAGGTAAAGATTGCAAAGACCAAGTTAGGAGGTCATGCTTTGGTATGGTGGGATTATGTACAATCTGAGAGAAGGAAACAAGGAAAGTCAAAGATCACTTCATGGGATAAGATGGTAGCAAGGATCAAAGGTAAATTCTTGCCCAAGGATTATGAAATTTAGATGTTTAAGAAGCTGTAATTTTTAAGGCAGAAGGAAATGGATGTGAAGGCATACACTGAGGTGTTTTATAAATTGAGTATGAGATCTAGTCATCATGAGAATAAGGTTGAAAAGGTTGCCAGATATTTAGCTGGCTTGAGATTGAACATACAGGATGAGTTAGTTTTAGCTAACCCTAAGAGTATGGAAGATTGTTATCAAATAGCAATCAGGATTGAAGAAAAAATGAATAGAAGACAAGATAATCCATGAGAGGAAGAGGAAACAATATGAGGGGAAGAGGATCAACCCCTACAACAAGGCAAACCAATGAGGGTCAAGAAGACACTGGTAAAGGATAGGGACAGTCTGATTTTAGAGGTGGATGGAAGGGTACTAGAGGTAGATTTGGAGGTGGTAGATGTTCTACTACATTTTCAGGAAAGTGTTACACCTATGGTGAGTTTGGTCACCCATTTTTCAAATGTCCAAAAAGACAAGGTTCATCATCCAGAGATGATAGAACGAATGACAAGAGAGTTCAACTTGTACAAGAAGAGAAACTAGAGGAAAGTGTGCAAAGTTCAAACACTTATCAAGGAGATAGAGCTCCTAACAATTATGGATATCCTGAGGAGGGAGAAGCATTGATGCTAAGGAGAACTAGTTTGCAGATATCAAAGGATATGATGCAAAGAAAAGCTCTTTTCAAGACCACATGCAAGAGCAAGGGTAAAGTATGTAAGGTTGTCATTGATACCGGTTCAACAGACAACATGGTATCTCAAGAAATGGTGGATAAACTAAATTTGGAAAGGATTGCACACCAACACCCTTACAAGGCATCTTGGGTGAGTGATAGTCAATCACTTTTTGTATGTGAACAGGCATATGTTGATTTTCAGATTGGAGAATATCATGATAATGTTTTGTGTGACATATTGCCCATGGAATGTTGTCACATACTATTGGGTAGGCCATGGCAATTTGATAGGAGAGTAGTGTATGATGGGTATGCAAATACCTACACCATCAAGAAAGATGGGAAAACTATTATGTTGATGCCATTATAGGAAGAAGCTGCAACACAGAAGATAGCAAAAATTATTTTAGTGGGAAAGAAGGAATTTGTGCAGATGCCTACAGCAACAGGCATAAAGGCAGCAGGGAAAGCAATTGTTAAGGACAACAGTTTGAAGACAGTTTTAGTTTTCACTGACAGAGGTTAGTAGCAGGTTCAGAAACAGGTTTACAAATAGCAACCAGTTGAGTGGAATGACAAGGATGTTGTCATGGTTGGCACTATTGTTTGTCCTATAAAGGTTGAAAGAAAGACAGATTTGAACATTGTAGAAGTTCAAGAGGCAATTACTAAGGTAATTCAACCAGGTATTCAGACAGAGGTAAGATAGCCTGAAAAACACAGGGTATGTGTGAGAAGGGCCTACATTGACAGGCATGAGGGTTTACTTGCAAGATAGCAAGTTGCAGTTCAGAAATCTTGGAGTAGCCAAGAGACAGTAGAGGATAAAGCTGGAGTAGTTTAGAACACTAAGATGGCAAAGCGTAAAGTTGGAATTCTTCCACAACCTAACTCATGGGACATGAGATCTTTTTATGTTGGGGAGTATGGTGTAGGAGCACCCACCTTACAGTGGCCTCCATGAGGCAGTTAGTTAGTTAGTTTTTAAGTCTTGTTGATGCTTCCAAGAAGGTCTTATAAGACCAATGCATGTAACAAGGTCTGAGTTGACCATGCTTTACTATTTTTAGATAGTTTGTTTGGACAGTTGTTTAGTTTGTTAGCTTTACTATTTTTAAATAGTTTGTTTGGACAACTGATTAGTTTGTTAGATTGGTTGTGTCTCCCAGCTACTTGGAGGCTCTCCTAGCCGCTTGGAGGCAAAAGTAGTACTACTGTTGTGAGTAGTTAAATACCCATAGATCAGGTCATTTGAGAAGGACAGAGCGAGAGATATACTGAGAAGTTAGATTGTGCTGTGGGAAAGTAGAATATTGTAATTGCATCCTTTGAAAGCAATAAAGAGATACTGTTTGTGTCAATTCTCTATTTGGGCCTCACTATGTAATCAAATTTCTATTCTGGTGGGTGTATGGATTCATTTATCCATTTCACTGGTTGATTCACAGAATCAGTGGAATGGCCATGTATCATAGTTTAGATTTTAGTTTTGTGTTTCTATTTGTTCACATGCATGTTTGCAAGATTGAAGGTCAGAGGTGTTGAGAACCCTAGCATGGGTATGTGCTAGGTCGCGCAGGTTGTTAGAGTCTAGAAGATCATCCAGGAAGTGGATCGGGTCACCCTAAGAAGTTCAGTGAATTAGAACGGTGAAAATCTGTTAAGATCAGTGTATTCGTCGCATCTGCATTATCAGGATATTTCTGTGTATACCCTGTAGTTACACCAGGCATCAGCTTATGTATATCCCAGTAGTGGACATTGGGTTATGTATGTTGTGGATGTTGCATATGTGTATCAGGTTGTGAGTATCCATCTGACGGAGATAATTTATGAATATGATGCAGTAGATCGCATAAGGTGAATGCACATCAAGGTGACAATTGTAAGGTGTTCACTAACAATTCATGTCTTGGTGATAGGAGATTAACACTAGGTGGATCACGGAAGGAATATTCGGTGGAATATTCGTCGTGTGCATAAAGTTGAACATCGTCATCAGGATGTTTCAAATATGACCAGATAAGTTATATCATGATGTTGGTTGGGTAAGTGGGTTAGATATCGAGGTGACGTAAGCATCAAAGGAGAGGTGCATGAGGGTGTCGTCATCAGGATATATGGGAGGAACCTGATATTTTATATCCTGTTAATAAAAGGTGCAGATGACACCAAACATCATGATGCTATAAATAGGGTTTGGCGGTAAGGTGAATAGTGATCATCAGGAGGATAATTATGTTCGCAAGATATGATGATGATGCTGATAGGCGAAAGGTCAAAGGTTTGTCTACAGGAAGATATCAGTTGGCAGAGAAAATATGATGATGCTGACTGGCTTTAGGTTTGGGTGCATAATTAGTAATGCATAGACATACATGTTGTATGTCGGGGGTTTTAGTGTGTATGCCTCTGCATCACAAAGCAAACAACAAACTACCCTAGCAACAGCAACCAGACAAAATAACCAACCATCACCTTTGGGTCTCAACCTTGACAAGACAAGTCCAACTTTCAACATCAAACATCATGCCTCAAACTAGGAGGCCATATAGAGATAAAATGGAAGCAAAATTGTGAGCCAAAATGGAAGCCCAAATGTAACAATCGCAATCAATGCCCCTTAGAGATGCAACTCAATTTACAATTGGCAAGCCTCCTCACATGTTTGTACCCAATGGGTACACCATTGGAGAGTCATCCTCACAGCAAGTGCACTCACACCCCTTTACAGTGACTTATGAAGAGCAATCCCAAGAGGACTTATCAGAATTTAGAGAAATAAATGTATGGGATCAATTTGAGAGGCTTGTCTTATCTGATCCTAATCGCTACTTCTTGCAACTTGCCTGCATGGGAACTAAATTACCAAAAGACTTTGACATATCTGTTATTTGAGAATATGATCCAAGCACTCCCGCTATTGTTGCAAAGGGACCATCCACTATAGCCACACCATCTCATACCATGTCCATGCTACAAAATCTACCTTCCAATCCATCTCTTTCATTGCCTATTGTTACTTCATTCAATCCACCAAGCTTAGAGTACAATTTAGAACATTTGATAACTCTGACTAATGTACTTCCTTTGCTTTCACAAAATCTAAACATTCCACCTTTTCATGTTCCACAACATACACCTTCTCCTACTATGACCGTATCTCACGCTCAACTAACACAACTTGTCCATGTTGCCCAAGTGCAAACTCCTCAATTGTCACAAGCTATCTCTATATCCCATACTCCACAAGTTTCCCAAGCTATTCAAACAACACAAACTGTCCAAGCTTCACAACCATTGCAATCTGCTACTCCCATTGCATCAGATGTGGACACTGCATCCCATATTCCTATCACTGCTAATATGGTCTCCACAATTTATACGGATCCATCCAACATACCATACAACCCCAATGTTAGTCTCATTGACATGAGTGACCCGCCTATTGTTTCACAATCTAATCCTAGCACCATAGTCCCTTATGTTGATCAACTTACATCATTTTAGCCATCCTCTTACAATCCTTCACAAACCATCAATCCATCTTATACTACTCAAAGATTACCCATTGTCACCCAACACATGTCATATACCAATCCTCATGTTGTCCAAAACACAAACCTAAATGTTAATCCATCGTCATATACCAATCCTCATGTTGTCCAAAACACAAACCCAAATGTCCATCCTTCTTCCGCATCTACCAATCCTTCCATTACTTACCATGTTAGAAATCCAACTCCGAACTCACAACCATTGACCAACATCAATCCATCTTCCACTTCCCATGTGATGCAAACCTTTGGCGCTAATCCATTGCAATATACTCAACCACCACTTGTGTCTCAAGGACAACAATCCTCAAACACATATGTGTCACATACTAATCCTTTGACATATACTATGAGCATGCAACCTCAACAAATGGCCATGGCTTCATATATCCCACAATATACATCATATTACACTTCACCTCCAAACCAAAAACCCCCTTTGCAACAACAACAATTATCTCCAGCAGATGTTCAACAAATGATTAACAAAGCGGTAGGACAAGGCAAGAAGACATTTTCCTTGGAAGACATATGTGCTTATCCCTTTGACAAATCACTTCATATGACACCTTTTCCACCACACTCTAAAATTCCACAATTTGATAAGTACAAAGGAAAATGAAATCTGGAAGACCATCTTAGAGCATTTTTTTGTTGCATGTCTCGATGTTGCTCAAGATGATACATATCTTCTAAGACTATTTCCCTGAAGCTTAGCGGGACAAGCTCTTGAATGGTTCTCTCATTTACCTCTAAGCATTAAATCTTTTGTGGAACTAGGAAATAAATTTTGATCACATTTCTGTTTTAACATTGAACATGAAGTGAACATGAACGACCTTGTCAACAATACTCAATGCAATGGTGAAGCTTTCTCTTCATTTACTCAACGATGGCATAATATGGCTAGCAAACTATCATGGGAAATACCTAAGAAGCAATAGCTTGATATCTTTGTCCAAAATCTTCATCCTAAGCTTTTATTCCAATTACATTATCAAAGTGCTAGCACCTTTGATGAACTTGTTTCCAAAGGAACCATGATTGAATGCGCTTTAATTACTAAGGGTACTATCAAGATTTTTCAAGATAATAAGGACAATCCTCAAAGCTCCAATGATAAATCTCACTTTTGGAACAAGAACAAGAATGTCATTAACAATGGTGTTGTAGATGCAAACAACATACAAACAATGAAAGCTCCTATTAACATTCAATCTACATCTACAGCAACTCAACCTTTTCAACAGACTTGACAATGACAAACTTCAAATCCTCGACGACAATTCACACCATTAGTGGAACCTATGGAAGTTATATTTCGAAAGCTTCTTCAAGTAGGAGATATCATGTTAGTGGATGTACCACCCAATGGCGAACTGCTCGTCAAAGCTCCTTGGTACAATAGAATAAGTATTGCGATTACCATAGAGTTAAAGACACAAAACAAATGGTTGTATGCACTTAAAGCATGCTACTCAAGATTGCATCAATCAAGGTTTAATTAAAATCACAGCCCCAACATCACAACCTACATAGAAACTAACATCAAATTATGATCAAGATGCTTTCAAGAATCCACTTCCATCTCATGAGAAACCAAGTAACTCTCATACTAGGAATGTCATTCAGTACAACTATGAATCATCCACTATTGGCCTCATTGACCATGCTCGCATTTCTACCATTACCATCCAAGGTAAAGCACCCGATAGCATTGTAACTACTTGTAGAGGCCGTGTTACTATTCAAGAAGCACTTGTTAACCCTCCTTGACCATCTTCTAGCTATAATATCCTTGATCACCTTTGTAAAACACCTACACATATTTCCATTCTTGAGTTTCTTCATATATCCCCTGTCCACAAAGCTATCCTTGACAAAGCCTTACAAGAATCTTCAGTGTCCAACGTTATCAATACCACACAATTCCAATCTATGGTAGCTAACATTGCAACCCCTTGTCACCTAACCTTTTCTGACAAAGATCTTCATCCTTCAATCAATCCAACACATAATGAAGCCCTCCACATAGAAGTGTTTGTCAACCAATGCCGTATCAAATGAATCTTAGTGTATCGTGGAGCTGGTCTTAATATATGTTCCTTAAAATTAATAAAATAATTAGAATATTTTGAGAAAGACGTTGACACTTCCAAGGTCATTACTATCAAAGCATATGATGATGCCAAGAGAGATACTGAAGGGATTATTCACTTGCCTATCCAAGTTGGTCCTGTCACTACTAACACCCATTGTTAAGTTCTTTACATTGACCTTCCTTATAACATCATCCTTGGCCATCCATGGATCTATGCCCTCAAAGAAATTCCTTCCACATACCATCAATGCCTCAAATTTCCACATAATGGTGTTGAAGTTGTTGTCTATGTCGATCCTAATCCCTTTGTGTTTTGTCATGCTTTTCAAGATAAATACCAAAGTACTAATCATTATCCTATCAATACCAAAGCATATCCATCTTCACCCTACATTGATCCATCCACTTTACTTGAGCCATCATCTAGCACATCCACTTCAAACCTCTGTATCAAGTACACTGAACATGGTCCAAGTGAATACAAACTACAAGCATCTTCATCTGCATCCATTTCTGATATGGGAGTTGGACCTTCTTTGGTAGGAGAGACTTCTAACTCTGATACCATCGACGACTCCTCCATTCATATCATGGACCTTTTTCAGGGAAACTCCATCTTAATGATCTCTACCACCCTTTCATCTCCATCTAATGATGAACTCAAGTCTAGTTCTCAAAACACTCCTAGTCCCATTGTCAATCATACACCTTCCCAAGCTAAAGATTTTGGTAATTTTTCCATCCATCCTAAGCCTACCATTTCCCATCAAAAACCTCATCCTAAACCCCACAAGCATGTGACTGTACATCTTCCATCTGATTTACCTCCGCTTCTTCCAACTCCTAAACTCCCACCATTGACTTTACCTCCATATCTTCCACTTCCACCATCATATAACTTGCAAAAGCATGTGACTATACACCTTCCTCCATCTAATTTACCTCCACTACTTCCAACTCCCAATATCCCTCCATCCACCATACCACCATTACTACCAATGCCTAATTATCCCCCTATTCATAAGCACCATTACATTCCTAATCATGACCAAAAAATGCACACATTGCCTAAGCATAAAGCTTCCCCTCATTCCACCAATTCCACTTCCATCAAATCCAAGGGATTCAAAAACAAAAATTTGGATGCCTCTACCTCTAAAGGTAAAAATCCTACCAAGAATCCTAAAGATTATCATGCTATAGTGTGCCAATTAAAAGATTCATAGCCTAGTACATCTAAAAAGCTAGCTAAGCCTATAACTCCACAATAAGAGCCCACATCCAATATAGTTTGGGTTCCTAAGAAAACAAGAAAGCAAGCCGAATGAGGCATCCTTATCCATATCTTAAATGAAAAATCCCAATCATCCCTTTCCATCTCACATTCCAATTTCATCCAAACATTCCATTCCATCCAAAAATCCCACAAGGAAAAAATCATAAAAATACTAAGTCTATGTGGGTACCTAAGTCACTCCATCATCCATCTCCTAAGAAAACATCACCATTTGCTTCCTACACCATCTTGCATCCAAAGCTTAAATGTTTAGTATGGTGTGTGTAGCCATTGGTCATGGTTCCTTTTCATTCTGCAACACTTCCACATACCTCCATTTCCCTATCATTCATCTATTATCCTACATATCTCCCCCATCATCCTATTCCTATGGTCCTTGCTTTTACATAAGCCTTCCATCTATCCTTATATGAACCTTTCATAATCGACATCCTAATCCACTATCTACCTACTCCATCTCCTGTCCATGCATTACCCTACCAACATCTATGAGCATAATGACATGGTCCATGGGATGACATATATCTCTAGTGGGACTATCACCTTTCATAGCACTAGACACTTGAGTCCCTCTTATCCATTACCATGGTGAAAACCTGGCAAATAGGTGCCATGTGTAATTGTCATCCCATCAAAAAATGAAAAGATGAAAAAAAAAATCCTTCCAACAGTGAAAACCACTTTTTGGCGCTTTGGATAACAAAAGAAATAAATAGTACAAGATAAATAATTCATCCTCTGGTGAAAACCTGATAAACAGGCACCTTGGATAAGTACCATAGTGAAAACTTGGCAAATAGGTGCTATGTGTAGCAACCAACTCTCATCGTTCACTTAGTTTGTTTGATCATAGCTTTTCATAGCATACTCCACCATTCTATCCTTCATAATCCATATCATAATCTATTTATCCATTCATAATAAAAGTATTTCCATCCTCGCCTCTGCCATGCTCACCTTCATAGTTTGGATTTCGTTGGGGTAATTATATCATTTGGCACCTTAGCATCTTGGTCATACGAACACATCCATCATCGCTTCTCCACAATAAACCTCATCCCACACTGGGGGCACTTGTTGAACCTTATTTAGAAGAGGATACCTATAGCTCTAGCTCATAACACAGCAAACTTTTAACTTCAAACATAACACACATCTAATTTCAAACATGGCAAACATTTGAAACTAGGACCAACATCTTAGAAATCAATCCAAGCTCAAACATCATGAAAAACATCAACCAAAAACATCAAAACATATCAAAATTCAAAATTCCAAAAAATCAAAACATCACAAAAACTCCAAGTAATAAAGTTGATCCTTTGACATCAACCTTCAACACAATAAGCAAGAACTACATCACCAGCTCTATCATTAAAGCCTTGATCCCATGGATACATGGTATGTAAGTAATCTAAGATGTGAAGGAAACACTCTAATTTAGGCAAAGACAATAGCCCCTCCTATCATCATCTGTCTTTCATTTTTCTTCTTATCATCCTCCAATCTTCCATCTCCTTTCTTCTATATTTCATCACTTACATCATCAATAAACCTAGAACTACATATTCATCATGTCTCATCACTGTCGTAATGTGCTTTGATCCTGTGGACATAGGGTATGTGGGCAGTCTAGAATATGAAGGAAGAATCCAATATGCAAGCATAGATGATCCACCCCATCCTTATCTTCTTTCATTTTCCACCTTCTTCTTTTTTTACCAGCTTAAGCATGATGTCGACTATGTGTATCAGTGAAACCTCATGTACTTTAAACAATCAAAAATCAGCTAGAAGCTTTTTGTCCACATACCTCAAGCCAACATTTGCTATAGCATTTTATCAACATCTTTAGCCTTCAACAGGATGCAGCTTTCCTCTTAACAAGGCACCATCTTAAATCCATCTAAGAGCACCTAAATTTGCAAGAGAACATGATGACAATATCTTTTGTTTTATCTTTTGATTTGTCATTTGTCCCTTTCTTATGCCTAATCAATACTACCTTGATCTATCATATCTTGGTATGTTACGATGAAGTACAGAATGGGGCATGGTCATATTGCTTTTGTATGTCATCTTTGTGGGATGATCTTATTCTCTTCCCATGTGTATTGGTATCTTGTACGTGTTGGGATTAGCATCTTACATATCAATATCTCTAGCATCTAAGAAGTGCACTTGAGACTATTCTATGTCAAGACTAGCTCCATACATATAACCAACAAGGTGTCACTATGTGTAGTGGAGATAAGCTCAAACCATTGCTTGTAGTGTCAAAGTCCATCTCAGAACACTAGCTACTATTCATATCTTGTGTATGTTGGCTCAACATCTTGACCTCATGCATTTAGACAAGATTGTAGTATATTAGTTTTGCATTGGATACCTCGACACCTTGGTCTTCTATACCCTGGTGCATAACATCCATATACTATATCGAACATAAGGATTACATTTCTCTTAATTATTGAGCAATTACTTTCAAAAGTTGTCCTGCCATTCTATCTATCCATTCCATCATATGCCTATATAGTCCTCAACCAAGATCAATCATTCCTCCATCTTTCTTGCCCACATTCCTTATCCTGCAAAACAAGTATGTTAGACATATCATATCATTTCCATCTATCTATATGCATAAGTCCATATCATATCATTACCATCTACATATTTACATTTGCATTAACATAATACATTTCCATTATTTCCATTTGCATAAGCATCCATATTAAACCATGAAAAACTACAAAAATGCCTAACCATCATAATACCATAATCATTACACCAACAACATATAACCAAAAGCCATCATATATATACATTTGTCAATATACAAGTGTCTACATTTTGCCTCTTATTTTACCATAAGTGAACCATTTTACAATGTGTGCATATTGTTAGCTTACAAGCGACCTACTTACCCTCTGCACGTGACTATTGACTGCAAGCGACTTCAGACACTTTGTGTGTATGTTGTTTGTCCATTAGCGACTTATTTACCATATGCATCCGCCTATTCCTCATAAGTGAGCTATTTTTCTACATGAGTTTCCTTTTCCTCCATAAGCCACCTATTCTAGCCATATGCACATTCTGCCTACCTATTTCCTCTAACCGATCACAAGCGACTCAGTTTTTCCATACGTGACTAAGCCATTCTCATATGTGACATACATTACTCTAAGTGACCTCTTTTAGCCCATAAGTGACCTAAGCTTCATAGCCACTAACCTAGTCGCTTCTGGTGACATGCATGCATTTAAGATGCTTCTAGCCTATCAAAATCATGCTTTTAATAAAAGTTTTGATACATACCCATACCTCTACTCCCTCTGGTCGCCCATGTGTCCTCACTCACTCAGCCCGATGATCTCTACATGGAATCACAATCCTAATAGGTCTCCAACTCTCATCGCACAACACCTCTAAGGAGCTCCGGATCTCTCTAGATTTTTTAACACAAATGAGCCTATTTGCCCTTGAGGAATCTACTTATAGCCCCTGTCAAAACCCTAATTTTTCCATATCATCCCCATTTCTCCCACCCAACCACTATTTTCTTTGTGTCAACTTTGTTTCTAGCATTTCATCTTATCGTGAGCCAACCTAGCCTTTCCTAGTAAGCCTAGTTTACCTCTCAAGGGGGCATCACCTACTAGTTACACTGGGGCATAACCTTGTTTATCAAGCAAATATCATATCTTCTTTGACACAATGTTCTAACGAACATTGTATCAAAGACGGGCAAAATGTAGACACCCAAAATTGACCTAATTATCATTAACATTTAAATATTGCATTAGCTATCATCTCCATTTGTCTAACACCCTTGAGTAATTTTCTTATCACTTATTTCTTCTATTAATTAAATAAATTTATATTTATTTAATTAATTCATTAGCTATTTCTTTAATTTTCTTTTAATCTATAATTAAACAATCTTTAATTATTTAATTATCTCCTTTCTATCTATTTTTATTAAATAAATCTTATTTATTTAATTAAAATTCCATTCACAAACCCACTTTACAATTAATTAAATAAATTTTATTTATTTAATTAAGTTTTCTTATCATTTATCTCAATGAGCCGACATGTGTGCCTCTTTTATTTAAAAAAGATAAGTGGTACTACATCTTTCATTTAATATCTTTCACATGTAGTACCATTTATGTACACGGTCACACATAAGCCTTATCTTCCCTCCACTTGTCATAGACACATTCATCTATGATTATCATTTAATCCTATCCATTCACATAGCCACCAAATCTCCACCATTGATTGATTTTGGTTGAGTTCTATATAAACACCCTCTCATTCCATACTATATCCAGCATTAGTATAGCGTGTACATTGTCATCTTGAGCATATTGAGCATTTTTATCATCCATTGAGCTTATTATCATTATCCATCCATAATGGAAACTTTTATCTTCATAATTGTTCATTGTTGAGAGGCAATCCACATCATAAACAAGGAATCATACAATCTAGGTGATATTTTTCTTGAAGTGCATGTTTTTGATTTCATTTGGATTTGATTCTTTGATGATGGTAGGGTTAGGTTTTTATGGCTATGCTTGATCTTATCAACCTAATTTTTACCTATCACAATCACTTTTGTTCCAATGAAATCCTTATATTTCTTAATGTTCAAATGAGAGAGGTAGACTTGATTATATATGCATTCCAATTCCTTTTTGAGAAACCTTTTCACGAAAAAGTTGACAAAGTGCATCACTCGAGGCAACAAGGATGACATTCAAGGATAAACACAACTTTATTTTGAAAAATATCAAAGACACTGGGTCTTGGGCACCAGTGTCCAGGTGTTTTGGGTCCTTTCAGGGCCTATTGCTAGAGGATAACACATGGAGTCAACATCTGCCTTTGAACTTAGTCTTCTTTCAACATAGGTCTACACATCAATCCACAAGAGTACTAAACATAGTGTAAATTTATGGTATTGACAATTTACGACACTACATTTAGCCTCCACTTTATTGTGGATATGATCTTATGCTCATATGCACACTAAAGTATAGATAAAACACACTTCTTCTCTAGAATTTTGAAGCCATTAGAATAATGCTAAGTTGAGAACTATGAAATCCCCCAAGCTTATGATTCTAAAGGTCTACAAAGCATAGCAAGAAGATATTACATACACACAGATATCAAACATAATTCACACACACATGGAGTACTTCACAAAGCATAAAATATGAATACACATAAAACACAAAACATACATGTAATACACATGAAGTACACATGGAAGACACTTAAATACATGCATAGAGAAAATAATGGGAAAACACACAAGAGCATACAGGTCAAGCAATTTTATCATACATATAAATAAAGAAAGTAAACAATCACAAAGAGAACATGACACAGACACTAGCTTGCTCTGTCACTAGGGGTCATGTAAAAATGCTTTCATCGATCACATGATAGTAAGGACCACATAATTACTAGGTGACCATGATTGATAAGTCACATGAAGCGCATAGGCTAGAAAGTTGTGTTATGCTAGGTGGCTCATGGAAAAGCAACAAAAGGAAACATCATAGGCTAGTAAGGACCACAAAATTACTAGGTGACTTCCGTGCCAAGTGAAGACATCATAGGCTAGTGAGGACCATTAAATCACTAGGTGAGCTCCATGTCAACCATATCATAGATTACAGGGTAGGAAAAGTATAATGTTTACTAGGTAATTATGGTAAGATTCTACAAAGATAATCAACAAGTATTGTAATAGTAAGACCAACCACATGGTGCATGACCAAAGTAAAATGCATAGCATGATGTATGCCCCTATTGCTAACTCTATTAGGAAGCAACTGCTTTAAGGTAGATTGAATAATGAATGTAAATCAAGAATGAGAGCTTTATGGAAGCACATGCCTAAATGATATGTGTTCTCAAAATCTACATCACATCAAGTGGTCTCCCCTAGTAAAGGCAAATGACAAGGTGCCCTATAAATCAAACAATATATAAAAAATAAAATAACACAAAAGGGATCTAGTCGGTTGGTGTCAGTATATGAGTGGTTCTATAAAAGGGATCATATTTTTATTTGGACTATCATCATCCACTAGTCAGTGGAACTATGAAGATGGAGGAAGAAAATATCACATGAATGAAATAAAGAAACATGGAAGGATGCAAAATCATTGAATCAAAATCAAAATTAATAACATTGCAAATTACGTCATATAGAAGAATGGAGATACACAAAGAGGAATTCACAATAGGTTCAGTCCCTTTATATCCTTGCACCAATGAGAGTGATAGGGGTCATCCAAAGAGAGCTTAACAAATAAAAATACACACTGAGAAGTACAATATGGGAATAACATTACATGCAATCATAACAAAAAAAAAGGAAAAGAGGGACCACATTTGCGAGTTGGCCTAAAGAAAATTGTCCTCCCCCCAATCTTACTCATTACAAAGGTGCAGAGGAGAAAATGTGATAGGAACTATAGCAAGTTCAGTGAAAGGTGCTAGAATCATACCTAGTTCAACATTGTCTTCTATATCACTATTGGAATATAGCACAATGGGTGAACTAACAAGGGCCACTGTGGGTTGTGGATCACTATCATTCACATGAGGAGATGAAGCATTAATAGATGTATCTTTCAAATCCATTGGTGGCTAACACTTGTAAGGTGGAAGATTTTCATTTCCTACAACAAGTTGGTGATCCAAAGCATGACATTGCTTCTTACGTTCTCTTGCATTTTGATTTGGTTTTGTGCAATTTATAACATTTTCTAGGGTAACTATCATATCTTCCAACATGGGATCCTTTTCTTCCTTTTCTCAAGGAGCATTAGGAGGAATAAAATGATTCTCTGAAGGATGGGAGACCATGGGGGGAGGGTCTCTCAAAGTGGTTTGTTGTTCTCTCTAAAGTTGTAAAGAAAGTGGAGGTACTAGAGCATCCACAAGTGATTGAGAAACTATAGGAAATAGATTCCATGCAATTGATTTCATTCCACTACACTCTAAAGAGGTAGGATGAACAAAAGCAATTCTTAAATTTTGGGGAGGTCTGGATTATGTTAGACATTTGTCTCATGGTCTTAGATAGGATGGTGGAGGTGGAACCACAACATAAGTACTAGAAGCTCTGGAATAGGGAGGATCTTTTCATTCAAGCTTTGGTTCATTCAACTCCTACAGGGTAGGGGGAACTACTACTATAGCCATAGAAGATCGAGAGGCTTTAAGTGTACTAAGAGATAATTTGGCTATTCTCTTTTATTTAAACTTTTGATAAGAGAGAAAGAAAAGATCATCATGAGGTTGAATAGAATCCATTGGTTGCAGAAAAAAATAATCAAGCGAAAAGTGTCCATGATGGGCCAAGGACCACAACCCACTATGATGTATAGCATGTACCTATCCTTGGAATGGAAACTTTAAGCATTTATGAACCATAGAGGTGATTTCTTTCATGTAACTAATCCATGAATGACCCAACTTCACATGAAATAGGTTTGAAGTAGGAATGATAACAAAAGATATGTTCAATATTCTTGGTTGAACCTTCACAAAAAGATTCAAGGTAGCAAGAGTTGGACGAGATGGATCCATCATGTGCTCTAATCAATATTTTTGATATGTCATACTTGTCTTGATGTAAATAATGCATAAAGAGGAATTCTTCAGTAACCAAATTTACCATGCATACAAGATCGATGAGTACTCCCCTTATGGTTGCATCATTAATCTTGGTAGTAATGTAAAGAGGTCCCTCATATGCTTGAATAGAAGCATCATGAGGTGTGAAAGAGATAGAAAGTTTAGGTTTTATTTTCTTTTGATGAGGGCGATCATCTACCATAGAAACCGCATGATCAAAATCTTTATCTTGATAATTAGATGATGTGGAAGTAGGTAGTGAATCAATACATGGTTCTATAATGTTTTCTTTGTGATGAGGTAATTTATTTGTGAAGATTTGTAAATTATGATTTGGAGGAGAAACTAACTTATTCACTTTGTCATTTTCATCTGCTACCTTGATAACATTAGAGACAATGAGGTCTTGAACGTCATGTTTAAGAGGCATACATCACTTGATGTCATGCCCAAGTGTACGATGTAACTGGAAAAAGGCCTTTGGGTCAAAAGAAGGTGATTACATCTTATTAGAATCAATTTGTTGAATCAAAGGAATATTGATGAGATTATTGTTTAGAAGTTACAATATTATTGAATGAAGAGACTCAAAAGGTTATCAAAATTCACATCTTTGGTTTTAACTTATAATGGGTCAAAGAAGAAGGTGCTATTGAATATTGTTTGAAGATGGCGAATTGATTTTGATGAAGTTTTTGTTTTTCATTTTAAATGAATGATAATGTAGGGTAGTGGCTTCAGATTGACCAAGGGAGCTGATGAGGTTTTGTTCTCATACTAATTAAAGGACAATTATAATCATGAAGATCTATAGTGCATCAACAATATCTTATCACAGATGTGAGGTTGTAAGTTTCCAATGAAAACTCTTTGTACATCTGCATCCAGAAGAGAGTATGGTATTCAACCAAATCAATCAAGGAGACTTGAGGTCCAATGTTCTCTTGGAAATGTTGTATAAGTTGATTAATAAGTTGTTGAAAAGAATTAATTGAATTTGTAGGTAAAGAACAAAACAAATCCAAGGCCATATCTTTAAGTAACTGAGGAAAGACTTTATCCAAGATAACATCATCAAAAATAAAGTCACTACACAAAGTTGTAAAGACCACCACATGACTGTTAAGATCTCTCTTTCCGTTATACTTCTCAAAACAAGGGGTTTCAAATTTCTCAGGTATCAGTGTTTTTAGGATGGTAAAAGGAAATGGACTATGGGTGTAGTAAGATGGAATAGACGAATGAGATTTAAATTGACTCATACTTTCTATTTGTTGTTGTAGGTAGCTGACATTCTATAAAATTTGATTAATTACATGATCAAGTGGTGAAGTAGCTTGAGATTGGGTAGGATTTGAATGAGCAAGGCTAACAAGAGGCAATGATACCATGTGATTATATTTTTGGTAATTAAAATTTAATTGTAGTTGACTAACAAGAGGTGGTGACATACTTGAAACAACACTATGATATGTAAATAGGACATCACTATAATGGTGTATAGGATTCCCACTTAGTACTCCAAGACTTGTGTTAGCACTACTACTAGGATGTGTAGTGGTGGTGACAAAAAAAGAAGTAAATGGTGATGAGTAGTAAGTATTAGTCATCCAAACATACCTTTTTGTTCCTTTTTTTCCATTTCATGCAGCACTTGTTCTACTGATTACACTATTAAAGATATCAATTCTTGTTTAATTATGTCAATAAAAGATGACATGTTGAAGTTAAGTTGTGATAAGAAGACTCATGTTTTATATTTAAACTAACACAATTATGTAGAAATGTCTCATTTTTATCATAGGTATCTATCTATCAAGCAAAGAAGTTTTTTTTTTTAACTCTGGAGATGTTCCTAACTATATTCGAAGTTGAGCAAAATATACACTACACAACATTCCAATATTTTCCAGGATGGTTGGAGGATCTCTGGAGATGGAGTGGTAGGAAAGGAAGGGTTTCTAATCACAAAGACCTCTAGAGCTATGTCCTAATGAGCCATATGGTGATCTCCAAAGTTGTTTCACTACCAAAATCTCCAGAGCTACTGTAAAGCTACAAAGTTTCACACACCAAGGCTAGTGTTTTTTAGGAGATAATTATAGTGGTTTAGAAGGGAGAAGGTACAATTGCCATTTGATTTTGCATGAGATAGGAACTTCTAGTAGTTCACTATTTTAAAGATTAATTCCATTTTTATTAGGGCCTCCATGACCTATTTGATTAAAATTCAAACTCTATATTTAAGGACACCTCCAATGTCACTTAAGTCTGTTTAAGTTCTGCATGGTTATTCTTTTATAAAGGTAGTTGCATGTTTAGTTTTAGAATAAAAGATCTTTTGTATCTCAAGATGAACTAAGAATATAAGATGGTAAACTTTGGAGATATGATGATTTATATATATATAACAAGAGACAACATAATAAGATATAATTTTTCTAGTTGGTTTTTATATAGTTCATATAGTTATAAAAATAGATACTTTCTGAATATACTCTATTTTGAAATACTGGACTAAGTAAGGTGGTTCTTTTATCTTTTTGTTCTAAAATCTCTATTTAGCCTTCAGTTTTCAAGGTTTGGAGCAAGGGCCCACTCCCACTGATAGAAGGAAGACTAGTATTGATTATTTCTTTCTTATGTATTGATTCCATAATTTAGTTTTTCCTACTTTCATACAATAAATTAGATTCTTCATAATTTAGTTTTGTTTATGTTTTAATGACTATTTCATCTTTTGTAATAAAAAAGATCATTTCAAGAAATTTACTATTTCAATTTGTAGATTAGGTATCTTTCACAAAAAAAAATTAGAAGTATGAATTTGATTCAATGAGGAAGTTTCATTTCAGTAGTAGTTAAGGACTATTAATTGCTAGTTCCTATTATAGATTGTCATGGACATAGTCCTAGATTTGACAAATAAATATGATTAAATATAAAGGTGCAATGACCCTTATCATTTTTGGCACCGTTGCTAGGAATATTTGTGTTAGTAGCAACTTTAGTTAACAATCCCAGTTAGTATTAGAACAATTTTGTTTGGTTAGACCTAGAGACCCAAGAGGTAGATATATCAAACAAACACCCCAACCATGACCTATAGGTGAAAGTAGTGGGGTAGGTCAAAATCTTGTTGAAGAGGAAGATCATCTCACACCTACCTTAGAAATCACACAACCTGATATTCCCACAAGCCCTCAACACCTTAAAATCTTAGGATACATTTAATAATTAGAGGAGAAACACCAAACATATCTACTAAAAGGGTCCTCTTTTCAAGAAACTCAACCTAAATTTTGGGGAGAAGAAACACCACAAGAATATCCATTTACCATGGGGGACAATCATGATCATCCAGATCCTCTACAGGAGAATGCAAAGACTTTTTCATATCCCATAGTCCTCAATCCTAAGGAAAATGCACCAATGGGAAATATCTCCTCATATGTTCCAACATTCAGGGGAGTCCCTTCTGAGGATATAGATCAATGTATTTTTGTATTCAAAGTCTTATGTTAAAACATATGACTATGGATTTGACAACCAAAAGATAAAAAATTTCACATCTACACTGAAGGATTCTACAATGAGATGGTTCATGGGCTTAGTCCCAGATTCTATACACTCATGGGAACAAATGGAAATAGAGTTCCTAGATAAATACTAGGACTACTGCAGAATCAGTGATAGAAAAGAAGAGTTGTTTAGAACTAAGCATAAAGAAGAGGAAAGATTAGAAGACTACTTGGATTGATTCAATTTTGTCGTTAGAAGGTATGGCAACCCTATAGCACACAATTTGGCTAAAAACTTATTCATAAGATGGTTAGATAAGGAATCAAAGAAATCATTAGATCTAATAGGAATGGCGAATATAAACAAATTAGATATGCCTGCAATTGAGGAAATTTGTAGAAACTATTCAAGGACACAAGATGGAGTAAGAGCACCAAGGTCTCTTAAAGGAAAAGATGATATAGGGAGGTTAATGGAAGAATTTACAAACTTGAAGGTAGACATTCTAGTTCAACTAAATACCACCCTAGATGGGATTCAAGAAAAAAATAGAACTAGTGAATGCCTGTTAATTTACTGCCTAGGTGCAGAAATAAACACCTTTGAGGAGAATTCTACTTGGATAAATCTACAATCTACTAGATCTATGATAAAGAGCATCCTACTAACCATTGTGATCAACTCCCAGCTTTGAAGAGGCTGACTAAAAATAATGTTCAAATGGAAGAGGAGTTGAACTATGTAGGACATAAACAAGTTGGTCATTTTCCTTACAACCAATATCCAACTCAAGAGTCTTATAGGGGCCCTTCAAATTGAGGGAATAACTAATGGCATTCATTATGGCATGGAACTCAAAATTCTCCTCCATGGGTACCACAAGATTGGTCAAACCAACAATGGCAACACCAACCATGGCTAAACAAACCTTGGACCAATCAACATTGGCCACTATAGTTTCCATCTCAATTTGGAACATAGATTATGTAGCCTCAGTGGGGTCCTCAACATAACTATAACCAACAATTCTAGACCAACAAAGACACTTCCCAAACCAACAACAAGCACTTCTAACTAGACCAGCAAACATACAAGGACAACCTCAAAATAAACTAGGTAGCCAACCACCTCTACTAGCTCAACCTATAGCAAACCCATGCAATAAACAAGTAGTGCTTGTATATATGACTGAGCAGGAAAATATGGTTGGTATAAACACTATTCACTTGAATAACCATCATCTATGTTTAGGAGAAGCTTTCCCAAGACCATCTGCCCCACTTACTATTAAAATCACAGATGAAGTGGAACATAAAAATCCATCCCATCAACCCTAGGAGGAGATTACAATTGAAAAGGTGCCACAAGAACAACCCTCAGGTTACTCTAGAGATCCTCCTAAAAGAACAACTCAGAAGATCACCTTCAGATCTTCTCTGAAGACTGAAAAATAGGCACAATACCTAGAACACTTCAAAAAACATGCTTCCCAAAAGAATAGTTCCACAAAAATAAATCCAACCCACCATTGAATCTAAACTGCTTAAAGAGATCAGACAACTAAACATTGAAATTCCACTCCTTCAGGCAATTAGAGATGTTCCTAAACTTAAATTAGTTTATCAAACAAACATGTGTTAGAACCCAAGGATAGAAGAAAAACATTCCCACCACCATTCAGGTGGAAGGGAAAGTGGTGGATCTACTAGTGGGGGAAATTCTCCTCCCAAAGTATGGGGACCCTGGAAATCCTATCATCACAGTCCACATCTTAGGAGTAGAGATATCCAATATTTTAGTTGATTTAGGAGTATCAATAAATATCATGATAGTTCACACCTTGGATAAGTTAGCTCTTACAGGCATTCCATCCACTTCCACAATTTTACAATTGGTTGATCAACCAGTTGTAATTCCAAAAGGGGTGTTGACTGATGTCCTAGTTATTGCAGAATCATGGGAATTTCTAGTTGATTTTTTGATCTTAGAGAGAAGAAACCAATGGAATGCTTACCCTCTAATTTTAGGTAGACCATGGTTGGCTACTGTAGCATCATCCATTGATTGTAGAACTAGGGATATGATCATATACAATGGCATAGACATGAAAAAATCTCCTTGTATCCTCTAGCGAATCCATCAATACATTATTCAAGGAAAGTGTGGGTAGATGAGCCCAGTAACATGGAAAATAATGCTTCCTTAGCTATGATCACCATCATAGAACACTTAGGTAAATTGGAAGAGGAGACAAATTATGATATCCATAAAGATATAACTCACATCCTCACTGAAAAAGACACAATGGACATAACTCAAGACTTAAGGAAAGAAAATCTAGTTGTTGTCCATTGCACCCTTGCTAATGTCATTCCTTATGGAGAAACTTTCTATAGAGGCCTAGCCACTTTTCATTTACTACTCCCAAATTATTGCCCTCTTAACACCATGAATCCAAAATATGAGGTAGGAGCATCCATGGAACAAATCACAAAGAAAATCATGGTCTTACCTAGGAAAACATTAAACACCAATACTTAGTTGACAACATAGCAAGAGGGAGCATTTATTGATATTCTCATATCCCATTTAGAAAATTTTGCTTGGGAATATACAGACATGAAGGGCATACCTCCTGAAATTTGCACCCATCATATATATAGAGAATGTTAAGCCTATTAGACAATGCCAAAGAAGATTAAACCTTTCACTCAAAGATATTCTGAAAGCTAAGAAAAACTTTTGCAAGTTGGATTCACTTACCCTATCTTAGATAGCTAGTGGGTTTCACCCTTAGTTATAGTGCCCAAGAAGAATGGGAAATGGAGGGTATGTATTAATTATAGGGAGTTGAACAAGGCCACAAAAAGGATTATTTTCCCTTGCCATTCATTGACCAAGTACTGGATAAGCTAGCAAGAAGGAAGCATTTTTCATTCCTAGATGGGTTTAGTAGATACAATCAGATCGAAGTGGCATCAGAAGACCAAGACAAGACCACATTCACATGATCATGGGGCACCTTTGCACACATAGTCCTCCCATTTGGCCTATATAATGGTCTAGCTACCTTTTAGAGGGTTGTTTTAGCCTTTTTTTTTTGAACTAGCTAATGAGTGTATGGAAGTCTACATGGATGACATCACTTTTTATGGGAATACCTTTGAGGAAGCCCTCAAGAGTCTCATCATGCCCACATTTCCCATGTGGTCACAACACGTATTCATGCGTGTCATGTCCACATGCGTCATGTGGTCATGATACAAACTATCAAAAAAATTTCCCATGCTTCCTTAGAAACCCCCTCACACATGTAGGCATACTTGATGGCATACGCTTAAGGTGAAAACAATACAGCTGTCAGCGGGGTACTAAGTACATGTGCACACACCCTATGCAAGAAAACACGTGGTTTCCTGACTTAGGTAAATCTCATGAATTACATTTGAACAACAGTTGTTATAGGTGATAGATCATTTTTCAACAAAGCACAGTCATCTATTTCTTCTTTCCAAATGGCAAAGCTAAATGAACAATAAAACTACAACTATCAATACAATAAGGAAGTAATTTCTTCACAACTCCAAAAATAACAATTTGTACAACCGTAGTGAGATAATTTTCTCCTTTTGAAAAATCAACCAGGATGCAATCACTAATATGACCAAGCTCTCTTATAGAGCCTTAAGAGTAAAGGAAAATAAAATATTTTTCCAACACAAGAAACTTATCCAAACTTCATAAATAGCTCCAAGAATACCTACATAACACACAAGGAAAGAAACACCACACAAGCTGCTCTCCTCCCTACCGTAGACCCGTATGAGAGTCACCCTCGAGCTAGGGAGATCATCCACACACCTAGGGGATTCAATACCATTTCACAACAAGATAAAAAACAACACACCAAAACACAATTATACCCATAGATATTTACACAACACAAAACTCATCCACTGTGAGTTTAAAGAGGGGTAGGAGAGTGGACACACTCAACTCTAGAGTGTCACCCTTCAATTAAATTTCAACATAGTTTCCTTCTCATGGCCTTAAGCCAAATTGCCAACAAAGATTCCAAGGAATATCATATTTGGCTCTCAAGCCATATAACCAATTTTCTCAAATTCACACAAATGCCCTCAAGGCTTTCAACATCTCAAAAGAAACAAGGCATGCACTCAAGGAGGATCACTCCTCCCCTACCCCACACTTGATGAACATTTCTCCCAAGTGGAAGAAGCTCTATCAACAACCCACACTTGATGAGCATTTCTCCCAAGTGGAAGAAGCTCTGTCAACACCCCAACAAAAATTCTCACAAAAACAAAAGAAATACAACACAAGCAAAAATGCATTCCACATATCCACCATGCAACAAATAGAAAATGCAAGGGAAAGGCCTTGAAATCCAACCTTAAAAATCAAAACTAAATGCATAAAACACAAAGTTATACCTCACATGAAGACCCAATCTCATCAAGGGAGGAGAAAGCTTGCACCCAAGAGCTCCTACATTAGATGACCCAATTTGAAAGAGATTTGAGAGAAATTTGGGTATGGTTTTGATGCAAGAAGAAGTCTCTTCTTCTCTTCCAATCTCCACCACCAAACTCCCTCTTTTTTCTTGTTTTCCTAATGGCTTAGAGAAGGGTCTCATTTATAGATTTTTGAAAAGATGATGGAGGGTGAGGATCAAAAGATGAGATCAAGGGCTCTCATTATTTGTGAATTTTAAATTCACATGTGAGGACAAAAATGAATTAAAGATTCATTTTTTTGGGAAGAGTGGATTATGACAAGTTGAATTTTTAATTCAACTCATGGGGTAGTGGAGGACAAAAATGAATTAAAGATTGTAATATTTAAATAACTCCACTCCTTTTTCCACTATCCCAAGTGGAAATAAAAAAATATATCCCCACTATCCCAAGTGGAATTAAAAAATATCCCCACTATCCTGAGTGGAATTAAAAAATATCCCCACTATCCCAAGTGGGATTAAAAAATATCTCCACTATCCCAAGTGAGATTAAAAAAATATCCCCACTATCCCAAGTGGAATTAAAAAAATAATCCCACTCATGAAGGACCACACCACTACATGGGGACTCTCACCAAAAGTGAGGGAACAAGAAGATAAGCCCCTCCATTATTGGTGGACCATGGAGTCATTTCAAGCCTTGGAAATGAAGAAAGGATGGCCTTGAGTGTTGGTCCCACTCATCCTATCCTTCCCATGCCTCCAAATTCGTCACTTAACTTCACTATGAAGTTAAGGTGACCATACAGAGGTTAAATAAGGGCTACCCAAGTCAAAAGTGACCCTAGACCCATGGGATATAACCCAGGGTCAATTTAAACTTAGTTAGGACACCCAGGGTCAAGTTAAGAAACAAGAAAAGGGTCTCAAATTTTAAAATTCAAAAATAAGATAAAATTCAAAAACAATTCTTACAACACATATCATAATTCAAATTTACAAGAGGGTAGACTTAACCCATTCAACCTCATGCAAGACAACATTACAACATTAAATCAAACACAGAGTTGATCTCAGTTCCTTGTGGAATTAGATCGGCTTCACAAGGGATTACAACATAAGGTGTAAAATGATCTCCAGTATCTGTGGTTTTGTTAGAAATACCTACACACTCAATCTCAAAATTAATTCCACATATACATATCATAGCCGAAGCAAATTTAACATATTAATGAGGATGTATAACCAATCACTACCTATATCCATCTGGCAACCATATTATATAATAATCAGTCATTTTATCATTTTAATCTAGAGCTAGGTGAATAATAGGATACACACCAGTCAGACAAGGGTGGGCCTTACAAGTCTGGAAAAATTATTGCAATGTTGTGAAAAGAATCGATTGTCCTTAAGCCATGAGAAATGTTTTATGATGTTGGAACACAAAATTATCTTTGGGCATCATATATCAGTAGAAGGAATAAAGGAGATCAAAAAAAGGTAGAAGTGATCAAACAATTGTCTCCACCTAAAAACCAAACTGATGTTAGGAGTTTCTTAGGTCATGTAGGATACTATAGGAGGTTCATAGAAAATTTTAGCAAGATATTGTCCAAATGTTTTCCCTACTAACCAAGGACACTAAATTTCATTAGACAAAAGATTGTCAAATAGCATTTGAGACCATCAAAGAGAAACTTATAGTCACACCTATCTTAAGAGGACCTAATTGGAATCTACCATTCCACATCTAGACGGATGAATCAAATGAATCAATAGGAACAGTCTTAGGACAAAAGAAGAAGGGTAAGATATACATGCAATCTATTGTATAAGTAAAAACCTTACCCCTACTAAGAAAAACTACACAACAACTGAAAAAGAATTCTTGGTTGTCATCTATGACATCAACAAATTCAGACATTACAACACAAGATATAATTTTTTTGCAACATTGATCATATAGACATTAAATAATTAATAAACAAACATGTAGTCAGTGCAAGAATCATCAAATGGTTGTTACTACTACAAGAATTTGATATCACTATCATAGATAACCCAGGAAAGATTAATTTGGTTGTTGATTTTTTGTCAAGATTGCATATAGGTGGAGAGGACCAACTGGTGGAAGATAGGTTCCTGGATGAGAGTATATTTATTGTTTCTTCTCTCACACCATGGGTTATTGATATAGCCAATTTCTTGGCTATAGGATTGTTTCCTTCTCATTTTACTTTCAAACAAAAAAGATATTAGTAAAGGAAAGTTTGCCTTATAAATGGTTGAATGGTTTGTTGTTGAAATGTCACCCCGACTTTGGGTTGCATAAATGTTGTGAGCAGGAAAAATTAGGTTAATAAGATCAAACATTACAATCAAAACCCAATCCTACCACCTTCAAGAAATCCATCTAAAAAATAAAAAATGAATGCAAATCAAAGAACAATGTCACCTATATTGTATTGATTCCTTGGTTGGAATGCGGATTACTTCTCAATAGTGAATACCATGTCTCATTTTTATGGATAATATAATTATTCTAGATTAGTGAACAATTTCTATGCTTGACTTTTACCTTAAGTAACTTTATATGTGTGAAGGTAATTATCATGAGGTTATATTGATGAAAATTGGAAAATTGACTTAAATAGTAATATTATTGATGTGATTATAATGTTGCTTTAGCTATGTTTTTGGAGGAACTAACCTATTGACGTCGATTTGAGTGCGAATGAATGCAGGTACTCATCAAAGACAAGAACATAGTTGAGGTAGAGGTGTTCTTGCCACTTGGCAAGAACTGATGGGATAGTTAACTCTGATGCAATCACACACTCACATAGTTTCATATGCATTTCGAATGGATTATTTTTATGCATCAATGTGTGGTTAATAAGTGTGATTGATGGTTTAATATTTAGAAAATATTGTGTTTTCAATTGCTACAATAGTTTACTTTAATTATTTTATTAAGTTGTTGTGATGATTAAATTTTAATGGAGTATTTAAATTAGTGTACCTAAAATTATTTAAATAATAAAATAGAGAAGTGCTTTGCTATTTCATGATTATAGATGTTTGGAAGACAATATATTAATTTAGATTTAAATAATTATATTAAATTATATATATATATATATATAATGTTAAAAATAGTTAAATTATGTTAAAAATATTATTAATATATTTAGAATTTTTAGTAAAAAGAATTCAAATCAACTTATTATCACTCATGCGATAGAAAACTAATTAAATAGCTATTATTTTAAATAAAATAGAAATTGTGAGCTTTTTAATTTGTCAATTATCATGAAAACTACAGCATTGACCAGTTATCAATTATTTTTAATCATCAAACCTAAAATCCAAATGCCAAAATTAAGGGGGATGCTTTTTAATAAAAGGAAAAATGGGCAGAAGAATTAGCACCACGAAATTAGCAACAAAGTGAGAAATATATTTTCTTCTGAGTGTTGAAAGTCAGAAAGGGAAGTTCATGGATTTAGAGTGACTAGAGATAGAAGGTAGTGAATGGGATGTTAAGATTGATCTCCTCTCAGGGAAAACTATCTGGGTATTTTCCTTTATATTTATGCCATATTTGATGACTATTACAGTTTCTTAGACATAGAAAAGTCGGCCTATGTATCTCCCTATTTGTTGGCCTACATTTCAACCTTCCCAGGTAATTTGTTTATTTTCTTGCACAGTTTCTGCCCGAAATCATTTCTCCTTTTGTGATGTTGACCTTTGGTTATTTAATCCTGTCACTAGTTATTTCAACCTTAAACATAGTCGTTTGTCACTTTATCTTCGACATTTTAAGACTTGAAATAGATTCCTCTTTTTAGGCTATCAACCTGCCATTGTTAGTCTGGAAAAATTAGAGTTTGTGAGTTGCCTTAACTAATCTATGATCATTGTGATTTATTCCATGTCGCTAGCACATAGTCCTCTAATTTTACCTTTGGATCAGACTTCTCTCAACTACATAGATCTTATCTTTTTCCTTCCATGGCATTGGTATGATTCTAATCATAGATTGGACAACTTTTCCTAAAGCTGGGTTGATGTCCATGAACTAGTTAGGAGAAATAGATTCTATAGCATCTTGTAGTTATTCCTATAGCTGAATGATAGTAGAAGATTACAAACCTTATCTTGAATGACAGTAGAAGATTACAAACTCTATTTATTATTTATTTCAATTCTGCCATAGTTCCTATCACATAAATGATAGGAAGGTTACTCAATGTTATATAAAAACTTATCGAATGGACTGAGATAGCTCATGTCACATATATGATAGTAAGATGGATTAATAACTTAGAATGACTATTATATGGTGAATTATGACTAAAATATGGATTAGAATTATATAAATTTATCAATCTTATGGATGTATTGTATGAACAATTGACAGATTATTGCTTGGAAAGTGGTCCTTTTGAATTTTATTTTGGGAAAGGGATTTTATTGATTTATTGGTGAACTTGAATTCTTTTATAAAATTATATATTTCTTGGGAAAGAAGTAGATTTTTATCTAGGAATGTTATTGGGTTGTTTTTTGGGCAAGGCTGCTAAATGTGGAATGGCAGAGATGGATTTTCCTCTTTTCAGGAATTGAACCATGTTACTATGTTAAAGGATTAGATCTAATCGAGCTAACATTGAAATAGATGTTTATTTTTTCTAGCAAACATATATATATATATATATATATATATATATATATATATATATATATATATATATATATATATATATATATATATATATATATATATATATATTGTGGGTGTATGTGTATATACATACATACATACATATATATATGTCACATCCTATTGTGAGACAATCTACTTTTCATTATTTAGAATTGCACATTAAGGCATCCGATTGCATCAGGAGTTCCCACCTGCCAATTGTTCTAGGTAGATAGACATTTTGTGTAGGGTTGGGTTAACTTTGTTTCATGAAGGGATCTAGGGAAGTGTAATTACTTCATGGTTGGGTGGAAAAGCACTTGGGCCATGTTCCCATCTCTCGGCTCACAGGTGGTGGACCACTTGGTTTGTGTGACTGATGAGCATATTGATTTATTTATTCTTGTTGTACATGATTATGGTACATAAAATTGGATGTATTATGGCATGAATACCCATGGATTTTGTATAGTATTTATAATGCTTTTTACTTGGATTGAGCATGTGATTTTGTAAGACTTAATGACATTTGATTCATATTTATGAGTTTCTTCATTTTACTTGTTATATTGTAATTAAGTAGATTAATTACAACCTTTTATTCTTTTATATTGTAATTAAGTGGATTATTTACTTCATTTACTTTTGAGATGGTTTTGTGGCTTTTACAATTAATTGAGAGAATTTACATTTGGTATCAGAGCTTTAGGTTGAACACTAGGGCCTCTGTTTTCTTTTGAGACTATTGTGCTAAGTTGTGAACTTGATACAAATTATCCATCATGAATATTAGAAACACTAATCGAGGTGAAGGATCAAGAATTGGTCAAAATAGAGGAAACTGTGGAGGTGCACGTAGAGATATTCGTGGTGGTCAAAATACTGGGGAAAGACCTCAAGAAAGTATCACCACCGAAATCTGATGGAAAGACAATTGGAGATGGAGCTAAAGCCTAGATAATAGAAATGGAGAAATACTTTGGGCTCTAAAACCTTTCAGATCAAGCAAAGGTAATGTGGGGATCTTACAAGTTCACTAGTGAAGCAGCAAAATGGTGGGACAATGAGAAGGAAGATAAGAAGCTATTACCTGGTGAAATAACTTGGGAGATTTTTCTATAATTGTTTAAGATTACTACAGCTCTTCTTCGACAAGAAGATGATAGAGTTTTAGAATTTGGTTCAAGGAGGTATGTCTATAACCAGTTATTGGGAGAGGTTCTCAAATCTACTTAAGTATGTTCCATAGTATTAAACAGATGAGAGATTTCATATCAAGAAGTTTATTTTGGGATTAAGGCCCTAGATTGGAATGGAGGTAGACATTCATAACCCACTCACTATGGATGCAATTTTTGAGAAGGCAATTAAATAAGAGCAGAAGTTGCAACAAGAAGCTAGTTATTATAAACAGAGAGATGAGAAGTTTGCAAATAAGAAACCTCAGAATAATCAATATAACTACCAATAGAATAACAATCTAGGCAATAATAGGTAGATCAAGAATCTAAAGAGAGGTAATAATTCTTAGGATGGAAATAGTGGAAACCAACATGGAGGAAACAAAAGAGGTGATTATAACAATAGAAACAACAATCAGAGGGAAAGAGCTGAAGGACAAAGAGCACCTAAGGGTGGATGCTTTAATTGTGGTGGAGAACATTATGCAAATTCATGTCCTTAGAGATCAGGTGGAAGAGGAGATAAGAATCAACAAGGATAAACTCAACATCAGATTCATGCCGCAGTGAAAATTGGCAAGCAGATTTTTAGGCAATACCTATCTAGTTTCAAGGTAAGCTCTATGGACTACCTGTTTCTATTTTAATTGATACTAGTGCCACAAAATGTTTTGTAGATCCTAGAGTAGTATCTAAGTTATCAATTCGACATGGGCATATAGAAAACTCTTGGATGGTACAATATGACAATAGAGTAGAAAATAGAGTAGACTCATGTCTAGCATATAGTGAGTTAGAGCTTCCTAGTTTTGAGATGCAAGTTAACCTATATGTAGCACCTTTAGGCTCTTATGATGTAATTTTGGGAATCAAGTGGTTAGCTAAACATAAGTCTCTAGTAAATTCTGAAGAAAAAGTGGTTAGATGTTTGGATGACCTAGGGAATCAAGTGGAAATTAATGGATCTAAGAGACCTTTAGAACTTAGATAAATCTTAGCTATGCAATTGAAGAAAGCTAAGAGGAAAGGTTGTGCCATCTATGTTATCCAAGTATAGGACCTTGATAAAGAAGAACCAGTGTTCAATGAATACCCAATCCTTAGAGATTTTAGAGATGTATTCCCTATGGAGTTGACAAAGTTACCACTGAAGAGAGAATTTGACCTTTGAATTGATTTGCTACTAGGGACCAAGCCTCAATCTAGGGCACCCTACATAATGACTACTACATAATTGTATGAGCTGAAAACACAATTGTAGGAGTTACTATATCAAGGGTTCATTACACCTAGTGTGTCACCATGGGGCACACCGGTCATCTTTGTGAAGAAGGGTACTTTGAGACTATGCATTGATTATAGGATGCTTAACAAAGCTACTATAAAGAACAAGTACCCACTCCCACAAATAGATGAGCTCTTTGATCAGATGAAGGGAGCTACACTATTCTCGAAGATAGTCCTTAGATCCAGCTATCACCAATTATGGATTAAGGATGAGGACATCTCTAAAACAACTTTTAGGACTCAATATGTTCACTACGAGTTCATAGTCATACGATTTGGGTTGACTAATGCTCCAACAGGTTTCATGAATTTGATGAATAGCATTTTCAGCGATTGTTTAGATGATTTTGTGTTGATCTTCCTTGATGACATATTGATATACTCTAAATCAGTGGAAGAGCATGAAAGGCATTTGAGGATAGTCTTGTAACACTTGAGAGAGTGAAATATTTATGGTAAGTTATCTAAGTGTGCATTCTTTCAATACAAAGTGCACTATCTTGGTCATGTGATCTCAGTAGAAGGGATTGCAATTAATCCTAAGAAGATTAAAGTGATAATGAAATGGCCTGCACAATAGAGTGTGACAAAAGTCAAAAGTTTTATGGGGCTTGCAAGTTATTATAGAAAGTTTGTAGAAGGTTTCTCAACTATAGAAGCACTGATTACCTCACTTCAAAAGAAGGGTAAGAATTTTGAATGGACAGAAAGGTGTGAGCAAGCTTTTCAAGTGCTAAACGAAAAGCTCACAACTGCTCCTATCTTGACCATACCAGATCCTAATGGTCACTTTATAGTTATAAAAAATACTTTAGGAGAAGGAGTAGGAGGAGTGTTGATGCAAAATGAACAAGTAGTTGCATATGAGTCAAGAAAGTTAAAGCAACATGAGTTCAACTATGTACTACATGATCTTTAGTTAGCTTCCATAGTTCATGCACTTCAGATGTGGAGGCATTATCTTCTAGGTAAGCCCTTTGGGTTAAAGATAGATTATTTAGGGCTCAATTATATATTTAATCAACCTAACCTTAATGCATGACAGAGAAGGAGGTTAGAATTCCTTAGTGAGTATGACTTTAGAATTGAGTATATAAAAGGAAAGGAGAATAGGGTACCAGATGCTCTTAGTAGAAGACATCTAGCTACGATGGTTACAATGAGATCTAATTTGAAGCGGAAAGTAATTTAGAATCTTTAAGGGGATGAGCATTATGAAAGAGTAAGGGAAGCTTTGGAAGTAGACCCCTTAGATCATAGGTTTGATGGTTATGTGATCAAATTAGATGGACTTTTGAGATTTCAGGGAAGAATGTATATTCCTAACTCAGGAGATTTGAGGAAGTTAGTGTTTGAGGAGATCCACAACACACCTTATTTAGGACACCCTGCAGTGACCAAGATGGTCAAAGTTTTGAGACCTTTATACTTTTGGCCTATACTTAAGAGGGATGTTATATAATTTGTGGCTCGATGCTTGGAATGTCAACAAGTCAAAGATGAGTATGTACATCCAGTAGGATTGTTGTACCCACACTGTGTTCCTGAGAATAAGTGGTAAGTAATAAGTATGGATTTTATTCAAGGGTTACCCATGTCTAAAAATTGGCATGATGTCATCTTAGTGGTTGTGAACTATTGATAACTGAGAGGGGGGGTGAATCAGTTATCCAAATTATTTCTTCTTTTGAACTTTCTTATTAATCAATGCAGCATAAATTAAATAAGCAAACATAACCATGAAATGAGAAACACATGACATAGTATTTTTGACGTGGAAACCCTGTTAAGGGAGAAAACCACGGGGTGATTAACCCAAGATTATTCTCTGTTAGAAGAATAAGGAATTACAAAATGGCACTTGCCAATTAGGGCTCACTGCCCAAGCACACTGCTCACAAAGGAGGGACACTACTTACAAGGAGACACACTGTCTACAAAAGAATGTTATACAATGCTTGAACTGATTGAAAGCATCCACATATGCTGAAGTTCAGTTCCGGTTAGGCTCAGTACACTGATCTGCTACACTTCATCTTTCCTCTTCTCTTTATTCTGCTTTCCTTTCACATACCGGATCTCTCTTTCTATTTTTGCTCTACTCTGTACTTATTCACATATCACCTCACAAATACAACTTCTCTTCACAACTAAATCCATCATGCATATATATCCGCACAAGTAATTTCATCACCCTTCTAGTCGGCACCCGGAATAGTCAATCTTTTCACTAATTCTGATCTGTCGACTGAATCCTACCATATCAAGAAATGTGGATCAAGCATATACTTGTAGAAATCATTAATCATGTCAGCCAAACATAATCCATGTCTTCATAACCTTTACCACTGTCAGAAACACATCCAGAAAGCAATCTGATGTTCTGTCAGTCAGTTCTTCCTCTGTTCACACTGTTACTTAGGAATTTGGTATTCAACTGTTCATATCTTTTTCCTTGTCCATCACCGGAGACTAAATCCTTGGAATCTATTACTCAAGATAGTCCTCTAGACTTTCCCAAATCCACACTACACCAAGATACTTCTTTTGAGAGATCCAGACTAGTCTGTCAGACCTTGCCACATGCTCTATTCTTGTTCACCGGACCACAACATTCTTCATTCTAACTTCCGGTAGAGGCACACTATGACTTGCGGATATGTGGGATGACCTTTGTTGCCATCAATGACAACAACCATGAATCCATATAGTGTCTCTTGCCAACAATCTCTCCCTTTGGCATTGATGGCAACACTTAGTGAAAAATGACTAAGTGTTTACACTATGCTCCCCCTTGGCTGATGCTCTATCTTTATATACATTTTCTGGAGCTCCCCCTTAGTTGGATTCTTCATTTTTCACTGCTCCTCACTCCCCCTTTGACATCAATGGCAAAGGGTAGGGTCCGTACACCAAAATTTTTCAAAAATTTTACTATACTTAGCCGCATATTACATACTCACATAAACTAAAGAATGTTTGCAAAGGATGTCTTCAATTGGACCAGTTTTGTAGCCTAACTTTGCTTCATTCTATCCAAAATTGAAATGTGACCACTCAACAAAAATGCAAAAGCTTCTGCCCTCTTGAGATCTGTCAGATCATTGGTTTGGGTGGTAGTCTGAGCATCACTTATGGCCTCATGCATAGTTTCTAACTTAGGGATTATAATCCTTCTAAGTTCTCCCATCTGGTTAATTATATTCTTCCTTTCCTTTTCAAAATTCTTGATTGCATTTGTGATAGCAATAGTTTGACATTCTTGATTTACTATGGAGGAAGAGAGAGGATCAAAACTTTGAGATAGACTTAGTAGTTTGTCCTGTTCCTCTTTTATTTTCTTATCAATTTCTACTGTTGCTTTTGACCAGGAGATACAAAATTTGTAAATGTCACTGCCATCCTTAAGAGCATTTTCTAAGCTCTTTATACCAGTACACATATTTCTCCTATCATGAGAGATTAATCCTAGTACCTCTGAGAATCTCTTATCCAAAACTTCCTTCCAGACCTTTTCTTCAGCTAATTTTTCTAGAGAGTCAAAATGTGTACCAACACTGTTGACTAAGGTTTTGAGATTACCGGAAGAGGAGGCTGTCAGATCTTTTTGGACTGATGGCATAATCTTTTCATGCACTCTTGAAGCAGCCTCTATCAACTCACAATCTTCCATATGAGACTTTAGGAGTTTTTCATTTGCCTTAGCATTTGCAAATGAAGCTATCTTCATTGTCTGTATCGGAGAGAGGGAATCAAAATTGAATGGACCTTGTAGAAGCTCCAGTTCATCAATCTTTATTGTGGTTTTCTCTGTTGGAGTCTTCTCTTTCTCTGCACCCTTGGTACTGTCAACTTCTTTTTCTTTTACCACTACTTCTTCCTCCTGTAATTTCTCTTCTTCTTTGGATCCAGAGACTGTAGGGGAAACTGGAGGAGAGATGCTAGTCTGTTCAAGGGCCACTTCTCCCAGAGTAGAGGATTCCAAGTCCACAGCTATTTCTGCACCCAAGTCCTCTATAATAGGAATGTTGAACCTTTTGTATGTATTCCGGAGGATCTCTTCAGTGTCCTTGGCTACCTTGTTGGTCTCACCAAGCATAAGCTGATTCATCCTTGCTTTGCTCATGAATTCATCCTTGCAGTCTTTGAATACCGTGTTCATTGTTTTGTGATCAATTGAAGGATATAGCTGAATAGCTATCTGTTCCTTGATCTCAAGGTCTTTTGCCATGGCATTTGCCTTTCTCATTTCCAATTCCTTCTCTAGACTCTTAGGAATAAGGGAGATAATTTCAATGAAGGCTTTGTTGTAGATGTTCAAATACCTAATTGTAGCTTCCTGTAGGATCTTTTGATCAGCCTCATTGTAGTCATCATAGAATTCAGCATCGGTTAAAGGTTTCCATCCACAGTGACTAATTTGATTACACTGTCTAGAGACAGGGTGGGCTTTTCAACAAATTTCTCTGCCATTTCTTCCTTGTCTTGGACTATGGAGGGTTTACCGGATCCTTTCTTCTTCTGCTTCTTTATTTCTTTTACCCCCTCATCTGATTCCATTTCCTCTTCATCGTCCTGACTTGTATAAGCCCTTGTGGCTTTTATTTTAGACCTTTTCTCTCCTTTACCAGATGTCTGACCTTTCGATTTTGACATTTTTGAGCTTTTGGTTGTGACAGGTGTAGATCCCTTTGATGATCTGGTCCGGGTTGAGGTTTCCACCGGAGTACTTTTCTTGTTTTTTTTTTTTGCCTCTTTCTTCTCTTCCTCAGCCTTTCACCTCTTTTCCTGATTGACTTCAAGTGCCTCCTTAGGGATGCCTAGGCCTTGAGCAATATGCTCTACTTCTTTTCTCACCTTCCTCTTTATCTCAGGTTCTCTGAGTTCCACATGGATCTTCACACTCAGCTCCTCAAAGGTTCCAAACCTTTCTGCCTTTGGATCTTTGGGCTGACTAAGCATGTGTTGAACATGCAGTTCCACAATCTGTTCATCAACCTCATACCCCATGGGCATGATCCAGACTATCTTTGGCTCCACTGCCTCCATTAGGCACTAATCAGTATCAACCATAAAGCAGACTGAGTCTTTGTATTTTTCAACAATGGACTGGGGAATTCTTTCTCTTGCTTGCATCATGCTCTGGAAGTTTTTTAAGTATCCCCATAGGGCTGTATTTCTTTCTTTGGCATCCCCAAGCCCATGTAAATAATCTCTGATTTGGATGGCAACTGGTCTATCATTCTACCATATCCATCCACTGGATCCGGGAAGCTCATTCATGTAATAAAAGAATAGACAAAGGATCAAACTGCCATATTTGAAGGAGTTCTTCTTGTCCTTCTTGATCTTCTACATATTTTCCAGAAGTTGGTTTAGAAGAAGCTCACACAAATCATAGTCTGCATTCTCCTTTAGCATTTGATAAGCTGTGTAAATTACAGTTCCTGGTACTGAATTTTTCCTACTGGAGTGATAGATCTTGTAACCAATTATCATAGATGCAAATTTGACATCCGGTGCAGTGATGTCTTCAATTGTCATAGCTCTCTTGTCAAATTTTGATCTGGTTACATCACTAACTATTTGATTTTTGACAGTCTTAAGAGTAGGTATTCCACCGGATGAGTGTAGATTGGTTACAGCCCTAATTGCATCTTTGGTGATTTTGAAAGGCTTGTTACACCATAGGAAATTATCATGCACTCTAGTTATAACATACCGGACCCATTCATCTTCTTCAAAATAGGGGAAATGAATGCACTGTGCAAAGTGCTTATCCCGGATGGCTTTGTACTAAGGTTTAATCTCAGAGGAATCATCTATCAACTGTTTGTGATAGATATCCATCAATTTTGATTCTCCAAAGTCTTCAAGATTCGCATGTATGTAAATCCTAATATCCTCCATATGCAGTACACCATGCGAAACACTAGAGAAGGCTCCTAGGGGATCTACCTCCAAAGATTTGTATAGATGTTTCTTGAATGTGGGGCGAGGTCTATCAGAGATCTTAACTATATTCGAAGTAGCCATTTTTCAAAGATTTGCAGTGAGATATTAAAAACAGAAAATACCTTATGCACCTTTGGTTATACTGAGTGGTTGGATTGAATTTTGTGTGTAATAGCTTCTGTAAGTGATCTTCAGCGAACTTGATGAGCTTTGTTGCAGAGCACCACTTCTCGCTTCTTCTTGAGTGTAGAATGAACAAGTGATTTATGAGAAATCCCTTATATTGCTTCGTAAACCCTAATATCTGTTTGTAATAAATGCTCAACCTATATTATTTCAGTTTCCCTTATTTGAATGACTTGAAGAACCGGATTAGTCCTGATCTATGAATATCATGCGGATCTTCCAATTATGAATAGATCAAGATGACACATCACAAGGACATCCCAAATACTCTGTCCAATCCACAAAATAAGACAATGCACTTCCAGATCTCTCCGGACCTTTTTGTAATCTTTTGTCATTTCAGAGCATCTCCCAGAACAGGTTCTACATGATCGATCACAATTTCTTCACATCTTCATGCGGATCTCTAAAAGCTTAGCTAGATCATCTCAAGACTCATATCTACAAACCCTTTATTCTGCATATTGTGCCTAATCTGGCACCACTTGATTGGTTGGGGGAACAGGGTTTTCTTTGTGTCTCCTCTTGAGCCAGAGCTCATTTCTTAATTTCTAGATGGAATATCAGCACCAGAGTCTGGTGCAGATCCAACCTCTACCTTCTCTGAACTTTTCTTCACCCAAATCTTGTTCATCTCATTCCTAACTTCATCCGCATTCATCTTTTGTTTACCTTTGTTTTGATTCTGACTATATACTAGACCTCTTTTGTCCTGATCTTTGCTTCTGCAGACTTTTGCATTATGACCGGACCTATTACAGATTTGGCAGACAACATTTCTTTGCATATTTGATTGATAACCTCTTGATCTGCATTGATTAGCCATATGACCTACTCTATTGCATGTAAAACATCTACCATTGAATGATTTGTTCATTTGCATATTTCTGCATTCATGAGACTTATGTCCATATCTTTTGTAGTTAAAGCATTGTCTGGAGAAGGATGAATTAGTCTGATACATTCTCTTTCTAAACTGATTAGCTTTATGACCAAAGTGATTGCAGATGTGGCAGTATCCATTGAAAGATGGATATCTTTGAGCATTGGGTTGTCTTATCGGAGGTCTTCTAGGCCTGTTCCTTGGATTTTCTGATCCAAAATTCTTCTGACCGGATCTAGAGCTTTCTCCTTTCTCATATCCCAAACCACACTTGTCATCTGCCCTCTTTTGACTTCCAAGAAGAACTTCAAGTTGAGCAGAACTTATCTTGAATTTTTCTTTATATTCATTTGCTGTTTGAAGATCCCTTTTGAGAGAGACAATTTGATCCTCAAGTTTTTCTTCATTATCTTTAGCATCTTCAAGATCAGATTCAAGATGTCTGATAATCCTATCCATCTGGTGGCAATCTTCTAATTTCTCTTTGAGAGATTGTCTTAGATTGTCTTTAGTTTTTCTTTTCTCTTCAATCTCTTGGGTAAATTTTATAACTCCTGATTCCATTTCATGTCTTACCATAATGACTTCTTTTGATAACTTTTCACATAACTTAGTTTTCTCAGTTAACTCTTCATTTGTATTACTTTCTTCACTTTGTTTTGCCAATTGCTGGAGCAGCTCCTTTCTCTTTTTCATAGAGAGACTTAATTTGTCTTTTAGTTCTCTCATGAATTCATCAGCTTGTTTGAGTCTTTCCTTTAATTCATTGACTTCAGAGTTTGACTATTCAAGATCCTCAAGTGCAGTTTTGAGTTGCTCCCTTAAACCATATGCATCCATTTCAACTCCCAGATCTTCCTCAAGTTGTTAGGCTCTATTAGGAGGAACTTTGCTCTGATACCAATTGTTGATAACTGAGAGGGGGGTGAATCAGTTATCTAAATTATTTCTTCTTTTAAACTTTCTTATTAATCAATGCAGCATAAATTAAATAAGCAAACATAACCATGAAATGAGAAACACATGACACAGTATTTTTGACGTGGAAACCTTGTTAAGGGAGAAAACCATGGGGTGATTAACCCAAGATTATTCTTTGTTAGAAGAATAAGGAATTACAAAATGGCACTTGCCAATTAGGGCTCACTGCCCGAGCACACTGCTCACAAAGGAGGCACACTGCTTACAAGGAGACACACTGTCTACAAAAGAATGTTATACAATGCTTGAACTAATTGAAAGCATCCACATATGCTGAAGTTCAGTTCCGATTAGGCTCAGTACACTGATCTGCTGCACTTCATCTTTCCTCTTCTCTTTATTCTGCTTTCCTTTCACATACCAAAACTCTCTTACTGTTTTTGCTCTACTCTGCACTTATTTTCATATCACCTCACAACTACAACTTCTCTTCACAACTAAATCCATCATGCATATATATCCGCACAAGTAATTTCATCACCCTTCTAGTCAGCACCCAGAATAGTTAATCTTTTCACTAATTCTGATCTGTCAGTTGAATCCTACCATATCAAGAAATGCGGATCAAGCATATACTTGTAGAAATCATTAATCATGTTAGCCAAACATAATCCATGTCTCCATAACCTTTACCACTATCAGAAACACATCCGGAAAGCAATCTGATGTTCTGTCAGTCAGTTCTTCCTCTGTTCACACTATTACTCAGGAATCCGGTATTCAACTGTTCATATCTTTTTCCTTGTCCATCATCGGAGGCTAAATCCTTGGAATCTATTACTCAAGGTAGTCCTCTTGACTTCCCCAAATCTACATTCTACCAAGATACTTCTTCTGAGAGATCCGGACCAGTCTGTCGAACCTTGCCACATGCTCTGTTCTTGTTCACCAGACCACAACAATCTTCATTCTAACTTCCGGTAGAGGCACACTATGACTTGCGGATATGTGGGATGACCTTTGTTGCTATCAATGACAATAACCATGAATCCATATAGTGTTTATTGCCAACAATCTCCCCCTTTGGCATTGATGGCAACACTTAGTGAAAAATGACTAAGTGTTTACACTATGCTCCCCCTTGGCTGATGCTCTATCTTTATATACATTTTCCAGAGCTCCCCCTTAGTTGGATTCCTCATTTTTCACTGCTCCTCACTCCCCCTTTGACATCAATGGCAAAGGGTAGGGTCCACACAACAAAATTTTTCAAAAATTTTACTATACTTAGCCGCATATTACATACTCACATAAACTGAAGAATGTCTGCAAAGGATGTCTTCAATTGGACCAGTTCTTAGCCCAACTTTGCTTCATTCTGTCCAAAATTGAAATGTGACCACTCAACAAAAATGCAAAAGCTTCTGCCCTCTTGAGATCTGTCGAATCATTGGTTTGGGCGGTAGTCTGAGCATCACTTATGGCCTCATGCATAGTTTCTAACTTAGGGATTATAATCCTTCTAAGTTCTCCCATCCGGTTAATTATATTCTTCCTTTCCTTTTCAAAATTCTTGATTGCATTTGTGATTGCAATAGTTTGACATTCTTGATTTACTATGGAGGAAGAGAGAGGATCAAAACTTTGAGACAGACTTAGTAGTTTGTCCTGTTCCTCTTTTATTTTCTTATCAATTTCTACTGTTGCTTTTGACCAGGAGATACAAAATTTGTAAATGTCACCACCATCCTTAAGAGCATTTTCTAGGCTCTTTATCCCAGTACTCATATTTCTCCTATCATGAGAGATTAATCCTAGTACCTCTGAGAATCTCTTATCCAAAAATTCCTTCCAGACCTTTTCTTCAACTGATTTTTCTAGAGAGTCAAAATGTGTACCAACACTGCTGACTAAGGTTTTGAGATTACCGGAAGAGGAGGCTATCAGATCTTTTTGGACTGATGGTATAATCTTTTCAAGCACTCTTGAAGCAGCCTCTATCAACTCACAGTCTTCCATATGAGACTTTAGGAGTTTTTCATTTGCCTTAGCATTTGCAAATGAAGCTATCTTCATTGTCTGTATCGGAGAGAGGGAATCAAAATTGAATGGACCTTGTAGAAGCTCCAGTTCATCAATCTCTATTGTTTCTTTGCTCAAAAATTGTTGAACAGTTTGTGCAGTGTCTCTTGCCGGAGACAGATGTTTCTTCTCTTCTGCAGTCTTGGAATTGTCCTTTGAAATTTTCTCTCCTTCCACATTCTTACCACTATCAGTTGTGGTTTTCTCTGTTGGAGTCTTCTCTTTCTTTGCACCCTTGGTACTGTGAACTTCTTTTTCTTTTACCGCTGCTTCTTCCTCCTGTAATTTCTCTTCTTCTTTGGATCTAGAGACTATAGGGGAAATCAGAGGAGAGATGCTAGTCTGTTCAAGGGCCACTTCTCCCGGAGCAGAGGATTCCAAGTCCACAGCTATTTCTGCACCCAAGTCCTCTATAATAGGAATGTTGAACCTTTTGAATGTATTCTGGAGGATCTCTTTAGTGTCCTTGGGTACTTTTTCGGTCTCACCAAGCATAAGTTGATTCATCCTTGCTTTGCTCCTGAATTCATCCTTGCAGTCTTTGAATACCATGTTCATTGTTTTGTGATCAATTGAAGGATATAGTTGAATAGCTATCTGTTCCCTGATCTCAAGGTCTTTTGCCATGGCATTTGCCTTTCTCATTTCCAATTCCTTCTCTAGACTCTTAGGAATAAGGGAGATAATTTCAATGAAGGCTTTGTTGTAGATGTTCAGATACCTGATTGTAGCTTTCTGTAGGATCTTTTGATCAGCGTCATTGTAGTCATCATAGAATTCAGCCATTGGTTGAAGGTTTCCATCCATAGTGACTGATTTGATTACACTGTCTAGAGACAGGGTGGGCTTTTCAACAAATTTCTCTACCATTTCTTCCTTGTCTTGGCCTGTGGAGGGTTTACCGGATCCTTTCTTCTTCTGCTTCTTTATTTCTTTTACCCCCTCATCTAATTCCATTTCCTCTTCATCTTTCTGACTTGTATAAGCCCTTGTGGCTTTTATTTTAGACCTTTTCTCTCCTTTACCGGATGTCTGACCTTCCGATTTTGACATTTTTGAGCTTTTGGTTGTGACAGGTGTAGATCCCTTTGATGATCTGGTCCGGGTTGAGGTTTCCACCAGAGTACTTTTCTTGCTTTTCTTTTCTGCCTCTTTCTTCTCTTCCTCAGCCTTTCGCCTCTTTTCCCGATTGACATCAAGTGCCTCCTTAGGGATGCCTAGGCCTTGAGCAATATGCTCTACTTCTTTTCTCACCTTCCTCTTTATCTCAGGTTCTCTGAGTTCCACATGGATCTTCACACTCAGCTCCTCAAAGGTTCCAAACCTTTCTGCCTTTGGATCTTTGGGCTGACTAAGCATGTGTTGAACATGCAGTTCCACAATCTGTTCATCAACCTCATACCCCATGGGCATGATCCAGACTGTCCTTGGCTCCACTGCCTCCATTAGGCACTGATCAGTATCAACCATAAAGCAGACTGAGTCTTTGTATTTTTCAACAATGGACTGGGGAATTCTTTCTCTTGCTTGCATCATGCTCTAGAAAATTTTGAAGTATCCCCACAGGGTTGTATTTCTTGCTTTGGCATCCCTAAGCCCATGTAAATAATCTCTGATTTGGATGGCAACTGGTCTGTCATTCTGCCATATCCATCCACTAGATCCGGGAAGCTCATTCATCTAATAAAAGAATAGACAAAGGATCAAACTACCATACTTGAAGGAGTTGTTCTTGTCCTTCTTGATCTTCTACAGATTTTCCAGAAGTTGGTTTAGAAGAAGCTCACACAAATCATAGTCTGCATTCTCCTTTAGCATTTGATAAGCTGTGTAAATTGCAGTTCCTGGTACTAAATTTTCCCTACTTGAGTGATAGATCTTGTAAACAATTGTCATAGATGCAAATTTGACATCCGGTGTAGTGATGTCTTTAATTGTCATAGCTCTCTTGTAAAATTTTGATCCGGTTGCATCACTAACTATTTGATTTTTGACAGACTTGAGAGTAGGTATTCCACCAGATGAGTGCAGACCGGTTACAGCCCTAATTGCATCTTTGGTGATTTTGAAAGGCTTGTTCAACCATAGGAAATTGTCATGCACTCTGCTTAGAACATACCAGACAAATTCATCTTCTTCAAAATAGGGGAAATGAATGCACTGTGCAAAGTGCTTATCCCGGATGGCTTTGTACTGAGGTTTAATCTCAAAGGAATCGTCTATCAACTATTTGTGATAGATATCCATAATTTTGATTCTCCAAAGTCTTCAAGATTCACATGTATGTAAACCTTAATATCCTCCGTATGCAGTACACCATGCGAAACACTAGAGAAGGCTCCTAGGGGATCTACCTCCAAAAATTTGTATGGATGTTTCTTGAATGTGGGGCGAGGTCTATCAGAGATCTTAACTATATTTGGAGTAGCCATTTTTCAAAGATTTGCAGTGAGATATTGAAAATGAAAAATACCCTATGCGCCTTTGGTTATACCGAGTGGTTGGATTGAATTTTGTGTGTAATAGCTTCTGTAAGTGATCTTCGGCGAACTTGATAAGCTTTGTTGCAGAGCACCACTTTTCTCTTCTTCTTGAGTGTAGAATGAACAAGTGATTTATGAGAAATCCCTTATATTGCTTCGTAAACCCTAATATCTGTTTGCAATAAATGCTTGACCTATATTATTCCGGTTTCCCTTATTTGAATGACTTGAAGAACTGGATTAGTCTTGATCTATGAATATCATGCGGATCTTCCAATTATGAATAGATCAAGATGACACATCACAAGGACATCCCAAATACTCTGTCCAATCCACAGAATAAGACAATGCACTTCCAGATCTCTCCGGACCTTTTTGTAATCTTCTGTCATTCCGGAGCATCTCCCAGAACAGGTTCTACATGATCAATCACAATTTCTTCACATCCTCATACGGATCTCTAAAATCTTAGCTGGATCATCTCAAGACTCATATCTACAAACCCTTTATTCTACATCTTGTGCCTAATCTGGCACCACGTGATTGGCTGGAGGAACAGGGTTTTCTTGGTGTCTCCCCCTAAGCCAAAGCTCATTTCTTAATTTCCGGATGGAATATCAGCACCAAAGTCTGGTGCGGATCCAACCTCTACCTTCTCTAAACTTTTCTTCACCCAAATCTTGTTCATCTCATTCCTAACTTCATCCGCATTCATCTTTTGTTTACCTTTGTTTTGATTCTGACTATATACTAGACCTCTTTTGTCCTGATCTTTGCTTCTGCAGACTTTTGCATTATGACCGGACCTATTACAGATTTGGTAGACAACATTTCTTCACATATTTGATTGATAACCTCTTGATCTGCATTGATTAGCCATATGACCTACTCTATTGCATGTAAAACATCTACCATTGAATGATTTGTTCATTTACATATTTCTGCATTCATGAGACTTATGTCCATACCTTTTACAGTTAAAGTATTGTCCAGAGAAGGATGAAATAGTCTGATACATTCTCCTTCTGCACTGATTAGCTTTGTGACCAAAGTGATTACAGCTGTGGCAGTATCCATTGAAAGATGGATATCTTTGAGCATTGGGCTGTCTTACCGGAGGTCTTCTAGGCTTGTTCCTTGGATTTTCTGATCCAAAATTCTTCTGACCAGTTCCGGAGCTTTCTCCTTTCTCATATCCCAAACCACACTTGTCATCTGCCCTCTTTTGACTTCCAAGAAGAACTTCAAGTTAAGCAGAACTTATCTTGAATTTTTCTTTATATTCATTTGTTGTTTGAAGATCCCTTTTGAGAGAGACAATTTGATCCTCACGTTTTTCTTCATTATCTTTAGCATCTTCAAGATCAAATTCAAGATGTCTGATAATCCTATCCATCTGGTGGCAATCTTCTGATTTCTCTTTGAGAGATTGTCTTAGATTGTCTTCAGTTTTTCTTTTCTCTTCAATCTCTTTGGTAAATTTTATAACTCCTGATTCTATTTCATGTCTTACCATAATGACTTCTTTTGATAACTTTTCACATAACTTAGTTTTCTCAATTAACTCTTCATTTGTATTACTTTCTTCACTTTGTTTTGCCAATTGCTGGAGCAACTCCTTTCTCTTTTTCATAGAGAGACTTAATTTGTCTTTTAGTTCTCTCATGAATTCATCAGCTTGTTTGAGTCTTTCCTTTAATTCATTGACTTCAGAGTTTGACTGTTCAAGATCCTCAAGTGCAGTTTTGAATTGCTCCCTTAAACCATATGCATCCATTTCAACTCCCAGATCTTCCTCAAGCTGTTAGGCTCTATTAGGAGGAACTTGGCTCTGATACCAATTGTTGATAACTGAGAGGGGGGGTGAATTAGTTATCCAAATTATTTCTTCTTTTGAACTTTCTTATTAATCAATGCAGCATAAATTAAATAAGCAAACATAACCATGAAATGAGAAACACATGACACAGTATTTTTGACGTGGAAACCCTGTTAAGGGAGAAAACCACAAGGTGATTAACCCAAGATTATTCTCTGTTAGAAGAATAAGGAATTACAAAATGGCACTTGCCAATTAGGGCTCACTGCCCGAGCACACTGCTCACAATGGAGGCACATTGCCTACAAGGAGACACACTGTCTACAAAAGAATGTTATACAATGCTTGAACTAATTGAAAGCATCCACATATGCTGAAGTTCAGTTCCGGTTAGGCTCAGTACACTGATCTGCTGCACTTCATCTTTTGTCTTCTCTTTATTCTGCTTTCCTTTCACATACCGGATCTCTCTTGTTGTTTCTGCTCTACTCTGCACTTATTCACATATCATCTCACAACTACAACTTCTCTTCACAATGAAATCCATCGTGCATATATATCCACACAAGTAATTTCATCACCCTTCTAGTCGGCACCCGGAATAGTCAATCTTTTCACTAATTCTGATCTGTCAGCTGAATCCTACCATATCAAGAAATGCGGATCAAGCATATACTTGTAGAAATCATTAATCATGTCAGCTAAACATAATCCATGTCTTCATAACCTTTACCACTGTCAGAAACACATCGAGAAAGCAATCTAATGTTCTGTCAGTCAGTTCTTCCTCTGTTCACACTGTTACTCAGGAATCCGGTATTCAACTATTCATATCTTTTTCCTTGTCCATCACCGGAGGCTAAATCCTTGGAATCTATTACTCAAGGTAGTCCTCTTGACTTCCCCAAATCCGCACTGCACCAAGATACTTCTTCTGAGAGATCCGGACCAGTTTGTCGGACCTTGCCACATGCTCTATTGTTGTTCACCGGACCGCAACAATCTTCATTCTGACTTCTGGTAGAGGCACACTATGACTTGCAGATATGTGGGATGACCTTTGTTGCCATCAATGACAACAACCATGAATCCATATAGTGTCTCTTGCCAACATGAACAAGTTGACTAAAGTAGCACATTTTATTCTAGGAAATCTTTCAAATGGTTCTATAGTTTTAGCTAAGAAGTTTGTTCAAGAGATTTTTGCATTACATGGAGTGCCTGAGATGATCATTTTATCTCGAGACACATGCATGACATCTAGATTTTGGATAACTTTTAACGTATCTTTGGGTACAAAGTTAAATTTTAGTTTGGCCTATCATCCTCAAATGGATGGTCAGAAAGAAAGAGTAAATCTTGTTGTAGAAGATCTTGTCAGAATGTATTGTATGGATCAGAAGTATAAATGGGAGGAGTATCTTCCATTGGTAGAGTTTGCATACAACAATTCAGACCATGCATCTTTGGGAATGGCACTGTTTGAAGCTCTTTATGGGCATAGGTGTCGAACACCTATCACTTGGGATAAGGTGGACATAATATTAATTGGTCTTGAAATGTTAAGAGAAATGGATGATTAGATGAAGTTGATCAAGGAGAAGTTGAAGCAACCTTCAGATCATCAAAAGAGTTATGCAGATAGGAATAGAATGCCTAGATAGTTCTCAGTGGGTGACAAAGTCTTTTTGAGGGTCAAACCTCATAAGGGTTTAGTTTCATTTGGAAAAGCATCAAAACTTGCTCCTCATTTTGTAGGACAATTCAAAGTTCTGGAAGTGATTAATCTTGTAGCTTATAGACTTTCTCTACCACCTGCACTTGCCAGAAGCCACAATTTTTTTCATGTGTCCTTAATTAAGCTTTATCATCCTGATGCATCACATATTCTTGATTAGCATGATTTATAGGTTTAGGATCCAGGAGTGGTGCTGGTGGATCCTGAAAGGAAGCTAGGTCTGTGGATATCACTTCCTACACTAATCTAAAGAGGAGAGATGAGTACAAATTCTTTTTAATCTTTATAGTTACAGCAATGTTACAATAACAATGGACATATTGCAGCAATATAGAACACAAGAATGTAAGATAGAAGAGAGAGAGAGAGACAAGATATAACATGGGGAAAACCCTTATGGGTGAAAAACCCCACACTCCAAAACTTGCACAATGTATTATCTAAACAACAAGGTTTACAACACACTTGTAATACAAGTCTTTATTGGAGTCTTCAACAATCATATCTAGAGACAAACTGGTAGCATAATAGTACCTGTCAATCACATAATACGTCTCCTCTTAAAGAACCTACTTAAATAGAAGTTTACAAGGCAAAAATGAACTTTCCTTGAGATGGGCATCTAACATGGCCTCATGGCCCAAAACCCACGCCTTGGGACACTTGTTCAATACTGCAACATGTTCATGACACTTGTCATATCCCCCATCCCAATATGGTGACATATTCCCAAGTTGGGCAATGACAGATACTCTTATACATGTTACGACTATCATAGAATCTATCATACTGATAGTACTTAGAGTTGTAAGAGAATCTATCATACACGAATTAAAAATAGCATATTCTCTTACAACATGTCATATTTTTCCTTGGGGTGCCCAAAGATGCCTTCTTCTAGGATACCTTGTGACACATGTCTTCACCTATCATAGGATCTTCTATGTCTGATTCTTACGCATCATAGATTCTGTCATAGGAATCTGTCATAACTGTTTTAGTCAAGATTCACTTACACACTAGTCAAGATGCTGACACATGGTAGAAGACCTCTACCAAAGAAAGGGGATGCCTATCTCCACATGGAGTGAGTTGACCATCCTAGTCATCTTACAAGTGGAGTGACAAGTCATCATGCCACTTCACACTAAATGACAAAATAGGATATGCAACAAAATTACAACTTAGGCTAAATAAATAAATACATTACAATAAACAAATGCAAGAAATTACCAAGGTTGAGACACCTTAATTCCCAACATTCTCTAACTTGTTGAACACCTTGTAAGAGCCAATAGAAATAACAAGATTTAACTGCTATAGGTCGAGAGGCTCATAGACTTCAAACACCATCTAAACTTCTTTATGCCCATTGGTTTCGTCAATGCATCTGCAACATTCTTCAAATTGTCTACTTTCTCAAAATTTACCTTCCCATCCTCTACCATGTCTCGTACAAAATGAAACTGTACATCAATATGCTTTGTTCTGGCATGGAAAGTTGGATTCTTTGCTAGGCAAATCGCACTCTGGTTGTCACAACAAATCATAATCTATCCTGCATCAACACCAATATCTGAACACAATCTCTTAATCCAAATGGCTTCCTTGCATGCATGAGTTACTACCATATACTTAGCTTATGTCATGGACAAAGCAACCATAGGTTGCCACTTACTCATTCAACTAATTGTACCACTGAGCATAGTAAACACATAAGCATTGGTGGATCTCCTACTGTTAAGGTCACCTACCCAATCAAAATCCATGAATACAAACTGAATGTGGAGGTCTTGTAGGATTACCATGATAGCATATGGAATACTTGAAATAACCCCTCAAATATCTAAACACTCTCTTTACTACATCCCAATGTACCCATCTAGGATTAACCATAAATTGACTAACGACTCCCACTACTTGGGCAATGTTTGGTCTTGTGCAAACCATAACATACATCAAACTGCCAATACTAGCATAAAGTACTTTGCTCATGTCATCCAGCTCACTAGGAGATTTTGGACAATCATTAATAGACAACTTTGTCCCCAAAGAAACAAGAACACATAATGGTCTACAATCTACCATACTAAACCTATCCAACATGGTCTTCACATACTTACTCTGGCTTAACCAAAGTTTTTTGTCAGCTCTATCTCTTTTGATTTCCATTCCTAGAATGTACCTGGCTGCCCCTAGATTTTTCATCTCAAACTATACTGACAACTAAAACATCAAATCAATGATCATATTCTTATAATTCCTAATCAACAACATATCGTCAACATATAATGCAATAATGAGAATGTGATCATTGTCAAATTTATAATACACATAATGATCTTATTTGGATCTTAGAAATCTAACTGACAACACAAAGGCATCAAACTTCAAGTACCACATCCTAGGAGACTGCTTCAAACCATACAAAGACTTTTTCAACTTGCAAACTAAATTTTCTTTACCTTTCTCTATGTAATGGTCTAGTTGTGACATGTAAATCTCTTCCTCCAAATCACCATGAAGAAATGTTGTCTTCACATCCATCTGCTCCACCTCTAAGTCATAAGTTGCTACAAGAGATAACATGAACTGAATAGATGTCATATTTGCAATGGGAGAGAAAATTTCACCATAATCAATACCCTCCACTTGTGAATACCCCTTCACAACCAATCTGGCCTTGTACTTTTCAACACTACCATCTATACCAAATTTTTTCTTGAACACCCATTTGCATCCAACAGGTGTCCATCCTTCAAGCAAAGGCACCAAGTCTCATGTTTTATTCTTCTCCAAAGAAGCCATCTAATCTCCCATGGACTCCTTCCAAGAACCTGTATCTTTCATGCACATAGCCTCTGTCACAAATCTAGGCTCATTAGTATTAGTAAGTAAAAGCACAACTAGAATCAAGCAATGAATAACCAAACCTATCAAATTACTTTCTTGTTCGTGTAGACCTCCTCAAGGTCTAAGGTTGAGGTTTTGCTTCTTCTTCTGATCTTTCAGAGGTGCTAGAGCTCTCTTGATCATCAAGTCTCATAGGGTCTGTTGGTTCAGTCTTCTTAGGGGTAGAAGGAAACTAAATCACATCCTCTTTCTTTTCTATTTCTTCTGGCTGTAGAACAATAGGAGAAGGTTTTAGCTCTTTGAAGATAACATTTATTCTATACAACACTTTTTTAGCCATAAGATCTCAAAGCTTGTATCCTTTCACATTGACACCATAGCCAATGAAAATACACTTAACAGGCTTATTCTCCAAATTAGACCATTTCTTCCTAGGCACATGTGTATATGCCTCACAACCAAAAACATGAAGATGTCTAATTGAAGGCTTCTTACCAGACCACATCTCCATAGGTGTCTTATGAACAAGAACTGATGTAGGAGACCTATTTACCAAGTAGCAAGTAGTGGCTATAGCTTCAGCCCAAAACTTTTGTTTGAGGCTTGCTCCACTAAGCATACTCCTAGCCTTCTCCATCATTGTCCTGTTCATCCTCTCTACAACTCCATTTTGCTACGGGGTGTATGGAGCTGTCTTATGTCTTTCAATCCCTTTCTCTTTACAAAACTTATCGAACTCTGCCAAACAAAACTCACCGCCATTGTCAGTTCTCAAACACTTAATCTTTTTACTAGTCTGATTCTTAACAAAAGTTTTAAACTCTTTGATCTGACTAAAGACTTCATTCTTACTTCTAAGAAAATAAATCCATGTCCTACTATAATCATCTATAAAAGATACAAAATATATAGATTTGGAAATCAAAGGAACACTAATAGGACCAAACACATTAGAATGAATAAGGTCCAACACACCAAAAGACTTGTGAGAACTAGAGTAAAACTAAACATGGTTTTTCTTATCATATATACTATGTTTGAAAAAATTGAACATGAGATTACAATCATTTAACCCCTCAACAAAGTTTTTATTTGTCATAGTTCTAAGACCCTTCTCACCAATGTGGCCAAATCTCTTATGCCATAACATTGTCCTTTTAGTAGGAAGCTTAACTTCCAAAGCATGAACAACCTTGGGTACCTAAAATGCACTATCATCATAATTAGATACAACAGATTTCTTCACTGGTAGTTCAGATGGTGGGGATGAAGTGAATGTATCTATTTTTTTCAAGTAAGAAGAACTATTGCACTGTGAAGTGCATACCTCTAGCTGAAACATAGTACCTCTTCAAGCCCTTTGTAATCACCATAGATCCTCTAGTCATCTTGCATCTATCCTTCGAAAAGACAACCTGCACACCTGCATCATTCAACTTACAAAAAGCAGGTTCCATGCCAAGCCTGGGATGTGTATGACCCCAGTGATTCCCTTGACTCATCCATCAAGGAATTAGATTGAGACTCTTCCATGACCAACAATCTTCAGATGAGAATCATCACCCAGGTACACTCTTCCACCATCAAACTCTCCATACTTCTTGAACCAACTTTGATGTGAGGTCATATGCCATGATGCACCAAAATCAATAAAACACACATCATTAAATGCATGGGTGGCTAGGACTGCGATGAAGTCATCACCATCATCTTGTGACTTGTCAGAATTTGAATCTGGGACATTCTTCTTCTTTTTCTTTTCCTCTTTGCATTCCTTACAAAAATGCCCAGTTTTTCCATAGTTTCAATAGAGAGCCTTGGACTTTCCAAGAGATTTGGCTCTCCCACAAGATTTGGATCTACCCTTCTCATCTTTCTTGTTCTTCTTCTTTTCTTTCTCCTTGGGTCTTCCATGAACCCCAAGAGCCTCTTTGGCTACTTCTGAAGACTTTCTCTACATCTCTTCAGATAATAGTGAAGATACCACTTCATCCATTTTGAAAGTAGATGTGGTGCTCCGAATAGCTATAACAAGATGATCCCATGAGTCCAGTAAAGAACAAAGCAAGGTCATACAATGATCCTCCTCCAAGATATTAACTAAGTCCAGCTTCGTAAGATCTAAAATGTAACTGTGGTAGAATGCAGACCAAACTATAGAAACTACTACTGAATAAACTAAACTAGAAAATGAAAAGAAATAAACTAAAATACAAATGTTTTTGGTTGATGCAAGATTGCTCTTGGACTAGGGATGCTCCTACATCACCTACCTAGAACCTTCTTTGTTTGATCCTTCTGTTATAGCTACGATGGAGATAGTTTTGATAAACTTCAAGATGATTGAGAGCTGTGAAGCATTTTTCATCCAGTAGCTCTAGATCATTTAGTCTAAATATTCTATATTCCTCATCATAAATGATATGATGTAGTGACACTCTCAGTGATGGGATCTCAACCTCAACTTGTAAAACAACTTCAGTGCCATATATAAGAGCATAGGGTGTAGCACCAGTGGGAGTTCTAACACTTGTTTGATAGGCCCACAAGGATAGATTAAGTTGTAGATGTCAATCATCACCAACCTTATTAACTATCTTTTTAAGGACTTTGATAATGGTTTTTGTTGTTATATAGAGCCTAATCAGACTCGTAGGTTAAATTTACCCTACTTTTATCAACGCAGTTTCCCACCAAATTTCTACGGGGTAAAGGGGTAGTGCTCTTGCAGGGGTTTGGGGGCAGCGCTATTTTATTAAGGTTTTGAGAGTTATTTGTCATTGGCAGACATAAAAAAACCCTATTTTGTAACCGACAAAAGTCATGATAAAAATGGCTAAGGATTAGGGTTTCTGTTGATGTATTGTAGCATTTTGCAACAGTATTGAGTTGCAAGGATTGTTGGTTGTGTAAACACCTAAAATTGGCTTGCTTCGCAAACTAATTTTCCATATCTCTACACCCTCATTATTCCTCCTATTAATTAAATAAATTTATTTTATTTAATTAATTTATCCCTCATTGTCTACCTTGACCATTTACCCATTCCTTGTGATAAATTAATTTATTTAATTTATCACTTTTACCTCACAACTATATCCTCATTTGATTAAATAAATATTCACAATATTTATTTAGTTAAATTGTCCTTTTTCCTAATCCTCATTAATTAGATAAATCATGGTTATCTAATTGATCTAGCCTACTAATTGACCTACCCTAAGCTACCCTAGCCTACCTATCCCCTAGACCTAGGTTAATTAAGCTAAACACTCAATTAACTTTGCTTATCCCCTTCTTCCATGCACCTTTGAATAAAAATCAATCTTTTATTCAAATGGTCAAATCCTCCTTACACTTCATTTATCATTCTCTTACACATGTAAGAGTACCATCTTCACATCTCCACATAAAGGTGAATTAAAAATTCACTTGTCATGTCCCCTTTTCCCAAAATGAATCTTTTATTCATTTTAATCCTCCACACCTTTCCCCGTGTGAATTTAAAATTCACTTTTAATGAGAGCCCTCCAATCCCATTGACCAAGTTTCAACCCTTGATCTCCCTCATCCACTCTCCTTGTGACACTTGTCACAAGGCTATGGCTTCAATCCTAACCCTAACTCTCATTGATTCCTAGCCCTTGATCTTATCTTTCAATCCTCACCCTCCATCCTCCTTTTAGAAAACTCTATAAATGAAACCCTCTCCAAGCCATTTGGGAGAGACTCAATCATGCACCAAACCTCTGCCAAAATCTCTCCATAATCTCCTTATCATGCCACCATAATGTCAAAATCTTGCCTCAATCCCATCTAATCTATCCATCCACCTTGTCTCTCATCTACATTTGTGTTGAAAAGCTTTGAGCAATCCACATTAGTCACACTGATCACGGGAACAATCTTGAGGAGCTCTTGGGTGCATCTCCTTCCCGCATGGATTCGTGAGGTTTCAATGAAGGTATAATCATTTTGTTTATGCATTAGATTAGTTTTAATCTTCATTCAAATCTCATTGATCACAAGTTGTAATCAATTTGATTTACTAGATAATAATATTAGACTCTCTGTTGGTGGATGTATCCTGAGTTTGGGTGAACCACATTAAAACTTGTCTCTCGTTGTTATTATTTCTGTGTATTTTTATTCCTTTGTTTAATTTTTATTTGCATTTAATTGATCTCTTCTACTAGCTAACCCTAACAAGTGGTATCAGAGTGGGTTGTGTTTGATTATTGTCTGCATGAAGGTCTTATGGTTGAGTGGGAGAAATAGAAGACAAGGGTAAATTGAAGGTAGACAAATTCAATGGGTAGAACTATTAGTTATGGAAGATGCAGATGGAGGATTATCTCTATCAAAAAGATTTATGAAGGCCATTGGAAGGAGTATCCAAGAAACCAACAACAATGACTGATGAGGATTATAATCTTTTGGATAGAAAGGCACTGGGAACCATTTGGTTGTACCTGGCACCATCAGTGGCATTTAATATAATTAAAGCAAAGACAACAAATGGTTTGATGAAAGCTTTGGCTAAATTGTATCAAAAACCCTCAAGCTCAAATAAGGTATTTCTCATGAAGCATTTGTTTAATCTAAAAATGATTGAAGGTGGATTTGTGACAAATCATTTAAATGAGTTTAATACAATTATCAGTCAGTTAACTTCTATAAAAGTAAGTTTTAATGAAGAGGTGAGGGCTCTCTTGATATTATGTTTTTTTCCAGAAAGTTGGAATAGCTTGGTAATGGTTGTAAGTGACTCTATCTCTGGCTCAAATACTTTAAAATTTAATGATGTTTTTGGTGTTATCCTTAGCAAAGAAATGTGACAAAAAATCTCAGGAGGGTCCACATCAGGTAGTGATTTGAATGCAGAAAGTAGGGGCAGATCAAAGGAGAGAGAAAAAGGTTCTCGAGGTCATGGGAAGTCACAAGGAAAATCAAAGGACAAGAGATCCCAATCCAGAGGACAGAAGAATTGTTGGTACTATGGGAAACCAGGTCATCTGAAGAAAGATTATTGGTCTCGGAAGAATAAAGGAGACAAAGAAGAAGAAAATAAGGAGGCAAATGTGGTAAGTAATAAATATAAAGATGATGCTTTGATTCTTTCCCTAGATAATGCTGATGATTCATGGGTTTTAGATCCAGGGGCCTCATTTTATGCTACGCCCCATAGAAGTTATTTTCTTGATTATGTCCAAGGGGATTTCGGGCTAGTTTATTTGGGAGATAACAAACCCTATCAGATTGTTGGAAAGGGAAGAATTAAGATTAAGTTGTAGAATGGGAATCATTGGCTATTACAAGAGGTAAGGCATGTTCCAAGGCTAAGTAGGAATTTAATTTCAGTAGGGTAGCTACCTGAAGAAGGTTGCATTGTCACATTTACTAAAAAAAATTGGAAGGTTTCAAAAGGTGCCTTAATAGTAGAAAAAGGTGTGAAAGTAGGCACCTTATATCTTTGTATAGGTCATATTGTTCCTTCTACTTTAGTTGTTACAGAGAAAAAACAAACAGGCTCAGGAATAGTTGCTGCAGGTTTGTAGGAAGAGATTGAAATAGTTGTTGTAGGTTTTGAGACAACACTATGGTATAACAGACTTCGGCATATGAGTGAAAAAGGTATGAAGGTACTTCATTCTAAGAAAGTTTTACCAGGTCTGAAATGTATTAATATGAATTTCTTTGTGTGTATGGCAAACAAAAGAGTCTCAATTTTCTCAAGGATGGGAAGCAAAAGAAAGATGAAAAGTTGGAGCTTGTGCATATAGATGTATGGGGACTAGCTCAGGTATCTTCTCTCGGTAGCTCTTGGTATTATGTTACATTCATAGATGATGCAACTAGGAAGGTAAACATTTATTTCCTGAGGTGGAAATCTGATGTATTTGAAATATTTAAGAAATGGAGAAGCTTGGTTGAGAATGAGACGGGTAAAAGATTAAAATATCTCAGATCTGATAATGGTGGTGAGAATTGTAGCAAAGAATTTGATGATTATTGTTTCTTGAATGGAATTTGTAGGTAGAAAATAGTTCTAGGGACTCCATAGGAAAATGGAGTGGCTAAATGCATGAATAAGACTATAATGGAGCATGCAAGGACCATAAGATTGCATGTTGGGCTGCCTTTAAACATGTGGGTTGAGGATCTTAACACTGCTGTATGTTTAATTAATAGAGGTCCTTCAGTTCCTTTGGGTTGTGGTATTCCAGAGGAAGCATGGACAGGTAAGAAGGTGAGTTATTCTTTTTTCAAAACATTTGGATGTGAAGCATTTACACATGTAGATTCTAAAAATAGAACCAAGCTGGATACAAAATCAAAAAAGTGTACCTTCATTGGATATGGCATTGATGAATTTGGTTATAGGCTTTGGTATTTTGAAAATCAGAAAATTGTGAGAAGAGGGGATGTTGTATTCAATGAGAAGGTGTTGTACAAAGATCAGTTGCAGCAGCATGAGAAGACAGAAAATGATTATGTGGTGCTAGATGATACTCCAAATAGTGATGTTCTAGTGGTTCCTCATGCTTCACAACAGTAACTAGAAATACCACAAATTTTAGTGAATGTTAGATGGTCAACAAGGCTAAGTAGACCTCCTAAAAGGTTTTCTCCCTCTTTGTATTCTAATTTGTTAACAGATGCTGGTGAACCAGAAGGGTATGATGAAGCTATGCAGGTGGATACAAAGGTTCAATGGGAGATTAAAATGAAAGAACAAATCAACTCTTTGCTGAAAAATCAGACTTGGGAATTATGTAAGTTACCTATAGGTAAAAAGACTTTACCAAACAAATAGGTTCATAGGCTAAAAAAGGAAGATGGAGGTAAGAAAAGGTTTAAAGCCAGGTTAGTTGTAAAAGGATTTTCACAGAAAAAGGGCATTGATTTTGATGAGATTGATTTTGATGAGATATTTTCTCTAGTTATCAAGATGACTTTTATTCGTACTATTTTAAGTATTGTGGCTACTAAAATTTTGCATTTAGAACAACTAGATGTGAAAATTATCTTTCTCCATGTTGTTTTGGAGGAGGAGATATACATGGAATAGCCCCAAGGATTTGAGGTCAAAGGTAAGGAGAAATTGGTGTGTAGATTGAAGAAGAGTTTGTATGGCCTGAAACAAGTACATCAGGAATGGTACTTGGAATTTGATAGTTTTATGGCTGAGCAAGGCTACAACTGGTGTAATTTTGACCATTGTGTTTATTTTTAAGAGGTTAGATAATGATAGCTACATTATTTTATTTTTATATGTTGATGACATGCTTGTAGCGGGGTCTGTTAGGTCTCAAAAATGTAGGTTGCTGATCCTGAGAGGATGCCAAGCTCTATGTTTAGATTTGCAACATTTTTGAACTAACATGATGAAATCAACCTTCAAGGTTTAATGATTTCCTACACTTCAGGTCCTGCTACACCTAGGTGGGTGAACCTTGGGATTTAAAGTAGACTAAATGTAAATGTATTGACTAATTAAATCTATCTACAATGGCAAAGGGTGTAAGATAGATGAAAAGCTTACTATCTGATTATATCTAATGTCTAGTGAATGGTTTAATAGAAATTGTATAAGGTAAAAGGATTTTAAATGATGAATGTAAATAATACCAGTGCCTTATATGGTAATAGAGTTGAATGAAGGACCAAGACTAGTGGCTTACAATGGGTACTAATTCTAATTGTTTGGCACAACTTTAGTTTATAACTTGTATAAACGTGTAAGGGAATGACTGACAAACTCTTCTTGATAATCCAACCAATATAATCAAATATCTTATAATTCACTAGAAGGTATTTTAATCCTTACTTGAAGGAACCAATTGAAATGAATGAGCAAGAATAACAAATAATATTATCTTGGAAATAGAATGGCAATCCTAATTATATGGCTCTACTTAGTAATCCGAACATAATACTTCCAGGCTACAGTGACAGATCAGAAGGATTTAATTCCTCAAATGGAAACCAATTTACTCAATCACACAGATATAGCAAATGTGTATTGACAAATTAAATATATGCTTGATATATTAATTTGAATAACAGGGAAATATAGAACTGGAGACAACCACAGAATTGAGTAACTATAACAAATAATTGATACCAAGATAGAACCACTGAATCAGAGAACTTCAATCTACTTCTTCAAATAAAACATGTAACATAGTCTTTCTGAAACATTGTAAATTATATATATGTATATATATTCTACTACTAATGATCTTTCAGCACCAATTGTTTGAACTTATATAGGTGTTTCTATGAAGAGACATAACTCTTCAATAAGTCCTTTTGGGATTTTGACAAGATTAACAACTATTACATAACTATGATTAGGCTCTATTTAGCAATAAGTAAATTTTACCCAGATGGTCCAAGTACTCTTGATCTTGATGGGAATCAATAAGCTCAATGGTACTTTTTGATAAATGTATAATTGGCTCCCCTGTGGATTGCATATAGCATTCAGGATTGGGCTATATTGTCTGGCAAGTAGTTGGAGTTCGACACTTAGGAATACATTAGGCATGACCATTTTTTCCAAATTAAAGTGCCATGGGTTTGACACAGGAGCATTCTTGAACCTTCTATTATAATGGAATCTAAAAAGCTCATATCCTCTAATTGTGGTCTAGATATCTCCCAAGTGCTTAGATTTATCTTCTAATTTTTCAACTTTTGCCCTAAGTTGAGCAGATCTTCTAGCCTTCAGAGTTGACCTAGGCAATTGATCAATTAAGTCCTGGTTGAGTTTTCTATCTTTTATTTTTTCTTTAGGGGTTTGATCAATTTTTTGTTTCTTAGATTTACTAGTTTCCCCTTGTGATTTTCTACCTTTACCCTTTCCCAGAGTATCCATATTCAAATTTTGGTAGAAAATTCAAACACAGGCTATACACAATGGTTCGTATGTAAGTACCTATTATTTTGTGGCTGTGATTGAAATCATCTGCTTGTACCTCAAGAATTCCTCTATATTTTCTTCTCAGACAACTCTGTTAATTGTAATTACAATGATCTTTAGAAGATTTCATCGCTGTATGCATTTAATTGTCTAATCAATTCAATGTCGTTCATCACTATGAAATGTCTCATCGCCATAACTCCTATCATCGGCATGATTTTCAAAATGTCTGGGCAACCTTAATATCTCTTCATGACATGAACAATCAATTAGCATGACCCTTCAATTGTATTCTTGATGCTATGTTGAGTCATATCTTAAGTGGGCGCGACCATTGGCATGACTTCTTTCATCGCCATGTGTTTTAGATTTCCCTCTGATATAGTGAGTCCCACCGATATGACTATCGGTGAGGGTCTCACCGATCTGTGTGATAACAACTCATTATTGAGGAGATCAATACCATCGAGATAATATATTTATGTTTCCCCAAACTTTGTTGTCTTCCCGATAATCTTCTATACTCTGGATCAGAATGACCATCTTGATATCTCATCGATATGGTTAGCTTTTTATCAATGGGTGTGACTTTATTTCCATCGGAGTGAGATATACCATTGGGGTAATTCTTTTTAGATCACTCGATCACAATTATCTCCCCAATGGCTACTTTACATTCCTTATTAGAGAGAATCTATCAAAGTGTCACTGACACCCTTTCATCGTTGTGACTTGTGAGTTAGCAACATATCATTGCTTCATTCCGATATATTAAGTTACACCGACAGACATGTGTATCAGTGTGACTCACACCGAAAGTGCCTTTTTATTGTTTTGCTGAGAGAATGGAGTATCAAAGACTTATTTAGTTTTCATCCTGATGTTTTATTTCTCGTCGATGGTTATTGTTGCCTTTGTTCCCATAAGATAGTCGGTGAGACTCCTGCTGATATATTTCATCGGTATGATATATACTATCAGGTAGCTTTTAAAGGACACCTGATGATTACTAGTCATACCGATCAGTGTGACTGCTTGGTTCTCTTACCGATAAAAGGCCATCGGTATTACTTCTCCTATCAGCAACTCTTACAAATCTCTTTCCAATCTTTACTCTCATGCCAATAGTAATTTTTCATTGATTTTCTTATGCGTCAGCACAAGCAACACAAAGTCTTGCCAATAGATTTAAATTTAAGTAATTTTGCATTATTTAACCATGGACATCTTGTGGGATGCATTTTTACTATGGTTTTTGGATGTTTTATGATTTTACTCAAATATGGTGAAGTGAGAATACAACAAAAATTTCAAATTTTTACTATCCCAATAGTGGCTCTATCTAGGATGTATACTCCCTGTGAGTATAACAAGGATTCAGATCTCCTGGGGAAGTAGACGACATGTTTTTATTTATTTGGGGTGATGTTTTTATGAAAAAATAGAATAGGGGAGTGACAAATGATGGGGAACAGGAATGATTCCTAAACTATTGTGCATGGAATAAAATATTTTTGAGAATTGTTTGAGGGTTGTCCATGCACTGGCAATGCTCAATCCTCATTGTACATGTTTATGAAAAGAACTACTTCAAGTATTGCCCATGTATAGGCAATTCCTACTCTTCTCCAGACATATTCTGCATGTAGTAAGAGTCTTCACCTCCTTTGCTAGTGATAACAAAAGGACCTAACCATAGGGCTTCAAATTTTCCATGCTTCCCTTTGTCTTGACACCTTGCATTCCATATTAGTACCAGATCATTTATTTCAAATTTTCTATCTTTGCCCTTTTTGTCAAAGAGATATTTTACTTGTGATTGTAGCTTAACATTCTACCTTTGAGTTGTTCTTCTTGTTTCATCAAGTTCTGCCAGATGTTCCAACCTCTCCTCCATTGGTTCAGGAATGTTCAAGTCTTCCTGGAGAATGAATTTGTATACTAGTATAAGATTTTCCAATGGTAATCTTTCTTGTGTTCCATATACCAACTCAAATGGAGATCTTCCAATTGCTCTCTTTACAGTAATCCTATCAGCCTGCACTGCCATTCTTAATTTTGAATCCCAAGCCTTTTTGTTTCTATCCAACATTCTTTTTATGATTTTCAAGAGGCTTTTGTTACTTGATTCTTCTTGTCTATTTGCTTGTGGATGATAGGGGGTGGCATAGGAGACAATGATGCCATGCGTGCTACAAAATCCTTTGAATTCATCTGATCTAAAACACATCCCATTATCTTTAATTAATCTCACTGGAGTGCCGAATCTAAACATAATATTTTTCATTAGAAAGTTAATCACCACCTTATTGGTTGTCTGTTTGGTTGGAATTGCTTCCACCCATTTTGTGAAATAATCAGTTGCTACTAAAATCCATTTATGTCCACCACTTGATTTCTTTGCAATTTCACCTATGAAATCAATACCCCACTGACAGAATGGAGCTTCAACTTGCATGGGTTTCAAAGGCAATGCTCCTGATACTTTAACTTTCCTGAGAATTTTTGCCATGCTTCACACTTCCTAGTGTAATGGTATTAATCATTAAAAACTTGAGGCCAATATTATCTGGCCCTCAGGATCTTGTGGGCTGTAGTCCTTGCTGAGAAATGGCCTCCACACATGCCCTCATGTAACTCTTTCATAATATGTTTTGATTGATATTCATCCAAACATAATAGTAAAATCCCATCATTGTTTTTCTAGTAAAGGTTCCCATTGATGAGTATATATTTTAAAGCTTGCAGTTTGAGTGTCCTCCTTTTGTTATCATCATACCCTTTAGGACACTTCATATGTTTTAGATAATATATTACATCAGCATACCATGGAGTATGCTCAATACTGGTACTTGCATTATCAACATCATTAGCACCACATATCTGGGAAGCTTTGAGATTACTTTTAGCCATCAACCCAGCAAGGCCTTGTCCTCTCACCAGTTTAGTGATCTGGATTTCAATATTGAATTCCTAAATTCTATTAATCCACCTGCATCTTCTACCAGTGACTTTGGTCTGGACCAATACATCTTTGACTACAGCATTAGGTACATATGCTATGATCTTGGCTCCCACTAAGTATGGTCTAAAGGTTTTTATTGCTTTTACCAATGCATATGCCTATTTTTCAACAATGTCATCTTTTAACTCTGCATTTTGAAGGGATTTACTAAAAAATGAGATAGGCTGTTCATATCCATCATTGTTTTTCTATAATAGCACTGTTGCAATTGTATGGTAAGATGCAAATGAAAACAATTGGAATGGTTTATTTAAATCTAGGAATATCAAGACAGGAGCTTCTTTGATTGCTCTCTTAATAGTAGCAAATGCTTCTATTGTTTCTGTTGTCCATTTTACTTCTGAGTTTTTCTTTAGCATCCTTGATATAGGGCAAACAATTTCTACAAAATTAGATATAAACCTCCTAACAAAATTAATTTGTCCAAAAAATGACTTTATGGCTTTCACATTCTTAGGAATAGGGACTTGGTCAATTGCTTTTACCCTTTCTAGATCTATTTTCACTCCATCCTTATAAACTATGTGGACAAGTAATTTCCCTTCTGTCACTGCAAAATGGCACTTTTTAAGATTCAATGAGATCCCATACTCTAGGGCCCTGATAAATATTTGCTCCAAGTGTGTGTAATGATCCTCTGCATTAGTAAGCCCAAATGGCATTCTCAAATATACATATATTCCCCATGGAGTGGTGAATGCAGTCTTAAATTGCTCTGACTCCTTGACTTTTACCTAATTGTAACCCAAGAAGCCATCCATCATTGACAACAATTCACATCCAGTAACCTTTTGTAGTATCACCTCCATATTGGGGAGAGGATAATTATCCTTGAGAGAAGATTTATTCAAGTTTCTAAAATCCACACATAGTCTAATATCACCATTTTTTTTCCTGACAGGTACTAAATTTGAAACCCGAGAGGAATGCCTAATGGGTTTAATTATAGCTCCATCCCTCAACTTTGTAAGTTCTTCTAGCATTTTAGGAGCTAATGTAGGATTGATTGGCCTCTATTTTTGCCTGAATGGTTTAGCATCTAGTTTTAGTGGTATCTCATGTTGAAATAGATCCTCTCTATATGCCTTTAAATCATCATATGACTAAGCAAATACATGCCTAAACTTTCTGAGTAAGTTGATGATTCTACTCCTAATTTTTGGGTCAAGATTTCTTCCAATATACACATTCTTTAGGGCTTCTTGTGTCCCCAAATTGATCTCTTCAAGGTCATTTGGTGCTACTAGTGTATCTTTCATCTTAGATCTGTCATGTCCATCGAATGCCTTTTCCAATGCTATAAGTCCCTTGGGTATCTTATTTTTTTTAACTGAACTATTTCTTGACCAAAAAGGGTTTCCTTCCCATCATGTTTCTCTACAAATGCATTGAAATCAATCTCTTGATTTTCATAATAATTAGCACATTGTAAGAAGTTGATTATATCTGCATCGTTATCAAACACTTGCCAGTTATGTATATTATCTGGGATGGTAGCTCTAGTTTTGAATTCAACCACTGTAATTCCTCCTAATGTGACATCATCCCTCTTCAATGCGATATTTGCTAAAAAATCTGCCATAATGTTTTTAGACCTATCAACCTAGTTGATTGAAAAGGCATCAAACAATTCAATATTATCCCAAACTGCATTTCTGTACTGTCTTAGCCTTTTGTTTTTTGATAGGTATTTTTCTTACTTGGGAAATGACCAATTCAGAATCACCATAGACAGCTAACTTTTTTATTTTATGTTTAGTGGCTATGTTCAAACCAATGAGCAAAGCTTCATACTCAGCTACATTATTTGTGCATTCAAATGTCAATAGAAAAGAGTATTTGAAAGTTTTACCTCCTGGTGAAATGAAAACTACTCCAGCCCCATTTCCTATTTTGCTGCATGCACCATCAAAATACATCTTCCACACATCATTTTCTTCTTTCATAGATTCAGTGTGTATTGGATCAGTGTTACACAATTCTAGTGTATTTTCTCCAACTTTGAAGACTCCTAAATCTGTATCACAAAAGAAATTTATTTGATGCCGATCCAATCTTTCTATAATATTGTCATACCTCAGCTCTCTGTATAGCTTAATTTCTTTGCCTCCCACTGGTATGGTGGCATATGATAAGTCCAACTGAACATTCCCTCCTACCATTACAACCCATTTTCTTGATAGAAGCATTCCATAATATTGTGGGATGTCAACCATAGTAATATCAATGTTATAAGTTGCTTCAGGGTGTGAGGCAAGCTTTATCTCCACATCCCTCATAATACCAACCACTGGGATAGATCTGTTATCCATTGCATAATGCTGGCTAAATGTAGTATCAGCCCACATTCCCAATTCTTTCATAACTACTATAGGCATGATGTTCATGGCAGCACCTGAATCAATCATGCAATTTCTGACTATTTTGTTCTTGATTAATAGTGTAGTGTAGAATGGGTCTACCTGTGAGGGATTTTTTGTTAGTGTATCACCAAGGTATACCTCAAGCATTTGGAATGTTTGCTGATGAACATTGTTTGTTATGTTTTCATGTCCTTTATATTTTTGACTTGGTGTATCAGAAATCAACTTGACAACTGTGTTCCTATATTTATCTATCTTCATCATCTCTAGGAGTGGAACTGATATTTTTACCTAAGACACTGCTTGAGCAATGTCAAAAGAATGGGCCATGGTCTGGTCATTCTTTACTATTTTTGTGTTCTCCTTCTCTTGATTTTGTAAATTTTCTTTCACTTTACCCTTACCACCTTTTTTTGGTTCTTTAGATGATGATTTTGTATTATTCTTTTTGTTATTCTGATCTTTTATAAACACACTCTTAGGAGTTCCTTGTTCAACATTCGTTGTTCTATTCCTTAAGTTGTAAGTGTTTCTGGCTTGAGCTATTGCAGCTACTGTAAGGACTTCTCTTTCATCCTCAGTAGGTTTTCTCCATTGACCATATGGTTGATTGTTATAACAAATAGGTTGTTCATAACCATCTTCCTGATCTAAGAACACATCTTGTTCTCCCATTTTGATATGATGCCTCTAGTTTCCTACATCATACTCATATCCTTCCTCCTCTGAAGAATAGTAATCTTTAGTCACCACACATGGTGTATCCTGTATCATATTTATGGTGTGGTTATCTCTATTATAATTTTATAACATTTCCTCTTGTTGTACTAATTTAGCTACCTCACAGTATTCAGGTAAATGTGGTAAATTACACACCAAACACCAAGGTTTATTTTCTACCATATGTGCCATGTTTCTTTTTAGGGGATCAGGAGTATCTTTACCATACCGCTACTTTCTGATGTTGTCAATGTGTCTCCCATCCTTCCAATTTGTGTTGTAGGGCATATCGTGCAACCTAGGCCTTTCATGCCTATGTTGACCCTCTGGTTTAGTTTGTTGAGCATTTGGGTTATGAGGATCTCTATGATTGTCTCTCTTACTAACCTTTCCTGCAACCTTCCTATTGTTTTCAATGGTTAGGGCCACTTTATGTGCTTCTGCCAGGGTTGCAGGACACCGATTTCTAAGCTCATACCCTATTTTGAGGTCAAATGCTTTCATATAAATACTCAGTAACGCTGGATCAGATAGCTTGGCTCCATGTGGTACCTAATTATGCAACTTGGAAAATTTTAGGTTGAAATCATATACTGATTCATTTTGATACTTCTGTATACTTATCAATTCATGTAATGCAAACTCAGGGGCATATTGGTTACCATACTGGTCCTTAAACTGGTTGTGGAAATCAGTTATTGAACTAATTGAGGCATCGAGTAGGCTATTAAACCAGTCTCTAGCATCTTCAGTGAGGGACATCATGAACAACCTCATTCTAATATCTTCCCAATCCATACCAATATCCTGCACAAAAGCATTGAAACTTCTAATATGATCTTCTATTGATATTGCATTGTTTCCAGTAATCTTGGGAACCATATTTCTCCATGTACTATCCATAGGATATGGATACAACTGATATCTAGTTAAATCAAATTGACTACATATATTTGCAAGGTTTTGAGGTGGAAAGTTCATGGGTGGTGGATTGGGATAGTAATTATATCCACCTGGTGGCTGATGATAGGCATATTGCTGTTGTTGGTTCATGTGAAAATTCATGTAGGGATTTTGCAGTCTATAATATTGTTGGCCAGGGGGTGGGTAAGTATTTTCCATATGTTGAGATGCATTATGTATGGGAGGTGGTCTAGGGTTTCAGGGTATAGTATTTTGATGATTTCTAGATGCATGTGAATTTGAAATTCCACTCGTATTTTGCTGTGGAATTCTAGAATTGTTTCCCCTATATCGAGGTACATATTTTGGTGGAATTGTTTCAGCTTTACTTTTCATCTATTGAATTTTTTGCTATGACAACCTTTCATTTTCCTGTATCTTGAACATTTCAAGTTCTTCCCAGAGCTAGAGCACCAGCTATTGTTTTTCACTCATACTTCCCAGATTCTTTGAATTGTTATTTACTTCTTGATTTTCTAGATTATCATTCATTCCTTGATTTGAGAATCCATATCCTATCTCTTCTCCCTGATGTAATGACATCTTGAAATCATGTTCAGCTTGGTTTCAATCAATATCCCTCATGACCTGTGCTTCATACTCATGTTGTTCTTGAGGATCCAGTTTGTATCTTGTCAAGATATCATCAGTTGCTCCACCGAGATTCTCATTTGAATTATGTAGAGGTGTGAACTTGTTGTGAATTGAAATATTTTGTTCTGCATTATGCTCTTGGGTATCTAGATTATTATCTTGGTGAGAATAATTTGAAGTTCCATTTCTTTTAGAATTGTTTCTAAGTGGTGGAGATGACTGCAATTTCTTGCCTTTCATCTTAGATCTCCTACCATCCATTTGATATTAATTTCTTTATTATAACTATAACTAGAGTCACCGCCTATTTAGTAAATAGGAAAAGTTTGTGTTTTATCTTTAGGGGTTCTTGTTTCCAGTAGAGTTACCAAATCAAAGTTTCTAAAATGACTCTATAAAAGAAATGATTAGTTTCTAAGGTTTTTTATTTAAGTCCCCAATAGAGTCACCAATTTGTTAGGTCTTAAAAATGCAGGTTGCTAATCCTAAGAGGATGCCAAGCTCTATTTTTAGATTTGCAACGTTTTTGAACTAACTTGACGAAATCAACCTTCAAGGTTTAATGATTTCCTACACTTCAGGTCCTGCTACACCTAGGTGGGTGAACCTTGGGATTTAAAGCAGACTAAATATAAATGTATTGACTAATTAAATCTATCTACATTGGCAAAGGGTGTAAGATAGATGAAAAGCTTACTATCTAATTATATCTAATGTCTAGTGAATGGTTTAATAGAAATTGTATAAGGTAAAAGGATTTTAAATGATGAATGTAAATAACACCAGTGCCTTATAGGGTAACAGAGTTGAATGAAGGACCAAGACTAGTGGCTTACAATGGGTACTACATCGAATTGTTTGGCACAACTTTAGTTTATAACTTGTATAAATGTGCAAGAGAATGACTAAAAAACTCTTCTTGATAATCCAACCAATATAATCAGATATCTTATAATTCACTAGAAGGTATTTTAATCCTTACTTGAAGGAACCAATTCAAATGAATGAGCAAGAATAACAGATAATATTATCTTGGAGACAGAATGGTAATCCTAATTATATGGCTCTACTTAGTAATCCAAACTTAATAATTTTAGGCTACATTGACTGATCAGAAGGATTTAATTCCTCAAATGGAAACCAATTTACTCAATCACACAGATACAGAAAATGTGTATTGACAAATTAAATATATGCTTGATATATTAATTTGAATAATAGGGAAATATAGAATAGGAGACAACCACAGAATTCAGTAACTATAACAAACAATTGATACCAAGATAGAACCACTGAATCAGAGAACTTCAATCTACTTCTTCAAATAAAACATGCAACATAGTCTTTCTGAAACATTGTAAATTATATATATGTATATATATTCTACTGTCAATGATCTTTCAACACCAATTGTTTGAACTTATATAGGTATTTCCATGAAGAGACATAACTCTTCAATAAGTCCTTTTGGGATTTTGACAAGATTAACAACTATTACATAACTATGATTAGGCTCTATTTACCAATAAGTAAATTTTAGCCAGATGGTCCAAGTACTCTTGATCTTGATGGGAATCAGTAAGCTCAATGGCACTTCTTGACAAATGTACAATTGGCTCCCCCTGTGGATTGCATATAGCTTTCAGGCTTGGGCTATATTGTCTGGCAAGTAGTTGGAGGAGTTTGACACTCAGGAATACATTAGGGATGACCAATTTTCCCAAATTAAAGTGCCATGGGTTTGACACATGAGCATTCTTGAACCTTCTATTATAATGGAACCTAAAAAGGTCATATCCTCTGATTGGGGTCCAGATATCTCCCAAGCACTTACATTTATCTTCTAATTTTTCAACTTTTGCCCTAAGTTGAGCAGATCTTCTGGCCTTGGGAGTTGACCCAGGCAATTAATCGATTAAGTCCTGATTGAGTTTTCTATCTTATATTGTTTCTTCAAGGGTTTGATCATTTTTTTGTTTCTTAGATTTACTAGTTTCCCCTTGTGATTTTCTACCTTTACCCTTTCCCGGAGTATCCATATTCAAATTTTGGTAGAAAATTCAAACACAGGCTATACACAATGGTTTGTATGTAAGTACCTGTTGTTCTATGGCTGTGATTGAAATCCTCTGCTTGCGCCTCAAGAATTCCTCTATATTTTCTTCTTATACAACTTTGTTAATTGTAATTACAATGATCTTTAAAAGATTTCATTGTCATATGGATTTAATTGTCTGATCAATTCAATGTCGTTCATCACTGTGAAATGTCACATTGCCATAACTCCTGTCATCGACATGATTTTCAAAATGTCTGGGCAACCATAATATATCTTCATGGTGCAAACAATCAATCGGTGTGACCTTTCAATTGTATTCCCGATGCTATGTTGAGTCATATCTTAAGTGGGCATGACCATCAGGATGACTTCTTTCATCACCGTGTGTTTTAGATTTCCCTCCAATATGGTGAGTCCCACCGATATGACTATCGATGAGGGTCTCACCGATATGTGTGATAACAACTCGTTATCGGGGAGATCAATACCATCGGTATAATATATTTATGTTTCCCCAAACTTTGTTGTCTTCCTAATAATCTTCTATACTCTGGATCAGAATGACCATCTTGATATCTCACCGGTATGGTTAGCTTTTTATCAATGGGTGTGACTTTATTTCTATCAGAGTGAGATATACCATCGAGGTAATTCTTTTCAGATCACCAGATCACAATTATCTCCCCAATGGCTACTTTACATTCCTTATCGGAGAGAATCTATCAAAGTGTCACTAACACCCTTTCATCACTGTGACTTGTGAGTCGGCAAGATATCATTGCTTCATTCTGATATATTAAGTTACACTGATGGATATGTGTATCGGTGTGACTCACACCAAAAGTGCCTTTTTATTGTTTCACCAAGAGAATGGAGTATCGGAGAATTATTTACTTTTCATACTGATGTTTTATTTCTTGCTGATGGTTATTGTTACCTTTGTCCCCATAAGATATTCGGTGAGACTCCTACTGATATATTTCATCAGTATGATATATACCGTCGGGGTAGCTTTTAAAGGACCACCTGATGATTACTAGTCATACCGATTGGTGTGACTTCTTGGTTCTCTTACCAATAAAAGGCCATTGGTATTACTTCTCCTATCAGTAGCTCTTACAAATGTCTTTCCAATCTTTACTCTCACACTGATAGTAATTTTTCATTGATTTTCTTATACATTAGCACAAGCAACACAAAGTCTTGCTGATAGATTTAAATTTAAGTAATTTTGCATTGTTTAACCATGGACATCTTGTGGGATGCATTTTTACTATGGTTTTGGGATGTTTTATGATTTTACTCAAAAATGGTGAAGTGAGAATACAGCAAAAATTTCAAATTTTTACTGTCCCAATAGGGTCTAACATGGATCACATAAGAGATTTAAAACAACAATTAGCATAATCATTTGCTATGAAGGATTTGGGGCAGCAAAATAAATCCTTGGAATGAAAATTTGTAGAGATAGGAAGAAAAGAAAATTGACTCTATCTTAGGCTAATTATGTTGAAAAGGTGTTGCAGAGATTCTATATGGAGAATGCTAAAGTTGTCAGCACACCTTTGCCTAGTCATTTGAAATTGACTAAGGAGATGTGTCCTAAGACACCAGAGGATGAAGAAAAAATGTCCAAGGTACCATATGTTTTAGGTATAAGAAGTTTAATGTATGCCATGATATGCACGAGACTAGATATTGCACATGTTGTAGGAGTTGTAAACAGGTATATGAGTCATCCCGGATTGGAGCATTGGAATGTAGTAAAATGGATTCTCAGATATTTGAGAGGTACATCCAATAAACACTTATGTTTTGGGGGCTCTAATACTAATTTAGCAAGTTATGTAGACTCAAATTTGGTAGGGGATATTAATAATAGGTGGAGTACTACAAGTTATGTCTTTACTGTAGGTGGGACAGTGGTGAGTTGGATCTTACGGTTGCAAAAGGTGGTTGCTTTATCAACCACGGAGGCAAAGTATGTAGCTACAACAGAGGCAAGCAAGGAGAAAATATGGCTGCAATCTTTCATGGAAGAATTGGGAAAATAACAGGCTAACAGTTATTTGTTTACTAACAGTCAGAGTGCCATACATCTTGCAAAGAATTATGCCTTGCATTCAAAGACCAAACACATACAGTTGAGGTCTCACTTCATTCGTTCGGTGTTGGATGATGGATAGTTAAGGCTAGAAAAGATACATATAGATGAAAATCTAGCGGATATGTTTACAAAGGCAGTGACAAGGGAAAAGCTAAGCTCATCTTTAGCTTCAGTTGGTCTTCAAGACTGAAAACAAAATCAAAACAACAAAGTCTAGGGTGCCAATTGGAGCTATAGGGTTAGTGGTGTTATGATCAGTCTCCAAGTGGGAGATGATATGGTATGGAGTCTAATCAATTTCCAAGTGGGAGATTGTTGTTATACAGAGCCTAATCAAACTCAGAGGTTAAATTTACCCCACTTTTATCAGTGCGGTTTCCCCCCAAATTCCTACTAGGTCAAGGAGCAGCACCCCTTGCGGGGGTTTGGGGGCAGCACCCCCAAGATGGGATCAAGGAGTAGTGCCCCTTGTGGGGTGAGGTCGAAGGGCAGCACCCTTGTGGGGGCTTAGGGGCAACACCCCTGAAACCTCACATGGTTTTTTATTATTTTATTAAGGCATTGGGAGTTATCTTTCATTGGCTGACATAAAAAAACCCTATTTTGTAACTGACAAAAGTCATGATAAAAATGGCTAAGGGTTAGGGTTTCCATTGATGTATTGTAGAATTTTGCAACGGTATTGAGTTGCAAGGATTGTTGGTTGTAATCAGTTTGATTTACTAGATAATAATATTAGACTCTCTATTGGTGGATGTAGCCCAAGTTTGGGTGAACCATGTTAAAACTTGTCTCTCACTGTTATTATTTCTATGTAGTTTCATTCCTCTGTTTAATCTTTATTTGCATTTAATTGATATCTTCTATCGGTTAACCCTAACAATTTTGTTAGAAGCCTCACCTTGGCCATTGCTTTAGAGATAATAAGATGTAGAAATCCTATGTTGGATATGGAATTTGTTGCATAGCTCACAAACTTCTTGATTCCTCAAAGGACATCCATTATCAGTAATAATGGCTTGTGGAACTCCATATCGCAAATGATGTAATGAAGGATAAATTTGGATAGTTGTTTACCGGTGATATGAGTCATTGGTATGGCTTCAACCCACTTTGTAAAATACTTTGTGGTGGTAATGATAAACTTGTGGCCATTAGATGAGGATGGATGTGTCATGCCCACATATCCCATGCAGTCACGACATGCATCGCACGTGTCATGTCCACATCTGTCATGTGGTCATGACATGAATTACTAGAAATTTTCCATGCATTCCTAGAAACCCCCTCACACGCATAAGCGTGCCCGATGGAAATACACATAAGGCATAAACAAGTCAATTAAAGGTAGGGTAATGCGATCACAAGTACATTTCCCTACACAATGAAGGCTAACTAGGTGGGTAGATGCAACATGAATAACATCGTTAATAGGGTTAGGATCAAGGATCAAAACCCTAGGTTTACCTAAGTGGGTGATGCAATTTTGACACAAGTCGAAATCAAATGTCTAACTCTAAAACAAGGGAATAAATTTAATGTCAAAACACAATGTCGGCAACCAAGAAAAAATAATGATTTAACACTACGCAAGGTTAAAATTCACTAACCTAGCTAAACCCTAAATTCTAGAAAAATTTGGTAGCATAATGCCTCATGGGCGTGAATAGGGTTTATTTTGATAAAACTAATTTTGGTTGATACCCAACTAGGTTTCTAAGCGGGACTAAAAATGACTAATTTAATTTACTAATTAATTCTCTCTAGAATAATTAAAAGGAAAATATTAAACTAATAACAATCTAAATTCAAAATTAACCTCGTCGATAAGGTTCACAAGCAAAAGATCAACCCCATTGCATTAAAAATAAAAACATCTCAATAATCCAATTGGAGGAAAAATTAATTAAATTCATTTCCAAATAATTAAATTAAAAACAATAGTCTATAAATTCCCTCTAGCTTGAAAAATACCCTATTTAAATTAATTAGAATCATTAGATAAGGTCCTCTATCCTATAGACTAGGCTTTTAAAATGGTCAAATAATATTAAAAGGAATAATAAAATTTCAAAGCATCTCCCATAAGGGATTTCAAATAGCAAAATCTAACTAAGCTAATAAAATATCCACCCATAAATAATCTCCCTAAATTCCTCTTTATAAAAATAGAAATAACGAGGGAAATAATTAAAAGAATAAAAATAAAAGAAGGGGGAAAACATAAATAAAAGCAATTTTAAAATGCAACCCTAAAAGCCTTTCACAATAAAATAAGAACTTCCTTAAGGAAAGAGATGACAAAACCCTAGTGTATATATATATAATGTATATCTTACAGCGATGAGCAAAGAGCTATACAGAGAAAAGTGGCCGTTGGGCCGAGCTCAACGGCAGTGGACTGTGGTTTGTACCATTCGCTAGGTGGCGCTGAGGGTTCCGTATAGGGAGGCGTGGGATGAGAAGACGTTTCGCAGCGGTTAAGAGAAGTTGGGGAGTGTGGGGAGGGGTTGAGCCACACCCACACTCCACTAGGGTGGAGTGTGGGTGGGGCTCGGCCCCTCCCCACACTCCTGAAGGACCAACAATGGTGGGGGAGGGGTTCAAATCCCCCCTCACCAACATTTAAATATTTGTTGTTTTAAAAAAAAACTACAACGTATGAAAAAAAGAAACGCAGTCTCAGTCTTTTTTGTTGGGTTTCTTCCACACTACATTCCAAGATATCTATTATATATACATTATATATATGTATATACTTAGTTTATGTGCAACATTCACAGTTTCAGTATAATGTAACAGAATACAAATATATATATATATATATATCCTCAGCCAAAAATATAGTTATTGGTATGATGCACTAAGCAATAATAAATAGATATATATTATATAAATATCTATATATATATATATATATATTCATATACATATATTTGTGTATATATATATATATATATATATGTATGTATGTATGTATGTTTGTGTGTGTGTGTGTACTAAATATAAATACCCACAATAAACATAAAAAGAACCTTTATAGAAGCATGATAATTTTTTTTTTTTTTTTTAAACGTCTATAAACTAACTTTCTTTTCTAAGAGCAAATTTCTTTCACACTATTTATACAAATAATTTTATTTATTTTTATATAAAATAAAACATCAACTATTTAATTTCTTCTTTGTTGCAATGAAAATACAAATGCATCAAATTTTGAACATACTTTTCTTCTTGCAACATTATTTTTGGCATTCATCCATAAGGCATTTTAAATCAGCAACTAAATATTTCTCTTTTTTTTTTAAACATATAAATATGCCAAAAGTATTTGCACATACATTTATCTTGCAATATACTTATTTCTTCCATTCACATAGTTGCAAAGAAAATCAGCAAGTTTACCTTTATTTCCAAATATAATCTAGTTTGAAAACAACTCATAAAGAGATATTTATTTTACAATCTAGGAGAGAACACCTACTCTCTCCCTCATCAAAAACACATATACAAAAATAGGCCACTTGGGCTATGGATTTCAATAGTCAAAATGAACATGACAACATCCACCAATAAAATGAAATTTCTTTGCTCTTCCACACTCCAAAGCTCCTAATAAAACCTACAATAAGCACAAAAGGGAAATGGACACAATGAACTACTCTCCTCCCTTCCATTGACTCACTCATTAGTCACCCCCAAGCTAGGAGGTCATCCTCACACAAGGTAAACACACACCACTTTAGAACAAATCCATTCAACACAAAAACAAGAATACTCCCATGGTTTTCACATAACAAAAACTCACTCAAGATGAGTTTAATGGGGTAGGGGAGTACACATCACTCAACTAAAGAGTGCCACTCTAAAAACTTCCCAAATACATAACTCCCTCAAGGCCTCTAGCCCACACTTTTAAACATGATTTCACAAACTTTCTTTTGGCTCTCAAGCCATATCACATATTTCTCCTATACACATATTGCCCTCAAGGCCAAAACTCTACAAAACCAAGGATGTGACCTCGAGGAGGTTCACTCCTGCCCCACCCCACAAATGTTGAGTATTTTCTCCCAAAAAGGAGAGGCTCTCACAACTCCCATACCCAATTTTCCCACAACAACAAGTAAAAACAACAAAATGGAACTCACACACACAATATGCAAGTAAAGAAAACGCATAAGGAAAGGCATTTTCCTTGAATCCTACCTTATAAAGCCCAAATGGAAGATAGTTAAGAAGAGCTCCTCTAACTCCTTCTCCAAGTTGAGCCACCAATTTCTCCTCTAACTTTGTCCCTAAAACCACTAAATTTTAAAAATTGGAAAAGATTCAACAACCCCCTCCCCCTCTTCAAGAAGGATTCAAATAGGTTCTTCTCATGAGCCTTGAGGAATGGGGAGGTGACACATGTCACCTCCTCACTCCTCCAACCAACTACTTGCAAGATTCTTGTAATGGGGTGGTGACACATGTCATCCACTCATTCCATCAAGTCTTTCTCCCATCCACTTGCTCTCTCTCACATATGTGGGAGAGAAATGTGGAGCCAAAAGACGAGTGGGTACCACATGAGCCCTAATCATCTCCTAAGAAAGCCTACACAATCCCAAGGTAGCCTAACAAATTGTGGGAGAGGCTTGGAGTTGAGTCCTCCATAATTAGGGGGTCTTGAAGACTCCCCCAACCTAGGAAAGAGGAAATGAAGAGGTTGAGTGTTTGACCCATTCATCCTCTCCCTCCCAAACTTCCATTTTCATCACTTTACTTCAGGGTGAAGTTAAAGTGACCAAATGGAAGTTTACCTAAGGTTACACAAGCCCAAATGACCCCTAGACCCTAGGGGTACAACTCATTTTGAGCACCATATGTTAAGTAAAAACACATAAAAAGGGTTCTCAAAAAAAAAAAACTCAAAATAAATTTCAAATGACATTACAACTTACAACACCAATTAGAAATCAAATAAAGAAGGGTAGACCTAACGCAACTAACACCATACAACAACATTACAAAAATTTATCATTCAAACATAGTTGATCTTGGTTCCTCTTGGAACTAGATCAGCTTCACATGGAAAATAACATAGTGTGTGGGATGATCTTCAAATATCCATGGCTTCGTTAGAAACACCTGCGCACTCAAATGAAATGTTAATCCCATATGTATATAATAGCCAAAGCAAAGTGAAACATACACTTACATCATCAGATGATCATATAAACATCAATGAATCACATCATAATTAAATTCTAAATTTTGCATTTCAAAAATCTATCACAAGATAGAATCACATAATAAATTTCTAACTAAAATCACAAGAATAGTATCCCAACAACATCATAATGTAAATCATATGTCTAACATCATTAGTGAATCAATATCAAGGTCTAATCATATCATAATCATGCCAACATAATAAATCCACATAAAGCATAAAGTCTAATAGTTATGCAAATCAGGATCAACAGTCCCATAAGTCTAATATGTGTCACCAACAATAAAATAAAGTAGTCAAATATAAGGGAATGAAAAGGTGGGCCTCACATCTTCCCCCTAAGACTGTACTTCCTCCTGGAAGTCATCAAAGAGGTGAGGATAAAGGGCCCTCAATCTCGTTACATCCTCCCAAGTCGCCATGACCTTATCATACATGTCCCATTGGACCCTAACTTGGTCCAACTCTCAACCTCGAAGGCCCAGTGTCTAATGAGCCAATATGCAAATTGGATGTGAATCTAATTGATTGTCCACCTCTACCTGAAGAGAACTTCAATCCAATACATGAGATAAATCAGATATATAACACCATAAAATATAAACATGAAAAACATCGTGGATATGCGACAGGCTAGGTGGCAAGGCTAAACGATAGGCTACGGGTCCTATCCGCTCCAAGATCTTAAAAGGTCCAACAAAATGAGGTGTGATCTTAGAGCCCTCTCCATAATGGATTGTACTCTTGTGTGGTCACACTCTCAAGAATACTCTGTCCCCAACTAAGAAGCTCTGATCTATCTTCTTAGCATCAGCATATTTCTTCTATCGATCCTGTGCCTCCTAAAGTCTTTGCCTAATCAAGGTCACCTCCTACTCCATATATTGAACCAACTCTAGCCCTATCATAACCCTATCCTCTATATGGTCTCAACTCAAAGGTGTCCTGCAAGGTCTGTTATATAAGGCCTAAAAAGGAGGCATACACAATGAGTTGTGATGCCCATTATTGTAGTCAAACTCAACTAGATATAGGTACTCCTCCTATCTACTTTGGTGATCCATGACATACATATGGAGTATATCCTTAAGAACCTGATTAACCCTCTCTATCTGTGCATCGGTCTCAGGATGATAAGCAGAAATGAAGTTGAGCTATGTGCCCAACACCTGTTGTAAGGCTCTCCAAAAGGTTGAAGTGAACACTGAATCCCTATTTGATATGATACGGTGAGGTACCCCATGTAGTCTAACAATCTGATCCAAGAATACTCTTGCCACTAATGGTGCATTGTACATCGTGCATACAGGTGAGAAATGCGCCATCTTGGTCAACTTGTCAATCATCACCATGATGGCATCATGGCGGCATGATGACATAGAAAGACCAAAAATGAAGTCCATGGAAATGATGTCCCATTTCCACTCAGGTATCTCATGAGGGTATAATAGACCTTCTGGATGTTGATGCTTAGCCTTGACCCTCTGGCACTTAAGGCAACAAGCAACATACTCTGCAATATCCCGTCTCATACCTGCCTAATGGTAAAACTGTCACAAGTTGATATGCATCTTCTTCACCCCTGGGTGTGCTGCATAAGGTGCTCTATGAGCCTCTAAAAGAACCACTGTATGAAGGTCACTTGCACGGGGCACATAGATAAGTTGTCAATGTCTAAACAATCCATCTGACTCAAGGGACTATCTTGCAAATTTTCCCTTAAGGGCCCTCTATGACTGGATCTCCTGCTGTACCTCAAGAAACCACTCATCCTCAAGTAGATGTTGAATGATGCACTCTCTCATGTCCACACTCAAGGTCAAGGTCAGGATCTCATGGCACCTCCAACTCAAGGCATCAGTGACCACATTCTCTTTCCCTTTGATGTAGTGATCATCAAAGTTGTACTCTCATAGAAACTCCATCCAACACTGCTGGCGGGCATTCAAATTCAGCTGTGTAAAAATGTACTGCAAACTATGGTGATTCGAATGAATCTCAAAGTGACAACCTAAAAGAAAGTGTCTCCAAAGAACAAGAGCATGAACCACTACTATGAGCTCTAAATAGTGAGTAGGGTAGTTCAACACATGTGTCTTGAGCTTACGCGACTCATATGCAATCGCTCTACCACCCTGCATAAGCACAGCTCCCAAACCCTCAATTTAAGCATCTGTACAAACTATAAAATCCTCTGCAAGATCAGGAACCGCTAAGATAGGATCACTGATAAGATGCTCCTTGAGGACCCCAAAGGCCCTCTCACATTGCTTAGTCCAAGTGAAACTCTTCCCTTTCTGCTAAAGGTAAGTAATGGGGCATGCTATCTTGGAAAAACCCTCTACAAATCTATAGTAGTAACCGACTAATCCCATGAAACTCCTGACCTCTATCACACAGGTGGGTACTGGCCAATCTCTGATAGCTCTAATCTTCGATGGATCTACAAAGATGCTATCACCTGATAGGATGTGCCCCAAGTATTGTACCTCTGTCTTGAAAAAGACACACTTCACCAAGTTCCCATAAAGTTATTACTCTCTCAAGCACTGCAAAACCTGACATAGGTGCTCCTCATGCTCCTCCTCAGTCCTTGAATAGATTAATATATCATCAATAAAAATAATCATGAACCAATCCAAGTAGCTATGGAAAACCCCGTTCATGAGACTCATGAACACTGCAGGAGCATTCATCAAACTGAAGGGGACCACGGTGAACTCATAGTGGCCGTACCTAGTCCAAAAAGTAGTCTTATGAATATCTGCCTTTGTGATATGCAACTAATGGTAACTAGACTTCAGGTCAATCTTAGAGAACACCCTGGCTTCCTATATCTGGTCAAAGAGATCATCAATCCTAGGTAGAGGGTAACAGTTCTTTACCATCACCTTATTAAGCTACCTATAGGCCATGCACAAGTGAAGAGACCCACCCTTCTTCTTCACGAAGGTAATCAGTGCACCCCAGGTCAGATGTACCCCTTCTTGAGAAAATCCTCTAACTACAACTTGAGCTATGTAAGCTCATGAGTGGTCATCCTGTAGGGTGCACGAGACACTGTCTTAGTACTTGACACTAAATCAATATGAAAGTCTACCTCACAATGGGGTGGCATCCTTGGTAACTCTGATGGAAACATGTTGGCAATCTCTCTCAAGATGAGATGGTCATCTAAAGATGCCTCAGGCTCATCCTCTGATCTATCACTAACTGTGATAGTGAACATCTGACATCCCTTATGTATGTAGCACTTAAGCTGATGAGTGGATATCATATGAACTACTGTGGGCTTCTAAATGCCCACTATCTCAATCGGTGTACCATGATCATCTAAGTAACTAATCACCTTTCGGTGATAATCTAGCTTGGCTCTATGAGCTGTAAGCCAGCCCATACCTAAAACCACATTGTAGGATCTTAATGGCATAACTCTAAGGTCACAAGATGTAGTGAAGGACCCCAAACAGATGTCACAATCCCAAACCAAGGCATTAACTAACATCTTAGCCCTAGTGGCCAACTCAACCTCCCACCTAATGTCTTGCCTAGAAGCCACTAGCTTGCAACGCTCCACTAATGATGTAGATAGAAAGGAATCAGTAGATCTAGAGTCAAAACAAATAGAAATCAAGGCACCCTCGATCATACCTGATGTCTCAATCACTGATGCTTGAAAATCAACCTGGCAATTATCAACCACTGCGAACATGCGGTGGGACTTACCCACATCTCCTACCATATGCTCTGACCCTCCTGAATGGGGCTGTCCCCCTATCGTAAAGCCCTATGGGCACTCTTTGGCTAGATGTCCCACTCCACCACACACATAGCATGGGCCCTAAGCCTGTACCTATCTAGTTTGAGTCCTAGCTGATTGCTGTTGTCCAAATCTACTTGTGGACCCCTGTGAACCCCTGTATGATTGTTGTGACCTCACCAGCCCCACAGGTGGCCCCTCTTGCCTCTGATCTCTACAGGGTCATGTTGTTACTGAACTCCATTCTTCCCTCCCTGTGGTCTCTGCTAGGGTCTAGACCTCTGCTAATTCTACTACTGCTACTATAGAGGTCTAGGAGGTAATGATGGAGAACTAAATACTCCTCCCTGTGGTGGTAGTGGTGGTCTACAGTAACTCTGTTGATGCTGCTACTGCTATGGATGTCTAGGAGGTAATGATGGAGAACTAAATCCTCCTCTCTATGGTGGTAGTGGTGGTCTACGATAACTTTGTTGATGCTGCTGCTACCCACGATCCTAAATCTGGGGGCATGTACCCTACTCTCATCCCTGTATCTCCTTAGCTATGTATGCCTTCTTGGCAACATCACTCAATATCTAGGGGTCTGCCATACCTATAGGCCCTACTATGCTATGGTTCAATCCTCTAATAAACTTATGAACTAGGATTTCCTCATCGTGGAGATACTCTACATATCAAGACAACTCATTGAATCTACCCTCATACTAAGCAACAATAAGCCCTCTCTACTGAAGGTCATGAAACTCATTTATGCAACGCTGCCTGTAGTGATCTGATAAATATCGTGCATTGAAGCGCTCAATAAAATTCTCTCAAGTGAGTGTGTCCAATGATAGATGGTGGTTGCACTCCTAAGTGTGCCACCAAGTAGCTAATGCATCTTGCAACATGTGGATTACCACATGTGCCTTCGTGTTTCCCTTGTAAGGATGCAACGCGAAGCATTTGTCTAGACTAATGAGCCAAGCCTTAGATTTGGCTCCCTCTATAGTCCTAAAAAAAGTAGGAGGATTTAACCTTAACAAATCCCTGATGGGGTCTCCTTAGTCTCTGTGCCCTCTAATAGGCTCATCTGCATAATAATCATACGGCCTGTGAAAGATCTGCTCCACTCCTACTATCTCCTCATAGCTATCATGACATGGAGGGCTCCTGTTATAGACCCTGTAGGTTGATCCAGCCTCCTCTACCATCGTATCTGGTATCTCCACATAAGGCTCCACACGTGGTGCCTCTTGTGGCTCAACGTGGGGCTCCACACATGGCTCCACACATGACTTTGCTCATGGTTCCACGTGTGGCTCCTCTCATGGATTAATGCGAGGCTCAACACGTGGCTCTATGCACAGCACATTTGTGGTTGGTGGTAGCCTATCTAACACTGCCTATAGTGCCTGAAGTATCTGTGGTCCAATGTCTAGTATAGGTAGGACCTATGGTGCCAGTGGTGCCTGACCCTTGGGCAAAGAATCATTATACACCTTAAAAGACACAATGTGGCATAAACACGCTCACCAAACTCATCATGGAGGCATCCTACAAAAATAAGGTAATCCCTAGTTAATCAAAATTGTGGAATAAGTAATGTACCCAAACAAGCCTAGTGTTTAAACTTAGGCTCTGATACCAAATGTCATGCCCACATTTCCCATGCGGTCACGACACGCATCGCACGTGTCATGTCCACATCTGTCATGTGGTCATGACATGAATCACCAAAAAATTTTGATGCATTCCTAGAAACTACCTCGCATGCATAAGAGTGCTCGTTGGCAATACACATAAGGCATAAACAAGTCAATCGAAGGTAGGGTATTGCAATCACAAGTACATTTCCCTACATGATGAAGACTAACTAGGTGGGTAGATGCAATGTGAATAACATTGCTAATAGGGTTAGGATCAAGGATTGAAACCCTAGGTTTACCTAAGTGGGTGATGGGATTTTTACACAAGTCAAAATCAAATGTCTAACTCTAAAAGAAGGGAATAAATTTAATGTCAAAACACAATGTTGACAACTGAGCAAAAACAATGATTTAACACTATGCAAGGTTAAAATTCACTAACCTAGCTAAACCCTAAATTCTAAAAAAATTTGACAGCATAATGCCTCATGAGCATGAATAGGGTTTATTTTCATAAAACTAATTTTGGTCGATAGCCAACTAGGTTTATAAGTGGGATTAAAAATGACTAATTTAATTTACTAATTAATTCGCTCTAGAATAATTAAAAGGAAAATATTAAACTAATAAAAATCTAAATTTAAAATTAACCTCGTCAATAAGGTTCACAAGCAAAAGATCAACCCCATTGCATTAAAAATAAAAACATCTCAATAATTAAATTGGAGGAAAAATTAATTAAATTATTTAAATTCCTTTCCAAATAATTAAATTAGAAACAATAGTCTATAAATTCCCTCTAGCCTGAAAAATACCCTATTTAAATTAATTAGAATCATTAAATAAGGTCCTCTATCCTAATAGACTAGGCTTTTAAGATGGTCAAATAATATTAAAATGAATAATAAAATTTCAAAGCATCTCCCATAAGGGATTTCAAATAGCAAAATCTAACTAACCTAATAAAATATCCACGCATAAATAATCTCCCTACATTCCTCTTTATAAAAATAGAAATAATAAGGGAAACAATGAAAAGAATAAAAATAAAAGAAGGGAGAAAACTTAAATAAAAGCAATTTTAAAATGCAACCCTAAAAGCCTTTCACAATAAAATAAGAATTTCCTTAAGGAAGAGAGCACAAAACCCTAGCCTCCATCTAGATTGTTCATTTTGTTCATTCTCCATTTATCTCTCATTTTCTCTTCTATGATTTTGTTTTGTAGGTCTTGGAGATTGGCCTCCATGAAAAGAAGCTCAAGGAGTATACCTAGTGCGTATACCTGTTGTTTATATATATATATATATCCTTAGCTAGAAATATAGTTATTAGTATGATGCACTGAGCAATAATAAACAAATATATATTATATAAATATATAAATTCATATACATATATTTGTATATATATATTTTTTAAAAATAAATACTCACAATAAACATAAAAAAGAACCTTTATACAAGCATGATAAATTTCTTTTTTTTTGTTAAACATCTATAAACTAACTTTCTCTTCTAAGAGAAAATTTCATTCACACTATTTATACAAATAATTTTAAAAAAAAAAATTTATATAAAAGAAAACAGAAGCTATTTAATTTCTTCTTTGTTGTAATGAAAGTACAAATGCATCAAATTTTGAACATACTTTTCTTCTTGCAACATTTTTTTTCCATTCATCCATAAGGCATTTTAAATCAGCAACTATATATATATATATATTTGAAACACATAAATATGCCAAAAGTATTTGCACATACATTTATCTTGCAATATACTTATTTCTTTCATTCACATAGTTGCAAAGAAAATCAGCAAGTTTACCTTTATTTCCAAATATAATCTAGTTTAAAAACAACTCATAAAGACACATTTATTTTACAATCTAGGAGAGAACATCTACTCTCTCCCTCATCAACAACACATATACAAAAATAGGTCACTTGGGCCATGGATTTCAATAGTCAAAATGAACATGACAATATCCACCAATAAAATCAAATTTCTTTGCTCTCCCACACTCCAAAGCTCCTAATTAAACTTGCAATAAGCATGAAAGGGAAATAGCCACAATGAACTGCTCTCCTCCCTTCCATGGACTCACTCATGAGTCACCCCCGAGCTAGGAGGTCATCCTCACACAAGGTAAGCACACACCACTTTACAACAAATCCACTCAACACAAAAACAAGAATACTCCCATGGCTTTCACATAACAAAAACTCACTGAAGATGAGTTTAATGGGGTAGGGGAGTGGACATCACTCAACTCAAGAGTGTCACTTTAAAAAATTCTCGAATACATAACTTCCTCAAGGCCTCTAGCCCACATTTTTAAACATGATTTCACAAACTTTCTTTTGGCTCTCAAGCCATATCACATATTTCTCATATACACATATTGCCCTCAAGGATAAAACACCACAAAACCAAGGATGTGACCCTGAGGAGGTTCACTCCTCCCCCACCCCACACATGTTGAGTATTTTCTCCCTAAAAGGTGAGGCTCTCACAACTCCCATACCCAATTTTCGCACAACAACAAGTAAAAACAACAAAATGGAACTCACACACACAACATGCAAGTAAAGAAAATGCATAAGGAAAGGCATTTGCCTTGAATCCTACCTTATAAAGACCAAATGGAAAATAGTTGAGAAGAGCTCCTATAACTCCTTCTCCAAGTTGAGCCACCAATTTCTTCTCTAATTTTGTCCCCAAAACCACTAAAATTCAAAAATTAGAAAAGATTCAACAACCCCCTCCCCCTCTTCAAGAGGGATTAAAATAGGCTCTTCTTATGAGCCTTGAGGAATGGGGAGGTGACATATGTCACCTCCTCACTCCTCCACCCAACTACTTGCAAGACTCTTGGAATGGGGTGGTGACACATGTCATCCACCCAATCCACCAAGTCTTTCTCCCATCCACTTGCTCTCTCTCACATATGTGGGAGAGAAAAGATGGAGCCAAAAGAGGAGTGGGTACCACATGAGCCCCAATCATCTCCTCCTAGGAAAGCCCACACAATCCCAAGGTACCCTCACCAATTGTGGGAGAGGCTTCGAGTTGATTCCTCCACAATTAGGGGGTCTTGGAGACTCCCCCAACCTAGGAAAGAGGAAATGAAGAGGTTGAGTGTTTGACCCACTCATCCTCTCCCTACCAAACTTCCATTTTCGTTACTTTACTTTAGGGTGAAGTTAAAGTGACCAAATGGGATTTTACCTAAGGTTACACAAGCCCAAATGACCCCTAGACCCTAGGAGTACAACCCAGGGTCAATTTTAACCCATTTTAAGCACCATAGGTTGAGTAAAAACACATAAAAAGGGGTCTCAAAAATTAAAACTCAAAATAAATTTCAAATGATATTACAACTTACAACACCAATCAGAAATCAAATAAAAGAAGGGTAGACCTAACCCAACTAACACCATACAATAGCATTACAAAAATTTATCATGCAAACATAGTTGATCTTGGTTCCTCTTGGAACTAGATCGGCTTCACATAGAAAACAACACAATATGTGGGATGATCTCCGAATATTTGTGGCTTCGTTAGAAACACCTGCACACTCAAATGAAATGTTAATCCCACATGTATATAATAGCCAAAGCAAAGTGAAACATACACTCACATCATCACATGATCATATAAACATCAACGAATCACATCATAATTAAATTCTAAATTTTGCATTTCAAAAATGCATCACAAGATAGAATCACATAATATATTTCTAACTAAAATCACAAGAATAGTATCCCAAAAACATCATAATGTAAATCATATGTCTAACATCATCAATGAAACAATATCAAGGTCTAATCATATCATAATCATGCCAAACATAATAAATCCACATAAAGCATAAAGTCTAATAGTTATGCAAATTGGGATCAATAGTCTCATAAGTCTAATGTGTCACCAACAATAAAATAAAGTAGTCAAATATAATGAAATGAAAAGGTAGGCCTCACATGATGAATCTTTCCTATGAGGTCGAGTCCCCATTGCAAGAAAGGCCAAGGGGTAGTAACAGGTTCTAACTCATGTGCTAGAGCATGTATCAAATCCCCATGTTTCTAACATTGTAGACATCACTTAGCAAAATTTTGTGCATCTTGTTCCATGGTTGGCCAATAATATCCAGCTCTCAAGAGTTTCTTAGTAAGGCTAGGGCTGGTAGAATGTGAACCATAGAAAACTTCTTGTACCTCATGTAGAGCAACGTTGGCTTCTTCTAAGTCAAGACATCAAAGATGGATACCATTGAGACTCTTTACAATATAGGGTTTCTCCAAGGATGGTGTAACGAGATGCTCAATGGATAAAGGTTTTGCGTTGGGCATTGGATAGTTGAAATGGAAGGGTACCATGGTAGAGATACTCGTAGATATCCTCATATCAAGGAGAATTGGGACCAACAATTTTGCATACAAACTTAGATTGTGGTTCTTCAAAAGCTAGAATCAAGAGTTGTTCAACTAGAAAATCACATTGTTGTACATTAGAAGGCATGTCTAGAAGAGACCTAATTGTAGCCATAGCATCTACTGCCTTATTGTTTATCTTAGGGATTTGCTCAAATGTGATCTTGGAAAAGTATTTCTTAAAATCATCTACCATCAACTTATATGGAAGAATCTTTTCATCTGTTATTTTATATTCATCCAAGACTTTCTTGATGACTAGCTAAGAATCTCCAAAAACTTGTAGTTGTTTGATTGCCCATTGTACTTCCATGCACAATCTAGTGATCAAGGATTCATACTCAACAATGTTGTTTATACAAGAGAATCTGATCCTGTATGACTTTGCTATACAATCTCCTTGAAGGGGTGATGAAACATATTCCTACTCCATATCCATGTTGTGTATATAATCCATCAAAGTATAGCTTCCAAACTATTGAAGGATATAAATTAAATAGCTCTTCATCATGAAACTCAAGATGGATAGGATGAATATATGTTATTGGTGCTTCTACTAATTGATCTACAATCACTTCTCCTTTTATGGCTTTCTGATCAACATACTCTATGTCAAACTCACATAGAATCATTACCCATTTTGCTAATCTACTTGTGAGTACTACTTTGGACAAAAGATACTTGAGTAGATCAAACTTAGATATGAGCTTTGTTGGTTCAACATATAGTGTCACAACTTTTGGGAATCAAACACTATAGCTAAACATGCTTTTCTATGGTTAAATAATTAAGCTCATAGCCAACAAGAGTTCTACTGATATAGTAGATTGCTTGTTCTTTCTTGAATCATCATGTTGAGCTAGAAGAGCACCTAGAGATGGTATTGTTGAAGATATGTATAATAGCAATGGTTAATCAGGCATAGGAGGTACCAGTACTGGAGGTGTAGCTAGATATTTCTTTATTTTATTAAAAGATTGTTGGCACTTATCATCCCATTTAAAAGGTTTCCCCTTCTGAAGAAGTTCTGAAGAAGGTGTTGAAAAGGATGACATTTATTTGCTAGCTATGAAATAAATCTCTGGATAGACTATAACTTGCCTTGTAGACTACGAAGTTGTTTCAAATTAGATCGTGAAGGCATTCTGACTATAGCTTTTACCTTGTCTGGATCAACTTCTATGCCTTGTCTAGATACAATGTAACCCAAAAACATCCCTGATGTTACCCCAAATACACATTTCTTGGGATTTAGTCTCACTTGATACTTTTCAAATCTATCAAAGATCTATTCTAGTACTTGTAGATAGCCTTCTCTAGTTTTTGATTTTCCCAAGATATCATCAACATAGTCTTCCATTATGGTGTGAAAAGGATTGTGGAAGATAACAGTCATGGCTCGTTGATATGTGGCTCCTACGTTCTCAAGACCAAAAGGCATTATGACCTAGCAATAGGTACCCCATGGACATATAAAGGAATTCTTGTGTTGATCTTCTTCTACAATTCTAATTTGATTATAGCCATAAAATTTGTCTATTAAGGATAGCATTTCATGTCCTACTATGAGATCAATAATGGTATCCATGTTTGGTAATGGAAAATTATATTTAGGACAAGCTTTGTTAAGGTCTATGAAGTCAATGCAGCAATGGATGCGGTCATCAAGTTTTGAGACTGGTACTAAATTTGAAACCCATTTAGGATAATCAATAGGCCATATAAACTTAGCATCCAATATTTTCTAAATTTCCTCTTTCACTAAAAGTGCTACTTGAGGATGCATTTTCTAATACATTTGTCTAATAGGTTTTACATTTGGAGATACTACTAAATGATGTACAATAATTGAAGGATCTAACCCTGACATATCTACATAGGTCCATGCAAAGTTAATTATTCTTTTCATGAAGAAGGTAGTGAAATCTATTCTTTCTTTCTCTGATAGTGATGCCGCTGGGAATGTGATCTTGGGATTTTGTGTTGTGCCTAGATTCTTCTCTTGAGATTTATCCACCAACAATGGTAACCATTCTTGATGTTTATTGGTCAAAGTAAGGTCAAATCCTCTATGCTTGGGTGCCTCAAAGAGGTTTTCACCCTTAGATACATCCTTTATTTTTACTTTTTCACAGTCAAGAGGCACCTTTCATTTTTCACCTAGTAACCTATCTTTTTTGATTTCATTTATTCCACTTTTGCAACTAAAGGATTTGACACTTCCACAAAAATATGCTAACTGAGGTAGATCCATCATAAAGCCTACTTTGTGATCTCCAAATGGTATGTCATTTCTCAACCCCATGAATTCTTCTATAGCCTCGTCATTCTGAAATGTGTCTAGAATAGGTGCCCCATGTTGGTCCCAATCGACGAGGTTAGGATATACAAGTTGAAGGTTGGACAATGACGGTTGAGAGGTATATGAGGTAGATAAGAACATAAAGATGGATGTGTCTTGGAATATTTTAGTAATGTAGAAGGAAGAGTCATCAACGACACCCAGATTAGAAGTCTCTTCTGTAGGAAAAGCTTTGGTTACCTTATCGAGAATACACTCAATGTCCTTTGAAGGAAGAACCTCCTTACCATACCCTAGACCTTACTTATTGAACTTCTTGGTAACAATGATAGGTTCAATAGGTCCTTATCCATGTGGTCCTAGACCTCCTTGTCCTTTGTAGTCCATGTTCTTGATGATTCAAAATCCATTGTTATAGTGTTCCACTTCTAAAGTGAGTTGATCAATGTCTTCATCATCTAGAATTCCTAATTTGATGAATATGGTAGGAGTTGCTTTGATAATAGCTTCAGATGAGGTCGCTTTGGATATAGATGGTTGACCATAAGATTTAGGTGATAAGGGCAAGGTTCCTACACAACAAGATTTTTGTAGGGTATACTCACCAAGTCCTCTCTTTGTATTTGGCATTGATATTGGGGATGGATTTACTAGATGAAGGCTTATTCAACTCAGATGGATCAATGTAGGAGGTAGATGGATAGGCTTTGGCATTGATAGGTATGTGATTGGGGTCTTTAGATTTGGCTTGAAAAGTTTGAAAAAACTCAAATGGATTAGGATCAGCAGGGATTGTGACTTCAACACCATTGTAGGGAAACTTGAGACATTGATGGTGTGTAGATGGAATAGATTTCAAGGCATGTATCCAAGGATAATGTTGTAAGGGAATTCAATATTAAGAACTTGGCAACAGGTATCAGTAGTAATAGGAGCAACCCGGATAGGCAAATAAATAATTCCTTCAGAATCTCTCTCGGCATCATCAAATGCTTTGATAGTTATGCTCTTGGTAGTGTCTATATGATCCTCAGAATATCCCAGTAGTTTTACAAGCTTTAGAGATCATATATTTAAACCAGCTCCACCATCTACAAGTATTCATTTGACTCAGTGCTGGTTTATGTAGACTTTGATATGGAGAGCATCATTATGGGATAGATTGGATGATGAAAGATCTTTGTCAAAGAAGGTACGATGATAGGGTGATGTAGTACTTGGTACCATGGCTTGGAGTTGTGTAGTATCAATATCATTAGGTATCGACAAATCTTGTAAGGCTTTATCAAGAATGGCTTTATGGGAAACTAATATATGCAATAATTCCAAAATGAAAATATGAGCAGGGGTCTTACCTAGATGGTCAAGGATATTGTAGTAAGGAGCACAACCTCGACGGGTAGTGATGGCACAATCAGGTTCTTTTCCCCCTATGCTTATGGTAGATATGTGATTTTGTTTGATGCAGCCAATAGTGGATGACTCATAGGTATAATGGATAGTCTTCCCTGTATTGTAGGTACTTGCTTTGTCATGTGATGGAAGTGGATTCTTGAAAGAATCAAGGTCATAATTTGTGGTCTCTTTCAGTGGATCAATAGTGATTTCTTTTCAATCAAGAAGATTTAGGATCAAATGTTTCAATTTCATACAATCAGCCATATTGTATCCTTCCACTCTATGAAACTCATAGTATTCATTGTCTTTATACCAATTAGGCTTAAACTATGGTTCGTCATTGGGTCTACGTTCAGGTAATGTGATCTTTCTAGCTTGTAGTAGCTCTTTGAGGACAGATTCAATAGGCTCTCCCAAAGGAGTAAATTGTTGTCTAGGTGGTGTATTTTTCTTAGTTTGATCTCTTGGAACAAAGGGTGTACTCTTGGATGCTTCTTGGCTATGGATGGGAGCTTTCACTGTTTGGACATTCTTTGCATCAACAATACCATCATTGAAAACATTTTCATTCTTGTTCCAAAAGTGAGATTTGTCATGTGAAGATTGTGCATTGTCTTTTGTTTCCTTGAAGATTTTGATTAAGCCCTTGTTGATAAAAGCTTTCTCAATGTTCATTGCCTTGGATATGAGTTCATCAAAGGTAATAGCACTTTGCAGTTGCAATTGGAATGATAGCTTAGGATGGAGATTTTGGACAAAGATATCAACTTGTTATTTTTTGAACATTTGCCATGGAAACTTGCTAACCATATTTCGCCATCATTAGATGAATGATGAGAAGGTTTTCCTATTTCGTTGTTTGTTATTGACAAGATCATTCATAGATATCTCAATTTCTATATTGAAAGAAAAGTGTGATGCAAATTTGACTGCAAGTTCTTTGAATGTCTTGATCCTGGAGGTAGGTGAGAAAACCATTCCATAGCCTATCCCCCAAGACTACGAGGAAATAACCATATGAGATATGTGTCATTATATGCAATGTCAAGACAAGCTACAAAAAAAGCTCTAAGATGGTCATTTGGATCACCTTTCCCTTTGTATTTCTCAAATTGTGCTATCTCAAAATGTGGAGGAAAAGGTATCATTTGGAGTGACTTGTCAAAAGGAAATGGGCACACATCCTTAAAGGAAAATGTCTTCTTTGTTTGGCCCATGCTCATATAATCAAATCATTGTTGCAATTGATTGAATCATTGTTCCATATCTGATAGTTGTTGTTGTTTCAAAGGATTTTGATGGTTTGGATGAGGTATTTGGTACACTAGAGTGTGATTTGATGGATGTTGTTGTGATGGATTATATGGTGGGGTATAGGTGTTTTGGCCTTGATTATCAAATGGTGGAAATGTGTAGGTGTTTGATGAGGAGTTAATGTTTTGGGTTTGTATTGCATGTGAACCAAAGGATAAATTGGTGTAGGACATATATTGGTTAGAGGTTGGTGGAACTTGGGATACAACTGGTGAATTAGAATAGGATATGTGAGGGTTAGAGTTTGATGGAGCTTGGGATATGATGGGTGGATGAGCATAGGATATATATTGATTGGAAGTTGGTGGGGCTTGAGATACGATGAGTGGATTGGAAAAGGATACATGTTGGTTGGAGTTTGGTGGGGCTTGGGATATAATGGGTGGATTGGCATAGGATACGTTTTGGTTGGATGGTTGTGGTCTGAGTGAAAGGAGTTGGTCAACATATGATATAATTGAATGTGTTTGTGATGCAAAGAGTTGGTTGATAAATGATGTATTGGGATTGGATTGCACATGTGATGTATGAGAGGACACATTAGATGGTGGGGATGGTTCAACATGCAACACAATTAGATTAGGAACATGAGATGCTTGTGTTACTTGTGGAGGGGTTTGTTGTGCCTTGCACACACGCCCCATTTTGCCATATGGAGACCCACTGTTTTGCTTTGGCTTGAAGTCTCGACCTTTGTTACTTAGAATGATGAGAAAGTGAATTTGTGCTTAGAATGCATGATTTTATATAGATTTGAGTTCTTGGCATGTTTGAAATGATTTGATGTCATGCATGATTGATTTGGAAGTGTTTTGAGTGGTCTTGTGCTTAAAAGATAGCCATTTGTTGTCTTTTGCACTAAAAATGACCCTAACTGACTTTTGTACTAAAAATAGCTCCTATCGACTTTTGTGCTAAAAACCTCCCTGACTGACTTCCCTCCAAACTAATGCTAGGTTAGCAGGCATCAAAAACCCTACTAGAGAAATTTGGAAGAAAAGCACTAAAAATGCATCCTACTGACTTTTATGCTAAAAACAAGTCTGACCAACGTTATTCACAACTCACCAAAGTCTGCACTAGCCAAAATCTTTGCTAACTCCTTAAAGTATCCTTAGCACTAGAATTTATTTTTACAGACTTGCACCAAATTTGACCCTAACCAACTTTTGTCTAACACTCGCCAAACTCACGCAAGTCAGTGCAAGTAAAAATTTGCGCTAAACCAATTTTGTGCTAAAACTACTCACCACAGACCTACGCTTAAAAGTGCACTGACTGACCTATTCAATTAGTTAGTCCAAACCAAAATCCCCACTAGATGAGTTGGAGCTGAAATCCCCACTAGGTCAGTTGGAGGTGAAATCCCCGCTAAGTTAGTGACCCCCAAAATCAACATTTTTTGGTACTTTGTCCTAAAAATTGAGTTTTTCAAGATACAAATTAGATTTTCTTGATGGATTTGAATTGCATAACTAGTTGTCACATCATGATGACCATTTTACCAAGTTTATATGGATTTTTAGCACATTTTACAATAATTAATGCCTTTGCACATGAAAAGTTTGTGACCCCCAAAAATCCCACTTTTTACAGAAAATGCTAGAAAAACATGAAATAAAAGTCCCCAAATAGATTCAAATGACAACAAAAAATTCCTAAATCAATATATAGGCCAAATGGGTACTTGAAAATGGTAAAAAAACTTAGAAAATCTTGCAAAAATCACTAGATTTGTGAAGAGGACTATAAGGACGCAACATTGGCAGTGAGCTATTTTGGACTGATCCCTGACTGCAAATGGGCATATTTTGATTCAAAATGATGGGAAATGATTGTTTAAGATGAAATTGAAGCTTGGTCTTGTTGCTTATAGGTCCAAGAGGACAAAGGAGCCAACTAGAGCCATCTTGGAAGGATGAACATATAGAGGTACCCTGTTGACCCAGAGATGTAGAATTGACATTTTATCAACCAAATTGCTGCTGCACATGCAAAAAGAAGTCAGTCTAATGTCCAAGATGATGGAGATAGGCCTTAGGAACTTAAAGATATAAAATATCAAGTCTACTTCATTGTTGTTCCTACAGATCTAGTCCAATGTTCAAGTGATCCAGTCCAGGGTCATAACTCCTAGCTATTTTATTAGAATTTAAACTTCTTGGACTCATTGGAAAGATAAACTACTTATTCAGTTTGAGCTACCTGATTGCTAAAGCTTGACACCAAGCAACTGACAAGTTTCGAGCCCCCATTCCACTCTGAAGGCTTCCGAAAATGCAATTGACTATGATGTAGAAAATACCAAAAAATATACTTTTGATATTTTCTCAAAAATACCACTCAAATAATCCTAGACTGGATCACCAAGACATGTATACAGCTATCCCAGTAGTCCAGTCATCAAGAATCAGTCCAACAAGCACCTAGTTGGATATACCTTCACTAAAAATGTGCCACATACTTCTCTTGATCTAGCCAACACATGGAATCTCATTAATCCACATCACCTCAAGTTTTCAAGTGTCATGTGACTCTATTTTGGCTTTATTAGGCCTTAAAATTTGGCTTTTCATCATATACAACCAAATGGGTATCCATTTTGTCTAGATTCAATATATTTTCAAGCTCTATTTTGTCTTTTTCCTAAAGGACAAAAACAAATCTGAAAATGCAACAAAATAATGTATCTCATTAAATGTCATGTAATCTAGACCATTGGTGTTGAGTTAATCTCCACTGTCCATTGAAAAACTTAGTATGGTGCCTTTTCCATAAAAGGGCCATCCTTTTCTGTCATTTGTAAGTAAAATTTGATAATGAATTGTTGAGACTCTCCCAAATTGTGATCAATACAAAGCAAGTTTTGCAAGTTGCTGGGAATTTATGTTCTTGTGTTATCCTCTTTGGTTTTTGTGGTTCATATCAATCTAAATTTAATTAGTTTTACTTTTACGATGATGGGTAAATGCTAAGATATCTGATGAATGCTTTGGTCCATACTAGTAGTGCTTGCTGATGGTAAGTTGTGTATAGTTATCCTGGGCCCTGTCTTGGTTGTATTCCATTAGTTAAGCTGCAGCATTGTCCGGGTGTTTAATGAGTGAATGTAATTTAAAAATCATAAGGATCCTTTTAAGATTGCATTATTTCTTGCAACATTGTGGGTTTCCTATCCTGGTGAAATAGGGAATTGTTTATTGAAAGTATTTATCTATCTGTAGCATTTTACCCCATTGTGACTATCACTTAGGATCTCTTATCCCTTCTCTCTCTCCTTTTCCTTTTGCATTTTATTTATATCAAGTTTATTAGGTTAGGTTATAAGCAGTATCTACATTACAAATCTACTAAAAGTATCATAGGGTTTCTACATATATACTACTATCATATTCCATAAACCATGCCCTTTATGTAAGACCCCTTGTTGGCACAACTAGACATACCACAAAGTCATTTCAAGCAAGCTAAGACCTAGTTGTATTATCCTTGGGGCAGTCCTATCTTGGATAGGATACCTTTTTCAAGAGAGGTGTGATACCAACAATCATACCTGTATTGTTGTGTGCTAAAACCATAATCAATAGGGTTATGTGCATGGAAGAAGATATCATGGGATGCGGTACATGAGATGTGGGAACATGTGGCACACTTTGGTTAGAGACTTGAGGTGCCTGTGACACATCTGAAGGAGTTATATGGATGGAAGAAGATGGAGTGCGATGCGAGACATGAGATGGAGTAAGATGTGGCACACTATGGTTGGAAACTTGACGTGCTTGTGACACATATGAGTTAATGATATTTGTGTTAGATTTAGGACAAACAATTGAGAGGGGGGATGAATCAGTTGTCCAAAAATTTCTTGTAATTAATCACTTATATCTGTTTCTTAATTTAGCAGCATAATAATAAATCAATCATGGAAACATAATACAACAATTCAAGAGCAGAAACACATTAACACATATGACACCAAGATTTTAACATGGAAAACCCGGTTAATGGAAAAACCATGGGGTGACTAACCCAAGATTGTATTCTTTGTTAAAAGAATAGAAAGAACAAAATGGCACATGCCAATTAGGGCTCACTACCCCAGCACACTACTCATAAGAGGCCCACTACCTATAGGAGACACATTGTCTATAGAATAATAAGTATTACATACTTGAACTGAGGAATAGTATCTTCACCATGCTTGAGTTAGTTCCATTTGAGCCCAATACTTCTGCTCTGCCTTTCACTCTGCTCCTCTCTACCACACTCTCAACTCCACAAAGATATCTTTGAAATGACTTTACAACTCCTTATTTATACAAGACATCGACTTAGGGATAATCATCCAAGTCAACATACATTACAGAGAAAATACATAAATACAACATGACAAATTACAAAAAGACTTCATGCAAATCAACACACTATCAGCCACATAGGTCTGAGACTTCAATCTTCCTTTAGGAACATGTCATTCTTCATAGAACATCTTCAAGATCATCCGCAAGATGTGTAACTCATCTGGTCAGCCAAACTTAGGAAGAACATCATCATCCAGAAGTAATTCTTCAATTACAAGCTCAATCTTCAATGTGGACCACCAACACAAACTGGACACAATCCAAAGACCTCCATAAGCTTGCCTAAATCACCAGGAACATCCACACTATTTCTGCTTATTGAAATCATTCTCTCCTTCATTTGGAACCTCAAGAACACAATTTGTCATCACTGTCATATTGGAATAGATGCTTGTGGACCTCTAGACCACGAACTAATTGAGTTGTCAATTCACATTGATTTCCTAAACACTCCACCAAATCCGCAGAACAAGATATTGCATTTCCAAATATCATCAGACCTATCTGTGTCACTCTATCACCTCAGAACCGATTTTACTTAAGTGGCCATAACTTCTTGAGATCTTCATGCAAACCTCTAAAATCTTTACTGGATCACCTTGAGACACATATCTACAAACCCTTTGATGTGCATCCTCTGATCTTCATCTTAGCTGGGATCTTTACCTTACTGTCTTCACTATTCTTCTTTGTTCCTGATAGGACTAATTTTTTCAATATCCTCAGCATATAGCTCATCGAATCCTTATCATCAATGCAACAGGAGTATGTTGACATCAATGACAACACCAGTTAGGCCCATACTTGTAACAATCTCCCTCTTTGTCATTGATGGCAACATATGATGTGAAAAACTATTTCAACCATCAAGACAAGAGCTTCTCCTCACTAACATAGGTTCCCCTATCAACAACAACCATTCACATGTCTTCTCTTCATTTACTACTCCCCCTTTGATCAACAACTACTTATTTTTCACATGTCTTCTCTCCCCCTTTGACATCAATGGCAAAAGGCACATACTTGCATCACTTTAGAATCATACCAGCTATTCCCCCTAAGTAGCAGCTTCCCATCATCAATCCGGACCATAAGATATGACTGTGAGATCCACCAGACTGATGCACATCAATGCACCTTAATTCAGAATCAGAGGGGTAATAACCCCTAACTTCTCCCTGAGATACTCAAAAGAGTCCTTAGGTAGAGGTTTAGTAAAAATATTTGCAATTTGATCCTTGGAAGGCATAAACTCCAATCTGACTTCATTCTTGTTCACTTGCTCTCTCAAAAAGTGAAACTTGATGGATATATGTTTAGTCTTTGCATGCAACACCAAATTTTTTGATATGTTAATTGCACTTAAATTATCACAGAAGATTGTGGTAGGTTCCTCATACTCCACTCTAATATCTCTTAGCATTTGCTTCATCCACAATACTTGAGTGCAACTACTTGTTGTTGCAATATATTTTTCTTCTACAGTGGATAGAGATATTGCCTCTTATTTCTTGCTCAGACAAGAAACCAATCTCTTCCCCAAAAAGAATGATCCACCAATGGTACTCTTCTGATCATCCACATCTCTTGCCCAATCAACATCTATATATGCATGAAGAGAGAAATCATGATCTCTAGAATACCACAAACCATACTCAACTATCCCTTTTAGATATCTAAAAATCCTCTTGATTGCCATGACATGAGATTCTCTAGGATCAGCTTGGAATCTAGCAACAATACCAACAACATTCATAATGTCAGGTCTAGTTTGAGTGAGATATAATAATCCTCCAATAATTGACCTGTACTTTTTCTGATCAACCTGAGGAGAGTCATCATCTTTACTCAATTTACATCCAGTTGCCATGGGAGTACTCATTGGTTTTGAGTCTTCCATCCCAAATTTCTTCAACAATTCTTTTACATATTTGGTCTGAGAAATGAAGTTCCTTTCTTTGTTTGAATGATTTGTAGACTCAAGAAGAAATTCATTTCCCCAAACATGGACATCTCAAATTCACTTTTCATTTGATTTGCAAAAGTTTTGTACATACTATCTGTTCCTCCAAAAATGATATCATCAACAAACACTTCAACAATCAAGATATTTTCATGATCAATTTTGAAATACAAATTACTGTTAGTAGTACCTTTGTTGAAACTAATCTTCAAAAGATGCTTATCTAATCTTTCATACCAGGCTCTTAGAGCTTTCTTGAGTCCATATAGTGCTTTCTTCAACTTGCAGACCATATCACCATGATCATATGAAATTCATCTGATTGCTCAATGTAAACTTCTTCTTCCAAGTCACCATTCAGGAAGGAAGACTTAACATCAATTTGATATACTTTGAAGTCCTTGAAGGTAGCAAAGGCAAGAAAAAACCTAACTGCTTCAATTCTTTCCACCAGAGGAAAAGTTTCTTCAAAATCAACTCCTTCTACTTGAGAGTACCCTTGCAAACCAATCTAGCTTTGTTTCTGACTACTTCACCAACTTCATTCAGTTTGTTTTGGAAGACCCATTTGGTTCCAATCACATTCTTGTTTCTAGGTCTGGGAACAAGATCCCAAGTGTAATTTTTCTCAATTTGTATCAGTTTTTCCTCTATTGGTTTAGTCTAGATTTCGTCATTGCATGCTTCATTTATTGACTTTGGTTCAATCTTTGAAATCAGATAATACTCTTCTGAGTCTTAAGCAATCTTTGTTCTTGTTTGAACACCTTTGCTTTTATCACCTATGATCTGATCTTCAATGTGATTTAGTCTTACATACCTCGGTAGTTTGGGACTTTCTTGTACTTCTATTTCTTGAATAGGTTCATTCAAAGTCATCTCTTCTTCCTGATTCATTGGATTAGTCTGAATCTAAATTTTAGAAGGGGCTTGGACTCCTTGGATCAAAACATCATTCTGATCATCTTCATCATATTCATAAAACCTTGAGGGTTTTTTAATACCTTCATCAACCTTCACATTTGTACTTTCTATAATCTTTCTCAATCTCTTGCTATAACACCAGTATGCTTTGCTTTAAGTAGAATAATGCAAGAATATTCCTTCATCACTTCTAACATCAAATTTGCCTATATCTTCATCTCTTTTAATGTAACATTTTCTACCAAAGACTCTAAATACTTCATAGTGGGAGTGATGCCAAACCAGAGTTCATAAGGAGTCTTACCAGTATTGCTTCTAATTTGTACTCGATTAAGAGTATAGACTGCAGTGCTTACAGCTTCTCTCTAGTAGATCTGAGGAACATTTGCTTCCACCATCATGGTTCTAGATGCTTCCTAGATGGTCCAGTTCTTTCTCTCCACTACTCCATTCTGCTATGGAGTCCTTAGAAAAGACAACTATCTTTTTATTCCATGTTTCTCATAGAATTCTATGAACTCACCGGATGTGAATTCTCCACCTCTATCAGACCTCAGACATTTTATGTTCAATCCAGTTTCATTCTCTACCATAGCCTTGAATATTTTGAATTTCTCAAGAGCCTCTAATTTATCTTTTAGAAAAGTCACCCACATCATCTGGGAGTAGTCATCAATTAATAGCATGAAGTATCTGTCACCTTGTACACTCCTGATTCTTACCGGACCACATAGATCAGTATGAACTAAGTCCAATAATCTAGTAGAGGATTTTTCCTTACTTTTGAATGTGACTCTGCTCTTCTTACCCAATTGACATTCTTTCCACAAACTATTAGTAGTTTTCACTAGTCTTGGAAGATCTCTCATAGCCTCAGTGTTTCTTATCTTGATGATATTATCAAAATTCACATGACACATTCTTCTATGCCACAACCAACTCTGATCAATTTGAACAAATAAATAACTTTTACTGGTACCAACCAAGTGGAAGATATTACCTTTTGTTTGAGTACCAGATGCAATCTTTGTTCCAGAACTTTCAAAGATCATGCATTTTCTATTTTTGAATCAAAGATCATAACCTTTGTCCACCAACTATCCAACACTGAGAAGATTGTGCTTTAGACCTTCAACATATAGTACATTATTGGTATTGTTCTTTCCATCAAAAGAAATGGTTCCTCTACCTCTGATTCTACCAGCAAAATTATTACCAAATTTTATTACTCCTCCTTCATACCTTTCCAAATCTATGAACTTATTTTTGTCACCTGTCATATGGTGGGAGCATCCACTATCAATGACCCAATCATTCTTTTCTTCAACTTGGGCAACCAGAACTCTTTCTACAATTTTATGATTGACAGATTCAGAGGGCATTGGATCTTCTTCCTTGATGGCAATAAACATCCAGTCACTTTCAGATTTGTTTCCTATCTCTGATTCATCATCTATTACTCCATCATCATTATCTTCATGAACATAGTAACATTTCTTTTAGAATCTTGATCTGTTAGGATTTGGACTTGAAAATCTTTCTAGACACCTTGAGGCAAAATGACCAATCTTATTACAGTTAAAACATTTAAAAAGTAATTTCCCCTCATACTTACCGGATCCTCTTGGCAGTCTTTTTACAATAAGGGCTTCAAGTTGAGCAGCTTCTGCTTCATCTTCTTCTAGGTCTTTTCTTTCTTTTTCATACCATGATAGTTTCTTTGAAGAGTTCTCTCCTAGAACAAACTTTTGTTTTCCTTTTACAGAGGCACTAGCTTTGAATGCAAATTCAGTCTTGGGGGGTGCATCTACAAACTTAATCAATTCAAATGCAGCCAATTTACCAACCAATTGATCTCTTGTGATACCTGAATAGGCTTTGAATTCTTCAATAGCAGTAACCTTGTATTTGTAAGAATCAGGAAGGGATCTAAGAACTTTTCCAACAATCTCATCTACATCCAAGATTCCACCAGCACATCTAATGCCACAAACAAGCTCATTTACTGTTGGCATAAATGTAGTGATATTTTCATCTTCTCTCATCTTTAGGTTTTCAAATTTTCCTTTCAAACTCTGTAGCTTGGCACATTTAACATACTTGTCTCCTTCATGCATAAGTTCTAGTTTTTACCAAATCTCATATGCAGTTTTTAGATCAATAACATTTGTCAGCTCTGAATCAGATAAGGCACTTAGAAGAGCTTCTTTAGTCCGTAGGTTGTTTTCAACATCTCTAATTTCATCTACGGTACTCGGACCATTTTGTGGAGGAACATACTTCTTTGAAGCAATGATCCAATATTGCATTCCCATATATTGCAAGTGGCATTCCATGCAACTTTTCTAAAGAGTGAAATTGGTTCCATCAAACCTAGGGCTATCCTTCTTATAGGACGATATCCTGGATCTCCTGAATCAGTTAAGCTCCTTTAGAGGAAGTTAGTTTTGAAACCAATTGTTAGATTTAGGATAGACAACTGAGAGGGGGAGGTGAATCAGTTGTCAAAAACTTTCTTGCAATTAATCACTTAAATCTGTTTCTTAATTCAGTAGCATAATAATAAATCAATCATGGAAACATAATGCAACAATTTAAGAGTTGAAACACATTAACACATATGACACCAAGATTTTAATGTGGAAAACCCAATTAAGGGAAAAACCACGGGGTGACTAACCCAAGATTGTATTCTCTTTTAAAAGAATAGAAAGAACAAAATGGTACATGCCAATTAGGGCTCACTACCTAAGCACACTGCTCATAAGTTGCCCACTGCCTATAGGAGACACACTGCCTACTAAATAATAAGTATTACATACTTGAACTAAAGAATAGCATCTTCACCATGCTTAGTTAGTTCCGTTTAAGCCCAATACTTTTTCTCTACCTTTCACTCTGCTCCTCTCTACCACACTCTCATCTCCACAAAGATATCTTTGAAATGACTTTACAACTCCTTATTTATACAAGACATCGACTTAGGGATAATCATCCAAGTCCGCATACATTACAAAGAAAATACATCAATACAACATGACAAGTTACAAAAAGACTTCACACAGATCAACACACTATTGGCCACACAGGTCTGAGACTTCAATCTTCCTTTAGGAACATGTCATTCTTCACAAGACATCTTCAAGATCATCTGCAGGATGTGTAACTCATCTGGTCAGCCAAACTTAGGAAGAACATCATCATCCGAAAGTAATTCTTCAATTACGAGCTGAATTTTTAATGCGGACCACCAACACAAATTGGACACAATCCAAAGACCTCCACAAGCTTACCTGTATCATCAAGAACATCCACACTACTTCTACTTATTGAAATCATTCTCTCCTTCATCCGTAACCTCAAGAACACAGTCTATCATCACTGTCATATTGGAATAGATGCTTGTGGACCTCTAGACCATGAACCAATTGAGTTGTCAATTCACATTAACTTCCTAAACACTCCACCAAATCTGTAGAACAAGATATTGCATTTCTAGATCTCACCGGACCTATCTGTGTCACTCTGTCACCTCAGAACCAGTTTTACTTAAGTGGCCATAACTTCTTTAGATCTTCATGTGGACCTCTAAAATATTTACTGGATCGTCTTAAGACATATATCTACAAACCCTTTGATGCACATCCTCTGATCTTCATTTTAGCTGGGATCTTTACCTTACTATCTTCATTGTTCTTATCTATTCCTAATAGGACTAATTTTCTCAATTTCCTCAGCATACAACTGATCCAATCCTTATCATCAATGCAACAGGAGTATGTTGACATCAATGACAACACCAGTTAACCCTATACTTGTAACAATTTGATGGTGTTACCAAAGGCTCTATTGATGCAGGTGTAGGCAGTGCATGGAATGGAGGGATAGATGGATTGGTGAAAGGTGATGTTTGAATGTTGTGTGTAGATACTGTGGGTTTGGTGGACATGGTGGTAATAGCCTTATGGATATCCTTAGCAACAACATAATTGGTTAGGTCTTGTTTTGTGATCTTGGATATGTCAAAGCCACTTGGCAATTTGGCTCCTCTTTCAACTAATTGTAGGAAAAATCTATTGGGATCAGACATTATGAGCATATTAGAGTTTTGCAACGTGTCAACATCTTGTAGATCCGCTAAGTCATCTTGAGATTCCTCATAGGTTGGTTGGTTGAAATGATGTTGTGGTGTCTGGGTTGATGATGAAGGTCTAAAATGATATTGTGAAGGATGGGTTGATGATGAGGGTCCGACAGTATAACCTTTGGGTACAACCGTATCTTGAGGCATTCCAGTCATGAATTTTGAAGCATCCTTGAGAGGAGTAGATTGAAATTCCATTAGGTTATCTTCCATTGCTACTTTATATTGACTCCTTGTTTGATGCATTAGTTGATGATGGCTGAGATTTTTGGACTTGTGTGACAAAGTTAAGACTTTTGGATTGTTTGATAGGTTTGACTGATTGGTAGTTTGGATTGATCAATTGATTGGATTGTTGATTGATTGGGATTGGTGATTGATTGGTTTGCTAATTGATTAGCTTGATTTGATTGATTGATTATCCCCCAAGAGATAGACTCATGAACTCAAGGGTAGACAAGATTGATTAGTGATGATAAGATAGACCAACTCAAAATAAAGTACTCTCTCAAGCTGGAAAAGATTATTGTGATATGATTAAAAGATGGATAGTGATCAAATCCAAAGGATGATGTTGATTTTATTGATCAGTTGATATTGATGGATGATTTAGAGTCTCAAGAGGATACAAGGGCTCAAAAAGTCCAAAAGTGTGATATGATTAAGATGGATAAGATGGATGCTGGCAGTAGATGATCAGTGGATTGTTTGGAAGCTGATAATAGGCTCAGGATTGACTAGAAATGTGAATTTTTGGACTGGATAGATGATAACAGGATACAATTTACCAAAGGTGATGTTGTTTAGACCAAAGGCAATTCACAATAGCTCAAATGTGACTAAAGATAATCCAAAGGTGACTATCTATGGATTAAAGATGACTTTCTATTGTTCAAATGCGACTAGGTATGACTCAAAGGCAATTGCCCGATAATTCAAAGGCACCTGTGTTATGGTCAAAGATAAATTGAAGCTAACCAAAGGTGAGTTTTTGTGATTCAAAAGCAACTGATTGTGATTCAAATGGGACTCTGGTTATTGTTCAAAGGTGATTTTCTATGACAGTGAATTATTTTTGGTAGTTTTTTTTGTTTTTTTATAAGAGAACAAATAGAAAAAGACACACACACAAGACACTCACAAACATGTACAACCTAGGCTAGAAAGGATACTACTTCTTGAATCCCTACTTGGATTTCTCCAAATACTGAGACAAAGTGGACAACTAGAGCTATTGGTGACACTAGCTCCCCCTTACATGGCACATGCACACCAACTTCTCTTACCCTTCAGATCATGTGAACTGAGGGAATTTTTGTGTCTACAATGAATAGTACATGCAGGGAAGCTTCAGAGGTCCAACCTATTGCATCAACAAGTAAAGGTATTTTGGCCTCTAAAACAAATGGTTTCTAGTAAATATCAGAGGGATAGACACCTTACGAGCATCTAGCAAGCCACTTAAATCTTTAACTAGTCTTAGTAGGAGTTTCATATATGTAAGGTATGCCTCCTTTCAAACTAGCACTGTACAGTATGTTCTCATACTAGTTTCAACTTAGATTTCACCTTATCCTATTTTATATAGCGGACTGAATGAAAGTACCACTTGAGGTTGTTCCTTAGGGTGAGTACCTCTTTTCCCACCAAGGCAGGCCTCTCTAAAGATAATAACAAGTTCTCTTGTACCCAAGATCTATTTGATAGGCAAGGGGAGAGGACACTTTTGTTATTAGCTCAAGGTTACAATCATGCACAACAAGGAAACAAAAAAGATAAAATAAACACAAGGAAAACAAGGTTCTTTTTTAGCCCCAGAACTAAATGTTCCTAGATTAGTGAAAAAAATATGACGAGTCTTTGACCGATCGATCCTGCAATAGATTTGTTAGTAGTTTTAGTTCCACCTTTCTTTGACAAACAATAAGAAGCTCCAACAACAAGTGTTAGCTACCAAAGAAATCAACTTGCAATAGTATAAACCAAAGGTGAATGAGCAGTGATCAAATGCAACTTTCTACAAATCAAATGTGATTATAATTTTACCAAATGTGATCACCTATTGTGCAAATGCAAGTCTGTATGCTACAAAGGCAATCAAGGACTATGCAAATGCGATTTACTGTCAACCAAAGGCACTCAAATATGTGGAATCTGCCAAAAAACTCAAGATCTAGGGTTAGCTAAATGATCAAAAGGTAAATATGAAGGATCTAATAACCCAAGAGGATGGATTGCTTGAACTAGATCTAATATTTTGCAACACAACAGAAAAGATCCCACTATATGATATGATTAGGTCAAAGACAAATCAAACCCCAAATAAACCAGCTTGAGGATGAGAAAAGACCATTAGGGTTAGCAAATAAACTAGCTTGCAACCTACATCAAACATAGAAAGATCGAAGAAAACCCTAGCAAACCTTGCAAAAGAGAAATATATCAATAAAACCATAGTTAACCAAAGGTGATTCCCTATCAATCAAAGGCGATGATCTGTCAATCAAGTGTGATTCTCTATGGATCAAATGTGCTTTGCATACCTAGACTTCAAAAACAACTTTCAAATGAAAAAGATAAATCAAGGACATAGGTCTCACCGGGCGTGCCAGAATGTGTGAGTAGGAAAAATTTGGTTAATAAGATCAAGCATTACAATCAAAACCCAATCCTACCACCTTCAATAAATCCATCTAAATGACATAAAATGAAAGAAAATCAAAGAACAATGTCACCTAGATTGTATTGATTCCTTGGTTGGAATGTGTATTGCTTCTCAATAGTGAACAACCATAGTTGCCAAATCTGCCATGATGATAGATAATATACAAAAAGTGCTTAATGGATGCTTAATGGATTCAATATGCATGAGATGATAATCTAGACACTATCAAGATTATGTTGGATATGAATGGAATAAGGTGAGAGGGGGGTATATATAGCTCTCAACTAAGATTGATCAATAGTGGAGAAAAAGGTGGATACATGAATGGTTGAGATTATTCAAGAGGCTTGGATGAATGTGTATAAGACGTATCTAATGGAAAACCTTTTATTAAATGATTGTGGTTGCTTTGTTGATAAAGATAAAATTGATTTTCTTAATAGGATGCTTTTCTATTTTAAGAGTTGGATGATCAGGATATTTGATTTTAGAACCAATTAAATCATTTTTTGTATTTAATCTATGAATGAGGCTGAGTTGTACACATAGAAGAAAGTGATAAGAGAGGGAAATGATAAGATAAAAATAAATTAAATAAATAAATTCATTTAATTTATTTTTAAATCATAGAGGAAAAGGCTAAATTTAAAAAATTAGAAGAAGAGATAAATTAAATAAATAAATTTATTTAATATATATAAATGAGAAGAGGATAAATAAATAAAATATTAATTTTATTTATTTTAGAGGAATAATGAGATAAATAAATAATTAAAAATTATTTAATTATAGATAGAAAATAGAAGAAAATAAATAAAACTAATTAAATAAATATAATGTATTTAATTAGTTATAGAAATGGATGATTTAGAAGAAAATAGATAATTGATACAAGTGTGCTAGACAAAATTGACATGTGGAGCAGTGAATAATGCAATAATGTGATAAATGATGTGAAGGGTAAATTTTGGGTGTCTACAGGTGTTTAAGGGCTGATGAAATCTTTGATGTGTTAAGGGCATTCCATGATGAACCCATAGGAGGATATTACTCTTTGTAAAGGACAATCCATAAAATTCATTGAGTTGGTTATTATTGGCCATCTCTCCACATAGATGTGAAGAGATATGTGAGGAAATGTCATCAATGCTAGAGGATGGGTCAACTAACCTTCACAAAGGAGATGACACTACACCCCCAAGTGGTTTTAGAACCATTTGAGCATTAGGGTCTAGATTTTGTTGGACCCATCTCTCGAGCATCTATAGTGAAGGAATACATCTTGGTATGTACTAATTATGTGACCAAATGGGTAGAGGTTCAAGGATTACAATTTACTAGAGAAGAAAAATTTATTAATTTCCTATATAACAAAATATTTCTAAGATTTGGAGCCACAAGAGCAATTGTTTCAGATAGAGGTCCACAATTACCTCTCAAGTGATAAAATATTTCACAAATTTGTATCTAGTCAAGCACATGAATTTCTCACCTTATCATCCCCAAACAAATGGGTAGGTGGAGGTGACAAACAGAGAGTTGGGAAACATCTTGACAAGGATAGTGGTAATGAAGAAAAAAGATTGGGCCAGTAAATTACATGAAGTAGTATGGGCTTACAAAATAACATGGAAGTCAACAACAAAGTTCTCACCTTATGAACTTGCCTATGGGAGGAAACCTATACTGTCAATAGAGTTTTAATTACAAACACTTAGGACATCACTAGATATTGGATTATCATTATCTATAGCACAACAAGATCAAATTCTTCAACTCATTGAATTGGACGAGATCAAGATGGATACCATAGAGTAGACATAACTCATTCAGCACCAAAGGAAGTAATGGCATGACCAACACATCAAGAAAAGGGAATTTTAGTAAGGAGATTGGGTTCTCTTATATGATTCCAAGTGTAAGGAGTTCTTAGGGAAATTACAAACCCATTGGATGGGACCTTACCAAACCAAGGAAGTCTATGAAAATAGAACATTCTAGTTGGCACCCATTGATGGAGGGGAAAACACATTTTTGGTAAATGGTCATAGGATTCGCCTCTACCAGTGGCTAGCCACAAAGGAAGAATTTATCAAGGATTTGTGCTATGTGTCAGAGGCCACACTCTCTTGCATAAATTGAGAGAATGATACAATAAACAAATTATATATTTATAGACATATATAAGGGTTGAAAACTAGTAACATGGAGGCCCTTCTCAAGAAAAAGAGAAGAAAAAAAGTAATAAGAATAAAAATAAAAGAGGAAGAATGAAAACTAGTCAATTGGTAGTCTTGCTCACCAAGGGAACTAAAAACCAACAAATGGTGGTTCTCTTTTCCATGTAGGTGTCAAGAAGGAACACATTTGGAGGTAATCAGGACAACCTCCAGAGTCAAGTAGGAGCACCTCTAGAGCCAATTAGGAGCACCTCTGGTGCTCCATCAATAAAAAGGATTCACAACCTTCGGAGCCTACTTTTCAAACCATCTAAGGAAGGGCACTCAAAAGAATTTAATGAAGTCATCATGGCATTATAAACCTCACATTCAAAAAGGAGGCCATTTCATAAGCACTCATTACACTCAAACTATTGATGACCCCTATTTTTTAATCATTTGTTAACACCATTTGCTAACAATGTCGTTGTCTTGTCAACCACTAGTTTAACAAGGATCCTATCATTTCATATTCCATGGGCATCATGAAAACTAATTTTAAAGGCTACACATGGAGGAATGGTCACATCACATTCTTGTGGAGACAACAACATGAAACCCTAAGCATGACATCTAATCATTGCAACAATAATCTAGGTATTAATCTTAGTCAACTAATTATGACAAATCTTATCAATTTTCATTTTGTGTAATTCACATGGACTCCTATACACTACCATTATTTTCAAATTAATCTAATGCATGTCACCCCTAACTCTCCACTTGAAACGTCAGCTCCATAGTTATAGAGTGATGTACCCCCTTACAAACATACTAAATCATAATTTCTAAAAACTGAAAGCCATAACTCCCCCTCAACTGATTCAGTAGTCATCAGGACCAGCAAAAGAAATTCAACTCTAAATTTTAGGAAATAGAGAGCTCTAGAGGTGAAATAGGTCTTCTATAAGAGGTTTTGGGAAAATAAGTAGGCAAAATTAAAGTTTTAAAAGCAGAGGGGAATAAATTACCACCAAGTTGTAGTCTGTTTGAAGGCATGGGGGTTAAAAAGAAATTAGAGCCAGAGACAACATAGAGACTTCTACAAGATCAAGCATCTACTGACATACTAAGGGCTGCAGGATGGCTTGAATTCTTGGATAAATTTGAGGGTTACCAAGAAGACATTATGGAAGATTTCATCTCCAACCTACAAAACAACCAAACACAAGTACGAGGGGTCACCATTTCTATCTCTACCACCATCATCAGTAGGATCTCCAAACTCCTAGAAGAAGGTAAGAGGTTCTATCAACTAAAAACTCTATATAGTAATTTAATCAAAGCTTTCTCCATAGATAATGACCCTAAAATACAAATACACATGAATAAGGGAGAAGTGAAGGGAATTGTTAGAACCACCCTTCCCCAACCATGGCAATCATTGGCCATGTGGCTAGTGAAGCATTTCACCTATGATGGCCAATTCTCACTAGTATTAGGACTCATAATGAAAATGTTAATATTTTTAAGGCATGGTCACACACATCCTAAACATAGGATCAATTTTCCCAACTTCCTATTTTCTGCAACCACATTATTAGTAGAAAAATACTAGCAGGGAAAGGATCTACTTAAAAACAATGCCCTCATATACCTTATTGTCAAGAATCACTTTATCTCCAAGAGAGGAGGGGAGGACCTATTGCAAGCATTTCTAGATAATACACATAGAAGAAAGAAAAAAAGGGAAGAAAACAATAGTAGAATCACCATCCTCCAATTAGGAAATGGAGGAGGAAAGGCCACATCCATCCACTTCTTCCCCATCTACTAAGAAGAAGAAAAAGGGCAAAGGAATTTTGGGGAATCATCTTCCAAACTAGGGAATGAAGAAGCCATACCTGAGGAAGGGTCATACAAAACACCCCATAAAACAAAATGGAAATTAACTTTAACTGAGGAGTCCACCCCAACACAGAAAAAAAGAGGTGTTGTAAGTACTCCTTATGTTTCAAAAACGGTAAGTGAAGAATAAAAGCTTGAGGAGCCTGCATAGACTCCCAAAGCCCAAAAACATAAAAAGAAGAATGAGGACCTAACCAATATAGACACTCCTCCCATTTAGAGAAGGATCAAAAGAGGAAGGGTAACTGAGGAGAGCACTCTAGAGATCCTTATTCCTAAAACTACCAAGGCACCTAAGGTTACATCCATTAAACCTCAGAATTTTTTTTTAGATTTAGAGGAAGTAACACTAATGTTAGAGACACAGGCAAAGAAAGTGCTCTAGAGAAGCCAACATAAAAGACATCAAAATCAAATGGAGAAAGAAATTACACTCCTTACTAAGGTAGTTGTTGGCTTCAAAACCTCAATGAACCCTCCTAAGGATCAGGTTGGGCCATCACATGCCCAAGAGTCTGCTGAAGACATAGAAAAAAAAAGAAAAGAGGGAAACCACATAGATGAAAGGGGCAGAAGGAGAAGAAGAGCAGGGTTGTTATAAAGAACATGGGGATATTGGAGTGTAGGAGATAGACATGACAAAGGGGTTGAAAATAGGGAGCTTCTCCCATCCTTTTGATCAGGAGGATATTGAGATATCAAAAGAGCAACAGCTAATGGAGAAAATTGATAATTTGAAGAGAATGTTATGGGATAAATAGTTGGTTATCACCAACCTTAAAAAGGTCACGTAGGAAAAGGAATCAGCTAAGGACCAAGAAATCAATGACCTGAAAGAACAAATGGAGAAGAAAGAAAAGGTCATTGAGGCAAAATGAGTTGAGATTAAGAAGAAGGATGTAAAGATAACATAGAAAGATATTCACATCTCTGATTTTTATCAAATTCAGGGATAACATCATCATTTTAATCTCATCCCTAATGGAGAAACTACATAATCAAGCCTAGGAGTTAATAAAGACCAACAAAAAAATTGATGATTAGGTAGAACTAATTCAAGAATTGGTTGTTTCAGTACCTACAAGTGATCAAGGCACACAAACTAATGTCTCCTTGAGGACATTCCAATTATATGTCCCTAGGGCATTGTTAAATTGGGAAAGAAGGTGTTGAGAACTATCAGGTACAACTATCATGATATAGTTACAAAGGCTAGTCACTATGATGACTAACAAAGTGAAGACCCTAGAAGAAAAATTATTGATAGTAGCTAGTCTCTCATCAGCAATACTTTCATGTAGGCCACCCAATGGTAGTTATGCACTATTTCTACAAGAACAAGTCCTTCAAAGGAAGCTCTCATTGGTTCTCTGTAACTTAACTAAAACCATAAAAGATGGGAATTATTTCCTCAAAGTGTATATGTAGAGTAGTGATGAAGAAAAGAACTTCCTCTATGAATTATAATTGTATAATTTGTTTATTGAAGACCACACATTCTTTATCAATCTTTTTGTAGGAGAATGTCAGTTGAGGGCATTCATGTAATTAATAAAAGACCAACAAATATGGCATGAGAGAATGGAAGCATATATAGATAAAGTAGCAGGATTAGATTGACCAATTTATAGGGAGATCTAATACTAACACAAAAACTTGGATAACCTATGAACAAGAATATAACATATCAGATAGGTTGTACAAGCTCAATAAATCCAAGTTGTGAGTAGTGCAGGAGAACCTAAAAATCCTCAAGCTCAGGGGGATGATGAGTGGTAGGTAGCACTCATCTAAGCACACCTTTTTGTTCCCTTTTTCCCATTTTCATGCACCACATGTTCTGCTAATTGCACTATGAAATCTATGGAATCTTGTTTAATTATGTTAATAGAAGATGAAACATTGAAGTTACTATTGTGATAAGAACACTCATGTTTTGTATTTAAACTGACACAATTATGTAGAAATGTCTCCTTTTCATAATAGGTATCTATCAATCAAGTGAAAAAGTTTTTTTTTGAAACTCTGGAGATGTTCCTAACTATCTCTGAACTTGAGCAGAAGATACACTACACAATATTTCAAAGTTTCTCAGCATGGTTGGAGGATCTTTGGAGCTGGAGTGGCAGGACAAGAAGGGTTGTTGATCATAAAGACCTATAGATTTGTGTCCTAAGGAGCCATATGTCAATCTCTAGAGTTGTTGGTAACTACATAGAGTCTCTAGAGTTACACAGAATCTTTGGAGCTATTTAGCTATCAGAATCTACAGAGCTATTGTAAAGCTATGGAGTTCTGCACATCAAGGCTAGGGTTTTGAAGGAGATAATTGTAGTGGTTCAGAGCGTACAAAGTACAACTATCATTTGATTTTTTATGAGATAGGGACTTCTAGTAGTTCATTGTTTTAAAGATTAATTCCCTTCTTATCAAGGCCTCCATGACCTATTTTATTAAAAGTCAAACTCTAGATTTAAGGACACCTCTAGTGTCACTTAAGTCTCTTTAAGGACACCTCTAGTGTCACTTAAGTCTCTTTAAGGACTATATAGTTATACTTTATAAAGGTAGTTGCATGTTTAGTTTTAGAATAAAAGATATTTTGTATCTCAAGATGAACTAAGAGTAAAGATGGTAAACTTCGAAGATATGATATCAAAAACAAACTGATATAAATTGTAGGAGAGAATAGAATAAGATATAGTTTTTTTAGTTGGTTTTTATATAGTTCATATAGTATGTAAAGCATCACAAGTCATGTAAAATAATTTAAACCAACTCAAAAGTAAATGAAGTAAATAATCCACTTAAATACAACATCACAATAACCAAAATATAAAATTGTAAATAATCCACTTAGATACAACATTCCAAGGTAAAATATGTAATTAATCTGCTTAATCACAATATCTCAAATAAATGATAATCTCATAAATATGAATCTGAATGTCATTAAATCTTACAAAATCACATGCTTAATCCAAGTAACAAGCACTATAAAATAATATACATAAATCCATTGGCAAGTATGCCATAATACATCTAATATAGGGTACAATCAACATGTACAACAATAATAACTAAATCAATACACTCTTTAGTTACATGAACCAAGTGGTCCACCACCTATAAACTAAGAGACGAGAACATGGGCTAGGTGTTTTTCCACCTAGCCATGAAGTATTTACACTTAGCCAGATCCCTTCATGAAATGAAGGAAAATCAGCCATGTATGAAATGTCTAGCTATCAGAAACAACTGGTAGGAGGGAACACCCAATGCAACCTTGATGTCTAAATGTGCAATTCTAAATAATGAAAAGTAGATTTCCTCACTATAGGATGTGCAAAAGATATCAATAATTAAGTTTTCTAGACAATAAAACATCTATTTCAATGTCATTCTAATTAGATCTAATCATTTATAAGTAACTTGATTCAATTCCTGAAAAGTGGAAAAGCCATCTTTGAATATCCACATTCGGTATCCTAGTCCCAAAAGTAACCCAATAACATTCATAGATGAAAATCTACTTCTTTCCCCAAGAAGCAAGAAATAAATAATAAAATAAAAGTCAAATTCACCAATAAATCATTGAAATTCCCTTTTCCCAAATCACATGCAAGGAATTACACTTTCCAATCAAATCATTCATCTTTGCTTACACAATGACACTCATAAGTACATCAAATAGATATATTATCTAATCCAAAATTTGATCACAATCTTCATACAAAATCCTTTAAGTTATAATTTCATCTTGCTATCATAACAGTGACAAGAGGTCTAAAAACAATAAAAATAGTCCTCCTGTCACAACTGCTATAGGAGTTGTTGCTAAAATAAAAAGATGAACATAGATCATAGTTTAATCAATTTCTGGTCATAAATATAGATATTTGGTTTTTAGCATTCAAATGAAAATAAAACAACAGTCTATTGTCTCTTATCTTAGTCAATATAATATTCTAAACAAGTTTTCCAACAGAGCTATAGGAAGATCGTGTAATCTTCTACAAGTATTTATATAGTTCGCAGTCATAAAAGAAGCTATAGGAACATATGATTTTTATCTATTTTTCAGAGGTTGTTTCATTTTAAAGAGACTAATTTTTTAATCTAATCATTGATTTCAGCCAGCATAAGAAGAATATAGTTATAATAAAGTTTGATAGAGAATTAATCTGAACAGCAAACTAAAGATTCTATTAAGAGTTTACAATTAGTCAGGATTCAAGATCTAAGTATAATGACTTGTTTTCAGTTAGGCAACAAAGATAAGAAAAATTGACTATTAATAGTTTAGATTTTCAATCTATATACTAAGCAGATCGACCATCATATAGATCAATATGAGTATAAGTTGAGAACTGAAAAAGGATGGAAAATAATGTCTATGTTTAGTCTAAGAAACTTATGATAGCAAGAAACAAGGGGTTGATCTATACAGATCACCCTTAGCACAGTCAAATCAACCATGAAGGAGATAGACGGCCAGCAAAGGAAAATGATTTCCTTAGCAAAAATGGCCAAAAAGAATAAGTGACCAGGAAAGAAAGAAAATGGCCTTCCAAAACAAGGAATGTCCAAACAATTATAGTCACCCAGCAAAACAACAGATAAAACTATCTAAAGACCACCTAAATCAATGTTTTTATAATGCAAGGAAAACCAGATGAAAAACTTGGATAAGTCATCGATTGGAGATGTATTTGTAGCTATTGTTGCTACCTCCCTTTCTCTCTCTTATCACTGCAATTCCTCTTTGCTTCTGTTTCTTAGGAAAAACTAGTTTTTCTACACTGTAAATCATGGGTATCTCCTTTTGCCCAGATCTCCTTTTATTAAAATTTTCCAACTCTTATTTTTGGCGATCAAGTATTAGGTTTTAAAACTAAAGTTTTTGTATTTTAGTTTGCATGAAATTACTCCAAAAAAAAGGCTCATAATTCCATTTAAAATAAAATAATAGCTAATTTAATTAGCTTACTATCATGTAAATGACAGTAAGTAATCTTTTAATTCTTTATCAAAACTCTAAATATACTAATTCTATTTTTAATATAATTTAACTATTTTAATTAAACATAATCACTTTAAATAATCACTAAGTGAAATAAAATATAAATATATATACATCTATTATAATTTATTATAATTATTTCATCTAATGGGTATATTGTCTTACAAACATATATAATTATGAAAATAAAGACAATATTTATTATTTAATTTAAAATACAATCAGATATATTTCCTTATTTAAATATAATACACCATTCAAACACAATTTGAAAAGACATTAAATTTAAGTAATCACACCATGCATTCAAAAATGATTAATAACCATCCATTAATGTAATACAAGCCATTCGATAATGCATATGCAACTATGTGATGTGTGTGATTGCATCAGGGTAAACCATCCCATCAGTTCTTGCCAAGTGGCTAGAACACCTCTACCTTGTCCATGCTCTCATGTTTGATGAGTACCTACATCCATTTACACTCAACTCAACATCAATAGGTTAGTGTCTCCAAAAACATAGCCAAGGCAAATCATTGTAAACATGTCTACAATACTTAACATTTATAACAATTTCCAATTTTCATCAATATATCTCTTAATAATTACCTTGACTGATGCAAAATTACTAAAGGTAAAAGTCAATCATAGTAATTGTTTACTAAACTAGAATAATCATATTGTTCACAAAAATGAGTCATGACATCCTTCCCCACTTGGAAGAGACATCATCTCGATGTCTTATTAAACATCAAAACAATAAGGTATCCATCAACCACCAATAAAGTATCAAGGTGTCATAAAACAATAACATAAACTCAAGTATCAAAAGATCATAACAACTCAAAGTACCAAAGTAATAACTAAAATCAAAGTATCAAGAAATAACTAAACTCAAAGTATCCTAATCCATGCATGAATAAGAAATCTATGATGTATCCTCAAATGAGGAAAAGATCTATCAATCTCCTCTGCATCCTCCCATGTGGCATTGTCCTTAGAATACTAATCCCATTGGACCTTATATTGCACCATATCTCTACTATGCAAACTAATGTTGTGCTTCCCTAGAATTAGAGTGGGCTCCACCAGCACCACTCCTAGATCCTAAACCTATAAAGCACACCAATCAAGAATATGTGACTCATCAAGATGATAAATTTTAAGTAAAGACACATGAAAAATATTATGAATTTTGGCAAGTGTAGGTAGGAGAGCAAGTCTATAAGCTATAGGATTAATCACTTCAAGAACTTTGAATGGTCCTACAAAATGAGGAGCAAGTTTGGATGCTTTGCCAAATGAAACTGAACTCTTATGAGGTCTGACCCTCAAAAAAGATTTGTCACCAACTGAGAACTATCTAAGAGTTCTATTCTTATCTACATAACTCTTTTGGTGATCTAAAGCTTGATTCAACTTCTCCTTGATCCACTTCATCTAATCACCCATTTCTCTTAACATTTCAGGACCAATCACAATTTTGTCCTCCACCTTATCTAAACTGGTAGGTGTTCGACACCTATGCCCATAAAGAGCTTCGAAAGGTGCCATTCCCAAAGATGCATGGTATGAATTTTGTTGTATGCAAACTCTACCAATTGGAGATACTCCTCCCATTTATATTGTTGATTAATACAATACATTTTGAGGTCTTCTACCCCTGATTGGCTCTTTCTATCTGACCATCCATTTGAGGATGATAAGCCAAACTGAAATTCAACTTTGTACCCAAAGCTGCATTAAGAGTTGTCTAAAATCTAGATGTCATGCAATTGTCTCGATCTAAAATGATCGTCTCAGGCACTCTATGCAATCAAAAAATCTCCTGAAAAAACTTCTTAGCTAATACCATAGAACCATTAGAAAGATTCCTTGAAATAAAATGTGCTACCTTTGTCAACTTGTCCACAACCACTAAGATGACATCATGCCTATTCTTAGACATAGGTAACCCTTGAATAAAATCCATGCTTACCACTTGCCACTTGTGCTTAGGGATACTATGTGGGTACAATAATCCTGCTAGATGCATATGCTTAGCTTTGACTCATTGACATTCCAAACATCGAGCCACAAATTCCATCACATCCCTCTTAAGTCTTGGCCAAAAGTATAAAGGTTTAAAACCCTCAACCATCTTTGTTACTCCAGGGTTCCTTGAATAAGGTGCATTGTGAACTTCTCCAAGCACTAACTTCCTCAACTCTCCTTAGTTAGGAATATGCATCCTTCCTTGAAATCTCAAAATTCCATCTGATTTCATTACGTAACCATCAAACCTGTGATATAAGGGGTCTACTTCTAAAGCTTTCTTTACTCTTTCATAATGCTCATCCCATTGAAGATTCTGAATCACCTTCTATTTAAAATTAGATCTCATGGTAACAATGGCAGCCAGATGTCTTCTCCTACTAAGAGCATCTACTACTTTATTATCCTTTCCTTTTATATACTCAATTCCAAAGTCATACTCACTAAGGAATTATAACCATCTTCTCTGTCATGCATAAAGGTTAGGTTGAGTAAATATATACTTGAGCCCTAGATGATCTATCTTTAACTCAAAGGGCTTACCTAGAAGACAATGCCTCCACATCTGAAGTGCATGAACTATGGAAGCTAACTAAGGATCATGCGGCACATAGTTGAACTCATGTTGCTTTAACTTTCTTGACTCATATGAAACCACTTGCTCATTCTACATCAACACTCCTCCTAATCCTTCCCTAAAGCATTTGTTATAACTATAAAGTGCCCATTAGGATTTGGTATGGTCAGGATAGGAGCAGTTGTGAGATTTTCCTTTAACACTTGGAAGCTTGCTCACACATTTCTTTCCATTCAAACTTCTTACCCTTCTTTTGTAGTGTGGTAATTGGTGTTGATATGGTTGAGCAACCTTCCACAAACTTTCTATAATAACCTACAAGTCCCATAAAACTTTTGACTTCTGTCACACTCTGCGGTGTAGGTGATTCCATTATTACTTTTATCTTCTTAGGATCAACTGCAATCCCTTTAGCTGAGATCACATGACCAAGATAGTGCACTTTATCTTGAAAGAATGTACACTTAGATAATTTACCATAAAGATTTCTTTCTCACAAATGTTGTAAAACAATCCTCAAAAGACTTTCATGCTCTTCCTCTGATTTAGAGTATATCAATATATTATCAAGGAAGATCAACATAAAATCACCTAAACAATCTCTAAAAATGCTATTCATCAAATTCATGAAAGATGTTAGAGCATTAGTCAACTAAAATGGTACTACTGTGAACATGTAGTGACCATATCGAGTCTTAAAAGTTGTTTTAGAGATGTCCTCATCCTTAATCCACAATTGGTGATAGCTAGATCTAAGGTCTATCTTCGATAACACTGTTGCTCCTTTCATCTGATCAAAGAGCTCATCTATTCTTGGAAGTGGATACTTGTTCTTTATAGTATCCTTGTTAAGCATCCTATATTCAATGCATAATCTCAAAGTACTATCCTTCTTCTTTAAAAGGATAACCAGTGCGCCCCATGGTGACACACTAGGACTAATGAACCTTTGATTTAGCAACTCCTACAATTGTGCCTTAAGCTCATATAATTTTGTAGTAGTCATCATGTAGGGTGCCTTAGATTACAGCTCAGTCCCTAGTAGTAAATCAATTGAGAAGTCAAATTCTCTCTTCAGTGGTAGCTCTATCGACTCTACAGGGAGTACATCTCTGAAATCTCTAAGGATTGGATAGTCACTGAATGTGGGTTCTTTATCAAGGTCCTTTACTTGGACAACATAAATAGCACATCCTTTCCTCTTGGCTTTCTTTAATTGCGTAGCTAAGATTTATCTAAGCTCTAAAGGTCTCTTAGATCCATTAATTTCAACTAGATTCCCTAGGTCATCCAAACATCTAACAACCTTATCTTCATAATTTACTAGAGACTTATGTTCAATTAAGTAGTTGATTCCCAAAATTACATCATAAGAGCCTAAAGGTGCTACATATAGATTCACTTGTGTCTAAAAAATAGGAAGCTCTAACTCACTATACGTTAGACATGAATCTACCCTCTTTTCTACACTATTGCCATATTATACCATCCAAGAGTTTTCCATATGTCTAGGTCTAATAGATAACTTAGATACTACTCTAGGATCTACAAAGCATTTTGTGGCACCAGTATCAATTAAAATAGAAATAGGTAGTCACTAGAGCTTACCTTGGAACTGAATGGGTGTTGCTCAAAAATCTACTTGCCGATTATCCAATGCAACATGAATTTGATGCTGCAGTGCTCATTGCTGATTCTTGTTTCCTCTTTTATGTGGACATGCATTTGCATAATGCTCTCCTCCATAATTGTAGCGTCCACCCTTAGGTGCTCTTGGTCCTTTATCTCTTTCCCTCTTATTGTTGTTTCTGTTGTTATTGCCACCTCTTTTGTTTCCACCATTTCCATCCTCAGAATTATTACCTCTCTTCAGATTCCTAATCTATCTATTATTGCCTTGGTTGTTATTCTTTTGACAGTTTTGCTGATTATTATGTGGTTTCTTGTTTGAAAACTTAGCATCTCTTTTCTTATGGTAATTGGTTGTTTGTTGTAACCTCTACTCTTGCTTTATTGCTTTCTCAAAAGTAGTATCCATAGTAAGTGGGTTATGAATGTCTACCTTAGCTCCAATATGTGGCCTTAATCCCAAAATAAACTTTCTAATCCAAAATATCTCATCTATCTAATATAGTGGAACATACTTAAGTAGAAGAGAAAACCTTTCCCAATAGCTAGTTACGGACATACCTCCTTGTATCAAATTCTGAAACTCTGTCATCTAGTTGTCAAGGAATAACTATGGTAACCATCTTTTTCTAAATAGTTACAAGAAAATCTCCCAAGTTAGCTCACCAGGTAACAGCTTTTTATCAGCCTTTTCATTATCCCACCATGTTGCTACCTCACCAATCAACTGGTAAGATCCCCATATTACCTTCGTGTGATCTAAAAGGTTTTAGAGTCCAATGTATTTCTCCATTTCTATTATCCAAGACTCAGCTCCATCTCCAATTATCTTTCCATCAAATTTCATCGGTGATACTTTCTTGAGGTCTTTCCCCAATTCTTCCACAATCTTTGCTTGGTTATCAACAAAAGCTCCAACTTCAGGAACTAGAACTTCTATCCTTGGGTTCTCATTTTGTACCTCAACCCATGGGTTTTCATTAGCATTTTGACCTCTATGAATTCCTATAATCTCCTGCTCAAGATTATTCATCCTCATCTCCTGTCGGGTCAAGAGATCATGAATACGGTCAAATCTTCCATCTTTGTCATTATTGGTATCTCCATGATCTCCAGCAGTTTGACCACCATGAGTACCTCCACATGCACCTCCATGTGATCCTCTTCCTTGACCACTTCTCGATTCGTCACTACGATCAGTGGTTCTAGTATTAATGATGGATAATCTTTATCAAGTTCATAACTTTAGCACAATAGTTCCAAAAAGAAACAAGGGCCCTAGTTTTAAACCTAGAGCTCTGATACCAAAATTGAAAGCCTCACAAGTCATGTAAAAGCATTTAAACCAACTCAAAAGTAAAAGAAGTAAAAAATCCACTTAAATACATCACAATAACCAAAATATAAAGATGTAAATAATCCACTTAGATACAACATTCAAAGTTAAAAGGTGTAATTAATCTGCTTAATCACAATATCTCAAATAAATGATAATCTCATAAATATGAATCTCAATGTCATTAAATCTTACAAAATCATGTGCTTAATCTAGGTAACAAGCACTATAAAATAATATACATAAATCCATTGGCAAATATGCCATAATACATCCAATATATGGCACAATCAACATGTACAACAATAATAACTAAATCAATACACTATTCAGTAGCACGAACCAAGTGGTCCACCACCTACAAACCGAGAGATGGGAACATGGCCCAAGTGCTTTTCAACCCAACCATGAATTATTTACACTTCTGTGGATCCCTTCATTAAATGAAGGAAACCTAGCCTTGCATGAAATATCTGGCTACTTGGTCACAACTGGCAGGAGGGAAGACCAGATGCAACCCTGATGTCTGAATGTGCAATTCTAAATAATGAAAATGAGATTGCCTCCTAATAGGATGTGACAGAGATATCAATAGTTAAGTTTTCTAGACAATAAAACATCTATTTCAATGTCATTCTGATTAGATCTAATCATTTATAAGTAACCTAGTTCAATTCCTAAAAAGACAAAAATACATCTTTAAATATCCACATTCAGCATCCTAGTCCCAAATGTAACCCAATAACATTCCTAGATGAAAAATCTACTTCTTTCCCCAAGAAGCAAGAAATAAATAATAAAATAAAAGTCAAATTCACCAATAAATCATTGAAATTCCCTTTTCCCAAATAACATTCAAGGAATTACACTTTCTAATCAAATCATTCATCTTTCCTCACAAAATTGCACTCATAAGTACATCAAATGGATATATTATCTAATACAATATTTGATCACAATATTCATACAAAATCCTTTCTAAGTTATAATTTCATCTTGCTATCATAATAGTGATAGGAGGTCTAAAAACAATAAAAACAATCCTCTTGTCGCAACTACGATAGGAGTTGTTGCTGAAATAAAAAGATGAACATAGATCATAGTTTAATCAATTTATGCTCATGAATATATATATTTGGTTTTCAACATTCAAAGGAAAATAAAACAGTAGTCTATTGTCTCTAATCTTAGTCAATATAATGTTCTAAACAAGTTTTCTAATAGAGCTACAAGAAGATCATGTAATCTGCTACAGGTATTTATATAGTTTGTGGTCATAAATGAAGCTACAGGAACATATGATTTTTGTCTATTTTTCAGAGGTTGTTTCTTCTTAAAGAGATTAATTTACTAATCCAATCATTGATTTTAGCTAGAATAAGAAGAATATATTCATAATAAACTTTAACAAGGAATTAATCCAATTAGTGAATTGGAGATTCTATTAAGTATTTACAATCAATCAATATTCAAGATCTGAGTATAACAACTTTTTTTCAGGTAGGCAACAAAGATAAGAAAAATCAACTATTAACAGTTTAGATTTTCAGTCTATATACTAAGTAGATCGACCATCATACAAATCGATATGAGTTTAAGTCAAGAACTAAAAAAGGATGGAAAATAACTTTTATGTTTAGTCTGAGAAACTGGCAACATCAAGAAATAAGGGGTCGATCTATACATATTGCCCTTAGCATAGTCAAATCAGCCATGAAGAAGAACGACGACCAGTAAAGGAAAACAATTTCTTTAGCAAAAATGGGCAGAAAGAATAAGTGGGCAAGAAAGAAAGAAAATGTCCAGCCAAAATAAGGAACATCCAAACAATTATAGTTGCCTAGCCAAATAGCAGATAAAACCATCCAAAGACTACCTAAATCAATGTTTTTATAATGCAAGGAAAACAAGATGAAAAACTTGGATAAGTCATTGATTGGTGAAGTATTCACAGCTGTTGTTGTAGTGCCCCGTCATTGTTGGCTTGTGATAGTGGTAGTTCTACATTGCTCTCTATCAGTCGGAGACAGTTGTTAGTCATTCATTGCATTGATATAGTTCTAGGACATTTGATTAGTAGGTTATGATTTATGTTTATCTTGATGAACTATGTTTGACTAATATAATTAGACATGTGTTATGAGTTTATGATGGCATTACTATTATTCTAGTTACGATGCGAATTAATATTATCATGTTTCATTTGATTTGTCGGTATTGAATTCAGATAAAAGTTGTTATAAGAGTAGAGATGGTGTAGTACTACTTGCTTCAAGCACCCTACTATGTCGTGATTTTTTGACTCTCTGTGTGTGTTGACATATATGTGTTTGATCATATACAACCAATTGTTCATATGTAGGCTGCAGGTAGCGAACCTTGACTCCACCTGATATAGCAGGTTTGAGCGGGTTCTTGCACCAATGGGTATCAGTGATGGGAGATAACACGAGGTCTATTCCACTAGGTCGGTCATTGTCTTCTGTTGTGGTCTCAAGTCGTGTTGTGTTGCTTGGTCCTTGCCTTTAAGGTTTGGTAATCTTGTGATGAGGAGTATTGTCAAGTTGTGTTTTATAATGCTTAATTATGATCATGTGTGGTTGGATAATACTTGAATGATTAATTATTAACTAATAATGCTTCTATTATGTTTATTGGATAATATTTGTTTTGGCTTAGAACTTGGATGGACTCCTTGGTTAAATTCTATAATAGTCTAGAATTAAATTATCTATTGTTCAAAAATATTTATGTTATAAGTTGTAGCTATGGGTAGTTAGTATAGATTTGGATTAAGAATAATTTCTGGTAAGTGAAATTAATTCCTTGAGTTGTCAATTTTGAAATTGGAAGATTTGGGATCTCTTTTTATAGGAAATTTTTGAAGTTCTCAAGGGAGTGGGTTGTTGGAGTGGGTTGTTGGATAACAGATGCATGTTTGCATTTATTTTATGAGCTAAACCATTTTTAAATGGAAAAATAAATTCTATTCAGAGGGGAGTTCCACAAAGAAGAGGTTGCTATTATCTCATATGGTTGGACATACAAGAGGTATGCAAATGGATCTTATCGACTGTTATGTTATACTATTTTCTGCAAATAAGTAAGAGCATCTATTTCTAAGCTATCTATTCATTTATTTCTTTGTGTATTCTATGATCATCACATCTCATGTAATATATTCCTGTCAACTTGTTTCTCCTCTTTACTACTCTGCAACATCTTGCCATCACACCACTGCGACTTTTTCTCACAAAAAACTAGTATCAACTATTCCCTTTTTCTTCTAAATTTAATAGAGTCATTTTATGCTTCTCTGGAGTATTGGCATTTTAATATGATGGGCAGTGCTTTTTAACGTGTTTAAGACTCCCCTTTTTGAAGTTGCACTACATTTGGATTGGATTATAACCATTGAAAAACATTTGGGTTGAACTATTAGCATTGATTACATTCAATTTCTAGTGTTTAGAGCATCTAATTTCAAAAGCTCGCAGTGATAAATTAACATCACTTCTCACCCATACACAACTTTCTGCATATAATCTAATGTATTTCTTATAATTATCAAGGTTTCTATCGTTGGCTAAGCTTCACCTGTAGGGAGACGTACTCCCTCAAAGTCACCAAAGGCCATCCTTTAGGTCACACCCTTGTAGCACATATTCTGGGTGTATGACACCCTCGTTTCTTTCTGATTTATCTTTAAAATTTATATGTGCTCAAAATTTACAAAACCCTAAGCATCTAAAATTGAGAATCACCCTGCCACCTGCATCTTCCAACCAAGCTCTCCAATTCTGCAAAGATCTCCTTGGCTTTTGGGTGACATAACCCATTGGTTAAAATCCTACCAAATGTGGCATGATTTAAGTTGATAGGTCTGGGTTATTTTCTTCAGAGCTCTTTCAACTAAACTTTTCATAGGACCTCATCCTATTCCAAAGCTCCCTTTTGAGCTCATGCAGAGAGGATGTTGGCAAAGGTTGTGAAGTCCAGCCTTTCTCTAACTTTTACATTGCTTGAAAGTTCGTAGGCCTTGTCAACGAACTCTTTTTTTGTGTTCAGTGTTTTGTTCATGAGACGTCACCTCCTTGTAACTTTCCATCCAACCATTCATCCTTAGTGTTCATGTTTTCTCATTTTACTACCTATTTACCAGTATATCTTATGCTATTCCAAAACTTCCATCATGGCACATGCTTAGATCTAGCCAGGTCCATTGATTGCTTATAGTTTTCCAGACGTTGAGACCATGTTTATGTTTCCTCTTTAGCTTGCATGCTTATCATGGCACTTCAGTTACTGAGATTCTGTTACTAATGCTTCCTCTTCACAAACTGAAAATATGATATGATAAGAGTAAGTTATGACATGTAATTTCACTCATACTATTTACATCTTAGATTGCTAAAGTTATGGTAAGGCATCTTTTTGTGCATAGTATTATTACGGCAGAGGCGAATTGACCTAATCCACATTTTCAGCCTGTATGATCAGATAAACTTGTCATTAGTATGCTTTATAAGTGGAAAGTTTAGGTGTTTGTTGTAGTCACTTTAGTGGAATGAAGTCGATGGTAGTGGGAGAATTGTATTTCTATCATAGCAATTTAAATGTGTTTACACTATAGTATATTGCTATAGTCACAACAGTGTATGGTTAGTCAAAACATATAGCAAGAAATGTAACTACTTTAGCTTGTTGCTGTCGTCGTATCTAACAGTAAGTTTCATGTTGGTTGTAGTTGTTTGTTATGTCACAGTGACCGTTATATGGTGTGGACCTATTGCTTCTGTAATTGGTCCTTTAGAAGTCGTTGTTCTTAGTGTAAGGTTTGTATTAGAGTTGGTTCTGGTGTTGTAGGTTGTATAATGAAGAATCGAACTTGTAGTTGTTATGCTAGGTATGGCTGATAGTAGTGTGTCAATGGGAAAATTCTTTTGTTTTGTTAGCAGCATTATGTTAGTCAGTTTTCATAGCAATTCAAAGATGTAAGTTGTGGCTTCGTAAGGTGTCTTAGTTAGTAGGGTCAATGGGACTCTTGTGAATAGGAGAAAAATATATATTAGTTTTGTTATTAGAAATCTTTAGTTATAGAACCGTAAATTAGGGATCCTCGACCTTATGGAATACCTTTGGTTTGATTTGAAATTTATATGAGGTAAAATGTTAGGGAAATATAAATGTAGATCATAGTTGTCTTCCTAGGGAATTTGTGAGGTCGACTATTTTACCTCCCATTTTTTTATCATTGTGCTATTCAGTAGTGACTATGTTTCATTATGTAGACTTGATGTTTTATCTCACTGATTTGATATATGTGATTTGATTCAGTCATATTGGATGATATGTTGTGGTTCGACGTATGGGACACATATATTAGATGTTATTTTGTTATGAGATTCTAGTTGTTTATGTGTTATGGAATTAATTGACATATGATTGGATAATGCAGTTTGATTTGGAGTTATGTAGTGATGTTTATTTCAATTGCGTGAAGTTAATTTCAGTTGCTTCAGCTATCACTTTCATGATAGAATTGACACTTGTTCGAGATGTGCAGGTTTTACATTCCCTAGCCATGGGAAATTAGAGGTAGGATTCACACCATGTTATTCCTTGTTAAGCCGGTCCATTCCCAAGAGGAATAAGGATCACGTGTGTAATTGAATGATGATTTACTGTGCTTGGTTTAATTTTAATTTTTTTAAGCCTTAGTACCTCTTCTTTTTCTTATTTTGATTAATATTAAGTGTTGTAAAATTTTATTTGATTTATGTCACTTGGTATTTTTATTATTATTTTTGGGCCATTTATATGTGGATTTTTAACACTTTTCATGACCCCTAGGGTCCCAAAAGATACCCTAGGTGGTCAACCATTAGTCTAGGACCACGTTGGACTACCTAACCCTAATTTTGACTCACCTTAGGTCACCCTAAACCATGGTTGAGTAAAAGTGACGAATTTGGAAAGAGGGAAGATGGGGGATGGGTCTTGCCTTGGGAAGAACTCATCTCCCATCCCTAAGTTTTGGGAATCATTCCCAAGGAATACTAGGGAGGTCTCCAAGAGTCCTCCCAAACTCCCAAGTGAGTGGGAGCACCACTCAAGACCATTGTCTCCTTGAGGTGTGAGTGGGAATCCACTCACCATTTGTTCCCCTCCCACTTGTGTGGAAGCACAAGTGGATGAGGTGGAGATGGAGGTGGAGTGAGAGGAGGACATTTGTCATCCTCTTACCTTCTCACTCTTAAAAGTGGTTTTGGAGGAGGGAGGAGATGGTGACAAATGTCACCTTCTCATTCCCTTAAGACCTAGTTGATGGCCTATAATAGCTTCTTTTATAGAGGAGAGGGGGTTCTTCTCTTCTAGTCTTTTCCCTTGTAATTTGGGACTTCTTGCAAATTTTAATTTTCTTTTCTTGTTTGGAGGAGTTAGAGAAGGTTGGAGAAATTCTGAAAGTTGGAAGGCTTGGGAAGGCTTGGAGCTCTTCACCAATTCTACTTCCATTGTCAAGGTCTTGAAGGTAGGCCTCTTAACTGGTTTCTTACTTTGCTTATATGATGTTCCATGTTTGGTTTTTGGTTGTAAGTTGTTTGCATTTGTGATGTTTGCATTTGATGTTTGGGTTGGGAGTTATGGTGAGAGCACCTCCAATGGAGGTAATGCTCAACTTGTATGGGTAGGGGAGAGGAACAATCCTTGGGGGCTCTCCCACAGTATGTGTTTATGCCTTGAGGGCCTATCATCATTTGAGGAGATATCTGAATGGCAAGAGTGCCATGCATTTGTTGTCATTCTTGTGGATTGTGGTGTTTTGGGATTTTGGCCTGAGGTCAGGAGTTGAGAGTTTCTTTTCTTTTGGGAGCCCTTTTAAGTTGAGAGGTCTATTCCCTACCCTCACCAAACTTATTTTTATGAGTTGATGTATTGTGTTAATCCTATGGGGTTGTTCTATTTTTTGTGTTTTTGTGAATACTTTTGTTGTGGAATCATACCCTGTGTGAAATCTCTACTTCCCTAGCTCGGGGGTGACCCTCTTGCGGGTCTATGGTAGGGAGGAGAGCTTTCCTTTCATAGTGGCTAGCTTTTTTGTTGTTGTTTCATTGCTGTGTTTAGTTGCAGGTTGTTATGTGAAGAGGTGGAGCTGTTTGGAAGCTCATTATGGTGTTCAAATGGTTTCCCATGTAGTATTGAAGAGGCTGATTTAGCCTTGGTCCTTATGGCCTTGTTGCCTTGTGTGTTCTTGTAAATGTTGTTAGGAAACTTGTCATAGAGATGGCTGTGTTGGTTATTGGAGTATAAACATTTAGATATTATATGTAATGTGTTCGCTATTGAATTAGACCTTGTTGTGAATGAAAGAGGAAGTTAGAAACATTTGTTGCTACTGTCAAAAAAAAAAATAATGCATAAGATGCTGTAAATGTTTATTTGCATACATGAAAGTGAGGTTATCTTTCCTAGATCCTTTATTTCTATTACATTAGAAGTTTCTTGTAATTAACTTGCGGTTAGGAGGATAGAGTTGTTGGAAGTTTAATCAGATTTGTAATTTACTCATCTTATTTGTTGCATCAGATGAAAGGGTAGTTTTCTGTGTAGTTAACCCGTTAAAAAAAAAATTAAATGTCCTGTGTAAACTTGTCAATAGACCTGAAAAATTATATCATTATGATGGTATTTTGGAAAGCAGTACTATGAGAAATAAAACAAAACAAATGATTTACTATGTTCAAGTATTGTTATTTTATCACTAAAGACTTAAAGGCCTAGAAAGAAAAAATAAACTGCATATTTCACCTATTAAATGCAAATCTGGAATGTATTTCTTGTATGTGTTGAAAGGACAGATTTTAAATGTATAATGTATCATTCTATAATACAACCTTGGTTAAGTAAGGGGGTTTATTTCAGTTTAAAAAAAAAGATACCTTGCTGTTATTTTGATGTCATTATTACTGTATGAATTTCAAAAAAAAAATATCTTTGTTGGAGCATATATATATTTATACATATAAATATACACCTTCTTATGTATATATATAGATATAATACAAACTGGAATTTAGTTTTCTAAACAAAAAAATATATATATTCAACACTTTGTATTTGCTGGTAAGAAAATATAAATATACATTATATTTTAGTTATTTATACATGTATAAATATATAAATATATATACAGATATATATATATTTATATATATATGTTCATATATATATAATATTTTAGTTTATTTAAAAAAATTTTAAAAAAAATTGTTAATGGGGGGACTGTGGCATCACCCACAGCCCCCGATCCTTTGTAAACAATGGGGTGTGGGGAGGCGGAGCCTCCACCCACACCCATAGGTGTGCGTGGGGGCTCCACTTCCCCCACACCCCACACACTTACACTGCACACCATAACCCCTGTAGCCCCTGCGCCCACACCCCGTGCCTTCTAACCCCTCGGCCCCTCTATGCAACGACTACCCCACACCACACAGGCCTCCACACACCACTCCTCCCTCACCCTATCCTCTACACCTCGCCATCCCCTGCCGCCATCCCACCACCGCGACCTCACCCTTTGTTCCTCCTCCTTATGAGAGGTGCAACCCCCTAACACCGCTCCTCTTCTTCCACACAGCACCACGAATCCACCTCTACCTGCCCATAGCAATGCCGCTGCCAGTGTCCCTCCACATCCTAGCTCTACAACAAAAAAAATAAATAAAAAAACTCTTGAGTTTTTTTAAATATATATATATATAAGCATTACACAAACCAAAAAAAAAAGATTGTAAATCCTGTGTGAATCTAAATGCTTTCAAAAAAAAAAACTATGAGATCTCCCTTGTGCTCACCTCCGTGAGTCTTCTAATGGATGCCTCCAAACCCTAACCTGCTCACAAAACAAGAGATGACAAAGAAAATAAGAAAAGAGAGAAGAAAGAGTTAAGGAGATTAGGGCAACAATAAGGAAATAATAGAATTAAGAAATTAGGGCTTTCCATTTTCTATAAACCAATTTTCAAAAATTAGGGCAAGAGGTTTGTGAGAGTATATTTTATTCTCATTTTCAAATTTCTATTTTATTAAAAATCATTTTTTTGTTTACCAAAGACGCGTTACACTGCCAAAATTTCCCTAGATTTCTAGGGTTAAATTTATACTAAGTTATTAATTCAAATGCATCTTTCACCTTCAACCATGCGCCGTCATGACATCATAAAACTTCACCTTTCGATCTGAGTAGTTAGGGATCGATTCCGGTGAACTATCCTCACCTAGGAAACTAGGGTTCTGATTTTTAAATAGTCTAACTCTAGAAGTGACACACTTCATGTCGTTTACCCCTAGACAACCTTCACCTCATCGAATATGTTGTCATGTTTATGCCTCAGGCGTATTGCCACTGAGCACGCAAGTGCGTGCGAGGTGGTTCTTAGGGTTAGGGAGAAATTTTTTTCGTGGTTCGTGTCATGACCACATGGAAAATGTGGGCATGACACACGTGTTTGTGTGTTGTGACCACATGGGAGATGTGGGCATGACATTTGGTATCAGAGCCTAGGTTTTTAAAACATTGGGCTTGTTTTAGGCACATTATTGTTTTCGCAACTATGATTGACTTGTGGCTACCTCATTTTGTAGGATGCCTCCTAGATGAGTTCGGCGAGCGCAGACCCGCCACACTCCACCCATAGAGGTATGCATTGATTCATCAACTGTGGACCGGGTCAGCTAGATCCACTGGTATAGCCAAAGCCACAAGTATAGCCAGATCCATAGGTACAGCTAGAGCCACAGGTACAGCCAGATCCATAGGTATAGCCACTCCTATAGCCATAGCTAGTTCCTCAGGTACCACAAGACCACTGGCCCCACCAGATATGGGACCACAGATTTTACAGGCCTTATAGGTAATCTTAGATAGGTTTCCACCTGCTATAGTTGAGCCGCACATAGAGCCACATGTCGAGCCCTGCGAGGATCTACGAGAGGAGCCCTACATAGAGCCATGAGGGGCACCACATGAGGAGCCTTACATTAAGCTACCAGAGACAGAGGAGGTTGGTTCAGCCAACAGGGCCCGTAGCAGGAGCCCCACACATCACGCTAGGCATGACAGGATAGTGCGAGTAGAGCACTTTGGTCACAGGCCTTATGAGTATCATGCAGATGAGCCTATCAGGGGGCACAGAGATAGAGGAGATCCCATTAGGGACATATTAAGGTTGAACCCTCCTACATTCATCGGGACCACAGAGGGAGCTAAGGCAGAGGCCTGGCTTATTAGTTTAGATAGGTGCTTCGTGTTGCATCCTTACGAGGGCAACACGAGGGCCTGGGTGGCAGTACACTTATTGCAGGATGCAGCAGTTACCTGGTGTTGCACTGAGGAGTGCAAGCGCCACCTATCTTTAGATGCCCTCACATGGGAGACCTTCATTAAGCGCTTCCATGCACACTACTTGTCAGACCATTACAGACAACATTGTATAGACAAGTTCCATGACCTTCAGTAGAGGGGACTTTTAGTGGCTTAATACGAGGCTAGGTTTACAGAGTTATCTAGCTATGTGGAGTATCTTCATGACAAGAAACTCCTGTGCATAAGTTTGTCAGAGGACTTAATCACAATATAGCTGGGCCTGTTCAGATGGCAGACCCCCAGACTTTTAGTGATGCTACTGAGAAGGCATACATCACTGAGGAAATTCAGGGATGAGGGTAGAGTTCTTGCCCTTAGTTTCAGGATTGAGGACAACAGTAGCATCAGCAGAGTTTCCATAGGCCATCGCAGCCACCTCACAAAGGAGGATTTAGTTCAGCATCTTTACCTCCTAGACCCTCACAATAGTAACAACAGAGAGCTAAGACACAATAGAGGTCACAGGGGGACATAATAGGGGTTGGCAGCAATAGGGCCCGTGTAGAGATCAGAGACAGTAGGGACCACCTGTGGGACCTGTGAGGTCACAGTAGTCTTATAGCGGTTCATAGGGGTCTACTGGCAGATCAGGACAGTAGCAGTTGGGTAGGACCCAGACTGTACATGTATAGGTTAGGCGCCCTTGTTATGTTTGTGATGGAGTAGGACACCTAGATAGAGAATGTCCATAGAGTTATATAGCAGGGGGACAGCCTCATGCAGGAGGTTCCGAGTAGATAGTGGGTGATGTGGGTAGATCCCACCGTATGTTTGCAATGGTAGATAACCACCAAGCAGATTTTCAAGCATCAGTGATTGAGATGTTTGGTATGATTAGGGGTAATCCCATTTCTATTCTCTTTGACTCTAGTGCTACTGATTTATTTATATCTCCATCATTAGTGGAGTGTTACAGGCTAGTGGCCTCTAGGTAGGGTGATAGGTGGGTAGTTGAGTTAGCATCAGGAGCCAAACTGATAGTAGATACCTTGGTCCATGATTGTGATATTGCTTTGGGATTCTTCACTACAGTATGTGACCTTAGAGTCATGACATTAGGATCCTATGATGTGGTGTTGGGTATGGATTGGCTTGCGGCTCATCGAGCCAAGCTAAATTGTCGCTGAAAGGTGATCAACTGTTTAGATGATCATGGCACATCAGTTGAGATTGTGGGCATGCAGAAGCCCACCGTAGTCATATGATATCCACTTAGTAGCTTAAGCACTGCATGCGAAAGGGATGTCAGATGTTCAGCATCATAGTGAGTGACAGATCAGATGACGAGCTAGAGTTAGCAGGGATGCCTCCCTGACGTGAGGTAGACTTTCACATAGACTTAGCGTTGGGTGCCAAGCTAGTGTCTCATGCACCCTACAGGATGACCACACATGAGATCACTAAGCTCAAGCTAGAGTTGGAGGACTTGCTCAAGAAGAGGCACATCTGACTGAGTGTTTCACCTTGGGGCACTCCTGTCATCTTCGTGAAGAAGAAGGATGGGTCTCTTTGTGTGTGTATGGACTACAGGCAGTTGAATAAGGTGACGGTGAAGAACCGTTATCCTATACTTAGGATTGATGACCTTTTTGACTAGATGTAGGGAGCTAGGGTGTTCTCTAAGATAGACCTGAAGTCTGGGTATCATCAATTACGTATCGCAGAGGTAGATATCCATAAGACCGCCTTTCAGACTCGTTATGGACACTATGAGTTCCCAGTGGTTCCCTTCAGCTTGACGAACGGCCCTACAGTGTTCATGAGTCTCATGAACCCAGTGTTCCGTGCGTATTTAGATCAGTTCATGATCATTTTTCTTGATGACATTTTGATCTACTCATGGACCGAGGAGGAGCATGAGGAGCACCTTCGTCAAGTCCTACAGTGTTTGCGAGAGTAGAAGCTTTATGGGAATTTGGTGAAGTGTGCATTTTTCAGGACAGAGGTTCAGTATCTAGGGCATATCCTTTCTGGTGATGCAATCTCAGTAGATCCATCGAAGATCAGAGCTATTAGGGATTGGCCAGCACCCACTAGTGTGATAGAGGTCAGGAGTTTCATGGGGTTGGCTAGTTATTACCGTCATTTTGTTGAGGGCTTTTCTCAGATTGTGCACCCCATCACTTCCCTCCAGCAGAAAGGGAAGAGCTTTCTCTGGACTGAGTAGTGTGAGAGGGCCTTCGAGGTCCTCAGGGAGCATCTTACCAGCACTCCTATTTTAGCAATTCTTGATCCTGCAGCAGATTTCATGGTTTGCACAGATGCATTACTTGAGGTACTGGGAGTTGTACTTATGCAATGTGGTAGAGTGATCATGTATGAGTCGTGAAAGCTCAAGACCAATGAACTAAACTACCCCATGCATGATTTGGAGTTAGTAGTAGTGGTTCATGCTCTAGTCCATTGGAGACATTTCTTGTTGGGTCATTGCTTTGAGCTCCATTCCGATCATCACAGCCTGTAGTATATCTTTACACAGCCAAATCTAAATGCTCGTCAGCAGCGTTGGATGGAGTTCCTCTACAAGTATGACTTTGATGTCCACTACGTCAAAGGGAAGGAGAATGTGGTTGCTGACACATTGAGTCGGAGGCACCATGAACTCTTGACCTTGACTTTGCGAGTGGATTTGAGGGATCGCATTATTCAGTATCTGCCAGAGGATGAGTGGTATCTTGAGGTGCAGCAGGAGATCAGATCATAGAGGGCCCTTGTGGCAAGTTTGTAGGGTATACACTTGACACAGATGGTTTACTTCATCATTGACAGCGCATCTGTGTACCCCGCGTAGGTGACCTATGTATTGTGGTGCTATTAGAGGCACATAGAGCACCTTATGTGGCACATTTGGGGGTGAAGAAGATGCATGCCAATCTTCGATAGCTGTACTATTGGGTAGGTATGAGACGAGATATAGCAGAGTATGTTGCTCATTGCCTTGAGTGCCAAAGGGTCAAGGCTGAGCATCAGCATCCAGCAGGTCTCCTATACCCACATGATATACCTAAGTAGAAATGGGACACCGTTTCCATGGATTTTATTGTTGGTCTTCCTATGTCTTCGCATTGCCATGATGCCATCATGGTGATAGTTGACAAGTTGACCAAGGTGGCTCATTTCTCTCTTGTACGCATGACGTACAGTGCGCCAGCTGTGGCAAAGGTATTCTTGGATGATATTGTGAGACTACATGGGGTACCTCATCACATCATCTCAGACAGAGATCCAGTGTTCACTTTAGCATTCTGGAGAGCCTTACAGTAGGCATTGGGCACATAGCTCAATTTTAGCTCTGCTTATCATCTCGAGACAGATGGACAGACAAAGCGGGTGAATTAGGTATTGGAGGACATGCTTCAGATGTATGTTATGGACCATTAGTCTAGATGGGAGGAGTATCTCTATCTAGTTGAGTTTGCCTACAATAATAGGCATCACAGCTCGTTAAGTATGCCTCCCTTTCAGGCTTTATATGGCAGACCATGCAGGACACCATTGAGTTGGGATTGGATTGATGACAGAGTTGCCATTGGTCCAGAGCTAGTACAAGATATGGAGTAGTAGGTCACACTAATTAGACAGAGGTTGTAGGAGGCACAGGTTAGGCATAAGAAGTATGCCGATGCTAATAGGATAGATTGGAGCTTCTTAGTGGGAGACAGGGTATTCCTTAGAGTGCGGCCACACAAGAGTCCAATCCATTATGGAAAGGGCTCTCATCTCGCACCACGGTTCATAGGACCCTTTGAGATTTTGGAGTGGATAGGACTAGTTGCCTATTGTCTAGAATTACCACCTAACCTGTCTCATATCCACGATGTCTTTCATGTTTCTATTTTGAGACGATATATATCTAATGTATCTCATGTACTGGACTAGAGTGCCTTACATGTAGAGGCAAACGGGCAATTGGTGGTGAAGCCAATTCACATATTGGCTTGTCAGATGCTGGGCCTTCGAGGTCAAGAGCTAGACCAAGTTAGGGTCCAATGGGATCGATATGACGAGGTCACAGCAATTGGGAGGATGTAGCTAGTTTGAGGGCACTCTATCCTCACCTTTTTGACGACTTCCAGCAGGAAGTTCAGTCTTAGGGGGGAGGATGTGAGGCCGACTATTTTACCTTCCATATTTTGATCATTGTGCTATTCAGTAGTGACTATATTTCATTATGCAGACTTGATGTTTTATCTCACTGATTTGATATATGTGATTTGATTCGGTCATATTGGATGATATGTTATGGTTCAATGTATGGGACACATATATTAGATGTTATTTTGTTATGAGATTCTAGTTGTTTATGTGTTATGGAATTAATTGACATATGATTGGATAATGCAGATTGATTTGGAGTTATGTAGTGATGTTTATTTTAATTATATGAAGTTAATTTTAGTTGCTTCAGCTATCACTTTCATGATAGAACTGACACTTGATCGAGATGTGCAAGTTTTACATTCCCTAGCCACGAGAAATCAGAGGTAGGATTCACACCATGTTATTCCCTATTAATCCAGTCCTTTCCCAAGAGGGATAAGGATCACGTGTGTAATTGAATGATGATTTATTGTGCTTGGTTCAATTTTAATTATTTTTAAGCCTTAGTACCCCTTCTTTTTCTTATTTTGATTAATATTAAGTGTTGTAAAATTTTATTTGATTTATGTCACTTGGTATTTTTTTTTTGGGCCATTTATATGTGGATTTTTAACCCTTTTCATGACCCCTAGGGTCCCAAAAGTTACTGTTGGTGATTGTTTTGATGCAATCATAACAATTAGTTAAAATTCACATATAATGAACCAAAACTGAGTTGAAAGATATGAAGGAATCAGTTAAGATTCACTTAATCCCAAGTTTACTATGGTCAGGTCTTGACCTATTGGTCAAATTCAGTTGGTCAATGTGAAGTTGTAATGTTCAAGGGGCCTTACCTAATTTAAGGTTTCCTGTTGGTTAACTGGACTCAGACTATGCAAAGAGATCATGAAATATGGGTGTGTTTGTTCATTCTTTGCATAAAATTGTTACCGTGCTATAAAGATTAGATGGTTTTCTTGAATTATTACAGCTTTCTTCTTCATACATTTATGAAAACTTGTCTACTTTCAACTCTGTTGTTCATGCTCCTTCAAAATATGAGACAAATTTCCTTCAAATTTCTACATTTTCAGCTAAGTATTTCAGATGGGTTGGGAAAAGTTAGAAAGATCTAATCTAAACTTCATTCAAATCTACCAAAGGATCTAATTGTTCTGTTATGCACTATATAAATCATATAGCAATTTGATCAAATCCACAAATAAAAAACCTTAAATGTAAGTTCTGAGCATTTCCACAAACATACATTTAAAATTGTAAGATCTCAGAGAAAATGTTTCAAAACACAAAGAAGAGCAGGAAAACACTCAGAAGATAGATGTAGAATTCTAGATTCAATTGTATTAGAAATAGACAGTCATACATGATTTACAATGTGAGAATGACTCTTAGTTTCATTGATCAAACTACAGAGAACTTACAAGCTTTACAGAAACAATAAGGAAGCCAGATGTTCCACACACTCCTTATTGTAGACAACAGGAGACCTCCTCTAAACTAAACCATGCCCAGAAAGAATCTACAATTTTGGTAAAATGCTAAAATCCCTGTGTGTAAAGTTTTACAGTGTAGAGAGGCCCAATATATAGACTCTGATTGTCCTCACTAGAGTAAGAAAAAACCTAACTAAACCCTGTTTCAAACCCCTGGTTACAATAATAAATGCTAGTGAACCAGTTTCCCAAAATAGCTCTGAGTATACATCAAATCTGGGTGAAATACTACCCCTCTAAAACCTCAGTAGCTTAGTAATAACTTGTGTGGACTGCTGTAGTAATGTCTTCAGCTGCATTTTGTCCTCATCAATGAATGGCCTTTAACTTTCTCGCCCTTTGTCCTTAGCTTCCTTGGCTGCTGAGATTAGATTTCCTCTTCCATGATGTCACTGTGATCAAGTTTAGCCACCTTCCTCAACTGCAAGCCTACAAAAATGAATATGCAATAAGTATCACTTCATTTAATAAACAACAAGAAATTTAAAATATTTGATTAAATCAAGGCATGACTATACAAAATGTGGAAATCGGGCCCAAAAATGCCCTAAAAACATGTTCAAAAGAACACAGAACACTCAAAATACCATCAGGTCAACCATTGTTGACCGAAAAATGCATCGGGCTTCAAAATGCTCAAAAACCTTATCGTTCCACTCCTTTTCCCGCCCATCGGCATGATCGACACTATCGGCAAGTCCAAAAATTACTTGGCTAATCGCTTAGTTCTGGCTGAAATGGCCTTAATACCTAAGTTTTCCTTTCTATCAGCATGAGACTGCCTATCGGCAAGTCAAACACTCCCTTGGCCGATTGCATTTGTTATACCGATGAAACCTTTTGTTTCCCTTACTCTTTACTTTCCCTTATACCTCCCATCGGCCTAATAAACACTACCGGCGAGGCCACTTACTTCTCCGCCGATCAATATTCTCTGGCCAATACCCCCCTTTGTTATTCAACATGCTCCTTTCATTCATCAGCATGAGGTTGGACCGTCGGTGAAGGCTTCAAATTTCACTCTGATTACTATCGTTTCGCCGATAGCCTTATTGACTTGGGCTTCTTTCCCATTGGCATGACCTAAGATATCGGTGAGGGCCCCAAATTCTATACCAATCATTACTGTCAGGCCAATATCCTTCGCCCGTTATCAATACCAATTTGTTTCTTTCAATTAGCATGACATAAAATACCTCTCGCTGATCACTTTAATTCCTTTCTTATTTCTTTCCATCAGTGTAAGATCGCCTATCAGAAAAGGTTATATGTTTTGTTCCGATCGTTGAAAGCTATGCCGATAGCCAATGGCTATCGGGGAGACTACACCCTTTGGCAAGGCATTACCAAACAACGTCGATGGCAAAGGTTATACCGATGGCTTTCCACATCAAAGAGACATGGCCTGTCGGGGAGACTAATCCATAAGATTGTTGATGGCAATGGTTATACCGATGGCTTTCCATCTTGCATCCGCATAATGTATACTTTGTTGTATGCCCTAATGTAGGCAATGAAATGTACACTATGTGAAATATCAAATGTATTAACATTGTATAATAACCCCCCTGAGTCTGCCATTTTATAAGTGCACTTGTGCATTTTTCCTGCCAACAAACAAATATGAGATACAAAGTGGATTCAAAACAATAATTCATCTTTAACCTGAAATCCATCCTACATGTATATTTCAAAATTTTAACCAGATGTCTACAAGGAAAAAGACATACAACTGACACTATATGATGTAAAACCTAATTGTACATTTTACCAAAATGATCATAACTTGCAAAATATGGCAAATTTTAAGATAGTTCAAAAAGCAACCCTAGCTCATTTTTCACAAGGAATCCAACCATATTATGCATTAGTACTGAAAATACATTTTTTTTCTATTTTCAAGAAAGTTTGCAACTTTTGACTCCCTTTTCCCTTTACCACCAAGCAAAACAACACAAGTAGAAGTGAAAAAAGCAAAGCAATAGCAGGGGTCCTCATTTTGCTAAGGAGTAAAATGGGGCATGTTGTGAACATCACAACAACTAGCAACCAAACAAAACAATTAAATTCAAAGTGTTCAAGAAAACTAGATGAAATAAATCCATAACTTCTGACTATCCTTCTTGCAAATCATTATTCAGCTTGAGACCTAAGGTATTCAATAAGAGTGCATGAATTTTCATTTTCAGTTTAAGTATGTGCACGTGATTAATTATCCTCATCTTGAAGATTAGTTGAACAAACCAGTGACTAACATTATCCTATGTAGTTGAGGATATTCCCTCATAGCCGACCGGATAGAGCCTTGCTACCAGTGAGCGTTCATAGCCCCAGCAAGGTTATCGTTACAATTCTCCTAAGTAGAGCCCCACTACCAGCGAGAGTCCATAGCCCTGGTAGAATTACTTAGATGGATTAATCTAGATTTTTAGTATAATCTGCTTTATTTATTTTTTTATTTTATATTTTTTGATTTTTGCATTCTAATATTTGATAGAGATGTCATAAGATATAGCAATTGTAACTTCATGATGCAAGGAGTGGACACTTGCTAAAATTAAGCTGAGAATTGTAATGGTAGCAAGGGTGACCTCAGATTTTTCACCTAATATCTACATTGGTAGGTTCAACAAACCCAAGGATTTTAGGTGTGTCATCGTGAGAAACCTCCTTGAATTCTCAATCACATTTATTGAATATGAAATTTAATAAGTAAAACAACTCTCTCCATTCATGACAGTCACAAGTTATGTGTAAATTGCAAATGATTAACCTAAATATTCTAAATTTTATACTATTTTCAATGGTTGTTAGCTTGTTCCTTAATACTCTAAAGAAAGACAAAGATCCTTGCTAAGGAGACAACCAACAAACAATAGACAGACTGTACAAAAAGCAAAAGAAGACAAAACTGTACAAACAGAAACAAAACAACAAATAGAAAGAAATAGAAAACAAAAACTATACAAACAGCCAACCCCAAAAAAGAAAACAACAAAAGAAGAACTGTACATTCCTTACACTATATTACACCAAAATGGACTACCCTTTACCTTAGGCTTGGAAGTAGTGTTTCAAATGTTGGCCATTAACTGGCAATGGCACCTCTTCCCCTGTCAAGGTCTTGAGTCTAAATGTGTTGTCCCCTATTATTTCTGAGACCTATAATGGACCTAGCCATAGTTTATTGAATTTTCCATGGCATCCTTTCTTTTCATGTGCTTTGTCCCAACACAGCACTAAGTCTGATATCCTAAATGTTTTGACTCTTGCCCTTTTATCAAACCACCTCTTAACAACCACTTGGTGTTTGGCAAACTTCTCGATGGCTTGACCTCTTTTCTCATCTAATTGTAGCATTTGTACTATCTTGGCTTCCCTATGGTTATCAAGCCTAGGTACTCATTGGCAAACTTCCAGGTTGGTATTCTCAAATTTATTGGAAGTATGGGATCAGTCCCATAAACTAAATGATAAGGTGTGCTACCTAAAGCTGTCTTAAACTTGGTCCTATCTACCCATAATGCATATCTTAACAGGGTATTCCACTCTCTAGGACTCTTTGCAATCAACTTCTTGATTATGTCTAATAAAATTTTGTTTGTTGATTTAGCCAAGCCATTACCTTGAGGGTAATAATTTGAAGAAAACCTTAAAATGATCCCGTATTCAAATGCCCATTTAGAAAACTTTAAAGAAGAGAAAGCAGGGCCATTATCACATACTAATGAATAGGGAGTTCCAAACCTGGTGATGATGTTTTCTCCAAGAAACTTGATAACTACCTTAGTTGTGGAAAATTTGTAGTAGGCAGCCTTAGTCTACCTTGTATAGTAGTGTGTCACCATCAGTATAAATTTGTGTCCTGCAAAAGATGGAGGATTGATGACTCCAATAAAATCCAAGCCCCACTGTGCAAATAGTCTTGATTCAATCACAGGTTGTAGTGGATTGGCCTGATTTCTCCCCTTCTCTGCTGCAGTCTGACAGGTGTGGCAACTTTTAATGTGACTCCCAGTATCTTTGAACATCATGGGCCAGTAATAGCCCGCCCTTAGTATTTTGTGTGTTGTAGCTAGATGGGAACCATGGCCGGTTCTGTACTTGTCATGTAGTTCTGTTAACACTTTATCTACCTCGGTTCTATTTAGGCATCTCAGATAAATTCCATCATGGTTCTTCCTAAATAGAAGACCTCCTTGCACCATATATTTTTGTGCTTTAACCTTGAAATGTCTCCTCTAAGAAGCTTTCATCCTATTTGGGTACTTTCCAGTTATTAAAAAGGCATTTAGATCTCCATACCAGTCTGATGCGTTCTAGGAATTCAATACGTATTGTTGTTTTATCAAATCTGGATCCATATTTGCTATTGTTTGTACCAATGCCTTCCCTCTGACCAGCTTCATGGGAATGATTTCCATGTCGAACTCCTGTAGCGTGGTGATCCATTTGGCTCTCTTTTCTCTAGGTTCGTTCTGCATCAGCAACATCTTTACTGCTGCGTCTGGCACTATGGCTTTGATCTGGCTACGCAGAATGTAATGTCTAAATTTTTTCACGGCCCTCATTAATGCAAATGCTTGTCTCTCAGTGTCTAGATATCTCAACTGTGCATTCTTCAGAGGTGTGCTCATAAATGCGATGGGCCTTTCTTCATTGTTTTCACCTTTCTATGTCAAGGTAGCCGCAACTGAATGAGAAGATGCAAAGGAGTATATGTAAAATGGGCTTGTGTAGTCTGGACTTGCCAATATAGGAGCATTAGAAATTGCCTCGATATCTTCAAATGTATCCCTAGCCATAGGCGTCCATTCCATCTACACATCCTTCTTCAACATGCCATTCAACGACTGCACGATCTCTACAAAACCCGTGATAAACTTTCGAACAAAGTTAACTTTACCAAAAAATGATTTCAACTCTTTCCTACTATTTGGCATTTGCAAATTTTTTATGGATTCTACTCTATCCAGATCAATCGAAATTCCATCTTCAAAAATGACATGGCCTAATAATTTACCTTCAGTTATGCCAAATATACATTTCTTAGGATTAAGGGAAATCCCATACCTTTCGCATCGCTTGAGTATTTTCCTAAGATCTTCAGCGTGGGTGGATGTATCCTTATAATACACAGTCAAATCATCCATATACACAATAATGCACTTACCTGATAATCCACGAAATGCAATGCCCATGGCTCTTTGAAAAGTGGCACCTATATTGATCAGACCAAAAGGCATTCTCCTATATGCATAATTTCCCCATTTGCAAGTGAAGGTGGTTTTTAATCTATCTTCTCTATCAATCAAGACTTGGTTGTAACCTGAGAAACCATCTAAAAAAGACATCATCTTTGCCTCGTTTACTGCTTGCAGCACTTCATCTATTGGAGGTAGAGGATAATTATCCTTTTCAAATGCTTTGTTCAAATTTCTAAAGTCTACGCATAACCTGATGTCTCTGGTTTTCTTCCTTATTGGTACTAAGTTATCTACCCAGACTGAATGTCTGACTAGGAAAATTATTCCAGGAAACAACAATTTTTTAACTTCCTCAAAGATTAAATGCTCTAGAATGGCATTCACAGGCCTTTGTTTTTGCCTGAATGGTTTAACCTCTGGTCTTAAAGGTATTACGTGAGTTATGATGGATTTATCAAATGTTCTCAAGTCTTCATAGGTCCATGCTATTATGTGTTTATAATCTTTCAGAGTGCCTAAAATTTCTTTTCTAATTTTCTTAGAGCAAGCTTTTCTGATTAGTACATTTTGTGGATTTTGCTCTGTCCCTAAGTTATGTAAGTCACACTTACCCCCCTCTATTTTGGGCAAGTCCTTCTGTCTCATTATTCCATCAAAGTCAAAGATATGTTCTAATCCAATTACTCCTTTAGGTAAAAAGTTGCTCTTCATGTTGATAATATCCTTTTTGTCCCAGGTTATTTCAGGCCTTTTTTGTTCATCAATGATTTGGGCCCCAAATACCTCATTACAAGTCAGAAAATCACTAATTTGCTGATCCCCCCAAATACCTAAAAGTGTGTAACATTGTCTCGGATATTGGGAAAATTAACTAGCTCAATAGCAAATCGTCTCAATCCTGACAGTGTCAAGGGCTCTAGTGTGCTAGCAGCAACTACTAGTGCATCTAGTTTGTGGTTCAACTGTCTAGGGATGTGCTCTATGTTAAAAGCATCAAATGAATCTATTAAACCCCTATACTCTATGTCTGTAACTAATCATTTTCTTGTAATTGTAGGCATATAGTTTCCTTACTTGTCTGACTACTAGTTCAGAGTCTGAAAATACTCTGATCATTTTCACCTTTTTCTTGATGGCCATGACAAGTCCTAAAATTAGGGCCTCATATTTAGCAATATTGTTAGTACAGGAAAATTGTAATCTATATGCTACTAGATGTGATTTACCCTGAGGATCTATGAGTTCAACAACTGCACCTGCACCCTGTTTTGATTTGGACCCATCACATTTTAATGTCCACATGCCATCTTTACTTTTCTAACCTTTTATCTTGGCATGCTTTGCCTCTTTTATCACTTGTGGGGTGTTGTCCTGTTCATTCATGGGCATTTCTATTTGGTCAACTTGCATATGTGTATTTCCATCTGGTAAATCAGAAAGACAACTACCCTTGTCCTTTATATCTTCTCCTAAATTTGGAATCAAGGCACCTACATCACCCTGAACGTATTTCTGTGTTTGATCAAGATTCTCATTTTCCTCTTGTAACTCTACCCTCCCTATGTATTTTTTGTATTCATATTCAATAATGTCTTTGCACATTCCACAGCTTTCCTCAGAATGTGGCCTATCATGGACTCTACACCTGTTTTTATTCAGTTTACATTGGACTGGCAGATTTTGTTTAATGCATTCTTCCACCTCTTGTCTAATGGCATGACCAAATTTGCCTGTTGCACTATTTTCTTCATCTGAAGAATTTCCATCGAACTCAATGAATAATGTCATCTCCTTGTCGACACATTTTTTTCTAATGTTTAACATCATGATCTCTTCAATCTATGCCCCATTGTTGGTAATTCTATAGACACCAGGTTCAACAATAGCATATAATATTTCATTTGTTCGATTATAATCTGTTATCATGTGTTTCATCCTAGGCTCTGCCTCTATTCTAATCTGGTTTGGGACACCTCTCCAAGGTAGCCACATATGTGAAAAATCAGTGGCCATATATCTGTTTAATGTCTTGGACCAATCCCTACTCAGCAACATTCCATAATTTATGGGTATATTCACTACTTAAATGTCAATGATTTGGCTTACCCTAGGGTCTGAAGCTAATTGCATTTGATTGTTCATGATTTCCCTTATCACACTAACCTCAGTTTTATCTAACTGTGTGACAACCTTGGCAGATTTGGTGGGAGTCAGCCTGAGAGTTTTGCATATTCCTAAGGGCATTACATTGGCTGATGCACCAGAATCTACCATGCAATTGTGTATGTTCTTCCCACACAATCTAATAGTTAACAAGAAAGGGGGAGCATCCCTCTTATCCGCATGTATTACTACATTTGTATTGGAAGGCAACTCAACTTTCTTACTTTTCTATTTAGGCAGTGAATCTCTACTAGGAACAGTTATATCAGCAGAAACCTTATCTGTCATGGATGTATCCAGAGATTTTATAAAAGCATTCCTGATCTTGGGGTTTTCAATAATTCATTTAGAGGTATACTGACCTTAATTTTCTTTATTTCCTCTAACAAGTAATTCATTAATCGTGTTGTCTCTATCGTTTCGGTATTACTTGTTTGGGCCTTTTGTTCTGTTGTTCCACTATTTGTATGATGATTAGCTTTAAGGATGGTAGGATTGTTGCTAGCATTTTGATTTGGGGGTGTATTGAAGTTGTTCAGAGGAATGGAAGTGGTGAAAGGTCCTCCTGGCCTAGGGTTGTTCCTCAAATTGTAGGTGTGGTTTTTATTTGTCTGTTGAAAAGCCTGCACTTCTTCTGTTTCAGTTAATACCTCATTTTTAGTTTCAAAGGGAAACTGAAAAGCATTTAACACAAAGGCTGATTTAGGATAAAGATTTTCACAATAGTATGGCCCATCTTCTAGCAATTCATCCTCTTTCTCTTCTGCAATTTCAAAGGTAAACATTTCTAAAACTAAGGCTATATCATATCTTGAGGGTACTACCTCATTACCCTTGGGAATGAGAAATTTAGAGGTAGGAGGCTGCACATCTATATTAAAAATGCTAGCTGCTAAGTGGAACTGTGGACAGTCGTTCTCAGCATGGGCATTGGTATTGTGAAATTTGCACCAATTTTTGGGTGTTGTATTGGCCATTTAGATGCTAGCTATTTGTTTTGCATCATGATTATCTATATTCTCAAGAGGAGAAGCTAGAGTACCGTTGTTGGGCCCAGTGTTCCATGTCTTGGGTGGCCTAGGCTGATTCTAATTTCTGTTATTATTGCCCCAGGTCCTATTATCTATCACTGGCCCTCTATTTTGCATTGGTTGCCCTTGGTTGGGGCCTTGATGTTGATTTTGATTCAAGTTATAGTTATGATTTTGACCTTGGTTGTGATTTTGATTTTGATTATAGTTTTGGTTGCCTCTTCCATAGAGGTTCTCATTTCTTAGTTGTGTCACTTTGTGGTTAACCTTTTCAAATGTCCAGTGATCTCTTTAATCTCTTCCCTATCCTCTTTCTCTTTTACCACAATTGTATCACTAGGAGGTTGGAAGAAAGGCTGACCACTACTTTGGTTGTTATTGGAAGTGTTACCCGAGTAAGGAGTTATGGCTTGGATTGGGGTGGGACTATACATAGGTGTGTAAGAAGGAACCGGATTTAATAATGGAGTGTGATGCATAGGGGCTCCATTCCATGGTTGTGCCTGATTCTACACCCCAAAATTCCCTCCATTAACAAATGGGCTATAAGTTGTATGCCTCATCTCTTGGGTCACTGAGGCTGCCTTTTTGTAGGCTTTGGATATTGAATCTATGTCAGGTGTTCTTTTGACAAACATGGCAGTTAAAGGATCCAAGGCTGCATAGTACACAACCAACAAGGTATCATCATCCACAGTGTAAGGGACTACTAGCCTAGAGTAGGCCTTTTAAAATCTATCATTGAAATTATCAATCAACTCTCCCTCTCCCATTTTTATGGTAGCTAGTTTATGATATAAAACGCAAGGGTCAATGGGTCCTCTAAATCTTGACAGAAATGCTTCTTCCATTAGTGACCAGGAAGAAATGTAACCATTGGGTAAGTTTACATACCAGTTAGAGGCCTGTTCATTGAAGGTATAGGGAAACAATCTACACACAACATTCTCATGTTCTAACATGGCCCTAAAACATGCCTCCTTGAATATTCTAATATGATCTTTTGGATCCTGATATAACTGGTATTTGGGACATATCTTTTTTGGATTTTTTGGCATCTCATGATAATTCGAGAAGGCAATAGGAGAATGGACATTGAAATAAGACATTGCAGGTGTTTGAGCTTGACCTGAACTTTTAGGAATACCTAGATTTATTGGTGGGATAGGATTTATAGGAGGATTAGGACCTCTAGGAGTACCTGAACCAAGATTTAAAGATCTGAATACTGATCTGTTAGGACTCACAATATTACGTATGTTAAAAAGGTGACCCATGAGGTGTTCCAGATGAACTTCCTGCTTGCAATATTTTAGGATTCCAAATCAAAGGGTTGTTACTTCACCTTGTATCAGGTAATTGCATGAATATATCTCTTGAACTAGATTTAGACCTAGTCACTCTATCACTGTTATTAGCTAGTTTGAAACAAACCCTAACTCAAGTCACCCTCCTTCTAGTGCCAAAAAACTATTGGTGATTGTTTTGATGCAATCATAACAATTAGTTAAAATTCACATATAATGAACCAAAACTGACTTGAAAGATATGAAGGAATCGGTTAAGTTTCACTTAATCCCAAGTTTACTGTGGTCAGGTCTTGACCTATTGGTCAAATTTAGTTGGTCAATGTGAAGCTATAATGTTCAAGGGGCCTTACGTAATTTAAGGTTTCTTGTTGGTTAACTGGACTCAGACTATGCAAAGAGATCATGAAATATGGGTGTGTTTGTTCATTCTTTGCATAAAAGTGTTACCATGCTACAAAGCTTAGATGGTTTTCTTGAATTATTGCAGCTTTCTTCTTTATACATTTGTGAAAACTTGTCTACTTTCAACTCTGTTGTTCATGCTCCTTCAAAATATGAGACAAATTTCCTTCAAATTTCTATGTTTTTAGCTAAGTATTTCAGATGGGTTGGGCAAAGTTAGAAAGATCTAATCTAAACTTCATTCAAATATACCAAAGGATCTAATTGTTCTGTTATGCACTATATAAATCATACAACAATTTGATCAAAACCACAGATAAAAAACCTTAAAAGTAAGTTCTGAGCATTTCCACAAACATACATTTAAAATTGCAAGCTCTCAGAGAAAATGTTTCAAAACACAAAGAAGAGCAGGAAAACACTCAAAAGATAGATGCAAAATTCTAGATTCAATTGTATTAGAAATAGATAGTCATACATGATTTACAATGTAAGAATGACTCTTAGTTTCATTGATCAAACTACATAGAACTTACAAGCTTTACAGATACAATAAGGAAGCCGGATGTTCCATGCACTCCTTATTACAGACAACAGGTGACCTCCTCTAAACTAAACCATGCCAAGAAAGAATCTACAATTCTAGCAAAATGCTAAAATCCCTGTGTAAAATTGTATAGTGTAGAGAGGCCCAATATATTAACTTTGATTGTCCTCACTATAGCAAAAAAATACCCTAACTAAACCCTGGTTCAAACCCTTGGTTACAATAATAAATTCTGGTGAACTAGCTTCCCAAAATAGCTCAGAGTATACATCAAATCTGGGTGAAATACTACCCCTCTGAAACCTCAGCAGCTCAGTAATAACTTGTGTGGTCTATTGCAGTAATGTCTTCAGCTGCATTTGTCCTCATCAATGAATGGCCTTTGACTTTCTCTCCCTTCGTCCTTATCTTGCTCTGCTCCTGAGATTGGATTTCCTCTTCCATGATGTCAGTGTGATCAAGTTTAGCCACCTTCCTCAACTACAAGCCTGCAAAAATGAATAAGCAATAAGTATCACTTCATTTAATAAACAACAGGAAATTTAAAACATTTTATTAAATCAAGGCATGACTATACAAAATGTGGAAATCAGGCCTAGAAGTGCCCCAAAAATGTGTTCAAAAGCACACAGAACGCTCAAAATACCATCGGGTCAACCACTGTTGACCAAAAAATGCATCGAGCTTCAAAATGCTCAAAAACCTTATCATTTTGCCTCCTTTCCCACCCATCGGTGTGATTGACACTATCAGTGAGTCCAAAAATTACTTGGCCAATTGTTTTGTTCTAGCTGAAATGGCCTTAATACCTAAGTCTTCCTTTCTATCAGCATGAGACTACCTATCGGCAAGTCAAAAACTCCCTTGGCCGATCGCATTTGTTATACTGATGAAACCTTTTGTTTCCCTTACTCTTTACTTTCCCTTATACCTCCCATCAGCCTGATAAACACTACCGGCGAGGCCACTTACTTCTCTGCCGATCAATATTCTCTGGCCGATACCCCCCTTTGTTATTCAACATGCTCCTTTTGTTCATCGGCATGAGGTTGGACCATTGGTGAAGGCTTCAAATTTCACTCCGATTACTATCGTTTCGCCAATAGCCTTATTGACTTGGGCTTCTTTCCCATCGGCATGACCTAAGATATCAGTGAGGGCTCCAAATTCTATACCGATCATTACTGTCAGGCTGATATCCTTCTCCTATTATTGGTACCCCTTTGTTTCTTTCTATCAGCGTGACATAAAATACCTCCCGCCGATCACTTTAATTCCTTTCTTTTTTCTTTCCATCAGCGTAAGATTGCCTATTGGCAAAGGTTATATGTTTTGTTCCAATCGTTGAAAGCTATGTCGATAGCCAATAGCTATCGGGGAGACTACACTCTTCGGTGAGGCATTACCAAACAATGCCGATGGCAAAGGTTATACCGATGGCTTTCCACATTGAAGAGACATGGCCTGTTGGGGAGACTAATCCATAAGATTGCCAATGGCAATGTTTATACCGATGGCTTTCCATCTTGTATCCGCATAATGTATACTTTGTTGTATGCCTTAATGTAGGCAATGAAATGTACACTATACGAAATATCAAATGTATTAACATTGTATAATAACCCCCCTGGGTCTGCCATTTTATAAGTGCACCTGTGCATTTTCCCTGCCAACAAACAAATATGAGATACAAAGTGGATTCAAAACAATAATTCATCTTTAACCTGAAATCCATCCTGCATGTATATTTCAAAATTTTAACCAAATGTCTACAAGGAAAAAGACATACAACTGACACTGTATGATGCAAAACCTGATTGTACATTTTACCAAAATGATCATAACTTGCAAAATATGGCAAATTTTAAGATGGTTCAAAAAGCAACCCTAGCTCATTTTTCACAAGAAATCCAACCATATTATGCATTGGTATTGAAAATGCATTTTTTTCTATTTTTAAGAAAGTTTGCAACTTTTGACTCCCTTTTCCCTTTAACACCAAGCAAAACAACACAAGCAGAAGTGAAAAAAAGCAAAGCAACAACAGAGGTCCTCATTTTGCTAAGGAGTAAAATGGGGCATGTTGTGAACATCACAAAAGTTACCCTAGGTGGTCAACCATGAGTCTAGGGCCAACTTGGACTACCTAACCCTAATTTTATTTCACCTTAGGTCACCCTAAACCATGGTTGAGTAAAAGTGACGAATTTGGAAAGAGGGAAGATGGGGGATGGGTCTTACCTTGGGAAGAACTCATCTCCTATCCCTAAGTTTTGGGAATCATTCCCAAGGAAGACTACGGAGGTCTCCAAGAGTCCTCCCAAAATCCTAAGTGAGTGGGAGCACCACTCAAGACCATTGTCTCCTTGAGGTGTGAGTGGGAATCCAACTCACCGTTTGTTCCCCTCCCACTTGTGTGGAAGCACAAGTGGATGAGGTGGAGATGGAGGTGGAGTGAGAGGAGGACATTTGTCATCCTCTTACCTTCTCACTCTTACAAGTGGTTTTGGAGGAGGGAGGAGATGGTGAAAAATGTCACCTTCTCATTCCCTCAAGGCCAAGTTGATGGCCTATAATAGCTCCTCTTGTAGAGGAGAGGGGGTTCTTCTCTTCTAGTCTTTTCCCTTGCAATTTGGGACTTCTTGCAAATTTTAATTTTTTATTTCTTGTTTGGAGGAGTTAGAGAAGGTTGGAGAAATTCTAAAAGGTGGAAGGCTTGGGAAGGCTTGGAGCTCTTCACCAATTCTACTTCCATTATCAAGGCCTTGAAGGTAGGCCTCTTAACTAGTTTCTTACTTTGCTTAAATGATGTTCCATGTTTGGTTTTTGGTTGCAAGTTGTTTGCATTTGTGATGTTTGCATTTGATGTTTGGGTTGGGAGTTATGGTGAGAGCACCTCCAATGGAGGTAATGCTCAACTTGTATGGGTAGGGGAGAGGAACAATCCTTGGGGGCTCTCCCACAGTATGTGTTTATGCCTTGAGGGCCTATCATCATTTGAGGAGATATCTGAATGGCAAGAGTGCCATGCATTTGTTGTCATTCTTGTGGATTGTGGTGTTCTGGGATTTTGGCTTGAGGTCAGGAGTTGAGAGTTTCTTTTCTTTTGGGAGCCCTTTTAAGTTGAGAGGTCTATTTCCTAGCGTCACCATACTCATTTTTATGAGTTGATGTATTGTGTTAATCCTATGGGGTTGTTCTATTTTTTGTGTTTTTGTGAATGCTTTTGTTGTGGAATGATACCTTGTGTGAAATCTCTACCTCCCTAGCTCGGGGGTGACCCTCTTGCGGGTCTATGGTAGGGAGGAGAGCTTTTCTTTCATAGTGGCTAGTTTTTTTTGTTGTTTCATTGCTATGTTTAGTTGCAGGTTGTTATGTGAAGAGGTGGAGCTATTTGGAAGCTCATTATGGTGTTAAAATGCTTTCCCATGTAGTAATGAAGAGGCTGATTTAGCCTTGGTCCTTGTGGCCTTGTTACCTTCTGATTTCTTGTAAATGTTGTTAGGAAACTTGCCATAGAGATGGCTGTGTAGGTTATTGGAGTATAAACATTCAGATATTGTATGTAACGTGTTCACTATTGAATTAGACCTTGTTGTGAATGAAAGAGGAAGTTAGAAACATTTGTTGCTACTGTAAAAAAAAAAAAATAATGCATAAGATGTTGTAAATGTTTATTTGCATACATGAAAGTGAGGTTATCTTTCCTCGATCCTTTATTTCTGTTACATTAGAAGTTTCTTGTCATTAACTTGCGGTTAGGAGGATAGAGCTATTGGAAGTTTAATTAAATTTGTAATTTACTCATCTTATTTTTTGCATTAGATGAAAGGGTAGATTTCTATGTAGTTAACCCATTAAAAAAATAAAATTTAAATGTCCTGTGTAAACTTGTCAATAGACCTGGAAAATTATATCATTATGATGGTATTTTGGAAAGTAGTACTATGAGAAATAAAACAAAACAAATGATTTACTATGTTCAAGTATTGTTATTTTATCACTGAAGACTTAAAGGCCTAGAAAGAGAAAATAAACTACATATTTCACCTATTAAATGCAAATCTAGAATGTATTTCCTGTATGTGTTGAAAGGACATATTTTAAATGTATAATGTATCATTCTATAATGCAAGGGTTAAGTAAGAGGGTTTATTTTAGTTTCAAATAAAAAATACCTTGTTGTTATTCTAATGTCATTATTACTATATGAATTTAAAAAAAATATATCTTTGTTGGAGCATATATATATATATATATATATATATATATACATATATATATACATATACATATATACATATATATATATATATACATATATACATATACATATATATATATATATATATATACATATACACATACATATAAATATACACCTTCTTATGTATATGTATATAGATATAAGACAAATTGGAATTTAGTTTTTTGAACAAAAAAAGTATATATATTCGACACTGTGCATTTGCTGGTAAGAAACTATATATATACATTATATTCTAGTTATTTATACATGTATAAATATATAAAAATATATACAGATATATATATTTATATATATATATACATATATATATATATATGTTCACATATATATATCTATATATATATAATATTTTAGTTTATTTAAAAAAGAAAAAAGAAAAAAAAAATTAAAAAAAAAATTGTTAATGGGGGAACTGTGGCATCGCCCACAGCCCCCGATCGCAGGTGTGGGTGGAGGCTCCGCTTCCCCCACACCCCACACACTTACACTACACACCATAACCCCCATAGCCCCTGCGCACACACCCCGCACCTTCTAACCCCTTAGCCCCTCTACGTAGCGGCTACCCCACACCACACAGGCCTCCACACACCACTCCTCCCTCACCCTGTCCTCTACACCTCGCTGTCCCCTACCGTTGTCCCACCACCGTGACCTCACCCTCCATTCCTCCTCCCTGTGCATGGCGCAACCCCCGAACGCCTCTCCTCTTCTTCCACACAGTACCACGACTCCACCTCCACTCGCCCACAGCAATGCCGCTGTCGACATCCCTCCACATCCCAGCTCTGCAACAAAATAAATAAATAAATAAACTTTTGAGTTTTTATAAAAAAACATACATATATATATATATATATATATATAAGCATTACACAAACAAAACAAAAAGAGATTGTAAATCCTGTGTGAATCTAAATGCTTTAAAAAAAAAAACTTGAGGTCTCCCTTGTGCTCACCTCCTTGAGTCTTCTAATGGCTGCCTCCAAACCCTAACCTGCTCACAAAACAAGAGATGACAAAGAAAATAAGAAAAGAGAGAAGAAAGAGTTAAGGAGATTAGGGTAGCAATAAGGAAATAATAGAATTAAGAAATTAGGGCTTTCCATTTTCTATAAACCAATTTTCAAAAATTAGGGAAAGAGGTTTGTGAGAGTATATTTTATTCTCATTTTCAAATTTCTATTTTATTAAAAATCATTTTTTTGTTTACCAAAGACGCGTTACACTGCCAAAATTTCCCTAGATTTCTAGGGTTAAATTTATACTAAGTTATTAATTCAAATGCATCTTTCACCTTCAACCATGCGCCGTCATGACATCATAAAACTTCACCTTTCGATCTGAGTAGTTAGGGATCGATTCCGGTGAACTATCCTCACCTAGGAAACTAGGGTTCTGATTTTTAAATAGTCTAACTCTAGAAGTGACACACTTCATGTCGTTTACCCCTAGACAACCTTCACCTCATCGAATATGTTGTCATGTTTATGCCTCAGGCGTATTGCCACTGAGCACGCAAGTGCGTGCGAGGTGGTTCTTAGGGTTAGGGAGAAATTTTTTTCGTGGTTCGTGTCATGACCACATGGAAAATGTGGGCATGACACACGTGTTTGTGTGTCGTGACCACATGGGAGATGTGGGCATGACATTTGGTATCAGAGCCTAGGTTTTTAAAACATTGGGCTTGTTTTAGGCACATTATTGTTTTCGCAACTATGATTGACTTGTGGCTACCTCATTTTGTAGGATGCCTCCTAGATGAGTTCGGCGAGCACAGACCCGCCACACTCCACCCATAGAGGTATGCATTGATTCATCAACTGTGGACCGGGTCAGCTAGATCCACTGGTATAGCCAAAGCCACAAGTATAGCCAGATCCATAGGTACAGCTAGAGCCACAGGTACAGCCAGATCCATAGGTATAGCCACTCCTATAGCCATAGCTAGTTCCTCAGGTACCACAAGACCACTGGCCCCACCAGATATGGGACCACAGATTTTACAGGCCTTATAGGTAATCTTAGATAGGTTTCCACCTGCTATAGTTGAGCCGCACATAGAGCCACATGTCGAGCCCTGCGAGGATCTACGAGAGGAGCCCTACATAGAGCCATGAGGGGCACCACATGAGGAGCCTTACATTAAGCTACCAGAGACAGAGGAGGTTGGTTCAGCCAACAGGGCCCGTAGCAGGAGCCCCACACATCACGCTAGGCATGACAGGATAGTGCGAGTAGAGCACTTTGGTCACAGGCCTTATGAGTATCATGCAGATGAGCCTATCAGGGGGCACAGAGATAGAGGAGATCCCATTAGGGACATATTAAGGTTGAACCCTCCTACATTCATCGGGACCACAGAGGGAGCTAAGGCAGAGGCCTGGCTTATTAGTTTAGATAGGTGCTTCGTGTTGCATCCTTACGAGGGCAACACGAGGGCCTGGGTGGCAGTACACTTATTGCAGGATGCAGCAGTTACCTGGTGTTGCACTGAGGAGTGCAAGCGCCACCTATCTTTAGACGCCCTCACATGGGAGACCTTCATTAAGCGCTTCCATGCGCACTACTTGTCAGACCATTACAGACAACATTGTATAGACAAGTTCCATGACCTTCAGTAGAGGGGACTTTTAGTGGCTTAATACGAGGCTAGGTTTATAGAGTTATCTAGCTATGTGGAGTATCTTCATGACAAGAAACTCCTGTGCATAAGTTTGTCAGAGGACTTAATCACAATATAGCTGGGCCTGTTCAGATGGCAGACCCCCAGACTTTTAGTGATGCTACTGAGAAGGCATACATCACTGAGGAAATTCAGGGATGAGGGTAGAGTTCTTGCCCTTAGTTTCAGGATTGAGGACAACAGTAGCATCAGCAGAGTTTCCATAGGCCATCGCAGCCACCTCACAAAGGAGGATTTAGTTCAGCATCTTTACCTCCTAGACCCTCACAATAGTAACAACAGAGAGCTAAGACACAATAGAGGTCACAGGGGGACATAATAGGGGTTGGCAGCAATAGGGCCCGTGTAGAGATCAGAGACAGTAGGGACCACCTGTGGGACCTGTGAGGTCACAGTAGTCTTATAGCGGTTCATAGGGGTCTACTGGCAGATCAGGACAGTAGCAGTTGGGTAGGACCCAGACTGTACATGTATAGGTTAGGCGCCCTTGTTATGTTTGTGATGGAGTAGGACACCTAGATAGAGAATGTCCATAGAGTTATATAGCAGGGGGACAGCCTCATGCAGGAGGTTCCGAGTAGATAGTGGGTGATGTGGGTAGATCCCACCGTATGTTTGCAATGGTAGATAACCACCAAGCAGATTTTCAAGCATCAGTGATTGAGATGTTTGGTATGATTAGGGGTAATCCCATTTCTATTCTCTTTGACTCTAGTGCTACTGATTTATTTATATCTCCATCATTAGTGGAGTGTTACAGGCTAGTGGCCTCTAGGTAGGGTGATAGGTGGGTAGTTGAGTTAGCATCAGGAGCCAAACTGATAGTAGATACCTTAGTCCATGATTGTGATATTGCTTTGGGATTCTTCACTACAGTATGTGACCTTAGAGTCATGACATTAGGATCCTATGATGTGGTGTTGGGTATGGATTGGCTTGCGGCTCATCGAGCCAAGCTAAATTGTCGCTGAAAGGTGATCAACTGTTTAGATGATCATGGCACATCAGTTGAGATTGTGGGCATGCAGAAGCCCACCGTAGTCATATGATATCCACTTAGTAGCTTAAGCACTGCATGCGAAAGGGATGTCAGATGTTCAGCATCATAGTGAGTGACAGATCAGATGGCGAGCTAGAGTTAGCAGGGATGCCTCCCTGACGTGAGGTAGACTTTCACATAGACTTAGCGCTGGGTGCCAAGCTAGTGTCTCATGCACCCTACAGGATGACCACACATGAGATCACTAAGCTCAAGCTAGAGTTGGAGGACTTGCTCAAGAAGGGGCACATCTGACTGAGTCTTTCACCTTGGGGCACTCCTGTCATCTTCGTGAAGAAGAAGGATGGGTCTCTTTGTGTGTGTATGGACTACAGGCAGTTGAATAAGGTGACGGTGAAGAACCGTTATCCTATACTTAGGATTGATGACCTTTTTGACTAGATGTAGGGAGCTAGGGTGTTCTCTAAGATAGACCTAAAGTCTGGGTATCATCAATTACGTATCGCAGAGGTAGATATCCATAAGACCGCCTTTCAGACTCGTTATGGACACTATGAGTTCCCAGTGGTTCCCTTCAGCTTGACGAACGGCCCTACAGTGTTCATGAGTCTCATGAACCCAGTGTTCCGTGCGTATTTAGATCAGTTCATGATCATTTTTCTTGATGACATTTTGATCTACTCATGGACCGAGGAGGAGCATGAGGAGCACCTTCGTCAAGTCCTACAGTGTTTGCGAGAGTAGAAGCTTTATGGGAATTTGGTGAAGTGTGCATTTTTCAGGACAGAGGTTCAGTATCTAGGGCATATCCTTTCTGGTGATGCAATCTCAGTAGATCCATCGAAGATCAGAGCTATTAGGGATTGGCCAGCACCCACTAGTGTGATAGAGGTCAGGAGTTTCATGGGGTTGGCTAGTTATTACCGTCATTTTGTTGAGGGCTTTTCTCAGATTGTGCACCCCATCACTTCCCTCCAGCAGAAAGGGAAGAGCTTTCTCTGGACTGAGTAGTGTGAGAGGGCCTTCGAGGTCCTCAGGGAGCATCTTACCAGCACTCCTATTTTAGCAATTCTTGATCCTGCAGCAGATTTCATGGTTTGCACAGATGCATTACTTGAGGTACTGGGAGTTGTACTTATGCAATGTGGTAGAGTGATCATGTATGAGTCGTGAAAGCTCAAGACCAATGAACTAAACTACCCCATGCATGATTTGGAGTTAGTAGTAGTGGTTCATGCTCTAGTCCATTGGAGACATTTCTTGTTGGGTCATTGCTTTGAGCTCCATTCCGATCATCACAGCCTGTAGTATATCTTTACACAGCCAAATCTAAATGCTCGTCAGCAGCGTTGGATGGAGTTCCTCTACAAGTATGACTTTGATGTCCACTACATCAAAGGGAAGGAGAATGTGGTTGCTGACACATTGAGTCGGAGGCACCATGAACTCTTGACCTTGACTTTGCGAGTGGATTTGAGGGATCGCATTATTCAGTATCTGCCAGAGGATGAGTGGTATCTTGAGGTGCAGCAGGAGATCAGATCATAGAGGGCCCTTGTGGCAAGTTTGTAGGGTATACACTTGACACAGATGGTTTACTTCATCATTGACAGCGCATCTGTGTACCCCGCGTAGGTGACCTATGTATTGTGGTGCTATTAGAGGCACATAGAGCACCTTATGTGGCACATTTGGGGGTGAAGAAGATGCATGCCAATCTTCGATAGCTGTACTATTGGGTAGGTATGAGACGAGATATAGCAGAGTATGTTGCTCATTGCCTTGAGTGCCAAAGGGTCAAGGCTGAGCATCAGCATCCAGCAGGTCTCCTATACCCACATGATATACCTAAGTAGAAATGGGACACCGTTTCCATGGATTTTATTGTTGGTCTTCCTATGTCTTCGCATTGCCATGATGCCATCATGGTGATAGTTGACAAGTTGACCAAGGTGGCTCATTTCTCTCTTGTACGCATGACGTACAGTGCGCCAGCTGTGGCAAAGGTATTCTTGGATGATATTGTGAGACTACATGGGGTACCTCATCACATCATCTCAGACAGAGATCCAGTGTTCACTTTAGCATTCTGGAGAGCCTTACAGTAGGCATTGGGCACATAGCTCAATTTTAGCTCTGCTTATCATCTCGAGACAGATGGACAGACAAAGCGGGTGAATTAGGTATTGGAGGACATGCTTCAGATGTATGTTATGGACCATTAGTCTAGATGGGAGGAGTATCTCTATCTAGTTGAGTTTGCCTACAATAATAGGCATCACAGCTCGTTAAGTATGCCTCCCTTTCAGGCTTTATATGGCAGACCATGCAGGACACCATTGAGTTGGGATTGGATTGATGACAGAGTTGCCATTGGTCCAGAGCTAGTACAAGATATGGAGTAGTAGGTCACACTAATTAGACAGAGGTTGTAGGAGGCACAGGTTAGGCATAAGAAGTATGCCGATGCTAATAGGATAGATTGGAGCTTCTTAGTGGGAGACAGGGTATTCCTTAGAGTGCGGCCACACAAGAGTCCAATCCATTATGGAAAGGGCTCTCATCTCGCACCACGGTTCATAGGACCCTTTGAGATTTTGGAGTGGATAGGACTAGTTGCCTATTGTCTAGCATTACCACCTAACCTGTCTCATATCCACGATGTCTTTCATGTTTCTATTTTGAGACGATATATATCTAATGTATCTCATGTACTGGACTAGAGTGCCTTACATGTAGAGGCAAACGGGCAATTGGTGGTGAAGCCAATTCACATATTGGCTTGTCAGATGCTGGGCCTTCGAGGTCAAGAGCTAGACCAAGTTAGGGTCCAATGGGATCGATATGACGAGGTCACAGCAATTGGGAGGATGTAGCTAGTTTGAGGGCACTCTATCCTCACCTTTTTGACGACTTCCAGCAGGAAGTTCAGTCTTAGGGGGGAGGATGTGAGGCCGACTATTTTACCTCCCATATTTTGATCATTGTGCTATTCAGTAGTGACTATATTTCATTATGCAGACTTGATGTTTTATCTCACTGATTTGATATATGTGATTTGATTCGGTCATATTGGATGATATGTTATGGTTCAATGTATGGGACACATATATTAGATGTTATTTTGTTATGAGATTCTAGTTGTTTATGTGTTATGGAATTAATTGACATATGATTGGATAATGCAGTTTGATTTGGAGTTATGTAGTGATGTTTATTTTAATTATATGAAGTTAATTTTAGTTGCTTCAGCTATCACTTTCATGATAGAACTGACACTTGATCGAGATGTGCAAGTTTTACATTCCCTAGCCACGAGAAATCAGAGGTAGGATTCACACCATGTTATTCCCTATTAATCCAGTCCTTTCCCAAGAGGGATAAGGATCACGTGTGTAATTGAATGATGATTTATTGTGCTTGGTTCAATTTTAATTATTTTTAAGCCTTAGTACCCCTTCTTTTTCTTATTTTGATTAATATTAAGTGTTGTAAAATTTTATTTGATTTATGTCACTTGGTATTTTTTTTTTGGGCCATTTATATGTGGATTTTTAACCCTTTTCATGACCCCTAGGGTCCCAAAAGTTACTGTTGGTGATTGTTTTGATGCAATCATAACAATTAGTTAAAATTCACATATAATGAACCAAAACTGAGTTGAAAGATATGAAGGAATCAGTTAAGATTCACTTAATCCCAAGTTTACTATGGTCAGGTCTTGACCTATTGGTCAAATTCAGTTGGTCAATGTGAAGTTGTAATGTTCAAGGGGCCTTACCTAATTTAAGGTTTCCTGTTGGTTAACTGGACTCAGACTATGCAAAGAGATCATGAAATATGGGTGTGTTTGTTCATTCTTTGCATAAAATTGTTACCGTGCTATAAAGATTAGATGGTTTTCTTGAATTATTACAGCTTTCTTCTTCATACATTTATGAAAACTTGTCTACTTTCAACTCTGTTGTTCATGCTCCTTCAAAATATGAGACAAATTTCCTTCAAATTTCTACATTTTCAGCTAAGTATTTCAGATGGGTTGGGAAAAGTTAGAAAGATCTAATCTAAACTTCATTCAAATCTACCAAAGGATCTAATTGTTCTGTTATGCACTATATAAATCATATAGCAATTTGATCAAATCCACAAATAAAAAACCTTAAATGTAAGTTCTGAGCATTTCCACAAACATACATTTAAAATTGCAAGATCTCAGAGAAAATGTTTCAAAACACAAAGAAGAGCAGGAAAACACTCAGAAGATAGATGTAGAATTCTAGATTCAATTGTATTAGAAATAGACAGTCATACATGATTTACAATGTGAGAATGACTCTTAGTTTCATTGATCAAACTACAGAGAACTTACAAGCTTTACAGAAACAATAAGGAAGCCAGATGTTCCACACACTCCTTATTGTAGACAACAGGAGACCTCCTCTAAACTAAACCATGCCCAGAAAGAATCTACAATTTTGGTAAAATGCTAAAATCCCTGTGTGTAAAGTTTTACAGTGTAGAGAGGCCCAATATATAGACTCTGATTGTCCTCACTAGAGTAAGAAAAAACCTAACTAAACCCTGTTTCAAACCCCTGGTTACAATAATAAATGCTAGTGAACCAGTTTCCCAAAATAGCTCTGAGTATACATCAAATCTGGGTGAAATACTACCCCTCTAAAACCTCAGTAGCTTAGTAATAACTTGTGTGGACTGCTGTAGTAATGTCTTCAGCTGCATTTTGTCCTCATCAATGAATGGCCTTTAACTTTCTCGCCCTTTGTCCTTAGCTTCCTTGGCTGCTGAGATTAGATTTCCTCTTCCATGATGTCACTGTGATCAAGTTTAGCCACCTTCCTCAACTGCAAGCCTACAAAAATGAATATGCAATAAGTATCACTTCATTTAATAAACAACAAGAAATTTAAAATATTTGATTAAATCAAGGCATGACTATACAAAATGTGGAAATCGGGCCCAAAAATGCCCTAAAAACATGTTCAAAAGAACACAGAACACTCAAAATACCATCAGGTCAACCATTGTTGACCGAAAAATGCATCGGGCTTCAAAATGCTCAAAAACCTTATCGTTCCACTCCTTTTCCCGCCCATCGGCATGATCGACACTATCGGCAAGTCCAAAAATTACTTGGCTAATCGCTTAGTTCTGGCTGAAATGGCCTTAATACCTAAGTTTTCCTTTCTATCAGCATGAGACTGCCTATCGGCAAGTCAAACACTCCCTTGGCCGATTGCATTTGTTATACCGATGAAACCTTTTGTTTCCCTTACTCTTTACTTTCCCTTATACCTCCCATCGGCCTAATAAACACTACCGGCGAGGCCACTTACTTCTCCGCCGATCAATATTCTCTGGCCAATACCCCCCTTTGTTATTCAACATGCTCCTTTCATTCATCAGCATGAGGTTGGACCGTCGGTGAAGGCTTCAAATTTCACTCTGATTACTATCGTTTCGCCGATAGCCTTATTGACTTGGGCTTCTTTCCCATTGGCATGACCTAAGATATCGGTGAGGGCCCCAAATTCTATACCAATCATTACTGTCAGGCCAATATCCTTCGCCCGTTATCAATACCAATTTGTTTCTTTCAATTAGCATGACATAAAATACCTCTCGCTGATCACTTTAATTCCTTTCTTATTTCTTTCCATCAGTGTAAGATCGCCTATCAGAAAAGGTTATATGTTTTGTTCCGATCGTTGAAAGCTATGCCGATAGCCAATGGCTATCGGGGAGACTACACCCTTTGGCAAGGCATTACCAAACAACGTCGATGGCAAAGGTTATACCGATGGCTTTCCACATCAAAGAGACATGGCCTGTCGGGGAGACTAATCCATAAGATTGTTGATGGCAATGGTTATACCGATGGCTTTCCATCTTGCATCCGCATAATGTATACTTTGTTGTATGCCCTAATGTAGGCAATGAAATGTACACTATGTGAAATATCAAATGTATTAACATTGTATAATAACCCCCCTGAGTCTGCCATTTTATAAGTGCACTTGTGCATTTTTCCTGCCAACAAACAAATATGAGATACAAAGTGGATTCAAAACAATAATTCATCTTTAACCTGAAATCCATCCTACATGTATATTTCAAAATTTTAACCAGATGTCTACAAGGAAAAAGACATACAACTGACACTATATGATGTAAAACCTAATTGTACATTTTACCAAAATGATCATAACTTGCAAAATATGGCAAATTTTAAGATAGTTCAAAAAGCAACCCTAGCTCATTTTTCACAAGGAATCCAACCATATTATGCATTAGTACTGAAAATACATTTTTTTTCTATTTTCAAGAAAGTTTGCAACTTTTGACTCCCTTTTCCCTTTACCACCAAGCAAAACAACACAAGTAGAAGTGAAAAAAGCAAAGCAATAGCAGGGGTCCTCATTTTGCTAAGGAGTAAAATGGGGCATGTTGTGAACATCACAACAACTAGCAACCAAACAAAACAATTAAATTCAAAGTGTTCAAGAAAACTAGATGAAATAAATCCATAACTTCTGACTATCCTTCTTGCAAATCATTATTCAGCTTGAGACCTAAGGTATTCAATAAGAGTGCATGAATTTTCATTTTCAGTTTAAGTATGTGCACGTGATTAATTATCCTCATCTTGAAGATTAGTTGAACAAACCAGTGACTAACATTATCCTATGTAGTTGAGGATATTCCCTCATAGCCGACCGGATAGAGCCTTGCTACCAGTGAGCGTTCATAGCCCCAGCAAGGTTATCGTTACAATTCTCCTAAGTAGAGCCCCACTACCAGCGAGAGTCCATAGCCCTGGTAGAATTACTTAGATGGATTAATCTAGATTTTTAGTATAATCTGCTTTATTTATTTTTTTATTTTATATTTTTTGATTTTTGCATTCTAATATTTGATAGAGATGTCATAAGATATAGCAATTGTAACTTCATGATGCAAGGAGTGGACACTTGCTAAAATTAAGCTGAGAATTGTAATGGTAGCAAGGGTGACCTCAGATTTTTCACCTAATATCTACATTGGTAGGTTCAACAAACCCAAGGATTTTAGGTGTGTCATCGTGAGAAACCTCCTTGAATTCTCAATCACATTTATTGAATATGAAATTTAATAAGTAAAACAACTCTCTCCATTCATGACAGTCACAAGTTATGTGTAAATTGCAAATGATTAACCTAAATATTCTAAATTTTATACTATTTTCAATGGTTGTTAGCTTGTTCCTTAATACTCTAAAGAAAGACAAAGATCCTTGCTAAGGAGACAACCAACAAACAATAGACAGACTGTACAAAAAGCAAAAGAAGACAAAACTGTACAAACAGAAACAAAACAACAAATAGAAAGAAATAGAAAACAAAAACTATACAAACAGCCAACCCCAAAAAAGAAAACAACAAAAGAAGAACTGTACATTCCTTACACTATATTACACCAAAATGGACTACCCTTTACCTTAGGCTTGGAAGTAGTGTTTCAAATGTTGGCCATTAACTGGCAATGGCACCTCTTCCCCTGTCAAGGTCTTGAGTCTAAATGTGTTGTCCCCTATTATTTCTGAGACCTATAATGGACCTAGCCATAGTTTATTGAATTTTCCATGGCATCCTTTCTTTTCATGTGCTTTGTCCCAACACAGCACTAAGTCTGATATCCTAAATGTTTTGACTCTTGCCCTTTTATCAAACCACCTCTTAACAACCACTTGGTGTTTGGCAAACTTCTCGATGGCTTGACCTCTTTTCTCATCTAATTGTAGCATTTGTACTATCTTGGCTTCCCTATGGTTATCAAGCCTAGGTACTCATTGGCAAACTTCCAGGTTGGTATTCTCAAATTTATTGGAAGTATGGGATCAGTCCCATAAACTAAATGATAAGGTGTGCTACCTAAAGCTGTCTTAAACTTGGTCCTATCTACCCATAATGCATATCTTAACAGGGTATTCCACTCTCTAGGACTCTTTGCAATCAACTTCTTGATTATGTCTAATAAAATTTTGTTTGTTGATTTAGCCAAGCCATTACCTTGAGGGTAATAATTTGAAGAAAACCTTAAAATGATCCCGTATTCAAATGCCCATTTAGAAAACTTTAAAGAAGAGAAAGCAGGGCCATTATCACATACTAATGAATAGGGAGTTCCAAACCTGGTGATGATGTTTTCTCCAAGAAACTTGATAACTACCTCAGTTGTGGAAAATTTGTAGTAGGCAGCCTTAGTCTACCTTGTATAGTAGTGTGTCACCATCAGTATAAATTTGTGTCCTGCAAAAGATGGAGGATTGATGACTCCAATAAAATCCAAGCCCCACTGTGCAAATAGTCTTGATTCAATCACAGGTTGTAGTGGATTGGCCTGATTTCTCCCCTTCTCTGCTGCAGTCTGACAGGTGTGGCAACTTTTAATGTGACTCCCAGTATCTTTGAACATCATGGGCCAGTAATAGCCCGCCCTTAGTATTTTGTGTGTTGTAGCTAGATGGGAACCATGGCCGGTTCTGTACTTGTCATGTAGTTCTGTTAACACTTTATCTACCTCGGTTCTATTTAGGCATCTCAGATAAATTCCATCATGGTTCTTCCTAAATAGAAGACCTCCTTGCACCATATATTTTTGTGCTTTAACCTTGAAATGTCTCCTCTAAGAAGCTTTCATCCTATTTGGGTACTTTCCAGTTATTAAAAAGGCATTTAGATCTCCATACCAGTCTGATGCGTTCTAGGAATTCAATACGTATTGTTGTTTTATCAAATCTGGATCCATATTTGCTATTGTTTGTACCAATGCCTTCCCTCTGACCAGCTTCATGGGAATGATTTCCATGTCGAACTCCTGCAGCGTGGTGATCCATTTGGCTCTCTTTTCTCTAGGTTCGTTCTGCATCAGCAACATCTTTACTGCTGCGTCTGGCACTATGGCTTTGATCTGGCTACGCAGAATGTAATGTCTAAATTTTTTCACGGCCCTCATTAATGCAAATGCTTGTCTCTCAGTGTCTAGATATCTCAACTGTGCATTCTTCAGAGGTGTGCTCATAAATGCGATGGGCCTTTCTTCATTGTTTTCACCTTTCTATGTCAAGGTAGCCGCAACTGAATGAGAAGATGCAAAGGAGTATATGTAAAATGGGCTTGTGTAGTCTGGACTTGCCAATATAGGAGCATTAGAAATTGCCTCGATATCTTCAAATGTAGCCCTAGCCATAGGCGTCCATTCCATCTACACATCCTTCTTCAACATGCCATTCAACGACTGCACGATCTCTACAAAACCCGTGATAAACTTTCAAACAAAGTTAACTTTACCAAAAAATGATTTCAACTCTTTCCTACTATTTGGCATTTGCAAATTTTTTATGGATTCTACTCTATCCAGATCAATCGAAATTCCATCTTCAAAAATGACATGGCCTAATAATTTACCTTCAGTTATGCCAAATATACATTTCTTAGGATTAAGGGAAATCCCATACCTTTCGCATCGCTTGAGTATTTTCCTAAGATCTTCAGCGTGGGTGGATGTATCCTTATAATACACAGTCAAATCATCCATATACACAATAATGCACTTACCTGATAATCCACGAAATGCAATGCCCATGGCTCTTTGAAAAGTGGCACCTATATTGATCAGACCAAAAGGCATTCTCCTATATGCATAATTTCCCCATTTGCAAGTGAAGGTGGTTTTTAATCTATCTTCTCTATCAATCAAGACTTGGTTGTAACCTGAGAAACCATCTAAAAAAGACATCATCTTTGCCTCGTTTACTGCTTGCAGCACTTCATCTATTGGAGGTAGAGGATAATTATCCTTTTCAAATGCTTTGTTCAAATTTCTAAAGTCTACGCATAACCTGATGTCTCTGGTTTTCTTCCTTATTGGTACTAAGTTATCTACCCAGACTAAATGTCTGACTAGGAAAATTATTCCAGGAAACAACAATTTTTTAACTTCCTCAAAGATTAAATGCTCTAGAATGGCATTCACAGGCCTTTGTTTTTGCCTGAATGGTTTAACCTCTGGTCTTAAAGGTATTACGTGAGTTATGATGGATTTATCAAATGTTCTCAAGTCTTCATAGGTCCATGCTATTATGTGTTTATAATCTTTCAGAGTGCCTAAAATTTCTTTTCTAATTTTCTTAGAGCAAGCTTTTCTGATTAGTACATTTTGTGGATTTTGCTCTGTCCCTAAGTTATGTAAGTCACACTTACCCCCCTCTATTTTGGGCAAGTCCTTCTGTCTCATTATTCCATCAAAGTCAAAGATATGTTCTAATCCAATTACTCCTTTAGGTAAAAAGTTGCTCTTCATGTTGATAATATCCTTTTTGTCCCAGGTTATTTCAGGCCTTTTTTGTTCATCAATGATTTGGGCCCCAAATACCTCATTACAAGTCAGAAAATCACTAATTTGCTGATCCCCCCAAATACCTAAAAGTGTGTAACATTGTCTCGGATATTGGGAAAATTAACTAGCTCAATAGCAAATCGTCTCAATCCTGACAGTGTCAAGGGCTCTAGTGTGCTAGCAGCAACTACTAGTGCATCTAGTTTGTGGTTCAACTGTCTAGGGATGTGCTCTATGTTAAAAGCATCAAATGAATCTATTAAACCCCTATACTCTATGTCTGTAACTAATCATTTTCTTGTAATTGTAGGCATATAGTTTCCTTACTTGTCTGACTACTAGTTCAGAGTCTGAAAATACTCTGATCATTTTCACCTTTTTCTTGATGGCCATGACAAGTCCTAAAATTAGGGCCTCATATTTAGCAATATTGTTAGTACAGGAAAATTGTAATCTATATGCTACTAGATGTGATTTACCCTGAGGATCTATGAGTTCAACAACTGCACCTGCACCCTGTTTTGATTTGGACCCATCACATTTTAATGTCCACATGCCATCTTTACTTTTCTAACCTTTTATCTTGGCATGCTTTGCCTCTTTTATCACTTGTGGGGTGTTGTCCTGTTCATTCATGGGCATTTCTATTTGGTCAACTTGCATATGTGTATTTCCATCTGGTAAATCAGAAAGACAACTACCCTTGTCCTTTATATCTTCTCCTAAATTTGGAATCAAGGCACCTACATCACCCTGAACGTATTTCTGTGTTTGATCAAGATTCTCATTTTCCTCTTGTAACTCTACCCTCCCTATATATTTTTTGTATTCATATTCAATAATGTCTTTGCACATTCCACAGCTTTCCTCAGAATGTGGCCTATCATGGACTCTACACCTGTTTTTATTCAGTTTACATTGGACTGGCAGATTTTGTTTAATGCATTCTTCCACCTCTTGTCTAATGGCATGACCAAATTTGCCTGTTGCACTATTTTCTTCATCTGAAGAATTTCCATCGAACTCAATGAATAATGTCATCTCCTTGTCGACACATTTTTTTCTAATGTTTAACATCATGATCTCTTCAATCTATGCCCCATTGTTGGTAATTCTATAGACACCAGGTTCAACAATAGCATATAATATTTCATTTGTTCGATTATAATCTGTTATCATGTGTTTCATCCTAGGCTCTGCCTCTATTCTAATCTGGTTTGGGACACCTCTCCAAGGTAGCCACATATGTGAAAAATCAGTGGCCATATATCTGTTTAATGTCTTGGACCAATCCCTACTCAGCAACATTCCATAATTTATGGGTATATTCACTACTTAAATGTCAATGATTTGGCTTACCCTAGGGTCTGAAGCTAATTGCATTTGATTGTTCATGATTTCCCTTATCACACTAACCTCAGTTTTATCTAACTGTGTGACAACCTTGGCAGATTTGGTGGGAGTCAGCCTGAGAGTTTTGCATATTCCTAAGGGCATTACATTGGCTGATGCACCAGAATCTACCATGCAATTGTGTATGTTCTTCCCACACAATCTAATAGTTAACAAGAAAGGGGGAGCATCCCTCTTATCCGCATGTATTACTACATTTGTATTGGAAGGCAACTCAACTTTCTTACTTTTCTATTTAGGCAGTGAATCTCTACTAGGAACAGTTATATCAGCAGAAACCTTATCTGTCATGGATGTATCCAGAGATTTTATAAAAGCATTCCTGATCTTGGGGTTTTCAATAATTCATTTAGAGGTATACTGACCTTAATTTTCTTTATTTCCTCTAACAAGTAATTCATTAATCGTGTTGTCTCTATCGTTTCGGTATTACTTGTTTGGGCCTTTTGTTCTGTTGTTCCACTATTTGTATGATGATTAGCTTTAAGGATGGTAGGATTGTTGCTAGCATTTTGATTTGGGGGTGTATTGAAGTTGTTCAGAGGAATGGAAGTGGTGAAAGGTCCTCCTGGCCTAGGGTTGTTCCTCAAATTGTAGGTGTGGTTTTTATTTGTCTGTTGAAAAGCCTGCACTTCTTCTGTTTCAGTTAATACCTCATTTTTAGTTTCAAAGGGAAACTGAAAAGCATTTAACACAAAGGCTGATTTAGGATAAAGATTTTCACAATAGTATGGCCCATCTTCTAGCAATTCATCCTCTTTCTCTTCTGCAATTTCAAAGGTAGACATTTCTAAAACTAAGGCTATATCATATCTTGAGGGTACTACCTCATTACCCTTGGGAATGAGAAATTTAGAGGTAGGAGGCTGCACATCTATATTAAAAATGCTAGCTGCTAAGTGGAACTGTGGACAGTCGTTCTCAGCATGGGCATTGGTATTGTGAAATTTGCACCAATTTTTGGGTGTTGTATTGGCCATTTAGATGCTAGCTATTTGTTTTGCATCATGATTATCTATATTCTCAAGAGGAGAAGCTAGAGTACCGTTGTTGGGCCCAGTGTTCCATGTCTTGGGTGGCCTAGGCTGATTCTAATTTCTGTTATTATTGCCCCAGGTCCTATTATCTATCACTGGCCCTCTATTTTGCATTGGTTGCCCTTGGTTGGGGCCTTGATGTTGATTTTGATTCAAGTTATAGTTATGATTTTGACCTTGGTTGTGATTTTGATTTTGATTATAGTTTTGGTTGCCTCTTCCATAGAGGTTCTCATTTCTTAGTTGTGTCACTTTGTGGTTAACCTTTTCAAATGTCCAGTGATCTCTTTAATCTCTTCCCTATCCTCTTTCTCTTTTACCACAATTGTATCACTAGGAGGTTGGAAGAAAGGCTGACCACTACTTTGGTTGTTATTGGAAGTGTTACCCGAGTAAGGAGTTATGGCTTGGATTGGGGTGGGACTATACATAGGTGTGTAAGAAGGAACCGGATTTAATAATGGAGTGTGATGCATAGGGGCTCCATTCCATGGTTGTGCCTGATTCTACACCCCAAAATTCCCTCCATTAACAAATGGGCTATAAGTTGTATGCCTCATCTCTTGGGTCACTGAGGCTGCCTTTTTGTAGGCTTTGGATATTGAATCTATGTCAGGTGTTCTTTTGACAAACATGGCAGTTAAAGGATCCAAGGCTGCATAGTACACAACCAACAAGGTATCATCATCCACAGTGTAAGGGACTACTAGCCTAGAGTAGGCCTTTTAAAATCTATCATTGAAATTATCAATCAACTCTCCCTCTCCCATTTTTATGGTAGCTAGTTTATGATATAAAACGCAAGGGTCAATGGGTCCTCTAAATCTTGACAGAAATGCTTCTTCCATTAGTGACCAGGAAGAAATGTAACCATTGGGTAAGTTTACATACCAGTTAGAGGCCTGTTCATTGAAGGTATAGGGAAACAATCTACACACAACATTCTCATGTTCTAACATGGCCCTAAAACATGCCTCCTTGAATATTCTAATATGATCTTTTGGATCCTGATATAACTGGTATTTGGGACATATCTTTTTTGGATTTTTTGGCATCTCATGATAATTCAAGAAGGCAATAGGAGAATGGACATTGAAATAAGACATTGCAGGTGTTTGAGCTTGACCTGAACTTTTAGGAATACCTAGATTTATTGGTGGGATAGGATTTATAGGAGGATTAGGACCTCTAGGAGTACCTGAACCAAGATTTAAAGATCTGAATACTGATCTGTTAGGACTCACAATATTACGTATGTTAAAAAGGTGACCCATGAGGTGTTCCAGATGAACTTCCTGCTTGCAATATTTTAGGATTCCAAATCAAAGGGTTGTTACTTCACCTTGTATCAGGTAATTGCATGAATATATCTCTTGAACTAGATTTAGACCTAGTCACTCTATCACTGTTATTAGCTAGTTTGAAACAAACCCTAACTCAAGTCACCCTCCTTCTAGTGCCAAAAAACTATTGGTGATTGTTTTGATGCAATCATAACAATTAGTTAAAATTCACATATAATGAACCAAAACTGACTTGAAAGATATGAAGGAATCGGTTAAGTTTCACTTAATCCCAAGTTTACTGTGGTCAGGTCTTGACCTATTGGTCAAATTTAGTTGGTCAATGTGAAGCTATAATGTTCAAGGGGCCTTACGTAATTTAAGGTTTCTTGTTGGTTAACTGGACTCAGACTATGCAAAGAGATCATGAAATATGGGTGTGTTTGTTCATTCTTTGCATAAAAGTGTTACCATGCTACAAAGCTTAGATGGTTTTCTTGAATTATTGCAGCTTTCTTCTTTATACATTTGTGAAAACTTGTCTACTTTCAACTCTGTTGTTCATGCTCCTTCAAAATATGAGACAAATTTCCTTCAAATTTCTATGTTTTTAGCTAAGTATTTCAGATGGGTTGGGCAAAGTTAGAAAGATCTAATCTAAACTTCATTCAAATATACCAAAGGATATAATTGTTCTGTTATGCACTATATAAATCATACAACAATTTGATCAAAACCACAGATAAAAAACCTTAAAAGTAAGTTCTGAGCATTTCCACAAACATACATTTAAAATTGCAAGCTCTCAGAGAAAATGTTTCAAAACACAAAGAAGAGCAGGAAAACACTCAAAAGATAGATGCAAAATTCTAGATTCAATTGTATTAGAAATAGATAGTCATACATGATTTACAATGTAAGAATGACTCTTAGTTTCATTGATCAAACTACATAGAACTTACAAGCTTTATAGATACAATAAGGAAGCCGGATGTTCCATGCACTCCTTATTACAGACAACAGGTGACCTCCTCTAAACTAAACCATGCCAAGAAAGAATCTACAATTCTAGCAAAATGCTAAAATCCCTGTGTAAAATTGTATAGTGTAGAGAGGCCCAATATATTAACTTTGATTGTCCTCACTATAGCAAAAAAATACCCTAACTAAACCCTGGTTCAAACCCTTGGTTACAATAATAAATTCTGGTGAACTAGCTTCCCAAAATAGCTCAGAGTATACATCAAATCTGGGTGAAATACTACCCCTCTGAAACCTCAGCAGCTCAGTAATAACTTGTGTGGTCTACTGCAGTAATGTCTTCAGCTGCATTTGTCCTCATCAATGAATGGCCTTTGACTTTCTCTCCCTTCGTCCTTATCTTGCTCTGCTCCTGAGATTGGATTTCCTCTTCCATGATGTCAGTGTGATCAAGTTTAGCCACCTTCCTCAACTACAAGCCTGCAAAAATGAATAAGCAATAAGTATCACTTCATTTAATAAACAACAGGAAATTTAAAACATTTTATTAAATCAAGGCATGACTATACAAAATGTGGAAATCAGGCCTAGAAGTGCCCCAAAAATGTGTTCAAAAGCACACAGAACGCTCAAAATACCATCGGGTCAACCACTGTTGACCAAAAAATGCATCGAGCTTCAAAATGCTCAAAAACCTTATCATTTTGCCTCCTTTCCCACCCATCGGTGTGATTGACACTATCAGTGAGTCCAAAAATTACTTGGCCGATTGTTTTGTTCTAGCTGAAATGGCCTTAATACCTAAGTCTTCCTTTCTATCAGCATGAGACTACCTATCGGCAAGTCAAAAACTCCCTTGGCCGATCGCATTTGTTATACTGATGAAACCTTTTGTTTCCCTTACTCTTTACTTTCCCTTATACCTCCCATCAGCCTGATAAACACTACCGGCGAGGCCACTTACTTCTCTGCCGATCAATATTCTCTGGCCGATACCCCCCTTTGTTATTCAACATGCTCCTTTTGTTCATCGGCATGAGGTTGGACCATTGGTGAAGGCTTCAAATTTCACTCCGATTACTATCGTTTCGCCAATAGCCTTATTGACTTGGGCTTCTTTCCCATCGGCATGACCTAAGATATCAGTGAGGGCTCCAAATTCTATACCGATCATTACTGTCAGGCTGATATCCTTCTCCTATTATTGGTACCCCTTTGTTTCTTTCTATCAGCGTGACATAAAATACCTCCCGCCGATCACTTTAATTCCTTTCTTTTTTCTTTCCATCAGCGTAAGATTGCCTATTGGCAAAGGTTATATGTTTTGTTCCAATCGTTGAAAGCTATGTCGATAGCCAATAGCTATCGGGGAGACTACACTCTTCGGTGAGGCATTACCAAACAATGCCGATGGCAAAGGTTATACCGATGGCTTTCCACATTGAAGAGACATGGCCTGTTGGGGAGACTAATCCATAAGATTGCCAATGGCAATGTTTATACCGATGGCTTTCCATCTTGTATCCGCATAATGTATACTTTGTTGTATGCCTTAATGTAGGCAATGAAATGTACACTATACGAAATATCAAATGTATTAACATTGTATAATAACCCCCCTGGGTCTGCCATTTTATAAGTGCACCTGTGCATTTTCCCTGCCAACAAACAAATATGAGATACAAAGTGGATTCAAAACAATAATTCATCTTTAACCTGAAATCCATCCTGCATGTATATTTCAAAATTTTAACCAAATGTCTACAAGGAAAAAGACATACAACTGACACTGTATGATGCAAAACCTGATTGTACATTTTACCAAAATGATCATAACTTGCAAAATATGGCAAATTTTAAGATGGTTCAAAAAGCAACCCTAGCTCATTTTTCACAAGAAATCCAACCATATTATGCATTGGTATTGAAAATGCATTTTTTTCTATTTTTAAGAAAGTTTGCAACTTTTGACTCCCTTTTCCCTTTAACACCAAGCAAAACAACACAAGCAGAAGTGAAAAAAAGCAAAGCAACAACAGAGGTCCTCATTTTGCTAAGGAGTAAAATGGGGCATGTTGTGAACATCACAAAAGTTACCCTAGGTGGTCAACCATGAGTCTAGGGCCAACTTGGACTACCTAACCCTAATTTTATTTCACCTTAGGTCACCCTAAACCATGGTTGAGTAAAAGTGACGAATTTGGAAAGAGGGAAGATGGGGGATGGGTCTTACCTTGGGAAGAACTCATCTCCTATCCCTAAGTTTTGGGAATCATTCCCAAGGAAGACTACGGAGGTCTCCAAGAGTCCTCCCAAAATCCTAAGTGAGTGGGAGCACCACTCAAGACCATTGTCTCCTTGAGGTGTGAGTGGGAATCCAACTCACCGTTTGTTCCCCTCCCACTTGTGTGGAAGCACAAGTGGATGAGGTGGAGATGGAGGTGGAGTGAGAGGAGGACATTTGTCATCCTCTTACCTTCTCACTCTTACAAGTGGTTTTGGAGGAGGGAGGAGATGGTGAAAAATGTCACCTTCTCATTCCCTCAAGGCCAAGTTGATGGCCTATAATAGCTCCTCTTGTAGAGGAGAGGGGGTTCTTCTCTTCTAGTCTTTTCCCTTGCAATTTGGGACTTCTTGCAAATTTTAATTTTTTATTTCTTGTTTGGAGGAGTTAGAGAAGGTTGGAGAAATTCTAAAAGGTGGAAGGCTTGGGAAGGCTTGGAGCTCTTCACCAATTCTACTTCCATTATCAAGGCCTTGAAGGTAGGCCTCTTAACTAGTTTCTTACTTTGCTTAAATGATGTTCCATGTTTGGTTTTTGGTTGCAAGTTGTTTGCATTTGTGATGTTTGCATTTGATGTTTGGGTTGGGAGTTATGGTGAGAGCACCTCCAATGGAGGTAATGCTCAACTTGTATGGGTAGGGGAGAGGAACAATCCTTGGGGGCTCTCCCACAGTATGTGTTTATGCCTTGAGGGCCTATCATCATTTGAGGAGATATCTGAATGGCAAGAGTGCCATGCATTTGTTGTCATTCTTGTGGATTGTGGTGTTCTGGGATTTTGGCTTGAGGTCAGGAGTTGAGAGTTTCTTTTCTTTTGGGAGCCCTTTTAAGTTGAGAGGTCTATTTCCTAGCCTCACCATACTCATTTTTATGAGTTGATGTATTGTGTTAATCCTATGGGGTTGTTCTATTTTTTGTGTTTTTGTGAATGCTTTTGTTGTGGAATGATACCTTGTGTGAAATCTCTACCTCCCTAGCTCGGGGGTGACCCTCTTGCGGGTCTATGGTAGGGAGGAGAGCTTTTCTTTCATAGTGGCTAGTTTTTTTTGTTGTTTCATTGCTATGTTTAGTTGCAGGTTGTTATGTGAAGAGGTGGAGCTATTTGGAAGCTCATTATGGTGTTAAAATGCTTTCCCATGTAGTAATGAAGAGGCTGATTTAGCCTTGGTCCTTGTGGCCTTGTTACCTTCTGATTTCTTGTAAATGTTGTTAGGAAACTTGCCATAGAGATGGCTGTGTAGGTTATTGGAGTATAAACATTCAGATATTGTATGTAATGTGTTCACTATTGAATTAGACCTTGTTGTGAATGAAAGAGGAAGTTAGAAACATTTGTTGCTACTGTAAAAAAAAAAAAATAATGCATAAGATGTTGTAAATGTTTATTTGCATACATGAAAGTGAGGTTATCTTTCCTCGATCCTTTATTTCTGTTACATTAGAAGTTTCTTGTCATTAACTTGTGGTTAGGAGGATAGAGCTATTGGAAGTTTAATTAAATTTGTAATTTACTCATCTTATTTTTTGCATTAGATGAAAGGGTAGATTTCTATGTAGTTAACCCATTAAAAAAATAAAATTTAAATGTCCTGTGTAAACTTGTCAATAGACCTGGAAAATTATATCATTATGATGGTATTTTGGAAAGTAGTACTATGAGAAATAAAACAAAACAAATGATTTACTATGTTCAAGTATTGTTATTTTATCACTGAAGACTTAAAGGCCTAGAAAGAGAAAATAAACTACATATTTCACCTATTAAATGCAAATCTAGAATGTATTTCCTGTATGTGTTGAAAGGACATATTTTAAATGTATAATGTATCATTCTATAATGCAAGGGTTAAGTAAGAGGGTTTATTTTAGTTTCAAATAAAAAATACCTTGTTGTTATTCTAATGTCATTATTACTATATGAATTTAAAAAAAAAATATCTTTGTTGGAGCATATATATATATATATATATACATATATATATACATATACATATATACATATATATATATATACATATATACATATACATATATATATACATATATATATATATATATACATATACACATACATATAAATATACACCTTCTTATGTATATATATATAGATATAAGACAAATTGGAATTTAGTTTTTTGAACAAAAAAAGTATATATATTTGACACTGTGCATTTGCTGGTAAGAAACTATATATATACATTATATTCTAGTTATTTATACATGTATAAATATATAAAAATATATACAGATATATATATTTATATATATATATACATATATATATATATATATATATGTTCACATATATATATCTATATATATATAATATTTTAGTTTATTTAAAAAAGAAAAAAGAAAAAAAAAATTAAAAAAAAAATTGTTAATGGGGGAACTGTGGCATCGCCCACAGCCCCCGATCGCAGGTGTGGGTGGAGGCTCCGCTTCCCCCACACCCCACACACTTACACTACACACCATAACCCCCATAGCCCCTGCGCGCACACCCCGCACCTTCTAACCCCTTAGCCCCTCTACGTAGCGGCTACCCCACACCACACAGGCCTCCACACACCACTCCTCCCTCACCCTGTCCTCTACACCTCGCTGTCCCCTACCGTTGTCCCACCACCGTGACCTCACCCTCCATTCCTCCTCCCTGTGCATGGCGCAACCCCCGAACGCCTCTCCTCTTCTTCCACACAGTACCACGACTCCACCTCCACTCGCCCACAGCAATGCCGCTGTCGACATCCCTCCACATCCCAGCTCTGCAACAAAATAAATAAATAAATAAACTTTTGAGTTTTTATAAAAAAACATACATACATATATATATATATATATATATATATATATATATATATATAAGCATTACACAAACAAAACAAAAAGAGATTGTAAATCCTGTGTGAATCTAAATGCTTTAAAAAAAAAAACTTGAGGTCTCCCTTGTGCTCACCTCCTTGAGTCTTCTAATGGCTGCCTCCAAACCCTAACCTGCTCACAAAACAAGAGATGACAAAGAAAATAAGAAAAGAGAGAAGAAAGAGTTAAGGAGATTAGGGTAGCAATAAGGAAATAATAGAATTAAGAAATTAGGGCTTTCCATTTTCTATAAACCAATTTTCAAAAATTAGGGCAAGAGGTTTGTGAGAGTATATTTTATTCTCATTTTCAAATTTCTATTTTATTAAAAATCATTTTTTTGTTTACCAAAGACGCGTTACACTGCCAAAATTTCCCTAGATTTCTAGGGTTAAATTTATACTAAGTTATTAATTCAAATGCATCTTTCACCTTCAACCATGCGCCGTCATGACATCATAAAACTTCACCTTTCGATCTGAGTAGTTAGGGATCGATTCCGGTGAACTATCCTCACCTAGGAAACTAGGGTTCTGATTTTTAAATAGTCTAACTCTAGAAGTGACACACTTCATGTCGTTTACCCCTAGACAACCTTCACCTCATCGAATATGTTGTCATGTTTATGCCTCAGGCGTATTGCCACTGAGCACGCAAGTGCGTGCGAGGTGGTTCTTAGGGTTAGGGAGAAATTTTTTTCGTGGTTCGTGTCATGACCACATGGAAAATGTGGGCATGACACACGTGTTTGTGTGTCGTGACCACATGGGAGATGTGGGCATGACATTTGGTATCAGAGCCTAGGTTTTTAAAACATTGGGCTTGTTTTAGGCACATTATTGTTTTCGCAACTATGATTGACTTGTGGCTACCTCATTTTGTAGGATGCCTCCTAGATGAGTTCGGCGAGCGCAGACCCGCCACACTCCACCCATAGAGGTATGCATTGATTCATCAACTGTGGACCGGGTCAGCTAGATCCACTGGTATAGCCAAAGCCACAAGTATAGCCAGATCCATAGGTACAGCTAGAGCCACAGGTACAGCCAGATCCATAGGTATAGCCACTCCTATAGCCATAGCTAGTTCCTCAGGTACCACAAGACCACTGGCCCCACCAGATATGGGACCACAGATTTTACAGGCCTTATAGGTAATCTTAGATAGGTTTCCACCTGCTATAGTTGAGCCGCACATAGAGCCACATGTCGAGCCCTGCGAGGATCTACGAGAGGAGCCCTACATAGAGCCATGAGGGGCACCACATGAGGAGCCTTACATTAAGCTACCAGAGACAGAGGAGGTTGGTTCAGCCAACAGGGCCCGTAGCAGGAGCCCCACACATCACGCTAGGCATGACAGGATAGTGCGAGTAGAGCACTTTGGTCACAGGCCTTATGAGTATCATGCAGATGAGCCTATCAGGGGGCACAGAGATAGAGGAGATCCCATTAGGGACATATTAAGGTTGAACCCTCCTACATTCATCGGGACCACAGAGGGAGCTAAGGCAGAGGCCTGGCTTATTAGTTTAGATAGGTGCTTCGTGTTGCATCCTTACGAGGGCAACACGAGGGCCTGGGTGGCAGTACACTTATTGCAGGATGCAGCAGTTACCTGGTGTTGCACTGAGGAGTGCAAGCGCCACCTATCTTTAGACGCCCTCACATGGGAGACCTTCATTAAGCGCTTCCATGCGCACTACTTGTCAGACCATTACAGACAACATTGTATAGACAAGTTCCATGACCTTCAGTAGAGGGGACTTTTAGTGGCTTAATACGAGGCTAGGTTTACAGAGTTATCTAGCTATGTGGAGTATCTTCATGACAAGAAACTCCTGTGCATAAGTTTGTCAGAGGACTTAATCACAATATAGCTGGGCCTGTTCAGATGGCAGACCCCCAGACTTTTAGTGATGCTACTGAGAAGGCATACATCACTGAGGAAATTCAGGGATGAGGGTAGAGTTCTTGCCCTTAGTTTCAGGATTGAGGACAACAGTAGCATCAGCAGAGTTTCCATAGGCCATCGCAGCCACCTCACAAAGGAGGATTTAGTTCAGCATCTTTACCTCCTAGACCCTCACAATAGTAACAACAGAGAGCTAAGACACAATAGAGGTCACAGGGGGACATAATAGGGGTTGGCAGCAATAGGGCCCGTGTAGAGATCAGAGACAGTAGGGACCACCTGTGGGACCTGTGAGGTCACAGTAGTCTTATAGCGGTTCATAGGGGTCTATTGGCAGATCAGGACAGTAGCAGTTGGGTAGGACCCAGACTGTACATGTATAGGTTAGGCGCCCTTGTTATGTTTGTGATGGAGTAGGACACCTAGATAGAGAATGTCCATAGAGTTATATAGCAGGGGGACAGCCTCATGCAGGAGGTTCCGAGTAGATAGTGGGTGATGTGGGTAGATCCCACCGTATGTTTGCAATGGTAGATAACCACCAAGCAGATTTTCAAGCATCAGTGATTGAGATGTTTGGTATGATTAGGGGTAATCCCATTTCTATTCTCTTTGACTCTAGTGCTACTGATTTATTTATATCTCCATCATTAGTGGAGTATTACAGGCTAGTGGCCTCTAGGTAGGGTGATAGGTGGGTAGTTGAGTTAGCATCAGGAGCCAAACTGATAGTAGATACCTTAGTCCATGATTGTGATATTGCTTTGGGATTCTTCACTACAGTATGTGACCTTAGAGTCATGACATTAGGATCCTATGATGTGGTGTTGGGTATGGATTGGCTTGCGGCTCATCGAGCCAAGCTAAATTGTCGCTGAAAGGTGATCAACTGTTTAGATGATCATGGCACATCAGTTGAGATTGTGGGCATGCAGAAGCCCACCGTAGTCATATGATATCCACTTAGTAGCTTAAGCACTGCATGCGAAAGGGATGTCAGATGTTCAGCATCATAGTGAGTGACAGATCAGATGACGAGCTAGAGTTAGCAGGGATGCCTCCCTGACGTGAGGTAGACTGTCACATAGACTTAGCGCTGGGTGCCAAGCTAGTGTCTCATGCACCCTACAGGATGACCACACATGAGATCACTAAGCTCAAGCTAGAGTTGGAGGACTTGCTCAAGAAGGGGCACATCTGACTGAGTGTTTCACCTTGGGGCACTCCTGTCATCTTCGTGAAGAAGAAGGATGGGTCTCTTTGTGTGTGTATGGACTACAGGCAGTTGAATAAGGTGACGGTGAAGAACCGTTATCCTATACTTAGGATTGATGACCTTTTTGACTAGATGTAGGGAGCTAGGGTGTTCTCTAAGATAGACCTGAAGTCTGGGTATCATCAATTACGTATCGCAGAGGTAGATATCCATAAGACCGCCTTTCAGACTCGTTATGGACACTATGAGTTCCCAGTGGTTCCCTTCAGCTTGACGAACGGCCCTACAGTGTTCATGAGTCTCATGAACCCAGTGTTCCGTGCGTATTTAGATCAGTTCATGATCATTTTTCTTGATGACATTTTGATCTACTCATGGACCGAGGAGGAGCATGAGGAGCACCTTCGTCAAGTCCTACAGTGTTTGCGAGAGTAGAAGCTTTATGGGAATTTGGTGAAGTGTGCATTTTTCAGGACAGAGGTTCAGTATCTAGGGCATATCCTTTCTGGTGATGCAATCTCAGTAGATCCATCGAAGATCAGAGCTATTAGGGATTGGCCAGCACCCACTAGTGTGATAGAGGTCAGGAGTTTCATGGGGTTGGCTAGTTATTACCGTCATTTTGTTGAGGGCTTTTCTCAGATTGTGCACCCCATCACTTCCCTCCAGCAGAAAGGGAAGAGCTTTCTCTGGACTGAGTAGTGTGAGAGGGCCTTCGAGGTCCTCAGGGAGCATCTTACCAGCACTCCTATTTTAGCAATTCTTGATCCTGCAGCAGATTTCATGGTTTGCACAGATGCATTACTTGAGGTACTGGGAGTTGTACTTATGCAATGTGGTAGAGTGATCATGTATGAGTCGTGAAAGCTCAAGACCAATGAACTAAACTACCCCATGCATGATTTGGAGTTAGTAGTAGTGGTTCATGCTCTAGTCCATTGGAGACATTTCTTGTTGGGTCATTGCTTTGAGCTCCATTCCGATCATCACAGCCTGTAGTATATCTTTACACAGCCAAATCTAAATGCTCGTCAGCAGCGTTGGATGGAGTTCCTCTACAAGTATGACTTTGATGTCCACTACATCAAAGGGAAGGAGAATGTGGTTGCTGACACATTGAGTCGGAGGCACCATGAACTCTTGACCTTGACTTTGCGAGTGGATTTGAGGGATCGCATTATTCAGTATCTGCCAGAGGATGAGTGGTATCTTGAGGTGCAGCAGGAGATCAGATCATAGAGGGCCCTTGTGGCAAGTTTGTAGGGTATACACTTGACACAGATGGTTTACTTCATCATTGACAGCGCATCTGTGTACCCCGCGTAGGTGACCTATGTATTGTGGTGCTATTAGAGGCACATAGAGCACCTTATGTGGCACATTTGGGGGTGAAGAAGATGCATGCCAATCTTCGATAGCTGTACTATTGGGTAGGTATGAGACGAGATATAGCAGAGTATGTTGCTCATTGCCTTGAGTGCCAAAGGGTCAAGGCTGAGCATCAGCATCCAGCAGGTCTCCTATACCCACATGATATACCTAAGTAGAAATGGGACACCGTTTCCATGGATTTTATTGTTGGTCTTCCTATGTCTTCGCATTGCCATGATGCCATCATGGTGATAGTTGACAAGTTGACCAAGGTGGCTCATTTCTCTCTTGTACGCATGACGTACAGTGCGCCAGCTGTGGCAAAGGTATTCTTGGATGATATTGTGAGACTACATGGGGTACCTCATCACATCATCTCAGACAGAGATCCAGTGTTCACTTTAGCATTCTGGAGAGCCTTACAGTAGGCATTGGGCACATAGCTCAATTTTAGCTCTGCTTATCATCTCGAGACAGATGGACAGACAAAGCGGGTGAATTAGGTATTGGAGGACATGCTTCAGATGTATGTTATGGACCATTAGTCTAGATGGGAGGAGTATCTCTATCTAGTTGAGTTTGCCTACAATAATAGGCATCACAGCTCGTTAAGTATGCCTCCCTTTCAGGCTTTATATGGCAGACCATGCAGGACACCATTGAGTTGGGATTGGATTGATGACAGAGTTGCCATTGGTCCAGAGCTAGTACAAGATATGGAGTAGTAGGTCACACTAATTAGACAGAGGTTGTAGGAGGCACAGGTTAGGCATAAGAAGTATGCCGATGCTAATAGGATAGATTGGAGCTTCTTAGTGGGAGACAGGGTATTCCTTAGAGTGCGGCCACACAAGAGTCCAATCCATTATGGAAAGGGCTCTCATCTCGCACCACGGTTCATAGGACCCTTTGAGATTTTGGAGTGGATAGGACTAGTTGCCTATTGTCTAGCATTACCACCTAACCTGTCTCATATCCACGATGTCTTTCATGTTTCTATTTTGAGACGATATATATCTAATGTATCTCATGTACTGGACTAGAGTGCCTTACATGTAGAGGCAAACGGGCAATTGGTGGTGAAGCCAATTCACATATTGGCTTGTCAGATGCTGGGCCTTCGAGGTCAAGAGCTAGACCAAGTTAGGGTCCAATGGGATCGATATGACGAGGTCACAGCAATTGGGAGGATGTAGCTAGTTTGAGGGCACTCTATCCTCACCTTTTTGACGACTTCCAGCAGGAAGTTCAGTCTTAGGGGGGAGGATGTGAGGCCGACTATTTTACCTCCCATATTTTGATCATTGTGCTATTCAGTAGTGACTATATTTCATTATGCAGACTTGATGTTTTATCTCACTGATTTGATATATGTGATTTGATTCGGTCATATTGGATGATATGTTATGGTTCAATGTATGGGACACATATATTAGATGTTATTTTGTTATGAGATTCTAGTTGTTTATGTGTTATGGAATTAATTGACATATGATTGGATAATGCAGTTTGATTTGGAGTTATGTAGTGATGTTTATTTTAATTATATGAAGTTAATTTTAGTTGCTTCAGCTATCACTTTCATGATAGAACTGACACTTGATCGAGATGTGCAAGTTTTACATTCCCTAGCCACGAGAAATCAGAGGTAGGATTCACACCATGTTATTCCCTATTAATCCAGTCCTTTCCCAAGAGGGATAAGGATCACGTGTGTAATTGAATGATGATTTATTGTGCTTGGTTCAATTTTAATTATTTTTAAGCCTTAGTACCCCTTCTTTTTCTTATTTTGATTAATATTAAGTGTTGTAAAATTTTATTTGATTTATGTCACTTGGTATTTTTTTTTTGGGCCATTTATATGTGGATTTTTAACCCTTTTCATGACCCCTAGGGTCCCAAAAGTTACTGTTGGTGATTGTTTTGATGCAATCATAACAATTAGTTAAAATTCACATATAATGAACCAAAACTGAGTTGAAAGATATGAAGGAATCAGTTAAGATTCACTTAATCCCAAGTTTACTATGGTCAGGTCTTGACCTATTGGTCAAATTCAGTTGGTCAATGTGAAGTTGTAATGTTCAAGGGGCCTTACCTAATTTAAGGTTTCCTGTTGGTTAACTGGACTCAGACTATGCAAAGAGATCATGAAATATGGGTGTGTTTGTTCATTCTTTGCATAAAATTGTTACCGTGCTATAAAGATTAGATGGTTTTCTTGAATTATTACAGCTTTCTTCTTCATACATTTATGAAAACTTGTCTACTTTCAACTCTGTTGTTCATGCTCCTTCAAAATATGAGACAAATTTCCTTCAAATTTCTACATTTTCAGCTAAGTATTTCAAATGGGTTGGGAAAAGTTAGAAAGATCTAATCTAAACTTCATTCAAATCTACCAAAGGATCTAATTGTTCTGTTATGCACTATATAAATCATATAGCAATTTGATCAAATCCACAAATAAAAAACCTTAAATGTAAGTTCTGAGCATTTCCACAAACATACATTTAAAATTGCAAGATCTCAGAGAAAATGTTTCAAAACACAAAGAAGAGCAGGAAAACACTCAGAAGATAGATGTAGAATTCTAGATTCAATTGTATTAGAAATAGACAGTCATACATGATTTACAATGTGAGAATGACTCTTAGTTTCATTGATCAAACTACAGAGAACTTACAAGCTTTACAGAAACAATAAGGAAGCCAGATGTTCCACACACTCCTTATTGTAGACAACAGGAGACCTCCTCTAAACTAAACCATGCCCAGAAAGAATCTACAATTTTGGTAAAATGCTAAAATCCCTGTGTGTAAAGTTTTACAGTGTAGAGAGGCCCAATATATAGACTCTGATTGTCCTCACTAGAGTAAGAAAAAACCTAACTAAACCCTGTTTCAAACCCCTGGTTACAATAATAAATGCTAGTGAACCAGTTTCCCAAAATAGCTCTGAGTATACATCAAATCTGGGTGAAATACTACCCCTCTAAAACCTCAGTAGCTTAGTAATAACTTGTGTGGACTGCTGTAGTAATGTCTTCAGCTGCATTTTGTCCTCATCAATGAATGGCCTTTAACTTTCTCGCCCTTTGTCCTTAGCTTCCTTGGCTGCTGAGATTAGATTTCCTCTTCCATGATGTCACTGTGATCAAGTTTAGCCACCTTCCTCAACTGCAAGCCTACAAAAATGAATATGCAATAAGTATCACTTCATTTAATAAACAACAAGAAATTTAAAATATTTGATTAAATCAAGGCATGACTATACAAAATGTGGAAATCGGGCCCAAAAATGCCCTAAAAACATGTTCAAAAGAACACAGAACACTCAAAATACCATCAGGTCAACCATTGTTGACCGAAAAATGCATCGGGCTTCAAAATGCTCAAAAACCTTATCGTTCCACTCCTTTTCCCGCCCATCGGCATGATCGACACTATCGGCAAGTCCAAAAATTACTTGGCTAATCGCTTAGTTCTGGCTGAAATGGCCTTAATACCTAAGTTTTCCTTTCTATCAGCATGAGACTGCCTATCGGCAAGTCAAACACTCCCTTGGCCGATTACATTTGTTATACCGATGAAACCTTTTGTTTCCCTTACTCTTTACTTTCCCTTATACCTCCCATCGGCCTAATAAACACTACCGGCGAGGCCACTTACTTCTCCGCCGATCAATATTCTCTGGCCAATACCCCCCTTTGTTATTCAACATGCTCCTTTCATTCATCAGCATGAGGTTGGACCGTCGGTGAAGGCTTCAAATTTCACTCTGATTACTATCGTTTCGCCGATAGCCTTATTGACTTGGGCTTCTTTCCCATTGGCATGACCTAAGATATCGGTGAGGGCCCCAAATTCTATACCAATCATTACTGTCAGGCCAATATCCTTCGCCCGTTATCAATACCAATTTGTTTCTTTCAATTAGCATGACATAAAATACCTCTCACTGATCACTTTAATTCCTTTCTTATTTCTTTCCATCAGTGTAAGATCGCCTATCAGAAAAGGTTATATGTTTTGTTCCGATCGTTGAAAGCTATGCCGATAGCCAATGGCTATCGGGGAGACTACACCCTTTGGCAAGGCATTACCAAACAACGTCGATGGCAAAGGTTATACCGATGGCTTTCCACATCAAAGAGACATGGCCTGTCGGGGAGACTAATCCATAAGATTGTTGATGGCAATGGTTATACCGATGGCTTTCCATCTTGCATCCGCATAATGTATACTTTGTTGTATGCCCTAATGTAGGCAATGAAATGTACACTATGTGAAATATCAAATGTATTAACATTGTATAATAACCCCCCTGAGTCTGCCATTTTATAAGTGCACTTGTGCATTTTTCCTGCCAACAAACAAATATGAGATACAAAGTGGATTCAAAACAATAATTCATCTTTAACCTGAAATCCATCCTACATGTATATTTCAAAATTTTAACCAGATGTCTACAAGGAAAAAGACATACAACTGACACTATATGATGTAAAACCTAATTGTACATTTTACCAAAATGATCATAACTTGCAAAATATGGCAAATTTTAAGATAGTTCAAAAAGCAACCCTAGATCATTTTTCACAAGGAATCCAACCATATTATGCATTAGTACTGAAAATACATTTTTTTTCTATTTTCAAGAAAGTTTGCAACTTTTGACTCCCTTTTCCCTTTACCACCAAGCAAAACAACACAAGTAGAAGTGAAAAAAGCAAAGCAATAGCAGGGGTCCTCATTTTGCTAAGGAGTAAAATGGGGCATGTTGTGAACATCACAACAACTAGCAACCAAACAAAACAATTAAATTCAAAGTGTTCAAGAAAACTAGATGAAATAAATCCATAACTTCTGACTATCCTTCTTGCAAATCATTATTCAGCTTGAGACCTAAGGTATTCAATAAGAGTGCATGAATTTTCATTTTCAGTTTAAGTATGTGCACGTGATTAATTATCCTCATCTTGAAGATTAGTTGAACAAACCAGTGACTAACATTATCCTATGTAGTTGAGGATATTCCCTCATAGCCGACCGGATAGAGCCTTGCTACCAGTGAGCGTTCATAGCCCCAGCAAGGTTATCGTTACAATTCTCCTAAGTAGAGCCCCACTACCAGCGAGAGTCCATAGCCCTGGTAGAATTACTTAGATGGATTAATCTAGATTTTTAGTATAATCTGCTTTATTTATTTTTTTATTTTATATTTTTTGATTTTTGCATTCTAATATTTGATAGAGATGTCATAAGATATAGCAATTGTAACTTCATGATGCAAGGAGTGGACACTTGCTAAAATTAAGCTGAGAATTGTAATGGTAGCAAGGGTGACCTCAGATTTTTCACCTAATATCTACATTGGTAGGTTCAACAAACCCAAGGATTTTAGGTGTGTCATCGTGAGAAACCTCCTTGAATTCTCAATCACATTTATTGAATATGAAATTTAATAAGTAAAACAACTCTCTCCATTCATGACAGTCACAAGTTATGTGTAAATTGCAAATGATTAACCTAAATATTCTAAATTTTATACTATTTTCAATGGTTGTTAGCTTGTTCCTTAATACTCTAAAGAAAGACAAAGATCCTTGCTAAGGAGACAACCAACAAACAATAGACAGACTGTACAAAAAGCAAAAGAAGACAAAACTGTACAAACAGAAACAAAACAACAAATAGAAAGAAATAGAAAACAAAAACTATACAAACAGCCAACCCCAAAAAAGAAAACAACAAAAGAAGAACTGTACATTCCTTACACTATATTACACCAAAATGGACTACCCTTTACCTTAGGCTTGGAAGTAGTGTTTCAAATGTTGGCCATTAACTGGCAATGGCACCTCTTCCCCTGTCAAGGTCTTGAGTCTAAATGTGTTGTCCCCTATTATTTCTGAGACCTATAATGGACCTAGCCATAGTTTATTGAATTTTCCATGGCATCCTTTCTTTTCATGTGCTTTGTCCCAACACAGCACTAAGTCTGATATCCTAAATGTTTTGACTCTTGCCCTTTTATCAAACCACCTCTTAACAACCGCTTGGTGTTTGGCAAACTTCTCGATGGCTTGACCTCTTTTCTCATCTAATTGTAGCATTTGTACTATCTTGGCTTCCCTATGGTTATCAAGCCTAGGTACTCATTGGCAAACTTCCAGGTTGGTATTCTCAAATTTATTGGAAGTATGGGATCAGTCCCATAAACTAAATGATAAGGTGTGCTACCTAAAGCTGTCTTAAACTTGGTCCTATCTACCCATAATGCATATCTTAACAGGGTATTCCACTCTCTAGGACTCTTTGCAATCAACTTCTTGATTATGTCTAATAAAATTTTGTTTGTTGATTTAGCCAAGCCATTACCTTGAGGGTAATAATTTGAAGAAAACCTTAAAATGATCCCGTATTCAAATGCCCATTTAGAAAACTTTAAAGAAGAGAAAGCAGGGCCATTATCACATACTAATGAATAGGGAGTTCCAAACCTGGTGATGATGTTTTCTCCAAGAAACTTGATAACTACCTCAATTGTGGAAAATTTGTAGTAGGCAGCCTTAGTCTACCTTGTATAGTAGTGTGTCACCATCAGTATAAATTTGTGTCCTGCAAAAGATGGAGGATTGATGACTCCAATAAAATCCAAGCCCCACTGTGCAAATAGTCTTGATTCAATCACAGGTTGTAGTGGATTGGCCTGATTTCTCCCCTTCTCTGCTGCAGTCTGACAGGTGTGGCAACTTTTAATGTGACTCCCAGTATCTTTGAACATCATGGGCCAGTAATAGCCCGCCCTTAGTATTTTGTGTGTTGTAGCTAGATGGGAACCATGGCCGGTTCTGTACTTGTCATGTAGTTCTGTTAACACTTTATCTACCTCGGTTCTATTTAGGCATCTCAGATAAATTCCATCATGGTTCTTCCTAAATAGAAGACCTCCTTGCACCATATATTTTTGTGCTTTAACCTTGAAATGTCTCCTCTAAGAAGCTTTCATCCTATTTGGGTACTTTCCAGTTATTAAAAAGGCATTTAGATCTCCATACCAGTCTGATGCGTTCTAGGAATTCAATACGTATTGTTGTTTTATCAAATCTGGATCCATATTTGCTATTGTTTGTACCAATGCCTTCCCTCTGACCAGCTTCATGGGAATGATTTCCATGTCGAACTCCTGCAGCGTGGTGATCCATTTGGCTCTCTTTTCTCTAGGTTCGTTCTGCATCAGCAACATCTTTACTGCTGCGTCTGGCACTATGGCTTTGATCTGGCTACGCAGAATGTAATGTCTAAATTTTTTCACGGCCCTCATTAATGCAAATGCTTGTCTCTCAGTGTCTAGATATCTCAACTGTGCATTCTTCAGAGGTGTGCTCATAAATGCGATGGGCCTTTCTTCATTGTTTTCACCTTTCTATGTCAAGGTAGCCGCAACTGAATGAGAAGATGCAAAGGAGTATATGTAAAATGGGCTTGTGTAGTCTGGACTTGCCAATATAGGAGCATTAGAAATTGCCTCGATATCTTCAAATGTAGCCCTAGCCATAGGCGTCCATTCCATCTACACATCCTTCTTCAACATGCCATTCAACGACTGCACGATCTCTACAAAACCCGTGATAAACTTTCGAACAAAGTTAACTTTACCAAAAAATGATTTCAACTCTTTCCTACTATTTGGCATTTGCAAATTTTTTATGGATTCTACTCTATCCAGATCAATCGAAATTCCATCTTCAAAAATGACATGGCCTAATAATTTACCTTCAGTTATGCCAAATATACATTTCTTAGGATTAAGGGAAATCCCATACCTTTCGCATCGCTTGAGTATTTTCCTAAGATCTTCAGCGTGGGTGGATGTATCCTTATAATACACAGTCAAATCATCCATATACACAATAATGCACTTACCTGATAATCCACGAAATGCAATGCCCATGGCTCTTTGAAAAGTGGCACCTATATTGATCAGACCAAAAGGCATTCTCCTATATGCATAATTTCCCCATTTGCAAGTGAAGGTGGTTTTTAATCTATCTTCTCTATCAATCAAGACTTGGTTGTAACCTGAGAAACCATCTAAAAAAGACATCATCTTTGCCTCGTTTACTGCTTGCAGCACTTCATCTATTGGAGGTAGAGGATAATTATCCTTTTCAAATGCTTTGTTCAAATTTCTAAAGTCTACGCATAACCTGATGTCTCTGGTTTTCTTCCTTATTGGTACTAAGTTATCTACCCAGACTGAATGTCTGACTAGGAAAATTATTCCAGGAAACAACAATTTTTTAACTTCCTCAAAGATTAAATGCTCTAGAATGGCATTCACAGGCCTTTGTTTTTGCCTGAATGGTTTAACCTCTGGTCTTAAAGGTATTACGTGAGTTATGATGGATTTATCAAATGTTCTCAAGTCTTCATAGGTCCATGCTATTATGTGTTTATAATCTTTCAGAGTGCCTAAAATTTCTTTTCTAATTTTCTTAGAGCAAGCTTTTCTGATTAGTACATTTTGTGGATTTTGCTCTGTCCCTAAGTTATGTAAGTCACACTTACCCCCCTCTATTTTGGGCAAGTCCTTCTGTCTCATTATTCCATCAAAGTCAAAGATATGTTCTAATCCAATTACTCCTTTAGGTAAAAAGTTGCTCTTCATGTTGATAATATCCTTTTTGTCCCAGGTTATTTCAGGCCTTTTTTGTTCATCAATGATTTGGGCCCCAAATACCTCATTACAAGTCAGAAAATCACTAATTTGCTGATCCCCCCAAATACCTAAAAGTGTGTAACATTGTCTCGGATATTGGGAAAATTAACTAGCTCAATAGCAAATCGTCTCAATCCTGACAGTGTCAAGGGCTCTAGTGTGCTAGCAGCAACTACTAGTGCATCTAGTTTGTGGTTCAACTGTCTAGGGATGTGCTCTATGTTAAAAGCATCAAATGAATCTATTAAACCCCTATACTCTATGTCTGTAACTAATCATTTTCTTGTAATTGTAGGCATATAGTTTCCTTACTTGTCTGACTACTAGTTCAGAGTCTGAAAATACTCTGATCATTTTCACCTTTTTCTTGATGGCCATGACAAGTCCTAAAATTAGGGCCTCATATTTAGCAATATTGTTAGTACAGGAAAATTGTAATCTATATGCTACTAGATGTGATTTACCCTGAGGATCTATGAGTTCAACAACTGCACCTGCACCCTGTTTTGATTTGGACCCATCACATTTTAATGTCCACATGCCATCTTTACTTTTCTAACCTTTTATCTTGGCATGCTTTGCCTCTTTTATCACTTGTGGGGTGTTGTCCTGTTCATTCATGGGCATTTCTATTTGGTCAACTTGCATATGTGTATTTCCATCTGGTAAATCAGAAAGACAACTACCCTTGTCCTTTATATCTTCTCCTAAATTTGGAATCAAGGCACCTACATCACCCTGAACGTATTTCTGTGTTTGATCAAGATTCTCATTTTCCTCTTGTAACTCTACCCTCCCTATGTATTTTTTGTATTCATATTCAATAATGTCTTTGCACATTCCACAGCTTTCCTCAGAATGTGGCCTATCATGGACTCTACACCTGTTTTTATTCAGTTTACATTGGACTGGCAGATTTTGTTTAATGCATTCTTCCACCTCTTGTCTAATGGCATGACCAAATTTGCCTGTTGCACTATTTTCTTCATCTGAAGAATTTTCATCGAACTCAATGAATAATGTCATCTCCTTGTCGACACATTTTTTTCTAATGTTTAACATCATGATCTCTTCAATCTATGCCCCATTGTTGGTAATTCTATAGACACCAGGTTCAACAATAGCATATAATATTTCATTTGTTCGATTATAATCTGTTATCATGTGTTTCATCCTAGGCTCTGCCTCTATTCTAATCTGGTTTGGGACACCTCTCCAAGGTAGCCACATATGTGAAAAATCAGTGGCCATATATCTGTTTAATGTCTTGGACCAATCCCTACTCAGCAACATTCCATAATTTATGGGTATATTCACTACTTAAATGTCAATGATTTGGCTTACCCTAGGGTCTGAAGCTAATTGCATTTGATTGTTCATGATTTCCCTTATCACACTAACCTCAGTTTTATCTAACTGTGTGACAACCTTGGCAGATTTGGTGGGAGTCAGCCTGAGAGTTTTGCATATTCCTAAGGGCATTACATTGGCTGATGCACCAGAATCTACCATGCAATTGTGTATGTTCTTCCCACACAATCTAATAGTTAACAAGAAAGGGGGAGCATCCCTCTTATCCGCATGTATTACTACATTTGTATTGGAAGGCAACTCAACTTTCTTACTTTTCTATTTAGGCAGTGAATCTCTACTAGGAACAGTTATATCAGCAGAAACCTTATCTGTCATGGATGTATCCAGAGATTTTATAAAAGCATTCCTGATCTTGGGGTTTTCAATAATTCATTTAGAGGTATACTGACCTTAATTTTCTTTATTTCCTCTAACAAGTAATTCATTAATCGTGTTGTCTCTATCGTTTCGGTATTACTTGTTTGGGCCTTTTGTTCTGTTGTTCCACTATTTGTATGATGATTAGCTTTAAGGATGGTAGGATTGTTGCTAGCATTTTGATTTGGGGGTGTATTGAAGTTGTTCAGAGGAATGGAAGTGGTGAAAGGTCCTCCTGGCCTAGGGTTGTTCCTCAAATTGTAGGTGTGGTTTTTATTTGTCTGTTGAAAAGCCTGCACTTCTTCTGTTTCAGTTAATACCTCATTTTTAGTTTCAAAGGGAAACTGAAAAGCATTTAACACAAAGGCTGATTTAGGATAAAGATTTTCACAATAGTATGGCCCATCTTCTAGCAATTCATCCTCTTTCTCTTCTGCAATTTCAAAGGTAAACATTTCTAAAACTAAGGCTATATCATATCTTGAGGGTACTACCTCATTACCCTTGGGAATGAGAAATTTAGAGGTAGGAGGCTGCACATCTATATTAAAAATGCTAGCTGCTAAGTGGAACTGTGGACAGTCGTTCTCAGCATGGGCATTGGTATTGTGAAATTTGCACCAATTTTTGGGTGTTGTATTGGCCATTTAGATGCTAGCTATTTGTTTTGCATCATGATTATCTATATTCTCAAGAGGAGAAGCTAGAGTACCGTTGTTGGGCCCAGTGTTCCATGTCTTGGGTGGCCTAGGCTGATTCTAATTTCTGTTATTATTGCCCCAGGTCCTATTATCTATCACTGGCCCTCTATTTTGCATTGGTTGCCCTTGGTTGGGGCCTTGATGTTGATTTTGATTCAAGTTATAGTTATGATTTTGACCTTGGTTGTGATTTTGATTTTGATTATAGTTTTGGTTGCCTCTTCCATAGAGGTTCTCATTTCTTAGTTGTGTCACTTTGTGGTTAACCTTTTCAAATGTCCAGTGATCTCTTTAATCTCTTCCCTATCCTCTTTCTCTTTTACCACAATTGTATCACTAGGAGGTTGGAAGAAAGGCTGACCACTACTTTGGTTGTTATTGGAAGTGTTACCCGAGTAAGGAGTTATGGCTTGGATTGGGGTGGGACTATACATAGGTGTGTAAGAAGGAACCGGATTTAATAATGGAGTGTGATGCATAGGGGCTCCATTCCATGGTTGTGCCTGATTCTACACCCCAAAATTCCCTCCATTAACAAATGGGCTATAAGTTGTATGCCTCATCTCTTGGGTCACTGAGGCTGCCTTTTTGTAGGCTTTGGATATTGAATCTATGTCAGGTGTTCTTTTGACAAACATGGCAGTTAAAGGATCCAAGGCTGCATAGTACACAACCAACAAGGTATCATCATCCACAGTGTAAGGGACTACTAGCCTAGAGTAGGCCTTTTAAAATCTATCATTGAAATTATCAATCAACTCTCCCTCTCCCATTTTTATGGTAGCTAGTTTATGATATAAAACGCAAGGGTCAATGGGTCCTCTAAATCTTGACAGAAATGCTTCTTCCATTAGTGACCAGGAAGAAATGTAACCATTGGGTAAGTTTACATACCAGTTAGAGGCCTGTTCATTGAAGGTATAGGGAAACAATCTACACACAACATTCTCATGTTCTAACATGGCCCTAAAACATGCCTCCTTGAATATTCTAATATGATCTTTTGGATCCTGATATAACTGGTATTTGGGACATATCTTTTTTGGATTTTTTGGCATCTCATGATAATTCGAGAAGGCAATAGGAGAATGGACATTGAAATAAGACATTGCAGGTGTTTGAGCTTGACCTGAACTTTTAGGAATACCTAGATTTATTGGTGGGATAGGATTTATAGGAGGATTAGGACCTCTAGGAGTACCTGAACCAAGATTTAAAGATCTGAATACTGATCTGTTAGGACTCACAATATTACGTATGTTAAAAAGGTGACCCATGAGGTGTTCCAGATGAACTTCCTGCTTGCAATATTTTAGGATTCCAAATCAAAGGGTTGTTACTTCACCTTGTATCAGGTAATTGCATGAATATATCTCTTGAACTAGATTTAGACCTAGTCACTCTATCACTGTTATTAGCTAGTTTGAAACAAACCCTAACTCAAGTCACCCTCCTTCTAGTGCCAAAAAACTATTGGTGATTGTTTTGATGCAATCATAACAATTAGTTAAAATTCACATATAATGAACCAAAACTGACTTGAAAGATATGAAGGAATCGGTTAAGTTTCACTTAATCCCAAGTTTACTGTGGTCAGGTCTTGACCTATTGGTCAAATTTAGTTGGTCAATGTGAAGCTATAATGTTCAAGGGGCCTTACGTAATTTAAGGTTTCTTGTTGGTTAACTGGACTCAGACTATGCAAAGAGATCATGAAATATGGGTGTGTTTGTTCATTCTTTGCATAAAAGTGTTACCATGCTACAAAGCTTAGATGGTTTTCTTGAATTATTGCAGCTTTCTTCTTTATACATTTGTGAAAACTTGTCTACTTTCAACTCTGTTGTTCATGCTCCTTCAAAATATGAGACAAATTTCCTTCAAATTTCTATGTTTTTAGCTAAGTATTTCAGATGGGTTGGGCAAAGTTAGAAAGATCTAATCTAAACTTCATTCAAATATACCAAAGGATCTAATTGTTCTGTTATGCACTATATAAATCATACAACAATTTGATCAAAACCACAGATAAAAAACCTTAAAAGTAAGTTCTGAGCATTTCCACAAACATACATTTAAAATTGCAAGCTCTCAGAGAAAATGTTTCAAAACACAAAGAAGAGCAGGAAAACACTCAAAAGATAGATGCAAAATTCTAGATTCAATTGTATTAGAAATAGATAGTCATACATGATTTACAATGTAAGAATGACTCTTAGTTTCATTGATCAAACTACATAGAACTTACAAGCTTTACAGATACAATAAGGAAGCCGGATGTTCCATGCACTCCTTATTACAGACAACAGGTGACCTCCTCTAAACTAAACCATGCCAAGAAAGAATCTACAATTCTAGCAAAATGCTAAAATCCCTGTGTAAAATTGTATAGTGTAGAGAGGCCCAATATATTAACTTTGATTGTCCTCACTATAGCAAAAAAATACCCTAACTAAACCCTGGTTCAAACCCTTGGTTACAATAATAAATTCTGGTGAACTAGCTTCCCAAAATAGCTCAGAGTATACATCAAATCTGGGTGAAATACTACCCCTCTGAAACCTCAGCAGCTCAGTAATAACTTGTGTGGTCTACTGCAGTAATGTCTTCAGCTGCATTTGTCCTCATCAATGAATGGCCTTTGACTTTCTCTCCCTTCGTCCTTATCTTGCTCTGCTCCTGAGATTGGATTTCCTCTTCCATGATGTCAGTGTGATCAAGTTTAGCCACCTTCCTCAACTACAAGCCTGCAAAAATGAATAAGCAATAAGTATCACTTCATTTAATAAACAACAGGAAATTTAAAACATTTTATTAAATCAAGGCATGACTATACAAAATGTGGAAATCAGGCCTAGAAGTGCCCCAAAAATGTGTTCAAAAGCACACAGAACGCTCAAAATACCATCGGGTCAACCACTGTTGACCAAAAAATGCATCGAGCTTCATAATGCTCAAAAACCTTATCATTTTGCCTCCTTTCCCACCCATCGGTGTGATTGACACTATCAGTGAGTCCAAAAATTACTTGGCCGATTGTTTTGTTCTAGCTGAAATGGCCTTAATACCTAAGTCTTCCTTTCTATCAGCATGAGACTACCTATCGGCAAGTCAAAAACTCCCTTGGCCGATCGCATTTGTTATACTGATGAAACCTTTTGTTTCCCTTACTCTTTACTTTCCCTTATACCTCCCATCAGCCTGATAAACACTACCGGCGAGGCCACTTACTTCTCTGCCGATCAATATTCTCTGGCCGATACCCCCCTTTGTTATTCAACATGCTCCTTTTGTTCATCGGCATGAGGTTGGACCATTGGTGAAGGCTTCAAATTTCACTCCGATTACTATCGTTTCGCCAATAGCCTTATTGACTTGGGCTTCTTTCCCATCGGCATGACCTAAGATATCAGTGAGGGCTCCAAATTCTATACCGATCATTACTGTCAGGCTGATATCCTTCTCCTATTATTGGTACCCCTTTGTTTCTTTCTATCAGCGTGACATAAAATACCTCCCGCCGATCACTTTAATTCCTTTCTTTTTTCTTTCCATCAGTGTAAGATTGCCTATTGGCAAAGGTTATATGTTTTGTTCCAATCGTTGAAAGCTATGTCGATAGCCAATAGCTATCGGGGAGACTACACTCTTCGGTGAGGCATTACCAAACAATGCCGATGGCAAAGGTTATACCGATGGCTTTCCACATTGAAGAGACATGGCCTATTGGGGAGACTAATCCATAAGATTGCCAATGGCAATGTTTATACCGATGGCTTTCCATCTTGTATCCGCATAATGTATACTTTGTTGTATGCCTTAATGTAGGCAATGAAATGTACACTATACGAAATATCAAATGTATTAACATTGTATAATAACCCCCCTGGGTCTGCCATTTTATAAGTGCACCTGTGCATTTTCCCTGCCAACAAACAAATATGAGATACAAAGTGGATTCAAAACAATAATTCATCTTTAACCTGAAATCCATCCTGCATGTATATTTCAAAATTTTAACCAAATGTCTACAAGGAAAAAGACATACAACTGACACTGTATGATGCAAAACCTGATTGTACATTTTACCAAATGATCATAACTTGCAAAATATGGCAAATTTTAAGATGGTTCAAAAAGCAACCCTAGCTCATTTTTCACAAGAAATCCAACCATATTATGCATTGGTATTGAAAATGCATTTTTTTCTATTTTTAAGAAAGTTTGCAACTTTTGACTCCCTTTTCCCTTTAACACCAAGCAAAACAACACAAGCAGAAGTGAAAAAAAGCAAAGCAACAACAGAGGTCCTCATTTTGCTAAGGAGTAAAATGGGGCATGTTGTGAACATCACAAAAGTTACCCTAGGTGGTCAACCATGAGTCTAGGGCCAACTTGGACTACCTAACCCTAATTTTATTTCACCTTAGGTCACCCTAAACCATGGTTGAGTAAAAGTGACGAATTTGGAAAGAGGGAAGATGGGGGATGGGTCTTACCTTGGGAAGAACTCATCTCCTATCCCTAAGTTTTGGGAATCATTCCCAAGGAAGACTACGGAGGTCTCCAAGAGTCCTCCCAAAATCCTAAGTGAGTGGGAGCACCACTCAAGACCATTGTCTCCTTGAGGTGTGAGTGGGAATCCAACTCACCGTTTGTTCCCCTCCCACTTGTGTGGAAGCACAAGTGGATGAGGTGGAGATGGAGGTGGAGTGAGAGGAGGACATTTGTCATCCTCTTACCTTCTCACTCTTACAAGTGGTTTTGGAGGAGGGAGGAGATGGTGAAAAATGTCACCTTCTCATTCCCTCAAGGCCAAGTTGATGGCCTATAATAGCTCCTCTTGTAGAGGAGAGGGGGTTCTTCTCTTCTAGTCTTTTCCCTTGCAATTTGGGACTTCTTGCAAATTTTAATTTTTTATTTCTTGTTTGGAGGAGTTAGAGAAGGTTGGAGAAATTCTAAAAGGTGGAAGGCTTGGGAAGGCTTGGAGCTCTTCACCAATTCTACTTCCATTATCAAGGCCTTGAAGGTAGGCCTCTTAACTAGTTTCTTACTTTGCTTAAATGATGTTCCATGTTTGGTTTTTGGTTGCAAGTTGTTTGCATTTGTGATGTTTGCATTTGATGTTTGGGTTGGGAGTTATGGTGAGAGCACCTCCAATGGAGGTAATGCTCAACTTGTATGGGTAGGGGAGAGGAACAATCCTTGGGGGCTCTCCCACAGTATGTGTTTATGCCTTGAGGGCCTATCATCATTTGAGGAGATATCTGAATGGCAAGAGTGCCATGCATTTGTTGTCATTCTTGTGGATTGTGGTGTTCTGGGATTTTGGCTTGAGGTCAGGAGTTGAGAGTTTCTTTTCTTTTGGGAGCCCTTTTAAGTTGAGAGGTCTATTTCCTAGCCTCACCATACTCATTTTTATGAGTTGATGTATTGTGTTAATCCTATGGGGTTGTTCTATTTTTTGTGTTTTTGTGAATGCTTTTGTTGTGGAATGATACCTTGTGTGAAATCTCTACCTCCCTAGCTCGGGGGTGACCCTCTTGCGGGTCTATGGTAGGGAGGAGAGCTTTTCTTTCATAGTGGCTAGTTTTTTTTGTTGTTTCATTGCTATGTTTAGTTGCAGGTTGTTATGTGAAGAGGTGGAGCTATTTGGAAGCTCATTATGGTGTTAAAATGCTTTCCCATGTAGTAATGAAGAGGCTGATTTAGCCTTGGTCCTTGTGGCCTTGTTACCTTCTGATTTCTTGTAAATGTTGTTAGGAAACTTGCCATAGAGATGGCTGTGTAGGTTATTGGAGTATAAACATTCAGATATTGTATGTAATGTGTTCACTATTGAATTAGACCTTGTTGTGAATGAAAGAGGAAGTTAGAAACATTTGTTGCTACTGTAAAAAAAAAAAAATAATGCATAAGATGTTGTAAATGTTTATTTGCATACATGAAAGTGAGGTTATCTTTCCTCGATCCTTTATTTCTGTTACATTAGAAGTTTCTTGTCATTAACTTGCGGTTAGGAGGATAGAGCTATTGGAAGTTTAATTAAATTTGTAATTTACTCATCTTATTTTTTGCATTAGATGAAAGGGTAGATTTCTATGTAGTTAACCCATTAAAAAAATAAAATTTAAATGTCCTGTGTAAACTTGTCAATAGACCTGGAAAATTATATCATTATGATGGTATTTTGGAAAGTAGTACTATGAGAAATAAAACAAAACAAATGATTTACTATGTTCAAGTATTGTTATTTTATCACTGAAAACTTAAAGGCCTAGAAAGAGAAAATAAACTACATATTTCACCTATTAAATGCAAATCTAGAATGTATTTCCTGTATGTGTTGAAAGGACATATTTTAAATGTATAATGTATCATTCTATAATGCAAGGGTTAAGTAAGAGGGTTTATTTTAGTTTCAAATAAAAAATACCTTGTTGTTATTCTAATGTCATTATTACTATATGAATTTAAAAAAAAAATATCTTTGTTGGAGCATATATATATATATATATATATATATATATATATACATATATATATACATATACATATATACATATATATATATATACATATATACATATACATATATATATACATATATATATATATATACATATACACATACATATAAATATACACCTTCTTATGTATATATATATAGATATAAGACAAATTGGAATTTAGTTTTTTGAACAAAAAAAGTATATATATTCGACACTGTGCATTTGCTGGTAAGAAACTATATATATACATTATATTCTAGTTATTTATACATGTATAAATATATAAAAATATATACAGATATATATATTTATATATATATATACATATATATATATATATATATATATATATATATGTTCACATATATATATCTATATATATATAATATTTTAGTTTATTTAAAAAAGAAAAAAGAAAAAAAAAATTAAAAAAAAAATTGTTAATGGGGGAACTGTGGCATCGCCCACAGCCCCCGATCGCAGGTGTGGGTGGAGGCTCCGCTTCCCCCACACCCCACACACTTACACTACACACCATAACCCCCATAGCCCCTGCGCGCACACCCCGCACCTTCTAACCCCTTAGCCCCTCTACGTAGCGGCTACCCCACACCACACAGGCCTCCACACACCACTCCTCCCTCACCCTGTCCTCTACACCTCGCTGTCCCCTACCGTTGTCCCACCACCGTGACCTCACCCTCCATTCCTCCTCCCTGTGCATGGCGCAACCCCCGAACGCCTCTCCTCTTCTTCCACATAGTACCACGACTCCACCTCCACTCGCCCACAGCAATGCCGCTGTCGACATCCCTCCACATCCCAGCTCTGCAACAAAATAAATAAATAAATAAACTTTTGAGTTTTTATAAAAAAACATACATACATATATATATATATATATATATATATATATATATATATAAGCATTACACAAACAAAACAAAAAGAGATTGTAAATCCTGTGTGAATCTAAATGCTTTAAAAAAAAAAAACTTGAGGTCTCCCTTGTGCTCACCTCCTTGAGTCTTCTAATGGTTGCCTCCAAACCCTAACCTGCTCACAAAACAAGAGATGACAAAGAAAATAAGAAAAGAGAGAAGAAAGAGTTAAGGAGATTAGGGTAGCAATAAGGAAATAATAGAATTAAGAAATTAGGGCTTTCCATTTTGTATAAACCAATTTTCAAAAATTAGGGCAAGAGGTTTGTGAGAGTATATTTTATTCTCATTTTCAAATTTCTATTTTATTAAAAATCATTTTTTTGTTTACCAAAGACGCGTTACACTGCCAAAATTTCCCTAGATTTCTAGGGTTAAATTTATACTAAGTTATTAATTCAAATGCATCTTTCACCTTCAACCATGCGCCGTCATGACATCATAAAACTTCACCTTTCGATCTGAGTAGTTAGGGATCGATTCCGGTGAACTATCCTCACCTAGGAAACTAGGGTTCTGATTTTTAAATAGTCTAACTCTAGAAGTGACACACTTCATGTCGTTTACCCCTAGACAACCTTCACCTCATCGAATATGTTGTCATGTTTATGCCTCAGGCGTATTGCCACTGAGCACGCAAGTGCGTGCGAGGTGGTTCTTAGGGTTAGGGAGAAATTTTTTTCGTGGTTCGTGTCATGACCACATGGAAAATGTGGGCATGACACACGTGTTTGTGTGTCGTGACCACATGGGAGATGTGGGCATGACATTTGGTATCAGAGCCTAGGTTTTTAAAACATTGGGCTTGTTTTAGGCACATTATTGTTTTCGCAACTATGATTGACTTGTGGCTACCTCATTTTGTAGGATGCCTCCTAGATGAGTTCGGCGAGCGCAGACCCGCCACACTCCACCCATAGAGGTATGCATTGATTCATCAACTGTGGACCGGGTCAGCTAGATCCACTGGTATAGCCAAAGCCACAAGTATAGCCAGATCCATAGGTACAGCTAGAGCCACAGGTACAGCCAGATCCATAGGTATAGCCACTCCTATAGCCATAGCTAGTTCCTCAGGTACCACAAGACCACTGGCCCCACCAGATATGGGACCACAGATTTTACAGGCCTTATAGGTAATCTTAGATAGGTTTCCACCTGCTATAGTTGAGCCGCACATAGAGCCACATGTCGAGCCCTGCGAGGATCTACGAGAGGAGCCCTACATAGAGCCATGAGGGGCACCACATGAGGAGCCTTACATTAAGCTACCAGAGACAGAGGAGGTTGGTTCAGCCAACAGGGCCCGTAGCAGGAGCCCCACACATCACGCTAGGCATGACAGGATAGTGCGAGTAGAGCACTTTGGTCACAGGCCTTATGAGTATCATGCAGATGAGCCTATCAGGGGGCACAGAGATAGAGGAGATCCCATTAGGGACATATTAAGGTTGAACCCTCCTACATTCATCGGGACCACAGAGGGAGCTAAGGCAGAGGCCTGGCTTATTAGTTTAGATAGGTGCTTCGTGTTGCATCCTTACGAGGGCAACACGAGGGCCTGGGTGGCAGTACACTTATTGCAGGATGCAGCAGTTACCTGGTGTTGCACTGAGGAGTGCAAGCGCCACCTATCTTTAGACGCCCTCACATGGGAGACCTTCATTAAGCGCTTCCATGCGCACTACTTGTCAGACCATTACAGACAACATTGTATAGACAAGTTCCATGACCTTCAGTAGAGGGGACTTTTAGTGGCTTAATACGAGGCTAGGTTTACAGAGTTATCTAGCTATGTGGAGTATCTTCATGACAAGAAACTCCTGTGCATAAGTTTGTCAGAGGACTTAATCACAATATAGCTGGGCCTGTTCAGATGGCAGACCCCCAGACTTTTAGTGATGCTACTGAGAAGGCATACATCACTGAGGAAATTCAGGGATGAGGGTAGAGTTCTTGCCCTTAGTTTCAGGATTGAGGACAACAGTAGCATCAGCAGAGTTTCCATAGGCCATCGCAGCCACCTCACAAAGGAGGATTTAGTTCAGCATCTTTACCTCCTAGACCCTCACAATAGTAACAACAGAGAGCTAAGACACAATAGAGGTCACAGGGGGACATAATAGGGGTTGGCAGCAATAGGGCCCGTGTAGAGATCAGAGACAGTAGGGACCACCTGTGGGACCTGTGAGGTCACAGTAGTCTTATAGCGGTTCATAGGGGTCTACTGGCAGATCAGGACAGTAGCAGTTGGGTAGGACCCAGACTGTACATGTATAGGTTAGGCGCCCTTGTTATGTTTGTGATGGAGTAGGACACCTAGATAGAGAATGTCCATAGAGTTATATAGCAGGGGGACAGCCTCATGCAGGAGGTTCCGAGTAGATAGTGGGTGATGTGGGTAGATCCCACCGTATGTTTGCAATGGTAGATAACCACCAAGCAGATTTTCAAGCATCAGTGATTGAGATGTTTGGTATGATTAGGGGTAATCCCATTTCTATTCTCTTTGACTCTAGTGCTACTGATTTATTTATATCTCCATCATTAGTGGAGTATTACAGGCTAGTGGCCTCTAGGTAGGGTGATAGGTGGGTAGTTGAGTTAGCATCAGGAGCCAAACTGATAGTAGATACCTTAGTCCATGATTGTGATATTGCTTTGGGATTCTTCACTACAGTATGTGACCTTAGAGTCATGACATTAGGATCCTATGATGTGGTGTTGGGTATGGATTGGCTTGCGGCTCATCGAGCCAAGCTAAATTGTCGCTGAAAGGTGATCAACTGTTTAGATGATCATGGCACATCAGTTGAGATTGTGGGCATGCAGAAGCCCACCGTAGTCATATGATATCCACTTAGTAGCTTAAGCACTGCATGCGAAAGGGATGTCAGATGTTCAGCATCATAGTGAGTGACAGATCAGATGACGAGCTAGAGTTAGCAGGGATGCCTCCCTGACGTGAGGTAGACTTTCACATAGACTTAGCGCTGGGTGCCAAGCTAGTGTCTCATGCACCCTACAGGATGACCACACATGAGATCACTAAGCTCAAGCTAGAGTTGGAGGACTTGCTCAAGAAGGGGCACATCTGACTGAGTGTTTCACCTTGGGGCACTCCTGTCATCTTCGTGAAGAAGAAGGATGGGTCTCTTTGTGTGTGTATGGACTACAGGCAGTTGAATAAGGTGACGGTGAAGAACCGTTATCCTATACTTAGGATTGATGACCTTTTTGACTAGATGTAGGGAGCTAGGGTGTTCTCTAAGATAGACCTGAAGTCTGGGTATCATCAATTACGTATCGCAGAGGTAGATATCCATAAGACCGCCTTTCAGACTCGTTATGGACACTATGAGTTCCCAGTGGTTCCCTTCAGCTTGACGAACGGCCCTACAGTGTTCATGAGTCTCATGAACCCAGTGTTCCGTGCGTATTTAGATCAGTTCATGATCATTTTTCTTGATGACATTTTGATCTACTCATGGACCGAGGAGGAGCATGAGGAGCACCTTCGTCAAGTCCTACAGTGTTTGCGAGAGTAGAAGCTTTATGGGAATTTGGTGAAGTGTGCATTTTTCAGGACAGAGGTTCAGTATCTAGGGCATATCCTTTCTGGTGATGCAATCTCAGTAGATCCATCGAAGATCAGAGCTATTAGGGATTGGCCAGCACCCACTAGTGTGATAGAGGTCAGGAGTTTCATGGGGTTGGCTAGTTATTACCGTCATTTTGTTGAGGGCTTTTCTCAGATTGTGCACCCCATCACTTCCCTCCAGCAGAAAGGGAAGAGCTTTCTCTGGACTGAGTAGTGTGAGAGGGCCTTCGAGGTCCTCAGGGAGCATCTTACCAGCACTCCTATTTTAGCAATTCTTGATCCTGCAGCAGATTTCATGGTTTGCACAGATGCATTACTTGAGGTACTGGGAGTTGTACTTATGCAATGTGGTAGAGTGATCATGTATGAGTCGTGAAAGCTCAAGACCAATGAACTAAACTACCCCATGCATGATTTGGAGTTAGTAGTAGTGGTTCATGCTCTAGTCCATTGGAGACATTTCTTGTTGGGTCATTGCTTTGAGCTCCATTCCGATCATCACAGCCTGTAGTATATCTTTACACAGCCAAATCTAAATGCTCGTCAGCAGCGTTGGATGGAGTTCCTCTACAAGTATGACTTTGATGTCCACTACATCAAAGGGAAGGAGAATGTGGTTGCTGACACATTGAGTCGGAGGCACCATGAACTCTTGACCTTGACTTTGCGAGTGGATTTGAGGGATCGCATTATTCAGTATCTGCCAGAGGATGAGTGGTATCTTGAGGTGCAGCAGGAGATCAGATCATAGAGGGCCCTTGTGGCAAGTTTGTAGGGTATACACTTGACACAGATGGTTTACTTCATCATTGACAGCGCATCTGTGTACCCCGCGTAGGTGACCTATGTATTGTGGTGCTATTAGAGGCACATAGAGCACCTTATGTGGCACATTTGGGGGTGAAGAAGATGCATGCCAATCTTCGATAGCTGTACTATTGGGTAGGTATGAGACGAGATATAGCAGAGTATGTTGCTCATTGCCTTGAGTGCCAAAGGGTCAAGGCTGAGCATCAGCATCCAGCAGGTCTCCTATACCCACATGATATACCTAAGTAGAAATGGGACACCGTTTCCATGGATTTTATTGTTGGTCTTCCTATGTCTTCGCATTGCCATGATGCCATCATGGTGATAGTTGACAAGTTGACCAAGGTGGCTCATTTCTCTCTTGTACGCATGACGTACAGTGCGCCAGCTGTGGCAAAGGTATTCTTGGATGATATTGTGAGACTACATGGGGTACCTCATCACATCATCTCAGACAGAGATCCAGTGTTCACTTTAGCATTCTGGAGAGCCTTACAGTAGGCATTGGGCACATAGCTCAATTTTAGCTCTGCTTATCATCTCGAGACAGATGGACAGACAAAGCGGGTGAATTAGGTATTGGAGGACATGCTTCAGATGTATGTTATGGACCATTAGTCTAGATGGGAGGAGTATCTCTATCTAGTTGAGTTTGCCTACAATAATAGGCATCACAGCTCGTTAAGTATGCCTCCCTTTCAGGCTTTATATGGCAGACCATGCAGGACACCATTGAGTTGGGATTGGATTGATGACAGAGTTGCCATTGGTCCAGAGCTAGTACAAGATATGGAGTAGTAGGTCACACTAATTAGACAGAGGTTGTAGGAGGCACAGGTTAGGCATAAGAAGTATGCCGATGCTAATAGGATAGATTGGAGCTTCTTAGTGGGAGACAGGGTATTCCTTAGAGTGCGGCCACACAAGAGTCCAATCCATTATGGAAAGGGCTCTCATCTCGCACCACGGTTCATAGGACCCTTTGAGATTTTGGAGTGGATAGGACTAGTTGCCTATTGTCTAGCATTACCACCTAACCTGTCTCATATCCACGATGTCTTTCATGTTTCTATTTTGAGACGATATATATCTAATGTATCTCATGTACTGGACTAGAGTGCCTTACATGTAGAGGCAAACGGGCAATTGGTGGTGAAGCCAATTCACATATTGGCTTGTCAGATGCTGGGCCTTCGAGGTCAAGAGCTAGACCAAGTTAGGGTCCAATGGGATCGATATGACGAGGTCACAGCAATTGGGAGGATGTAGCTAGTTTGAGGGCACTCTATCCTCACCTTTTTGACGACTTCCAGCAGGAAGTTCAGTCTTAGGGGGGAGGATGTGAGGCCGACTATTTTACCTCCCATATTTTGATCATTGTGCTATTCAGTAGTGACTATATTTCATTATGCAGACTTGATGTTTTATCTCACTGATTTGATATATGTGATTTGATTCGGTCATATTGGATGATATGTTATGGTTCAATGTATGGGACACATATATTAGATGTTATTTTGTTATGAGATTCTAGTTGTTTATGTGTTATGGAATTAATTGACATATGATTGGATAATGCAGTTTGATTTGGAGTTATGTAGTGATGTTTATTTTAATTATATGAAGTTAATTTTAGTTGCTTCAGCTATCACTTTCATGATAGAACTGACACTTGATCGAGATGTGCAAGTTTTACATTCCCTAGCCACGAGAAATCAGAGGTAGGATTCACACCATGTTATTCCCTATTAATCCAGTCCTTTCCCAAGAGGGATAAGGATCACGTGTGTAATTGAATGATGATTTATTGTGCTTGGTTCAATTTTAATTATTTTTAAGCCTTAGTACCCCTTCTTTTCTTATTTTGATTAATATTAAGTGTTGTAAAATTTTATTTGATTTATGTCACTTGGTATTTTTTTTTTGGGCCATTTATATGTGGATTTTTAACCCTTTTCATGACCCCTAGGGTCCCAAAAGTTACTGTTGGTGATTGTTTTGATGCAATCATAACAATTAGTTTAAAATTCACATATAATGAACCAAAACTGAGTTGAAAGATATGAAGGAATCAGTTAAGATTCACTTAATCCCAAGTTTACTATGGTCAGGTCTTGACCTATTGGTCAAATTCAGTTGGTCAATGTGAAGTTGTAATGTTCAAGGGGCCTTACCTAATTTAAGGTTTCCTGTTGGTTAACTGGACTCAGACTATGCAAAGAGATCATGAAATATGGGTGTGTTTGTTCATTCTTTGCATAAAATTGTTACCGTGCTATAAAGATTAGATGGTTTTCTTGAATTATTACAGCTTTCTTCTTCATACATTTATGAAAACTTGTCTACTTTCAACTCTGTTGTTCATGCTCCTTCAAAATATGAGACAAATTTCCTTCAAATTTCTACATTTTCAGCTAAGTATTTCAGATGGGTTGGGAAAAGTTAGAAAGATCTAATCTAAACTTCATTCAAATCTACCAAAGGATCTAATTGTTCTGTTATGCACTATATAAATCATATAGCAATTTGATCAAATCCACAAATAAAAAACCTTAAATGTAAGTTCTGAGCATTTCCACAAACATACATTTAAAATTGCAAGATCTCAGAGAAAATGTTTCAAAACACAAAGAAGAGCAGGAAAACACTCAGAAGATAGATGTAGAATTCTAGATTCAATTGTATTAGAAATAGACAGTCATACATGATTTACAATGTGAGAATGACTCTTAGTTTCATTGATCAAACTACAGAGAACTTACAAGCTTTACAGAAACAATAAGGAAGCCAGATGTTCCACACACTCCTTATTGTAGACAACAGGAGACCTCCTCTAAACTAAACCATGCCCAGAAAGAATCTACAATTTTGGTAAAATGCTAAAATCCCTGTGTGTAAAGTTTTACAGTGTAGAGAGGCCCAATATATAGACTCTGATTGTCCTCACTAGAGTAAGAAAAAACCTAACTAAACCCTGTTTCAAACCCCTGGTTACAATAATAAATGCTAGTGAACCAGTTTCCCAAAATAGCTCTGAGTATACATCAAATCTGGGTGAAATACTACCCCTCTAAAACCTCAGTAGCTTAGTAATAACTTGTGTGGACTGCTGTAGTAATGTCTTCAGCTGCATTTTGTCCTCATCAATGAATGGCCTTTAACTTTCTCGCCCTTTGTCCTTAGCTTCCTTGGCTGCTGAGATTAGATTTCCTCTTCCATGATGTCACTGTGATCAAGTTTAGCCACCTTCCTCAACTGCAAGCCTACAAAAATGAATATGCAATAAGTATCACTTCATTTAATAAACAACAAGAAATTTAAAATATTTGATTAAATCAAGGCATGACTATACAAAATGTGGAAATCGGGCCCAAAAATGCCCTAAAAACATGTTCAAAAGAACACAGAACACTCAAAATACCATCAGGTCAACCATTGTTGACCGAAAAATGCATCGGGCTTCAAAATGCTCAAAAACCTTATCGTTCCACTCCTTTTCCCGCCCATCGGCATGATCGACACTATCGGCAAGTCCAAAAATTACTTGGCTAATCGCTTAGTTCTGGCTGAAATGGCCTTAATACCTAAGTTTTCCTTTCTATCAGCATGAGACTGCCTATCGGCAAGTCAAACACTCCCTTGGCCGATTACATTTGTTATACCGATGAAACCTTTTGTTTCCCTTACTCTTTACTTTCCCTTATACCTCCCATCGGCCTAATAAACACTACCGGCGAGGCCACTTACTTCTCCGCCGATCAATATTCTCTGGCCAATACCCCCCTTTGTTATTCAACATGCTCCTTTCATTCATCAGCATGAGGTTGGACCGTCGGTGAAGGCTTCAAATTTCACTCTGATTACTATCGTTTCGCCGATAGCCTTATTGACTTGGGCTTCTTTCCCATTGGCATGACCTAAGATATCGGTGAGGGCCCCAAATTCTATACCAATCATTACTGTCAGGCCAATATCCTTCGCCCGTTATCAATACCAATTTGTTTCTTTCAATTAGCATGACATAAAATACCTCTCGCTGATCACTTTAATTCCTTTCTTATTTCTTTCCATCAGTGTAAGATCGCCTATCAGAAAAGGTTATATGTTTTGTTCCGATCGTTGAAAGCTATGCCGATAGCCAATGGCTATCGGGGAGACTACACCCTTTGGCAAGGCATTACCAAACAACGTCGATGGCAAAGGTTATACCGATGGCTTTCCACATCAAAGAGACATGGCCTGTCGGGGAGACTAATCCATAAGATTGTTGATGGCAATGGTTATACCGATGGCTTTCCATCTTGCATCCGCATAATGTATACTTTGTTGTATGCCCTGATGTAGGCAATGAAATGTACACTATGTGAAATATCAAATGTATTAACATTGTATAATAACCCCCCTGAGTCTGCCATTTTATAAGTGCACTTGTGCATTTTTCCTGCCAACAAACAAATATGAGATACAAAGTGGATTCAAAACAATAATTCATCTTTAACCTGAAATCCATCCTACATGTATATTTCAAAATTTTAACCAGATGTCTACAAGGAAAAAGACATACAACTGACACTATATGATGTAAAACCTAATTGTACATTTTACCAAAATGATCATAACTTGCAAAATATGGCAAATTTTAAGATAGTTCAAAAAGCAACCCTAGCTCATTTTTCACAAGGAATCCAACCATATTATGCATTAGTACTGAAAATACATTTTTTTTCTATTTTCAAGAAAGTTTGCAACTTTTGACTCCCTTTTCCCTTTACCACCAAGCAAAACAACACAAGTAGAAGTGAAAAAAGCAAAGCAATAGCAGGGGTCCTCATTTTGCTAAGGAGTAAAATGGGGCATGTTGTGAACATCACAACAACTAGCAACCAAACAAAACAATTAAATTCAAAGTGTTCAAGAAAACTAGATGAAATAAATCCATAACTTCTGACTATCCTTCTTGCAAATCATTATTCAGCTTGAGACCTAAGGTATTCAATAAGAGTGCATGAATTTTCATTTTCAGTTTAAGTATGTGCACGTGATTAATTATCCTCATCTTGAAGATTAGTTGAACAAACCAGTGACTAACATTATCCTATGTAGTTGAGGATATTCCCTCATAGCCGACCGGATAGAGCCTTGCTACCAGTGAGCGTTCATAGCCCCAGCAAGGTTATCGTTACAATTCTCCTAAGTAGAGCCCCACTACCAGCGAGAGTCCATAGCCCTGGTAGAATTACTTAGATGGATTAATCTAGATTTTTAGTATAATCTGCTTTATTTATTTTTTTATTTTATATTTTTTGATTTTTGCATTCTAATATTTGATAGAGATGTCATAAGATATAGCAATTGTAACTTCATGATGCAAGGAGTGGACACTTGCTAAAATTAAGCTGAGAATTGTAATGGTAGCAAGGGTGACCTCAGATTTTTCACCTAATATCTACATTGGTAGGTTCAACAAACCCAAGGATTTTAGGTGTGTCATCGTGAGAAACCTCCTTGAATTCTCAATCACATTTATTGAATATGAAATTTAATAAGTAAAACAACTCTCTCCATTCATGACAGTCACAAGTTATGTGTAAATTGCAAATGATTAACCTAAATATTCTAAATTTTATACTATTTTCAATGGTTGTTAGCTTGTTCCTTAATACTCTAAAGAAAGACAAAGATCCTTGCTAAGGAGACAACCAACAAACAATAGACAGACTGTACAAAAAGCAAAAGAAGACAAAACTGTACAAACAGAAACAAAACAACAAATAGAAAGAAATAGAAAACAAAAACTATACAAACAGCCAACCCCAAAAAAGAAAACAACAAAAGAAGAACTGTACATTCCTTACACTATATTACACCAAAATGGACTACCCTTTACCTTAGGCTTGGAAGTAGTGTTTCAAATGTTGGCCATTAACTGGCAATGGCACCTCTTCCCCTGTCAAGGTCTTGAGTCTAAATGTGTTGTCCCCTATTATTTCTGAGACCTATAATGGACCTAGCCATAGTTTATTGAATTTTCCATGGCATCCTTTCTTTTCATGTGCTTTGTCCCAACACAGCACTAAGTCTGATATCCTAAATGTTTTGACTCTTGCCCTTTTATCAAACCACCTCTTAACAACCGCTTGGTGTTTGGCAAACTTCTCGATGGCTTGACCTCTTTTCTCATCTAATTGTAGCATTTGTACTATCTTGGCTTCCCTATGGTTATCAAGCCTAGGTACTCATTGGCAAACTTCCAGGTTGGTATTCTCAAATTTATTGGAAGTATGGGATCAGTCCCATAAACTAAATGATAAGGTGTGCTACCTAAAGCTGTCTTAAACTTGGTCCTATCTACCCATAATGCATATCTTAACAGGGTATTCCACTCTCTAGGACTCTTTGCAATCAACTTCTTGATTATGTCTAATAAAATTTTGTTTGTTGATTTAGCCAAGCCATTACCTTGAGGGTAATAATTTGAAGAAAACCTTAAAATGATCCCGTATTCAAATGCCCATTTAGAAAACTTTAAAGAAGAGAAAGCAGGGCCATTATCACATACTAATGAATAGGGAGTTCCAAACCTGGTGATGATGTTTTCTCCAAGAAACTTGATAACTACCTCAGTTGTGGAAAATTTGTAGTAGGCAGCCTTAGTCTACCTTGTATAGTAGTGTGTCACCATCAGTATAAATTTGTGTCCTGCAAAAGATGGAGGATTGATGACTCCAATAAAATCCAAGCCCCACTGTGCAAATAGTCTTGATTCAATCACAGGTTGTAGTGGATTGGCCTGATTTCTCCCCTTCTCTGCTGCAGTCTGACAGGTGTGGCAACTTTTAATGTGACTCCCAGTATCTTTGAACATCATGGGCCAGTAATAGCCCGCCCTTAGTATTTTGTGTGTTGTAGCTAGATGTGAACCATGGCCGGTTCTGTACTTGTCATGTAGTTCTGTTAACACTTTATCTACCTCGGTTCTATTTAGGCATCTCAGATAAATTCCATCATGGTTCTTCCTAAATAGAAGACCTCCTTGCACCATATATTTTTGTGCTTTAACCTTGAAATGTCTCCTCTAAGAAGCTTTCATCCTATTTGGGTACTTTCCAGTTATTAAAAAGGCATTTAGATCTCCATACCAGTCTGATGCGTTCTAGGAATTCAATACGTATTGTTGTTTTATCAAATCTGGATCCATATTTGCTATTGTTTGTACCAATGCCTTCCCTCTGACCAGCTTCATGGGAATGATTTCCATGTCGAACTCCTGCAGCGTGGTGATCCATTTGGCTCTCTTTTCTCTAGGTTCGTTCTGCATCAGCAACATCTTTACTGCTGCGTCTGGCACTATGGCTTTGATCTGGCTACGCAGAATGTAATGTCTAAATTTTTTCACGGCCCTCATTAATGCAAATGCTTGTCTCTCAGTGTCTAGATATCTCAACTGTGCATTCTTCAGAGGTGTGCTCATAAATGCGATGGGCCTTTCTTCATTGTTTTCACCTTTCTATGTCAAGGTAGCCGCAACTGAATGAGAAGATGCAAAGGAGTATATGTAAAATGGGCTTGTGTAGTCTGGACTTGCCAATATAGGAGCATTAGAAATTGCCTCGATATCTTCAAATGTAGCCCTAGCCATAGGCGTCCATTCCATCTACACATCCTTCTTCAACATGCCATTCAACGACTGCACGATCTCTACAAAACCCGTGATAAACTTTCGAACAAAGTTAACTTTACCAAAAAATGATTTCAACTCTTTCCTACTATTTGGCATTTGCAAATTTTTTATGGATTCTACTCTATCCAGATCAATCGAAATTCCATCTTCAAAAATGACATGGCCTAATAATTTACCTTCAGTTATGCCAAATATACATTTCTTAGGATTAAGGGAAATCCCATACCTTTCGCATCGCTTGAGTATTTTCCTAAGATCTTCAGCGTGGGTGGATGTATCCTTATAATACACAGTCAAATCATCCATATACACAATAATGCACTTACCTGATAATCCACGAAATGCAATGCCCATGGCTCTTTGAAAAGTGGCACCTATATTGATCAGACCAAAAGGCATTCTCCTATATGCATAATTTCCCCATTTGCAAGTGAAGGTGGTTTTTAATCTATCTTCTCTATCAATCAAGACTTGGTTGTAACCTGAGAAACCATCTAAAAAAGACATCATCTTTGCCTCGTTTACTGCTTGCAGCACTTCATCTATTGGAGGTAGAGGATAATTATCCTTTTCAAATGCTTTGTTCAAATTTCTAAAGTCTACGCATAACCTGATGTCTCTGGTTTTCTTCCTTATTGGTACTAAGTTATCTACCCAGACTGAATGTCTGACTAGGAAAATTATTCCAGGAAACAACAATTTTTTAACTTCCTCAAAGATTAAATGCTCTAGAATGGCATTCACAGGCCTTTGTTTTTGCCTGAATGGTTTAACCTCTGGTCTTAAAGGTATTACGTGAGTTATGATGGATTTATCAAATGTTCTCAAGTCTTCATAGGTCCATGCTATTATGTGTTTATAATCTTTCAGAGTGCCTAAAATTTCTTTTCTAATTTTCTTAGAGCAAGCTTTTCTGATTAGTACATTTTGTGGATTTTGCTCTGTCCCTAAGTTATGTAAGTCACACTTACCCCCCTCTATTTTGGGCAAGTCCTTCTGTCTCATTATTCCATCAAAGTCAAAGATATGTTCTAATCCAATTACTCCTTTAGGTAAAAAGTTGCTCTTCATGTTGATAATATCCTTTTTGTCCCAGGTTATTTCAGGCCTTTTTTGTTCATCAATGATTTGGGCCCCAAATACCTCATTACAAGTCAGAAAATCACTAATTTGCTGATCCCCCCAAATACCTAAAAGTGTGTAACATTGTCTCGGATATTGGGAAAATTAACTAGCTCAATAGCAAATCGTCTCAATCCTGACAGTGTCAAGGGCTCTAGTGTGCTAGCAGCAACTACTAGTGCATCTAGTTTGTGGTTCAACTGTCTAGGGATGTGCTCTATGTTAAAAGCATCAAATGAATCTATTAAACCCCTATACTCTATGTCTGTAACTAATCATTTTCTTGTAATTGTAGGCATATAGTTTCCTTACTTGTCTGACTACTAGTTCAGAGTCTGAAAATACTCTGATCATTTTCACCTTTTTCTTGATGGCCATGACAAGTCCTAAAATTAGGGCCTCATATTTAGCAATATTGTTAGTACAGGAAAATTGTAATCTATATGCTACTAGATGTGATTTACCCTGAGGATCTATGAGTTCAACAACTGCACCTGCACCCTGTTTTGATTTGGACCCATCACATTTTAATGTCCACATGCCATCTTTACTTTTCTAACCTTTTATCTTGGCATGCTTTGCCTCTTTTATCACTTGTGGGGTGTTGTCCTGTTCATTCATGGGCATTTCTATTTGGTCAACTTGCATATGTGTATTTCCATCTGGTAAATCAGAAAGACAACTACCCTTGTCCTTTATATCTTCTCCTAAATTTGGAATCAAGGCACCTACATCACCCTGAACGTATTTCTGTGTTTGATCAAGATTCTCATTTTCCTCTTGTAACTCTACCCTCCCTATGTATTTTTTGTATTCATATTCAATAATGTCTTTGCACATTCCACAGCTTTCCTCAGAATGTGGCCTATCATGGACTCTACACCTGTTTTTATTCAGTTTACATTGGACTGGCAGATTTTGTTTAATGCATTCTTCCACCTCTTGTCTAATGGCATGACCAAATTTGCCTATTGCACTATTTTCTTCATCTGAAGAATTTCCATCGAACTCAATGAATAATGTCATCTCCTTGTCGACACATTTTTTTCTAATGTTTAACATCATGATCTCTTCAATCTATGCCCCATTGTTGGTAATTCTATAGACACCAGGTTCAACAATAGCATATAATATTTCATTTGTTCGATTATAATCTGTTATCATGTGTTTCATCCTAGGCTCTGCCTCTATTCTAATCTGGTTTGGGACACCTCTCCAAGGTAGCCACATATGTGAAAAATCAGTGGCCATATATCTGTTTAATGTCTTGGACCAATCCCTACTCAGCAACATTCCATAATTTATGGGTATATTCACTACTTAAATGTCAATGATTTGGCTTACCCTAGGGTCTGAAGCTAATTGCATTTGATTGTTCATGATTTCCCTTATCACACTAACCTCAGTTTTATCTAACTGTGTGACAACCTTGGCAGATTTGGTGGGAGTCAGCCTGAGAGTTTTGCATATTCCTAAGGGCATTACATTGGCTGATGCACCAGAATCTACCATGCAATTGTGTATGTTCTTCCCACACAATCTAATAGTTAACAAGAAAGGGGGAGCATCCCTCTTATCCGCATGTATTACTACATTTGTATTGGAAGGCAACTCAACTTTCTTACTTTTCTATTTAGGCAGTGAATCTCTACTAGGAACAGTTATATCAGCAGAAACCTTATCTGTCATGGATGTATCCAGAGATTTTATAAAAGCATTCCTGATCTTGGGGTTTTCAATAATTCATTTAGAGGTATACTGACCTTAATTTTCTTTATTTCCTCTAACAAGTAATTCATTAATCGTGTTGTCTCTATCGTTTCGGTATTACTTGTTTGGGCCTTTTGTTCTGTTGTTCCACTATTTGTATGATGATTAGCTTTAAGGATGGTAGGATTGTTGCTAGCATTTTGATTTGGGGGTGTATTGAAGTTGTTCAGAGGAATGGAAGTGGTGAAAGGTCCTCCTGGCCTAGGGTTGTTCCTCAAATTGTAGGTGTGGTTTTTATTTGTCTGTTGAAAAGCCTGCACTTCTTCTGTTTCAGTTAATACCTCATTTTTAGTTTCAAAGGGAAACTGAAAAGCATTTAACACAAAGGCTGATTTAGGATAAAGATTTTCACAATAGTATGGCCCATCTTCTAGCAATTCATCCTCTTTCTCTTCTGCAATTTCAAAGGTAAACATTTCTAAAACTAAGGCTATATCATATCTTGAGGGTACTACCTCATTACCCTTGGGAATGAGAAATTTAGAGGTAGGAGGCTGCACATCTATATTAAAAATGCTAGCTGCTAAGTGGAACTGTGGACAGTCGTTCTCAGCATGGGCATTGGTATTGTGAAATTTGCACCAATTTTTGGGTGTTGTATTGGCCATTTAGATGCTAGCTATTTGTTTTGCATCATGATTATCTATATTCTCAAGAGGAGAAGCTAGAGTACCGTTGTTGGGCCCAGTGTTCCATGTCTTGGGTGGCCTAGGCTGATTCTAATTTCTGTTATTATTGCCCCAGGTCCTATTATCTATCACTGGCCCTCTATTTTGCATTGGTTGCCCTTGGTTGGGGCCTTGATGTTGATTTTGATTCAAGTTATAGTTATGATTTTGACCTTGGTTGTGATTTTGATTTTGATTATAGTTTTGGTTGCCTCTTCCATAGAGGTTCTCATTTCTTAGTTGTGTCACTTTGTGGTTAACCTTTTCAAATGTCCAGTGATCTCTTTAATCTCTTCCCTATCCTCTTTCTCTTTTACCACAATTGTATCACTAGGAGGTTGGAAGAAAGGCTGACCACTACTTTGGTTGTTATTGGAAGTGTTACCCGAGTAAGGAGTTATGGCTTGGATTGGGGTGGGACTATACATAGGTGTGTAAGAAGGAACCGGATTTAATAATGGAGTGTGATGCATAGGGGCTCCATTCCATGGTTGTGCCTGATTCTACACCCCAAAATTCCCTCCATTAACAAATGGGCTATAAGTTGTATGCCTCATCTCTTGGGTCACTGAGGCTGCCTTTTTGTAGGCTTTGGATATTGAATCTATGTCAGGTGTTCTTTTGACAAACATGGCAGTTAAAGGATCCAAGGCTGCATAGTACACAACCAACAAGGTATCATCATCCACAGTGTAAGGGACTACTAGCCTAGAGTAGGCCTTTTAAAATCTATCATTGAAATTATCAATCAACTCTCCCTCTCCCATTTTTATGGTAGCTAGTTTATGATATAAAACGCAAGGGTCAATGGGTCCTCTAAATCTTGACAGAAATGCTTCTTCCATTAGTGACCAGGAAGAAATGTAACCATTGGGTAAGTTTACATACCAGTTAGAGGCCTGTTCATTGAAGGTATAGGGAAACAATCTACACACAACATTCTCATGTTCTAACATGGCCCTAAAACATGCCTCCTTGAATATTCTAATATGATCTTTTGGATCCTGATATAACTGGTATTTGGGACATATCTTTTTTGGATTTTTTGGCATCTCATGATAATTCGAGAAGGCAATAGGAGAATGGACATTGAAATAAGACATTGCAGGTGTTTGAGCTTGACCTGAACTTTTAGGAATACCTAGATTTATTGGTGGGATAGGATTTATAGGAGGATTAGGACCTCTAGGAGTACCTGAACCAAGATTTAAAGATCTGAATACTGATCTGTTAGGACTCACAATATTACGTATGTTAAAAAGGTGACCCATGAGGTGTTCCAGATGAACTTCCTGCTTGCAATATTTTAGGATTCCAAATCAAAGGGTTGTTACTTCACCTTGTATCAGGTAATTGCATGAATATATCTCTTGAACTAGATTTAGACCTAGTCACTCTATCACTGTTATTAGCTAGTTTGAAACAAACCCTAACTCAAGTCACCCTCCTTCTAGTGCCAAAAAACTATTGGTGATTGTTTTGATGCAATCATAACAATTAGTTAAAATTCACATATAATGAACCAAAACTGACTTGAAAGATATGAAGGAATCGGTTAAGTTTCACTTAATCCCAAGTTTACTGTGGTCAGGTCTTGACCTATTGGTCAAATTTAGTTGGTCAATGTGAAGCTATAATGTTCAAGGGGCCTTACGTAATTTAAGGTTTCTTGTTGGTTAACTGGACTCAGACTATGCAAAGAGATCATGAAATATGGGTGTGTTTGTTCATTCTTTGCATAAAAGTGTTACCATGCTACAAAGCTTAGATGGTTTTCTTGAATTATTGCAGCTTTCTTCTTTATACATTTGTGAAAACTTGTCTACTTTCAACTCTGTTGTTCATGCTCCTTCAAAATATGAGACAAATTTCCTTCAAATTTCTATGTTTTTAGCTAAGTATTTCAGATGGGTTGGGAAAAGTTAGAAAGATCTAATCTAAACTTCATTCAAATATACCAAAGGATCTAATTGTTCTGTTATGCACTATATAAATCATACAACAATTTGATCAAAACCACAGATAAAAAACCTTAAAAGTAAGTTCTGAGCATTTCCACAAACATACATTTAAAATTGCAAGCTCTCAGAGAAAATGTTTCAAAACACAAAGAAGAGCAGGAAAACACTCAAAAGATAGATGCAAAATTCTAGATTCAATTGTATTAGAAATAGATAGTCATACATGATTTACAATGTAAGAATGACTCTTAGTTTCATTGATCAAACTACATAGAACTTACAAGCTTTACAGATACAATAAGGAAGCCGGATGTTCCATGCACTCCTTATTACAGACAACAGGTGACCTCCTCTAAACTAAACCATGCCAAGAAAGAATCTACAATTCTAGCAAAATGCTAAAATCCCTGTGTAAAATTGTATAGTGTAGAGAGGCCCAATATATTAACTTTGATTGTCCTCACTATAGCAAAAAAATACCCTAACTAAACCCTGGTTCAAACCCTTGGTTACAATAATAAATTCTGGTGAACTAGCTTCCCAAAATAGCTCAGAGTATACATCAAATCTGGGTGAAATACTACCCCTCTGAAACCTCAGCAGCTCAGTAATAACTTGTGTGGTCTACTGCAGTAATGTCTTCAGCTGCATTTGTCCTCATCAATGAATGGCCTTTGACTTTCTCTCCCTTCGTCCTTATCTTGCTCTGCTCCTGAGATTGGATTTCCTCTTCCATGATGTCAGTGTGATCAAGTTTAGCCACCTTCCTCAACTACAAGCCTGCAAAAATGAATAAGCAATAAGTATCACTTCATTTAATAAACAACAGGAAATTTAAAACATTTTATTAAATCAAGGCATGACTATACAAAATGTGGAAATCAGGCCTAGAAGTGCCCCAAAAATGTGTTCAAAAGCACACAAAACGCTCAAAATACCATCGGGTCAACCACTGTTGACCAAAAAATGCATCGAGCTTCAAAATGCTCAAAAACCTTATCATTTTGCCTCCTTTCCCACCCATCGGTGTGATTGACACTATCAGTGAGTCCAAAAATTACTTGGCCGATTGTTTTGTTCTAGCTGAAATGGCCTTAATACCTAAGTCTTCCTTTCTATCAGCATGAGACTACCTATCGGCAAGTCAAAAACTCCCTTGGCCGATCGCATTTGTTATACTGATGAAACCTTTTGTTTCCCTTACTCTTTACTTTCCCTTATACCTCCCATCAGCCTGATAAACACTACCGGCGAGGCCACTTACTTCTCTGCCGATCAATATTCTCTGGCCGATACCCCCCTTTGTTATTCAACATGCTCCTTTTGTTCATCGGCATGAGGTTGGACCATTGGTGAAGGCTTCAAATTTCACTCCGATTACTATCGTTTCGCCAATAGCCTTATTGACTTGGGCTTCTTTCCCATCGGCATGACCTAAGATATCAGTGAGGGCTCCAAATTCTATACCGATCATTACTGTCAGGCTGATATCCTTCTCCTATTATTGGTACCCCTTTGTTTCTTTCTATCAGCGTGACATAAAATACCTCCCGCCGATCACTTTAATTCCTTTCTTTTTTCTTTCCATCAGCGTAAGATTGCCTATTGGCAAAGGTTATATGTTTTGTTCCAATCGTTGAAAGCTATGTCGATAGCCAATAGCTATCGGGGAGACTACACTCTTCGGTGAGGCATTACCAAACAATGCCGATGGCAAAGGTTATACCGATGGCTTTCCACATTGAAGAGACATGGCCTGTTGGGGAGACTAATCCATAAGATTGCCAATGGCAATGTTTATACCGATGGCTTTCCATCTTGTATCCGCATAATGTATACTTTGTTGTATGCCTTAATGTAGGCAATGAAATGTACACTATACGAAATATCAAATGTATTAACATTGTATAATAACCCCCCTGGGTCTGCCATTTTATAAGTGCACCTGTGCATTTTCCCTGCCAACAAACAAATATGAGATACAAAGTGGATTCAAAACAATAATTCATCTTTAACCTGAAATCCATCCTGCATGTATATTTCAAAATTTTAACCAAATGTCTACAAGGAAAAAGACATACAACTGACACTGTATGATGCAAAACCTGATTGTACATTTTACCAAAATGATCATAACTTGCAAAATATGGCAAATTTTAAGATGGTTCAAAAAGCAACCCTAGCTCATTTTTCACAAGAAATCCAACCATATTATGCATTGGTATTGAAAATGCATTTTTTTCTATTTTTAAGAAAGTTTGCAACTTTTGACTCCCTTTTCCCTTTAACACCAAGCAAAACAACACAAGCAGAAGTGAAAAAAAGCAAAGCAACAACAGAGGTCCTCATTTTGCTAAGGAGTAAAATGGGGCATGTTGTGAACATCACAAAAGTTACCCTAGGTGGTCAACCATGAGTCTAGGGCCAACTTGGACTACCTAACCCTAATTTTATTTCACCTTAGGTCACCCTAAACCATGGTTGAGTAAAAGTGACGAATTTGGAAAGAGGGAAGATGGGGGATGGGTCTTACCTTGGGAAGAACTCATCTCCTATCCCTAAGTTTTGGGAATCATTCCCAAGGAAGACTACGGAGGTCTCCAAGAGTCCTCCCAAAATCCTAAGTGAGTGGGAGCACCACTCAAGACCATTGTCTCCTTGAGGTGTGAGTGGGAATCCAACTCACCGTTTGTTCCCCTCCCACTTGTGTGGAAGCACAAGTGGATGAGGTGGAGATGGAGGTGGAGTGAGAGGAGGACATTTGTCATCCTCTTACCTTCTCACTCTTACAAGTGGTTTTGGAGGAGGGAGGAGATGGTGAAAAATGTCACCTTCTCATTCCCTCAAGGCCAAGTTGATGGCCTATAATAGCTCCTCTTGTAGAGGAGAGGGGGTTCTTCTCTTCTAGTCTTTTCCCTTGCAATTTGGACTTCTTGCAAATTTTAATTTTTTATTTCTTGTTTGGAGGAGTTAGAGAAGGTTGGAGAAATTCTAAAAGGTGGAAGGCTTGGGAAGGCTTGGAGCTCTTCACCAATTCTACTTCCATTATCAAGGCCTTGAAGGTAGGCCTCTTAACTAGTTTCTTACTTTGCTTAAATGATGTTCCATGTTTGGTTTTTGGTTGCAAGTTGTTTGCATTTGTGATGTTTGCATTTGATGTTTGGGTTGGGAGTTATGGTGAGAGCACCTCCAATGGAGGTAATGCTCAACTTGTATGGGTAGGGGAGAGGAACAATCCTTGGGGGCTCTCCCACAGTATGTGTTTATGCCTTGAGGGCCTATCATCATTTGAGGAGATATCTGAATGGCAAGAGTGCCATGCATTTGTTGTCATTCTTGTGGATTGTGGTGTTCTGGGATTTTGGCTTGAGGTCAGGAGTTGAGAGTTTCTTTTCTTTTGGGAGCCCTTTTAAGTTGAGAGGTCTATTTCCTAGCCTCACCATACTCATTTTTATGAGTTGATGTATTGTGTTAATCCTATGGGGTTGTTCTATTTTTTGTGTTTTTGTGAATGCTTTTGTTGTGGAATGATACCTTGTGTGAAATCTCTACCTCCCTAGCTCGGGGGTGACCCTCTGCGGGTCTATGGTAGGGAGGAGAGCTTTTCTTTCATAGTGGCTAGTTTTTTTTGTTGTTTCATTGCTATGTTTAGTTGCAGGTTGTTATGTGAAGAGGTGGAGCTATTTGGAAGCTCATTATGGTGTTAAAATGCTTTCCCATGTAGTAATGAAGAGGCTGATTTAGCCTTGGTCCTTGTGGCCTTGTTACCTTCTGATTTCTTGTAAATGTTGTTAGGAAACTTGCCATAGAGATGGCTGTGTAGGTTATTGGAGTATAAACATTCAGATATTGTATGTAATGTGTTCACTATTGAATTAGACCTTGTTGTGAATGAAAGAGGAAGTTAGAAACATTTGTTGCTACTGTAAAAAAAAAAAAATAATGCATAAGATGTTGTAAATGTTTATTTGCATACATGAAAGTGAGGTTATCTTTCCTCGATCCTTTATTTCTGTTACATTAGAAGTTTCTTGTCATTAACTTGCGGTTAGGAGGATAGAGCTATTGGAAGTTTAATTAAATTGTAATTTACTCATCTTATTTTTTGCATTAGATGAAAGGGTAGATTTCTATGTAGTTAACCCATTAAAAAAATAAAATTTAAATGTCCTGTGTAAACTTGTCAATAGACCTGGAAAATTATATCATTATGATGGTATTTTGGAAAGTAGTACTATGAGAAATAAAACAAAACAAATGATTTACTATGTTCAAGTATTGTTATTTTATCACTGAAGACTTAAAGGCCTAGAAAGAGAAAATAAACTACATATTTCACCTATTAAATGCAAATCTAGAATGTATTTCCTGTATGTGTTGAAAGGACATATTTTAAATGTATAATGTATCATTCTATAATGCAAGGGTTAAGTAAGAGGGTTTATTTTAGTTTCAAATAAAAAATACCTTGTTGTTATTCTAATGTCATTATTACTATATGAATTTAAAAAAAAAATATCTTTGTTGGAGCATATATATATATATACATATATATATACATATACATATATACATATATATATATACATATATATATACATATATATATACATATATATATATATATACATATACACATACATATAAATATACACCTTCTTATGTATATATATATAGATATAAGACAAATTGGAATTTAGTTTTTTGAACAAAAAAAGTATATATATTCGACACTGTGCATTTGCTGGTAAGAAACTATATATATACATTATATTCTAGTTATTTATACATGTATAAATATATAAAAATATATACAGATATATATATTTATATATATATATATATACATATATATATATATATATATATATATATGTTCACATATATATATCTATATATATATAATATTTTAGTTTATTTAAAAAAGAAAAAAGAAAAAAAAAATTAAAAAAAAATTGTTAATGGGGGAACTGTGGCATCGCCCACAGCCCCCGATCGCAGGTGTGGGTGGAGGCTCCGCTTCCCCCACACCCCACACACTTACACTACACACCATAACCCCCATAGCCCCTGCGCGCACACCCCGCACCTTCTAACCCCTTAGCCCCTCTACGTAGCGGCTACCCCACACCACACAGGCCTCCACACACCACTCCTCCCTCACCCTGTCCTCTACACCTCGCTGTCCCCTACCGTTGTCCCACCACCGTGACCTCACCCTCCATTCCTCCTCCCTGTGCATGGCGCAACCCCCGAACGCCTCTCCTCTTCTTCCACACAGTACCACGACTCCACCTCCACTCGCCCACAGCAATGCCGCTGTCGACATCCCTCCACATCCCAGCTCTGCAACAAAATAAATAAATAAATAAACTTTTGAGTTTTTATAAAAAAACATACATATATATATATATATATATATATATATATATATATATATATATATATATATATATATATATATATATATATATATATATATATATATATATATATATATATATATATATATATATATATATATATATATATATATATATATATATATATATATATATATATATATAAGCATTACACAAACAAAACAAAAAGAGATTGTAAATCCTGTGTGAATCTAAATGCTTTAAAAAAAAAACTTGAGGTCTCCCTTGTGCTCACCTCCTTGAGTCTTCTAATGGCTGCCTCCAAACCCTAACCTGCTCACAAAACAAGAGATGACAAAGAAAATAAGAAAAGAGAGAAGAAAGAGTTAAGGAGATTAGGGTAGCAATAAGGAAATAATAGAATTAAGAAATTAGGGCTTTCCATTTTCTATAAACCAATTTTCAAAAATTAGGGCAAGAGGTTTGTGAGAGTATATTTTATTCTCATTTTCAAATTTCCATTTTACTTTATTTTATCTTATTTTTGCATTTCTTTTAAATTTTACCTAATTCTAGTGGGATTTTGACCTTTTTTTTTGTGTAGGCTATTTATCTTAATTTTCCCTAGTGAAGTTTTATTTCCTTGTAAATAATTATCTATTATATTGTTATTATTTTACGTTTTATCGTTGATTTCATTCTAAGTTAATTAAATATTTATTTTATCGATTATTTTATTTATTTTCTAATTGGTGTTTTAGTTAATCGATTAATTTGTCCTTCCCCAACAGAATTTGATTCTTTTGTTTTTCTTATTATTTATCTATTTAATAATTAATTTATGAGATGAGTATTTAAATTCCTTTCCCCCTCCTATTTTTTTAAAGTATACGAGCCATTTTTAAATATAATTGTCGAAATAATGGTTAATAACGGATTTTCTATTCTTCGTGGGATCATTTGACACCTTGTCATTTACATTGATTTTAATTGTTACTTTATGTCATTTGATTTCATTTTAAAGCCGTAATTTTTTTTTAATTAATTATTCTTAAATTTTATATTGCTCTCAATGACGTTTTACTTTAAAAATCATTTTTGCGTTTACCAAAGACACATTACGCTACCAAAATTTCCCTAGATTTCTAGGGTTAAATTTATACTAAGTTATTAATTTGAATCCATCTTTCACCTTCAACTATGCACTGTCATGGCATCATAAAACTTCACCTTTCGATCTGAGTAGTTAGGGATTGATTCCGATGAACTATCCTCACCTAGGAAACTAGGGTTCTGATTTTTAAATAGCCTAACTCTAGAAGCAACACACTTCGTGTTGCTTACCCCTAGACAACCTTCACCTCATCAAATATGTTGTCATGTTTATGCCTGAGGCGTATGCCACCAAGCACACAAGCGCGTGCGAGGTGGTTCTTAGGGTTAGGGAGAAAAGTTTTTGTGGTTCATGTCATGACCACATGGCAAATGTGGGCATGACATGTGCGTTTGTGTGTCATGACTGCATGGGAGATGTGGGCATGATAGAATTAGTGATAGTTGTTATCGATGGGGAAACTTATTATACTTGTAAGTGTTTTATTAGAATGGTAATTGTTATATGTTCATTGGTAATCTATACTTATAAGAAATATATTGTGTTTATACTTGTAATCCGTAGAATGTTATATGGCATGTGATTGGCCTTGTGAAATGTGTTCATTGTCTAGAAATCATAGTATTAGAAGGTGAATTAGAAGTGATTTATATAGCATAATATATTGGTATTGTAGTTGTTTGTTAAGAAATTATAGCTAATTAAATGTTTGATGGTAACTTATGTTAATAGGAAATATGCTCATTTTGTAGTGTTTTGTTTGAAATGTTAATTTGATAGATAGTTAATTTTGCTTATGGGAAAGGTAATAGTTTTGTATTGGTAGTTGTATCTTAAGGAAATCGTAATTGGAAGAAGATGGTTGTGCTTATAGGAAAAGTGTAGTATTATTTCTTGAATTCAAGTAATCGCTAGGTTATTGAAATATATTGTTCTTGGGTTATAACATAATGGCATGTTATGTTAGACCTTGTTTTAAATTTGTTGCAAATCAAATTATCCCTCTTTTTCTAGTACTTTTTTTTAGGTATTAAAGACTAGAGTTATACAAAATAAATGATGAATGGAAGTTTATTATTATTGAAAGAATTTATATATATTTGTTATCGAGTCTATTTGTAATAGTGATGATTAAATATATTAGATGAAAAAGTTATGCTTGGGAAAGGAGTATATTTGTTTGTCAATGGTAATTCATTTATATAGTTGTGTTGTTGGCAGTTGGTAAAGGTAATGGAAGTTATGCTTATAGTGAAGTTTATAGATTCATAAATTTATAGTTGTTCAATCAAAATTATAGTTGGTTTAAATTAATGGAGGTATTTGCTCTTGGTAACATAGGTATATATTTGTAGTTTGATGTTAGTAAAAAATGGTAGGCAATGAATTATTAATTAGGAAATTAATTTTGGAGTTGTTAGAAATTTTACTTTCAAATACTAGTATATTCCTTTAAAGAAAGAGGAAACCTTTGTGTAATCTCTCATTTAGGAAAGAGTATTTTGAATCTCATTTTTGGGTTGTCATCCTTATCGTATCTATATGCTTGTATTGGATCATTATGTTACTTGGGGTGGAGTTTGGTCTATGATTTGGTTAATTGTGAAGTGGGAATCTTAAGGGATGTCATGTGTACTTGGTGTTAGACACAAAAGTGTTGTCCATGTCGGATAATGGTCACCTTAGCATTTGTCATGTACTTAACTCTAGAGGTGTAGTTCTTGGTTTTGGTTCAAAAATTATGGCATGTCAATGTAATGGGTTCACTAGATTTTCATGTCTTGTAATGAATGGGGAAATGGTCTCTTGGATATAGTACTTGGTTTCTAGATTGAATTGCTTCAAATTTTTGAAGGGAATCTAAGAACTTACTATTGTGGCCTAGTGAATGGCGTAAGTTATGGGTCAGAACTAATTTGTGACTTTTATACCTATATCTTGTGGTATGTATGATTGATCAGAGAATGCTAAGGGAGTGGCTTTCCATGGTGGGGTCGGTGCCTAGCAAGAGGCCACCTAGGTAACCCCATGGGAGTTGTAAGCATGTGAAAAATTAATAACTTAATCAAGAGGGTTGGAGTATTAAAACACTTAACAAAGATAAGTAAGAAACCTCACCCATGCCTTGAGTGCTCTCACAGGCTAAGGATGGGATGAGAAGGCTTGGTTGGCAAGGCTGACCTCCTTGTCTCCATTAGAGGACCTATCGGCTCCGCATGTGTCACCCTATGGGGGCCGATGCCTAGAGAGAGGCTACCAAGGTAACCATAGATGGGGGACGGCTTCTGGTAATATATAGCCTGGGTAACCCATGCTAGGACCATGCGATGACACTCTCCTTACGCAGTTTAGTTGTTTCTTATTGGTTGTGCCTCTGGAGTGATATCTTGTCATGTGCAGTTTTGTTGATATGGTCAGTTGTGTCATGTCAGTTTTCATTCTTTTATTTTTGGATGTTTCTTCTTGACTTAGTGGAATCCTCATCATTATCTCCTAGCTCAGAAGGGTGGACCTCAGGGTTCCACATGGTTGGGTGGTAGAGCTATCCATTGGTCTTCTTCGAGGTTCGGTTCAAGACCTGTACAGAGGAGATCCAATTCCAGACTGATCCCCACCTTCAGTGTTGTTGGTGTACTTTCTTATGTATTTATTTGTATATCGACATGATTGGTCTTGTAATCTTGTTTTATAATTTGTAAATTAACTATCTCACTAATGTAAAAGTTGATCTTATCTATAGTAGCAGTATAATGTATATCACTTGTGTGGTTTTAATTTTATGTTCACTAATGCAGTTATGTTTCCCTAGAGGAGTTAGAAGTGCTCTTTTCTTTATGTTGTGTATCATGATATCTTGGTTACTGTTATTGCATTTACTTGCTTCAAAAAAAAATTATTTCTAGAATTTTGCTCTTGTTAGTCTAACTCTCTCTAGGGTTGCATGACGGGGGCATTACAGTTGTCACTACCTCCCTTTCCTCTCTTCTATCACTGCAATTCCTCTTTGCTTCTGTTGCTTAAGAAAAACTAGTTTTTTGTACACTACAAATCATCAGTATCTCTTTCTACCAGATCTCCTTTTATTAAAATTTTCCAACTCTTATTTTTGGTGATCAAGAATTAGGTTTTAAAACTAAAGTTTTTGTATTTCAGTTTGCATGAAATTCCTCCAATAAAAAAGGCTCATAATTCCATTTAAAATAAAATAATAGCTAATTTAATTAGCTTACTATCATGTAAATGATAGTAACCAATCTTTTAATTCTTTATCAAAACTCTAAATATAATAATGTTATTTTTAATATAATTTAACTATTTTAATTAAACATAATCACTTTAAATAATCAAGAAATGAAATATAATATAAATATATATACATCTATTATAATTTATTATAATTATTTAATCTAATGGGCATATTTTCTTCCAGACATCTATAATTATGAAAATAAACACAATATTTATTATTTAATTTAAAATACAATCATATATATTTCCTTATTTAAATATAATACACCATTCAAACACAATTTGAAAAGACATTAAATTTAAGTAATCCAGTCATGCATTAAAAAATGATTAATAACCACACATTAATGTAATAAAAGTCATTCGATAATGCATATGCAACTACGTGATGTGTGTGATTGCATCAAGGTAAAGCATCCCATCAGTTCTTGCCAAGTGGCTAGAACACTTCTACCTCAAACATGCTCTCGTCTTCGATGAGTACCTACATCCATTTGCATTCAACTCGACGTCAATAGGTTACTGTCTCCAAAAAGATAGCTGAGGCAAATCATTGTAATCATGTCTACAATATTTAACATTTAAAACAATTTCCAATTTTCATCAATATATCTCATAATAATTACCTTCACTCATGCAAAATTACTTAAGGTAAAAGTCAATCACAATAACTGTTTACTAAACTAGAATAATCATATTGTTCATAAAAATGAGACATGACATCCTTCCCCACTTGGAAGAGACATTGTCCCAATGTCTTATTAAACATCAAAATAATAAGGTATCCATCAACCACCAATAAAGTATCAAGGTGTCATAAAACAATAATATCAACTCAAGTGTCAAAAGATCTTAACAACAACTCAAAGTATCAAATCAATAACTGAACTCAAAGTATCAAGAAATAACTAAACTCAAAGTATCTTAATCCATGCATGAATAAGAAATCTATGCTATATCCTCAAATGAGGAAAAGATCTATCAATCTCCTCTGCATCCTCCCATGTGGCCCTATCCTCAAAATACTGATCCCATTTGACCTTATATTGTGCTTCCCTAGAATTTTAGTGGGCTCCACCAATACCACTCCTAGATCTCGAACCTGTAAAGCACATCAATCAAGAATATATGACCCGTCAAGATGATAAAGCTTAAGTAAAGACACATGAAAAATGTTATGGATTCTAGCAAGTGCAGGTAGGAGAGCAAGTCTATAAGCTACATGATTAATCACTTCTAGAACTTTGAATAGTCCTACAAAATGATGAACAAGTTTGGATGCTTGGCTAAAGGAAACTAAACTCTTATGAGGTTTGACTCTCAAAAAGGCTTTGTCATCAACTAAGAACTATCTAGGAGTTCTATTCTTATCTACATAACTTTTTTGGAAATCTGAAGCTTGCTTCAACTTCTCCTTAGTCAAATTCATCTGATCATCCATTTCTCTTAACATTTTAGGACCAATCACAATTTTGTCCTCCATATCCCAACTGATAGGTGTTCGACACCTATGCCCATAAAGAGATTCGAAAGGTGCCATTCCCAAAGATGCATGGTATTAATTGTTGTATACAAACTCTAACAATGGAAGATACTCCTCCCATTTATACTATTGATCCATATAATACATTCTAAGAAGGTCTTCTACTGCCTAATCGACTCTTTCTTTCTAACCATCCATTTGAGGATGATAAGCTAAACTAAAATTCAACTTTGTACCTAAAACTGCATTAAGAGTTGTCCAAAATCTAGATGTCATGCGAGTGTCTCGATCTTAAATGATCATCCTAGGCACTCCATGCAATCAAAAAATCTCCTAAACAAACTTCTTAGCTAAGACCATAGGACCATCAGAAAGATTCCCCAGAATAAAATGTGCTACCTTTGTCAACTTGTCCACAACCACTAAGATGACATCATGCCTATTCTTAGACATAGGTAATCCTTGAATAAAATCCATGCTTATCACTTGCTACTTGTACTCAGGGATACTGTGTGGATACAAAAACCCTGCTCGATGCACATGCTCAGCCTTGACTTGCTGACATTCCAAACATCGAGCCACAAATTATGTCACATCCCTCTTCAGTCTTGGCCAAAAGTATAAAGGTTTCAAACCCTTGACCATTTTTTTCACTCCAGGTTGCCCTGAATAAGGTGCATTGTGAACCTCTTTGAGCACTAACTTCCTCAACTCTCCTATGTTAGGAATATACATCCTTCCCTAAAATCTCAAAAGTCCATTTTATTTAATTACATAACCATCAAACCCGTGATCTAAGGGGTGTACTTCTAAAGCTTGCTTTACTCTTTCATAATGCTCACCCCCTTGAAGATTCTAAATCACCTTCTATTTCAAATTGGATCTCATGGTAACAATGGTAGCCATATTTCTTCTCCTACTAAGAGCATCTGCTACTCTATTCTCCTTTCCTTTTATATACTCAATTCCAAAGTCATACTCACTAAGGAATTCTAACCATCTTCTCTGTCATGGATTTAGGTTAGGTTGAGTAAATATATACTTGAGCCCTAGATGATCTATCTTTAACTCAAAAGGCTTACCTAGAAGATAATGCCTCCACATCTCAAGTGCATGAACTATGGCGGCTAACTCAAGATCATGCAGCACATAGTTGAGCTCATGTTGCTTTAACTTTCTTGACTCATATACAACCACTTTCTGATTCTATATCAACACTCCTCCTAATCCTTCCCCTGAAGCATCTTTTATAACTATAAAGTGCCCATTAGGATCTGGTATGGTTAGGATAGGAGCAGTTGTGAGCTTTTCCTTTAACACTTGGAAAGCTTATTCACACCTTTCTATCCATTCAAACTTCTTACCCTTCTTTTGTAGTGCGGTAATTGGTGCTTCTATTGTTGAGAAAACCTTGCACAAACTTTCTATAATAACCTATAAGTCCCATAAAACTTCTGACTTTTGTCACACTCTATTGTGTAGGCCATTCCATTATTTCTTTTATCTTCTCAAGATCAACTACAATCCCTTCAACTGAGATCACATGACGAAGCTAGTGCACTTTATCTTGAAAGAATGTACACTTAGATAATTTACCATAAAGCTTTCTTTCTCTCAAATGCTGCAAAACAATCCTCAAATGACTTTCATGCTCTTCTACTGATTTAGAGTATATCAATATGTCATTAAGGAAGATCACCACAAAATCATCTAAACAATCTCTGAAAATGCTATTCATCAAATTCATGAAAGCTTCTAGAGCATTAGTCAACCCAAATGGTACTATTGTGAACGCGTAGTGACCATATCAAGTCCTAAAATTTGTTTTAGAGACGTCCCCATCCTTAATCTACAATTGGTGATAGACAGATCTAAGGTTTATCTTTGAGAACACTATTGCTCCTTCTATATTCAATGCATCCTATATTCAATGCATAATCTCAAAGTACCATCATTCTTCTTTACAAAGATAACTGGTGCACCCCATGGTGACACACTAGGTCTAATGAACCCTTGATTTAGCAACTCCTACAATTGTGCCTTAAGCTCATATAATTCTATAGTAATCATCCTATAGGGTGCCTTAGATTGCGACTTAGTCCCTTGTAGAAAATCAAGTAAGAAGTCAAATTCTCTCTTTGGTGGTAGTTCTGTCAAATCTACAGGGAATACATATCTAAAATCTCTAAGGATGGATAGTCATTGAACACTAGTTCTACTTTATCAAGGTCCTTTACTTGGACAACATAAATGGCACATCTTTTCCTCTTGGCTTTCTGCAATTGCATAGCTAAGATTTGTCTAAGCTCTAAAGGTCTCTTAGATCCATTAGTTTCCACTTGATTCCCTAGGTCATCCAAACATCTAACAACCTTGTCTTCAAAGTTTACTAGAAACTTATCTTTAGTTAACCAGTTGATTCCTAGAATTACATCATAAGAGCCTAAAGGTGCTACATACAAATTCACTTGTGTCTAAAAACTAGGAATCTCTAACTCACTGCATGCTAGACATGAGTCTACCCTCTTTTCTGCACTATTTCCATATTGTACCATCCAAGCGTTTTCCATATGTCCATGTCTAATAGATAACTTAGATGCTACTCTAGGATCTACAAAACATTATGTGGCACCAGCATTAATTAAAATAGAAACAAGTAGTCCATAGCGCTTACCTTGGAACTGAATAGGTGCTTCTTGAAAATCTACTTATCGATTATCCACTATGACATGAATCTAATGCTGCGGTGCTCCTTGCTGATTCGCGTTTCCTCTTTTATGTGGACATGCATTTGCATAATGCTCTCCTTCACAGTTGTAACATCCACCCTTAGGTGCTCTCAGTCCTTCATTTCTTTCCCTCTGATTGTTGTTTCTATTATTATTGCCACCTCTTTTGTTTCCACCATTTCCATCCTTAGAATTATTACCTCTTTTCAGATTCCTGATCTATCTATTACTGCCTTGGTTGTTATTCTTTTGATAGTTCTGCTGATTATTTTGTGGTTTCTTGTTTGAAAACATAGCATCTCTTTGCTTATGGTAATTGGTTGTCTGTTGCAACCTCTACTCTTGCTTTATTGCTTTCTCAAAAGTGCGATCCATAGTGAGTGGGTTATGAATGTCTACCTCAGCTCCAATCTATGGCCTTAATCCCAAAATAAACTTTTTGATCTGAAATCTCTCATCTGTCTGATATTGTAGAACATACTTAAGTAGATGAGAAAACCTTTCCCAATAGCTAGTTACAAACATACCTCCTTTTATGAAATTCTAAAACTTTGTCATCTTCTTGTCTAATAATAACTATGGTAACCATCTTTTTCTAAACAGTTGCAAGAAAATCTCCCAAGTTATCCCACTAGGTAATAGTTTTCTTATTAGCCTTCTCATTATCCCACCATGTTGCTACCTCACCATTCAACTGGTAATATCCCCACATTGCCTTCATGTGATCTAAAAGGTTTTAGAGTCTAAAGTATTTCTCCATTTCTATTATCTAGGACTTAGCTCCATCTCCAATTGTCTTTCCATCAAATTTTGATGGTTATACTTTCTTGAGGTCTTTCCCCAAATCTTCTGCTATCTTTGTTTGGTTATCAGCAATAGCTCCATCTTCAAGAACTAGAACTTCTATCCTTGGGTTCTCATTCTATAGCTCAAACCTTGGCTTTTGATTAGCATTCTGACCTCTAGGAATTCCTCTAATCTCCTGCTCAAGAGTATTCATCTTCATGTCCTATCAAGTCAAGAGATCAAGAATATAGTCTGTAGACACCTAAAATTAACTTGCTCTACAAACCAATTTATCCCTCCTGTTAATTGAATAAATTCAATTAATCCCTAACCATCTGTCTATCCCTTGTGATCAATTAATTCACTTAATTTATCACTAAGACCCTACAACACTATCCCTCATTAATCAAATAAATATTCCCATATTTATTTGGTTCAATTCTCCTTTTCCCTAATCCTCATTCATTAGAGAAATCATGGTTATCTAATTGATTTATCCTACTAATTGGCCTACCCTAACCTACCCTAGCCTACCTCATCCTAGTCCTAGGATCAATTAAGCAAAACCTCTGTTTAATTAGTCCTAACCTCTCATATGGGTGGTCAAACCTAGTTTAACACCCTTCCCCACATCCCCCAAATTAAAATTTTAAATAAATCACACATCACATTTACTTCTCTTACACACCCCTTACCTCACCCATCCTCATTCATTACCTCTTATCTCCAAAATGAATTCTTAATTCATTTCCCATTCCCCAAATGAACTTTTAGTTCATTTCACATTCTTTCACACCATACCTCATTTATCCCCCCTCTTCCAAAAAATGAATAAAAGATTCACTTTTATTCATAGCCCTTGATCTCATCTTTCAATCCCTCACCCTCCATGCTCCTCTCATAAAGTCTATAAATGAAACCCTCTCCAAGCCATTGGAGAGAGACTCCTTCATGCATCAAACCTCTACCAAAATCACTCCACAATCTCCTTCATCTCAGTATCATAATGTCAAAATGATCACTCATCTCCATCTAATCTATCTGAATCTACTTGTCTCTCATCTACAGTTGTGTTGAGCATTTGAGCAATCCACATTAGGCATTCTAATCATGGGTAAAATCTGAGGAGCTTGTGGGTGCAACTCCTTCCCACATGGATTTGTGAGTTCATTTATGAAGGTATAATCTTGTGTATTTTGCATTTGATTTACGTATTTATCTTCATTTTGATTTCACTTATTACATTGGCACGCCCGGTCTTGAATATAATTGTCAGTTTATGCAGGTTTTGTTGTCAAAATCTTCTTTTTCTAATAGTTTTTGTGAAGTTTTGCAAGTTTTTGGGGGTAAAGTGTTGCAGGTTGCATCCTGGGTGAAACGACTAGCATTGTTGAGACCAGAATGCTATTTTTGAGCTTTTTGACAGTAAACATGACTATGCTCGGTGATTGATTGAAATATTTGAATTTTTTTTGAAAATTTTTAAAGGTACAGTCCGTACCATACAGACTGTTCATACCATCCCTATGTAGAGTCTATGGCTAACTCTCTAGTTTTTGCATTTACAGAATATACTATTTTTTTATGATATTTGCAGGTCGCTACTACTTCACCTCCAGGTTGCCACCGCTTCATCAACCACCCTCCACCAGGTCGCCGCCATCTTAAAGTTATCACCGCCATTTTCAAGTTATTGTCGCCACCTGCACATACCCCTGTCACCGCCCTTATACCTCCTAGTTGACACTTGCTGCAGACCAGTCACCACCACCATTCTTAGAAAACCCTACCCGTGCGCCGCCCCTCTTAATGCCCTGTTGCCATTGCTTCCAAAACCCTTAGTCTTCCCACCACCCACAGCTCCCCTCTCCCCTCCCATAGCCTCCCCACCCCTCATCCATCCCCTCGAGCCCCCTCTCCATTGCTCCCATGCTTGCGCCCTGCCGCCCTCCCTGCCTTGCTTGCAGCCTGACCTCCGCCGCTCCTCCAAACCCTGCAATGCCAACCTCCGCTTGGCCCCCGCCATCCCTGCTCCACCAAACTACCAACCTCTACTACTGAGCTCCTTCAATACAATCCGTCACCCCTTTCTACATGCTTCAAACCCTAAGGGCTGGGTACTTTCAATCTTTGGTCATTTGGTAACAAAGGGGTGGGGTCAGGGGTTATAGCCCTCTCCTTTATTTTATTCTGAGTTCTTTTTTTTTTTTTTTTACCTCATCTTGACCCTCGGTCATATGGGAGACCAAGGGCTCTACTCAAACTAACCACCTAGGCTATAATGTGTATGTGGCTAGAGTTATCTAACCGCTAGTGGTTAGTTTTTAACAGTTAGCTAGCCTTGTCTTCCCTCCACATAACAAAGGAGGTTGTTTTTTTCAAACGCATACAACTTTGGCAAACGGAGGAAAATTTTTGCAAATGAATAGTCATCAGAAAGAGGATTCAGAGCACTTTGTAATGGTAGTGATTTTATTAGGTGACTATACCTTTTTCTAACATTTTTTGCAGTCAAAGTCAAATCTCTTTTACAACTTCAAATGCTCATATCTTTTGCATTTTTGATCAAATTTTCATAATTTTTTTTTTGAAATCATATAGAATCTCTTGAAGAATCTGTTCATGTACTTAATTTTCCTATATCTATTCATTTTTCATCAAATTTTATCAAATTATCACTTTTTGTATAACAATCTCCTTGGAAGTCTACTTGCTCTATTTTCATTTTTGTGACTTGCAGGTGATCATTCAGGGCTGGAACAACATCAAGATCAGCAAACACAATAGTTTGGATAGAAAAAAATAATCCAGGTACATCCATTCTAATCTTTCATCATAATCTTATTTGCAAACACACTTTGATTTGGGCCTCTAAAACAAACATTGCTTGATCATTGCATATTGAAATTGGGCTTAAAATCAACTAGTGTCTTCAATCACATCTTGAAATTGGGCTAAAAAGAACCATTGATTGACATGTCTTCCTCACATTTCAATTTTCTAAGGGCAATTAACCAAGTGCAAGTGTGGGTCAAGTGGGTGTGTGTATGCTCTCTCCTTGCACCACAAGGTGACCTTGGAGATCAAAAACACCTCACTTGAATCACTTTTGTTTACCCTTTCCTAGGAGGCCTGCTAGGGGATTTCATCACCCCTAGGGATGACCTCATCTAAGGCTGAATCGAAAGACACCCTCATTGAAATCAGAATCTTGTCATTCTTGGCTAAGCCCCAAAGAACTTTCTACCTTTGGGAAGTGAATGTGAAGGGTGGGTTACCCCCTTCTCCCAGCTGTGTGACAGGATTTCACTTTTGATTCATTAGTCAACCTCATATAAACATTGCCCAAACCTAATTGGCCATACCTTACATCAAACTATACATTAGGGCATGTTGATTTGTTTTTCAAGTGTGCTTGTCTAATCATTATCATATTCTTCAAATTCAAAATTCAAAATTGCTTGTGTCTTGTGTGAGTGATTCATGTTTGTACAAGTGTGATCATTTCATTGAACATTTCCAAATCAAGATAAACATCAAACAATAAGAAAAGTTATTCACCTCATTCTTCCAACACATTCAAACCCAATCACTCATCTATCCTAATCATACTAATCACCTATCTTATCCACATCATCATCCAAATCATTCAATCTAATCTCATCCTAATCACTCTCATCACCCTTAATCCAATTCATCAACATCATTCTAATCCCATCCCATCCAAATCAAATCAAAAATCCAACCAACATCAATCCATAATCTTCCAAACTATATTCCAAATCTAATCCAAAATCAACATCAATCCCAATCATTATCCAAATCACCCAACATCATTATCAAACTCCAAATCCAAATCAACCTAATCAAAAATCAAGACCTTAATTGATCACCTAATCAAATCAACCCAATCAACCCTCTTGCTTAATATCATTAGTCTATCTTAAGCATAGAGAACCATTCATCAAATCAAAACAAATCAAATCAAATCATCTTAAGGTCTTGAAATTTTGATCCCCAACATCACAATCATCCATCATTCCCCATCATCCCATACTCTCTCCCACAAAATGGATCTTTATGAGTCAATACAACAATTACAAAGACTTAGAAAAGTCTATAAGAACATGGATCCTAATGCTAAGGAACAATTCAAAAATGACATTAAAGATATACCCTTAGCACACCTCATCATTGGAGAATCCCAAACCCCTACCCCATCTTCATCATATCAACCCTCATCATATCAACCTTCAACATCTTACATATCCACACCATTGACCTCATACCAACCTTCATCATATCAACAAACACCGTACACATCATCCCCTTCCACATCATATCAATCATCATTCTTTCAACCTTCATACCAACCTACATCTTACATATCCACACCATCAACCTCCCATCAACCTTCATCATGTCAACTTCCATCATATCAACCTCCATCATCCTCATATCAACCTTCAACCTCATACCAACTTCCATCATATCAACCTTCATCATATCAACCTTTACCCTCATATCAATCACCATTCCCTTACACATCCATGCCATCATACTTATCCAATCAATCAATACCTCCACCTTATCCATCCCCCAACCTTTGTCATGCTAACTTTGATCAAGGGAATGCCAATCTAGCACACCTTATATCTAAAATCCAAACCTCATATCAACAACCAAATCCCCCATCTCCTAATCCCCATCCTCCAATCCCCCCATCACAATATCCCTCCAACCTTATCAACAGTAATCCATCACCTTATGTATCTCCCAATCCCCCAATCCCTATCACCCATCCACCATCTAATCCACCATCAAATCTTCCAAGTCCCAACACTATCACATCCAAGGAATCCTTGTGGGATTTCCTCCAAAGAACATCACCTAAAAATGAAAGCAAAGTAAAGGAATCCCCCCAATCCCCCACCCCTCCAACACCATCATCTAGTCCAATACCTGTCCTTGAACCCATCCTCGAACCATCACAACCTAATCCCATCACCCACATATCCAATCCCAATCCTAATCCTACACCATCCACCCTTACTATCCATCCATTATATTGTTCTTCAACCCATTCACTCATGAAGGATGCCATCCATTGGCTATTAGCAAGGAATCAAACACCCTCATGCAATCCAACATCCACCAAATCTCATGAACAACCCCCTATCATAAGTCAAGAACCATCATGTAGCCATGTTCAAGAACACATAAATCAAGCACCTACCACATCTATCCAAGTCACTCCCACTTCTATCCAAAGCATGTTGAAACATCAACCCCTTCTCGTAATGAATATCTAACCATCCCATCTAATCCCATCCATGATCCCCTCCCATTTATTGATCAACTTATTGATCTCACCCCATCTTCTACCACCCCTTCACCATCCCCCATGAATCCTTCACCTCCATCTACCAATCGCATCTAAAATCCATCCCCTTATCCACTTGGCACAAGCACTTTCATCCATGGTGACTCCCTTGTAGGAGACTAGCAACTTCCATCCACCACCTATCTTTCTCTAATAAATAATGGACTCGCATCTTGTTTCCTGTGAGGCCTACTTTTTACATTACTGTTCACAGGACTATTTGCAGTGATGTTGACTATTATTTATATGTTGAGAGACTATTGATTTGGAATCTTGCTTGTTAAACCTAATTAATTTTTAAGGAAAATAATTGTGCAATGATATTTTAGATGTGCTTTGGCTATGATATCTTTATGAGTTATTGACTTCAAGTTTGAGTGTGCAGGTATTACTAACAAAACCAAGTATATAGGAGACCATCCCATACCTATGTTGTATCCCTTGTGAGCCAATCTAGTTCTATGAGAAAATAAGATCAACCTCATGTTTGGAGGAATGTGGTAATGTTGTAATGTGCTAATGTTGCATGAGGTCAAGGGAATAAGGGTTATCTTCTGTTTTACTTTTATCATGAGAAGTGTTGTAAGAAATGTTGTTTTCAATCTTGTTTAAAATTTATTTCTTTTAGACCCTTTTTCTTGTATTTTATTTGACTCTAGGAGTTCTAACTAGGCAAAAATCAACCCTGGGTTATACCTCATGGGTCTAGGGACCTTTTTGGCTAGGATAACCTTGGGTTAACCTCCATATGGTCACTTAAACTTCACAGTGAAGTTAAGTGACGAAATTGGAAGCATGGGGACAATGGGATGAGTGGAATCCACACTTAGGCCCACTTCCAAGTCATGGAACAACTCCATGATTCCCTAATAATGGAGTGTTTGTCTCCTTGTGCCTCTCTTTTGGTGGGATTCCCCATATTAAGGGTAGTGTGTCAGCCACTCCCTTTGTATTTTTATTTTACTTATTGTATTTTAATTCTCCATGTGTTTTAAATAGGACTATAGTGGGGAACCTATTGAGTGGGGGTTAATTGTTTAAGGTCCACTAGGATAATGGATGAGTTGGGGATTAGTTGTTTCATCCCACTTGGGAAATTAGGAAAATTGGGGGAATTAGTTTTAAAAGAGGGAGGAGGAGGAGAGGAAGGGGGGAAATTATTGTGGAAAGAAGGAGATTTTGGAGAAGGAGGCTAGAGAGGATCTCTTCATCAAATTTCATCCATAATTGGACTTGGAAGGTTGGTGAACAAGACTACTCTCTTGTGTGAACTATTGTTTAATATGTATTCTTATTTCTTGCTTGATGGATGAATGTGCAAATGTCTTCTATGAGTTTTCTATTATTTTTGGGATATGTGTAGGGTGTAGAAAGAGCTCCTTCTAGTTGGAAGGCAATGCTCATCTTGTATAGGGAAGGGGAGGTGTGACCCTCCTTGGGTGTCATCTTGTTTTCTTGATATAGGAAATGCCTTGAGGGTAGGTTGGTACTTGTTTAGCCTAGAGGGCTTTATGGCTTAGAGAGCCTATTGGGATATCCCTAAAATTTGAGTTAACTAGAAGGCTTGAAGGCTTGAGGCCTTGTGATAAAATGTGATAAAATGTGAAAGGATGACACCTAGAGGTAGAGATGTCTACTCCCCTACCCTCCCTGAACTCACCTAAGCTAAGTCTTTGTATTCTGAGTCAAACCTTGGGGGTGTGTGTGTTAATTGCTTTGTTTGTTGTTATCCAATGTTGTGATGTGTTTGGCCTATTCTACCCTGGGTATGAGGATGGTCTCCCTAGCTCGGGGGTGACCCTTTTGCAGGTCAAAGGTAGGGAGGAGAGCTAGTTGGTTGTTGTTTTCTCCCTTGTTGTCATGCAGGTTACTGTTGGAGCATATAAAAGGATTGAAGGGATTTGGCCTTGTTAATGAAAATGTTTTGTCTTCCTATTTGTAATGAGGACTTGGTGTTTTAAAGTACATTCTGTAAGAGTTTGAAGGAGAGAACTTCTCTCTTGAATTTATTGTAAGAGTTTTTATCATGGCAGTGGAGAGAAGAACCTCCCTTGTTATGTTGTTAGTTGTGAATTTCATTGTGTGTTTCATAGTATCATTTGAGTGAGTAGAAAGAAGAAGAAAAAAATAATTTATCCGAGGAGTAGGGTTGTCTATCATCTTGCAAATATATATTCATAAAGTTGTTGAATTGGACAAGTTGATAAATTTTATCCATTGCATTGTTGGAAGGAATTATGAATTTAGTTAATTTTGTAAATTGTATTTTAGCATTGGAAAAGAAAAGAATTGTGTAATAATGTCATAAACTTACTTAGTGAGCCAATGTAACTATTCTTTCCATTTTAAATTCTAGGCTAAAATTTATTAAATTTAAATTAATAAAATTAGCTTTAGTTTAAGGGAAAATCAATTTACTATGCCTTTTGTTTAAACACTATTTGTATGAAGTCTAGTTTACGGAATTTGCATTTATATTTAAAAAAATAAAATAATGAAAGTAGAAATTTGTACAATAGTTCTCATTATAAATTTCAACTCTTGATTTATGCTCTATTTCTTTTAATTAACAGATTATAAATCAATTTTATATGGGTGTCCAAATATATATATATATTAATTTAATTAAAGTGGTTAATTTATAAATATATTTATATATTTTTAAATAAAAGTGACATTGAGTTTTAAATTCTATAAATTTAATGTTTGTGGAGAAACAAAAAAAACTTGATAAAAAAGAAATGTTCTTTAAAAAAAAACAAATAATAAAACAAATATATATATATATATATATATATATATATATATATATATATATATATATATATATAACAATGGTGGGGGTTTTAACCCCCACCGATTTTTATATTGCTAAGTGGGTGTGGGGAGGGGTGGATCCCCACCCACACCCCTCGAAAAGGGATGTGGGTGGGGCTCTGCCCCTCCCCACACCCCTGAAACCCCACGGTCGTAGACAGCACCGCCACCACACCTGCCGTAGGCTACAGATCGCCCACACCCCTCGCTCAAAACAACCCCCGCGGCCATTGAAATCCCACTCCTCACCGTCTGTGCGACCACTCCACCACTGGACTCCACCACCACCACTCCATCCCCTCTGCCTCTGCAAACTCCACCACCGTTTCCTACGCAGACACCCCACCTGCGACCACTGCCCTCCATTGCCTTCGGCCCCTGCTAGTGCCACCTTCCACCATCGTCGTCGACCCTCTTAAAATCCTGCATCAAAACATTAGTCCCAAATAATAGTTAGGGTTGCTCAATACCCTATGTTTATAACTGAAGTTTAATTTAAAACATTAAACATTACCCTTATTCAAAATTGTTAATGAATGGTTGCATATATAAATAAGATTATATAATTATATATATATATATATATATATATATATATATATTTAAGGAAATATATACATATATTTATTATAGTGGTGTGTATGTACAATCCACTTATAAAATGGAATGCATGGGTTACAGTAGTAGCCTAAGTTTTATAAGAGTAGAAAATTATAAACAGAGTGTAATTTAAGTTAATAAGCATTAATATATACCATTTTGTTTAATGGATGTGTAGTTGCATATGTTTATATGCTTATCTATATTAACATATTTATACATTAATAATTAAATCTTTCCTTGTAATAGAATCCACAACTATTACCACTATCACATTTAAGTATATATACAGCTAGATGAACAAGAAATATGAAGGCATATGGATAAGTGGTAATAAGAATAATTATATATATATATGAAATGTGATCAAGTTTAGAATAAGAGAAATAAAGTAGGTTTATATAAGAATAGTATTAATTATATGCATAATGGGGATTTATTTAAAAAAAGAAATCCATTTATTTAAATTTTGATTGGAAGAGATTAAGTATGTATAGATTAGTATAATATAATTAAACTTAACGGGGTTCTATTTAAAAGGAATCTATGCAATTAGTTATAGATTTAAAGGAATAATCTATATATATATAGATAGATGAATATTTTATATACGAATTCAAGAATTATTAAATAATAAGGAATTGTGAAAACAAGGTTAAAGTTATTAAAGGTCAACTACTACCTATTAAACCTTAAATGCTGGAATTTAACCAACGTAACATAGAGATCGACCCCAAGTAAACAATAAGGCCAGCATAGTAGATGTACTTGTGAGTGATATATTCCGTAAACAACTTTGTCACTGACGACTTTTACCTATGCAACCAAGCACATTTACGCATGCGAGGGGAATATTTCTTGTGGTAGGGGAAATTTTTTTGATAGTTTGTATCATGACCACATGTCGTGTAATGCCCCGTCATGCAACCCTAGAATGAAAGGCTAACAAGTGCAAATTTATAGAATAATTTTTTTTTTGAAGGTAATAAAGTGCAACAACTATATCCAAGGATATCATAAAACACAACATGAAGAAAAGTGCACCTCTAACCACCCTAGGGCAACATAACTGCATTAGAAAATAAGTTAAACCATAAGAGTGATAAACATTAACTATTGAATTAAATAACCCAATAACTTTTTCAACAACAATATAATTTGATTACATAGCCCTAGTTCCAAATTACATGATTACAAGATTACAAGGTTATAAGGATACAAGATTGCAAGAATACATGATTTCGGGATCGATCTCGTCGATTTACAAATAGTACATAAGAAAGATATACAACACTACTAAAGAATGAAAGCCACCTGAGACTAGAACATCTCTGCACAAAGCTCAAACTGAATCTCCAAGAGAACCAATGGATAGCTCTACCTCCCAACCGTGTGGAACCCTGAGGTCCACCCCACCGAGCTAGGAGATAACAAGAGGATTACCACTAGGTCAAGGCTGCAGTCAAGAACACAACTACCAACCAGACTCCAAGAAAACAAACATGATGTACAGATTGCACAAGACCGACAGTACTCATCAACACAGATCAAAACATCAGACTAGATCAGACATGAAAACAAGATCACACTCCAGAGGTACCAACAAGTATGAAGAGAAAATACTGAACCGCATAAGGAGAGTGTCATCGCATGGCCCTAGCATGGGTTACCCAGGCTATCTCTCACCAGAAGCTGGCCCCCATCTATGGTTACCCTAGCAGCCTCTCTCTAGGTGCCGGCCCCATAGGGTGACACATGCGGAGCCGACATGTCCTCTCATGAAGACGAGGAGGTCGGCCTTGCCAACCAGGCCTTCTCCTCCCACCCTTAGCCTATGAGAGCACTCAAGGTGTGGGTGAGGTCACATTAATTATCTTGTTAAGTGTATTACTACCCAACCCTCCTAGATACATTATTAGGTTTCCACTTGTTTACCACTTCCATGGGGTTACCCAGGCGACCTCTTGCTAGGCGCCGGCCCCACCATGGAAGCCACTCCCTTAGCGTTCTCTGACCAAACAGTCAAACCACAAAATGCAAGGATAATGGTTACATAACAATTCTGATTATCACAAGATCCAATCACTAGCCACAACACACAATTCCCATTACCCTACTCAAGCTCAACCATACCTCATAAAACAATGAGACACAAGAACCAATGCCGAAGACCAAAAAAGTAAGACCTCTGGAGTCGGTGAGTAAGTTCTTCACCTGGTTACTACATCTCCTTTCTCGTTCGGGAAACTCGGTCCCACGACCATGATATAATTCAAGATCGACAAGGGGGTGAATACTCAAAACATTCTCAATACAAGCTGACAAGAATACCTGATTTAGTTCCAAGGGTAACTTCCCACCATCACCGGACAAGGTTAACATAATTAAATCATAACACAACAAGGGTAATTACAATACTACAAGCTAAACCCAAAGAGTTTTCACTTCCATGCATTAGAGATAGTAACATTTAACACTTTAACCGAAGACCTTTACACATGATTTAATAACAAGTACCACACATTAAATTTCCAAAAACGTTAATCTTCTTTTTGCTTCATAGTCATCCAAGGATTCACTTATAGATTTTACTCAAAGATATAAGACAATTGGAATCATATGAACCCTATTCACAACTACACTAAGATGTAATCATGAATGCTAATCTAGATCACAATGTAATACTATTCTATACAACTCTAGTTAAAAACCACTTCCAAGAGTAACATCATTCCTATCGAATTTATTGCCAAACAACTTCCATTCCCTTCATAAGTATGACTCTATATTTAAAACAAAACATTAATTCATCATAGCATACTTGATCTTTTGTATACAAATACTCTTGCATTCGACTAAATTGTACCCTATGAGAGTTATCTATAGATCAACATTCCTAGGAAACCTATCAAGGAATTCACTATCATTAATCATAATTTCATCTCTAAGAATCTTGTTTATGTCTTATCATTCTTCAAGAAGAAAACAAAACAACGTTCAATTTCCAACTAAGATAAACATTATTCAAAAATCAATTTCTAATAAATTTAGACACTAGCGTTGATATCACAATAGCCCAATTACCTTATGACATAATAATATTTCTAGGCTAAGGAGTAGAGGATTCCATAAACAAATTAACAACCGTCTTTTAATAACAAATAGATGCATAATTTAAAAATATACCTATCCCAAAATGATAGTTGTTAACAAGACATTCCATAATTACAAAATAATACAAAGTAAATTCTTATTCACATTTACTAAATATTTCACATTCTATCTAAAAATAAATAAATAAATCCATATATAATATAAATAGGGAAAATTCTTAAATATTCCCTAAAAAAAATAAAATCATTCTAGTATAAGAAAATATATATACTTTTCTTTCTTTATTTAAAACCATTTATACTTCCCCTTAAATAATTAGATAAAATTTTATTAAATAAAAAAAAAAAAAGGAAGAAGGCTCACGGTTCTAAAGTAAGAAGCTTTAGTTTCTTTTAAAAAAAAAAACATAGATTTCTAACAAGTATCCCATATCTGATTTATTTAATTTTAGAGTTCTAGTCATGTCTTTTGTTTCTAAAAACAAGTTTCCTTCTATTCATACGTAATGATCACACCAAGAAGAAATAAACGGTTTTCTTTTTTTTTTTCTTTTTTCTTTCTGAACATACATTCAATGCCATGCAGAAGTAAGAGTAAATATTTATACACTTTCTAAATATTCTTTCCATAAGAAAAAAAAATACAATAATCAAAGGATCTAAAGAAGCATGTTAACAAAAAAAACATACTGAAATTTTCTGTCAATATTAACACCACAAGAGAATGAGGATTAATTTATTGCAAGCGACTGAGTTTCTGATGAGATGCCATACGGTGGCCAAGAAGAGGATGCAGAAATCTAATTTGAGAATAGCTCAAGTCTTCCAATGTTGCAGAGCCAAAGAGGAAGAGGCTAGAGGTAGAAGAAATTTCAGAAAGAGCAGGGATAAATGCAAGAGAAGGGAGGCCATACGGCAGTGGTAGGAAAGATTGTTATCAACATTAATCAACCATGTTATGGATCGACCAAAGTGTAGTTTGAAAGTTGGATTTCTTTTTGGTATAAAGTTTTAGGAGTAGCCAGTTGAGAACAGCCTGCCAAGACGTGCCATAAAGTGGCCAAAAAAAAATCTAATGAGAATGGATTGCTAGCTTACAAGGAAGAGGCTCTGCCATGAACTCTCAATCCGCAAGGAAAAACTCAGAAAATGTTATTAGGATAAAAATTTGGAAAAGAAAATATTGAAATCCAATTTGCATATGATGGAGGGTACTCAATAAGGATAGTCCCTAAGATTCACCTCCAATCCAAAGAAATATTAACATCATCTGATTATTGATTGACATGCAGGAAAACAAAACATTACACACAGAGCTAAAGATTGATGAGGGAATCGGTTGACACAATGGACTAAGTGGTTCTAATTACTTGATTAAAAGAATAGGTAAGTGAAATTGGTTTTGATTTAACCGAAGGTGCATAATATTTTGCCATATCGTGACTCCCTCCAAAAGTTACATTGATTTCTGATTGAGACTGAGTAAGCTCTGTCATAGAGATTGCATGTGCCTCACAAATTGATGTGGGCTGCTACAGAGACCATCACTAAGAGGTTGAAATAGGAATTGATGGTTGGGCAAGATATAATAGAACAATGAGAACAGAATTGAAGAATAATGCAGGAAGGATTTACAATCTCATCAATTAAGTCAGAGGAGAAAAATGTCATCATAAGAAAAGTTCAAGAATTGATCTACAGGCAAAAATTGCAGTAGTTCCATCAGAGAAATAGGTTGAGGTTGAAAAGATTACTTGAAGAATTTTAAAATTTTACCAATCCTTCCAACAAGCAACCTACCAGAGCAAGGAGTTTACAAACGTGACAAGGGTGACTAACAGGTCGATTCTATGCCAGAGTAACCATCAACAAGAATTCAACAAGAACTCTAATTCTTCAGAGAAAACAAAGACAAAGAATATACAGAGATTCACAAGACATACCCGTACAATTCACGCTCTAGAATCGAATCTTCTTTCAGAATTTCTTTTCCTTTCTCTGCAAAATATTTCTTTGAAACATCCCTCTTCCAAAATAAACTCCTCCCGAACAAACATAACCATAGACATAAAAACCCTCTCACACCAAAACCTCCCGAGACCAAAAATAGACAATAACCATTAATTCCAGTAACCCCCAAATCTGAGACACAATCCCCTTCATTAAGAGAAATTGAATTTTTACTTAACATAGAATTTTTCTATTTCTTGACAACTATCCAACAATAAATGATCATTCAAAAATCATTAAACTAGCATCCAATACTATTTTTCAAAGACACGATATACTAATTAATCATATTAACTTATGACATAGATACTGATTAAATCATAGCGTATTCCACTTAATCTATATTGGAATTTATTTAAATAATATTCCAATTTAAGCAAAATAATATAGTATTCAGACAAGCTATTAAATATTCTTAATACCACATTACCTCATTAAGCAATACCCAGATACACATGGGCTAACTACCCAAAACTCGACAGTAACATTCAAAGCACATGACGACTAACCAACTGAAGGTTAAACTGACCTAGGGAATAAACCTCATGTTATCTCTGTCAACAATATCCATGGTGTAGGGCCTGCTCAAACCTGCTAAGTCAAGTGGAGTCGAGGCCCGGTACCTGCAACCTGCGTGAAAACCAATGGGTTATATAATTGTAAATATATATATCACATACACCGAGACAGAGAATCGCGGCGTAGTAGGGTGCTCAATCCGAGCAGTACTACACCGTCCCTGCTCCAACACAAGACTATAATCAGCAGCATAAACATGATATTTTCTAACCATCACTAAGCATATCCATCTCATCAAAACTGAAATAATCATAATGTCATCAATACCTCCATTGACAAGGTCCATCAAGATTAAGGAGAGCATAAACCAATACATACTAGTCCAAAAATCTCAAAATTGTAATTATGCAATATAAAACTATCAACTGTTCCAGAACTGACAGAAAGCAATAATAGAAATAACATCTAACACAAGCCAAAACGTGAGGGGCATTACATGTCGCATGTGGACGTGACACGTAGGTTTGCATGTTGTGACCGCATGTGAAATGTGGGCATGACATTTCCAACGCACCAAACTTCCCATTGCATGTCGTATACTCTAACACATGAACTATCAAGGCAAAGGCTTAGGCCTTCATGAGCAAGGCATCTTGGAGCCCATCCACACTACATTCCATCCATCCTCACATGGCCTTGGCTATACATCCCAAGACAAACAAAATACACATGTTGGTACCACCCACACACCTTCTAAAATCCATTCATCCAATCCCAAACATGGTGCATCTCATCGCACTCCAAAAACATATGTCACCATCCCTCCTCCATCATCCTATCATTTGCAAAAGCATGTGACCATCCATCTCCCTCCATCAAATTTACCTCCACTACTTCCAACTCCAAATATCTCTATCAAATCCACTTTACCTCCACTCCTACCAACTCCTAATATCCCTATCCTCAAAACTCCTCATCCATCTATCCATAAATCCACTTTTAATTTCTCCACCCATAAATCCACTAAAATTCCCAATTAAGAACAACAAAAGCACACATCTTTCAAACATGAAGCTTCCCCCAAATCCATGGGATTCAAAAATTTGAATGCCTCAACTCATACAGCACAAAAGCCTAAATATATTATCCCTTCCAATTAAATTGAAAAATAAAAAAGGCTATCAAAGCCCACACCATCACAAGAAAAAGAAAAAATAAAAATGGTGTGGGTCCCCAAACAAAGATCACTCAACTCTAATGAGGCATCTACATCCCAATCCACCCCAAAATCTCCAATATCTCGATCCCCATCTAAAATTCTCATAATTCCTAAGTCCATTTGGGTACCTAAAACTCCAAATCGACCATCCACAAATCAACATTCCCGATCCCCATTACTCCCAACTCCACATCCAAAATACAAGCTTCCAAATACATCATGGTGTGTGCAGCTGTTGGTCTTGGTTCCCCTCCACAACTTAACATTCCCACATACCCCCATCTCTCCATCTTTTGTTCACTATCCTACATATCTTCCCCATCACATTCCTATGGTCCATGCTTTTGCATAATCCACATCATAATCCATTATCCACCATCCATTCCATCTTCTCCTATCTACCAACAATCCATGCGATCATAATCCAAAATGCTATCCAACATGGACCATCTCCTCCATGCTATGGAAATAGATGCTAGAGTCCCCATTCCACCAAAAAAAGTAAGAAAAATAAAAAAATCAAGAAAATAGTAAAGAGAAAAATCCATCCAATGGTGAAAACCACTCCTTGTGGCACCTTGGGCAAGTACCTTGATGAAAACCCCTTGTGGGCATCATGCGTAACCCCTTCTCCATCCATTTTGTATCCCTACACTTGGGGGCAAAACCATCTAATCTCCACATCCATAAAATCCTTTTGCATATCCTATCCACTATCCCCTATTTATCTTATCATACTCCTATCTACCATCCCCTATTCATCCTATCATTCCCCATCCATTCTATCCACTATATCCTCCTCCTTAGATCTTGATGAAGACAAGGGGAAAAATATCAACAACATGCTCTGGAGACATCTTGGCATACTCCCTTTTAAAGTATATCCTCCATCCATCTAATGCAAAGTCCATCCATTCAAACATGAACCCATCATGCAACATTCTAAGCATTAGGGCATATGATTCCTTGCAACCTAGCCCTTGGAGAAAATCCTCATCACTATCTTCCATCTATCTAACATACATCCCTATCGCTTGTCCATTCATCTATCATGAATCAGTTATCCATCATCCTTTCATCCCCAACCCCCCTATCCAATCCCATCTCTTTCACCTCTAGCCTTGGTGTTCCCTTGTCATTGGTATCTAGCATAGAGGTTATCCACACAAAATCCAGTGCAACCATCTCATAATAAACCATTCCTTTTCCAAAATCAAAAAATTCAAAAACAATGCAAAAATCAGAAAATCTAAAAACATCACAAAAAAAATCCAAAAACATCACAAAAAATCAAAAAATACCAAAAAATAATAGAAAACACACAAAATTCCAAAAATAATTTATCCATCACAAAATTGACATCTCATCATCTTCCAACATCCTCAAAAACACCCAAATCATTCATCTCATCATCTTCCACCATCACCACATCTATCATCATCCCACATCATCATCACAAATTAGAACTACATATCATAACCACTTGCAACTTAATATGCCTTGATCCCGTGGATACAAGGTATGTAGGTAGTCTGGAATATGAAGGACATTTCTAGTACTCAGGTGCATAAGATGTACCCATCCAACTCGCTGAGCTTACACTAGATCCAAGCATCGCATCACCTATCAAAGCATCATCCCTTATCAAAAATCATCAACTATCAAATCAGCATCAACCACAACTTGTCACCGTCATATCTTGAGCCAATCTTACAACATCAACTAATCATGATCCAATCATCAATCGATTCCTACCTTAGGATACATCTTTCCTACAATAGGCAAAATCTATCAAATCATCATCCATCTTGGCAATAGATGCAATGGCCATTTGTTTTGGTTCGTTGGTCTTTTCGTTTTTGATTTTTATCTTTTGTCCTATTCGAAGATCATATCAAAGCTACCTTGATCGCACTATATCATGGTATGTGGTGAAAACATCTAGAATGGGGCATAGTCTTGCTTTTGTATGCTATGCTTATGGGCTGATTTCATTATTCCAAGCTAGTATTCATATCTTATTGATCATAGGGTCGGTTCTAGCATATTGGTCCCCTTATGCATCTAAGGTTCATCATACCCTTTGTGTACTAAGGACTTATGCTATGAGTCCCCTTCCTTCATCAGGACAAGGTTGTACTATCTTGGGCATGCATGGGATCATCCCTTTGTTTGCATGTCTAGTCCATGCAAATGTTGGATAAACATCATCACCCTAGTCTTCTATACCTTGGTGAAAACATATCCACTTTGCTATATCAAACCTAGGATTGCTCTAAATCATTTTTCAACATAATGATCATCCACCCATCAATCTCCCACCATCATCATCTTTTCATCCTACCCCTTATCCTCCAACCACTTCTACCAATCTCTTCCATCCCTTTCAAGAGCACAACCATGTTCTTGCAACTTGCCTATCCTATCAACGGGGCATCACCCAGACCAATTATCCCCAAACCTTACCCTATTCTTCTATGCCAAAATCTTTTTTCTATCCAATCCAACTCTATGTTTTAACTTCTTTGAAATTATGTTACTTATCCACAACACCATCTCAAAGAGGGGCAAATGTAGAAACCTAAAATTGACTTACTCTACAAACCAATTTATCCCTCCTGTTAATTGAATAAATTTAATTAATCCCTAACCATCTGTCTATCCCTTGTGATCAATTAATTCACTTAATTTATCACTAAGACCCTACAACACTATCCCTCATTAATCAAATAAATATTCCCAATATTTATTTGGTTCAATTCTCCTTTTCCCTAATCCTCATTAATTAGATAAATCATGGTTATCTAATTGATCTAGCCTACTAATTGGCCTACCCTAACCTACCCTAGCCTACCTCATCCTAACCCTAGGATCAATTAAGCAAAACCTCTGTTTAATTAGTCCTAACCTCTCATGCGGGTGGTCAAACCTAGTTTAACACCCTTCCCCACATCCCCCAAATTCAAATAAATCACACAACACATTTACTTCTTTTACACACCCCTTACCTCACCCATCCTCAATCATTACCTCTTATCCCCAAAATGAATTCTTAATTCATTTCCCATTCCCCAAATAAATTTTTAATTCATTTCACATTCTTTCACACCCATACCTCATTTATCACCCCTCTTCCCAAAAATGAATTCTTTTACACACCCCTTACCTCACCCATCCTCAATCATTACCTCTTATCCCCAAAATGAATTCTTAATTCATTTCCCATTCCCCAAATAAATTTTTAATTCATTTCACATTCTTTCACACCCATACCTCATTTATCACCCCTCTTCCCAAAAATGAATAAAAGATTCACTTTTATTCATAGCCCTTGATCTCATCTTTCAATCCTCACCCTCCATCCTCCTCTCAGAAAGTCTATAAATGAAACCCTCTCCAAGCCATTGGAGAGAGACTCCTTCATGCATCAAACCTCTGCCAAAATCACTCCATAATCTCCTTCAACTCACTATCATAATGTCAAAATTATCCCTTATCTCCATCTAATCTATCTGAATCTACTTGTCTCTCATCTACATTTGTGTTGAGCATTTGACCAATCCACATTAGGCATTCTAATCATGGGTAAAATCTGAGGAGCTCGTGGGTGCAACTCCTTCCTGCATGGATTTGTGAGTTTATTTATGAAGGTATAATCTTGTGTATTTTGCATTTGATTTATGTATTTATCTTCATTTTGATTTCACTTATCACACTGTCAAATCTTGCATCTTGGTCATTAATGGCATCTCCATGATCTCTAGTAGTTTGACCACCATGAGCACCTCCACATGTACCTCCACATGATCCTCTTCCTTGACCACTTCCTAATCTGTCACTATGATCGGTGGTTCTAGTATTCATGATGGATAATCTATATCAAGTTCACAACTTTAGCACAATAATCCCAAAAAGAAACAAAGTCCCAAGTGTTAAACCTAGAGCTTTGATACCAAAATGTAAAGCCACACAAGTCATGTAAAATCATTTAAACCAACTCAAAAATAAATGAAGTAAATAATCTACTTAAATACAACATCACAATAACCAAAATATAAAGATGTAAATAATCCACTTAGATACAACATTCAAAGGTAAAAGGTGTAATTAATCCGGTTAATCACAATATCTCAAATAAATGATAATCTCATAAATATGAATCTCAATGTCAATAAATCTTACAAAATCACGTGATTAATCTAAGTAACAAGCACTATAAAATAATGTACATAAATCCATTGGCAGTTATGCCATAATACATCCAATACAGGGTGCAATCAATATGTACAACAATAATAACTATATCAATACACTCTTCAGCCACATGAACCAAGTGGTCCACCACCTACAAACTAAGAGTTGGGAACATGGCCTAGGTGTTTTTCCACCCAACCATGAAGTATTTACACTTCCCTAGATCCCTTCATGAATGAAGGAAACCCAGCCCTACATGAAATATCTAGCTACCTAGTGACAACTGGCAGGAGGGAACACCTGATGCATCCCTGATGTCTGAATGTGTAATTCTAAATAATGAAAAGAAGATGGCCTCACAACAAGATATGGCAAATATATCAATAATTAATTTTTCTAGACAGTAAAACATCTATTTCAATGTCATTCTGATTAGATCTAATTATTGATAAGTAACCTAGTTCTATTCCTAAAAAGAGGAAAAGCCATCTCTGAATATCCACATTTAGCATCCTAGTCCCAAATGTAACCCAATAACATTCCTAGATGAAAAATCTACTTCTTTCCCCAAGAAGCAAGAAATAAATAATAAAATAAAAGTCAAATTCACCAATTAATCATTGAAATTCCCTTTTCCCAAATAGCATTCAAGGAATTACACTTTCCAATCAAATCATTCGTCTTTGCTTACACATTGCACTCATAAGTACATCAAATGGATATATTATCTAATCCAAAATTTGATCACAATCTTCATTCAAGATCCTTTCTAAGTTATAATTTCATCTTGCTATCATAACATTGACAAGAGGTCTAAAAACAATAAAAATAGTCCTCTTGTCGCAACTACGACAGGAGGTGTTGCTGAAATAAAAAGATGAACATAAATCATAGTTTAATCAATTTCCAGTCATGAATATATATATTTGGTTTTCAGCATTCAAAGGAAAATAAAATAGTAGTCTATTGTCTTATATTTTAGTCAATGTAATGTTCTAAACATGTTTTCCAACAGAGGTACATGAAGATCGTGTAATCTGCTATAGGTATTTATATATTTCGCAGTCATAAAGGAAGCTATAGGAAAATATGATTTTTGTCTATTTTTTAAAGGTTATTTCTTCTTAAAGAGATCGATTTGCTAATCTAATCATTAATTTCAGCTAGCATAAGAAGAATATAGTCAAAATAATGTTTAACAGGGAATTAATCCAATCAGTGAACTAGATTTTCTATTAAGAGTTTACAATCAATCAAGATTCAAGATTTAAGTATAATGACTTGTTTTCAAGTAGGCAACAAATATAAGAAAAATTAACTATTAATAGTTCAAATTTTTAGTCTATATATTAAGCTAATTGACCATCATATAGATCAATATGAGTTTAAGTTGAGAACTAAAAAATGATGGAAAATAACATCTATGTTTAGTCTGAGAAACTAGCGATAGCAAGAAACAAGGGGTTGATCTATACAGATTGCCCTTAGGATAGTCAAATCAGTGATGAAGAAGATCGACAGCTAGCAAAGGAAAATGATTTCCTTAGCAAAAATGGCCAGAAAGAATAAGTGGCGAGGAAAGAAAGAAAATGGCTAGCCAAAACAAGGAACATCTAAACAATTACAGTCGCCCAGCCAAATAGAAAATAAAACCATCTAAGGACTGCCTAAATCAATGTTTTTATAATGCAAGGAAATCTAGATGAAAAACCTGGATAAGTCATCGATTAGTGAAGTATATGTAGTTGTTTTCATTGCCTCCCTTTCTCTCTCCTATCGCTGCAATTCCATTTTACTTCTGTCACTCAAGAAAAACCTATTTTTCTACACTATAAATCATGGGTATCTCTTTCTGCCTAGATCTCCTTTTATTAAAATTTTTGAACTCTTATTTTTGGTGACCAAGAATTACATTTTCAAACTAAATTTTTGTATTTCAGTTTGCATTAAATTCCTCCAATCAAAAAGGCTCATAATTCCATTTAAAATAAAATAATAGCTAATTTAATTAGCTTACTGTCACATAAATGACAGTAACCAATCTTTTAATTCTTTATCAAAACTCTAAATATAATAATACTATTTTTAATATAATTTAGCTATTTTAATTAAACATAATCACTTTAAATAATCAAGAAGTGAAATATAATATACATATATATACATCTATTATAATTTATTATAACTATTTAATCTAATGGGTATAATGTCTTCCAAACATCTATAATTATGAAAATAAAGACAATATTTATTATTTATTTAAAATACAATCATATATATTTTCTTATTTAAATATAGTGCACTATTTAAACACAATTCAAAAAGACATTAAATTTAAGTAATTAGATCATGCATTTGAAAATGATTTATAACCATGCATTAATGTAATAAAAGCCATTCGATAATGCATATGCAACTAGGTGATGTATGTGATTGCATCAGGGTAAACCATCCCATCAGTTCTAATCAAGTGGCTTGACCACCTCTGCCTCAACCATGCTTTCATCTTCAAAGATTACCTACATCTATTTGTAGTCAACTCAACGTCAATAGGTTAGTGTCTCCAAAAACATAGCCAAGGCAAATCATTGTAATCATGTCTACAATAGTTAACATTTAAAACAATTTCTAATTTTCATCAATATATCTCATAATAATTATCTTCACTCATGCAAAATTACTTAAGGTAAAATTCAATCACAGTAATTGTTTACTAAACTAGAATAATCATATTGTTCATAAAAATGAGACGTGACATAGTTGTAGAAACAAATACTTTCTAAATATACTCTATTTTTAAATACTAGATTAAGGGAGGTAGTTCTTTTATTTTTTTGTTCTAAAATCTCTATTTAGCCTTTAGTTCTAAAGGTGTGGAGCAAGGGATCACTCCCACTGACAGAAGGATGGCTAGTATTGTTTAGTGCTTGCTTATGTATTGATTCCTTAATTTAGTTTTTCATGCTTTCATAGAATAAATTAGATTCTTGACAATTCAGTTTTGTTTATGTTTTAATGATTGTTTCAACTTTTGTAATTAGATAGATCATTTCAAGCAATGTACTGTTTCAATTCTTAGATTAGTTTTCCTTGACAATAGATAATTAGAAGTATGAATTTGATTCAATAAGGAATTTTCATTTTAGTAGTAGTTAAGGAATGTTAATTGCTAGTTCCTATTGCAGATTTCCATTGACACAACCCTAGATTTGACAAATAAATATGATTAAATGCCAAGGTGCAATGACCCTTGTAAAATTTTGAATTTAGAAAATGTTTCTATGGGTAATGAAATATGTCTCCCTATTTGTTTTTGAAAGAACACATTGTTGATGATTTCCATACAACTAAATAATGACATAATGTTGTTATCCACTATGTGAGCTAAGTTGTGTAAAATTTCTATATGTTCTTGACCTTTGAGCAACAAGCTTCCTAGACCTTCAGTAAGAGGCACAGCTTCCTCAACTAAATGTTTTTTGCTCACAAATTGCTAAAAACAAGCCAACTCAATGTCGAGTTTCTAAACTTGTGTTTTAGGGACAAGAGCTACAAAGTTGTCTATGTCTATAGAGTCATGAGAATGTTTTACTTTAGATATCATAGGAAAAGTAGACATGTGATCTAAAGATGATAAACTTCCATGTGTAAGTATGTTAACAACATCAAGTTCCAATGTTGTAACATGGGATCTATTTAAAGCACTAGAACCCATGATTATATAACTTCTTCTCACAAGGATGTTAGATTTAGGACATCAGGTCACAAAACTCATAAAAGACAAATGAATCAATATTTCCAAATCATTAATGATATGAACCAATATATGCAATAAATGTCTAATTAATTCAACAACTAATCAAGTCAATCAATATGTCTAAATGCTTACTATATAATTAAATCATTAACTAATGAGATCTAGAACAACAAATAGATCATATATGAATAAAGAAGGCTCTAAAAGTGTAAGACACGTCGAGATCACCAAAATGTTTGGATGCCTAAAAAAAGGCATAGTCAATCATACACTAACTAAGTCAATCTCTAGATCCAAAATTTGAACACAAACTAAGCTTGGCTACATCCTTGAAGGAGAGCCAAATTATAGAGGTTCTATCACTTTGTTGTAATTGAAATGATTGAGATAAATATGCTAGATCTAGGGTTTCTAGGGACTTAATTAAAAAATATCAAACAAACTGACAAATACAAACTAATGGACTGAAATTGAAAGTAGAGAAGCAAAATACAGAGTACTTGGACATTTTGATTCAAACCTAGAGTGACCAGGGTAGGCCTATAGTGGTTGGACATAGGTGTCCTATGTTTTTTCACTCTGTAAAAGTTAGGCTTTGACGATCTCTAATCTTGTTCAACAATATTCCCTGTGATCTACGACACTTGTTTTCGATCTTTCACAACCTACACAAACACAAGAGGAAAAATGGTTTGGGCCATTTTAGGGGTTTGCCTCAGTTAAACCCTATGAATGGTGTTTCCACATCCACAATGTCCAAGATCATGATGATAAGAGTGAGTGTTCTTATAGAACATAGGTGAAATCCAATATAAACAAATTTTGTAATAAATCACCTAAGTTAACACAACATGAAACCCTAGTGAGACTTGGTGTCACAACACAAGATCACCACAAGGATGATGATGGAGGAAGAAGCTTTCTCTAAAACCTACAATAATGACACAAATATGCAATAGAGATCTTCACATAAATCTACATAATAACATCCACAATAGAGAGATTTGATTGATCACACTACTTCAATATCACTTTTGTTCATATGAAATCCTTATATTGCTTAATGTTCAAATGAGAGAGGTAGACTTGTTTATATATGCATTCCAATTCATTTTTAGGAAACTTTTCAGTTAAAATCCAACAAAGTGCATCACCCAAGGCAAGAAGACCAACATCTAAGGCCATACAAAACTTTATTTTCACAAATATCAAGGACACTAGCACTTGGGTGCTAGTGTCTAGGTGTTTTGGGTCCTTTCAGGGCCTATTTCTAGAGGATAACACATGGAGTCAACATCTTCCTCATAATTTAGTCTTCTTTCAATAGAGATTTGCACATCAGTCCACAAGAGTGGTAAACCTGGTGTAAATTGCCAGTGTCAACAATTTATGATACTACAAATTTAAAATTTAAATATAAGACCTTTGCTTGACATCCACCTACATCATGTAGAGGACATTGGATATGCCTCTAAATATAACCATGAGCTAATATTGAAACCTATGTACATGTGTATGTAAAGTTAGAAAAATTATGGTACAAAGAACTTTTATTTGTACATGTTTGTATTAAAAACTAAAATATATAAAAATTTAATACCTCATGATGATACACTAGATTGCCAGCATACTAAAAATATCCAAAGCCCACACTCTTCATAATGTCACCAATCACCTAATACATATGATTTCAATCAAGGGTCGACCCACACGTGATCCATTTTATGTTTTGGTAACTAAAAATTGTAAATTGTGAAATATTCAAATTTCTCATAATATAAAAAACCTAATTTGTTGCACCAATGGACCTCCCAATCCCATTGAGCTCAGAAGAATGAAGGGACATGGTGATACTAGTAGTTGGTCCCAAATCTAGAACTAATGCAATGTCACCATGAAGAAGCCTACTAAATGATCCTGGTGGAAAATCAAGTGTAACCTCAACTTGATCATGAAGCTATTGAGGGGGGCTGTAGAATCAACTAAAATGTCTTGATGTCCCCCTGAGCACTATGCATTTATCTTACCATGGCCTCTCTATCTATCAAACTAGCTCCTAATGTGTCGACACAAAATTGACTGGGATCCCATTCTATGTGCTAACAAAATTAATATGCATCTAATAGATCATGGTTGAGGCATGTGCTCAATCTATGCATATCATCTTCTCTAGTCATCTGTACCACATCATGTGGTGATACTATATTAGCATAGATGAAAGGATCATAGCTGGATGGTGTGGACTTAGTGGGAATAATGTTAATTTATGGATGTAACATATATCTACTGATGTAGTCATATGTCAAGTGATCAATATCATTAGTAATGGTGGCTATACTCTACAAAATACTGTCAAAATTTATGTTACAATGATTCGATAATATAATTTTTAGTTTTGGTTTTAATAAATTCTATATTGTGAAAATTTATGTTCTGGATGGCTATGCTTACTATATAATTAAATCATTAACTAATGAGATCTAGAACAACAAATAGATCATATATGAGTAATGAAGGCTCTAAAACTATAAGACACGTCAAGATCACCAAAATGTTTGGATGCCTAAAAAAAGGCATAGTCAATCATACACTGACTAAGTCAATCTCTAGATCCAACATTTGAACACAAACTAAGCTTAGCTATAGCCTTGAAGGAGAGCCAAACTATAGAGATTCTATCACTTTGTTGTAATTGAAAGGATTGAAATAAATATGCTAGATCTAGGGTTTCTAGGGACTTAATTAAAAAATATGGAACAAACTGACAAATACAAACTAATGGACTGAAGCTGAAAGTAGAGAAACAAAATACAGAGTACTTGGACATTTTGATTCAAATCTGGAGTGACCAAGGTAGGCCTATGGTGGCTGGACATAGGTGTCCTATGTTTTTTCACTTTGTAAAAGTTAGTTTTTGATGATCTCAAATCTTGTTCAACAATATTCCCTGTGATCTACGACACTTGTTTTCGATCTTTCACAACCTAAACAAACACAAGAGGAAAAATGGTTTGGGCCATTTTAGGGGTTTGCCTCGGTTAAACCCTATGAATGGTGTTCACACATCCACAATATCCAAGATCATGATGATAAGAGTGAGTGTTCTTATAGAACATAGGTGAAATCTAATATAAACGAATTTTGTAATAAATAACCTAAGTTAACACAACATGAAACCCTAGTGAGACTTGGTGTCACAACACAAGATCACCACAAGGATGATGATGGAGGAAGAAGCTTTCTCTAAAACCTACAATAATGACACAAATATGCAATAGAGATTTTCACATAAATCTACATAATAACATCCACAATAGAGAGATTTGATTGATCACACTACTTCAATATCACTTTTGTTCATATGAAATCCTTATATTGCTTAATGTTCAAATGAGAGAGGTAGACTTGTTTATATATGCATTCCAATTCATTTTCAGGAAATTTTTCGATCAAAAGCCAATAAAGTACATCACCCAAGGCAAAAAGGCCAACATCTAAGGCCATACAAAACTTTATTTTCACAAATATCAAGGACACTAGCACTTGGGTGCTAGTGTCTAGGTGTTTTGGGTCCTTTTAGGGCCTATTACTAGAGGATAACACATGGAGTCAACATCTTCCTCATAATTTAGTCATCTTTCAATTAGGATTTGCACATCAGTCCACACGAGTGGTAAACCTGGTGTAAATTGCCAGTGCCAACAATTTATGATACTACAAATTTAAAATTTAAATATAAGACCTTTACCTGACATCCACTTGCATCATGTAGAGGATGTTGGATATGACTCTAAATAGAACCATGAGCTAATATTGAAACCTATGTACATGTACATGTAAAGTTAGAAAAATTATGGTACAAAGAACTTTTATTTGTACATGTTTGTATTAAAAACTAAAATATCTAAAAATTTAATACCTCATGATGATACACTAGATTGCCAACATACTAAAAATATCCAAAGCCCACACTTTTCATAATGTCACCAATCACCTAATACATATGATTTCAATCAAGAGTCAACTCACACATGATCCATTTTATGTTGTGGTAACTAAAAATTGTAAATTGTGAAATATTCAAATTTTTCATAATATAAAAATCCTAATTTGTTGCACCAATGGACCTCCCAAATCCCACTGAACTCAGAAGAATGAAGGGACATGATGATACTAGTAGTTGGTCCCAAATCTAGAACTGATGCAGTGTCACCATGAAGAACCCTACTAAATGATCCTGGTGGAAAATCAAGTGTAACCTCAATTTGATCATGAACCTATTGAGGAGGGCTATAGAATCAACTGAAATGTCTCAATGTCCCCCTGAGCACTATACAATTATCTGACCATGGCCCCTCTATCTATCAAACTAGCTCCTAATGTGTTAACACAAAATTGACTGGGATCCCATTCTATGTGCTGATAAACTCATATGCATCTAATAGATCATGGTTGAGGCATGTGCTCAACCTATGCATATCATCATCTCTAGTCATTTGTACCACATCATGTGGTGATACTATATTAGCATAGATGAAAGGATCATAACTAGATGATGTGGACTTAGTGGGAATAATGCTAATTTATGGATGTAACATATATCTATTGATGTAGTCATATGTCAAGTGATCAATATCATTAGTAATGGTGTCTATACTCTACAAAATACTATCAAAATTTATGTTACAAGGATTCTGTAATAGAGTAATGGTGACTACTGGTGCATCTGACTTATGTTGTTGTGCATTTAAACTAGAGAGCAAAATTCAGTACCTTCCAAGAGCAAAACTGTCAAAAACTTTTCAAAAACCATCTTCAAAAACCTGTTTCAGTTTTTCAAAATCTGATTGAGATGTTACAAATCAACCGTTTCTCCTTTTCCATACCACATCTTCTTTTTTCATCCAAAATCTGACCAAATCTTGCCAAATTCCTACAAGGTTAGAACCAACATTATTCTAGATCACAATCAATACTCAAACACACCTAGTAAGTGTCCAATATCAAGGGTTACTTATCCTTTCTCTCGACACTCTACTAGTGGCTTATATAAGACTAGTCAACATCAAGTATTTGGATTTCTAACATCCCTACTTTGACTATAGCTTTTGTATACCCAACTTGTTTGACATCACGGAGATCTCAGAAGAACCTTGCCAAAACTTTATACCATTCTAGCATCTTTTTCACTCCATCCCATCTTTTTACCACCTTGCATGATCTTAACAAGATTACAAAAACAAAAACAGTTAGAAATAGTAGAGAAAAGTGTTCTCAATGGTCACGAAAGTGATGAAGAAATTTCCATGGAAGAAATCCTTCAAATGTAGCATAATCCAAAATTTCAATGCCTACTAGAAAAAGTGCTTGCCCAAGACCCAGCAAAATTCTTTTTACATCTAGCAAGTCTAGGAGTCAAACTCCCAAAAGAGTATGATGTGGAGGCTCTCAAAGAAACTAACGAAGAAAGAATCCCTGAAGGAAGTAGACATGATGAAATACCCATGGATAAGAGCAAGATAACAATTGACTCCTTGGATGTCATAGGTCTAATGAACCAAAAATATGAAGATCTCCAACAACAAATTTCAGACATAAAAATGGGAGCATCGATAAAACATTACACCCTAGAGGATATTTCACCATATCCTTTTGATAGGGCCTTGGTCATGATACCTTTCCCCTCAAAATTTGAGGTGCCTAAGTTTGACAAATATCGAGGAAAGGGTGACCCAAGGGATCACATCAGAGAATTCAACGCTGCTTGTCTCGAGGTCACACATAACGACACCTACCTTATGCGACTCTTCCCATGAAGCCTAGGTGGGTAAGCCATGGAATGGTTTTCTAGACTGCCACCTAGTATTAAAACCTTCAATGAGTTTGTAGACAAATTTGTCACCCACTTCTCTTACAATATTGAGCACAACACCTCAATATTGGATCTTTGTAACACCAAACACAAAGGAGGAGAATCTTTTGCTGCCTTCTTACAAAGATGGAAACAACTGGAAAGCAAGTGCCGACACCAAATGCAGGAGAAATGGATGGTAGAAATGTTCATCCACAATCTGCAAACAGACCTAAGCTACCAAATCCAAATCCAATGCCCTACCTCTTTTAGCAAGGTCATTGAGATGGGCCTCATCATAGAAAAAGCCCTAATCACAAAAGGTCAAATCAAGCTCTACAAAGACACTCCTAGTACCAACACCAATAATGAAAAACCTAGATTTTGGACAAAAAACAAGAACATTGTGAATGACAGGGTAGTAGATGCCAAAAATGTGGCACCTAAGCAACTAATTTTCAACCTATCAACACCTCAAAATAACCCCACGCAAGACAAACCAAGAAATACCGAATCTAGGTTCACCAACTTTTGGCCTAGGAGAAAGTTCACACCTTTGGATGAGTCACTAGAAACTACCCTATGGAAGCTAATCACCAACAATCTCATAATGCTTCCCTCAGCACGAGAGTACGAACCAAAGGTCAAACCCCACTGGTGGAATGACAATGATTTCTGCGAATACCATCGAAACAAGGGGCACAAGACAAATGATTGTATTGCACTCAAGCATATAATCCAAGACTTAATAGAGAAAAACAAAATATCTGTTAACAGATAATCTCACGGACATACTTCCAATAGCGATCATTAGGCATTCAAGGATCCTCTTCCTAACTACGAGCAGGGAGGACCTTCCAACAGAAATAACAGTGGCTCTAACAATGCAAACTACACAAATGTCAGCTTCGACTATGTTGTTAACCATATCTTAAAAGGTGATTCACACATCAATGTGATCACTATCAACAAGGATCCAGATTGCAATGTTACTACCCGTAGTAACAAGGTCACCCTTAGAGGAGCTTCTGCTCCCCTGTCTAGTCAATACAGTATTGTGGATCAACTCCACAAAACACCTACACACATCTCCATGTTAGAACTTCTACGTCTGTCTCCTTCTCATAGGTCCATACTTGATAAGGCCTTAGCAGAAGCCTCCATGCCCACAAACTTAGCTGAAGAACAATTCCAAACCATGGTCAGTCACATCACCTCACCACATTCCCCATCATTCACTGAGAAGGATGATATGTCAATCACTCAACCCCATAACGCTTCCCTACATATCGAAGCTTTCATACATAAACACAAGATCAAAAGAGTCCTAATAGATGGAGAGGCTAGTTTGAATATCTGCACATTGAAGTTAATCCTTACATTGGGGTTTTCAGAAAAGGCTATAGATGCAAAAAGAAAAATCACCATAAAAGCCTATGATAAGGAAGAAAGAACATCTAAAGGAATTGTTACCCTCCCAATCAGAGTGGGCCCCATAGTGAAAGACGTAGCTTGTCAAGTCCTTGACATGGAGCTAGCATACAACATTCTTCTGAGGCAACCATGGATCCACGCTTTGAAAGAAGTACCTTCGACATACCACCAATGTATCAAGTTCCCACATGAAGGTCAAGAGATCACCATCCAAGGGGACCCTAACCCCTCTCAATACTACAACTCTATTTAGCCCAAACCAAAAGTTGTAATCCCCACCAACTGTGCTTCTGCTGCCTCTTAATCCTGTGTAGATCTAGCTACACTTGCTTCCTCTTCAGGAGCATCTCAACCTAAACTCCAACTCCAAATAAGGGCTTGGGTGAGTACACGGTCTCCCAATCCCTCTGTTTGGCACAACTACCTCTATCTCCTAGATCCTATGGGAGACCCATCCTAAGGACACCTAAAGCAGAGAGAACCACCAAAGGACCATTTGTGAAATGGGGAAGCCTAGAAGATGAAAGTGATGAAAAAGATATCCTACAGTGGCTATACAAAGATGAAGGTAGTTCCTCAACACAACATAACCATCCCAATATACAAATGACACAATATGGTCAAGGCTTCCAAATGTTACAGAGAAAAAGATATGAGGGACGAGGTCCACTTGATTCAAGAAAGGATGGCATCTCTAAACCCATCCAACCTCATACTTTAACAACCTGAGACACTACAGGGCTAGGGTACACTGGAGCATCAAGAAACAATAGAACCAACAAGAACAAAAGCAAACAACTAGAAGCATCCACTAGCAATCTGGTTGAACAAATTCAAAGAATGCAAATGGGGAGTGAAATTGATTCTAACGAGTATGAGTGGGACAACCTCTCTGAGATGTCTTGTGACGAAAAGGATATTGACGTTGTCCATGACTATGACCCGACCCATGCCAATGAGAGATAAGGTCCAAGAGCTAGACTACTAGAGTTTGACCCACATAGAAACAATAGTGAAAATCGTGAGGAAGGAATTATACCCGCCTTGATAGATCCACTAATAGAGGGTACCATCGCAGACTTTGTCTGGGCCTTTAATAATTCTATCCTAACCATCAACACCATTAAACCAGACCAACCTAATGATCCCTTACCTTTAGTACACCCTGAACTTATCGAATGGGATCTAGAAGGCACCACCCCTGAGGTAGACACCTTTGAAAATGACGAAGCCATAATTGATTATCTTGAACTTAGAAATCACATACCTATAGGAGACCACAGAGCTAGCTATGCTATTGAACTCAATGAGAAGGCCTATTTTGGAGAGAGTGCCAAGCCTTTTAGTCATAAGAATATCAAGATAAAAGAGTGATCTAATGGTGAAAACCACTCCGTGATAGTGTTAGATCATCAAAATAGTAAAAATAAAGATGTATCCAATGGTGAAAACCTCTCTGAGGTGCCAAAGGATGGAAGGCTTGACCCTCTCCCTAATCTTACACATCAGGAGAGATCATCGATCTTAATAAAACCAGAAGAACCAATCAATGTCAGCATAGGTGATGTGCCTAGAATGATCCACATGGCAAAAGCTCTCACAGAACATGAAAAACTAGCATTTACAGAGTTCTTCAAAAGAAAACAAATCAACTTTGCATGGACATACGCTGACATGCCAAGGCTAGATCTGAATCTTATCATGCATCATTTATCTCTAGCTCTAGGAGCTAAAACAGTCAAACAAAAACTCTAAAAGATGCATCCACATGTGGCCCTCATGGTAAAGGAAGAGCTAAAGAAACTGCTAGATGTCAGGTTTATCAGGCCTATAGACTATCCTGAATGGGTTTCGAATATAGTACCAGTGGCTAAACTAGATGGCAGGGTTAGCATATGCAATGATTTCAAGGACCTAAACAAAGCTTGTCCCAAAGATGACTTCACCCTACCCAACGTAGACATGATTATGGATCTCACGGCAGGACACACTATGCTATCACTCATGGATGGTTTCTCAGGATATAACTAGATAAAGATTGCACCTGAGGATCAACACAAAACTGCCTTCACATGTCCTTGGGGCACTTACTACTGGTGTGTTATGCCGTTTGGTCTGAAAAATGTTGGGGCAACATATCAGAGAGCCATGACAACAATCTTCCATGATATGATGCATACTATAATGGAAGACTACGTCGATGACATTCTAGCAAAGTCTCTCACAAGAGAAGGGGTTATAGCAGTACTAGACAAGATCTTTAATAGACTAGAATAGTTCAACGTGTGACTTAATCCAAAGAAGTGTGTATTCAGAGTAACATTAGGCAAACTACTAGGATACATAGTGTCTGCAAATGGTATCAAAATTGATCCCTCGAAGGTAAAAGCCATCATGGAAATGCCACCTCCTAAGAATCTCACTCAATTGAGATCCCTACAAGGCAAAACTATAGTCTATTGAAGGTTCATTTCCCAACTGGCAGACAAGTGCCATCCATTCTCTCATCTGTTACACAAAAATGTCCCCTTCAAATGGAACGAGTCATGTGAACAGTCATTCCAACAACTAAAGGAATATCTCATGAAACCACTAGTATTAATGCCACCAATTCAAGGCAAGACTCTATTACTGTATATCTCAGCTACACCAACAGCTCTGGGAGCTCTCCTTGCACAACAGAACTACGATGAGAAAGAACATGCTATCTACTACATTAGTCGAACACTTGTTGGGTATGAACTACAATACACACCAATTGAAAGAGCATGTCTAGTTGTTGTCTTCGCCTCACAAAAATGGAGACATTACATGCTGTCACACTCTGTTAAATTGATAGCAAAGATAGACCTACTCAAATACTTACTCAACAAGGCAGCCCTAATAGGTAGATTGTCTAAATGGGTCATGCTTCTCAGTGAGTTTGATATTGAATATGTCGATAGGAAAGAAATAAAGGGAAAAGTACTAGAGAATCAACTGGCAGAAGCACCTTTAATAGATGACAGCCCTTTAAGCTTTGAATTTCCAGATGACTCTATCTTCCACATAAATATAGCAACTTGGAAAATGTATTTTGATGGCTCATACACTTAGCATGGATCAAGGGTAGGTATCTTATGAATCACACCTAATGGCAACACTATTCCAAAGTCATATAGGTTAATGTTCCCCTGCACTAACAATGTAGCAGAATATGAAGCCCTGGTCATCGGTATCAAGCTGGCAGTTGAGTGGAACATCAAGGAACTTCAAGTCTATGGGGACTCATAGCTAGTCATCAATCTAGTGAATGATGACTACCAAACGAAGGATGAGAAACTAATTCCTTACAAACAAATGGTAGATGATTTTAAAGAATATTTTGTCAAGATATCTTTTGAATAGATACCAAGGATCGAGAACAAAGATGCAGACGCAATGGCTACAATCGCATCTCTCCTTGACATTCTAGGTCATGAAACATGATATGAGTTCTTAGTAGAGCCAGTGTCCTATCCTGCTTATGACACCCTAGAATCCCATATCATATGCCACATCGTAGGAGCTGATTCCCCTCTCTATGGTAAAATATTTTCCTATCTAAAAGAGAATACCCTCCCAACTGACCTCTCCAGTAACCAGAAAAGAACCTTCATCTAGTAGGCATCCCGGTATGCCATTGTTACCAACACCCTATATTGCCGAGGTCTCGATGGTACTCTCCTTAGGTGTCTTGATAGTGAGGAATATCAAACCACCCTGAGTGAAATACACAACGGTATATGTGGGGCTCACTCTAGTGGCCCTACCCTAGCTAAGAAACTCATTCGCATGGGGTACTACTGGCCAACTATGGAACAAGACTACTATCAATTTGTGAAGAAATGCAAAAAGTGCCAAATCCATGGGAACCTAATCCATGCACCAGCGTAGGAGCTTCAGCCATTGACAACTCGTTGGCCCTTTTATCAGTGGGGACTTGACTTAGTGGGCAAGATCTGCCCTCCTTCCTCAAGCGGCCATAAATTCATTATCACTGCCACAGAGTACTTCACGAAGTGGATTGAAGTCATGCCCTTAGCCAACATCATAGGAAAATAGATTGTCTCATTTATCCTGAACTATATCATTTGTCATTATGGTGTCCCTTTGTCCCTTATCACGGATAACGGACGACCCTTCAAAAACCAAGATGTTAGGGAACTATATGACAAATTCCATATCTAGTACCACTTTTCAACCCCCTACTACCCACAAGGTAACGGCCAAGCAGAGGCATCCAATAAAACCATCCTGAAAATCTTAAAAAAGACTGTCAATGATGCTAGCCATGATTGGTATGTTCAACTAAATCCCACACTATGGGCCTACCACACAGGCATCCGCACATACACAGGTGCAACACCATACTCCCTAGTCTATGGATCTAAAGCTATCTTGCCCATTGAAGTCGAGATCCCATCCTTGCGAGTCTCATTAAAAGGTGTTATATCAGATGAAGAATATGTTAGGTCTCAAAAATGCAAGTTGTAGATTCTAAGGGGATACCAAGTCCTATGGTCAAATCCACAATGTTTTTGAGCCAACGACTAGAGTTTGACCTTAACGGTCAACTTCTCCCTGCACTTTAGGTCCTACTAAAACCTAGGTGGGTGAACCTTTAATTATCAAAGCAGGTTGTATGATTAAATCAATGTTGGTTTGCAGCTAGTTTATCTAATTACAATGGCATACTTGTAAATTAGATGAGATATTGTAAACTATTTCTAAAGAAAGCAAATGATTTAATCTAAATTCTAATAAAAATAAATAACAACTAACATTAAATGAATCTAAACTATAGCGATAAAACAGAGTAAAGATTTTAAACATAAAATGAATCAATAGTTAGACTGGTGCTTTGTCCATTTGGGCAACAGAGTCAAGATGCCAGAAACAAATAACTTGTATCAGGTAATAACTCAATCTGATTGGCACATATAACTGTTTGCAACTTGTACAAACGTGCAAGGAAGAAATTATTAATTCATTCTTAATAATTCAAAGGACATAATTGTATTAAATGCAAAATATTAAAAGGATTTTAATCTTTCTAAAAAGAACCAATTGAACTTTGCAAAATAATAAATCAGATCAACTCTAGAGACAAATTAATAACCCTAATCAATTAATTGTACTAAGTAATCCATTCAACATTCGAAGATTAGTATAATTGATGAGAAAGGATTTAATTCTCCTTGAGAAACCAATCAAATCAACTATACTAAATTAGCAAATGTAACTAGACAATTTGAACATATCCTTAACACATTCAAATTGAATAATTAGAAAATGAATGACATGGAGATAATTAAATTGATTGAATTAAAAACAACAAATTGATAATACTGTCACAATGTATTTTGAATTTGAATCCTCAACTGCTACCTTAGAATGTATCATGCACCATAGCCTTTCTCAGAACGAAATTGCATAGAAGGATCAAATTTGCATCAGATTGCATCAAATCTAACCTAATCTAATCCTAAAATGTTTCAATTGTCTTTTTGTAAAAATATCTATTTCTAATCTAATTCTAACCCCCGGGTCCTGGGATCTCTATTTAAAGAGATGCAACAAGCCTCCGACCCGTTACATTCATTTTGTAGTTTAAATAACTGATATAATAGATATATGGTTTAACTTGATAAGAAAATAATTAATCATTCAGGAAAGTATTTAATCTTCATAACTGCATTGTTTCATCTTCGGCTTGAAACATTTTATCTTCCATTAATTCGATCCTCTTCTTAAAATCACTTTATTATATTAATCATAATCCTGCAAAAACAAATCAAATCATTTATTAGATAAAGCATTTAACTAAATATGCTTACCTTGTGAATGGATCATCCTTATGACGAATGCTTGATGTTTGTTTCATTAGTCACAATTTTCCCATTAATATGTATTTAGGGTTTAGTTTGCGGGAGATAATTAAATTTATCATTTGGTGTCACTTTATAAAACCCAAATGTTTAATTTTAATACCCCTTTTAGGGTTTTCCATAATTATTACATTTGATTCCATGGAAAATTTAAAATATTTGATTAGTAGGGTTTGATAAATTAAACATTTTAATTTGGCTTTTTGATCTTCAGATAATGATTTGCTCCATTATACTTCCCGGAGTATATTTCACTTTGGGTAAAAATATTCTCAATAATTTTCACCTTGTAACCCCTTAAGTGAAAAATACTTAGGTTTCCTGCCAAGATATTTTTATTATTTATCCCAATAATATTATCCCTTTTACATTATCAAAATAATTCCTTCCCTCTTTATATATTTTCACCTTTTATATTTATTCATCAAAATAATAACTTTTTGGAGTGAAAATGTCCTCTACTCATCATGTGCATTTGCATATAAAATATACATTAGGTAAAATAATTACCTATCTAATCAATTCATCTAGAAAACATTTTATTCCCAAGTGAAAATTTTCTCAAAAATCCTCTCCCCTAGTGAAAATCTTTTATATCTTCCCAAAATATTTTCCCAATAAAATAATTATCCATTGGAAAATTATTTTGCCCTTTGTAATATTTTTAGAAAATATTCCTCATTTGGTATAGTTGCCAACTATAAAGTATAGTCAAATAATTTCACTTTCCTGGTTTCATTTACCCGTGAAGTAATAACTACTCACTCTGATAATCCATGGCTCATTCAATTTCTCCAGTAAAAGGTTTCACTTATTGGGAAACTATTTTAGGGTTTGCCAATACTATGTTTCATCCTTCATTTAATTATCTCCAATATTAATCCCTTTATATTTAATTGATTAATTATATCTGGGAGATAAAATAATTAAGCAGTTTAATTCTTTTGGCACTTCCATGAAAATGAAATATTTCACTAAACTTTAATCAACATTCCATCTCTTAATTATATTTTTATCTTGATGTGAAAAATATTTCATATGGTGGTTTGAATTTTTAGGTTAAATATTCATCCATTGGTTTGTTTTCTCTGAAATATTTGACTTCTAATATTAAATAATATTTCACTCATTTTCCATCTCAAGATAGTATTTATCTACCTGGATTTCTTGGTGCAGATAATTAACTCCTTAAGAAAATAATATTTGATAGGTTAACAAGTTGCTTAAAAGTGTTTTATTCCTCATATGCCTCTGTGATAATTTTATTTTCTTTCATCATAGCTCACTTCATTGAGCATCGGGGGAACTCAACAAATAATTCCACCGACATAATATAGCCTGGTAGATAAACATTTACTAAGTGAGTTTAGGTTTTCACTAGTATGTTTTCACTTTTGATTGGCAAAGAAAATATTAAGAATGAAAAATAATTTCCCCTCAAGAGAATTTTTAACATAATGATTTTAATATATTTCCCCAAAAATATGTTATATTTCCATCTCCACTAATTTTATGTAATACTTGGGGCTCACAATAATTGGCACATCGGGGAAACTTTTATAATCCTTCCATCAATATGGTATACTCCTAGCGATGAAAATGTGAAATTTACATTTCACTTCCCTGTAGTCAATTTTTTCTTAAGTTGCACATTGCTTGTATTTTCCCTTGCGTTATCAAATTAGAAATACCTTTATTTTATTTGGGCAAAGTGAATCATTCTGCTCGGGATATGGGGGAGATTGAGTATGGTGTCCCACTGATGCTGTAGAGTTTGCCCGATATTAAGGTTTTATATGTTTTCATTTTTTCTCTGTATACATCATTGCTTTCTATAGTCTCTTCAAATAACAAGCCTTCTCTGATCTCATAATAGAGATAACTAAAGTAGATTTGAACAGACTTGAAAAAATATTTTGCCAGCCCTTTGGTGTGGTAGCTTGGAGCGAGGATGTAAAAATGTATTGCTTCTGAGATGAACAAACAAATAGGGTAATCACCAAAATCTACTTTTGGGCACTCTGTAATGTGAGCAAAATAAGCCCAGTAGCCTCCAAAATTAGCTTGAAAAACTGATCAAAACTTTTCCCAGGTCTATGAAAATGCACAGACTTGTAGATTTTTGACCCAAGAATCCAATACAGCAAATGGTTCAGAATCAAGTTTTTAGGATTAAAAGCTACTCATAGTCAAAGTAGCTCACTCATCATGTTTTTCCAACTATTTAAACTAAACTAAAACTTGCCAATTTGCCCCTTTAGAAAAATATCAAATCAGATTTTGGGGAACTACTGTCATGGGGACTAGTTTATTTAGGTTCCATGAACACATACGTAAAAGGGTTCTTCATATGTCCTCTTCTTCATAAAAATATTAAAAATCAAAATTGACCACTTTGTAGCTGTTTTGGGAATGCAGTCAGAAAACTATGCAGAACTCATTTGGTTCTAATTTTGAAAAATTATCAAATGGTGTCTTGAAGCTCTGAAAATTTGCATGAAGACACATTAAGGTGGGGAGAATCAAGGGCACCAATTGGTTTATTGTGAGCATCATCTATTTGTAGGATATTAACCTCCAAAGTTGGTGTCCCTGACTGATTTTACACTGTGTAAGCAACCAACTTTTCTAAAACCCTTCAACTTGACTCTTCAAAACTTGATCAAATCTGATCATAGGAAGCTAAAATTGGACATGTGTACTCATGTCTGATGGGTAAGTAATGTCACAAATTGGTTTTGCATGGAAATGAGTAGGCTCCAAAATGTAACTCTTCAAAGTAAAACCCTCGTGTCGATGTGCAAAGATGAATTTTTTGGTGTTAAAATTGATTTTGCATACAAAAAGCCTGAAATATTTTGCAAGAAATAGTTGGAATTTTCAGTTCCAATAGTGGCTCTGTCTAAGGATGCATGCCCCTTGTGGGCATAAAAGGATCACTAGATCTCTGTGGTGCAGACCAGTGCCTTATCCATTGGACGATAGAGTCTACTTCAGCCCCAAAACTGATACGGTCAAAAGACCATATCAAAAAAGAAAATCCATGTCTTTCCCTTGTCAAACACCTTGTTTTGATCATGTTGTAATGAAACCAATTTGAACATATCATTTAAGTTTGCATGATTGGTCATATCCATATTTAACTGATTAGTGATGCTGGTAGATTCTTCACCATTATGCATTTGAAAACCATCTATAACCTTACACTTGTATGACAGGCTAGACACAATCTCTGTGTGATATTTTATGTAACTATATTTGTTGTCATCTTCCAAATGATGGTTCTCTATCTGAACTGAGAAGTAGAAGAAATCAATTTGCATCTGATATTTATCTTCTTGAGTCTTGGTACCATCTAATGAAGAAGCATCACTATTATTTTCATCATCACAAGTAACTTTCCCACACGATTGTGATCTTGAGACTCCATTATTACAAGATTCAATGGAAGCATTTATCTCTAGACAATCACTGCTATCGAATTCACAATCATCAACTATTTCTATCTTATCTGAATGTGATCCTGATACTATATTTCCACACCAATCATATGGTCTACTATCATGCAAAGTATCCTCACTGTCAAAGCACATGTATGTTGGACATGGTATTCGAGTATCATCCTTGTGTGCATATTTATGAAATTCTATAGTGAGCAATTCTAAAATTTGCTCACTATTAAGTGAGCATATTTCTTCGTCCACCACATTGGGGATACTTTCTTCATCTTTTTGATCATTACCATAACACCCAAAATCAGATGTACCCATTTCATTAGCATGGTCACAAGATGATGTATCATTTTGACCATCTGAAAATACTTCATCCTCTTCTTCCCCACACTACTGGTTCATATATTGCGGTGGGTGGGATGGGATAAAATTTGTCTCATATAAAGACTGATAGTAAGCATTGCGATGCGGCACATATTGTTGGTATTGTGGGGTATAGTGCTGTCCTAGTGGTGGATAGTATTGAGGAATGTTACTTGCATTTATAAGCTGGGGCTCTTGTGGTGGCTTATTATGCTGGATAGGGTTATGGTATGGATCATGAGGCACTCTTGGAGTATATGGAGTGTATGTGTTCTGAGAGGGTGCATGTGAATTGACATCACCACTCTGTTTACGTGGAGGGATAGGTTTTGGTGGTTCCAGTACTTGGAGGCCCAATTGTGCCAGCTGTTTATCCAATCCTACTATTTTTCTATCTAGTTCTTTGCTTTTTTGTATCATCTGTAATCTCCTAAGCTGTTGTTCTCTCCATTCTAAATACACTTCTAATTCTTGATCAGTCATGCTATCAAGGTCAACAATAGTTTGATCAATAAATTTCTCCTCATCATGTGGGCTGTTATAGTCATTATTTTCATTTGTATACCCATCATTTAATGGTTCTCCTTCATATTTGTGGGTTCTTGCCAGCAGAGTTTACCAATATGTATTTGAATTTTGTGTAGAGTCGCAACCTATATTTAGAGGACTAATCAATCTTCTGGGTTTTTCCTTCCACTGCTAAAGTTATGCCTTTTAATTTTCTGACTCTAAAATGATCTTTGACCAGAATTCAAGATTGATTCCCCAGCGGAGACACCAATTTGTTAGGTCTCAAAAATGCAAGTTGTGGATTCTAAGGGGATACCAAGTCCTATGGTCAAATCCACAACATTTTTGAGCCAACGACTGGAGTTTGACCTTAACGGTCAACTTCACCCTGCACTTTAGGTCCTGCTAAAACTTAGGTGGGTGAACCTTTAATTATCAAAGTAGGTTGTATGATTAAATCAATGTTAGTTTGCAGCTAGTTTATCCAATTGCAATGGCATACTTGTAAATTAGATGAGATATTGTAAACTATTTCTAAAGAAAGCAAATGATTTAATCTAAATTCTAACAGAAATAAATAACAACTAACATGAAATGAATCTAAACTATAGCAATAAAATAGAGTAAAGATTTTAAACATAAAATGAATCAATAGTTAGACTAGTGCTTTGTCCATTTGGGCAATAGAGTCGGGATGTCAGAAACAAATAACTTGTATCAGGTAATAACTCAATCTGATTGGCACATATAACTGTTTGCAACTTGTACAAACATGCAAGGAAGAAATTATTAATTCATTCTTAATAATCCAAAGGACATAATTGTATTAAATGCAAAATATTAAAAGGATTTTAATCTTTCTCGAAAGAACCAATTGAACTTTGTAAAATAATAAATTAAATCAACTCTGGAGATAAATTAATAACCCTAATTAATTAATCGTACTAAGTAATCCATTCAACATTCGAAGATTACTATAATTGATTAGAAAGGATTTAATTCTCCTTGAGAAACCAATCAAATCAACTATACTGAATTAGCAAATGTAACCAGACAATTTGAACATATCCTTAACACATTCAAATTGAATAATTAGAAAATGAATGACATGGAGATAATTAAATTGATTGAATTAAAAACAACAAATAGATGATACCGTCACAATGTATTTCAAATTTGAATCCTCAACTGCTACCTCAGAATGTATCATTCACCATAGCCTTTCTCAGAACTAAATTGCATAGAAGGATCAAATTTACATCAGATCGCATCAAATCTAACCAAATCTAATCCTAAAATGTTTCAATTGTCTTTTTGTAAAAATATCTATTTCTAATCTAATTCTAATCCCCAGGTCCTAGGATCTCTATTTAAAGAGATGCAACAAGCCTCTAACCCGTTACATTCGTTTTGCGGTTTAAATAACTGATATAACAGATATATGGTTTCACTTGATAAGAAAATAATTAATCATTCAGGAAAGTATTTAATCTTCACAACTGCATTCTTTCATCTCTAGCTTGAAACATTTTATCTTCCGTTAATTCGATCCTCTTCTTGAAATCACTTTATTATATTAATCATAATCCTACAAAAACAAATCAAATCATTTATTAGATAAATCATTTAACTAAATATGCTTACCTTGTGAATGGATCATCCTTTTGACGAATGCTTGATGTTTCTTTCATTAGTCACAATTTTCCCATTAATATGTATTTAGGGTTTAGTTTGTGGGAGATAATTAAATTTATCATTTGGTGTCACTTTATAAAACCCAAATGTTTAATTTTAATACCCCTTTTAGGGTTTTCCATAATTATTACATTTGATTCCATGGAAAATTTAAAATATTTGATTAGTAGGGTTTGATAAATTAAACATTTTAATTTGGCTTTTTGAACTTCAGATAATGATTTGCTCCATTATACTTCCCGAAGTATATTTCACTTTGGATAAAAATATTCTCAATAATTTTCACCTTGTAACCCCTTAAGTGAAAAATACTTAGCTTTCCTACCAAGATATTTTTAATATTTATCCCGATAATATTATCTCTTTTACATTATCAAAATAATTCCTTCCCTCTTTATATATTTTCACCTTTTATATTTATTCATCAAAATAATAACTTTTTGGAGTGAAAATGTCCTCTACTCATCATGTGCATTTGCATATAAAATATAAATTAGGTAAAATAATTACCTATCTAATCAATTCGTCTAGAAAACATTTTATTCCCAAGTGAAAATCTTTTATGTCTTCCCAAAATATTTTCCCAATAAAATAATTATCCATTGGAAAATTATTTTGCCATTTGTAATATTTTTAGAAAATATTCCTCATTTGGTATAGTTGCCAACTATAAAGTATAGTCAAATAATTTCACTTTTGTGGTTTCATTTACCCGTGAAGTAATAACTACTCACCCTGATAATCCATGGCTCATTCAATTTCTCTAGTAAAAGGTTTCACTTATTGGGAAACTATTTTAGGGTTTGCCAATACTATGTTTCATCCTTCATTTAATTATCTCCAATATTAATCCCTCTTACCTTATTATTTCTCTTTAGTAGAAATATTCACCTGTGTACACTTTATATTTAATTGATTAATTATATCTGGGAGATAAAATAATTAAGCAGTTTAATTCTTTTGGCACTTCTATGAAAATGAAATATTTCACTAAACTTTAATCAACATTCCATCTCTTAATTATATTTTTATCTTGACGTGAAAAATGATTAATCTTCCATGAAAAATATTTCATATGGTGGTTTGAATTTTTAGGTTAAATATTTATCCATTGGTTTGTTTTCTCTGAAATATTTGACTTCTGATATTAAATAATATTTCACTCATTTTCCATCTCAAGATAATATTTATCTGCCCAGATTTCTTGGTGTAGATAATTCACTCCTTAAGAAAATAATATTTGATACGTTAACAAGTTGCTTAAAAGTGTTTTATTCCTCATATGCCTCTGTGATAATTTTATTTTCTTTTGTCATAGCTCACTTCATTGAGCATCGGGGGATTTCAACAAATAATTCCACCAACATAATATAGCCTGGCAGATAAACATTTACTAAGTGAGTTTAGGTTTTCACTAGTATGTTTTCACTTTTGATTGGCAAAGAAAATATTTAGAATGAAAAATAATTTCCCCTCGAGATTTTTTTAACATAATGATTTTAATATATTTCCCCAAAAATATTTTATATTTCCATATCCACTAATTTTATGTAATACTTGGGCCCACAATAATCGACACATCAGGGAAAGTTTTATAATCCTTCCACCGATATGGTATACTCCTAGCGATGAAAATGTGAAATTTACATTTCACTTCTTTGTAGTCAAATTTTTTTTTATTCGCACATTGCTTTTATTTTCCCTTGCGTTATCAAATCAGAAATACCTTTATTTTAATTAGGCAAAGTGATTCATTCTACTCGGGATATGGGGGAGACTGAGTATGGTGTCCCACTGATGCTGTAGAGTTTGCCCGATATTAAGGTTTTATATGTTTTCATTTTTTCTTTGTATACATCATTGCTTTCTATAGTCTCTTCAAATAACAAACCTGCTCTGATCTCATAATAGAGATAACTAAACTAGACTTGAACAGACTTGAAAAAAAAAATTGGTAGCCCTTTGGTGTGGTAGCTTCGAGCGAGGATGTAAAAATGTATTACTTTTGAGATGAACAAACAAATGGGGTAATCACCAAAATCTACTTTTGGGCACTTTGTAATGTGAGAAAAATAAGCCCAGTAGACTCCAGAATTGGCTTGAAAAAATGATCAAAACTTTTTCCAGGTCTATGAAAATGCACAGACTTGTAGATTTTTGACCCAAGAATCCAATACAACAAATGGTTCAGAATCAAGTTTTTAGGATTAAAAGCTGCTCATAGTCAAAGTAGCTCACTCATCATGTTTTTCCAACTATTTAAACTAAACTAAAACTTGCCAATTTGCCCCTTTAGAAAAATATCAAATCAGATTTTGGGGAACTACTATCATGGGGACTAGTTTATTTAGGTTCCATGAACACATACATAAAAGGGTTCTTCATAAGTCCTCTTCTTCATAAAAATATTAAAAATCAAAATTGACCACTTTGTAGCTATTTTGGGAATGCAGTCAGAAAACTATGCAGAACTCATTTGGTTCTGATTTTGAAAAATTATCAAATGGTGTCCTGAAGCTCTGAAAATTTGCATGAAGACACATTAAGGTGGGGAGAATCAAGGGCACTAATTGGTTTATTGTGAGCATCATCTATGTGTAGGATATTAACCTCCAAAGTTGCTGTCCCTGACTAATTTTACACTATGTAAACAACCAACTTTTCTAAAACCCTTCAACTTGACTCTTCAAAACTTGATCAAATCTGATCATAGGAAGCTAAAATTGGACATGTGTACTCACGCCTGACAGGCAAGTAATGTCAAAAAGTGATTTTGCATGGAAATGAACAGGCTCCAATATGTAACTCTTCAAAATAAAGCCCTCGTGTCGATGTGCAAAGATGAATTTCTGGATGTTAAAATTGATTTTGCATACAAAAAGCCTGAAATATTTTGCAAAAAATAGTTGGAATTTTTAGTTCCAATAGAATACAGAGTAACCAGACTCCCAGAATTAGAGTTGCTCGAAGAGCGAAGGCAACAGGCCTTTAACCACTTGAAAGTATATTAGCAACGCATGTCTAGAAGCTACAATCATAAAGTAAAACCCTGGATATTCCAAGTCGGTGACCTAGTCCTAAGAGAAAATCCTAGAAATCAGCAAGATAGAGAAAAGAAAGGAAAGTTTGAACCTAACTGGCTGGGTCCCTATGTCGTCATCACAGCTTATGGATCGAGGGCATTTCAATTGGCTACATCTAAAGGTGAACTATTCGATGATCATATCAATAGCATGTACCTTCGTAAGTTCTATACCTGAAAACCCCAATGTAAGGGAGTTCTGAAAAAATCCAAAAAAATCCAAAAAGTGATCGAAAACAGAACAAAAAAATCAAAAAATGAGAAAATAACAAAAAAATCGTCCTACGGTGAAAACCTGGCAAACAGGTGCCTAGGATAGTGTTGGTCATGATGTTAGTCATAAACAAGCACAGAATAAAAGTACACATTAACCTTTATTCATCTTGAAAGATACAATGAATTCAGAGAGTTCATGATCCCAAGTCTTCGGTGATTAGGTCTTAATCGTCTAACGTTACTCAGAGGTTGATGTGTGTTGTTGTTTCCATTTTGGGGCCTTACATCGAGTTCATCATAATGACATTATTTCTGCAAAGATTCTTCACAGAGAGGTCATTTTCTACAGTTGTTTGATCAAATGATATAGTTATGCTCAAATATTTGCATGATATTTATCAATTATACATGCTTTAGCTTCAAATATGCTAAATATTTGCAATTATCTACAAGATGTCCACATATTTGCAGTATTTGCTTGAGATTATTAATTATTTGCAATTATGATGGTGAAATGTTCTAAAATTTAAAGAAATTGAAAGAAATGCTTTAAATGAATGTTGAACCTTCAGCTATTGAGCCACATATACATCAGATACAGACATGAAGAGAAGAAAACCAAACCATATGTTCACCAGGACATTCCACAGCTAGATACAGTTGATGCTAACTTCAAAGGAATTGTATGAAAACAACATATGCAAGTAGACATGCACTCCAAGGGATGCAGCAAATCACCACATATATCCAGAATTCATACACTGATTACTCAAGATTTACTATGAATTGTAATCAAAATAGTCTTCTCATTCATTAAGTATGCAAGGATATAAATGTATACAAAAAGCTTTGAAATGAGCCCTGAATATTTCAGCAAACGGATTTCAATTAAGTTTCAAATATTTGAAAAGAGGCATTCCTGTACCCTTTATAGAACAAGGTGAGGAATCTGTTACAAAAGATCTACGATCTTGATTTATCTCTAAACATCTACGGTTAGTATTTCCTTTTGACTATGTCAACTTTATCAAAATGGCACAAGTTGCCAGCTGGCAACTATCTAAAATACTTATTTTCACTAAGTATTAGATGCTGATATTTAGTTTATGATGCATCATCATCTACTTTATCTAACTCATTTGCTTCATCACCAAGTGCATCACTTCCTGAACTTTCATCATCCTGATGATGAAGACCTCGTATATGAGGCTACATACTGATCTGGACCTATTCATATAACTACACAATTTTATCTATTTCTTCGCCATCTTGGGTCTTTGCTTTGATGATAGTGTGTTTATGATGTATATGTGGCTCAATAGCTAAAGGTTCAACATTCATTTGAAGCATTTCTTTCAATTTCTTTAAATTTCAAAACATTTCACCATCATAATTGCAAATAATTGATAATCTCAAGCAAATACTACAAATATGTGGACATCTCGTAGATAATTTCAAATATTTAGCATATTTGAAGCCAAAGCATGTATAATTGATAAATATCATGCAAATATTTGAGCATAACTATATCATTTGATCAAATAGCTATAGAAAATGACCTCTCTGTGAAGAATATTTGTAGAAATAATGTCATGATGATGAACTCGATGTAAGGCCCCAAAATGGAAACAGCAACACACATCAACCTTTGAGTAACGTCAGACAATTAAGACCTAATCACCGAAGACTTGGGATCATGAATTCTCTGAATTCATCGTATCTTTCAAGATGAATAAAGGTTAATGTGTACTTTTATTCTATGCTTGTTTATGACTAACATCATGACCAACATAAATTGGCATTAGAAGGAGGGCATTTGAAAGAAAATGATCCTCATCACTATTTTCAGGTTTGATGATGCAGAAAGTAAGGTAAACCCTGAATGCATCTGTGAATTCCAAATATTGCTCAAATATTTACTATAGCTAGCTTGTAGATGATCATTCTATGTAAAGATTTCCAGATCAAATGTAAATATTGCAAGCTTTATAGTAGATCATCTTGAATTCACAAATATCAGCCAATATTAAGTGAATTTGTTCAAGCTTTGAGATGTATTGCCTTAGAAACTTGATGACTCTTGTGGTAAGAGTCATCATACCCCTGTTATCACCTCATATTTGCACTATCTTTGCAAATATTTCATAAATATCCAGTCAGATTAGCCATCTAATCATAAATATCACCTCAACCAGTGACATCTAGCCAATATTTACAATCATCCAACTAGTTTCCCACCAAATTTGAGAAATCCTGGCTCACAAGATAAATACCAGGTCAAGATCCACCAGACCTTTTGAAGAACTACCTGTTAGAGGGTTCAGACCTAGAACTGTAGACATCCATCATACTCCAGGGTCTAGTGCATCAGGAGCTTCACTAGAACCTCCTCCTGTAACTCCTCTTGGTTTTTGAATACCTTCTGGGATATCTGTGACACCTCTGGTCCAACCTCAACCCCAGGTCTAACCTCAGCCAGCTGTGCCACAGGATCAACCTCCTCCAGGTGCAATGTCTTTCTTTACAGCAGAATCACCTTTAACCTTTACTGCATATCATGAGTTACCAAAGAATCCAGATAAAATTTGTCCAAAATATAATCCTTATCAAGATGCTGATGATCATATCATAACCTTTAAGGAAGCCTACTGTAGGGCCAGAATAGAACATCAAGATGTAGTATACAGATTGTTTCCTTTTTCCTTAGGGGAAGAGGCTTATAATTGGTTCATTAGTCTTGGTCAGGGTTCTGTCAATTCGTGGGCTATCCTAGAGAAAGCTTTTACTGATAGGTTCAAAATACCAATTGATCCTTCAATGAATTATCATCTATTTGCCACAATCAAAAGGTTTGAGGGGGAACCTATTGCCAATTTCAATGCTAGGTTCCAGAAAATGCTGTCCAAGTTAGTTGCCCCATATGTAGTAATAGATGCTACTGCTAGGAGTATTTATTACTCAGCTCTGGATCCATTGACTTCCATGTTCATCAGGAGAACACATCTTGAGATCACTACCTTGACAGGAGCTTTTCAAGAAGCTATTAAAGTAAATCAACAGTTAGTACCTGTTCCAACACCAAACATAGCATTCCCTACATTGCCTGGCATGTATCCAACTTATCCTCTTGCATATCCAGCACAGCAATGTCTTACACAGCAATATCCTAATGGAGCCATGATGCCTCCAGTAGTCATGCCTGCACCCTTGCAAGTTCCTCCATTAAGTATCATGCCACCTCCTAATGGGAATGGCCAAATGCCACAATATCCTACACAAACTTAGACACCTCAGGGTGCTGATCTATCCAACAATAACCATGGACCCTCTTTCTTCAAGCCTCAAACTGAGAATGTAGTGGCTAAAGCTCAAGAAGAAAAGGAGGAAATCAAAGAAATCTCTACTCAGCTAAGAAAACTCACTACAGAAGTGACTCATTTGAGAAATTAGAACTTCTATTCCCAGTCAAATAAGAATAGAAGTTATTCCAATGATAGACCAAATTATCCTGACGGAGGTTATAACAACAATAATTTCAATAATAGTGGTGGAAATAACAATAATCCTTAGAGACAGCCCAGAGTATGGAACTCCAGGCCCAAAAATGGCTCATTACCATCACCCTTAGATAATCAGTCACCTGGTGAAGCCAAACAGACTACTAGAGTTAATCTTGCTAAGGTAGCCCTCACTAATTGGTATAGGATCCACAATACAAATGCTCATGCAGAGCTAGATTGTCCACAATTTCAAGTTGCTGCCAGCATTTTTCAAACAGAAGTGTCTAATACCACAAGGAATCCACCTCAGGTGGACAGTAATGAAATTGTTCCCTGTGGATATAATTCAGCCCTAGTATTAGAAAGTTATACTGGTCATCAGGATTGTTCACAAGCACGTGAAGAATCTGCTTTAGCCTTTGAGTCAAATTATGTCTTCCCCTTTGAGGATGAGAATGAGCCTTCCACTGAACATGAGGAGGTGCATGCATATCAGCAGCAATATCCTAGTAAGTATAACTATAACTTGAGAAGTAGTGCTAATAGACCTGCTAGTCCATTGACATCTTCTCTACCTCCAAATAATTTCAACACACCTCCTGATCTCAAAGCTAGTAACAATCTGGGATTTCCCAAGGTAAATGCCCAATATTTGTCACCACAAAATACAGTGTCAAAAACTATTGGCCTACCTCATGAGTCTGACAAACTTGTCACATATTTGGCAGATGAGATGAAAAAGGTAAAGATCAGCCTATCTCTGTCAGAGTTATTGAAAACTCCTGCAATTAAGAAGGCTTTCATGAAATCACTGGATGATCCTACTCCTAGAGAGGATAATCATTCCCCAGGTCATCCTAGCAGTAAAGATCATGCTGCCAAAGATAACACTGTCAAACATAAAGTGCCAGCTACCGTCCAAGCTGCAGAAACCTCACATATGACATTATACCTAGATAAGACTAAGTCACCACCTTTCCTCCTTACCATAAGAATGTTTAGCAAGAATTTACACAACTGTCTGGTAGATTTAGGAGCCTCTACCAATGTGATGCCCTTGTCCATATGCAATGCTTTAGGACTACATCCTGCTAAATCCCTAAAGAAGGTGACACAGCTAGATAAGACAGAAGTGAGTGTAATAGGTGAATTAACTCATATACACATGCAGCTAGCATCTGATCCCAGGATCTAATATTACATTGACATCCAGGTAGTTGACATACTTGATACATATGGGATGCTACTTAGCAGAGACTGGTCAAAGACTTTGAATGGATATATGTCTACTGACTTTAGTCATATGTGGTTGCCTTGGAAAGGTATACCTAACTAGATACGAATAGATGCTGAACCCAGGATGAAGCACATGATAACTCAGTATAATAAAATGAATGAGATAATGTATGTAAATGTCAAACCTGGAGTTTATGCCATTAGACCATAGACTGTCAGGATAGAAGAGATCATAATGCTTGACTTTCATCATCATCATGATGATGATCATCAGGAAGACATGCCGATTATAGAACCCGATAGTAATTCTGAGAACAAGAATGAAATATATCACTTCAGAAACTTTGAGATGCATCTATCCAAGCAGCTAAAGCTATGTAAAGTACTAAATATACCTGCTAATGATATTTTGATTGATGGTTGGTGCAAATTACATGACGAAGCACATTCAGAAAAGACTTGTGAAACATGCTTAGACATGATGATGCTGGAGCAAACACGCAATGAGGCATCATCATCATATTTTGAGGTAAGTTCTACATCTGGTGATGATGATGATATTGATTATTGTTTGTCTTTTGCAGGAACCACAAAAAAGGTGACGAATTATGATAGAGATCATATTCAGATAAAAGAAGAAATTTTGGTGTATCACTAGATAAATGTTAAGAAGAAAGAAAAGATCACCCTTGGGAGTGATTATTTTATGGAGTCCAATTATGAATTGTCTAATGAAGACAGAGGTAGTAACCTGAGTAGATTTGAAGAATTCTTGTTACGAGAAATTAAGAAGATGATAAAATAGAAGAAGCATGCACAGGATGCACTAACTAAAGGTTGGTGCAGGTTGCATGAGGCACCTCATTCAGAGACTGCCTGCTCATTATGTTTACACATTTTAAAAAGGCATACAGTACTAGATTTGGAAGATCATCCTCCTGATGTTGATGAAAAACAAGAAGAAAAATTGACTTCCCGAAAGAAAGAAAAGGTGAAGTCTGAGAAAGCTGAAATTCCTAAAATAAAGTGGATATCAGGTGGAGTAGCAGCTAGAGCTGCAAAGAAAAGAGAAGGTTCAGCCAAGCCTTTGGTTGAAGAGAAATCCTAGACTCTAAGATTTGATGGATCTAAGTCCAAATAAGGAGATGGAGTAGGGATTGATCTAATTGACCCATCAGGAAAATCTTACTTAGCTGCATACAGATTACAATTCCCCTACACTAATAATGTAACAGAGTATGAAGCTCTAATTCATGGGATACTGTTTGCTCTCAAGAAGAAGGTAAAAATTTTGCATGTCTTTGGAGACTTAGAATTAGTTGTCAGACAGGTAAGAGGAATCTACTCTTGCAATTATAAGAGATTGTCAAATTATAGACATAGAGTGTGGGATTTGATTGAAGATTGTGATGCATTTAATATGACTCACATTCCTAGAGAAAAGAATCATAGGGCAGATGCACTTGCCCAGGTTGCCAGTACATTAGAGCTATTATCTATATCAGGTCTAAAGAGATTTTTAGTAGAACTGGTATCTGTGCCATCATTACCTGATAATGTTACTAATCTTCAGGTCTTTGATGATGATTAGCATATCCTTGATTTCATCTCTAACAAGGATATATTTGATGCTCAGATCATAGATGAGAATAATATGGAAGATCAAGTTTGGGAAGAAGATGAAATATTAGAGTTGCCTAGCAACATGATCCCTAAAGGTATGATTGAATTAGAAAGAGCCTTTGATTTGGATAATATGCTGAAATAGAAGGGTCTTCCCAAAGCTGATGGAGGTCAATATTCACAAGTGAATATTAGATAAAATGAAGACAAAGAAATGTCTTGATAGGTAAGGTTTGCACACCAGAAGAGTTAAAAGGAATAACTCAGGCTCTCCAAGATTACATACATGTAATTACCTGGACATATGATGAGCTGAAGACATATGACACATCAGTCATAACTCACACTATACCCCTTAAGCCAGATGCCAAACCTTTCAGACAGAAGCAAAGACCAGTCAATGCTTTACTTGAACCCATAATTTTTTAAGAAGTCAAAAAGCTGTTGAATGCTAACATAATCTTTCCTATAAGGCACTCCACTTGGGTGGCCAATCTAGTCTTGGTTAGAAAGAAGAATTGAGACATCAAGCTGTGTGTAGATTTCAAGAACCTAAACAAAGCATCAGAGAAGGATAATTATCCCTTACCATCATTAGATGAAGTTCTGCAAATTGTAAATGGAGCCAAAATGATGTCATTCCTGGATGGTTTCTCAAGATACAACTAAGTGATGGTTGATAAGGTTGACAGATTAAAAACTGCCTTCACCACCAAGTGGGGGATATTTGCATATAGACGTATGCCATTTGGGCTTATAAATGTTGGAGCTACATTCTAGCAAGCAATGGACATAGCCTTCAGAGGCTTAATAGGAAAATGTATAGTCATATACATGGATGACTTGACAGTATTCTCCAAAGAAAGGCAGAACCATGTAGCAGATCTCAGAAGTGTGCTAAAGAAATGTAAAGAGTATTGAATATCCTTGAACCCCAAGAAATGCATATTTAGGGTAACAACATGCAAATTATTAGGCCACTTGATAACTAAAGATGGAATCATCATTGATCCTGCCAGAGTGGAGTCTATTATGAAAATACAACTCCCTGGAAGCAAAAAGGAACTTAAGTCTTACTTTGGTAAGATTAACTTTGTAAGAAAATTCATCACTGGTTTTACAGAGATAGTCAGACCACTAAATGCCATGCTAAAAAAAATGCCAAAATTGAGTGGACAGTAGAGCCCAAGCTACTTTTGAGGACATAAAGAAAGCCATATCAGATGCTCCCGTCCTCATCAGTCCAAACTACACAAAGGACTTCTACATTTATTCATTTGCCTCAAAACATACCTCTGCAGTAGTATTGACTCAAAGGAATGAAGAGAAAGAAGAGAAACCAATAGCTTTCATGAGCTGTCCCTTCAAGGATACTGAACTGAGATATGTGGATGTTGAAAGACAGGCATTGGCATTAGTTAGAGTAGTAAAGAAATTTAGGCATCATATACTAAGAAGCAAAGTAATTGCAGTAGTGCCTGATGTAGCAGTGAAGATGCTGCTGATGCAAAGTGAGCTTGGTGAAAAAAGAGCCAAGTGGATCACTGTACTACAAGAGTATGACATGGAAATTACACCAATGAAGCTGGTGAGAGGACAAGCCTTAAGCCAAATGATATCTAAAATTGATCCAAACATCACAAGTTAGCAATATGTTATCCATGCTAAGGAGAATAAGGAGTGGTATTCAAATATTAGGCACATCTTGATTACTGGAAGATGTCCTCCAAAGATGCAAGCTTCACAAAGAAGAGCCTTGAAGATAAGGTCACAAAAGTATATGATGAAGGGAGGAACCCTATTCAAGAAGAATTATGAAGGAATATAGCTGAGATGCTTAGAAAAGCTAGAAGAAAATAAGGTTTTATCAAAATTACATGACAAGTTCAGAATGACACATGGATCAGCCTTGGCCACAACACATGCAATCCTCAGAGCAGGATATTATTGACCCACAGTTTTTAAAGATACAGCTGATCATGTTAAATGTTGTCATGTATGTCAGGTTGCTACCAACAGAGAGAAACATGCTGCACAACCCTTGCAGCCAATGATGGAAGAGCGTCCATTTGCACAATGGGGCATGGACTTCATAGGACCGATCAATCCTCCATCCTCTTCAGGCCATAGGTATGTCTTAACAATTACTAACTATTGTACTAGATGGACTAAAGCTGTCAGCAGCAAGACTTATACTATAGATGATGTTATTAAATTTCTAGAAAGTAACATTGTTACCAGGTATGGAACTCCTTATGCTCTAGTAAGTGATAATGGTTCTGCCTTCACTTCAACCAAATTGTCAAGTTGGGCTTTTGATCATGGGATCATACTCAGGTTCTCATCCAACTACTATCCCTAAGGGAATGGATTAGCAAAATCCACCAATAAAAATTTGCTGAATATCATAAGAAAATTAATAGAGAAGAACCCTAGGGAATGGAACTCATTTTTAAAATATGCCTTATGGATAGACAGAATTAGAATGAAAACTGCACTAGGAAATTCACCCTTCCAATTAGTATATGGGGCGGATCTTATCCTCCTTGTTAACTTGAAAATTCCTACCTTACAGTTTGCCTAAGAGTACCTAGGCATAAACAATAGACAAGAGGTTAGGTTGCTTCAGCTGATGCACTTAGAAGAGAAAAGAAGTCAAGCAATTGACCAATTTACAAAACATCAGTCTATTGTCAAACGCTAGTTTGACAAGAGAGCCAAAGTTAAAGCCTTTAGAATATCTGATTTAGTCCTGATGTGGGATAAATCCCATGAGAGGAAAGGTGACCATAGCAAATTTGACAAACTATGGATAGGTCCCTTTCAAATTTCTGAGATAATAGGAGACAACACTTATAGGCTTAAGAACCTGACAGGTGAGGATGTCCCATTGCCAGTCAGTGGACAATTTCTCCTAAGTGACATCATGATAGTCATGTGTATCATATTGTATATTTGTATAGTTGCTTGTACAGTTGTGTTTTTGTTGTTTTTGTTTGTCTTGGTTTGTTTTATTTTTGTTGAGTTTTGTTTTGACTAGTCAAGATGATGCACTTTATCACCATAGAAAATAACTAAATTGTTAGGATTCAAGTGATGAAATCAAATTTAGACATAGGTTATGATTCATGCTAAGAAGTATTCATGATCAGGTCTGTGATATCCTTTCATCAGGGTCCCTTTTCTTGATCAGAGTGAATCAATCACAATGAAACACCTAACAGCCTTAGGTTTGTTGAACACACAAGTATAGGTGTTAAGTGAAAAATCTAAATGGACTCCCTTGCTACCAATACAATCTCCAACCTAAAGCTGCAAGTGACTATACCTTGTATAAATGGGCTAACATGATGATATCAGATACAAATTTTAAAGAAAATTAGAAAAGAAATAAAATTAGGCCATCTAAGTAAATCTACCTGGGCTATGAACACCTACTGGTAGTGGGGCTCTACTTAGGGAGATTGTATAGATAACCTTGCCGGGGCTATAGATACCTGCTGGTAGCAAGGCTCTATTTAGGTCGGCTATGAGGGATAATCTCCAACTATGTAGTTTAACACCAGTTACTTATGTTTTCAACTTGCCTTCAAGATGAAGATAATTAATCATATGCACACACATGATCCTTTGTTAGCATTGTTACCATGATGAACTTTTACCATTCAGAAGATCATGATGCTGATGCTTAGAAAGAATTAGAATAATATGGATGAATATGATCACATCACTTGAATCATTGGAATTTGTTTGTTTTCATTGGTGACAAGTTGTTGTGTGGTTACACAACATGCCCTATTTTGACTTGGCAAAATAGGGACCCAACTTTTTTGGCTTGTGTTTTGTGCTTTCTGGTGGTTTGGTAAAAATAAGTCATGTAGATCATCATGCATGAGAAGGCTAGATAAGTCATCATCATGAGGTTAGTTTGTCAAAGTTCATATTTTATTCCAGTAGCCTCATATTTAGAAAGAGCATCAAATTTCATGCAGGTTTGCCTTTCGCATCACCCTAATATTCATTAAAGTGTGAAAGTTATGAATGGTCAAAGCTTGAGTCAAACCTGATATTCACAGGGGGAGAATCATATTTCTTAACTTCAGTCATATTACTGAAGGTCATCCTGATCTAATTTATAACCCAATAAATCATGCAGTCCAAATATCTGGATGTCAATTTTAGGTGATAGTAACCTTTACCCGTCAACAGCCTTATGTATTTTGTGAGGATCATATTTCTCAATGTAACTTGATATTTCTTAATATCCTCCCACCATGAAATATCCCCCTAAGCCATTATCCTGATGACATCATTCAAGTCTGATAAACAAAGTGACAAACATGACGATGACATAATCATCATTTTACCTCTTGGGAGCATATTTCCTAAACATGATCCTTCTCATATAACATGATGATGATGTCATTATGCCATAGCAATATAATGAGTGAATATCTGGATGACATCATCCTGATATTCTGAGAGAGAAGGAGGTTATGTTTATCCAATCATCATCATTTTTGTAACATCACCCGATATATGGAAATATCCTCCTGACGTATAAAACACAACCTAAAGAGAGCATTCGTCACCTGATCTTATCACGATGGTTTTTTCCTCTACAGGAGGATGATCATATTGCACTCGAGGTGATATTTGAGAATATCACCTAATATCCAAATACTATCATATTTTTGAATATATCCTATCATCCAGATATCACCCCGCTCCCATTGCTGCCATTAACATTTAATGCACGCAGAGGTGGTAGGTAGTTCCTGACGACCACAAAACCCGATGAAACACCTGGTGAAATCCTAAGTTTTCATACGAAAGATCAACAAATAAAATATAATCCATCAGGGTTTGCCCTAATTTCACCCTAATTGCAAGGTTAAAAGGTAAATTCAATCATCATTTCAAACTTACCTTACAATAAAATCATTTTTATAGAGCACTAGCTTCCGAACCCTCATACAGGTGACACTTGTACGAATAGAGCTTAAAGGCAAGAAGAACCATAGGATTATTAGCAAAATTAAGAGCATTTCTGGAAAACCACTAGTATAAAGGGATTTACATAACCAGGTAAGTAATCCAAACCCTCATCCTTTTGCTTCTGTATATCAGGTATGATGTTGGTTTGAAATTCTAGTTTATGCATCCCATGATAAGTTAATGCTGAATAAATATAGTAGGCATGATGATTAGTGAAGATAAAATGTTATATTCATGCATATGAGTATCCATTGTAAGACAAATTGTGTTAATTGTAGATATCCATTTCTGACAAAAGGTTAGCTAAGTGCGAAGCTGAATTCAGCAAGCCCATGTTCGCCTCCCCTAGAGGAATCCTATTCAAGTATGGTGCAATCACAGATACCCATTAGAGAAGTACCAATTTGGAGGCTTGGTCCACCAAAATGAATGATGAGAAGAATAGAAGTCCCTTACTAGATGCAGTGTTCGTGTCCAGAATGTGGAATGTAGCTGGTTTTCCATACTCCATGGAGTCTCCAGAGCTGGTGATTGAATGTGCCTAGAATTACAATCTAGAGACTAGATAGGTGGTGAAGCATGGAAGAACATATGTAGATCTGTCCATCAAGGGTCTTTCCAAGACATTTGGATTGCCACTTGGTAGAAAAGTTAATAGTGTAGACCTGAAGAAATCAAAAATTGAGTATGAAAATAATAAGAAGTAGGCCAAGAAGAACATGTATCAATGGAGGGCCAAGAATAACACATATCCTGTAGTTGCCAAGATTCTTGTGCACTTGTTTAAATATGATTTTGATGATGAGTATCAGTACATGATTGCATTGCTTAGCAGGGTAATAGGCCAACCTGATGCTGGTAGTTTTAAAGATTGGATGTATGGTGTAATCATGATGTGCATATATGCAGACATCAAGCCATTATGGGGCCAGTTGATAAGTGATGCTCTACATGAGTAGCTGATGAACTTGGGAGGTTCAAATTGTTCCTTTTACATGACATCATATATTGTCTACTCTTGTGCTTACAAAGGCACATTTGATGCATTGACAATAGTTGGAAAGATTGATGGAACCACCAATGATGCCCATATTTGGGATCATCATCCCCAATTGCAGAGACCTAATTACCTCCAAGACTATAAATTGGTAAATGATGCATTCTCTATGCATCTGGTGAGAACCATGGAGGAGGATAGGACAAAAAGATTGAGCATGGAAGCTCAAGAAATAATTTATAGGCATGGAGCCTAGTATCTTTAATTTGTTACATTTTCCTATATAAGAATTGAGGGTTTTGAAGGACATCCCCTCATGCTACCAAGATACCCCATTGATGCAGTGATACTAATGGAATTCATAAGGCAGAACTCCATAATGCTTAAAACATATAAGGATGCTCATAAGTTACCGCCAATTTTGTTTCCAATAACCATTGGTTGGTACATGTGCCCAGACTCAAAACGTATCAAGAAGGTGATGGTCACCTTGAATAAAATGTAGTTGCAGCCATTCCCACTGATAAGACCATATGATCCTTATGGGAGGATACAGAAAATAATAGGGAAACCTATTCATTAGAAGCACCTAGAGGACTTCTGGGTGGATTGTGAGGATGAAGCAGAAGTGAGAAGAAGAAGATATCAAAGGTTAACATTAAACCAAGTCAAAACCTTTGACTGTATCCCCATTCCTCAACAGTTGAAGAAAGATGATGGTAGGATAATGACAGATGAATATGAAGAAAAGAAAATATATAATGATACCATATCTGCACCTGACCTAACCATACAAGAGGACATATCTTTGGATCCTTTCATTGCTAGGACCTTACACTTAACCCAAGCTTGGGTTGATGCACAAATTGAGGCATTAAAGAAGAAGGGTATTGCCATTATTGTGGACAACAAGAAGAAAGGACAGGATATTCCTGATGAGGAATATGATGATTTTATAAATGAAAAGAGAAAATCTAAGGGAGACAAGTTGCCTCCACAACAACAACAAAGCAAAAGACCCCCTAGGGGTAAGAAGATTGATAGTGAACCCAAGGGGGTGATTATTGAGAGGGCAGTGTTTACAGCTAAAGAGGCAACAACATTAGGATCAGGATCAGCATCACCTCCATAGACAAGTAAGTAAAAGTCTAAGAAAGATAAGACAATAGAAACAGTATTTGTTGAGACCTAAGAGAAGGGTCAATCCTCACGAAAGCAAGCAGAAGAGGATATCCTTATGGAAGAAGAGCCTGAGGAAGAGGAGGCCCCCTTGCTGTTCAAAAGGAAAAGGAAAGCCCCATAGGTGGTGGTAGCTACCCCACCTAAGAAACCAAGAACATCCATGAGGGGTAAAATAAAGCAATCCCCTACACTGTTGAAAGGGGCTGGTAGTGAAGTTGTGCACAAGGAATTTCAGCACAATGTTCCACTTCCTACCATTGTGAAGTTCAAAATAGAACTTGCAGAAGAGCAAAGAAAAGAAGCTTCCAATATATTACAAGGAAGTCATATCTCATTGGAGGAAACAATTAATCTATTTGATGATGAGGTTGTGAAGGAAGTAGCTTCACGAAAGATGGAGACCCTTGCTGTAGGTACACAGATGACTCCTCACAAGACTCCACTAGTTTAAACAATGTTGGAGGAGATAAAGCAAGTGGAAATTGAAAAGGAAAAGAGTCCAGAGAAGATAGCCTAAGAAATAGGGTTGGACACACTAATTGCACAGGTGACAAGTCTTGTAGTGGTAGATTTGACAGTTACATAGGATGTAAGTCCTGAATATCCAGCAAGTACACTTGACAAAGGGCAACATACAGAAGATGTGAAGATGGCAAAACCAAAGGGCCATGCTTTAGAAATAAGCCAATAAGGCCAACAAGATGCATCAACGAAGCTTGTTGTAGTAAAAGTTCAGGAAAAGAAGGCTGATGAGAAGGATGTAGTAGAAGATCCTACTTCTAAAGTTTAAGAAGTAAGTAGTGCAGGTGCAGAACAAATTGTGGTTGCAGAACAAACACCAGCACCCAAGGAGGATTCTGCAATATCCACTGCTATAAATATGCCTCAACAGGGAAAAGTCAAAAGTGGATGAGGTGATAAAGGAGAAAGCTCATGATCATCATGATCATCAGATAGACGCATCACAAGATCCTCCACCTTAGGATGATGCTCCTCTCAAAAAAGAAGTTCCTCAATAGGAGGATATACCAAGGATCACCCTCAAAGCGAACATCATGAAGAAGAAATGAAGAAATCAATGTCTCCATCACATATGCTGACAAATATGTGAGATCAAGGTGAACATCATGATGATGCTCAGAAACATGATCAGGTACCTCCATGGTTGGAAAAGGAAATAAACACAGAGGTAGATTTTGTGATTCAAGAATTTGATGTATCTACCTTGTTTTCTGAAGATAGAATAAAACCAAAGAGGAAGGCCAGAATGACTTCGGCCATTAAAAGAGATCCCACAACTGGAAGGAGGACTGTACAAATTGCAATCCCCACTATAGAGAAAGAAAAGGGTAAAATTACTCTGGAAGCATTCCAGATTAATACAGTTGACCTGGGGTTTGCAAATGAAGACCAAGAGGGTCAAGAAGGTAAAGACATCATTGATTCTTTAATTCAAAAGGTTAAGAAGGAAAAAGAGAAAAATAAGCAACACAAAGAGCACATTGCTTAGTTGCATGCATACATAGGCAGGCTAACTAATCCTGAAGACAGTTCCACTCAACATGCAGTCCCATTGAATGCTATTTCTCAAGATGAGGTGTATAAATTGGATCTCATGAAAGATGAGTCATCCATACTGAGAAAGTGGATGCATTCCACATTTGATACTTCAGAAGAAGTCGTAAAAGCCTCTTTGAAGAGGTGGAGTAATCTCATTTACTCAAAGAAAAAGGTAGACCAATTGTAAATGCAAACAGGTAAAAGGTCTTTCCAGTTGGAAAAGATATTAGATATCCTAGGAGAAATAAGGAGGATAAATCCTCAACTACTTATCAACAAGTAGGTACTGAATAATAACACTACATTATTGGTTGATATATGGTATAAGGACATTCGATTTGAATGTGATGTTCTCAAGAGATGTTACAATAGGCTGAGAGAGATCAGCATAAAATTACATGATATGTTGTCTTTTGAGGCAGAAATTTTGGAAACCTTGGAAGGAAAAGTGGAAGGGAAGATAGATAATCAAGATGAAGAGTTTGCAATCCAAGCTCTACACAATAACTTCCAATTTGTTGCAGATGATCCACTAGGCCAACTGATAGAAGAAATCATGGATAAACTAGTAACGACCAAGATGAAAATAGAACATTATAATGAGGCATTGCACAACAGGAAAAATAAGCTAGACAACATTAGAAACAAATACCAGGCACATAAACATGCCATCATCAAAGCAAAGACCCAGGATGGTGGAGAAATAGATAAAATCATGCAATTCTATGAACAGGTCTAGATTAGCATGCAGCCTCATATACAAGGTCATCATCATTAGGATGATGAAAGTTCAGGAAGTGATGCACCTAGTGATGAAGCACATGAGTCAGATAAAGTAGATGATGATGCATCATAAAGTAAATATCAGCATTTGATACTTAGTGAAAATAAGTGTTTTAGTTAGTTGCTAGGTGGCAACTTGTGCCATTTTGATAAAGTTGACATAGTCAAAAGGAAATATTGACCATAGATGTTCAAAGATAAATCAGGATCGTAGATCTTTTGTAACGGATTCTCACCTTGTTCTATAAAGGGTGCAGGAATGCCTCATTTTCAAATATTTGAAACTTAATTGAAATCTGTCTACTGAAATATTCAGGGCTCATTTCAAAGTTTTTTGTATACATTTATATCCTTACATGCTTAATGAATGAGAAGACTGTTTTGATTACAATTCATAGTAAATCTTGAGTAATCAGTGTGTGAATTTTGGATATATGTGGTGATTTGCTATGTCCCTTGGAGTGCATGTCTACTTGCATATGTTGTTTTCATACAATTCCTTTGAAGTTAGCATCAACTGTACTAGCTGTGGAATGTCCTAGTGAACATATGGTTTGGTTTTCTTCTCTTCATGTCTATATCTGATGTATATGTGGCTCAATAGCTAAAGGTTCAACATTCATTTAAAGTATTTATTTCAATTTCTTTAAATTTCAGAACATTTCACCATCATAATTGCAAATAATTGATAATCTCAAGCAAATACTACAAATATGTGGACATCTTGTAGATAATTGCAAATATTTAGCATATTTGAAGCTAAAGCATGTAGAATTGATAAATATCATGCAAATATTTGAGCATAACTATATCATTTGATCAAACAACTGTAGAAAATGACCTCTCTGTGAAGAATCTTTGCAGAAATAATATCATGATGATGAACTCGACATAAGGCCGCAAAATGGAAACAGCAACACACATCAACCTCTGAGTAACATCAGACGATTAAGACCTACTCACTGGAGACTTAGGATCATGAATTCTTTGAATTCATCGTATCTTTCAAGATGAATAAAGGTTAATGTGTACTTTTATTCTATGCTTGTTTATAACTAACATCATGACCAACAGATAGGTACCACGGTGAAAACCTGGCAAACAAGCATCATGTGTACTTTTAGCTTCTTGTGTAAATCAAAGCAAGTGGTGAAAACCTGGTAAATAGGCACTATCTGTGACAAACCACTTCCTCCATCCATTCTGACTTCATGTCTCATGTGTCCATCATATCGTTCATCTTGAACCAGTCCTTTGAACCATTGTCAAACTACATCACCTCTGAGTTATCACATAGGCAAGGCCATTCTTAATGCACCCCCGAGGCTTCACTTCACTTCACTCCACTCCATGGTCTCATCTGTTCCATCTCTAGTCCTTTTTTCAATCTGAGTCTGTGCTATTTCTGCACCACTTTGTCATCGCCTAAGTCTTAGGTCCGCTAGGGTTTACCCCAAACTATGTTGCCTCTACATCATCACGTAGGCAAGGCCATTTAGCAATGAGCCCCCAAGGCACTAGGTTAGTCCCTTAGGGTCCATCTATCCATGTCTATCTATCATCTCACTCATAATAAGTTGATCCTTGTCTAAACTAGGGGCAACTCCTCGACCTAGTTATGGATTTAGATTCTTGAATGCCACTGTTCTAAGAGGATACCAATAAGGATTGCGATTCCCTTCACTAGACAAGCAAGCACAGCAAATACAAGCTACCCAAAAACAAAGATCTTGAAGAGAAACATCAACCTGTCCAAAGCACAGCACCATACCGAAAACACTCAAACTGATTCTGTATCAATTATGGCAAAAGACACATCTAATGTAAAGAAGTTTTGTCAACAAGTTAACTTACAAGGTCTCAAATTTTTGTCATTATGTTTCCCTATACTACTCAAGGATGCCTAAAGCTAGAGATGCTATGATGGGGACATAATTGTTTGCTTTGTCTGTTGTTTGTGAATCAAACTTTAGTAATGTGACAACTTTCTATCTAACGACATGATCAGCAAAAGATCATCGAGGACTTCTGAGGTCTGAACATGAAAAGGGCAATCCCTATCTGTTGAAATGCAAGAGGTACTCAGGTCATTTAGATTCAATTTTGACTAGATGCTTATATCAACTTGCTATATCAAAATCCATGTAAGTAATACTCAAGTCATCTTGGTTTAATTATACCTCGATGCTTGTATTTTCTTACAACATTTTAAAAGCCCAATGATGAAATAAGTACTTCAAAATACTTGCTATATCAAGATGACAAATATCCATATCCATATCCATACCATATCCAATTGCAGTTCATATCCATATCCAACATCTTGTCTTATCACTTGTCCGGGGCAATATCGTTGGTTTACCGCTTGACCGGGGCAATACCTTGCCTATTCTTGTATCATTTGTGCATTCTTGCTTACTCACTTGTGTATGTCATCATTTTATCTTGCATCACATATCATTCACCATCTTTCTTCTGCTTCCAACCATTTCTTCTCCTATTTCTCCTCTTCTTCATCATGAGATTGTCCATCTCATGCCTTTCTACCATCTCCCCATCCAATCTCCCGAGGGGGCATCCTGTTGTTAAACTTGTACCAAGGGCAAACTGGGGCATGTATCACCATGAAAAATTCTTTTTCTTTGAAACATGATAAAAAACATTGCATCAAAGAGGGGCAAAATGTATACACCTAAAATTGGCATGACTCTACTTAAGTAAATATTTTAAATATTTATTTCATCATTCACATTCTTCTATCAATAAATAAATAAATTCATTTATTTATCTGATTCATGTCCTCTCATTTAATTAAATAAACAACATTTATTTAATTAATTAAATTCATATACATCCCTTCATTCTGCTAAATAATTAAATAATTTTAATTATTTAATTAAAACCTTTTATTCTTCCAAACTTAAATAAAATGAAAATTTTATTTAAATAAAATCTAAATTATCCACTAAATAAAATATACTTTTATATTTTATTTTATTCTTTAAAAATATCCACAAAATAAAATATATTTTTATATTTTATTTATTCCTCTCAATTATCTACAAAATAATTAAATAAAATCTATTTATTTAATTATGTATTTCTTATCTTCAAAAATCATTCTTATCTTCTAAAAATACTTTCCTCTTGTCATACAAAAGCAAAAGTAGTTTTAAAGCATCTTTAAAGCAAACTTTCTCTTAAATTAAAAAAATAAATTCTAATTTAAGAAAATCAAATCTCATCCTCATCAAGAGAGGAGTTAACTTCATAAAGTTGCTTTTTGAATGACACATGTCTTTCTTCCATTTGTTGCATGTTCCTCAACAACCCTCCTCCATTGATCTTCCCTCACCTTCTTCTATAAATATCACCCTCTCCTTATTCATTTCATCACTTATTACTTATCATTTATGCAAACTTATGCTGTAGGAAATCAAGCGCACCTTTGGAACCTATTTTCTTAGGCATTCATCTCATCTTCTAGCTAGTGTGTTTGAAGCTCACCTTCAATCACATGAATATCAGAGCCATTCTGTTTTTGTCATCTTCAAACAAGCAAGGGAGCAACGCTTCTGAGGGCTTCATCACTAAGATCAAAGAAAGATAGGCGAACTATGGAAGACACAAGGTAAAGGTGTAAGTATTGTTGTTTATTTGTTTTAATCTCCTTTTATCTTTAGATTCTTTAGATGTTTGGTTTTTTATAATCTTTTGGATTAACCTATTTTCCCCCTCACACCTAGTGATGGAATAGCCTCACACTCTATCATGTCCTATATAATTTACGAACATGCGATGAACCATATCCAATGAAACACCTCAAGAAATGGATGACCATTTCTCATGTCTAATAACTCTTGTAGAGAGTGATACATAGAACTATTCAATGCTAACATCATATGGATTGTATGATTGAACAATATTGATCATACATGCCATCTCATCTCTAATGGTGACCACCCTATCTATATTTGATAGGTTTGGTGTACTATGAATAGTTTAATTGAAATGGCACAATACATTCTCTACTCTCCAAATGGTATAAACATAGAGTTCACTTCTATGAGCATAATCAAACTAATTAGACTGATGACTCAAAGTCTGGTCAGCCATGTCTAAATATGTGTATATATATGTACAAATCTACATAATTAAAACAAGAATTTACATTTACTTTTGAAAATAAATTAAATTTAATAAATAAACATGCATATAATTTAAAACTTATAAATCAAACATGCACACATGAAATTTATAAATTTTGAAGCATGGAATTTATTAAAACCAAAACTAAAAATTATATAGAAAATATACACTTTATAGAGAGCAAACACTCTCCTTCATTTGGTTAAAAATAGTGATATAATGAGTCCAATTCAGACTCCGCCTCTTTCAAGACTAAAGTATATGTTGATATATAAATATTAATTATTATATTAGATAAACTAAGGTTATTTCATAAAAGCAAAGGATCAAGTGATTATAGTCTAGAAAAACTTAGGTATATTTCCTAAAAGCTAAGGATGGAGTGTTTGAATTTTTCAAGTAATTTAAAAAACTTTTGTTGAGAACAATGTGAAAAACTTCTCATGATAATTAGCTCATATAGAGGACTAGAGTATGTGAATAAAAAATTTAAATAGATTTATACAAATAAATTGAACTACATATATAGGTCACATCCTAACCTAAACCTAAACCTAAAGTCTAAATTTAGATTTAGTTTGTAAATTTTAAGGGGTTAAGGTGATGGGACATGTTTAAGACAAACCCATCCATTTAAGAGGCAAGCATATATATAAGTCCTATAGGAACTTATTAGATTTTATTGCTAGTTAATTTTGTTTTCTTCTCATTTTAGTTGGCCTTTGGTGTGAATGAGAAAATTATTGTCTCATCTTTAGTTCCATTACACTTCACATTGGGTTTCCTAGGAAGTTGTCTATATATTTGAATGGTTGTGCAATCCATACAACAATTTTACTAGTTATTTTTTCATCATGCTACTATTGTGGTGTTTGCATGGAGCTTTTATGGAGGTTTTATTTTGCTTTTCTCTCTCTAGCTATTAGTTGTGAGAAAGGACTATAAGAAGGGGACCAAAAGATTTACTTTCCTTGTTTTGGAATCATTAGAATTGTTGTATTGTAGTCTTGAATGTTTATTCAAATTGGTTTAAATGTAGGTATATTCATATGTGTTAAAGGTGGATGATATCTTGTTGATTCCTTGGTTTCTTGCCTATACATTCAAGTATGTGTTACAAGTATGTGCTAATCAGTGTTGCCATTGATGTCAACATGTTTGTGTTGTCATTAGTGTCAACTATGTCTTATGATGTTGTTTTTGTTTTTTTATTGAGTTGTTGTGTTAAAGTGATCCTAGTGCCTTGAAGAGGTGCTAATAATGTTGGTATATTGATCCTGTTGCTAAGTTTCCAAGTGCTTTTGAGAAAATTTGATTTATACTGGGAATAGTGTGTTGAAGAGTCTTCTAGCTTACAGAATATTGTTCAAGTTTTTGCTCCACATTTCCTCTATTTTGGAGATCTAAATATTTAGTTGGATATTTTATTGAGAAGTGTTTGAAGATCATAAATCTAGAATTTGGTGGTCCGGATTACTATACAATGAAAGATATATTCACTAGTTTGAAGAAAGTGTCTAACAGCATTTGTAGTGTGTCTAGGAGAATATTTGGCTCTAAATTTCTCCACAGAAAGGTTTTAGGTGCTACGGTTCTAGAGGTTTATTCATAAGGTCCCTATCTATCTTCATTTTAGAGGGTTTGTGATTTAGTGCTATGAAAAGTAATTTTCTTGTGTAGCAGAGTTCGACAATGTTGTTTGTAAGTAGTCTGTGAACTGTCTTCAAGTGAAATTTATTGTGGTTGAATTTGTTGACTCTTACGTGAATTCAAGTTGTTCATGGATGCTTCTAGATTGTTTTAAATCCTTGTGTGTAGTCTACAAGTTATGGTTGGGTTCATGGAAGTGTGTGATCAAGAATTTCTTAGGTTTACACTATTTGGTCAACCTAGAATGCTTGCACTAATTATGGAATTGATTTGATGATTATGTGAGTGTTGTGTAGCATGGTTGGATAGATTTGGATCTGATCTAAGGCATAGAGTGGTTTTCCTTCATTCCCTTGTGTCATGGAATGTTTAGGTCCAGACCTAATTCAAACATTGTGTGTTTGCCAACCTTGGAGATTGTTTCATGGATTAAAGATTGTGTTGCCGACCTTGAAGATTATTTCAATGGTAATGATGGTATAAATATGTGTCAAGGATTTGTGGATGTGGGTGTGCGTGAGGGGGATTATGTGAATGATACAAAATTTATCAAGGTAGTAAGATCTTTCATGTGTTAGGCTACTAAATGCAGTGACCAAAAGGTGTTTACAATTTTTAGTGATGCTGCAAAGGTGTTATTTGCTTTAAGGTGTATATTGAGCTTCATTGGAACAAAACATCATATTAGTTCAAATATTGATAGTGATCCACCCTTCTCTTCTTTCTTTCTTTCTTAGTGGGCAGTGAGTCCACATGGATAGTGAGTCCACCTGTAATGAGCATTCCTTTTTTTGGGCAGTGAGCCCTTTGGTAGTGAGCCTCTTGTAATTCAGTATTGCTACTACTTTATATTATGAGCTAATCCTCACCCTGGTTTGTCCATTTTAGAGTTTTCTATGTAAAAATCTAGTGTTCTCTTTTGCATGGTGTTAATGTGTTTAAGTTTCTGTTATCTACTTTTCATGTTTAATCTTCATAACAAATTAAGGGTTTAAGTGAATTGATGTGGATGTGATTATATTCATGAGGGTTTGAAGTTTTTGATACAACTGATTCACCCCCCCTCTCAGTTATCTTGTGTCTTCAACAATTGGTATCAGAGCAAGGTTCCTTTGAAGAAAGCTTAATAGCTTGAGGTATATCTAGGATGGCGCACAAGAAGGATACTTCCTTGTTTGATGGAATAGATTATGCACTCTAGAAGGTAAGGATGGAAGCCTTTTTAATCTCTCTTGATTATGAGGTCTAGAAATGCATCAAGTCTACTTACACTGTACCTGAGAATGGTGTGAATACTGAAGATGAAAACAAAGCTACCAAAATAGATGGTAAGGAAATACATGTTCTCTTAAGTCAACTTACTAATTCTAAGTTGGTGAAAGTTGTGAACTTGAAAACTACTAATGAGATTCAAAAAAGGTTGGAAAGTGTCTATGAAGGAGATGAGAAGGTTAAATAGGCTAAAATGTAGAATTTGAAGCTCACTTATGAGACCATACATATGTCTAAAGATGAAAACATTACAAGATACTTATAGAAGGTGGATGAAGTTGTCAATGGCATCAAGGGACTTGGTGGAAATATAGATGATCAAGAAGTAATATTGAAGGTATTTAGAACTCTTCCTAAAGCTTACAGTCTTAAGGTTTTTTTCTATTGAAGAATTACAAAACTTGAGTAAATTTACCGAAGGTCAGTTGCTTGGAACACTAACTACTTTTGAAATAAGAGAGTTTAACACATCTAGTGGAACTGCAAAAGATGAGACTTCTTTTAAAGCTGGAAAAACAAAGAAGACTATTGAATTAGAAACATAAGACTTTGATGAAGTGGAAGCTACCTTTGTGAGAAGGATGAAAAAGGGTACTGGTAAGACCAGTTGTAAGTTGCCTTTTAAATGTTTCAGTTGTGGAGAAATAGGTCATTATGCTTCAAGGTGTCCAGATAGAGCTTTGAGAATTAAGAATAAGGAAAGTAGAGGAAGGATACTCAAGAAAATAATAATATGCAAGCATTTCTAATGATGAATCTAATTTTGAGGATGATAATGATGATGAATATTTTTTTATTGCCATAGGAGATGAAACTGGTTCTACTAACTCTGGAAGTTGTGTGAAGGAAAAGAATCCATAAGCATGTACTAACCCTAAAGGCAATATAATATCTTCTTTTCATTCTAGGAGTGAAAAGGATGACTTGGTAATTGACAGTAGATGCTCAAATCAACTAACAGGTGATAAGACTAAGTTTATTAAACTTGCAAAAGTTGATGGTGGAGTAGTTAGGTTTGGTGGTGATGAAGCTACTAAGATTTGTGGAAAAGGCTAAATCAGTTTTGATGGAAAGCTCACACTGATAATGTTCTTTATGTCAAAGGTTTAAAGCATAATCTCTTGAGTGTTGGATAGATGTGTAGCAAGGGTTACAATCTTATGTTTTAGGATGATGGATGTGAGATTAGAAAAAGCTCTAAAATAGTATTTGCTACTTGAAAGAAGACAAGTGGAAATGTTTATCATATAAAATATGGTGTTAGTTATTGCCTTATGACATAGATCAATGAAAGTTGGCTATGGAATAGGAATTGTGTCACATTAGTTTTCATATCCAAGTAAGGATAAGTTCAATCCAAGCTATGAGAGATCTACCAAAGTTAACAAAGTCTATTAATGTTGTCTATAAGAAATGCTAGTTTGGAAAGAAAACAAGAAGAAGCTTCAAAATCAAGGATCAGTCATCTACCGAATTGTTGGAGTTGGTGCATACAGACATGTGTGGTCCTACCAGAGTAAGGAGTTTTCAAGGTAATAAGTATTTCATGTTATTTATTGATGATTGCTCTAGAATGACTTGGGTCACTTTTCTTAAAGAAAAATTAGAAGCCCTAGATAAGTTTAAAGATTTTAAAGCAATGGTTGAGAATGAATTGGATATGAAAATCAAATGTTTGAGGTCTGATAGAGGTGGAGAGTTTACTTCTAATGAGTTTAACATGTTTTGTGAGAATCATGGGATAAAGAGGTACCTATCTGCTCCTAGAACTCCTCAGCAGAATGGTGTGGTTGAAAGGAAGAACATGATTGGTCAAGAAGCTATTGAAAGGAAGCTAGGTGGGCATAAATCACTTCCTACACTAATCTAATGAGGAGAGATGTATGCAAATTCTTTACAACCTTTACAAGTACAGTGATGTTAACACAACATAGATATTGTAGCAATACACATACACACAAAATGTAGAGAGAAGAGAGAGAGAAGAGAGAGAGGATATAACGTGGGGAAAACCCTTTCAGGTGAAAAACTCCACACTCCAAAACCTGCACAATGTATTATCAAAACAAAGAATGTTTACAACACACTTGCAATGCAAGTCTTCTCAGGAGTCTTTGACACTTGTATCTAGAGATATTCTGGCAACATAATAGTACCTATCAATTAAACTATGCATCTCCTATTGAAGCATCTTCTTATAAAGAAGTTTCAAGGAAAAAATGGAACCTTCTTGACATGGGCATCCATCTTGGCCTCATGGTCCAAAACCCACATCTAAGGACACTTGTCAAACACTACAACATGGTTCTAACACTTGTCATATGACCCCATCCCAATGTGGGTACCTAGTCCCAAGATAGGCTATGATAGATGCTCTTACACACCTTACAACTGTCATATAATCTATCATAACTGACAGCACTTACAGTTGTAAGAGAATTTGTCATACACTAACTAAAAATAGCATATCTCCTCTTACAACATGTCATAACCTCCCTTGGGCACCCAAAGATGCCTTCCTCAAAGATGCTCTTTGACACATGTCCTCACCTGTCATAAGATTTTCTATTTATGACTCTTACACCATAGAATTTGTCATAGGAATCTGTCATAATCGTTACGCATCATGATTCCTTACACACTGATCAAGATGCCAACACATGGTAGAAAACCTCTACCACAATATGGGATGCCTATATCCACATGGAGTGGGTTGACCATCCTAGTCACCTTACAAGTGGAGTGACAACTCATCGTGCCACTTCACACTAAATGACAAAACATGATGTGCAACTTAAGTACACCATAGGCTAATATAATAAATACAAGGAATTACCAAGGTTGAGACAACTTTATTCCCAAAATTCTCCCACTTCTTGAACACCTTGTAAGAGCCAATAGAAATAATAGGACCTAACTGTTATAGGCTGAGAGGCCCATAGACTCCAAACACCATCTAAACTTCTTTGTGCCTATGAGTTTTGTCAATGCATCTACAACATTCTTTGAAGTGTCTACCTTCTCCAATGTCACCTTCCCATCCTCTACCATGTCTTGTACAAAATAAAACTGTACTTCTAGCATGGAAAGTTGGATTCTTTGCTATGCAAATTACACTCTGACTGTCACAACAGATAGTGATCTGTCCTGCATCAACACCAATATTTGAACACAATCTCTTAAGCCAAATGGCTTACCTGCAAGCATGAGTTGCTACCATATACTCTACTTCTGTCATGGACAAAATGACCATAGGTTGCTGCTTACTCATCCAACTAATTGCACCACTGAACATAGTAAACACATAAGCACTGGTGAATCTCCTACTGTCAATGTCACCTGCATAATTAGAATCCACAAATCCATGAATATAACAAAAAGTGGAGGTCCTATAGGATGACCATGATAACATAGGGATTACTCAGAAGTACCCCACAAATATTTGAACACTCTCTTCACTACATCCCAATTTACCTGTCCAAGATTAGCCATAAACTAACTAAGGACTCCCACTGCTTGAGCAATGTCTGGTCTAGTACAGACCATAGCATACATCAAGTTGCCAACAACACTAGCATAAGGTACTCTACTCATATCCTCCATCTCAAAAGGAGACTTAGGATAATCATCAACAAATAACTTTGTCCCCAAAGAAATAGGAACACACAATGGTCTACAATCTGCCATGCAGAATCTATCCAACATGGCCTTCACATACTTACTCTGGCTTAACCAGAGTTTTTTGTTTGTTCTGTCTCTTCTAATTTCCATTCCCATAATGTACCTAGTTGCCCCTAAGTTTTTCATCTCAAATTGTGTTGACAACTGACACTTCAAATCAGAAATCACATTCTTACCATTCCCAACTAACAACATATCATCAACATACAATGCAATAATGAGCATGCGATCGTTGTCAAATTTGTAATATACACAATGATCTGATTTTGATCTCAGAAATCCAATGGACAACACAAAGGCATCAAATTTCATATACCACATCCTAGGAGATTTCTTCAAACCATACCAAGACTTCTTCAACTTGCAAACCAAATTTTCTTTACCATTTTATATGTAATTCTTTGGCTACGACATGTAAATCTCTTCCTCCAAGTCACCATAATGAATGTTGTCTTCACATCTATCGGTTCCACTTCTAAATCATAAGTTGCTGCAAGAGATAATAGGAACCTAATAGATGTTATCTTTGCAATGGGAGAGAAAATTTCACCATAATCAATTCCCTCCACTTGTGAGTACCCCTTTGTAGCCAATCTAGCCTTGTACTTTTCAACACTGCCATCTGCACCAAATTTCTTCTTGGACACCCGTTTACAGCCAACAAGTTTCCGCCCTTTAGGCAAAGGCACCAAGTCCCAAGTTTTATTCTTCTCCAAAGAAGCCATCACATGTTCCATGGCCTCCTTCCAGGAACCTGTATGTTTCATGCCCAGAGCCTTTGTCACAATTTTAGGCTCATCAGTGTTAGTAAGCATGGCAAAAGCACAACTAGAATCAAGCAGTGAATAACCAAACCTATTAGGTTGCTTCTTTGTTTGTGTAGACCTCCTCAAAGGCTAAGGCTGATGTTCTACTTCTTCTTCTAAACTTTCAGAGCTGCTAGAGCTCTCCTCATCATCAAGTCTCACAGGGTCTATCAGTTCAGTCTTCTCAGGGGTAGTGGGAAACTGAACCACATCATTTTTCTTTTCTTTCTCTTCTGGTTGTAGAACAATAGAAGAAGTTGTTAGCTCTCTGAAAATAACACTTCTTCTATACAACACTTTTTGGCCACAGGATCCCAAAGCTTTTATCCTTTCACACTGACACCATAGCCAATGAAGATACACTTAACAACCTTGTTCTCCAATTTTGACCTCTTCGCCCTAGGCACATGAGCATATGCCTCACAACTAAAAACATGAATATGTCTTATTGAAGGCTTCTTACCAGACCACACCTCCATGGGTGTCTTACCAACAAGAGCTGATGTAGGAGACTTGTTTACTAGGTAGCAAGTAATGGTAACAACTTTAGCCCAAAACTTTTGTTTGAGGCCAACTCCACTAAGCATACTCCTAGCCTTCTCCATCAGTGTCTTGTTCATCCTCTCTACAACTCCATTTTGCTGCGAAGTGTATGGAGTTGTCTTCTGTCTTTCAATCCCATGTTCTTTATAGAACTTATCAAATTCTATGGAACAGAACTCACCACCATTGTCAGTTCTCAAACACTTAATCTTTTTACTAGTTTGATTCTCAACAAAAGCTTTAAATGGTTTAAACCAACTAAAGACTTCAGATTTGCTTCTGAGAAAATAAAACCATGTCCTACTGTAATCATCTATGAATGATACAAAATATACAAATTTAGAGATTAAGGAACATTAACTGGATGAAACACATTAGAATGAATAAGATCCAATACACTAGAAGACTTATGAGAACTTGAGTAAAACTAAACATGGTTTTTCTTTCCATATATACAATGTTCACAAAATTCAAAATTGAGATTACAATCATCTAACCCCTCAAAGAGGTTTTTATATTTTAGGTTTCTAAGACCCTTCTCACCAATGTGGCCAAGTCTCTTATGCCATAACATTGTCTTCTCAGCAAGAAGCTTGACTTCCAAAGCAATGAGCACTCTTAGGTACCCAAAATGCACTACCATAAAAATTTGATACAATAGATCTTTTCACTGTTGGTTCCAATGGTGGGGATGAAGTGACTACAACTCTTTTCTTTGAGTAAAAAGAACTATTGCATTGTGAAATGCATGCCTCCAGCTGAAATAAAGCACCTCTCCAAGTACCCTTCACAAGCACCATAGCTCCTCTAGTCATCTTGCATCCTTCTTTTGAAAAGACAACTTGCACACCTGCATCATTCAATTTACTTACAGAGAACAAGTTTTGTTCCAAGCATAGGATGTGCATGACCCCAGAGATCCCCTTCACTCATCCATTAAGGAATCATATTGTGACTCTTCCATGGCCAACTATCTTCAGATGAGAATCATCACTAAGGTACACTCTTCCACCATCAAATTCTTCATACTTTGTAAACCAGACTCGATGTGAGGTCTTATGAAAAGAGGCACCAGAATCAATCAACCAGACATCATCAGATGCATGGGTGGCCAAGGCTATGATGAAAACATCACCATCATCTTGTGACTTGTCAGAATATGAATCTATGACATTCTTTTTCTTTTTCTTTTTCTTTTTCTCCTCTTTGCATTCCTTTCGGAAATGTCCAGATTTACCACAATTCCAATAGAGAGCCTTGGACTTTCTAGGAGATTTGGATCTACCCTTCTCATATTTCTTGTCCTTCTTTTTCCCTTTCTCCTTGGGTCTTCCACGAACCACAAGAGCCTCTCTGGCTGACTCAAATGACTTTCTCTGCATTTCTTTAGATAAAAACGAAGACACCATTTCATCCATTTTGAAAGTGGATGTGGTACTCCCAATGGCCATAACAAGATGATCCCACAAATCTGGTAAAGAACAAAGAAAAGTCATAAATTAATCCTCCTCCTCCATCTTCACACCTGTTGGTGCTTGCATGAGTAGTTAGGCTTCAAGCATATAAGCATGTAGGCACCTTCCCAAAAATCCAAAAAAAAACCCTAACACTTTTGGCCTCTGCAGTCGTGAAAATGCAAGAAATTAGTTGTGTGTAGGTTGAAATGGTAGTGGTGGGTCGGAAGTTTCTATCGACCCTTTAAAAGTGATAAAGAATGAGTCAAATGCATTTCCAAATGCATACCCAGCTATGGTTTCCTGTGCCCAAATATTTCTAAAGGTGGCTGGGAGGGTTTCATTCTGCCAGTGCCGCAGGATCCGCCAAGTGTCAAGCCTCAGTTCATGCCACGCTTTTGCCTCTGAGTTATAACTCTAATGCTGAGTGTGCCACGTAGCAGAAGATGTGTCTATTTTGTTTCTAAGTTGCTTCCCATGGAGCATGCCATGTGTTAGCTTTCGCTAGAGTCTCAACGTAGTTTCTAAATGTTTCTAAGAGTGTCGCGGAAGGCACCACGTGGAGACACTCGAGAGACATAGAAAAAGTAACTAAAGGCCCGTGGATGGTGCCAAGTGGCAGCTTCCGCCAGTGTTTCTAAAAGACCCTAAAGGTTTCACAATTTCCTCCATGGGCTTCGAGGATCCTTAATGTTTCTCAAGGCAACATGGAGCTTGCCAAGTGTTGCTATCCGCTTGAGTTTCTAAAAATTTCTAAGCTACCGTGGATAGCGCCACGAGTCCCTTGTGGTTGCTACGAAAGCTAACAAGTGTCAGCTTCCGTGTAATGTTTCATATTAATTTTGGTGTTAAGTGAAGACAGGGGTGGGTCCCAGTGAGGAGTCTCAGTTGCTGCAGATCATGCCACGTGATGGAGGATCTTTCAACAGTGCATAAAGTTGCTAGCTGCGAAACTTGACATATGTCAGTTTCTGCTTAAGTTTCAAAAAACCTTTAAGTGTTTCTTTGTGTCTACGGAAGGTGCCAGGTTTCTTTTGTAATGGACATAGAGCTTGCCAAGTGTCAGCTTCCATGTATCTCTCTTTTCCCCTCGATGCAAGGTAGTGGATGGTGGTGGGTCATAGAAAATGGGTCCCTGTGTTTCTTCAGTGATGCGGACGGCGATAAGTGTCGATCTCTGCGTAAGTTTCTTAAAGAATTTCAATAACACGGAAGGTGCCACATACAAATTCATAGTGATGGCGGAAGGTGCCACATATCCCAGTTTTCCTTTTTGAAGGCTACCAAGCAGTAAGTGTTGTGGGTCCCATTTCTCATAAGTAATAAAGTTGTAGCTGCTACGGATTATGCCAGATGTCACAGGAGGAGCCCTCCCAAATATAATAGACACAGTTAAGTAAAAGTTGCGGAGCCTAACATGTGTCAACTTCCATGTGAGTTTAAGTAGGGGTCTTTGTATTTCAAGAAGAATGCGGAGGCCGCCACCTATCCCTTTTTTGAAAGGCAAAACGGAGGAGTGATAAGCTAGCGATAGAAACATGAGGTGCCTATGTGGCATGATTTGGTTAGCTGGTGACTTTTCAATGTTTTTGGGGCCGTTGATCTCAGCGATGAGTTTTTGATCGATGACCATATTTTGAACCTAAAGTGATGGGTTTTTCTTGAGTATCTGCGGCTGTTTTTGGGTGGGAAAACTCTAGAGGTTTGATGCGGTTGCATTTCCAGAGGCTATGGGTAGTTGAAGCAGTAATAGCGATTGTTGCAGAGGTATGGGACGATGATGGACAGGCCAACCACCTGATTTAAGAAGGAAATCTTGGAGCAGTGGCTTGGATCCCGATCTCACCTACTCTGTCCTCTATTTCTGGCTGTTGCATTCAATTTTGAGTACCATTTTCTCATGCATTGTATCTGGCAAATTTTTGATGTACCATGTAATTAATTTGATGAGTACATAGTTTTCCTATAAAAGGCAGACTGTGTCACTCATTTTGGTTGGTTGAAGACCTGGGCATTTTTGTGTAAATAACGAAGAACAGTGCATGATCTTAGCTGTTCTATCCCATTTTGGAGTTTATGTGTTGCAGCATGAATGTATTTTGCACATATTTTTAGTTTCAGTGTTGATTTATATGAGAAATGCTTATTGCATGTGTCTATCTGCTTGTCTCCATTTGCTGCATGTTTTCCTTCTTTTGAATCTGGTTGCTAAGGGTTTCTTAGGTTCTAGGGTATGGTTTTCTGTATCACATGCATGATCTCTAACTTCCATTCAAGGAGTGGATTAGACTGTTTTAGGTTAATGTATGGAGAAGGTTGTAGGTCGGCATGGATATCTATAAGTAGAGGCAGTTAGATACCCATTCTTCCGTGATGTTTGTAAGGCAAACATCAATCCAACCCCCTAAAACTTGAGTGAAAGTTGTAAACCATCTGTTGTATACATCTAGTTGACTCCTTGCCCAACAAATAGGCACCAGTCTACTCTTGGGTCAGTAGTTATGAGCCAAAACCCCTTGTCTTGCATCCAGGACATTATGTCCACCCATCTCATCACTTCCACCTATTAGTTGTAGGAGTAGGATTAGGAACCCCCTACATACTCTCATACCCACCAAACAAATATGTCCAAGAATGTTGCCAACCTTGTGATCTATCATGCAGATCTTGGTCCATACATGAGAGTATTCTGCCTATTGTTCTCAAGTTAAATCTTTATGTCATTGAGCTAGTCAAGGTTACATCTTGAGTTATAGGGATACCCCCTTGGTGCGGTAGAACTAGAAGTGAAGGGGAGGCAGCTCATGAAACCTCCTATATTAGCTGGCTAAATCTGTCTGTGCATTAGAACTGGCAAACCCTAATGCTAATTCAGAAGAAAAACCATCAAAATGGTGACTCCACTAGGAAGATTTGATGAAAAAGTGTTATATTTGTGGCCCATCCGAGTCACAACAAAATGGAAACTCTACTAGGGATGCAATGTCATATCCATAGAGCTTGAGTCTAAGAAATTGAAGAATTAGGCCTGGAAGTGCCTTGTTGCAACAAGTTTAAAGTTTTATGTGTGGCTTTGCTAGTGGATGACCCAGAAAGAAAGAAATCAATTTTCAGCTTCAGCCTATTTGAAGCTCATTCCTTTGCCAAGGAGGTGGTGACTCTGTTGAATGAACCTATCAGCAGCTACAACATATCCAAGTATTTGTACAAGTTTTTGAAAAGTTCCCTATTTGGTGAAATAGCACTGGTTAAAAGGGAAACATTGGTGAAAGCAGAGCTTGCATGCTTTTGTTAGAAACTACTCTGTATTTCAAAAGGGCATGCAATGTTGTTCAAAAGACTCATATAGAGGACTTTAGGTAGGTTGAAATAGCAGTTTGTATTTTAAGGGCCTAAGGTCATATTGTGATTGAAAATTTGAGTAGAGAAGAGGGTTGCAAAAGCATAAAATGATGTATTGTCAGCCCATGCACCCTTGTGAGGTGTCAAATGCAATAATGTATAGTAGTTAGTCCCAACCATGTAATAAAAGAGGTTTCAGCATAGATAGATATAAGCCCATAAATTTTAGTGGCATTTGTGGTTATCCAAATGCTCTTCCACCTAAAATCAGAAGGTATTTGCCCAAATTTAGTGGTGCAAAGGATGAATTAGCTGAGAGACACTTGCAGCAATTTATAAATGTTATAGATGACTTTGAGATTGACCATGAGGATGTAGTCATGAGATTATTTGTTCAATCTCTAGATGAAGATGCAAGGGACTGGTTTTCCTACCTTCCAGCTTAGTTTGTCAGCTCTTGGCATGGTTTTAAATCTACATTTTCAGAAAAATATGGTGAAAGAATTTCTGAATATGCAATCATTAGTGACTTTATGTACATCCATATAGAAGAAGATGAGTTGATCCCAGCCTTCAACCTTAGATTTATGAGGGCATTGAATAGAATACCAGAATGTATGAGACCTAATGATGCATTGTGCCTAGTTGTCTATTTGGGAGCATTTGATAAGAAAATGAGTTATAGATTGAGAGATAAGGAGCCCACCACATTGCATCAGGCACAATGGTTTGCAATGGACATTGAAAACAATTGGAGGTATGGAATACAAAAGGGTTATTTTTCTAAAAAAATTTGTTGTCCTGCAGTCCCTAATGTTAATGAAAAGTTTAATTCAAGAGTTGACAATGAATGTCAAAGTGCTCACATCCCTGCTGTCCCAGTTTTTGCATCATTTCAAGTTGATGATGTTTCTATTATAGAGGAGGATGTCCTATTTTGCCCAGCAAATGAAGTTGAAAATAATGATTTTTCACATGACATTTACATGCCAGTCCTCATCAAAGAGCCTCTATGTTTAAATGATCCAGTTGTGCAAAGTTATGATCATGTGGATCAATAGTCAATATTAGTTTCATCAGGAAGTGTCAGAGGGCTAGAAAATGATGCAGATTGTTCAACTTTAGAGTGCATTGAAGTAGCAAAAATTTTGTATGTGGGGCAATCAGATGTTAAAGATGATTAAGATGATATCCATGATCAATTCATGGATCAGGTTTGTTCTTCTTATGACTCTGAATCTGATAATAATGAAGAAGAATTGGACTGTTATGAAGAAGAAGCAAAGACCATTACAATGAACATGAATCCCCTTTATGATGAGCCTTTGGATGCATTTATTGTTGTGAGTCATGACCTTCATTGGTGTAGGATTAACCCTCTATTTGATGATGATGTTGATGTACAAATTATGAATAATGAATGTTCATCATCACCTGATTCAGACATGTGCAACATTGGGTGTATGGGTAAGGATTTGTTTTCAATATCAGTAGATATTAGGGGTCTCATATTTTCTGAGTATTTTGAGTTTTTGGATCAACTGGATGAGTGCCTGACAATGTACAGTAGTTAGGTAGATGATGAAGAATGCCAAGAGCAATATGATGTATTGTCTGAAGGATATAACATACATGTGTTGCCTAATGTTGAAGAATATTATGTGTATGGTTATATGTCTAATTTTGAAATCCAGAATGACAGAGGTGAAAATGATAGTGGTAAGCTTTCAAAGGTGGTGGAATATCTAATTGAGCAGATGACCTTGTGGGCAGATTATGCCAATCTTTTCGGTTGGGATTGGGATCTTTTAGATTGGAATTAGGCATTTGATAAGAAACAATTATGGTTCTTCCTTTTTGGCTACCCTGGGCTACCAAAGTAATGTTTAAAAATAATGTGTTTGGTGATGTAGGTTAGTGTAGTATTTGACTCTGTGCCCAATGGATAGGGGACTAGTCTGCATCCCAGCGATCTAGGGTTCTCGCTGCAGTCTTGCACCTGCACATCCCTAATCAGAGCCACTGTTGGTGCCTACATGAGCTATCAGGTTTCAAGCATATAAGAATGCAGGCACCTTCCCAAAAATCCAAAAAAAACCCTAACACTTTTGGCGTTTGCAGTTGTGAAAATGCAAGAAATTAGTTGTGTGCAGGTTGAAATGGCAGTGGCAGGTTGGGAGTTTCTATCGACCCTTTAAAAGTGATAAAGAATGAGTCAGATGCATTTCTGAATGCATACCCAGCTACGGTTTCCTGTGTCTAAATGTTTCTAAAGGTGGCTAGGAGGGTTTCATTTTGCCAGTGCCGTGAGATCCGCCAAGTATCGAGACTTGGTTCACACCATGCTTTTGCCTCTGAGTTATAACTCTAACGTGGAGTGTGCCACATAGCAAAAGCTGTGTCTATTTTGTTTCTAAGTTGCTTCCCGTGAATTGTGCCACGTGTTAGCTTCCACTAGAGTCTCAACATAGTTTCTAAATGTTTTTGAGAGTGCCACAGAAGGCACCATGTGGAGACACCTGAGAGACATAGAAAAAGTAACTAAAGGCCCACGGATGGTGCCAAGTGGCAACTTCCACTAGTGTTTCTAAAAGACCTTAAAGGTTTCACAGATTCCACCATGGGCTTCGAGGATCCTTAATGTTTCTCAAGGCAACGCGAAGCTTGCCAAGTGTCGCTGTCCACTTGAGTTTCTAAAAGTTTCTAAGCTACCATGGACAGCGCCACGAGTCCCTTGTGGTTGCTGTGGAAGCTAACAAGTGTCAACTTCTGCGTAATGTTTCATATTAATTTTGGTGCTAAGTGAAGATGGGGGTGGGTCCCAGTGAGGAGTCTTAGTTGCTGTGGATCGTGCCACGTGATTGAGGATCTTTCAATAGTGTGTAAAGTTGCTAGCCGCGGAACTTGACATATGTCAGTTTCTGCTTGAGTTTCAAAAAACCTTTAAGTGTTTCTTTGTGTCTACAGAAGGTGCCACGTTTCTTTTGTAATGGATGTGGAGCTCGCCAAGTGTTAGCTTCCACATATCTCTCTTTGCCTCATGATGCAAGGTAGTGGATGGTTGTGGGTCATAGAAAATGGGTCCTTGTGTTTCTTCAGTGATGCAGACAGTGACAAGTGTCGATCTCCGCGCAAGTTTCATAAAGAGTTTCAAGAACGCGGAAGGTGCCACGTACAAATTCATAGTGATGGCAGAAGGTGCCACCTGTCCCAGTTTTCCTTTTTGTAGGCTACCAAGCAGTAAGTGTTGTGGGTCCTGTTTCTCATAAGTAATAAAGTTGTAGCTGCTGCAGATTACGCCAGATGTCATAGGAGGAGCCCTCCCAAATATAAAAGACACAGTTAAGTAAAAGTTGCAGAGCCTGACATGTGTCAAATTTCATGTGAGTTTAAGCAGGGGTCTTTGTATTTCAAGAAGAGTGCGGAGGCCGCCACCTGTCCCTTTTTTGAAAGGCAAAACAGAGGAGTGATAAGCCAACGATAGAAACATGAGGTGCCTACATGGCACAATCTGGTTCGCTGGTGACTTTTCAATGTTTTTGGGGCCGTTGATCTCAGTGATGATTTTTTGATCAATGACCATGTTTTGAACCTACAGTGATGGGTTTTTCCTGAGTATCTGTGGCTATTTTGGGTGGGAAAACCCTAGAGGTTTGCTGTGGTTACATTTCCAGAGGTTGTGGGTAGTTGAAGCAGTAATGGCGATTGTTACAAAGGTATGGGACGATGATGGATAGGCCAACCACCTGATTTAAGAAGGAAATCTTGGAGTGGCGGCTTGGATCCCGATCTCACTTGCTCTGTCCTCTATTTCTTGCTATTGCATTCAATTTTGAGCGCCATTTTCTCATGCACTGTATCTGGCAAATTTTTGATGTACCATGTAATTAATTTGTTGAGTACATAGTTTTGCTATAAAAGGTAGACTGTGTCACTCATTTTGGTTGGTTGAAGACCTAGGCATTTTTCTGTAAATAATGAAGAACAGGGCATGATCTTGGCTGTTCTATCCCATTTTGGAGTTTATGTGTTGCAGCATGAATGTATTTTGTACATATTTTCAGTTTTAGTGTTGATTTATATGAGAAATGCTTATTGCATGTGTCTATATGCTTGTCTCCATTTGCTGCATGGTTTTCTTCTTTTGAATCTGGTTGCTAAGGGTTTCTTAGGTTCTAGGGTATGGTTTTCTGTATCACATGCATGATCTCTAACTTCCATTCAAGGAGTGGATTATACTGTTTTAGGTTAATGTATGGAGAAGGTTGTATGTCCGCATGGATATCTGTAAGTAGAGGCAGTTAGATACCTATTCTTGGGTGATGTTTGTAAGACAAGCATCAGTCCAACCCCCTGAAACTTGAGTGAAAGTTGCAAACCATCTGTTGTATACATCTAGTTGATTCCTTGCCCAATGGATAGGCACTAGTCTGCTCCTGGGTCAGTAGTTATGAGCCAAAACCCCTTGTCTTGCATCCAGGACATTATGTCCACCCATCTCATCACTTCCACCTATTAGTTGTAGGAGTAGAATTAGGAACCCCCTGCATACTCTCATACCCACCAGACAAATATGTCTAAGAATGTTGCCAACCTTGTGATCTATCATGCAGATCTTGGTCCATACATGAGAGTATTCTGCCTGTTGTTGTCAAGTTAAATCTTTATGTCATCGAGCTAGTCAAGGTTACATCTTGAGTTATAGGGATACCCCCCTTAGTGTGGCATAACTAGCTCATGCAACCTCTTATATTAGTTGGCTAAATCTGCTTGTGCATTAGAACTGGCAAACCCTAATGCTGATTCAAAAGAAAAACCAACAACATCAATCGATGTCAACTGTGCATCTAACATGTTAAAAGCATTCAGATGGTCTGCAATAGATCCTCCATCTTTCATCCTTAGAGAATATAGCTTCTTCCTTAGGAATAACTTGTTTACCAGGAATTTGGCTTGATAAACATCACCAAGTTTCTTCCACAGCTCCTTTGTGGTCTTCTCCTCATGGGCATTTAACAAGACAAAGTTAGCCAAATAGAGTCTCACAAGATCATTAGCTTTATGAACCTTGAGATCCCAATCATCTTGCGACATTGCCATTGGTTTTACACCAGAAATTGTTTCTCATAGATCTTGATCAACAAGCATTTCTTCCATCTTAAGATTCCACAACTTGAAATTTGTGTCATTAAACTTCTCCACCTGCCATCTCTGGATGTGCCGGCCATCTCCTTCCTGCAACAAGATTACATAATACTCTACACAGACTCCTAATCAATCTAAGATTAGCTCAAAAAACCCCTACCCAACAACTAGGACCAAAGGTGATCAAGCTCTAATACAAACTGAAAGGAAGCTAGGTGTGCAGAAATCACTTCCTACACTAATCTAATGAGGAGACATGTATGCAAATTCTTTACAACCTTCACAATTACAGTGATGTTAACATAACAATAGAGATATTGCAGCAATACACATACACACATAATGTAGATAGAAGAGAGAGAGAGAAGATATAACATGGGGAAAACCCTTTTGGGTGAAAAACCCCACACTCCAAAACCTGCACAATGTATTATCAAAATAAAGAATGTTTACAACACACTTGCAATGAAAGTCTTCTCAGGAGTCTTCAACACTCGTATCTGGAGCTATTCTAGTAGCATAACAATACATGTCAATTACACTATGCATCTCCCATCCAACCATCTATTTATAAAGAAGTTTTAAGGTAAAAATGGAACCTTCTTGAGATGGGCGTCCATCTTGGCCTCATGGCCCAAAACCAATGCCTACGGACACTTGCCCAACACTACAGTATGGTTCTAGCACTTGTCATATCAACTCATCCCAATGTGGGCACATAGTCCCAAGATAGGCTATGCAGATGCTCTTACGCACCTTACAACTATCATAGAATCTGTCATAACTGACAACATTTACAGCTATAAGAGAATATGTCATACACTGACTAAAAATAGCATATTCCTCTTACAACATGTCATAACCTCCCTTGGGTGCCCAAAGATGCCTTCCTCAAAGATGCTCTTCAACACACGTCCTTACTTGTCATAGGATCTTCTATTTACAACTCTTGTGTGTCATAGAATCTATCATAACTATTACGCATCATGATTCCTTACACACTTCTCAAGATGTTGACACATGGTAGAAAACATCTACCACAATATGGGATGCCTATATCCACATGGAGTGGGTCAACCATCCTAGTCACCTTACAAGTGGAGTGACAAATCATCATGCCACTTCACACTAAATGACAAAATTGGATGGGTAACTTTATTACACCATAGGCTAATATAATAAATACATTACAAATAATAAATATAAGGAATTACCAAGGTTGAGAGACCTTAATTCCCAACAGCTACAAGGACAATGATAAAGGAAGCAAACCTACCAGAAGTCTATTGGAGAGAAGAAATTCATATTGTTGTCTATATTCAGAATAGAGTACATGTGAAAGAAAATGACACAAAGACTCCCTATGAGCTATGGTATGGAAGGATTCCTAGTGCTAAATATTTAAAAAATTTTTGAAGAAAATGTTATATAAGAAGAGATGAAGAACTAGGAAAGTTTGATGCAAGATGTGATGAAGGTATTTTCCTTGGATGCTCTAACAAAAGCAAAGCTTACTATTGCTATAATAAGAGGATAAGAAAGATTGTTGAAAGTGCTAATGTTAAGGTTAATAAAGATATACAAAAGTTTTCATAGATTAATGGATATGAATCAGATGAGTCCTCTTGCGAAGAAGAAGAAAATACCAAAGAGAAGGAAGTACAAGTTGAATTTTAAGAAACTCTATAAAGAGAAGTATAAGTTGAAGAATAAGAAGCTCCAAAAAAAGTTCCTAAAACTCCCAAATATGTGCAGCTGCATCACACTAAAGATTAGATCATTGGTGATAAGAGCAAAGGTGTATTGATAAGAAGTAGAGCTACTGAAGAACGGGTAAATCTATGTTCACTTTCCAAAGTTGAACCTAAATAGTTGTTCAGGCCTGCAAGGATGAGTATTCGATTATGGCTATGGAAGAAGAACTAATGTAGAATGAGAAGAATCAGATTTGGGAAATTGTCCCAAAACTAGAGAACAAGAATGTGATTAGAACTAAGTGGGTAGACAGGAACAAGTTGAATGAGAATGGAGAAGTGGTAAGAAACAAGGCAAGACTTGAATGTAAAGGATACTCACAAGTGGAAGGAATAGACTATGAGGAAACTTTTGTCGTAGTGGAAATAATGGAGGCTATCAGGTTGTTTTTGGCTAATGCAACACATAAGGATTTGAAAGTATATATAATAGATGTGAAGTCTACTTTTTTGAATGGTGAGTTGCAAGAGGAAGTATACATAGAGCAACTAGATGGATTTCAGTTGTCAAACAAACTAGATATGGTATGCAGATTAAGGTATTGTATGGACTGAAGCAAGATCCCAGAGCTTGGTATGCAAGATTAGATTGGTATTTGTTGTAACAAGGATTCAGTAAAGGGTTTACAGACAATAATTTATACATCAAGGAAGGAAAAGATCAAATTTCGATTGTTGAGGTCTATGTGGATAACATAATCTTTAGTGGAAATGAAGGTATGTGTAAGAAATTTGTAGATGAGATGCAAAAAGAATTTGAGATGTCATGTGTGGAGAGATGAACTTCTTCCTTGGGCTGCAAATTAATCAGACAGATAAGGGAATTTTCATTTCACAATCAGAGTATGTCAAGGAATTGTTGAAGAAGTTTGGAATGGAAGATTCTAAACCAGTTTGTACCCTCATGACAACTGGTTGCGAGCTGAGGAAGAATGATGAATCCCCTAAGGCTGATCAGAGAAAATATAGATAATTGATTGGAGGACTATTATATCCGACTGCTACTAGACCAGATATTATGCATGCAATTTATATTGTGGAAAGATTTCAAAAAAATCCTAGAGAGTCACATATCATGGTGATGAAGAGGATATTTATATATTTGAAGGGTACTCCAGATCATCGCTTGTGGTATCCTAAGAATAATGACTTTACCCTACGTGCCTACATAAATGTAGATTGGGTCGGATGTGTAGATGACAAGAAAAGTACAAGTGGTGGTGCATTCTTTCTTGGAGATAGAGTTGTATGTTGGCCAGGCGAGAAGTAGGATTTAGTGTCCTTATCTACTATAGAGGTAGAGTATATTGATACAGTATCATGTTTCACACAAGTGTTATGTATGAAACAAACCCTAAAGAATATCAAAGTTGTGTCTGATGAACCTATCTCTATTTTATGTGATAATAGAAGTGCTATTAATATTTCAAAGAATCCAGTAATGCATTCAAGGATAAAGCATATTTCTATTAGGTATCATTTTTTAAGAGAGAAGGTTGCAGAGAATGAAGTAAAGCTTGAGTATGAGCCTACAAAGGATCAGGTTGTTGACATTTTCACTAAGGATCTTCATAAAGATACATTTGAGTATCTCTAGGAGAAGTTAGGGGTTATTTCCCCTCATTTGAGCTAGATGCACAAGGAGATGCATCAGTCTAGTGTGATTCAAGATTCATTTTTTTTAGAGTGATGTTGGAGGCTACCTCTGAGGAGGAGCAAGTAGTGGCATTGATGATTGTCACAATCAAGGGGAGTATTCAGAGTTGTTGAGAAGAGTGTAAGTATGTGCAATATCATAATTAGGGGAGAAAGCTGACAAAGATATGTCACCCTTTTCCATTGATGTCAAAGGGGGAGAGAGTTCATGTGAGAAACAAAGGGAGAGAAAGAAAGTAAGATGTATAAAAGAAAGAGGAAGAGTGTGATTAGTCTAGAGTTGTGTCTTGATGGTTTTTCACACCATATGTTACCATCAATGACAAAGGGCAATATTGTTGCAAGTATGTGCTAATCGGTGTTGTCATTGATGTCAACATGTTTGTGTTATAATTGGTGTCAACTGTGTCTTCTGATGTCGTTGTTGTTGTTTGATTGAGTTGTTGTGTTAAAGTTATCTAAATGCCTTGAAGAGGTGCTGATGATGTTAGTAGATTGTTCCTAATGTTGAGTTTCCAAGTGCTTTTGAGAAAATTTGATTTATACTGGAAACAATGTGTTAAAGAGTCTTCTGGTTTACATAATATTGTTCAAGTTTTTGCTCCGCATTTCCTGTGTTTGAGATCTGAATGTATGGTTTGGATATGATACTAAGAAGTGTTTGAAGATGGTAAATCTAGAATTTAGTGGTCTAGATTATTGTGCAATGAAAGTTATATTCACCAGTTTGAAGACAGTGTTTGTAGTGTCTATAGGAAAAAGTATTTGGCTCTGCATTTCTCCACAGAAAGGTTTTAGGTGCTATGGTTATTGACATGTGTTCATAAGGTCCCTATCTATCTACATTCTAGAGGGTTTGCGATCTAGTGCTCTAGAAAGTAATTTTCTTGTGTAGCAGAGTTTGACAATGTTGTTTGTAGGCAGTTTGTGAATTATCTTCAAGTGAAATTTATTGTGGTTGAATTTGTTGGTTCTCGGGTGAATTCAAGTTGTTCATGGATGCTTCCAAATTTTTTTAAATCCTTCTATGTGGTCTATAAGTTATGGTTGGGTTCATGGAAGCGTGTGATCAAGAATTTCTTATGTTTACACTATTTGCCGAACCTAGAATGCTTACGCTAATTGTGGAGTTGATTTGATAATTATGTGAGTGTTGTGTAGCTTTCCTAGATAGATTTGGGTTTGAGCTAAGGAATAGAGTGGTTTTCCTTCATTCCCTTGTGTTGTGGAATGTTTAGATCCAAACCTAATTCAAACATTGTGTGTTTGTCAACCTTGGATATTATTTCAAGGATTGAAGATTGTGTTTCCAACCTTGAAGATTATTTCAAGGGTAATGATGGTATAAATAAGTGTCAAGGATTCATGGATGTTGGTGTGCATGAGGGGAATGATGTGAATGATGTGAAAGTGATCAACACAGTAAGAGATTTCATGTGTTAGGCTACTAGATGTAGTGAGTAGAAGGTGTCTACAATTTTTAGTGATGTTGCAAAGGTGTTGTTTGTGTTGAGGTGTATATTGAGATTCATTGGAAACAATGTGTTGATTCCTTGGTTTCTTACCTATACATTCAAGTATGTGTTGCAAGTATGTGCTAATCGGCGTTGCCATTGATGTCAACATGTTTGTGTTTTCATTGCTGTCAACTATGTCTTTTGATGTTGTTGTTGCTATTTTATTGAGTTGTGTTAAAGTGATCCAAGTGCCTTGAAGAGGTGCTGATGATGTTGGTAGATTGATCTTGTTGCTGAGTTTCCAAGTGCTTTTGAGAAAATTTGATTTATACTAGAAACAATGTGTTGAAGAGTCTTCTGGCTTACAAAATATTGTTTGAGTTTTTACTCCACATTTCCTCTATGTTGGAGATCTAAATGTTTACTTGGATATGTTATTGAGAAGTGTTTGAAGATCCTAAATCTAGAATTTGGTGTTCTGTATTGCTATGCAATGAAAGTTATATTCACCAGTTTGAACAAAGTGTCTAATAGTGTTTGTAGTGTGTCTAGGAGAATATTTTGCTCTAAATTTCTTCATGGAAAGGTTTTAGGTGCTATGGTTCTAGAGATGTGTTCATGAGGTCCCTATCTATCTTCACTGAATAGGGTTTGTGATTTGGTGCTATGGAAAGTAATTTTCTTATGTAGCAGAGTTCGACAGTGCTATTTGTAAGCAGTATGTGAACTGTCTTCAAGTGAAATTTATTGTGGTTGAATTTGTTGGCTCTCACATGAATTCAAGTTGTTCATGGATGCTTCTAGATTGTTCTAAATCCTTGTGTGTGGTCTGCAAGTTCTGGTTGGGTTCACAGAAGCGTGTGATCAAGAGTTTCTTATGTTTACGCTGCTTGGTCAACCTAAAATGCTTGTGCTAATTATGGAATTGATTTGATGATTATGTGAGTATTGTGTAGCATGCTTAGATAGATTTGGGTCCAATCTAAGGCATAGAGTGGTTTTCCTTCATTCACTTGTGTCATGGAATGTTTAGGTCTAGACCTAATTCAAACATTGTGTGTTTTCCAACCTTGGAGATTGTTTCATGGGTTGAAGATTGTTTCAAGGGTAATAATGGTATAAATAAGTGTCAAGGATTTGTGAATGTGGGTGTACATGAGAAGGATTATGTGAATGATGCAAAATTGATCAAGGTAGTAAGATCTTTCAAGTGTTAGGCTACTAGATGTAGAGACCAAAAGGTGTCTACAATTTTTAGTGATACTGCAAAGGTGTTATTTGCGTTAAGGTGTATATTGAGCTTTATTGGAACTGAACTTCATGCATAGGAGTGATGGAATTATATCAGTTCAAATATTGGCAGTGAGCCACCCTTCTCTTCTTTGTTTCTTTCTTAGTGGGCAGTGAGTCCACTTGGACAATGAGTCCACTGGCAATGAGCATTCTTTCTTTTGGGCAATGAGCCTCTTGTAATTCAATATTGCTACTACTTTATATTGTGAACTAATCCTCACCATGGTTTTTCCCTTTTAGGGGTTTCCATGTAAAAATATGGTGTTCTCTCATGCATGGTGTTGATGTGTTTAAGGTTCTATTATCTTCTTTTCATGTTTAATCTCCATAACAGATTAAGGGTTTAAGTGAATTGATGTAGATGTGATTATGTTCATGAGGGTTTGAAGTTTTTGATACAACTGATTCACCCCCCATCTCAGTTGCCTTGTGCCTTCAATAGTATGATAGTCTAATTTGTTTTTTAGTGATAAATGGGTTGTTATAAGGATGGATAACCTAGAATATTTAACTAAATGATATGTAAATTAACTATTTATACTAATATATTGGTATATATGTGTACACACACATGCGTAAGAATATATGCGTGTACCTATATCTCTATGGGCAATAAGATGGTCTTTTTAAAAAAAACATTCTTGACAATGGTTAGTATGAATGTTCATGTATATTCACCAACATTTCTACTCCTATTATAATGATAAAAGCAAAATAATAACAAATAAAATTATCAAGAAGAAACTAAGTTAAATAGCAAAAAGAAAGATTGCACAATACGACTGTCGTCACATGAAATTGCACCCTACTTGAATGGGACTCCAAGCATTCTAATGACACAATGGGGATGATCTCTAAGTGTTGGACCTTGCTAAATGAGATCAAACCTCCAGAGAAGGCCAGCTTCCTTGTCTAGTTATCACCTAAGACTACTGTATTTTGGGATGAAAAGGGGGAGAAATGTACTAAAATGAAAGATAAAGCAACAATACTTAAAAAACATGAGAGGGTGATGCACCAGATAGTTCTAAAAGAACCTTTGCAAAACTGAAGCATACACAACACAACCAAATACAACGAACAAATATACATAGAATAGATTATTCTAAAAGAAGTAAGGAGCAAGATGATTGAGAGGAACAAGAGATATTCACAGACAACCATATGCAGATTCACACAGAGATAGATAAATCAGCAAAAGGCAGGATAGCTTGCATATATCTAATGAAAGGCAAGGTTACAACATGAAAAGTTTTGTTTGGAAATAGGGAGGATAGGATGCTCTAAAAATTTTCCAACCCTTCTTACATCATAAGCCTCAACTTATATAGCATTTCAAAACTAACCTACGTCAGTTACAAAATTTGCTTACGGAGTGGTAATAAAAAAAACCTCAAAAGGACATCCAGCTGACAGGAGTAATGGCGCACAAGGATCTGGAATAGGGGCAGGTGGGAGATATTTCTGAGTCTTCAATGTAAGCAGCTCTGTCATCGATCTAATCCTCAAAATGGCAGAGGATAACCTAGCATTGAATGCGAGCAGCTACTTCTAACAGTTCTCAACAATCAAGCAACCGAGAAAAGATTGGAGATGAAGCCGTGGCAGGATATTTTGGGCCATCAATGTGAGTTGTGCCCTCCTATGCAATAATGAATGCAAAGAATATCTTCACCAACTCAAGAAAGTCATCACTGAAAAGGTCCACCCGACTAACATGAAGATCTAGATCTAAAGTGGAAATGGGAACCCTCATGAAGAATTCCCGCCAAAAGGTCATCATCCTGATATTTTTCAAATTTCTGCAGGACATGATTATCCCACATGCACCTGGAGGTGACGTTTTCATCACTTTATAAGCTGAGCTGTGAGCATATATAATGTTGGTGATTTTGCTCCTCTCAGCATCATCATGAGCCTCATCATCATCCTCCTCCTCATCATGTCCCGTCAGCAAGACTCCTTGTATCGGTGGGCCACCTACATGTTAGCCCGATATAGAATGTCACCCCAATATGAAATATCCTCCTGATGTGGAATATCCTCCTGCCGGAAGAAACCTGATGATGATATTCAACTTCTTCGGCATAAACTAATGCATCAGAGGAAGCTCCTCCTGATTTGTCGACCTCATATGACTCGCTGATGATCTAGATGATCATGTCCGCAAACATCCTGATGATGTCACCATCATGTTGAATATCTAGATGATCTTTAAATACTAACTGGTGTTAAGGAAAAATATGACCCCCTGCGGTTATGACAACATCATCATGATATTCAAGGCAGGATGATATTCAAAAATATCACCCCCCACAGAATATCAGGTTGCACTGTAGCCTCATCGTAAGATCGGGGTGATCTTTGGAATATGACCGATATTTGGAAATATCACCCCCTGCAAAAAGCATGAAACTATGAAATAAGCGGATATCACCCCGACATAGAAATGACGTCAGTAGCATGTCGAGCGATCCAGCAATGATGAAGTGAAAACATAACATCAGGATGATCTTCAACTAAGATCACCTGATATTCAAATGTGATGACCCCTCAGAAGATCAGGTCATACTTAGAAGCTTCGTTGCACCAACATCAAGATGATCTTAACTAAGATCACTCGATGTTAAAATATCACCCCGACATGAAAGATCGGGTTGGCAGAAATATGATGACCCCACATAACTTCCTCCTTTAGTTAATATCAGGGTGATGTAAAAAGTAAACTTGCCTAATTTTTTAAGCTCTTTCACATGGTAAGCTTCTTCAGGAAGGATTCATATTTTGAAATTGGGTTAAGACCTTAGGATCATAAATATAGCTGTCATGGGGATATGTATACTGACTGATCTTGCTTGAATTATTTTGACTCCTGCTAGAGGAAAAATAGGTCAACAGTTTGGTGACCTCTATGGGATGTTTGCCTGCTAAACATGAGATCAATGGCCTTAAGCATCTATTGGGCATGGAGTCAAGTTAAAATATGCTGGGAAACAAGGACCTGCCTCTCAAAACACAAAAAGGGGAGAAGGCCTGCTTTCTCCTAATGAGAAAGCAACCTGTGCAAAAGCACTTAGGGAAGTAAAAGGATCTAGACTACTATGCAACAACACTTATTAAAAACAAGAAGTCTAACCTACTAATTAACAGGGTGTTCATACCTCAAAACACCTTTTCAAGTGTATCCCATTGACTGGGATATGCAGATTTTCTCCACTCATATTTGACAACTGAAATGCATTGTGTTCCTTGCATTTAGTAATGAGAAAGGGGCCACTCCACATGCTGTCAAATTTGGAATGCTTTCCTGATCTACTCCTCAGCTCATCCCATTTGAGCAACATATCACCTACTCTAAAATGTCTGGGGGTGGCCTTCCTGTCAAAATTTAATTTTTTTTACAGCTAATGATGTTCCATGGCTGCCATAGCTTTATCTCTGCTTTCCTCCAGCTCCATAAGCTAAGCATATCTTTTAGCCATGGGGCTTTCTACTTCAAGCATTTCTAGATGATGCATGATGTCTAGTGCTGGCAGTTCCATAGACATAGGCAACCTTGCATCTTTTCCATACACTAGGAGATAAGGGGGGCTCCCAATAGACCTCTTAGGAGTTATCCTATTAGCCCAAAGAGTAAACTTCAAATCAATGTGCCAGGTCCTCTGATTATTCTCCATTGATCTCTTAATAATCCTGATGAGATTTTTGTTTGTGGATTCAGCCAAACCATTACCCTATGGATAATAATTTGATGAAGTATTCAAATAAATCCCATTCTTGACAACCCAGTCAGTTATTCTTAAGACAACAAAAGCTAGAGCATTATTAGAGATGATTGATTCATGCACTCCAAATCTGGAGACCAAATCACAATAAAAATTCAAAACAACACTCTCATTAGATTCTTTCAGAGCCACTGCTTCAGTCCATCTTGTGAAGTAGTCTGTGGCTGTGAGTATCCACCTATTGCCTGCACTTGATGGTGGGTTGATAGGTCCAATAAAATCAATGCCCCATCTCATAAAGGGCTTCTCTACCTAGATTGGGTGTAGAGGCAAAGCTGGTAGCCTCTCTTTTCCTACAAAAAGGGCACACTTAACACACTTCCTAGCCCATGCATGGGCATCCTTAAATAAGCTAGGCCAATAATAGCTAGCTCTCATTACTTTCCAAGCAGTAGTCCTTGGGGCAAAATGTCCCCCTGCTATTCCATCATGGAATTCATGTAGCACCCTGTCAGTCTGATCAGTATCAATGCATCTAAGAAATACACCATTAAAGTCCTTTTTGAAAAGGATGCCTTCTATTAAAACATATGGAATGGATTGCAGCCTAAGGTATCTTCTTTTAGCTTTATCTAAGCCTGCAGGACATCTACCAGTTTGCAAAAATTGGGCCATATCATTAACCCAACTAGTACTTACTACTGATGTATCATCTTGATGTTCCTCTTCTATGATCAGGAGCACCTCTTCTTCTTCCTCTACCTCATCCTTAGAACTAGTGACAGGCTACTCACTAAGTCCTCTGCCTCTGACCAGCTTGGTTATCTTGATCTCCACATCATATTCCATGACCTTGGTGATCCAACCAGCCCTTTTCTCATTAACATCTTTACTCAGCAGGAACTCCTTCACACTAGGATGGGCGACCATCAGGTGTATCTTTTTATTTGAAACAAGATGCCTAAATTTTTTTAGGCTCCTAACTACTGCATGGACTTGCCTTTCAATGAAGCTATACTTCTGCTCATACTCCTCCAACCCTTGGCTGAAGAAGGCAATTGGTTGTTCAAAACCCTCACTCTGCTGCTGCACCAAAATCGCGGAGATGGTATCCAGGCCACCATAAGCATATAGGATAAAGTCTTTAGAGAAATCAAGATTGATTAGTGCTGGTGCAGTTGCTAATGCCTCCTTTATGGACTAGAAGCTAAGTCTGGCCTCTAACATCCAACTGAAAGTTATGTTCTTTTTCAACATAGACGTCAAGGGTTTTAAGAGATTTGCAATATCAGGTATGAACCTTCTTAGAAAGTTAATTCTGCCAATGAAGCATTGCAGTCCCTTCTTATGACTAGGTAAGGGCAACTCCAAAATGGCCCTTATTCTCTCCTCATCAATGGTAATACCCTCCTTTGACACAACATGCCCCAACAACTTGCCCTCATGAACAACAAAAATGCATTTCTTTGGATTGAGGGATATCCCAAACTCTCTACATCTTTCAAAGACTAGCCTTAGGTGGGATAAATGCTCAGATGCACTCTTAGAGAAGATTGTTATGTCATCCAGGTATACCAGCACTAACTTATACATCAGACCCCTAAAGGCCATGTCCATGGCTCTTTGAAAAGTAGAGCTAGCATTTGAGAGACCAAAAGGCATCCTCTTGTAGGCCATAGTACCCCACTTGGTTGTGAAAGTAGTCTTGAATTGGTCTTCTTCCTTGATTAGCACCTAGTTATAACCAAAAAATCCATCAAGCAAAGAAAACCTTTCTGAGCCAACCACCACCTGCATAATTTACTCTATTGAAGGCAATGGGTAATGGTCTTTTAGGGAGGCTCTATTGAGGTCTCTAAAGTCAACACACAGCTTGATCTCCCCATTTTTCTTCCTCATAGGCACAAGGTTAGAAACCTAAGAAGTGTGCTTGATTAGAAATATGATCTTCCCCTCAATCATCTTGGTTAGTTCTTTTATCATTAGGGGTTCTAGCTTTGGATTCAGAGGTCTCTGTTTCTACCTCACAAGTTTTATACCTAGCTCTAACTCTATGGTGTGTTGGGCAAGATGAGGATCAAAACCCTTTAAGTCTACATAATCCCAAGTAAACACCTCTTCAAATTCTTTACAAAGAGCAATGAAAGCTTTTCTATCTTCGGCTGAGTAGATTTTACCAATTTTAAGGAGTCTACCATTGAAAACTTTTAGCTCTTCATAATGCTCCTCCTTTACCTACATACTGGTTTTTGTCTTCTTCTTTTGGTCATTAGTGCCAAAAATAGATTCCAAGGTGACCAATCCCTTAGGAAGCTTATTTGTTCTTAGCTGAATGATTTGGTCATTATCATACTGTTGTTTGAGTTTATCTTGATTCATCATGGAAAACTCATCTTCCTCTAATAGGAACTGCACGATCTATTCAACACTATCAAAAACTTACCAATGAATATTATTATCAAGGATAGAAGGCCTAGAAATTATTGTTACATGAGGCTAAACCTTCTCCCTTTGAACATCACTGGGGATGTCAAATTGAGCCCCAATTGAAGCTAATTTGTCAGCATGATGGTTCTAACTCCTTGGAATGGAGATCAGATTGAAAGCATCAAACTCTTCAATAAAATTCTATACCCTATGTTTGTAGCACTTCAGGGCATCACTTTTTGTGAGGTGCAGCCCCTTCACCTGATTCACAATGAGCTCACTATCTCCAAACACTTGTAAACAGCCAATCTTCCTCCTTCTTGCCCACTGCAGACCTTAGATCAACCCTTCATACTCAGCAGTGTTGTTAGTACAAGAAAAGGCAAAATGAAAAGTAGCATAATAATTTTCACCTTGTGGTGACATAAGCATTGCACCACCACCAGATCCATTTCTACCCCTAGAGCCATCAAAATACATTTTCCATACCTCATCATGTTGCTCTACCTGCTACTCTACTTTCTTCAGAAGACTTGGTATTGCTGCTTCATGCTCATGCAATATGTACACTCCCATGCCAGTTTCTTAGATATGTCCCTTAGGATCATTCACAACATTTTCAAAGGCCCACTCCCTCAAGAGTACCTCTAGTATGCTCTCAGCTTGTAGTTTCTGAGTGGCAACTAGTTCAGTATCATCAGAGATAATACAATTTGTATTAATAACACTGGGTGTGTAAGGTTCTATGTGATAGTCTGAAAGTAACTCAGATTTCAAAGTTACTTTGGTGCCATATCTAGTCCTAAAAAATATGTGGGACCAGTTAGAAGATAGATATCCTCCTATTTTGTCTATAAATTCCCTTGATAAGCACATGGCAAAATGAGGAGGCAAATCTATTTTGAACACCTCTTGTGAAATAGAAACATTGGGACTGGCATGCAGGGTGAGGCCTAGGTCTCTTATGATACCCACAGTATTAATAGATGTACCATCCAACTGGAGTACACCTTTCTCAAGTGGCTGATACTTAAGCCCTAATTGATCTGCAATCTACTTAGGCATGACAGAACTGCTTGCTCCACTATCGACCATACAATTGTGCACTAGTTTGTCCCCAATTATTAGTGATACATAAAAGGGAAGAGGTTTCGTACCTTGGTTAGGCTGCTTGATGTCATCTTGGGATGAATTCGCAAGGACAGTCCTACTTGGGTCAACAGTGGTATCATTTGATACCTTCAAATCAGATAAGGCAGACTGCAACATCTTCTTTTAGCCAGGGATTGCTAAGGAATCCCACATAGACATGGTTACATTCATCTTTTTCATGTTTTCAATAATATTGAAAGGTGGAGAGGCACCTACCTTCTGACTTGACTTTGTAGTAGCAGTATTAGCCTACAAATGAGGCATCTCCCTTACTGTTGCCGGTGTACTTCTTTGCAAGATGTGAGGAGTATGGGATGTGGAAGCATCAATATGTCCTCTACCTTTGCTTGTTGCTGGCTCAACCTCATAACCCCTCTTCTTAGCCCTTGTATTGGCAGCAACTAGATCACTATCACTGTTTACCCCATAGAATTCTCCTTCCTGCCAATTCATAAAAGCATAATCATTCTGAGGCTGCTCTTGTTGTTGTACAGCTCCATCATTTGGTGTGTATGGCTGTGTAGCTGCCACATTTTGTGCCATTAGAGCCTGATTTAGGACTCCACTTAAACAGGCTACCTAATTGTGTGGCATATGGCATGGGACACACCAATCATAATCAATTGCAATGTTATTTTGAATAGGGACAAGTTCCCTTGCTGCATTAACAGGTGCTGGATTGTAAGGCTAAAAAGGCCTTTGGTTCATATTTTGCCTGACACCTTGGTAGTTGTTCTAATAAGATGGCCTATTGGCCTGGTAAGGTTGACCCTACCCCTAATAAACTTGGTTCTGCCCCTGATATTGTTGTTGATAAGGCTACCTACCTTGAGACTATTGCTTCTTAATGTTTACTAGATCATTCCCAAAAGTCTGTAGAAGATTTTCTATTTTTTGTTGACTACTTTTTATTTCCTTTAGCTCTTGAGATTAACTAGAGGCAGCAGGTTCCGAAGTGGAGGTACTTAGTAATGCTGCAACAATAGGTGTAGGGACAAAATATGGGGTGGGTAAAGGCATAGAAGCCTGGATCGTAGGGAAGATGGGCATAGGGGGCCTAGGTGCTATTTTTTCAGCCTGAATTAGACTGTTCTCTACTCTAATGGCTATTTCATAGGCATCAAGTAGGCTTGTACCTCCTAGTGATTGTATCATCACTAAAATATCACTATTTAAAGCTTTCAAGAAATATAAGAATGCATACTCAGCTAGAGGTCCTACTATGGCAGGGATTTTGTCCCATGTCTTCTGAAATCTGAAGTTGAAGTCCATCATTGGTTCTTGAGGAGGTCTCTTTATGGTGGTCATCTATTCCACCAATGACAGATTGTCTGATTTATCCTAGAACTGCTTATTTAGCTTGTCTCCTAATTCATCCCAGATTCTTATAGTTTGTACTGGTAGGCTTCTGAACCATTGTAATGCCTTCCCTTTAAATGAGGCAGCTAGTAATCTGATGGCCACGTTCTCTTGTGTTACATGATGTACTCCACATAGAGAAGCCACATCTCTTATGTGTTCAATAGGTGTAGTTTGGTTTTCCCCTGTGAAATAGGGCAAGCTCTTCAAAGGCTGCCATAGGTATGGCATCATGTACTACTAAGTTCAAAGGGCTTCCCCCATCAAAAGCCACAAATGGCTGATTTCTTGCCATCTAAGCAGCTGGAGGTGGGTTTGGTTGAGTTGCTACAAGGACTACGGAGGCAACTGGTCTAAAATCTGGTGGAGTTGACAATGTCCTCTTAGAATAGGGAGTTCTTACTACAGTTCTACTCTACATCCTAGGTGGAGAAAGCTGTAGATAATCAAATGAGCTTGAACTTGAACTCCTACTTTGTATCCTTTTCATAAAGGTATATTAGCAAAACTGGTTTGCCTGATCTTCCTCAGGATGAGTCACCAGATATGTAGTTTTTAACCTCTTATAGGTCAGAAAATCACCGTTGCACATCAAAACTAGTAATAAGAGTTTGTATGGTCCCATCGAGCGTGCCAGAAACTATTGTCACATAAAATTGCACCTTGCTTGAATGGGACTCCAAGCATTCCAATGACACAATGGGGATGATCTCTAAGTGTGGGACCTTGCTAAATGATATCAAACCTCCGGAGAAGGCTAGCTTCCTTGTCTAGTTATCACCTATGACTACTGTATTTTGGGATGAAAAGGGGGAGAAATGTGTTGAAATGAAAGATAAAGCAACAATACTTAAAAAACATGAGAGGGTGATGCACTAGACAGTTCTAAAAGAACCTTTGCAAAACTGAAGCATGCACAACACAACTAGATACGGTAAGCAAATATACACAGAATAGATGATTCTAACAGAGGTAAGGAGCAAAATGATTGAGAGAAACAAGAGATATTCATAGACAACCATATGCAGATTCACACAAAGATAGAGAAATCAACAAAAGGCAGGATAGCTTACATATATCTAATGAAAGGCAAGGTTACAGCATGAAAAGTTTTGTTTGGTTACAAAATCTACTCAGGGAGTGGTAATAAAAAAAACCTTGAAAGGACATCTAGCCGACAGGAGTAATGGTGCGCAATGATCTGGAACAAGGGCAGGTGGGAGATATTTCTGAGTCTTCAATGCAAGCAGCTCTGTCACTGATCTGATACTCAAAATGGTGGAGGATAACCTAGCATTGAATGCGAGCAGCTACTTCTGACAATTCTCGACAATCAGGCGGCCGAGAAAAGACTGGAGATGAAGCGGTGGTAGGATATTTTCGGCCATCAATGCGAGCTGTGCCCTCTTGTGCAGTAATGACTGCAAAGAATATCTTCACCAACTCAAGAAAGTCGTCGCTAAAAAGGTCCACCTGACTGACATGAAGATCTAGATCAAAAGTGGAAATGGGAACGCTCATGAAGAATTCATGCCAAAACGTCATCATCCTGATATTTTTCAAATTTCTGCAGGACACGATTATCCCACATGCACCTGGAGGCGACATTTTCATCACTTTATAAGCTAAGCCGTGAGCATATATAATGTTGGTGATTTTGCTCCCGTCAGCATCATCATGAGCCTCATCATCATCCTCCTCCTCATTATGTCCCATTGGCAAGACTCGTATCGGTGGGCCACCCGCATGTTAGCCCAATATAGAATGTCACCCCGATTTGAAATATCTTCCTGATGCGGAATATCCTCCTGCCGGAAGAAACCTAATGATGATATTCAACTTCTTCGGCATAAACTGATGCATCGGAGGAAGCTCCTCCTAATCTGCCGACCTCATATGACTCGCCGATGATCCAGGTGATCATGTCTGCAAACATCCTAATGACATCACCATCATGTTGAATATTTGGATGATCTTTAAATACTAACTAGTGTTAAGGAAAAATATGACCCCCTGCGGGTTATGACAACATCATCATGATATTTGGGGTAGGATGATATTCAGAAATATCACCCCCCCGCAGAATATCAGGTTGCACTATAGCCTCATCATAAGATCGAGGTGATCTTTGGAATATGACTGCTATTTGGAAATATCACCCCCTATAAAAAGCATGAAACTGTGAAATAAGTGGATATCACCCCGACATAGAAATGACGTCAGCAACATGTTGGGCGATCCAGCGATTATGAAGTGAAAACATAACATCAGGATGATCTTCAACTAAGATCACCTGATATTCAAATGTGATGACCCCTCAAAAGATCAGGTCATACTTAGAAGCTTCATTGCACCAACATCAGGATGATCTTAACTAAGATCTCCCGATGTTAAAATATCACCCTGACATGAAAGATCAAGTTGGCAGAAATATGATGACCCCACATAACTTCCTCCTTTTAGCAAATATCAGGGTGATGTAAAAGGTAAACTTGCCTAATTTTTTAAGCTCTTTCACATGGTAAGCTTCTTCAAGAAGGATTCAGATTTTGAAATTGGGTTAAGACCTCAGGATCATACATATGGCTGTCATGGGGATATGTATACTGACTGATCCTGCTTGAATTATTTTGATTCCTGCTAGAGGAAAAATAGGTCAACAATGACAATTAAGTAAGAGATGAAATGCTAAATATGCATACCACTCTAAACTTGCATAACAACATAGCAATAGCAGTGCACCCAACCTCACAACATAAGCATATCACACTATTAGCACACTACATAGATAGGTCACACAATTCAATGAAGGGTAGAATACAGTGTCATTACAGTGTATGTGATGAATAATGGAATTTTAGTTGTATGCAACAAAGAATAATGGCATTGCAGTAATGCGTAATAAAGAAATATTGCATCACAACATACAAATAGTGATGTCATTACATACTTACAATGATATGCAATGAAGAATAAGCATTTCTACTCCTATTATTGATGTGATTTTCATGGATTTGTTTCTATTTGTGATGGACATTATTGAGTGTTAGCTTGTATATCATGTCTATGTAAACCCTAGCTTGATAAGTTGATTGTACAATATCTCTATAGGGTTTTGTTAATAAAGTAATCAAAATCATGGTTAGGTTTTTAGTTTTTGATAAAGTATACCATCTTTGAAAAAATTTTGTAATCCATAAATAAATTTCTCATAATCTTCGAAAATTTGGTGGCTAAAGTTTTTTTTGAATAACATGAATCTCTATTTTAGCTACACAATCATTCATAATTGCATGGAGCAAGAGCAGTGCCTACCTCACAAGATGCTTGAGCACTTGGGTGGCACAGGATGCTTGAGCAACTTTGAGTGGCATGCGAGTACATTCCATAGTTCTCCACTAAATTTTTTTAGGTGAAATGCCTGATCCCACTTTCTCTATTTGTTTCAGCTGAAAAAGTTTTGGGTGAAACTATTTTGCCTGAATAAAGTATGCCACATACACACCATGTATGCACCACATGAATTCCACCTAGTTTTGGTTGAAACTTATTTGATCACAACTTATTCGTTAAAAACTGTCTTGCTGGAAACCATTTTTTGTTGAAAGTGTGACATAGATTTTACCTAACTTGATACGAGGACTCATCTATTGCACCCCTCATTCACCCTTGTTTGTTGGAACCTCACCATTTGTGGCCTCAAAAGGATGAGGTCTCTTTATATTTTTGTAGATATTTATATGTTGGGCTCTAGTCAGGTTGGAGTGAGGAATTTACATCATTCCCTCTTATGTATAGGTCCACTTAAGTGTATAATATGTGACTAGACTAAGTATTGTCAATTAAATGGCCCACATTATATCAATAAGAGGCATTTAGTTAGTCCTAACCTCCAACTGTTTCCTCCAAATTTTAAATATGCTTAGAGCCTATAGTCAAGTGTCCATGGGGGAGGACATGTATGAGAGTATGACCTCCATTATGGAGATAGTGTAGTGTATAGCATTTGATCATTTTGATGAGTTTTTTGAGAGTATACATACAAGATTGTAATAAACACCTCAAGTTTTGTTCAACATAGATGTGATGATAACATGTAGATAAGGGATGGGTTTTAATTCCACGGAGATGTTGATTTTATACAAAACATTAGTTATGTATTAAGATCAAACATCTTCTCCAAGATCACTTAAGGGATCAATATGTTGCTAATATCAATTAGGGAACCCCAATCATTATAGTGCAAGATTATGTGGAATAGGGATTTCTAAAATTTCCTAACCAACATCAAATTTAGCTATTCATTATTTGATCATTAGCATTAGGAAATCCTATATATATGCAAGGATGGATGACCTTGCTACTCAAATCCATCATATGCTAGAGCATAACAAATGCACTATACATGTTGATATTTTAAGTTAATATTTATTTTAATTTTCAATTATAACCTAGATATATACAATCTAGGACATAAATTTAACTTGAAATGTATTACATTTTAATAAGGATACCTTCCCATATGAGATTCAACCAACATAATGATTGTTTCCCCTACCCAAAAACAAACTTATTAGGGTATGAGTATAGCTCTATTGACCTATTTAAATGTACCAAGTTATTCATAGTATGTGGATCTTACACAATGTATAGTTCCACTATCATCTATCATTCCATTTTCACATAGGGGTGGATCACTCCTACAAATGGTACAAGAGGATATAAGTGATTTTCAATAGGACAATTCATATCTTGAGTATCTTTCTTTGGATCAAGTTATGGATGCCACATGTGAGAGATGCCTCCTCACCCATGCAATGAATACATCATACTTTAATAGGTTTATTCTTAATTTTTGACAAGAAAATTTTTTAAATGTGAATGGATTTTAGATCGAGATATCCAACTCAAGTCACGTGCATCCATTTTAATTAAATTTGCAATTATTGTACAAGTGCATTATAGCAAAATAATCTAGGAGTAGTTCATATCTATTTGGGTTGGTTGAGATATCCAACCCACATCATCTATGTTCATTGTAACTAAATTTGTAATTATTGTATGAGTGCATTATAGCAAATGGATCTAGGAGTAGTTCATCTCTAGTCAAGTTGGTTTTGATATAAGTATATAATTTATTTTATTCAATATTATAAATTTTAGGTATATGATTAAGACAATCACTTAGAATGATTACATAATAAATAATAATATTAGTTGTACGTTAAAATTGATTTTTCCATATGATGTATAAGATTTCACATCAAGTGTTAGCCTGTCTCTATTAAATATATGGGTATTATTCTATAGTTATATACCTATTTACTATTGATGGTTGCACCTACATACTATTGATACTGGGGAATTTTCACTATAGGATTCCACATCAAATGTTAGCATGTCTCTATTAAATATATGTCTCTATTAAATTTTAGGTATATGATTAAGACAATCACTTAGAATGATTACATAATAAATAATAATATTAGTTGTACATTGAAATTGATTTTTCCATATGATGTATAAGATTTCACATCAAGTGTTACCCTGTCTCTATTAAATATATGTAGTTATATACCTATTTACTATTGATAGTTGCCCCTGGGAACTTTCACTAGAATTCAATAATGTGTGTACTTTACAAACAACTCATGAACATGAAGAAGAAATGGACTAATGGACAACTGATGAACGTGAAGAAGCTGTCAATGATTGTAGTTTACGGCACATCTCTGGAATTATGGTTACCATTGTACAACTCTGAACATGAAGAAGCTGGTAAGATGAAAGGATTTTTATTGTTGTTTTATATGCGGTTTCTTGTCATTTACGACTGGTGTGTTCCTCAACACCCGTCGACAGCGTTTGTCTCCTCCTTCAATTTAGCTGCGGAATTGCTACGCTTCAACTCAGATTCGTATTCTTCGTCGTTTTCTTACTAAACATATATACAGCTGGCCTTGGTAAATAATTTGTTTTATTGAATATTTTTAATTCTAGGTTTATGAGTAAGATAATAATTTAGATTAATTACATAATATTTATTTATTAATTAAATATTAGTTCTATTTTTAGATTTATTTTTTCATATTATGTATAAGATTTTATATCAAGTGTTAGTATGTCTTTGTTAAGTACTTGGATATTATTGATAGTTGGTCTTACATACTATTCATATTAGGGAACTTTCATTAGATTTTACATTTTGTTAGTGTGTCTCTATTAAATTATGGAAAAGTATTGTGTACTTTCACCCACATGTTATTGATAGTTGTACCCACATGCTATTGGTACTAGGGAAATTTTAATTAGATTTCACATGAGTGTTAGCTTGTCTCTATTAAATTATGGAAACGTATTGTGTACTTTCACTCACATGTTATTGATAGTTGTACCTATATGTTATTGGTACTAGGGAATTGTTTATTAGATTTCACGAGTGTTAGCTTGTCTCTACTAAGTACTCGAGAACTATTGTATAACTACACCAACATGCTATTGATATGAGGTAACTTATCATTAACTAAAGTGTACTTTAAGTTTTCATATGTTATATTTTGATTAAAAAGTATTAAGATTAACTAATAGTAATTTATTTGAGTGTTTTGATCTAGTGTTTTAAATGATTCAATGAATGTTGTAGGCAAGAATTATTTAGTGGCTATATGTCGCCATTTGGCTATTTTTTCAATTTATACCCCTCAATTTGGCTATTTTTGGGCTCTTTAGAAGTGTCCAATTCACCCATTTTTGATAATTTTCCCTAATCTTGAAACAAAATTGCCTTGAGTTAGAAACTTTTATTCTTTAATATAGACACATATTGCACTATTGTATATAAAAATTTGGACCATAAACTCCCTAGTTTATCAAGAACTATTTTTTATTTTTTGTACTTGCCCCATTTCGACATCTTTGTTTAACAATTATATGTTGATAGGAAAATTAAACATTGAATCACCATAAAAAGTAAATATTAGTAAAAAAATGTCACTAAATTTTAAAAAAAATGGTACATAGATAAAATATTGTCATCCACTCTAAAATTTGATTCATAATATGAAAAAAAATCACCTAGTATATTATGCTTCTTTGTAGTGGATTCACCAAGGCTTTTATAAAATTTTCAAGAGGTCATTTCTTAAAGTATGCCTTGATTGTAGGTTGGACCAATATAGCTAACTAGTACTAATTATTAATTAATTATCTTTTATTGTTTAAATCTTGTAATGTTGAAATTAGTCTACCCATGCCATTTCCCATTTAGTTTTGTGCCCAATTTGGTGGAATGGCTCAATGCAATAACATATCAACATGTGAAATACTCTTATGCTAGGCTTGACTCGTGGTCTAATTCCTATCTCGATCTATTTCACCCTCATTTGTATGCATTCTCATATATTCACCATCTACTTGTTCATATTTCATCCATGTTTGCACCTATATCCATGCACCCACTCCTTGTTTCAAGATCAACTTATACCTCTTGTTCATTTCTAAGAATGTGGGATCAACTTGATTCAATCTTGATGCATTCAGGAATGATCCTAAAATTTAAATTTGCAAATTTAAATTCTAACTTTGCAAATTTAAATTCCAGCTTTGCAAATTTAAATTCCAACTTTGATGCCTCTTTCTATTAGCCATAATGAGTCAACTTAGCATGCATTTATGCGTCATACTTCTACAATAGGGTGTTTAAATATAATCAATGTGCAATTAGTTTATAAGGAGATCACATGATAGAAAGTGCAAAGAAAAGAGAAAAAATTAGACCACACTTCATTTTCTAAAGGGCCATAAAAAATTAGATATACATCACCATCATATAGCCAGCTACATGTATACATATGTTTTCTTTGATATCACTCATCATCGTTACTCTAGAATGCCAAAGGGTTTGACCTAGAAGGACATGTTCACCTATCAAGGGTAAACTTCAAAATGGTGTCTCTAGACACCGCCTTGACAATTTTGGATAGGTTAGGAAGGTGAAGTCAATTAGTTTTTCAAAAGCACACATTATCTTCCTTAAATATCATGAAGCATAGATCAATTATGTGCAACTAATCAAATTTATAGTAGTTGAGATTGAACTCATGGCATTTAGGATTGACCATCGTCATTTTTTGTGGTAGTTTAGATTTTGAGATATTCATACAAAATAGTTGTTGTCTCAACCTAGTTGTGATTTTGACAAGAGAAGCATGGTGGAAACCTTTGAACAAATGACCATCAAATTTTAGATATATTATGCAATTACTTATAAATGATCATTATACTCAGGTTTTTAATAGATGGTACTTTTGTAGCAAGATATTTAACCCAAACCTATGTATCTTGGATAAGAAAATAGTTTTGGACTACTTGGGATACTACCTCACTCAAGCCTCTATTTAGTCTTTATCAATCGTAATCCAATCTATATAAGAAATGAGAGTGTGTGATTTATGCCTAGGGTGCTCAATGCTAAATAAATAAATAAATGCTTCAAAAACTATTAAAAACCTATAGTATTTCTAAAATATGTTATATACCTAGGGATATGATATTATAATGTATAAATTAGGTGGATGGAGATGTAGACTTGTGTCACAGATCCCTTTAGTTAGTTATATTAAGTCATGTGGACAACTTGTATAATTAATTATATTAGGTAATGAGTAGGCCTTAATTAGGATTACCCCTTCATTATATTATTACGAGGAGGTCTATATAAAAAAGGTGATTATCATTGTACGGATATGTCTTGAGTATGATATTGTATTTGTGATCTCTTGGAGATATAGTCTAGAGTGGCTTCTTCCATAAAAAGTATTGTATGGTGTTACCCTACCTCAAGGGTTTATTCTATTTCTATATATATTAGATATTAGGGCATCTTGGCCCACAAACATCTCGTGTTGTGTGAGATATATCCTTTACATTATATTATTTCCATTATTATATGTGTAGATCTTATCAAAATATGTGACTTCTTTGTGTATGGTATGGATATTGGGTTATTTTAGAAATTTAGATTCCAAGTGGCTTTGGAAAAGAGTATTAGTTTGGCTTTGGGATGAGTTATCAAAGTAGGAGTAAGAGGAAGTTGTGGGAATAATGGTGGATGTTCACAAGTATAATAGAATAAATGGAAGTTGTGGAAAACAATAGAGACAAGCAATAGGAAAAGGTTCTAGAAGAAATAAGATACCTTTAAGTAGAAATGCTCATGGTAGTTAGGTTACTATGTTTAGAACTCTAATGATGGTTTCATAAATAAGTTGCTTCAAGCTTCAAACATGTATTGAGGATGAGTAGAGAGTAATGGATAATTTTAGAAGATTGTAAAAGCTACAATATGTGTTCAAAAGATAGCAATAAATGATTGATAGAGGGTTCAATTCATCAATTTTTTCATCAGTAAGGATGCATAGCATCATAATAATATATTAATATAAGTAAAGATTACAAAAATCCCCTTCAAGGAAAGAGCTGACAATGAAAACAGTTACATATCAACCTCATATCTAGAAAAGGTAAATGACTACACACCAAAAGCATAACAAATACATATCATATAATAAGATAGATTTAAAAACCAAATCTAGACAAAATCTCTAAGGATTGGCAATATTAAGATCAGAACCCATGTAACCTTGGAAGTCAACATTTGCATCTTCCTCCTCTGGTTCAAGAATGGCATTTTGAGCATCTTACACAATGGGTGGTTGATGGTGAAACAGGAAACACCAAGCTTGATACATGTCCTCAATCTTCTTACCTTTCTCTATCACAATCTGACCTCTATACAAATAGAGGGTTTTATTCAAGGAAGCACTACAATTGTTCTGGAGGTCTAAATGAAGGAACTAAAAATGCAATTAATTACAAGATTTTTCTTAACCTCTTAGAGTGTGAACAAACCCCCAATATCAGTTACTCCCAAGTGGAAATCATAATTTGCAAGGGAATCATGAAATTTCTCATCATATATTAAGTAATCGTGGATAAAAATCATTGTAAGTGTGTTGAATGCACAAGACAACTGAGAGGGAGGCGTGAATCAGTTTTATCATAAACTTCAAACCCCCACAAACATTTAGATCCACATTAACCTTTAAACTTGTTGTGATGATTAAGCATGAAAAGCAAATAATAGAAACTAAATCATAACAACACCAAACACAAGACAACACTAGATTTTACGTGGAAAACCAAAGAAGGGAAAAACCATAGTGAGGATTAACTCACAATATAAAGTAGTACCAACACCAAATTACAAAATGCTCACTGCCAAAGGGCCTACTGCCTAGGGCTCACTACCTAGAAGAAAGAAAGACAGGCTCGCTGTCAAAGGACTCATTGCCCAAAAGAAAGAGATAGAAGAGGAGGCTCACTACTAGTGATGAAGTGATATAATTACATCTAACTTATGCATGGAGCATAGTTCCAATGAAGCTCAATATTCACCACAACACAAACATCACCTTTGCAGCAACATTGAAAAATAGTAGATACCTTCTACTCACTGCATCTAGTAGCCTAACACATGAAAGTTCTCACTGCACTAATCAAATTTTCATCACAGACATCATATTCATCATGCATCCATCTAGTCACATATCCTTGAAACTTATTTATACCGTCATCAACCTTGAAAATATTCCCCAAGGTCGGCAACACATCTTAACCTAGAAAATTCAAATTAGGTCTAGACCAAAACATTCTTGTGGAGGAAAGGAATGAATGTAGACCACATCACACCTTAGCATGGACCTAAATCCACTCTTATATGTTATTCCACACTTCCATAATCAATGAAGCACAACTGTAATTAGTGTAACAACTAAGTCAGCCAAACTTGTGTTAACACTATAAACTTTTAAGTTCACGCTTAGTCAAGACCAAAAGATGACATATGGACCATGCTCCAAGCTTGAACATGATCTCAAAACATCTACAACCACCTAAAAGCCAACAAAATCCTTTAAAACATCTTCCACCTGAAGAAAGTTCACACTTGAAGAAATGAACTTGCGGAGTACCAAACCATGAACCACTTGAACTGAAGAAGGTTATAGAACTTATAAGAATAAATGTAGAACTACAAATCTAGAGACAAATCTACAAAGAAATAGGGAGAAAAATCATTTCTCCCAGACACCTTTGCACAACCCAGAAACATAGTCCACACACTAGTGAATACAACTTTCCTTGCATAATGAATCGGAGCACCAAATTTGGAATATAAAATCTCTAAGCACCTCTAAACAACATATTCAAGCTACAAAAGCATATCTTTAGTAAGAAAGAAATGTAGAGAAAAATTAGAACATTTCTCTGTAATTCAGAACACATCTTCAACACAGTATTTCCTTTATTAATCAAATTTTTTCATAAGCACTTGGAAACCAACCATCAGAAGCATATTCCTAACATCTTCAAAACCTCTACAAAGAAATCAAATCACCTTTAGCAAGACAACTTAATCAAATAGCGCATATCATTGTAACATCCTCATCTCTACTCAACCTTATCTTTGATCTCTGCTCAACACAAACTACTCATACTCTTGCATCATTTCTTAACTCATACTCTTGACACAATTGACACCACTGACAACACAAGCTTGTTGACATTAATGAAAACACCAATAGCACATACTTGCAACAATCTCCCCCTTTGTCATTGATGGCAACACATGATGTGAAAAACCATCAAGACATAGATCTTCACCAATGTCTTTTCTTTCTTACTCCCCCCTTTCTTTTACACATCTTACTCTCTCTCCCTGATCACTAATTCTTTTTATTTCTCACATTACTCTCTATCCCCCTTTAACATCAATGGCCAATGGCAACACACCTCTTCTTTCACTCTCATCAGGTCACATGATTTTTTTTCACTACTCTGGATACTCCCCCTTACAAGTGTACACGAAACTATATCAACTCTTACTCTCCATGTCTCCAACAATCATCATGACCACTACCTTCTCCCCCTGAGAGGTATCCTTCAACACCAGTCTAGAAAAGAATGAATCTTGAAGTCCACTAGATTGATGCATCTCCTTATGTATCTAGTTGAAAGGAGGGACAATAACCCCTAACTTTTTCTCAGAGATACTCAAATGTATCCTTAGGAAGATCCTTAGTGAATATATATTAGCAACCTAATCCTTTGTAGGCATATACTCATGCTTCACTTCATTCTCTGTAACCTTCTCTCTCATAAAGTGATACCTAACTGAAATATACTTTGTCCTTGAATGCATCACTAAATTCTTTGAAATGTTAATAGCACTTGTATAATCATAGAAAATAGAAATTGTCTCATCATACACAAATTTGATATCCTTCAAGGTTTGTCTCATCCATAACACCTGTGTGCAACATGATGTTGGAGCAATATATTTTGCCTCTGCAGTAGATAAAGACATTGAATCTTGCTTATTACTTAGCCAAGACACAAATCTGCATCCAAGAAAGAATGCACCACCACTTGTACTTTTCCTATCACCTACACAACTAGCCCATGCTGCATATGTATAAGCACTTAGAGTAAAGTCAGTATATTTGGGATACCACAAGCCATCATCTAGAGTGCCCTTTAAATAACTTAGAATCCTTTTCTCTACCATAGCATGTGGCTCTCTAGGATTTTCTTGAAATCTAGCCACAAGACAGTGTTGTTATATGGAGCCTAATCAGACTCGAAGGTTAGAATTTCCCCACTTTTATCAGTGTGGTTTCCCCCTAAATTATTTAATGGGGGTTTGGGGGAAGTGCCCCCAAGATGGGGTCAAGGGGCAACACCCCTTGTAGGGTCCAGCAGTAGCACCCCTAGCGTGCTCCCTGTCACGATATAGGGTGGGGTCGAGGGGCAGCGTCCTTGAAACCTCAAATGACTTTTAATATTTTATAAAGGCATTAGGAGTTATTTTTCTATTAGATGACATAAAAAACCCTATTTCTAACTGACACAATTCTTGATAAAATGGCTAAGGGTTAGGGTTTCCATTGATATTGTATTATAGCATTTGCAGTGGTATTGAGTTGCAAGGATTGTTGGTTGTAATCGGTTTGATTTACTAGATAATAATATTGGACTCTCTATTGGTGGATGTAGCCTGAGTTTGGGTGAAGCACATTAAAAATTGTCTCTCGTTGTTATTATTCTCTATATTTTTCATTCCTCTATTTAATCTTTATTTGCATTTAATTGATATCTTCTACATGCATAATATCTGGTCTAGTAGCAATCAGATATAGTAATCCTCCAATCATTGATCTATACTTGCTTTGATCAACCTTAGGAGATTAAATATTCTTTCTCAACTTACAACCAATAACCATAGGAGTAAAAATTGGTTTAGAATCTTCCATTCCAAACTTCTTTAACAACTCTTTTACATACTTTGACTAAGAAATGAAAGTACCCTTATCTGTCTGATTGATCTGTAAACCAAGGAAGAAGTTCATTTCCCCACACATTGACATTACAAATTCTTTCTACATTTCATCTGCAAAACTCTTACACATACCTTCATTTCCACCAAAGATTATATCATCCACATACACTTCCACAATCAGAAATTGGTCTTCACTTATTTTGATATACATATTGCTATCTACAGTACCTTTATTGATTCCTTGTTGTAATAACTACATGTCTAACCTTGCATAGCAAGCTCTCGGGGCTTGCTTCAATCCATATAGTGCCTTCTTCAATCTGCAAACCATATCTGGCTTATCTGACAACTAAAATCCTTATGCTTGTTCTATGTACACTTCCTCTTCCAACTCACCATTCAAGAAAGAAGACTTCACATCCATTTGATATACTTTGAAATCCTTATGTGTTGTAAAAGACAAAAACATCCTAATGGCTTCTATTTTTTCTACTAGAGCATAAGTTTCCTCATAGCATATTCCTTCCACTTATGAGTAGCCTTTACACACAAGTCTTGACTTGTTCCTTACCACTTCTCCATTCTCATTCAATTTGTTTTGGAATACCCACTTAGTTCCAATTAATTTTTTGTTCTCTGGTCTTGGGACAAGTTCCCAAGTTTGATTCTTCTTAATCTACATCAGTTCTTCTTTTATAGCCTTGATCCAATACTCATCGTTGCATGCCTCAACCACTATTTTAGATTCAACTTTTGAAAGTAAACATAGATTTACTTATTCTTTAGAAGCTCTCCTTCTTGCCAATACACCTTTTCTTTTATAACCAATGATCTGGTCCTCAGTGTGATGCATCTATAAACTTTTACATTAGGAGATTTTCCAATGCAGTCTTCACTAATGGATCAAGCACACAACTTATATCTTCATGTTGAGGCATCAACACCATTTCTTTAGCAAGGGGGGAAGATTTTCTCAAAAAACCCCTAAGCCAAATCTCTCATCTTAGTTTCTAGAGGAAACATCTACATCAGAGGATGGTACAGACACCTCCTTAGCCTTTGTTACATCCTTCTTAATCCAAATCTCACTCCTCTTCTTCTTAGTCTTTGCCAGATCAACCTTTTGGACTGGGTTGTTCTTCTCTATGAGATTATCCTTCATGCTTCTACTTTTGCAAAACTTAGAGGTTGATGTGGAGCCTTAGTCAGTAAGACAACTACTGTCGGCCACCTTGCAACCTGTCGCACCGACCATTATAGTCACTCCGACATGAGGTCCGACATCCCTGACTATCAACATGAACAATACCATTGGTGAACACTTATGAACCTTGGCCGATGTGCCGATACACCAACTTAGCATATGCTTGACATGACCTACTATTATTGGTGGCAATATCTTGATTCACCATTATGACCAGTCACCATTTGTATTTGATGAAAGATACATTCTCCACATACATTCCCAACATGCTTTTGCAATATGCATTTGCAATATACATTCGGTGAGACTCTTATCTTCGGTGAATGCTTCCAACTCTTCTGTCGATGTCATACCTCTGCCTGATGGCATCTACCTTTGGCATATCCTTCCCTATTCGTCAGACTTTCTCCAGAACCACCGATAATTTGATCACCTGATGCCACTTCAGACTGCGATTTCCTTTCAATGGCTCGAACCTTCCTTTGACTAGACTATCCTTGTCGCTCTGAGTGAGGAATGTTTCATTGATGGCCTCTATCTCACCAACAACAACTCCAACTCCTCTAGTCCAAACCCTACCACATGGAGATGCTAGGCGATCTACTATGCATCTCGCACTATCCAAATCCTCTGCGCCGCAAAACAATGAAACAAAATAGGAAACAAAAAACACATATTGTACAACAAAGCCATTCCACTAATTTTGACAGAAATCTAACTAGTGGAATACATCACATCAACATTTCTCAACAATAGAAATATAGAAGGGAAATTTAGAACTAAACGATTTGTAATTACAGAGAATGGGAAACAAATTGATGACATAGAAATGGTTCAATTTTTTCTTCACAATGCTCGATTACATTCGCACAATTGCATTCAATTACAATATCCTCAATACTTAATTATGTTCATCTCCCTAGCTTTATAAACTTGCCAGAGGAATGCCAACCCTATTCCAAGTGGCTAGGAGAATGATTCCAAGCAGCTGGGAGACCAATCGTCTAACAACTTGACAAATGCAACCTAATTACTTGGGTCTTACAAACATAGGTTCTAGGTCTTGAAGAACCTAGATACAAATAGAAATGACATGCATTGGTCAAATAGACATTATTACAATGCAAACATGATTTCCTAAAGAAACATGATTTTAAATGCCTCATCGAGGCCACCTTGTGTTAGGTGCTCCTGCACCATACACCCCACCTAGAAAAGAACTCATGTCCCATGAGTTGATTCTTTGTCTTGCACCATTGTCATTCTTCACTACATCAAGCCTTCCCCATGATCTCTGGACTACAACTTGCTTCCATGGAATAAAAAATTCATGCCTAGCATTGTAGGCTCTACTCACATCTTGGCATGAGTGAGTGCTTGCAACCAAACTCATACTTTGCTCGCCATTCTTCCTTACTGTCATCACTGCCTGAAAAACTACATTCAAAACCTTGTTTGATGTTGCTTGTACTACTGCTATAGTACAATTTGTTTTCCTTCCAACTCTTGTTGGCTCTAGAGGACAAACAATGGTCCCTACTATGATAGCATATTCTGCTTTCCAATCAACTTATGGCTACCTGCAGACCTGCTCTTTGACCTTCATCTGATCCATTTCAGACATTACCATCTGATCTTCATCATTCAAAACTAAAATCACCTTCAAACTGTGATCTTTGGTAACCCCACTCCTTGAGACATCCTCAACTGTCCTTGTCTCTTCTTTAGGCATCTTCACAAACTCTTTCTTACCCACCAAAATAATCTTGGCTGCCTTCTTTGCTTCAGTATCCTCCTGCAATGGTGTCGTCACAAAAGTATTGCCATCCTTCTTGATGGTGTATGTGTTAGCATATCCATCATACAATACTTGCCTATCAAATCGCCATGGCCTACCTAAAAGTAGGTGACAACACTCCATGGACAAAATGTCACACCGACATGAGGTCTGACATCCCTGACTATCGGCATGAACAATACCATCAGCGAACACTTATGAACCTTGGTTGATGGTAGTTGACTTACCAACTAAGGCTCCCCATTAGAGGTATGTCCAGATATATTGCAATTGTAGCACACTTGACATTTCTCTTACCAATATCCCTTCCATTCATTCTAGATCTGCATTGGTTAGCTTTATGCCCAAATTTCTTGCATGTATAATAGTAGCCATTTAAAGACTTAACTATTCTATCCTTGCCATAGCTATTTCTTATTTGACTTCTACACTCATTAGCTCTATGTCCCATCTTATTGCATGCAAAACACCTAGTAGAGTTCTGACTCACTTTACTTTTGCATACAATAGCTCTATGACCAACTTTATTGCATGTGGAGCATTGACCAGAGAAGGATGGAACATTTTGATTCCTTCTACTTCTACATTCTATTACTTTGTGTCCATACATATTGCATAAATCACAAAAACCATTGAAAGATGGATACCTTTGATCATTTGGTTGTCTAACTGGAGGTCTTCTAGATTTATTCTTTTGATTCTAGAGCTACTTGCCATTGCTCCTCTGATTTAAAGTCTAATCTGATTTTGAACTTTCACCTTTTTCAAATCCTAAACCTTTTTTATCATTGGGACTTTTTTTACTTGCAATCATATCATCAAGCCTTGCAGAACTTATCTTGAATTTTTCTTCATAATTCTTTGCCTTCTTTAGATCTAATTTAAGATTCACAACTTCTTATTCAAGCCTTATACATTCTTCAAATTTTCCTTTCACCATTAAGTTTAGATATTCCTCAAGCCTTTTCTTCAACTTGCACTTTTAGACCATTCATAGATTTAGTTGCTAGCCTCAACTGTTCGCTGACCTCCTTATTTCTTTCTTTGAACTTCTTGACTTTCTCTCTTAATTTTTTTATATGTCCATCTACTTCTTTAACATTCTCCTTTAGATCTTTGATTTCTTCTTCAGTCCTCTCTAGGTCCTCAAGAGAAACCTTGAATTCTTTATTATTGAAAATCATGCACTCAACTTCTAAAGGTCCAACAATAGAAATCTCTTGTGAAGGAGTGGGCAACTTTCTATCTTCCATGTGTTCATCCTCAAAGATCATCCTCAAGTGGTAAAGCTTCTTCCAAGGAACCAGGCTTTGATACCAATTATTGAATGCACAAGACAACTAAGAGGGGGGTGAATCAGTTGTATAATAAACTTTAAACCCTCACAAACATTCAGATCGACATTAACATTTAAATTTTTTATGATGATTAAGCATGAAAAGAAAATAATAGAAACTAAATCATAATAAAACCAAACACAAGACAACACCAGATTTGACTGGAAATCCTAGGACGGGAAAAACTACAGTGAGGATTAACTCATAATATAAAGTAGTAGTAATATCGAATTACAAAAGGCTCACTGGTAGATGGCTCGCTGCCCAAAAGAAAAAAAGTAAAGTTCACTACCCAGAAGAAAGAAAGTAAAGCTCACTACCCAGAAGAAAGAGAGAAGAGGAGGCTCACTACCAGGGATGAACTGATATAATTTCATCTAACCTATGCATGGAGTACAATTCCAATGAAGGTCAATATTCACCATAACACAAATATCACCTTCACAACAACACTAAAAAATAGTAGACACCTTCTTCTTACTGCATCTAGTACTCTAACATAGGAAAGCTCTCATTGCACTGATCAAATTTGCATCATAGACATCATATTCATCACACATCATCCATTCATGAATCCTTCACACTTATTTATAGCACCATCAACCTTGAAAATATTATCCAAGGTCAACAACACATCTTAACCCAGAAAATTCAAATTAGGTCTAGACCAAAACATTCCCATAGAGGAAAGGAATGAATGTGGACCACATCACACCTTAGCACAAACCTATATCCACTCTTAAACATTATTCCACACTTCCCTAATCAATGAAGCACAACCATAATTACGGTAAACAACCAAGTCAACCAAACTTATGTTAACACTATGAAGTTTTAAGTGCACGCTTACTCAAGACCAAAATATGACATGAAGACCATGTTCCAAGCTTGAACATGATCTAGAAACATCTACAACCACTTGAAAACCAACAACCCAAAGCAAGTTCACACCGGAGCACTTAGATTACTCTATCATCAACTACAACTCAAGAAATGAACTTGTGAAGTACCAAACCATGAACCACTTGAACTAAAGAAGGATATAGACCTTTAAAGAATAAATCCAGAATGACAAAGCTAGAAAAAAATCTACGGAGAAATGTAGAGAAAAACAATTTCTCCTAGACACCTCTGCACAACTCAGAAACACAGTCAACACACTGGTGAACATAATTTTCTCTGTACAATGAACCAGAGCACCATATTTGGAATATAACATCTCTAAGTACCTCTGAACAACATATTCAAACCACAAAAGTAGATCTTCAATAATGAAGAAATGCGGAGCAAAACCAGAACATTGGTCTATAAGTTAGAACACATCTTCAACACACTATTTCCTTTATTAATTAAATTTTCTCAAAAAACACATCTTCAACACACTATTTCCTTTATTAATCAAATTTTCTCAAAAGCAGTTGGAAACCAGCCATTAGAAGCATATTCCTAACATCTTCAGCCTCTCTACAAAGAAACCAAACCACCTTCAGCAAGGCAACTTAATCAAATAGATCATATCATTGCAACATCCCCATCTTTGCTCAACCTTATTTTTGATCTCTGCTCAACACAAACTACTCATACTCAAGCATCATTTCTTAACTCATACTGTTGACACAATTGACACCAATGAGAACACAAGCTTGTTGACATCAATGAAAAAACCAATAGCACATACTTGCAACAAACCACCCTTAGCAAATCTTCTTGTTGAACTAAGTCCATTACATTGGAGAGAAAGTGTGACACTGGCTGAGAAGCATAGATTACCCGTGATTCTTGAACAAAACCTTTATGAAAGACCTCCTCTATAACTTCTTTGACTATCTCCTAGTGAATCTTGAAATCCCTAGAGAGAAGCACAGTGTCTACTTCACAATGAATTAGCATCCCCCATTTCTACATTGCTAAAGAGAACCTCCTATTACGTGGCTATTTTTCCATAAAAACAAACCAATCCTTCTAGAAGGAAGAAGAAAATGCTATAAAGATGTTGAGAACTTCCATCTAAAAGAGTGTAAGTACAATGTTCGCCTATTATAAATAATGAACTGGGTCCTCCCTCACAAACTTGAAATCTTTTCCATTAAAAGTAATCCAATGCCATCACTAATGTAAAAACTTCTGGAGGTCATAACTTTTGACCCGAGAGTCTATTTGAGCTAAAATTTGGTGGGCAGATGCATCTTAAGGAGTTTATTGAAATGCCAACTGAACTAGCAAGTTTAGTAGGTTTCCATTTCACCATTTGTTTGGACCTTTTTCAATCATCTAGGGCCTCAAATTGAGGTCTTAATGATTTTGTGAGATTTTTTCGGGTTGCTTTTTATAATTATTTTCCTAAACTTACATGCAATTAGATTATAAAGTTGACAGTTAGTCCTGTTTTAGTTAGTTTCAAATAATTGGCAAGTTTCATGGCCATACGGATAAGGATGCAAAATTTACCAAAAATGGCAATTTGAGAAAGTTGCTAAAAAATGCCAAAAAGGGTAGTTTTTGTTTTTTCTTTTCAATTTTAGTAGGATGGAATGAAATCCGAAGTAGAATTTGAAAATATTTCTATGTTTATGAATCTGTTGGTAATCATAATGGTGATGAACATTATGCCATGAAGTTTGGTTACATCAATCACAAATACAATGTAATATTGGAATAAAAACACACATGTTACCATCTCCAAGTGATGAAGGCATCACAAATGAAGCTGACTTGTCAACAAAGAAAACACATGTTAGATAAAAATTATAATTTCTCTCTAATGAGTGAAATTATATTATTTTAAATCTCCTTGCCAAAGTTCCATTAACTTTGGATGATGTGGTAAAGCACTTTGATCAAGTTCCAAGGAATTTTGAGGCATTAGGTGTAGTAAATTAGCCAAGAGATTAGATAATTTGTTTCCTTCTCTATATGTATTTTGACACATTTATTCTTCAAACCCTTGTATGATCTCCGAAGATAATTCACACAAAATGTTATTTATCTTTAAGTGACAACTATTCTTGTTTTGGAAAGCACTTATAACAATATGAGAATCGCCTTCAATAACCAATTTCTTTATGCCAAGTTGCATAGCTAATTTTAATCCTAACAAAAGTGTTTGTGCTTGTGCTTCATTATTAGTGTCATCCACCACTTTAACTGCCTGACAAAGATAAAATTTCTTGAGTGGTCCCTAATGACACATCAAATCCCTGACTTCCTAGATTCCCTTTGTATGCTGCATCGAAATTAACTTTCATCCAGTCAATTGGTGGAGATTTCCATTGAACTTGATTATGATCAATAATAGACTTATGAATTAAAGGACCTAAAGATACAAGTTTAATCATTGACCATTATTAAGAATAAGAGCATCCCAAGATGAGAAATGAGAATCATTCTTTTTCATGACCTGCACCTTACTTGTCTCAGAAATGGAAGCTTCAATTTTATATAAAAGATCTTCTACCTTTAGTTATTGCTTTCTAAAGATTCTTTGATTATGCTCCAACCATATATTTCAAATTAAAAAGGTGGTGTGGATGAGAATTAATTTAAAAAGTAAAAATGCTAATGAAATCATCTTTTAAATTTTATAGAAATGTTTATGTCATGTGGATACTACCACAATTGTGTTGGCAATTGGGCAACTATTATAATCATTCTTAGCATCCTAGTTGGCACATGTTTACATTAGTATAGAAGAATAATTAAAAACAAAAGTTGAGCTACTTAGCATCTTGACTTCTAGTAGAAGGCTAAGGAATTATCTTAAATGAAACCTAAAACATGTCATGAGCATAGACACCAAAATAGGTGCAATATATAGATTAGAAATTGCCAAGTAACTTTAATACTCAACTGTACATATATAGGGGTTTTCCCCCTATCTTTGTTCTTTTTCTCTATTTCCAATATGTGTTGCTTATGTAAAAGATAAAAATGCAAGGAAAATCAATTAATGTTCATGGTTTAGTAAAAGTATATAAAAAGTAAACATTATTATAGATATTATTTGTTATCTAAATTATAAGTTAACCCAATAGGCTGAAAGAAAGAGAAAGAATTTGGAATGATTTGGAAAATATTGTAGGTAGGAACATATGAAAATATATTGGTACATGGTTTGATTTAGAAGTAGGAACATGGTATAAAATAAGGGGACCAAGCTAGGCCAAATACATAAACTAGGTAAACATGGTTCTAGGACCAAAAATAAACATATATAAGGACCAAAAATAAACAACATTAGTGCAAGGACAATAAAATTTGGGTCAAGGACAAAAATGTGGGTACTAGAAAATGGAAATGAAATAGGAGAGTATTTGACCGCCACCCACCCCCTTCTATTTTTACTATATGTTGTAGGATGAAATCAATTTGACAAGAAATTTAGATATAGAAATAAAGAGTGTCGATAGATAAGAAAGTGTATAACAAAGAGAAGAAACAAGAAACAAGAATGTTTTTCCCAAGAACATATATAAGAAATAAAATGATAAGAGTAGGAAGAGAGTAGAATGGTAGTTATAAATGAGTAGAAAAAAGGGAGCATACAAAGAAGGGATGCCCCAAGATGATGTGAATAAGTAAGTTATCCTTGAAGTGTAAGTACAAGTGGAAAGATAAGCTATCAGTATTAAAAAATCATAGATTAAAGTGAAAATGAATATGACATATAAGCATGTAATCTAAGTAATACGAGGAAACTATAGATGTCATATAAGAAGTGGAAGAAGTAAAGAAGTACTTATAAGAATGTAAAGTTAGAAGAGGAGTGTGAACAATAACGACCTAAACAAGACACAAAGAGACCTATGTGCATGAAGTTAGTAGTGTTATGTTGGAAAATGTCCCCTTGGTGGCTTTTCCCTCTTAAGGTTTAGCTCTGGGGTCCTTAGAATTCATTATAAGCATCTTGCATGTTAATCTTGAATCCCAATGAGAAAACCCCAAAGTTATGTGGCAAATAGGACCTAGGGGGTACTATTTTGATAGTCCTTGACTCAAAATTTGGGGGGGGGGGGGTGGACTTGGGCACTAGCGCCCTAGTCCTACCCCATTTTAGGTCAGCCCTAAATTTTAATATTGGTTTTATGATCGTTATTTAGGTCCTATGCCGACATATCAATTTTGAATTATGAAATTCTTAGCAAGAATTTGTGTTGTTACATATATAAGCATGTTTAGTGCTTCATTTGCAAACTAGAAGATGATTGTGAACTTTTGGCTAACATATGATTTTAGAGCATTCAAGATATTCATTGTTGCATAGCAAAGAATTGTTATTGTGTTTGTGATTGCAAATTTAGCTTCATATTCTCATGTGTTGAAGAATCTTAAACTATGTGAGATCTACACCTCCGATGTGATCTATCTTTGTTCTAATGATTTATAAAAAAAATTTTACCTCTATCTCGTAGGGATACACACTCTTTATCTCACAATGGTGTTCAGAAAACTTGAATGTCTCTCTTGGGCTTGACTGAGAAAAGCCTCTAGAAACACCACAACCTCCAACCACTCTCATTGTGATTACAAGTTACAGGTTTTGCATCTTGATGGACTGGAGTTGTAGGGAATAGTAAGATAGTGTGTAGATTCCAGATCCCTGAAGAAAAAGACTTCTTGGACTAGGGCGCCAATGCTAGTGCCCTCTAAAGTTGAAAACACAGAAACAATTTGGATAGTGACAATCAGCATCTGAAGAGCTTTTGGCATCTTGAAAATAATCCTACCTTGGACTTAGGCACTAGTGATAGTGTCCTCTACATCTCACGGGACAGAAATGAAAAGTACAATGAACATCAGTGTCAAAAGGAGATTAGGATCCCACAAAGAAAACATCATCTTAGATAGGGGCATTAGTGCCAATGTCCCAAGTATTCTACATTTTTAACATCAAAAAATGGTTAGGTATTAATCTCTACCTACTACCTTAGTCTTTAAGGATTTGTCATAATTCATCAATTTACTTACTATTTTGCATAATTAGGGTTTTAAAGGTATTTGAGCATTGAATTGAAACATTAGTTGATAATATCTAAGCTTCAACATCATTCCAAGTGACAGCCTGACATGTAGGTGAATCCTCTTGTAAACGTGTGATTCAACTTAGTTGATATGTCCTTGAATGTTTATTGAGAAAGAAGTATTTAACCCACACATCCATTGAAACTAAAAACCCCATCCAATCCCTCCTTTTTCATCCTAAACATTTTGGTGAACCTATGTTTATTTGTTGTTTAGGGTAAAATTGGGATTGTTTAATGTTTTAGTTGTTTAGATGTTTGAATCCTCCTTTCACCCTTAACATTCAAGGATCTAGGGTCGAGTGGCAATTCACTATCATACCCTAGGTCACTGTGAGATGTAGGGAAGCTTGGATTAGGGTGTTTAATTATCAATTTTCCTTGTCTTATGCTCAATTAACCATTAAACCCCTAATTTCTCAAATACGACTGTAAATGGAAGAATAATAGAAAAAGCTCTTATAGAGGGAAGTAAAATATCAAATCATAGAGTACCTATTTTTGGGGCTCCAAGGAAGAAAAGTTGGAACACAAGAGCGGGCACCCAAGTTCAAGGCCCTAGTTTCTATTGAGATCTAGAAATTCAGTATGTAACTCTTCCCTAATGTTCTAGAGATTTTCCCGTCACATAAGTTGGAGGACTAATGAGCAGGCACCCAAGTCCAAGGTGTTGTTTTTCTTCTTGTTCTACAATTCTGACACTTCAAGATGCCTTCCTGCAACTTCACTTTGTCTAGATCTGCAACCTATAACCTGTAACCATGAAAACTTTGGGAGGGGGTTGTGGTGTTTAGAGGCTTGCCTCAGTCAAGCCCCAGAGGACACTTAAGTCTCTAAACATAGTTGTCAAATAGAGGGTGCATGACCTTGTGAGGTAGAGGCAAAAACTAAAGGAAATGATGATGAAAACACAATATAATGTCACCTTGTAGTGAAGATAAAATGGGAGGAAGATGCTCTTCATTCCATGATGAAATGGATGCTCAAATCTGCAAACACAAATACATAAACCACACAAATATGTTCTTGCAACATAATGAAAGTCTTGAATCACTTTGAGAACACAATAGCTTTCTAGTAATCATCTAATTGAAATCTAGTTTACAAATGAATGCCTAAACTGTTGATAACTGAGAGGGGGGAGGTGAATTAGTTATCTTAATTATTTTAACTTTCTGATCTTCTTTAGCAATTAGTGCAACACTAACTCATATAAGCAAACATACCTTTGAAAATAGAAATAACATCAAAACGCATGACACAATGATTTTGATGTGGAAAACCCTATTAAGGGAAAAACCACAAGGTGATTAACCCAAGATTGTATTCTCTGTTAAAAGAATAAGATTGTACAAAATGGCACTTGCCAATTGGGGCTCACTGCCTGAGCACACTGCTCACAAGAGGCTCACTACTTACAAGAGCCTCACTGTCTACAAGTTGTAAAGAGAGTAACAAGATACTTGAACTGATGAGAAGCATCCACATATGCTAGAATTTAGTTCCGATTAGGCTTAGTACACTGATCTGCTGCACTTCATTCTTCCTCTTCTTGGTGCTGTTGTCCTATCACATACCGGACCTACCTTACTGTCTTCTCTTTTCTCTTCTACTTTTTTTTGCACAACACAATGCACAACACACCCCTTCTCATCCAAATCCATCTGGTATATATATCTACACTAATGATTTCAACACCTTTCTAGTCGGCATCCGGAATAGTCAATATTTTTCCAAACTTTGATCTATCGGCTGAATCCTTACTTATCAAGTGATGCATATCAAAGAGATGCTTATAGAAGTCATTAATCATGTCAGAAAATCATGAATGATACCTTAAGAAACTTTATCACCATCAATAACTCATCCAGATTAAGGTCTGATGCTCTGTCGGTTAATTCTTCCTCTGTCAATTCTATCAAACAGGAACCCAACACTTAGGTGCTCATATCTCTTCACTTGTTCATCACTGAAGGCTTAATATCTAGATTTTATAAGTCAAGGTACACCTCTTGACTTCCCCAAGTTCATACTTTACTAAGATACTTCATCTGAGAGATCTAGACCTGATTGTCAGACCTTGCCACATGCTCTGTTCTTGCTTACTGGACCACAACACTCTTCAATCTGACTTCTGGTATAAGCACACCATGTCCTACGGATGGGTGGGATGAACTTTGTTGCCATCAATGACAACACTCGTGAAGCTATACTATGTATCTTGCCAACAATCTCCCCCTTTGGCATTGATGGCAACACTTAGTGAAAAATGACTAAGTGTCACACTATACTCCCCATTGGCTGATGCTCTGTTCTAATTTACACTTTACCAGAGCTCCCCCTTAGTTGGATTCCACATTTTTCACTGCTCCTCACTCCCCCTTTGACATCAATGGCAAAGCATAGGGTCCACACACCAAAATTTCAAAAAATAGTCTATACATATCTACATAAGTATATGTACAAGTTGTACTTACATATACTTAAGTATGTCTGCAAAAGTATTCTTCAACTATATAACTTCTGTCACCCAACTTTGCTTCATCCTATCCAAAATTGAGATGTGACCACTCAACAAGAATGCAAAAGCTTCTGCCTTCTTAAGATATGTCGGATCATTGGTCCAGGCTGTGCCCTGAGCATCAGTTAGGGCCTCATGCATGGCCTCTAACCTAGGGATAATGATCCCTCTAAGTTCACTTAACCTATTTATTCTATTTTTCTTCTCCTTCTCAAGCTTCTTTGTTTCATATATGACTACAATAGTCTAACACTCTTGATTTACTATGGAGGAGGAGAGAGGATCAAAACTTTGAGATAAACTTAACAGTTTATCCTCTTGCTCTTTTACTTTCTTCTCAATATCCATGGTCACTTTAGGCCAGGATAAACAAAATTTATAGATATCTCTTCTATCTTTAAGAGCATTTTCTAAGCTCTTTATTCCAGTAACCATAACTCTCCTATCATTTTTTATTAGACCTTGTACTTCAGAGAGTCTCTTTTCCAAAAACTCCTTCTGGACCTTTTCTTCTGCTGACTTTTCTAAGGAATCAAAATTTACAAGAGACTTTAGATTACCAGACGTGGAGGCCAAAGGATCCTTTTGGAAGGATGGCATGATCTTCTCCAATACATTAGATGCAGTTTCTATGAGCTTGCAGTCTTCCATGTGGGACTTCAGAAGTTTTTCTTTTCCCTTTGCTTGAGTAAAGGATGCTAACTTCATGGTTTGAACTGGGGAGAGGGATTCAATATTGAATGGTCCTTGAAGAAGTTCTGGTTCATCAAATTCCATCATCTCTTTGGTTAGGAAATCTTTGACTGCTTCTACTGTGTCTCTTGCCGGTGACAGAGTTTTCTCATCTTCTGCAGCCTTAGCACTGTCATCTGAGCTTTTCTCTATTTGACTTTTTTATTTTTCTTGTACTTCTTCTCCTTGACTAGTTTTCTTCTTTATTCTTTCTTCTCCTTTAGATCCAGAGTCTGCAAGGGAAACTAGAGGAGAGATGTTTTCTTGTTCATGAACTTCCTCTTCCGGAGCAAAGGAATCTAAGTCCTTAGTTTTCTCTTCACTTATCTCTTTTTCCTCTTCTCCATTTTTTACAGTGGATTCTTCTTCTTCATCCATGGCAGAGGGTTCATTACCTAGGTCCTCTATAATAGGAATATTGAATCTTTTAAAAGCATTCTGGAGGATATCTTCTATTTCTTTTACCACCTTGTCAGTTTCTCCAAGCATGAGTTGATTCATTCTAGCATTACTCTGGAACTCATCCTTGCAATCTTTGAAGATCATATCCATTTGTTTCACAATAATTGAAGGATAAAGCTGAATGGCTATCTGTTCTCTAATTTCTAAGTCCTTTGCCTTGGCATTTTCCTTTCTCATTTCAAGTTCTTTCTCTAAACTTTTGGGAATTAGAGAGATGATTTCAATAAATGCTTTATTGTATATGTTCAAATACTTAACTATGGCTTCCTCCAAAGTCTTTTTATCTGCATCATTATACTCATCATAGAATTCCGTTATTGGTTGCAGATTCCCATCCATAGTGACTGCTTTGACTACATCATCAATGGATAGAGTAGGCTTCTCAACAGACTCTTTTGTCCCTTCTTCAATAAAGGGTTCACCAGATGTTTTCTTTTTCTTCTTCATTTTCTTTACTTCCTCATCTAATTCTGTCTCTTCATCATCCTTTTGGCTTGTATAAGACCTTGTTGCCTTTTTCTTTGTTCTCTTTTCTCCTTTTCCAGATGTTTGAGCTTCTAGTTTTAAGGCTTTTTGACTCTTAGAAGTGGCAGGTGTAGAGCTTTTAGATGATCTAGTCCAGGAGGGGGCCTATACCGGGGAACCTTCTTTTTCTATCTCTTCCTTTTCTTTCTCTGCCCTTTCCATCTTCTCTCTATTTGTATTAAGTGCCTTTTTTGATATGTCATACCTTTTGGCAACATTTTCTACTTCTTTTCTCACTTTTCCCTTCATCTCCGGTTGTCTAAGTTCCACATGAATCTTTACACTCAACTCTTGAAAGGTTCCAAACCTTTCTACCTTAGGATCCTTGGGTTGACTAAGCATGTGTTGAACATGTGGCTCCACAATTTTCTCATCTACTTCATACCCCATTGGCATGATCCAGACTATCCTTGGCTCCACAGCCTTCAGTAGGCATTGATCAGTTTCTACCATAAAGCATACTGTATCCTTATACTTTTCAACCAGAGATTGGGGGATTCTTTCTCTGGCCTGCATCAAGATTTGGAAGTTTTTGAAGTAACCCCACAGGGCTATGTTTTGAGCCTTGGCATCACCAAGCCCATGCAAATAATCATTGATTTGTATGGCTACTAGTCTATCATTTTGCCACATCCAACCACTAGATCTGGGTAGCTCATTCATGTAATAAAAGAACAAACAGATAATCAAGCCACCATATTTGAAAGAGTTCTTCTTGTCCTTCTTTATCTTCTACAGATTCTCCAAAAGTTGGTTTAGAAGGAGCTCACAGAGATCATAGTCAACATTTTCTTTAGGCATCTAATAAGCAGTGTAAATTGCAATTCTGGGTACTAAATTTTCCCTACTGGAATGATATATCTTGTAAGTAATTATCATGGAGGCAAACTTGATATCCGGATCAGTGATATCTTCTATTGTCATTGCTCTCTTATCAAATTTTAATCCTGTTACCTCACTCACTATCTGATTCTTGACTAACTTGAGAGCAGGTATCCCACTGAATGAGTGCAATCTGGTAACTGCCCTAATGGCATCCTTTGTTATCTTGAATGGTCTCATCAAACACATAAAGTTGTCATGCAATCTACACAGAACATACGGACCCATTCATCTTTTGTAAAATAGGGGAAATGAATGTATTATACAAAATGCTTGTCTTGGATGGCTTTGTACTGAGGTTTTCGTTCAAATGATTCATCTATTAGCTTCTTGTGATATATATCCATCAACTTAGATTCCCCAAAATCCTTAATATTAGCATGAATGTATGCCCTAACGTCTTCAACATGTAAAACCCCATGTAGAATGCTAGAAAAGGCACCTAGGGGATCAACTTCTAGGGATTTGTATGGATTTTTCTTGAATTTTGGACGCGGTCTATCACTAATTTTCACAACATTTCATGTAGCCATCTTTCAAAAGATTCAGAGAGAGATTTCAAAATAGAAAATACCTTTTACGCTTTTAGGGGTTCATGGAATGAGCCGAAAAGATCACCGGTTGACTTGAATTCAGTAGTTGATCCATGAGAGAAATGAAGCAAACTTGTTTGCAGAGCTCTTTTTATCCTTTTCACTAATGCAAGTGTGCAAATGATGATAAAATGAACCCTTTTATCTCTGGAAAAACCCTAATTCCATATTGCAATAAATGCACAACTTAAGTCATTCTGGTTGCCTTATTCTCCTTGTTCTGAGAAAGATCTTTTTCAAATTACTAAGATATACATAAAGTTTTTCTTGATGATTAGTAACAATCTATCTTCCTTTCCCCAAACATTTGATCTACCCACAGATCAAGATACTTCAAATTTGAATCATACCAGATCTGTCTGTGAGAATCTTGTTCTTACCAGATGACTGTTATACCGGATTAATCTCAGATGATTAACCTCTTCAAATTCCTTGTGGATCTTTCATATCTTTCCCAAGGGTTATTTAGATGTTTCTCTAAGGGCCCTTTTAGTCCGCAACCTTCCATGTGCCAATTTCAGGCACTAATTGACTGGTTGGGGGAAAATATTTTCTTTTGTGACTCCCCCTGAGCTAGAGCTCATCTATTTAGTTTCTGGAAGGAATATTAGCACCAGATTCTGGTACGGATCCATCCTCAACATTTTATGTACTCCTCTTCACCCAAATCTTGTTCATCTCCCTTTGAATTTCATCCACATTCACTTTTCCTTTTCCTTTGTCTTGGTTTTGATTATGAAGTACCGGACCCTTATTAATCTGATTCTTATTTCTACAGAATTTGGCAATATGACTGGATCTATTGCAGTTGTGGCAGACAACATTTCTTTGCATATTTGACTGATATCCTCTTGATCTACACTGATTAGCCATATGTCCCATTCTATTGCATGCAAAGCGTCTTCCATTGAATGAATTGTTCATTTGCATATTTCTACAGTCATGAGATTTGTGACCATACCTTTTGCAATTGAAACACTGTCCAGAGAAGGATGAATTAGTCTGATTCATTCTTCTTCTGCACTAATTTTCTTTATGACCAAATTTATTGCACTTGTGGTAGTATCCATTGAAAGATGGATATCTTTGAGCATTTGGTTTCCTTATCAGAGGCCTTCTAGGTCTGTTCCTTGGATTTCCTGATCCAAAGTCCTTCTGGCTAGATCTATAGCTTTCACCTTTCTCATACCCCAAGCCTTGTTTGTCATCTACCCTCTTCTGGCTTTGAAGAAGAATTTCAAGTTGAGCAGAGCTTATTTTGAATTTCTCTCTATATTCATTTGTTGTTTGAAGATCTCTTTTAAGAGTGTCAATCTGATTCTCAAGTTGTTCTTCATTGTCTCTAGCTTCTTCAAGATCAGATTCTAGACGCCTAATTATTCTATCCATTTTGTGGGAATCTTCTAATTTCTCCTTGAGAGATTGTCTTAGATCATCTTCATTTTTTCTTTTCTCAATTTCTTGGGTGAATTTCATAACTCCTGATTCCATTTCATGTCTAACCATAATGACCTCTTTTGATAACTTTTCATATAACTTGGTTTTCTCCTTCAGATCTTCATTTGTATCATTGGCTTCACCTTGACTTGCCAATTGCTGAAGTAGATCCTTTCTCTTTTTCATAGAGATACTCAATTTCCCTTTTAGTTCATTTATGAAATCATTAGCCTATTTGAGTCTTTCTTTCAATTCATTAACTTCAGAGTTAGATTTCTCAAGATCATCTAGGGCAGACTGAGGTTGTTCCTTCATACCATACACATCCATTTGAATTCCCAGATCTTCCTCAAGCTGTTAGGCTCTGTTTGGAAGAACTTGGCTCTAATACCAATTGTTGATAACTGAGAGGGGGGTGAATCAGTTATCTTAATTATTTTAACTTTTTGATCTTCTTTAGCAATTAGTGCAGCACTAACTCGTATAAGCAAACATACTTTTGAAGATAGAAATAACATCAATACACATGACACAATGATTTTGATGTGGAAAACCCTATTAAGGGAAAAACCATGGGGTGATTAACCCAAGATTGTATTCTCTATTAAAAGAATAAGATTGTACAAAATGGCACTTGCCAATTAGGGCTCACTGCCCGAGCACACTGATCACAAGAGCCTCACTACCTACAAGAGACTCACTGTCTACAAGTTGTAAAGAGAGTAACAAGATACTTGAACTGATGAAAAGCATCCACATATGCTAGAATTTAGTTCCGATTAGGCTTAGTACACTGATCTACTACACTTCATTCTTCCTCTTCTTGGTGCATCTGTTCTGTCACATACCGGACCTACCTTACTGTCTTCTCTCTACTCTTCTTCTTTTCTTTGCACAACACAATGCACAACACACCCCTTCTCATCCAAATCCATCTGGTATATATATCCACACTAATTATTTCAACACCTTTCTAGTCAGCATCCAGAATAGTCAATATTTTCCCAAACTCTAATCTGTCAGCTAAATCCTTACTTATCAAGTGATGCGTATCAAAGAGATGTTTATAGAAGTCATCAAGCATGTTAGCCAATCATGAATGATACCTTAAGAAACTTGATCACCATCAATAACTCATCCAGATTAAGGTCTGATGCTCTGCTGGTTAATTCTTCCTCTGTCAATTCTATCAAATAGGAACCCAACACTTAGGTGCTCATATCTCTTCACTCTTTCATCACCAGAGGCTCAATCTTTGGACTGTATAAGTCAAGGTACACCTCTTGACTTCCCCAAGTCCACACTTTACTAAGATACTTCCTCTAAGAGATCTGGACCTGACTATTGGACCTTGCCACATGCTCTGTTCTTGCTTACTGGACCATAACACTCTTCAATCTGACTTCTGGTATAGGCACACCATGTCCTGCGGATGGGTGGGATGAACTTTGTTGCCATCAATGACAACACTCATGAATCTATACTGTGTCTCTTACCAACATAAACATGCTTATATATGCAACTACAAACACTCTCATCAAGATTTTCATAATTCAAACTTACTATGTCGGTATAGGACCAAATAACAGTCATAAACCAACACCCAAAAATTAGGACTGGCCCAAAATAGGGTAGGACTAAGGCATGGGCACCCAAGTCCTCCCCCCTATTTTAGGTAGGGTCAAGCTCAAGGAGTCCTCCTAGGTCCCATTTGTCATGTTACTTAGGGTTCATTCCATTGGAATGCCAAATTATGAAGTAAGATGTCCTAAATGCATGCAAAAGATCTAGGAGCTAAACCTAAAGAGGGAAAAGCCCCCAAGGGGACATTTTCTGATGTTACATTTAGCCCCCACTTTAATATATGTATAAATTCAAGGCCAATACATGCATTAAAGTAAGGTTAGAAAACATAGCAAACACATCAAGAACAGAGAAGACATGCTAATCACATAGAAGATAGTAATAGGCATGCAAAACACAGAGAATACAGTCAATGCATAGAAGACACATTAATGCATGGAAGACAAGCATGATTTATTTTCTTTTTCTTTTTCTCATAAATATCAAATGTAGATGCAAGTACTGGAAAGTAAAAAAACATCCCATAATACACGATGCACTCATCATGCAGGTCTTTGTATATATGGGGCAACACACACACAAGACACACAAAACCTCCCAAAATGCAGACTGTATATGGGGTAACAGACATGCCAAACACACATACTTTGAAGACACAGAGAAAACATGACATAAAAGAGATGGAGTGTTCCCATTTCTAGGCTTAACACCATCTTAGGCACACACCGAAGATTTTACTTCACCATAACAATTGCCAAAGACACACTTAAGGGTTGAGTTAGTCATAGAACCACTTGCCTCTGTAGAGGACTTTTGAAAATGCAACCCCACCCACATCACCAAGACACCTTATAGTGAAAAGGAAGCATGACATACAACCCCACTTGCATCATGGAGACACCTTACTGTAAAAAGGATGTATGATCTCAAAAGTATACAACCCCATTATTAGGGTTAGCCAGCAGAAGATATCAATTAAATCCAAATAAAGATTAAACAGAGGAATGGAAATACACAAAAATAATAACAATGAGAGAGAAGTTTTAACGTGGTTCACCCAAACTTAGGCTACATCCACCAAACAGAGAGTCCAATATTATTTTCTAGTAAATCAAATTGATTACAACTAGCAATCCCTACAACTCAATAAACTCCCACAAGGGGCACTGCCCCTTGACCCTGTAGGAATTTGGGGGGAAACCATGCTGATAAAAGTGGGGTAAATTTAACCTTTGAGTCTGATTAGGCTCCATATAACAACACCCACCTGCATCATGAAGACATCTTATGGTGAAAAGGAGGTATACATAATAGATTTCAAGATAGATTGGTTGATTGCAAACAAACTCAAGATGCAGGAAGTACCCATCACACTAGTCTACACTTGAGGATGAGCACATTACTAGCATCTACAATAGATAGCTTACCTTATATATGCCCTCACCTTAAGGTGGTTGATATGATGCATCGATATCAAGCACGTTAAGGTAGGAAGAAAACACACAAGGGAACACAAGCATCACAAAGCCCATGCCCACTGGAGGTGACCTGTGCTTTAGGATCACCAAATGTTTCCACAAACACATCCCTGCAAGAAACATGTTAGTGTCTACAACATCATGATAAACAACAACATTGATGCATATGATTAATCAAACAAAGAGCCAAGGTTATACTATGAATTCAGAGTTCAAGGATAACCGTAGGGCTATATCATGAAGCTCTCTGAATCGAGTACCGCCAAGGCTAGATTTAAAGACAAAAAAGGTGCACTGAGTAGTAGTATTGTTAAGTTTTGTAAATGAGATAAAAACATTGTCAAATTCACTACAAAGAAAGCATGAGTGCTTCCACTAGGCAAGCGTCGGATAAGATATACAACCCCATCGTCATATTAGGAACTAAGTCCATTTTTTATTACTCTCAAAAGGGACACTAGGTCGACATCAATATAAGTATTTTTTGTCATCCATGTGCTAGATGGAAACACTAGAGGAAGGGAAACAATAAAAATGAGAGAAGAAACAAGTGTCTTAGGGACACTCACATAGGAGGGTGCCCACAAGTCACCAACTACAATGCTATGTCTACAAGACACAACACACAACACACAACAATGAAATCAAAGAGAGACAATATAGAAGAATGATTATACAAATAGAAGAAGGTCACAATAGAGGTAGTCTCCTAGTATCCCAGACCTTATAGGAGAATCTGAGGTCATCCTAGGAGACCTAAACAACACATAACACATCACGGGGGAAGCACATCACTAGAGAGATAAAGGGTTAGAAATACTTACCTGTTAGCACCATCGTTAAGAACATACACACTTAGGATATATCACATGTTGTTTTAATATTGTATTAACATTAAGTTTAGGATGACATAAGGCTTTTGTGGGTTTCAAAGAGCGGTATCCTATATCAGTTGTGTAATTAATTTCAGCAACTTGTAAAGGTACTCTAATTCCTTGTTGATTTATACTGCAACCATTGCCTACATAGTCATTATTTTTATATAAGATTTGAAATCTATGACCATATAGAGAGTCCACTTCTTTAGAAGATGGTGAAGCCTCATAGGTATCATAATTTGTAGTATAAGTGAGGGTATTGTCTTTATTTTCAACCAAAGAAACTTTGTTTTTTAGAGATGTTTCTAAAGATTGTTTAAATGAGATCGATACCACTTTTGATGTATCAGGTTTATTAAATTTATATTCCCCTATACTGAAAAGGTTAAAATCTAATGAACCCCAATCATCATCAACAAGTACATTTCATGGTTGAGAGTATTGAACAACATTAGTCATTGATGGATCACCTCGTAAATTTTTTAAGCTCATATGATTGTAAACTGGTTTTTGCATTTCAATATGTAGACATTTATCTGGTTCAGGATCAGCATGAATAGTATGAAGTTTACCTTTGAATATAAATTTGATTGAATGATGTAGAGTGGAAGGGACTTCCCCCAATTCATGAATCCAAATTCTACCAAGAATCATGTTGTAAGATAAAGAACTAGGTATGACATGAATCAGAGTAGGCACAATCATAGGTCCCACTTGTATAGGTAAAGTTATAGTACCTATAGATTATCATCCAACATTGTCAAAACCATGTATACTTAACAGTTCCAGCTTGATGGCAGATGTATCAACTTTAATCTTATGTAATAAGTCTATGCCACAAACATTAAGAGCTGATCCATTATCAATCATAACTCTCTTAACCAATGTGTTATTTATTGTGACAAAGATTATAAGAAGATCATATTGGTTTTGACCTTCAATTGATTGTAATTCTTGTGGTTGAAAGAGAATATCTTTTTTTTTCTCATGCATACTATCCAATATAGCTGGTACATCATTTGGATTAACAGAAGGTGGCACAATCACCTTTTGTAAAGTTTCTTGGAGCATTCCATGGTATGTAGGTGATGTTTGTATTAAATCCCAAAGAGATATCTTAGCTAGAGTAGTGCAAAGCTATTTGACAAGATCATACTCTTGACCACTTTTATGAGTAAGGCGAGGTGATGGAGGGAGCATAGGTTGAGAACATCGAAGAAAGATAGGCACATGTGGTGCTTGGTTACCTTGCTTGATATTATAGGTGTTGTACGTGTGAACAATCAAATTGTGGTGTGGTTGTTGTAACACATTTTGAACACCTTGACTCAGTTGAGCAATTTGTTGTGCATGTTTATAGATGTAATCCAGAGGTCGACCTTGAATAGTAATTAGCGACTTAAAACAAGAGGGTGCACAATCATCTTAGGAATATTACTACAAGGTCTATTAATGATGATTGAATTAACATTATTTCCCTCTTGATTGTACCCAACATCCATCCCTAAAGGATTTAATGTGAGAGACCTTTTCTCATCGACTAATGCTACATCTTGGCCGGGGAGAGTAGTGGGACGAGAGGAAGGTACAATATTGATAGGAAGATTAGGTGTTATATCATTGATAGGGCTATCCATGGTCTTCTCATCTAATGTTCTTTGTATTTCAACTATAGGAGGAGGATAACTTATGGAATCATCATCATCGTCATCACCATATGTTTTAGCTATTAAATCCAAAGCATTAAGAGAACTTTCACTCTCATCATTCTCAATGTCTTTTGTCAAATCTCCTATGACCCAAGGGTATGTATTCATGAGAGAAGTGAAGTTTTCAAAATTAGATACATATTCAATGATTTCAAATGAGGACCATTTAAATATATCCTTTTGATACATAGCTTGTAAATAAGTGAGCACATGAGGATTCATATTATGAAATTTGTAGAAACTCTCGAAGTTTTTGATATATGCATCCAAACAGAAATGAGATGAAGATGCCACAATGAAATGTATTGTAACATCAATGCAAAATCATATTTTAATATCTTTTCAAAAGTATGCAAGAGACAAGTGCAAAACTATATGCAAAAATGACCTAAAATGCTTGATTTTTATGCTTTTTCAATTCAAATAAGTGAAAGCAAAGGGTGTTATAAGGATTTTGATCAGGGGAAGAAAATTATATGTCTGATATCAGTCTAAAACAGAAATAAAATCCTTCTCAACACACTCTTGATGTAAATCCAAGATAATGCCAAGTCAAACTATAGTGAAAATATGTCAAAATAGGCACTTTTTTCACCAAAACTCAATGCGAAGGAGCATAACAAAGGGTGTTGTGAGAAAAGTGATGATGGAAAGAAAATTAAATCAGTAATAACAACCAATTAATGTCAAAATTCCCAACACAACACACATTTAGTGCCACTTAAGGTAAGCCCCTAGTGAAAATATAGCTAAAATAGGTTATTTTCACTGTTTTTCAATTCCAAGACCTAGAAAAAGGGGTGTTGTAATGAATTTCCAAAGGTGAAGCAAGTAAAATAAATGATATCAGTCACCTCAATCCATAAAATTGATCACAACACACTTGGAGTGCAAACTAGGTCAAACTCTAGGGCAAAAATAGTCAAAATGTGTAGATTTTCACCAAAATTTCAATACAAAAGTCTATTAAAAGGGTTTTGTGAAGATTTTTAGGAGGGGAAGAAAATAATTACCTTTGTAACATATAATTAGTGAAAAAAACCCTTCACAACATGCCTATGGTGCAAGTTTATAGAGTCGACAAGGCCAAACTTAGTGAAAATCGGTGTTTTTGAAGCCCTAGGTTTGAGATCTTAACACAAAATGCTATGTGAATGTTTTGAAATCTGATTTATGATGAAAATTAATTACTTTCATATTGAAAAATGATTTTCAATCTTGAAAATACAAAATGCCAATGCAAATCTAATGAAAATACATGAAAATTGCTAGCTTTTTGTTGAAATTTTCTATGCAAAAATGCAAATATTTAAAATTTAAATGTAAATTTACAATAAAATGTAAGACTAAAGCCAAATGGAAATTTGAATTAGCCTCTAAAATTATTATAAAAATATGAAAGAAGATTTTGCCTACTAACCCTAGATTTTGGAATTACTAGGTTTAATGAAAATTGTCAAAATTTCTACAAAAGCCTAGAAAATTAATGATGAAAATACAATGCAAATTATTGAATTTTTGTGTTTTTATGTAGTTTATATCAGATATGATGCAAAAATCATGAATTAGGGAAATTTAGAAAGAACTGACGTAATTTAGTAATCTATATGAAAATGCAAGCTAGGGTTTTCAAATTTTTGCAAATTTTTCATTTTTTTTGTAATTTTCTCAATGTAATAAAATGAATGACTATATAAATAAATAAAATAAATCCAAATATATAGAAAAAAACTCATCAAGTTTCAATTTAAGACCAAAAACATGGCTTCACCAAAATGGTTAGGGTAAAATTAGGATTGTTTAGATGTTTGAATCCTCCTTTCACCCTTAACATTCAAGGATCTAGGGTCGAGTGGCAATTCGCTATCATAACCTAGGTCATTGTGAGATGTAGGGAAGATTGGATTAGGATGTTTAATTATCAATTTTCATTCTCTTATGCTCAATTAACCATTAAAACCCTAATTTCTCAAATACAACTGTAAATGGAAGAATAATAGAAAAAGCTCTTGCAGAGGGAAGAAAAATATCAAATCATAGAGTACCTATTTTTGGGGCTCCAAGGATGAAAATTTGGGGACATAAGAGCGGGCAGCCAAGTCCAAGGCCCTAGTTTCTGTCGAGATCTGGAAACTCAGTCTGCAACTCTTCCCTGTTGTTCTAAAGATTTTCCTATCACGGAAGTTGGAGGACTAATGAGTAGGCACCCAAGTCTAGGATGTTATTTTTCTTCTTGTTCTACAATTATGACACTTCAAGATGCCTTCCTACAACTTCACTTTTTCTAGCTCCACAACCTGTAACCTGTAACCATGAAAGCTTTGGGAGGGGCTTGTGGTGTTTAGAGGCTTGCCTTAGTTAAGCCCTGGAGGACACTTGAGACTTTGAACACTGTTGTTAGATAGAATGTGCATGCCCTTTTGAGGTAGAGGCAAAAACTAAAGGAAATGATGATGAAAACATAATATAATGTCACCTTGTAGTGAAGATATCATGGTAGGAAGATGTTCTTCATTCCATGATGAAATGGATGCTCAAATCTACAAACACAAACACATAAACCACACAAATCTGCTCTTGCAATACAATGAAATCCTTGAATCACTTTGAGAACACAATAGCTTGCTAGTAATCATCTAATTAAAATCTAGTTTACAAATGAATGCCTAAACATGCTTATAAATGCAAATACTAACACTTGCCAAGATTTTTGTAATTCAAACTTATCGTGTCGGCATAGGACCCAAATAATTGTCATAAACTGACACCCAAAAATTGGGATTGCCCCAAAATATGGAAAGACTAAGGTGTGGGAGCCCAAGTCCTCCCCCCTATTTTGGGAAAGTTCAAGCTCAAGGGGTCCTCCTAGGTCCCATTTGTTATGTTACCTAGGGCTCATTCTATCGGGATGCCAAATTATGAAGTAAGATGTCCTAAATGCATGCAAAAGCCCTGGGAGCTAAACCTAATGAGGGAAAAGCCCCCAAGGGGACATTTTCTAATGTTACATTTTTATTTTTCACCTTACTAAGTGTTGTACTCTAGATTTTCATTCATTCATCCTATTGCATTTGAAAAATTTAAAAAAAATTGAAAAATTTGAAAAAATTGGCATCTTCAACTTGCATTTTGGTATAATTTGAATAAATTGGAATTTAATTTCATTTAATTTATATTATTTTCATTAGATGTGATTTAAATTGCATAAATTCATCTTATTTAAATCACTTGCATTGTATTTGCATGCTTAATATTTTAAAAATTGCTTGAAACTATGCATTTTTCATAAAAACCTAGTTTTGCATTAGCTAGGTTTTGTATTTAAAATATTATTTCATATTTTACTACCCTTTTCATACTCACATTTAGGACTGATTTCTAATTGTAGTGTTGCATTACAGTGCCTTCTTAGCAAAAATTCATATCTAGGGTTTGAAAACCTTGCATTTTCACTATATTTGGCATTATCGTCTCTCTAAAATTGCATCATAGGCATATTTTGTAGGATATTAATGAATTTTTGGGTTGATATTGAGCATATTATTTTCTTCCCCTCATAAAATTCTTCACAACACCTCTTTCGTTAGTGATTTGTATTGAAACATTATGAGAAAGTGAAAAATCAAGCATTTTTAGGTCATATTCACACATAGATTTGCATTCATTTTCTTACATATATTATGGATTCTTCTCATCACTCATTTGGAAGATTTATTTGAGTACATTGTCAACATTGATAATTTTTTTAAATTCACTGATAAATATCCTCAAGTCTTGCACCAAATCACATACATCTATGGTATTAACATGTCTATAAGCACTACCTATGATATTCTTCGAACAATAGCCTATTTTGAAAGTTTTTGTCACTATTGTCAGTGTTTTCACTTCAATCTTGGAAAATCTCACTAATTTCATTCAAGAAAACAATCAAGAATAAAGTAATGATGACAATGTCCTTCCCTCCCTCCCTTTGTTTCATGATGACATAATGGACATTCTTTCTGAGACCTATGAAACTGATATAGCCCTGGGTGATTCATCTGATAAAGAGACTTGTCTCAACATAACCCCACTTGGTAAGGATATTTTGGCACAAGCAGTGGAGATAATTAACACATTCCTTAACACTAATTTTCCATCACTTCCTTCTCTCCCTAGCCAGGATGAAGCATTGGATGATGCAGATTCCCTTTGTGAACATTTACTTCAACCTATTGAAACTAAAAATTTACCAACTGATATTCAAACACTTCTCAACTACATCTTAAACAAAGCAACCAATCATACACCTTTACTTGAATATTCAAGTACCTTGGACAATAATGAAAACTCACAAAACATTGAAGAACAAACTATTCCTCACAGCCAAGGTATTCCAAAAGCCTATATAAAGACTGAAATGGGCACTTTTTGGGTTCCTTCATAACCTCACTTGATTAGAATGGGTATTGTTAAAGCTCCTACATCACCCCATTTAAATGAGATAGACAATTGTAAAATTCCTTCTACACCATCATTACCAGACACCATTCCTACAAGGCTTCCCTCACAAGCTCATGAAAATGTGGAAGAAAGAATAAGAGATAAAGCTTTAACCATTAAAGTAAATATCAAGATCAAGGACAACTGCAAGTTTAGTTATATCTATAGGTAAGTATTTCTAACTCTTTACCTCTATTTTGTGTTTTCCCTATGATGTGTTATGTGTTGATTATGCCTCCTAGGACGACCCTTGATACTCTTGTAAGGTCAAGCATACTGGGAGACTGCCTCTGTTGTGACCCTTCTTCTATTTTTATCATCATTCTTCTATCTGGCCTCCCCTCTATTTTCATTATTGTGTGTTGTGTCCTAGGGGCATAGCATTGCAGTTGGTGACCTAGGGGCACCTTCCTACATGATGACCCCAAGGAACTTGTTGCTTCTCTCTTGATTTATTGTTTATCTTCCTCTAGTGTTTCTATCTAGCTAGCAGATGATGCAAAATAAATAGAATACAGAGAGGGAGAAAACCTTTCAGGAGGTCTACTTATCCTTGTCTAACATTCACTGGAGTTTGTGGTATTTTTGGTTGCTGTTGCGGAGCATGAGGAACCACTGGAACATCACTATTTGGAGTATCATCTAGCACCACATAATCCTTTTCTTTCTTCTCATGCTGCTGCAACTGATCTTTGTACAACACCTTCTAATTGAATATAACATCCCTGCTTCTCACAATTTTCTGATTTTCAAAATCCCAAAGCCTATAACCAAATTCATCAATGCCATATCCAACAAAGGTACACCTTTTTGATTTTGCATCTAGCTTGGTTCTATGTTCAGAATCTATATGTGCAAATGCTTCACAGCCTAAGGTTTTCAGAAAAGAATAACTCACCTTCTTGCCTGTCCATGCTTCCTCTGGAATACCACAGCCCAAAGGAACTGAAGGACCTCTGTTAATTAAATATATAGCAGTGTTGATAGCCTCTGCCCACATGTTTAAAGGCAGCCCAGCATGCAATCTCATGGTCCTTGCACGCTCCATTATTGTCCTATTCATGCATTCAGCCACTCCATTTTCCTGTGGAGTCCCTGTAACCATTTTTTGCCTACGAATTCCATTAAAGGAACAATAATCTTCAAATTCTTTGCTGCAATACTCACCGCCATTATCAGATCTGAGACATTTTAATCTTTTACCGGTCTCATTCTCAACCAAGCTTCTCCATTTCTTAAATGTTTCAAATACATCAGATTTCTGTCTAAGAAAATAAATCCAGACCTTCCTAGTTGCATCATCTATGAATGTAACATAATACCGAGAGCCACCAAGAGAAGATACCTGAGCTGGTCCCCATACATCTGTATGCACAAGCTCCAACTTTTTATTTTTCTTTTGCTTCCCATCCTTAAGAAAACTGACTCTTTTTTGTTTTCCATACACACAACTTTCACAGAAATCCATATTAATACATTTCAGACCTGGTAAAACTTTCTTAGAATGAAGTACCTTCATACCTTTTTCACTCATATGCCCAAGTCTGTTATGCCACAGTGTTGTCTCAGAACCTGCAGCAACTTTTCCAGTCTCTTCCTGCAAACCTGCAGCAACTATTCCTAAACCTGTTTGTTTTTTCTCTGTAATAGCTAAAGTAGAAGGAACAGTATGACCTGTACAAAGATATAAGGTGCCTACTTTGACACCTTTTGCTACTACTAAGGCACCTTTTGAAACCTTCCAATTTTTATCAGTAAATGTAACAGTGCAACCTTGTTCAGTTAGCTGCCTTGTTGAAATTAAATTCCTATTGAGCCTTGGAACATGCCTTACCTCTTGTAGTAGCCAATGATTCCCATTCTGCAACTTAATTTTGATTCTTCCCTTTCCAACAATCTGACAGGGTTCGTTATCTCCCAAATAAACTAGCCCAAAATCCCCTTGGACATAATCAAGGAAATAACTTCTATGGGGCGTAGCATGAAATGAGGCCCCTGAATCTAAAACCCATGAATCATCAGCATTATCTAGGGAAAGAATCAAAGCATCATCTTTAGACTTATTGCTTACCACATTTGCTTTCTTATTGCCTTCTTGTTTGTCTCCTTCTTTGTTTTTCCGAGACCAGCAATCTTTCTTCAGATGACCTAGTTTTCCACAGTACCAGCAATCCTTCTGTCCTCTGGTTTGGGATCTTTTGTCCTTTGATTTTCCTCGTGACTTCCCATGACCTCCAGAACCTTTTCCTCTCTCCTTTGATCTGCCCCTGCTTTCTGTATTCAAAACACTGCCTGATTTGGATCCACCTGAGCTTTTCTTACGAATTTCCTCACTCAGAATAACACCAACAACATCATCAAATTTTAGGGTATTTGAACCAGAAACAGAGTTACTAACCGCCATTACCAAACTATCCCAGCTTTCAGGCAATGAACATAATATCAAGAGAGCTCTAACTTCTTCATCAAATTTTACATTTATAGAAGTCAATTGACTGACAATCATATTAAATTCATTTAAATGACCTATCACAGATCCACCTTCAACCATTTTCAAATTAAACAACTGCTTCATGAGAAATACCTTATTTGAGGCTGAGGGTTTTTCATACAATTTTGCCAAAGCTTTCATCAGACCATCTATCATCTTTGCTTCTGTTATATTGAATGCCACCGACGGTGCCAAGCACAACCGAATGGTTCCCAGTGCCTTTCTGTCAAGAAGATTCCAATCCTCATCAGCCATTGTTGCAGGTTTCTTGGCTACTCCTTCCAACGGCCTCCATAAATCCTTTTGATAGAGGTAATCCTCCATCTGCATCTTCCATAACTGATAGTTCTGCCCATTGAATTTATCAACCTTAGTTTTACCCTCGTCTGCCATTGCTCCCACTCAACCGTGAGACTTTCCTGTAGACGATAATCGAACACAACCCACTCTGATACCACTTGTTAGGGTTAGTCAACAGAAGATATCAATTAAATGCAAATAAAGATTAAATAGAGAAATGGAAATACACAGAAATAATAATAGCGAGAGACAAGTTTTAACGTGGTTCACCCAAACTCAGGCTACATCCACCAAACAGAGAGTCTAATATTATTATCCAGTAAATCAAACCGATTACAATCAGCAATCCCTGCAACTCAATACCACTGCAAAATGCTACAATACAATATCAAAACCCTAACCCTTAGCCATTTTTTATCAAGCTTTTTGTCGGTTACAAAATAGGGTTTTCTTATGTCGGTCAATGAAAAAATTAACTCCCGGTGCATTATAAATTAATAAAAAACTGTGTGAGGTTTCGGGGGCGTTGCCCCTCGACCCCGCCCTGTATCGCGATAGGGAACGCGCCAGGGGCGCTGCCCCTTGACCCCGTCTTAGGGGCGCTGCCCCCAAACCCCCGCAAGGGGCGCTGCCCCTTGACCCTATAGGAATTTGGGGGGAAACTGCGCCAATAAAAGTGGGGTAAATATAACCTCCAAGTCTGATTAGGCTCCATATAACAACACACGTGTCCCTTCAATGAGAAATCAAAAAATGGACCTAGTCCATACATGATGATGGGGTTGATATATATTATTCAATGCTTGGCTAGTAGAATCACTCCATGTGATAGTTTAATGATGTCTTATCGCACTAAAAAACCATAACAATATTGTTCCTCCGTACACTTTTCTTATCTTGGATCTTGCCTTGCTTATATTCGGTTTTGATATCTCTGCAGTATAGCCCCATGGTTATACTTAGGTTTCAAATCCATAGTATAACCTTGAATTTTGATTTGATTATATTTATGCATTTCTTTTTGATCATGTGATGTGGTTATTATCTTAGAGCAATATTTCTAACCTCTTTTCTTGTAAGATATTGTGTGTTTATGGGAACATTTGGCGATCGTAAAGTGCATGTCACTTCTAGCAGCACGAGTTTTGTGAAAGCTCTAGTTCCCTTGTGCATTTTTTTCCTACCTTAACGTGCTTGATATTGGTACATGATATCAACCACCTTAAGGTGGAGGCATATATAAGGTAAGTTGTCTGATGATTTTGGTAGTAACAAAGTGTGCTTGTAAGCCCTCTACGGAGGTGAGATGTTGTATCTCCGAGCGAGTGCACACCTTTATTTTATATTGCAATGAGAAAGTCCTCTATGGAGGTGGGATATCATGCATATCCTTTTATTTGAAGCCCTCTGTGGAGGCAGGGATGGTGTATCTCTTGATCTAGTGCACATCCTTTTCATTCTAAAAGTCCTCCAAGTAGGTGGGGTTGTTGTATCCTCCCTTAAGTGTTTCTTTGGCAGCTATTGTGGTGAAGCACAACCATCAGGTGTGCCTATAATGTGCTTGAGATGGTGGTAAACCTAGAAATAGGCTCCTTCTATTGCTTGTTTTCTATGTTTTCTCTATGTCTTCCATGTGTGTGTGTATGGCGTGTTTGTTCCCAAGCATAGTCTAAAGACTGGCAGTGATGAGTCCCTCCTATGCTTTGGGATTTCTATGGCATATTTGTTTGCAAGTGTAGTCTAAATACTAGTGGCGATTAGTCCCTCCTACACTCTGATATTTGTATTGCATGTCTGTTGCCCCATATGTAGTCTAAAGACTAGTGGTGATGAGTCCCTCTTGCATTTTGGGTTGTGTGTTTACTTTCCGTGTACTTGCATTTACATTTCATATATATGAAAATTAAAAAGAAATAATCATTGCATTCATTGTATTCACAATGTTTTTCATGTCTTCAATATTATCTTCTCCATGTTTTATGTGACTATAACTGTCTTCTCTATGTTTTGCATGCCTGTTACTATCGTCAGTATGTTCGTTGTGTCTACACCATGTTTGGCATGTTTGTTGTGTTTTGACCATAATTTAATGCATGTATTGGCCTTGCATTTATACATACATTAAAGTGGGGGCTAAATATTATGTTGGAAAATATCCCCTTGGGGGCTTTTCCCTAGTGCAGGAGCACCTACCTTACAATGGCCTCCATGAGGCAGTTAGTTAGTTTAAGTCTTGTTGATGTTTCCAAGAAGGTCTTATAAGACCAATGCAATGTAATAACGTCTGAATTAACCATGCTTTTACTATTTTTAGATAGTTTGTTGGACAACTGTGAAGTTTGTTAGATTGGTTGGGTCTCCCAGCCGCTTGGAGGCAAAATCAGTACTACTGCTGTGAGTAGTTAAATACCCATGTAGATCAGGTCATTTAGAGGAGAGAGAGAAGAGAGACATACTAAGAAGTTGTATTGTGCTATTAGAAAAAATAGAGTACTGTAATTGCATTTCAGAAATCCAATAAAGATTCTATGTGTGTTTGTTCATTTGATTGATCTGTTGCTTTGATTGGCCGAATGGGTTCGATTACCCATTCCATCGATTGATTTGTAGAATTAGTGGAATGGCCGTGTACAGTAGTTTAGGGTTTAGGTTGCATTTTTTGTTTGTTCGCATGCATGTTTGCAAGATCGAGGTTGAGAGGTGATAAGTAACTCTAGCATTGGCATGTGCTAGACTATGTAGGTTGTATCATGTCAGCATTCGAGGAGTGGATCAGACTATCACTGGTGTACAAATAGGTTGGAGAAGATGGATGTTGCATTGTATGTGTGCCAAGGCATACAGTTCCGCACACCATCGGTATGAGAGTGGTGATTGGCAGAAGGAGTGAATGTTTCACCGACAGTAGAAGTCACAATGAAGGAAGTTGTTGTCACATCAGGGTAACCAATGCTATCAACATAAGGGTGTTCAGCGTAGTCGATAGTGTATGTCATAGCGACAAGTGAGTCCATTGAGAAGATAGTGGACATCGACAGAGACAGTCATGCCGAAGGTTCAATGGTCATCGGAGTAAGTTGTAACATCGGTGGAGTGGTTTAAAGCTTGGCCGATAATAGAGGTCATGCCGATGGTCAATAGACTAAGTGTGTGCATTGGGGTGAAAGTCGACGGGTGTTGCCAAAGGGAGTTCATCGACATGAGATATGCATCGGCATAAGATTTCGAGGGTGGCTGATAGTCATAAGTCTCAGCGATGGTATTAGCCGATAAGTCTATCAAGGAGAGATCAACCATCGAATGAACGCAATAATGTGTCACTGATAGTAAGAGGTCTAGCCAATGAAGGAGTTGGTGAAAAAAAGGTTTCATCAGAGTAACAAAAGCAATCGGAGTGAAGATACTCGAGTTGGCTGATATGGTAAGTGTTGTCGATAGGCAAGTAAAGGTGAAACCTAAGTAAGTAAAGTTTTATGCATAGTCAATAATGTGTAAACATACATGGATAAATGTATGTTAGGGTTTTTGGGGTAATGCAGGCATAGAGTATATGTGCCTCTACATCAAATTGGTATCAGAGCCTAGCAAAAGGTCTGGGCTATTTGTGTGTTGATTCTGTCACTAAGAAGACAAAGGGAGAGGAGTGAGAGGTTGACAAAATGCCTCCAAAAGGTAATGGTACTGCAAGGGAGTTGCAGGAGATGAAGGAAAAACATGCAAAAGAGATGAGAAAGATGAAGGAGCTTGCTAAAGCACTTCAAGCCAGGCTTGTAGCCTTGGAGAATAAAAAGAAGGAAGTGGAAGACAGTGAATCAGAAGAAGATGAAGATGCTATTGAAGAGTATGAAGAGGTAGCTGAAGATCTGAATGCTGAAGACCAGAGATTTGCAAAATTGTTAAAGGCAGTGCAGAGTGATAAACCTAAGGTAAAGGTTGATGTTTCCAAGTATAATGGAAGTTTGGATGAAGATGAGTTACTGGATTGGATTACTGCACTTGATAATCACTTTGAATGTGAAGATGTTGCTGAGGATTAGAAGGTAAAGATTGCAAAGACCAAGTTAGGAGGTCATGCTTTGGTATGGTGGGATTATGTACAATCCGAGAGAAGGAAACAAGGAAAGTCAAAGATCACTTCATGGTATAAAATGGTAGCAAGGATCAAAGGTAAATTCTTGCCCAAGGATTGATGTTACGAAGGACAGTCATGAAGACATCACAGGAGATGATGCAAAGAAAAGCTCTTTTCAAGACCACATGCAATAGCAAAGGTAAAATATGTAAGGTTGTCATTGATACTAGTTCAACAGACAACATGGTATCTCAGGAAATGGTGGATAAACTAAATTTGGAAAGGATTCCACATCAAAACCCTTACAAGGCATCTTGGGTGAGTGATAGTCAATCAATTTTTGTATATGAACAGACATGTGTTGATTTTTAGATTGGAGCATATCATGATAGAGTTTTGTGTGACATTTTTTCCATGGAATGTTGTCACCTACTGTTGGGTAGGCCATGGCAATTTGATAGGAGGGTACTATATGATCGGTATGCAAATACCTACACCATCAAGAAAGATGGGAAAACTATTGTGTTGATGCCATTACAGGAAGAAGCTACAGTATAGAAGGCAGCAAAAATCATTTTAGTGGGAAAGAAGGAATTTGTGAAGAAGCCTACAGCAGCAGGCATAACGGCAGTTGAGGATACTATAAGGAAAGATGTTGTTAATGACAACAGTTTGAGGAAAGGTTTAGTTTTGACTGATAGAGGTTAGTAGCAGGTTCAGAAACAAGTTTACAAATAGCAACCAGTTGAGTGGAATGAGAAGGATGTTGTCATAGTTGGGACTATTGTTTGTCCTATACAACTTGAAAGGAAGATAGATTTGAACATTGCAAAAGTTCCAAAAGCAATTACTAAGGTCATTCAACCAGGTATTCAAATAGAGGTGCTGGTAAGACAAACTAGCCAACATAGGGTATGCATGAATAGAGCCTACATTGACAGGCAGGAGGGTTTACTTACAAGATAGCAAGTTACAGTTCAGAAATCTTGGAGCAACCAAGAGACAACAGAGTATCAAGCTGGAGTAGGTCAGAACACTGAGATGGCAAAGAGTAAAGGTGGAATTCTTCCACAACCTAACTCATGGGACATGAGTTCTTTTTCTGTTGGGGAGTATGGTGTAGGAGCACCTACCTTAGAATGGCCTCCATGAGGCAGATAGTTAGTTTAAGTCTTGTTGATGTTTCCAAGAAGGTCTTATAAGACCAATGCAATGTAATAAGGTCTGAATTAACCATGCTTTTACTATTTTTAGATAGTTTGTTGGACAACTGTGAAGTTTGTTAGATCGGTTGGGTCTCCCAGCCGCTTGGAGGCAAAATCAGTACTACTACTGTGAGTAGTTAAATACCCACGTAGATTAGGTCATTTATAGGAGAGAGAGAAGGGAGACATACTAAGAAGTTGTATTGTGCTGTTACAAAAAATAGAGTACTGTAATTGCATTTCAGAAATCTAATAAAGATTCTGTGTGTGTTCTGTTCATTTGATCGATCTGTTGCTTTGATTGGCTGGATGGGTTCAATTACCCATTCCACCGGTTGATTTGTAGAATCAGTGGAATGGCCATGTATAGTAGTTTAGGGTTTAGTTTTCATTTTCTGTTTGTTCACATACATGTTTGCAGGATCAAGGTTGAGAGGTGATAAGTAACTCTAGCATTGGCATGTGCTAGACTATGCAAGTTGTATTGTGTCAGCATTCAAGGAGCAGATCAGACTATCATTGGTGTGCAAACAGGTTGGAGAAGATGCATGTTGCATTGTATGTGTGCCAAGGCATATAGTTCCGTACACCATTGGTATGGGAGTGGTGATCGATAGAAGGAGTGAATGTTTCACCGACGGTAGAAGTCACAATGAAGGAAGTTGTGGTTGCATCAAGGTAACCAATGCTATCGGCATAAGGGTGTTTGGCGTAGTCGATAGTGTATGTCACAGTGACAAGTGAGTCCATCGGGAAGATAGTGGACGTCAATAGAGATAGTCATGCTGAAGGTTCAATGGTCATCGGAGTAAGTTGTAACATCGGTGGAGTGGTTTAAAGCTTGGCCGATAATAGAGGCCATGCCGATGGTCAATAGACCGAGTGTGTGCATCGAGGTGAAAGTCGATGGGTGTTGCCAAAGGGAGTTCATCGACATGAGATATGCATTGGCATAAGATTTTGAGGGTGGCCGATAGTCATAAGTCTCAGCGATGGTATTAGCCGATAAGTCTATCAAGGAGAGATCAACCATCGGATGAAGGCAATAATGTGTCACCGATAGCAAGAGGTCTAGCCAATGAAGGAGTTGGTGAAAAAGAGGTTTCATTGGAGTAACAAAAGTGATTGAAGTGAAGACACTCAAGTTGGCCGATATGGTAAGTGTTGCCGATAGGCAAGTAAAGGTGAAACCTAAGTAAGTAAAGTTTTATGCATAGTCAATAATGCATAAACATACATGGGTAAATGTATGTTAGGGTTTTTGGGGTAATGGAGGCATAGAGTATATGTGCCTCTACATCAAATTGGTATCAGAGCCTAGCAAAAGGTCTAGGCTATTTGTGTGTTGATTCTATCACTAAGAAGACAGAGGGAGAGGAGCGAGAGGTTGACAAAATGCCTCCAAAAGGTAATGGTATTGCAAGGGAGTTGCAGGAGATGAAGGAAAAACATGCCAAAGAGATGAGAAAGATGAAGGAGTTTGCTAAAGCACTTCAATCTAGGCTTGTAGCCTTGGAGAAGAATAAAAAGAGGGAAGTGAAGACAGTGAATCAAAAGAAGATGAAGATGTTGTTGAAGAGTATGAAGAGGTAGCTGAAGATCTGAATGCTGAAGACCAGAGATTTGTAAAACTCTTAAAGGCAGTGCAGAGTGATAAGCCTAAGGTGAAGGTTGATGTTTCCAAGTATAATTGAAGTTTGAATGAAGATGAGTTACTGGATTGGATTGCTGCACTTGATAATCACTTTGAATGTGAAGATGTTGCTGAGGATCAGAAGGTAAAGATTGTGAAGACCAAGTTAGGAGGTCATGCTTTGGTATGGCGGGATTATGTACAATTCGAGAGAAGGAAACAAGGAAAGTCAAAGATCACTTCATGGGATAAAATGGTATCAAGGATCAAAGGTAAATTCTTGCCTAAAGATTGATGTTACGAAGGATAGTCTTGAAGACATCACAGGAGATGATGCAAAGAAAATCTCTTTTCAAGACCACATGTAAGAGCAAAGGTAAAATATGTAAGCTTGTCATTGATACTAGTTCAACAGACAACATGGTATCTCAGGAAATGGTGGATAAACTAAATTTGGAAAGGATTCCACATCAAAACCCTTACAAGGCATCTTGGGTGAGTGATAGTCAATCACTTTTTGTATATGAATAGGCATATGTTTATTTTCAGATTGGAGCATATCATGATAGAGTTTTGTGTGACATTTTGCCCATGGAATGTTGTCATCTACTGTTGGGTAGGCCATGACAATTTGATAGGAGGGTATTGTATGATGGGTATGCAAATACCTATACCATCAAGAAAGATGGGAAAACTATTGTGTTGATGCCATTACAGGAAGAAGCTATAGTACAAAAGGCAGTAAAAATCATTTTAGTGGGAAAGAAGGAATTTGTGAAGAAGCCTACAGCAGCAGGCATAAAGGCAGTTGAGGATACTGTAGGGAAAGATGTTGTTAATGACAACAGTTTGAGGAAAGGTTTAGTTTTGACTGATAGAGGTCAGCAGCAGGTTCAGAAACAGGTTTGCAAACAACAACAGTTGAGTGGAATGATAAGGATGTTGTCATAGTTGGGACTATTGTTTGTCCTATACAACTTGAAAGGAAGACAGATTTGAACAATGCAGAAGTTCCAAAAGCAATTAGTAAGGTCATTCGACTAGGTATTCGGACAAAGGTGCTAGTAAGACAAACTAGCCAACACAGGGTATGCATGAACAGAGCCTACATTGATAGGCAAGAGGGTTTACTTGCAAGATAGCAAGTTACAGTTCAGAAATCTTGGAGCAACCAAGAGACAGTAGAGTATCAAGCTGGAGTAGGTTAGAACACTGAGATGACAAAGAGTAAAGGTGGAATTCTTCCACAACCTAACTCATGGGACATGAGTTCTTTTTCTGTTGGGGAGTATGGTGTAGGAGCACCTACCTTACAATGGCCTCCATGAGGCAGTTAGTTAGTTTAAGTCTTGTTGATGTTTCCAAGAAGGTCTTATAAGACCAATGGAATGTAATAAGGTCTGAATTAACCATGCTTTTACTATTTTTAGATAGTTTGTTGGACAACTGTGAAGTTTGTTAGATCGGTTGGGTCTCCCAGCTGCTTAGAGGCAAAATCAGTACTACTGCTGTGAGTAGTTAAATACCCACATAGATCAGGTCATTTAGAGGAGAGAGAGAAGAGAGACATACTAAGAAGTTGTATTGTGCTGTTAGAAAAAATAGAGTACTGTAATTGCATTTAAGAAATCCAATAAAGATTCTATGTGTGTTCTGTTCATTTGATCGATCTGTTGCTTTGATTGGCTAGATGGGTTCGATTACCCATTCCACCGGTTGATTTGTAGAATCAATGGAATGGCCATGTATAGTAGTTTAGGGTTTAGTTTTCATTTTCTATTTGTTCACATACATGTTTGCAGGATCAAGGTTGAGAGGTGATAAGTAACTCTAGCATTGGCATGTGCTAGACTGTGCAAGTTGAATCGTGTCAGCATTCAAGGAGCGGATCGGACTATCGCTGGTGTGCAAACAGGTTGGAGAAGATGCATGTTGCATTGTATGTGTGCCAAGGCATATAGTTCCACACACCATCGGTATGAGAGTGGCGATCGGTAGAAGGAGTGAATGTTTCACTAATGGTAGAAGTCACAACGAAGGAAGTTGTGGTCGCATCGGGGTAACCAATGCTATCAACATAAGGATGTTCTGTGTAGTTGATAGTGTATGTCATAGCGACAAGTGAGTCCATCAAGAAGATAGTGGACGTCGACAGAGATAGTCATGTCGAAGGTTCAATGGTCATCTGAGTAAGTTGTAACATTAGCGGAGTGGTATAAAGCTTGGCCGATAATAGAGGTCATGCCGATGGTCAATAGACTGAGTGTGTGCATCGGAGTGTAAGTCGACGGGTGTTGCCAAAGGGAGTTCATCGGCATGAGATATGCATTGGCATAAGATTTCGAGGGTGGCCGATAGTCATAAGTCTCAGCGACGGTATTAGCCAATAAGTCTATCAGGGAGAGATCAACCATCGGATGAAGGCAATAATGTGTCGCCGATAGCAAGAGGTCTAGTTGATGAAGGAGTTGGTGAAAAAAAGGTTTCATCAGAGTAACAAAAGCTATCAGAGTGAAGATACTCGAGTTGGCCGATATGGTAAGTGTTTTTGATAGGCAAGTAAAGGTGAAACCTAAGTAAGTAAAGTTTTATGCATAGTCAATAATGCGTAAACATACATGGGTAAATGTATGTTAGGGTTTTTAGGGTAATGCAGGCATAGAGTATATGTGCCTCTGCATCAACCTACTCTTTTGTCCCCAACTTTTCATCCTCGGAACCTCAAAAATAGGTGCATAGTCATTTGTAATTTTATAGCTTTTTGTAGAGGCATTTTTTATCATTCATCTGTTTATTGTTGTATTTGTATAATTAGGGTTTTTATGGACAATTGAGCATAAGAGAAGGAAAATTGATAATCAAATACCCTAATCCAAGTCTCCCAACATTTATAAGTGAGCAAGGACCTGATAGTGCTCTGCCACTTGATCTAAAGGTCCTTGAATGTAATAGGTGAAAGGAGGATTTAAACACTAAACTAAACAAATCTAATTTTTGCCTAAACAATACCTTCGTGCTAGATTCTGGCACCCGCTTTCTGGCTGGGGGTTTGAATTTTCAACACTCCTCTCCCTTAGTCAAAGCTCTTGATTTACTTGCCAGAAGAAGTATCTACACTAGATACTAGTGCGGATTGATCCCTGGCTTCTATTACTTCTTTCTTGATCCATACCTTGTCCATTTCTTTCTTGGTTTCAACCGGATCAACTTTCTCTTTTCCTTTATCATTTCTCTACTATGTTTTCCTTCCTTTAGAATAGTGATTTCTCTTCACATTTCTGCTTCTACAAAATCTTGCAACATGTCCAAATTTGTTGCAATTGAAGCACATCACATTCTTTTGACCTTGATTCCTTTCGTTGATTGAATTTGATCTACATTGATTTTCCATATGTCCAAATCTATTGCATGCAAAACACTTTCCATTGAATGGTTGACTATTACTTGTATTTTGAAAGTTAGTTCGTACCGAGCTTCTACATTGATTTGATCTATGCCCCATTTTATAGCATGCATTGCACCTAATAGAATTCTAACTTACTTTACTTCTGTATACAACAACTTTATGACCGGTTCTATTGCAAGTGAAGCATTTACCTTTGAATGATTGTTCATTCCTCCCATTGTTGAAACTTTTCCTGATGTGATTTCTACATTCATTTGTTCTATGGCCAATTTTCTTGCAATTGAAACATTGACCAGAGGATGATGGAAATTTTTTATTTATTCTACTCCTACACTGAGTAGCCTTATGACCATACTTATTTCATGAATTACAATAACCATTGAAAGATGGGTACCTTTGAGCATTTGGTTGTCTAACTAGAGGTATTCTAGGTCTTCTTCTTTGATTTCTGAGCTAGTATCCTTTGTTTTGCCTTGACTCAGTGCTTATTTGGCTAGAGTTTGAACTCTCTCCTTTCTCGAATCCCAAACCTTGCTTTTGATCAGCTCTCTTTTGGCTAGTTATCATTTCATCAAGTTTTGTAGTGCTTATCTTGAATTTTTCATCAAAGATTTTGGCCTTTTTCCAAGTCTTTTTAGATTTGCAATTTCTTCTTCAAGTTTTACATAGTCTTCTAATCTATTCTTCACAATCAAATTTAGATCATCTTCTCCTCTTGTTCTTTCTATAACTTCTTCCAAATTATTCAGGGCTTCATTTACTGATAACAATTGATCACTGACTTCTTTGTATTTTTCTTTGAATTTCTTGACTTGCTCTTTTAGTTTCAAGATGCATTCATTAGCTTATTTCAGATTTTCCTTTAGATCCTTGATTTCTTCTTTAGAGTTTTCAAGATCGATAAGAGTTTCTTCTAGTTGATTGTATCTTTCATAGTTTCAATACCTTCCTACTGCCATGATCATATTATCCCAAATCTTTCTTACGCTATTAAAATTTTTCCAAGGAACCTTGCTCTGATACCAATTGTTGATTGTCAGGAACATTAATGGGGGGGATGAATCAGTGTTCTATAAACCTTTTCTTGCACTTTTAATTTTAACCATTTCAAAGGATTAATCAAATAGAATCATAATTACAAATGAACAACATCCATAAAAGCATGACCCATAACACCAAGATTTTACGTGGAAGGCCCAAAAAGGGAAAAACCATAGAGAGGATTAGCTCTCAAATATATATTGCAATCTTTACAAAAATAATGTTTAGGCTTGGTCACTCCATAGGCCTAAAACATGATGGCTCACTTCCATGAAGTACAACTAGGTTTAGCAGGCTTACTACTTCAACCCTAAACCTAATAAGATTATAATAATGGTTGTTAAAACCTATTGAAGGCTCACTACTAGCTCATTGCCTTGATGATGAAAGCTTTCTTCCAATCATATTGCACATGAAAACTAAATAATTCTTAAGCACCTACCACTATGCTAGGGTGCAGTCATTTAGCTACTAAATTCCAAATCCCAAGTCTTCATTGTTGCTGATCTTATAACTCTACTCTGCTATTCACATATTCACATCACACATACACATGTCTACACCACACATCACTCAACCAAAAGTCATCACTCTTAAATATCCACATCATGATTTGATTCATAGTCAGGTCGACATCTAAGAAGGAAATGTGTACATAAAAGGATGTAGCTTGTCAGTTCAATCCAATGTACTAAAATTTATGTGGACCAATTTTTTTCCCAAACATGTTCATATAGGCCAAATCTAATTGTTTAATTACTTACATAGATCCTCCAAACATTAACTTTTCTCCACATAATGATTAATATACTTGTCGGCCTCTTCATTAAGAGCATGCTTAACAACTTCATCTGCTAACTTACAACTTTTATTAGAGTCTCAAAAGACCTTCAAAATAATATGAAGGACTCTTTACACATTCCCAATCTTACCCTTAGAACCGCAAGGCATGCTATCATCTTGTAGAGAAATGCGAACCATGAGAACTCAAACTTTGTCTCTATCAAACACTATGTCGATACTTAGCATCTTGTAGCTAACCTTATGGTGGACTTTAGATCTCCTAACTCTAGAATAAAACACTTCATACAAGTGTTTACAACATCTTGAAATTGCATAACAAAATACTTATCTGTGGAGGAATGTGGACCACTACACTAGACCCTGTTCAGTATTCTTGCTATGCCTTTACTTATCCAAACTTAGACAATTCTTCAAGGTGACTTCTGGAGGAGATCAAGACTTAACCTTTGAAGCATAACACTATCAAACAACTAAGAACATCATACCTCAACTACATTAACTGATCATTATCTACGGAGACATACTATCTGACTTAGTGTCCTCTACTCAGAATACTTTCCATACTTAGCCATTTTCTGTCAACTGGACCTGGTATCCAACATGTTCTTCTAGAGATATCTCTTCCTATCATGATGATAAGATCTCTGAGCCTTGTTTCCATCAATGAAAACATACAGGTCCATACCAGAGTAATGTCTCTTACCAACAAACCTATTTTACTTCCCAACCAAATAGTCCAAACCCTTAAACCCTAAATATTTTCCTTCCCCTTAAGCCCTAGGTTTTACAATCATCTTCCTTCATGTTATGATCCATCATCAACTCTCTAGCCTTATATTTGACTACTTTATTTTACTATTGGTGATACTTACTAGACTTGTGGGACTATTGATCTCAAATTTTAGGACTATTAGACCTTACGTTTTATGTGGATTTATTATGTTTAGCATGTTTATTGTGTGGTTACACCTTGATATTGATTCACTAATAATGTTAGACATATGATTTACATTATGATGCTATTGGGATACTATTCATGTAATTTTAGTTAGAAATTTATTATGAGACCTTATCTTGTGATGGATGTTTGAAATGCAAAATTTAGATGTTTTAATTATGACAAGATTTCTTGATTTTATATGATCTTGTGATGATATGAGTGTATGTTTAAATTTGCTTCAGCTATTATATACATGTGGTATTAACATTTCATTTGAGTGTGCAGTTGTTTCTAACAAAGCCACAGATACTTGGAGATCATCCCACACATTGTGTTGTTTTTCCTTGTGAAGCTGATCTAGTTCCAAGAGGAACCAAGATCAACTATGTTTGCATGATGAATTTTTGTAATGTTGTTGCATGGTGTTAGTTGGGTTAGGTCTACCCTTCTTTTATTTGATTTCTAATTGATGTTGTAAGTTGTAGTGTCATTTGAATTTTATTTTTTAGTTATAATTTTTGTGACCCCTTTTTATGTGTTTTTACTCAACCTTTGGTGCTCAAAATGGGTTAAACTTGACCCTGGGTTGTACCCCTAGGGTCTAGGGGTCATTTGGGCTTGTATAACCTTAGGTAAAGTCCCATTTGGTCACTTTAACTTCACCCTAAAGTAAAGTGACGAAAATGGAAGTATGGGAGGGAGAGGAAGAGTGGGTCAAACACTCAACCTCTTCCTTTCCTCTTCCATAGGTTGGGGGAGTCTTCAAGACCCCTTAATTGTGGATGACTCAACTCCAAGCCTCTCCCACAATTGGTGAGGGTACCTTGGGGTTGAGTGGGCCTTCTTAGGAGGAGAGAATTGGGGCATATGTGGCACATGTGGCACCCACTCCTTCTTTGGCTCCACCTTTCTCTCCCACATGTTTAAGAGAGGACAAGTGGAAGGGAGAAAGACTTGGTGGGTTGGGTGAATGACATGTGTCACCACCCCCTTCCAAGAGTCTTGCTAGTAGTTGGATGGAGGAGTGAGGAGGTGACATGTGTCACCTCCCCATTCCTCAAGGCTCATGAGAAGAGCCTATTTTAATCCCTCTTGAATGGTAGGGAAGGGGTTGTTGAATTTTTGGCAATTTTTTATTTTAATTATTTTGGGAAAAAAAATTTAAAGGGAAATTGGTGGCTCAACTTGGAGAAGGAGTTAGACGAGCTCTTCTCAACTATCTTCCATTTGGGCTTTATAAGGTAGGATTCAAGGTAAATGCCTTTCCTTATGCATTTTCTTTACTTGCATGTTGTGTGTGTGAGTTCATTTTGTTGATTTTACTTTGTGTTGTGAGAAAATTGGGTATGGGAGTTGTGAGAGCCTCTCCTACTTGGAAGAAGATGCTCAATATGTGTGGGGTGGGGGAGGAGTGAACCTCCTTGGGGTCACATCCTTGGTTTCATGGAGTTTTAGCCTTGAGGGAAAACTTGTGAATTTGAGCAATATGTGTACAAGAGAAAATTGTGAAATCATGTTTATATGTGTGGGATTGAGGCCTTGAGGGATTTATGTTTTGGGAAGTTTTTGGAGTGGCACTCTTAAGTTGAGTGATGTCCACTCCCCTACCCCATTAGACTCATCTTGAGTGAGTCTTTGTTATGTGAGAGCCATGGGAGTATTCTTGTTTTGTGTTGAGTGAATTTGTTGTTAAGTGGTGTGTGCTTATCCTATGATAGGATGACCTCCTAGCTCAGGGGTGACTCATGCATGAGTCAATGGTAGGGAGGAGAGCAGTTTGAGTGGATTTTTTTCCCTTCCATGTATTTTATACAAGTTTTCTTTTGGAGCTAGGTGGTGATGAAGAAATTATTATTGTCCATATGAGTTGTTATTTTTGGTGCTCTTGAGAGAGCATGTCCATGAGAGGCCTTGTGTATCATCATTTAAATTTCAAAGAGGAGACCCTTGTTCTCTCTCTCAAGTTGTATGAGCTATATTGTTACTTGTGTTGTAATAAACTAATTTACATTTGAAAATAGAAGATTTAGTTTGCAGATTTTAAATGCCTTATGATTTAAAGAAAAGTAGAGCACTGAAAGATAAGCATGTTTATATTGGTTTCACTTGTCTGTATAATTTTCAAAATGGGATAGTTGTTGTTTTATTGTTGTGAGACAAAATGAAATTTTACATTTTTCTTAAGAGAAGGCAATTTAGTTGTTGCTGTTAATTTGAAGGATTAAACTAAATGCATCTAAATAGAAGAAAAATAAATGAATCTTTTGAAGTATTGTTTTATGAGGGCTGTATTATGTCAAAAACTAGCTTTTAGTGAAGGATATGTTCATTTCATATTACTAGAAAAATATGTTTTTTTTTTTAAACAAAAAAAAAAGTGTTCATTTGCTCAATTTAAATCTGTTATAGAAAAATATTTCCTTGCTATATTGCATTTAAAATAAAAAGAAACTATAAGAATTAGAATGACAATTATATTTGAAAAATACAGTTATATATATATATATATTAGCATGTATAAATTTATATATATTTAAATATTGGCATTCTTTTATTACAATTTTTTAAAAAAATAAAGGGGCAATGTCTGTGTATACCACAGTGGATATAAGCATACATATACATATACTGTATAGAATATTATAGATCATGTTTTTAAACAAAATATAGTTTGAAAAAAAAAATTAAAATTGTTGATTGGTGGGGGTTTCAACCCCCATCGTCTGTCATTGAATGGAGTGTGGGTGGGGCTCAGCCCCTCCCCACACTCCTCAAACCCTCGCCGATACCCACATCCCCACACCCCCACTACCAACTCCCCTCTGTTGCTCCTTACTCCCCACTCCTACTCCCCACTCCCTTCACTACCTGCAGTCCCTCGGACCTCACACTCCCATCATCCCCTCACGCATAGCACCTTCGTGTCCCTTGCTTCCCCTCCTTAGATCTACTAACCCTAGACCCTACGTACAATGGCATTTGGTGGCGCAGCCACTGCAAACTCTCAGTTAGCTAACCTCTCCCATGGCCCTTTTGGCCATTACAAAATCTGCAAGCCCTCTTTCTTATTTCACTGCAATATACTCATTATATATGTGTGTGTGTATACCCAGTGTGTACACTCCCTTGTGTGGTGGCCATGAATGGTCTTCTGCATCAAACCTACAACATCAAACAAACCAGAGAAAAGAAAATGGGAGAAGAGAGGAGAAATGAGAATGAGAGAAAAAGGAGGCTAGGGTTATCCTTCCTTTCTTAAGGAAATTAATATTTTATTTTTGAGCCTTTTAGGGATTGCAATTTCAAAATTGCTTTTAGTAATTTCCCCCTCATTTAAATTTTGACTCTAATTCTATTTTATTTTAATTGGGATGCTTAGGGAAATTTATATTGAGTGGGATTTTAGTGTGATAAAGTTGATGTTGTAAATTTAATTTAATTTAGGGGGTAATAAAATTATTATTTTAACTATTTTTATAAATGGGTCCATTATAGAATGAATTTAACTTACTGAAGGGAACTATAGTTATTTTAAACTATTAGTTTGGGGACTTGATTAATTTATTTAATTTACTCCTAGCTATCTATCGAAATGTATCTACTTTTATAAGCAATTAGAATTAAATTATTGCTTAGGACATTAATCCAACTATTATATTGTAATTAAATTTAAATCTTTGCAAGGAGATTGATGCATGTAGACATTAACCCATAAGGATAATTTTGTTATAGTTCAAATATTTAATTTAATTGCATTACTTTGAATAGGATAGAGTGTTTTAATTAATTAGTTAGATTTGTCAATTAACCAACCAAAAAACCTAGTAATCTATCTAAATGAAGTTAGTATAACATGCTTCCATGATCTAGTCTACCAAGAAATTAGGAATAATGTAAAGGATGCAGTGATAGCTCTGATTGATAGAGAACATGAAGAAGAACAAATTGATCAACCTTTGTTGAAAATGTTCTGGGCATCTTTGTAGAGATTTCATTAATGAGTTTTGGGTTTTTTTAATTAATCTAATTAATTGTTCTACCAATTTAACTAGTGTAATGTAGGTAATTTAAAACCAATTTAACTAGTGTAATGTAGGTAATTTAAAACCAACCCAGTAAACTTTCGATCAAATTTAGTTTTATTATAATAAACCCTAATCACGCTCATGAGACACTATGCTGCCAAATTTTTCTAAAATTTAGGGTTATCCAGGTTAGTGAAATTTAACCTTGCTTAGGATTAAATTATTGTTTTTACTGGTTATCGACATTAGGTTTTGGTATTAAATTATATTTACTCATGCACTAGGGCTTGGTTTTTTAATTTTGACTTATGTTAAAATCCCATCATTCACTTAGGTTAACTTAGGGTTTTGATCATTGATCCTAACCCTATTGGCGACGTTAACCACATCGCATCGACCCCCTAGTTGGCCTTTATTGTGAAATGGTATGTGCAAGTGAATGCGTTACCTCCCCTTTAATTGACATATTTATGCCTTATGCGTAATGCCACCGAGCACGCTTATGCATGTGAGGGGGTTTCTAGGGAAGCATAATAAATTTTTTGATATTTCATGTCATGACCACGTGACAAATGTGGACATGAGATGTGTGATGCATGTCGTGACCACATGGGAAATGTGGGCATGACACATAAGTTATGACTTTGAGACATTTATGTCATGAAGTGACTGGCCCCGAGTTCTAAGGTTTACCCTTGATCACCCATCAACATCAATTCTTATGTCCTAAGTCCTTCTGGGTCTGAGAGTCTCATAGTCCACCTAAGTTGACATCACATTCCTTTCGCAGGGCTATGAATGAGGATAGATGTAAATTTCACCGCGGCCTATGGCAACAAGATTATTGATTCAGGTTGAACGGTGGAGATTGCACCAGGGTTGAAGGATAAAATGAAGGGGTGGGGTTACATTATTGAAGATCAAATGGTAGCACAGTGTTGTAGGTGAATCTTGTCTGCAGGAAATATTCTATGTGCAATTGTGAGATGTTGACACATGGCATGCTAGCACCTCTTCAGGATATTTTGAGGTAGGCCCCTATATGTCGACAATGCTTCAAAGAAAATGACTCACCTATATGCTTAGTGTCACCCTGGCATTTCATGGAGGTTTCTTCTTCACTGAGCCTTGTCTTGCCCCCCCATAAAGCCACAAAATTGCCACGTATACTAGGTCAGCAATCCTCAATACAAAATTAAAAGTAAAGTGTTATGTAGCATGAATTAGAGCCATCAATCTTATAACCATTTGTTCATCCAATGGCTCTGATTTAAATTTATATCTTTTAAAAATGTTCTGATGGTGCCAAAGGCATTCATTCTAGTTGGTGAGCTCTACAAATGAAATTCAAGGGGGATGGTGTGATTCTTCAATGTGAGGGATCTTATATAGCTTGGTGGCAAATTATTTGGTGGTTGGTAATGACTTTTGGGCTCTCCTCTTCAATGTTATGCCTTCTCTTGTGTGTGGGCAACCATTCCTAGGGTGCAAGTTTGCCAGAGGCATGAGTTTTGTCCCCATCGCCATTTGTTCCTAACTCTGCATTGATGACAACATTGGTGATCTTAGGTTCCATGGACCTATGTCAACTTTTCTGCATAGGAATTTGGTATATAATTTTGTAACCTTTAGTAAAGAGGGAGTTAGTAATTTATGGGCTATTATGCTGCCAAATTACTTGTAGTTACACCTCTTGGTACAATTGTAGGATTATTAGAATTTGACTCTCTATGCCTGTAGCCTAGCCTCTGTTGTTTTCTGGTTAAACCACCCATGAATGTAATTGACTATACTGTGTCTTTTCCTACTATAGGTTATTTTGCATTGTAACAGTTTCTAGCCTTCATGATTAATATATTCACAATATTTTGCCTCTCTTATGCTCTAGTTTCTGTTTTTACTTGAAGTAATGATCTATTCTATGAGTAAAATGGCTCTTGTAAAGGTTAGGTTTTCATCCCAAAGCCTCAATCAGTTCTATAAGTCTGTGAGAACCTTCCCTTGTGATTGAGATCATTGTTGTGTCCCTTCTAGGCTTACTACTACTCATTAAATCTAGTGCATCACCTTTATTTCCATTTAATTTCTTCCTAACCCTTTTCCCCTATAGTATTAGCACTAGGTTTAATTAGTTTTCTCTAACCATTAGGCTTAGAATGAGGAACCAACCTTCTCTAGAGGTCCAATCTCAACTTGCAATGTCCCACACCTTGAGATCATTCCTATTGTGTCATTAGAATGCTTGGACGCTCTCCAAGCTGGGTGCAATACTATGTGATAACATCTACCTTGGAATCTCTGGTGAAATTTTTCCCAGCCAAGTTGCTAACAAATTGGGGACTCTGCTAGGGATTTGTAAAGAATTCAAGTTCCTAGAACTCCAGAAGACCAAAAGACAAATTTAATATTTTCCTCCTTTTTGAAAAGGAGGTATTGACTCTAGATATAAATGTCCAAAGATTTCAAATTGCAATATAATATCACAACTCTCAAACATTGACAAAAAAGGGTTCCAATAGAATCTGAACATCAAGAACCAAAGGTTTGTTGAAAAGACAAAAGAAGGTTCAAGACCCCTGCCTACTGCGAGTGCTTCCAATGGTGATGGGATAAATACTATGATTAAACTTGTTGTTTCACAAATCCATGAGAATTTGCAAGATAATCAAATAAATGTTTCAGAATAGTCATATACCATATATAATAGCCCCATTATTGAAACACAAGTGGGGAAAATTGAATGATTTCAGCCCAGGGATCTTTTCAATATTAATGAGTCTCAAAAAGAATTTGAAGATCACCTAGAAGAAGATATGAGATATAATGAAGCAAAAAGATACTATAATCAAAGAATGGCACAACAATATGTTGAGACCTCACAACAAGGGTTTGTGAAACAAACCTCTAAGATAGTAAGGTTCACAGATGCAAATGCTATTTCAACTTCTAGAGGAAGATTCATTGGTTGAGAATTGATAGAAAAGGTGGATCAATTGGAAGCACAAGTTTGAAGGATGAAATTGTTGAGAAGACATGAAGAATTGGAACAGGAGTTACTTCAATTGAATTACTAGCCTGCTACAAATGCATTAGAACATGGACTTGTTAATAATCAGAATACATGTGTAAACACAAGTGGTCTTGTGGTTTCTCAAGTGACTCACAATGTAATTGGAAGATAGTGTAATGTAGGTAATGCTCCACATGTACAACCCAATGTTCATACAAGGCCAATGTCAAACCCTATAAATATTCTAGTGGTACCTCTGGGTAATACTTACCCTATTCCTCCTAGCTATAGTCAAGGATACAATCCATATGCAGGACAATATTAGTATCCATATCCTCATCACCTCATAATGTACATGGTAACATGTATCATCCTAGAGGGATGCATCACAATGTGCAAGGTAATGTAAATCCTAATATAGGGATTAGTTATAATGTGCATCTAGGATTGCATCACCAGTCTCAAGAACAAGGATCTCAACACAATCAATATCAACCTAATTAGAGGCAAAATCCATTTGCAAGAGGCCCAATGAATGTGGATAGATTCAAATAGTTGGACTTTTTTGGCATCTAGGGATATCCAAATGACATTGATAATAAGGTAAGGAAATCAGTTCCTAAATTTTCTAGTAACAATGATATCTCTGGGGAAGATCATATTAGATCATTTGAAATTATCATGGATAATTTTGAAATTGAACATGAATATGTATACATGAAATTATTCATGCAATCACTAGTTGATGTTACAAGGGATTGGTATAGAAATTTGTGAGATGCCTCAATTAGCTTGAATGGGCTGAATTTAAAAGACTATTCATAGAACAATATGGTGATCATTCTGATCCCAAATTTTCCTTACATGAGCTAACCAATATTCAGAAGAATTATAATGAGTCTGTGGCAGATTTCAATTCTAGATTCATGAAGGTTTTTTATGAGATCCCACATCATTTGAAACCAATAGATCCAATGTTCTTGGTCTTCTATTTGAATACTTTTGATCCTAAAACAAGATATGAGCTTAGAACAAGAAATCCACCAAGTCTTTTAGATGCATTCAAAGTTGCTTTGAATATTGAAAATAATAGAAGAGATTTAGGGAAAGTTGGTAGAAGGGATAGCCTAGAATATTATAGAATCCTAAGGTCCATCAAAAGAAGCAGCTAAAAGAAGAAGACAAGTTGGAAAAGGTCTAGCATGATATCAAGGATCTATCATATAAGGTGGAAAGAAATGAAAAAGGAATACCTTATGATAAATCAAACTATTCCAGAAATGAAAGACCCAAGTTGTGGGATATGCCATACAGGATAGATTGGAAAGATGGAAGACCTGTAGTTGAGGACCAAAAGAAAAAATGTTAGCAGAGATACACCTAATCCACTAAGGAGACATGGGGCAAACATGGTAGATGATACTCCATGGTGTGTTCCTTGCAATTTGCCTCCTTTGATTATTTTGTGGTGGCATAGTCAATCTAGGAAAATGACATACCATATGATTAGGAGAGAGATGAACATACCATAAATATGTTGGTAGTCAAGCCATTTGAGGTAGAAAGAGATTTCTCTTCTTCAGAAGATGGATTAGAGTATGATGTAAATCATCAGAGGTATAATAGTCACATTGGTCAGCAAGAGGTATTCTCTGATCAGAAGGATAGTGGCAGAAGAGATACTCAGATCTTCTCTATAAAGTCACAATCAAATCAAACTCAATTGAGGTCACTTACTGAAGAAGAAATGAATGCACTAATAGTTTCTTCTATAGCACATGCTAGGAGAAACTATAACCTCAAAAATAGGACTGTCAATGCTGATCAAGGTGTGCCAGGAAGTGTGTTCATGAAAAATCCACAAGCTAATAAGAAAATTGTTCTAGAACCTCAAAAGGTGAATGAAAATAGAAATGTCCATAAAACAACTCAAAAAATGTCCCAAGAGATGTAACTAAAGCTAATCCAAACAAGACAATAAGTAATCCCAAGCAACACATAATAGGGGAAAAGAAACTTTCCAAAGCAGATGTGAGCAAAATAGAATCTCTAATAGGTATGCCCTCTTTTAACATAACTAGGTTTTGTCTCAAGTCAAATTATCAGTCCCATTATTGGAAATGATGAAAATTGATGAGTATAGGGATAGTTCTATGAAATTGATTTCAAATCTGCCAAATAAATCTAAGGTTCATGATAAGGGTCCCAATGACTTAGAGAAGAATAAAAACAAGTGAATAATGTCAAAGGAGAAGCCATGAAGGCTCTTGAGATTTACTTGGGAACTACTTTGACAAAGAGTCCATCTCAAGTTGATCCCTTCTATGTCACATTGCTAATCAATAATAAGTTGGCAAAAAAATGGATGATAGACTGAGGAGCTACAATAAATATCATGCCAATGGTAGTCATGAAAGAACTGGGTATGTGGGTGGAATCTACATATGGAAAATGTTATGCAATGGTTAATAATCAATTCCTATCATTGGTATCATGAGAGATGTAGAGATAAAGTTGGTTCCCTATCCTGAAGCCACATATAAGACTGATATAACTGTGGTTGACATTCAACCATATTATGGACTATTGTAGTTGGTGGAAATATTTAATTAGATCTTTCATATGTAACCATACCTCTAAATGGCAAAGAGGTCAAGCTATGCATAGAATTGAGATTAGAGTAAGTGATAGAAAAAAAAGATCCAAATCAAATGAACTACTTCTATGATGTTAACTTGGTAAATTTCAGGGTGGAACAATCTCAGCCTCAACTACAAAATAGTGATCCAATTGGAAATGTTGTTTAATTCGATAAATATGGTGTCGGGTAGATGTATTTTGATGGAGCCTACAAAAAAGAAGGGAATGGAGTTGGTTTAGTTTTTATTGCATCCATTAGTAAGACCTTCAAATATTCATTTCTGTAATCATTTGAATGTACAAATAATATAGCAGAGTATGAAGCATTGTTGTTGGGTCTTAACTTTACTGTCAAGAATGGCATCAAAATGTTGACTGTATATGGAGACTCAAAGTTATTGGTATCACAAGTAAGATCTACATATGCCACTAAAAACAAAAGGGTCAAACAATACAAGCATGTTGTATGGGACGTAATTGAGCTCTTTGACACATTTTCAATAGATTGGGTGGATAGGTTAAAAAATTTGATGGCCAATTTCCTTGCTAATGTTACTATAAGAAGAAATGGTATTACATTGACTGGTGTCTTAGAGGTAGAGTTCAAGACTAGACCTTACATTCCTGAAAAATATATATAGTTGGCAAGTTTTTAATGATGATAAAGATCTACTGAATTTCTTATAGTGTATAGATGAGTATGAAGCTCAACAAATAGACTTCAACACTTTTGTTGAAAAGGTAGATGGTAAGGACATTGTATTTGGTCAGGAAGTAGTAAAATTGAAGACAAATAAAATTCCAAAAGGTCTAGTGGCTTTGGAGCATGTTTTTTATGGAAATGATAGATCAATTGTGAACCAAACACTGGTTCATCAAGATGATCTTGAAGAGGTAAATCTTGGCACCAATAATGCTCCAAAGAAAGTTTACATTGGTAAGAAAATAAGTCCAAGAATCAGGGACATGCTCGTAAGCTTTCTCAAGAAATACAAACATGTGTTTGCATGGTCCTATAAAGATTTAAAGGCTTATAGAGAAGACCTATTCTAGTATGAAATCCTATTAAAGTAAGATGCCAAACCTTTTAGACAAAGACAAAGGCCAATCAATCTTATATTGGAGCCAAAAATGTAGGAAGAATTGATGAAGCTCAGGGATTCTAGTATTATCAAACCTATTAGGTATTCTTCTTGGGTCTCAAAATTGGTACCTATCAAGAAGAATGGAGATATAAGGTTGTGTATAGATTTTTGTAATCTGAATATTTCATCTCTGAAAGATAACTATCCACTTCCAAACATGGAAGCCATGTTGCAGAGAGTGATAGGTTGTGAATTGCTTTCTATGATGGATGGGTTCTTTGGCTACAAGTAAGTCAAAGTCAAGGAGTCAAAGTAATACAAAGCTACCTTTACCACACCTTGGGGAACATATGTATATGTCAAGATGCCTTTTGGTCTCACAAATACAGGTGCAACTTTTCAAAGAGCCATGGATGTTGCATTTGTAGACCTGATTAATATCATAATGGTTGTATATCAAGATGATTTGATAGCATATTCCAAGAAGGTAGAGGATCATTGCTTACATTTGGAGAAGATATTCATAAAGGCACTGGAATATGGTATTTCATTAAACCCTAAAAAGTATCAATTTTCTATCATAGAGGGCAAACTGCTTGGGCATATTGTATCTAAAGATGGTGTGAGGATTGATTTAGAAAGGGTTGCTATAATTGACAAAATTCCCATCCCAAAGATAGTAAAGGCCATCTAGTCTTTTTATGGACAAATAAATTTTGTCAGTAGATTCAGTTCTAATTTTGTTGATATTGTCAAGCCTATTGCCAAGATGTTGAAGAAAGGATCCAAAATTGACTGGACATCAGAGGTAATTGATACATTTTCATCCATCAAGAAGGTGATTAAAGAGGCTCCAGTCCTTAAATCCCCTGATTTTGGTATGCCATTTAAAATTTTTTATTTTGCTTCTTTTCATACTATGGCAGCTATCATGCTACAGAAAAATGAAGGAGATGAATAACCAATATCATTCTTTAGCAAATTACTTCAAGGAAATGAGCTAAAATATGATACCACTGAGAAACAAGCTTATGCTCTGGTAAAAGTAGATAAAACATTTAGACCCTACTTGGTAGGAGCACAAATAACTGCTTATGTACTTAATGCTACAGTCAAAGATGTCCTTACACAAATAGAAGTCACAGGAATAAGGTGTCGATGGATAAACAAAATTTAGGAATTTAATATTAATATCCAGATCACCAAGCTTGTAAGAGGAAAAGGACTAGAAAAGTTAAGGACTGAATCCAATTTGGAGGTTGCAAAGGTGTGTGATGTTCAACAAGAAGAAGGTATAGTATCCAGCATAGAACATACACCATGAAATGTCTAGATAGGTTGAGTGATGATAAAAAAAGGAGACTAAACTTACAAGCATCAAGGTATGTGTTCATAGAAGGTGATTTGTTCAGGGGAAAACAAAGATGGTCTTCTACTTTTCTATTTAGATCAGGGACAAGCAGAGAGGATTCTAAAAGAAATGCATGTTGTTGTCTGTGGTGGACATTTTTTAGTCAAAACTACTACACACAAGATTCTAAGGGCAGGCTATTTTTTTCCAACTCTATTTTCTAATGCTCATAGATATGTGAGGAAATGTGAAGCATTCTAGAATTTTTCTAGAAAACTAAAATACCAAGGAGCTTTGTCATTAAGGCCCATGCAAATTGATACACCATTCCATCAATGGGGTCTTGATTTTATAGCTAAGATAATAGACAAGTCTAGTGGCAGGCATAGATGGATTCTCACTGCAACTGACTACTTTACTAAATTAAATGATGCAATCCCAACAAAGTAAGCAACTAGTAAAGTAGTCATAAATTTCTTGTTAGAGAATGTCATCACCAGGTTTGGAGTTCTAGTGAGAATTGTTACAGGTAATGGCATGTGCTTCAGATCTGAAGAATTCAAGAAATTTTGTGATTCGTATGGAATGATGATATCATATGCTTCTCCCTATCATCCCCAGGCAAATGGTTAAAAAAAATCTGGCAACAAAAGTATCAAGAAAATAATTAAAAACGATGCTTGATAACAACAAAAGATCATAAGATTCAAAGCTAAGGTTAGCATTATGGGTAGACAGAATCACAATAAAAAAGGCTACTGGCAGGTCACCTTTTGAATTGGTCTATGGTGCACAAGCAAGAATGCTAATACACAATCTTTTACCTATGTACAAATTAAGATTATAGGAGGATATTGATGTGCTTGAGCCAATGGAAGAGAGCATGGAGTAGCTAACAGAACTGGATGAAATCAGGAGTCAAGCTCAAAAGCATAATGAAAAGATATAGATTCAAATGAAATACCTATTTAACAAAAAGGCCAAAGGAAATTTCTAGTTGATGATATAGTCCTCATGTGGAACACCTGAAGCCAAGACAAAGGAAAGCATGGAAAGTTTGAGGCTATGTGGCTTGGACCATTTTTCATTATTGGTAAGTGTTGTCAAGATTCTTACTACCTGCAAAACATGGTGGGTGAAAGTTAGGAATTACCAGTGCATGGACAATTTCTGAAGCATTTCTTTTCTTAAAAGAAGATGTAATTCCATGCATAGTATCTTAGTGTTTCCCGTTTCCCAAATATTGGTTTTCTTTGTTTTGTATAGTTTTGTGTTCTGGTCTACACCCTGGAGAATTGTTCTAGGTCCTCACAATGTCTAGTTAGTCATTCATCCCCAACAAGAGCCACTGTTAGGACCATTCAAAATTTACCTAGTCCCACTTGATTTCATACATTTTTCTTTACATAGGCCCATCTTAGGATCCATATTGTTTTTACAACTATACGTAAAAACCACTTGATAATCCAATATAGTCATTTCACATCATAACCATGTATCACACATTGGAATTGGTCCACACAAGTGATTCTGTTTGTTATCGCATCACTTCAATCCACTCAAATAGCCTTAGCAGGTCTATGGAAGCCAAAAGAAGTGAAGAGTTAGTTACTGCTTCCCCGTAACATGTGAAAACTCCATTTGTAGTATCGTAGTATATAGAGATTGACTACTGTAGCCCTGCGGAGGTCTCAAAAAGGATTGGCGGGCTGGTGGTATAAGTTTCAGTAGCATATATTGCTTCACCATGACCCCACAGAATATAAGAGGTTAACCTTGCAGTATAGCGATAAGAATTAAGTGCCACCATGATCTCGTGATTGTTGAGTCCAATGCATGCGGTAATTGCAAGAAGCAAGGGTAAAGAAAGTCCCGCCATCCTATGACAGTTCTATGTTGGGCTTGCAGGATAGCGGTGAAGTTTAAAAGTGGATAGAATATGTTACCACGGTCCCAGGATCAAAAAAAATTGGGCCAATAGTAGTGTGGTGGACAATCAAGGTGACATGCATTGTTGTCTTGCCATCTTATGGAGCCAATGAACTGACTATGCAATATCATAGTAAGCATTGAATGCTATGACAATTACCCCACCATCACACAAAGGTCATCATTTATAATGGAGAGGGTTACCAGTTAATGATAAGAACTAGAAAGAGGCACAATATTGGACTCCAATAGGAAGGGTTCCTCAATCCATGGAGTATTTAGGAGGAACATGTTGAGTCTTTCGATGATGTTGGTGAAGCCTTGTCTTTGACTTGTCCATGTGAAGGAACCATTCTTTGGAGCTGAGTCCATGAGGTTGAGGCCATAGACAAATTCTTGGAAGTCTCTTTGTAACCCACTAATATGGGATCATCCTCCTCTCTTTTCCTCATTCGATAACACAATATTGAAGCCCCCCCAATGATCAATAAATTTAGGTTAGAAGTGGTAATAAAAGAAATCACTGAGTCCCATAGTAGCATTTTCTCCCCTATTTTCATCAGCCTATAAATGTTGATGATGTAGAACACCAACCCTGATTGTAGACACTGTACTCTAGCCACAATCTAATTTGATTCTTCTTTTAGAACATGGAAATGTACTATTGATTTCCAAATGATCCTGATTCCCCTAAAAGCACCCATAGCTAGAGTAAAATAACCTTTCCAACCATAGCAATGGGATAAAAAGACCTTCACCTACTTGTCTTTGAGTTTTGTTTCCTATAATAGAATGAAATCACTTTTGAGTAGCTTGATTTGATGCTTAACTAAGTGCCACTTGTTAGGGGAATTCAAACCCCTAACATTCCAAGTAGAGACCCTCATGGCTCCTCAAGGGAGGAGCATCCTCCCTTGTGATTCAAAAATTTATTAATGAAAGTATGTTCCTGCACTCTAGCATCTAATTCTCTTCTTTGTTTGTTTGATCACCTTCCTCTTTTCTTCTTTCGATGGGCATTCAGTTTATCAATCTGGGAAGTAATTTGGTATATGTAATGATGCTCAAGAATGCCAATGTCATTCCTGGCAAGGGATTCATCTCCAGACCACTCAGTTGCTTCATCATCATTCAGCCAGGTCTCTACTTCTTATTCAAGTGGGAGGTTGGCAACATTCACTTCAGGACTTGTTAGTAGCTCCAGCATAGGAAGGGCAGTGCCAAGATCCAAAGTCAAATCCATATGGTTTTTGGCACGTAAGTTTGTCACCACATTGTTATTATGGACCACCCTCCATTGTTTATTCGCGGGTGTCGCTTGGGCACACAAAGCTATATTATGGTTCCTTTGTTGGCAGTTCAAGCAGAAGAAGTTATTTTCTTCAATTTCTAATTGTTGTGTCTAGGCTCCTTCTCTCATGGTAAGAGAGATCTCCTTTAGAATGTTTGAAATTTCAATAATTTTTAGATGGGCATAGTTGTAGGAGATACCATTCAAAATGTCTTGATCTAAATCTACAAACATTCCTAGGGCATCACCAATCTTCCTAAAGCTTTCTTCTGTCCAGAACTTGATTGGCAAGTTATATAGATGCACCAAATCTTCATGGATAGAATTGGCCTGCAATGGGTCAAAATTTGGATCCAACTTTTCAAGAATAAGGTATCTAATCCCATGTGCTAGATCTTGGAGAGAACGGTGTCGTAATCTTCTTGGTTGGTGAATATTACTATGAAGAAACCTCTTGGTAGAAATTTTATAACAAATTCATTCTTCCAATTCTCCTGAACCCATGAGTCAATCTCATCCCTTGCATGCCTATCCCTCACAGATCTCCCAATGGAAGTAAGATTTTGGAGCAGCTTGTTGTTCTGATCCACCTCCGCCTCCAAATTAACATTGATGCTTGTTGAGATGGTTATTCATTTGGGTTCCTTGGTCGAAACCTACGAATTCTCTCCCTACTTTTTCTTTCGGTTGTGAGCCATAGGCTATACATTACAACTTTGTTTATTTACTATATACATGTATACATTATAAAAATTATAGTTTAATTATAAAATTCTATTTATGTTTGTTGTTTTGTGCTAATTATTAAATATTAATATTTTGACATCTAAATAACTATCAAATTTAGGGTAACAACAATTGCTTTATAATTCTATTTATTTGTATAATCAATAATTTAATATAAACCTTATTATTAATATATTTATAATTATATTATTCTTTTGATATTTGAAATAATTTTTTATAATTAATAAATAAAATGAATAAAAATTACGACAACATATTACACAATATAATATATTATTATTTAGATCACTACAATATTTTAATATTTAATATTTATATAGAAAAGAATATAATGGTCATATATGAATTAGAATATTGATATTTTAAATATCAATAACATAATATAATTAATATTATTTTATAATAAAATTTATTATAACATAAATGAAATATTCATATATATATATATATATATATATATATATATTTATATATATATATTTGTTTATAAAAATTAAGTATTAATATATTGTAGTGATGGAAATATTAATTCAATTGAAATTTATCAAACCCATAATTTCTTCCCTATGGAATATTTATGCCATGAAAGAATATGTGAGAAAAAAATGGGATAAGTATACTATGAAGTCTATCACCCAATGTTGAAAAAAACACAATAATGTATGCCCTATAAGCCTTGTTATTCATCTATCTTCATTCTAAATTTCTCCTCCTCACTGTAAATAAGTGAGATATCTTTTTTGTTTTCTTTTGATTTTACTATAATATAACATAAATATAAATACATTATGACGATAATTCAATTTATTTGTAAAATAATTAATTTCATATAGATATTATTATTAATTATATTATTCTATTGATATTTAAAATAAGAATTTTATAATTAATATATGCAATGAATAAAAATTAAATAATATGAATATTACATTATATAATATATAAATATTTATATTAGCATAATATTTCAATATTTAATATATATACCACAAATATATATTAATATTTTATTTTACTATAATATAACATAAATATAATTCTACTAATTTCTATAATCAATAATTTAATATACATAATACTATTAATATATAATTAATTATACTATTTCATTAATATTTAAAATATCAAATTTATAAATTATATATGATGAATCAAAATTAAATAATCACATTACTATGAATATTATGATTTTTTTAATATTTACATAGACTTAAAGGAAAAAATATTATTTGTTTAATAACTAAATTCTGGACAAGAATTTAGTCATTCAGAAATTAATTAAAGAAGTTAATCTTTTAGTATTGCTAGCTCTGCTTCATCCTACTCCATACTTCCCTCCTTCCGTATTTTGCTACTTGATTTTAGTTTGTTTGTTTTACTCAAAATAATATTTCTAGAAAATCTGTCCTTCAAACCTCAAATGTTGAGCCAATCACAACACAAAAAAATGATTTTTTAAAGGAATCGGGGTATGCGGAAACACTTCCTACATAGATCTGCTGAGGAAAGATTTATGCAAATTTTTATCTCTTACAATTCATGATTATGAGATGCACATTAATAGAAAGGTAACAATGTATCAAAAACAACTACAATGCTCACAACACAAGATATACATGGGGAAAACCCTTTCAAGTAAAAAACCCCACACTCCAAAGCCACCCAGTATATTATTAAGAAAACAAGAAGATTACAATATACTTGCAAAGAAATCTTTCACAGGAGTATAACCAACAAGAGATCCAGAGGTAAATCAACATCTATAAGACTCTTACACACAACCTCTATGTCAAGTTTGTGATAGATAGGAGATACAATACAATAATTACAGAACCATGAGCCAAAAAACCACCCAAATGTGGTGCCCAAATTATCTCCAATCAAAGATGCCTTGTGATGTGTTAAATCACACATCAACACGTGTAACTCTCACCTTTACAACTCTTTTAAGTGTCCAACACTTTTTCACATTTCCCAAAAATAGGAGGTCAAACTTCCAGATGTCATAACTTTTGATCTAGGTCTCAGATTGATGAATTGTTTAATGCGTTAGAAAGCCCATGAAGAGATCTATCAATCTATAACCATCTTTGTTGGTTATGAAAACTTTTAGGTCATTTAGGGACCTCTAAGGACCTCAAAAATGATTCCAAATATTTTTCTGATAATTTCAGGAAACAAAAACTTTAATCTCGCAATCGAGGTATGATCTTGAGTCAAAACTCACTCGAGATTTTTACTTAGCTGTTCCACATCTTTTGAGAAAAATTTGGGTCCATTTAAGCTCAAATGTAGAGTTACTAAAAATAGTAACCCTTGTCATTTTTAGCCCTTTTGGAAACTCTAAAAATTCTAAACCATTCTTCAAGATAAAGGGTATTAAAAAAGACCAAAATTGGGAAGAATAGTAACCTTCTGTAGTTCCAAGGTTGAGACACATTTCCTAACATTCTCCTACTTGTTGAACACCTTGCAAGAGCAAAGGGAGTATCAACACCATGATTTAATTTTTAGGGGCCAGACTCTGAACACCGTCTAAACTTCTTTGTGCTCATAGGTTTTGTCAAGGAATCTACAACATTCATCAAAGTGTCAACTTTCTCTAATTTTACCTTCCCATCCACTACCATGTCACGAACAAAATGGTAATAGACATAAATATGCTTAGTTCTCATGTGGAAATAGGATTCTTCTCCAAACATATGGCACTCTGACTATCACAACAAATAGTAATCTTCCCTACATTAAGCCCAACATTAGAACATAATCTCTTAAGCCAAATAACTTCTTTACTAGCATGACTTGATGCCATGTACTTAGCTTTAGTAGTGGACATAGCAACCACAATGTACCTATCCAGTACTAGCCATAAACCAACTAAGGACTCCCACTGCTTAGGCAATGTCTGGTCTTGTAAAGACCATAGCATACATCAAGCTACCAACTGCACAAGCATAAGGAATTCTACTCATATCCTCCATCTCTAAAGGAGACTATTAGGACCATTCAAAATTAACCTAGTCCCTCTTGGTTTCATACATTTTTCTTTCCATAGGCCCATCTTAGGATCCATATTCTTCTTACAACTATACCTAAAAACCACTTGATAATCCAATATAGCCATTTCATATCATAACCATGCATCACACATTGGAATTGGTCCACACAAGTGATTCTATTTGTTACAACATCCCCCCAGTCCACTCAAATAGCCTTGGCAGGTGTGCAGGAGCCAAAGTAAGTGAAGAGTCAGTTATCGCTTCCCGCATCATGTAGAAACTCCACTTGTGGTATCGCGGTACATAGAGATTGACTACCATAGCCCCATGGAGGTGATCTTAGAAAGGATTAGTGTGTTGATGGTATAAGTTTGAGTAGTATATATCACCTCATTACAACCCCATGTTAGATAAGAGGTTAACCTTGCGGTATAGCAGTAAGAAATAAGTGGTGTCATGATCCTGTGATTGTCAAATCCAATGGATGAGGTAATTATGGCAAGTAGGGGTAAGGAAAGTCTTGTCATCCTATGGTAGTTCCATGTTGGGCTCACAGGATAGTGGTGAAGGTTAAAAGTGGATGGAATATGTTACCGTGGTCCCATGATCGAACAAAATTAGGCCAGCAGTAGTGTGGTGGACAGTCAAGGTGACATGCATTCCTGTCTCGCCATCTTGTGGAGCTAATGAATTGACTATGCAGTATCATGGTAAGCATTTAATGCTATGGTAATTAACCCACTGCCCCACAAAGGTCATCATTTATACCTGTGGGTGTGTGATAATTGATAGAAATGATTGTAAATCTAGTCAAAATCTCCTAGTCATTGGATCTGTCTAGATCGAGGGTGTAAATTTGAAGTGATATGAATGTTGAGATTTGATAATCTCTTGGCACACACAGAGTAATGGTGATGTGATTAGATCTATGACTAAATAAAATATAGATTTTCCTTGCATTTCCTCATTCAAATGATTTTGAGGTGTTCAGTGACTGTAAGCTCAAGATTTGAAGCATGTTCTGTCAATTTAATTTGACCAGGTAAGTCAATTCCATATCCTTGTGTGTCAGGGTTGATATTTGGCTCCATTATTCTTTCAGATGGTTTAGTAGAGCAAGTACCTATCAAAACCCTACTTCATAAAAACATCAAACTATGGCACTTAAGAAATGTAAGTCTACAAGTAAGACTGAACCACCTGTTCCCAAAGAGAAGAAACAGGCCCTTCAACTATTTCTGTTAAACATTTTGTCTAATTCCATTGATCAAGGATATAAGAAGTTATTCAAAGATGTGGCAGAGGGGTGTCATGATGCCAAAATCTCCATCTCATGTTGGAACCTCTTTTGGTATTTCTGTGAGAAAAAGAATGGACAGGGTCCTGTTGCCAACCCTTGGAATCTAAATTTGGCTAAACTTGTGGTGCCAAATGTATTCACTGATTTTGATTTGATCAGAATGTTGGCACAACACTACTATATAGCTACTCAAATAGTCAGATTGCCAAATGGCTCACTCTTGGTGGCTATGGATAGAAATGTAATCATTGATTGCTTCATGCTCATCAAGCAAGCCCTCACAAAAGTTGATTTGCAAAAGAGTGAACATGAATATACTAGTATGAGGAATACACATAGGAGTGATGAATTGCCCATGAATATAAAGAAAAGGGCCAATAATAGAAGGATTCCAATCCCAACCACTATTGTTAAGCTTTTCTCAGTTGATGACTTTTCTATGTATTTCAAAAGGACCTATTTTACTTTGTGTTAGGTGCTAGGTATCGATGCCCAAGATAGAATGCCAATTAGCATGATGATGATGGCCATGAGAATATAAAACCCAAAAATCAATGTTGAGTATCATTTTGCATCATTTATTGAAAAGAAATTGCATGATGGATTATTACAGATAAGGGAAAATAGAACACCCCTAGATTTCAAATATTATTCTTTATTTCTTGATATTGTATCAAAATAGGGGAAGGTGGCCCAACATAATGGATTTGAGCATGATGGATGAAAAAGACAGAGACTACCTACACAATGCTAGTTTTACATCTAGGATAGCAATTTCAAGAATAGAAATTACATTGTATTTCATGATGACTTTGTTGTAAGAATAATGGCTTCACTAAGATTTCTTTCACCTAGACTTTCTAGAGGAATTTTGGCGATGTTGAGGCCTCTTGCTTATAGGCTAGAACAGGGTCACAAGCATAACTTTGTTGATTGGTTTTCCTTTCTTGACCACACTATAATTAGAGTATACGGGTGTACTCAGCCAACCCATGTGTTGCCAAATTTGTGTCAGACAGATGTGTATTTCTTGAGTTTATGTGGCAGATGTTTTAGATGGAGAAAGATGTAATGAAGGAACAAAAGAAGGGCACATTTCTTCCTGATTCCACTATGTTTAGTGAGTGGTTAGTTGGTTTAGATACTTTGGAAGAACTACAATCCTATTTGAAAGAAAAATATTCTTTGAAATCACGAACATAAAGGGTTTGTGATCCATAGGGTCACATGAAATTTGTTAGACAGGTCATTGTCACCAAAATGGGGATATCCCATCAAATTAATTTTGATGAGGATGTGATTAGAAACTACCTTACACCAAAGGAGGTGTATGATAGAAAAAGGAAGTGGGAAATTTTGAAGAGGATTGAGGATGACAAAAGGAAACAAAATCCTAACTTTTCAAGATTTTTTATTTAAGAAAAGGACTCATTGAAAAGAATAAATTTGATAATTGATAATTTTGAAAGGATATATGGCAAGGTAGAGAGTGAGCCTACTAAGGTTACTAAGCTCCCAATAAAGAGATCAACTAGAGTGGTAATTGAAGAACCTACCCCTGATGCCATGTCTCTTCCTGATCAATCACCACCAAAAAGGGAAAAGGTTGATGATGTGACCCCTTTGGTGCCATATGAAGTCACAGAAGGAATAGGAAATACTGATGAAGTGGCTAGTATTTTAAGGGACATGGGAGGTGGTGAGGAAGTTGATCAACCCCTTGTTGGTTAAGAAATAGAGGAACATAAACCAGAGGCAAGAATGGATGAATAGGCCTAAGGTGAGCCTAAATTGCAAGAAGATGAAAGGGTTGTGTCTTCAATGAGATTCATGGAAGATGATGACTTCATCAACACTCAAGAATTCAAAGATATTTGGTTGAAAATGACGATAAAGGAGTTTGATGAGAAGGTTGAAATAAATGAAATGGGTGCTAATGAATCTCAAAATGATCAAATTATATCCCAGAATTTCAAGGACTTAAAAATTGATGAAATAAATATTATCCCTAATGAGGTTAGACAATTGGTTCTGAAAAGCAATATGTTGATCATCCCTAACCTAGAACTAAAGAAATATTTTTCCTGGACCAAGTGAGAAATCAGGATGACCCTATGATGGTCTCTGAGTTTGATAATGAGGATGGTATCATTGGTATTGGCTTCAACCCAAAAATAGAGACATTGGCAATGGGGGCTACAAAAAAGAACACTAACAAGTGAAGATTGCTTGATTTGGTCCAGGAGTTGAGAAGAATGGCCATAGTCAAAACACTAAAAGATACCTTATGCTTGGAAGTAGCTAATATCCCAATGTACTCTGCAATGCTCACAAGAGTTGTGAAAAATATGGAGCAAAAGATGCTTAACTATGAAAAAATTTAGATTGTGATGAATGAAGAAGTCAATAGACTATATTTGGAAAATGTGAGATTGAAGAATCAGGTCAAAGGAATTGGTGAGCCTTAGAGCCAAGCAATTGTGCCATACTAAGCCCCTGTGCCATAAGAAACTAGTGATAATATAGTCCTAGTTGATCAATTGAATGCATTGAAGTTGAAGTTGGAGAAAGAAATTGAAGATTTGAAGAAGCAAAATGAAAATACAAAAGATGAGGCCAGATTGAAAATTCCTGAAGTGTTTGAGAAGATCATGGAGTATAGAGTGAAACTAGTTGTTGATAGGTTGGGAGATGTTCATGAATGCTATTCTTCCTTGTCTCAGGCCATTGATCAATTGAAGGTCAATCTTTATGTTTTAGATCTAGTGTACAAGAAATGACAACATGCACACCATACATTGATGACCTTGTGGAAAGTTCCACAAAGAGATCTAGCTGCTCCTACTGCACTCAAGCCAACAGAGACGATGGTGAAAATGATGAATTTCAATGGTAAAAAGTTAGAAAATGCAGGTCCAAAGATTGATTCTTTTGCCAATGTCAAGCACCAGTTCATTCCTTTAGTTCTGATAGAGGATAAATAGATCAAAGGTTTTAATTCATGGAAAAGTGAATTTGGTTAGATAGTTTCTCAAGTCATTGATTTTATGAAAAAAGATGAAAACATAAACATTCTCAGTTTCAATGTGATTTTGGACAGAGTGATTGCTCTAGATTCTAGATATGTGAAGTTCATTATTGATGTCAAAGTCCTGCAAGATAAGAGATGGAAAGATCACCAGGCCAATCTGCTATAGATCCAAGAATATAAATGGCCTAGTGATTACATGGTGTACCAATGGGAGCAACAATATTTGATAACTGAAGAATGAGTAGACCAAATATGTAGTGGAGCAATGAGTATCAAATTGGTGTCAACATGGCATTGACAAATCTTGGACATCCTCCTATGTTGTCTCTTTCTTGTCTTTATTCTTTTCAATATGTATTCAAAAAATATGTGGTAGTCTTTTTAAGACTTGTCAAAAAGTATATATTGTAATAGGTCATATTAAGGGGTGGGTATGTGAAAAGTCATCTTTGGAATGTGAAAGGTTTGAAGCTTGTAGCTTCCTTCACTCCTATAAGAAGGAAACCAAGACCTTGGGAAAAGCTCTCTAGGAAATTGATTTTGGAAAGAGACATTGTAAAGCCTAATCTTCAAAGTAATATCAATAAAGCAAACTGCATTTGTTTGGTGTCATATATCTAGTTCTCAATTGCTTGTTGAATGTTAATGTTTAATTTTATCTGGTTGTCTCCATTTTGGCTTTATCCTTGATATTTGAATTAACATATCAAGTATATGTCTAATTTCTCAAAGCATATTTCATGTTTTGGGTCATTTGTCTAATAGAGTTTCCTCAAGTAGGAATTAAATTCAATTGAATAGATCACTATAATTTGGAGGATCCAATTTGGATAACTAAGTAGATCCATGTAAAAACAATCTTGTAAGTTTGTGCCAGTCATAGACAATTCCATGCCAAGTAATTTGAGTTGTGGCTAGATAGAAAGCACAAATCTTCTTGTGAATAGACTCCATTTCCTAGAAGGCACCAATCATCTATTTTCCAGAATCATTTCCTTGTATCATATTTAAAAATACAAATTTTAATTTTCTATTTGTAGTAGGAGTAGTGGTAGAATATGAAAATAACCTATTCAAATTATAAGCCAAATCTGAATTAGGTTAAGGTTGGATGATTTAATTGATAAAATTTCATGTAATCCATAATCTACTTATAAGTCACCAACAAATTTAAAGAAGTGATTACTCATTGGTGAATAAAAGGTAACACCCACCTAGGTGAAGCAGAGCCTAAAGTGCAGAGAATCTTAACCATCTAGGTTAATTTTGTTAGTTGGCCAAATTGTTTACATAACCCAATTATAAAGATTAGCACCCTTTTAGTGTTTTACATTCTACAAATTTGAGAACCAATAGAGACTTTAGACAATCTAGAATAGATAGCTTTATCCCGCGTCATAATAGGAACTATCATCGTTCTACAAGTTGCCATGCTAAATCTCTCCAACACAGTGTTAACATTGTTGGAATATAATGGATCGATGAGAGGGGGTGAATCAGTGATCTAATAAAAATAGTACATTCCTTAACCCAATAGTTGTAAAAACAATTAATACCAACATGCCAAAAACATAGAAATAATAGAATCATGCAAATGAAACCATGACACAAGATTTAAAGTGGAAAACCCTAAATAGGGAAAAACCACTATCCCACCTCACCAAAATCTCCATTAGATCTCACTAACTAAAATCTCATAGATTACACGTATGCCTCACTAGAAAGGATCTCTTTGATCACATCCTGATAAGAACACCAATCCCTACATCAAGAACACCAACTCTACAGAAAACTAGGAGCACTAACTCCAAACACAAAATAAATAGATATACAGAGTACTACTCTGTTTAAATTGAAATCCTAGGTTATAGATGTATTCTATAACTCTTTTATCCAATCACCTTTTCTCTCCTAGATTGGCATACATAAATTAATAACACCCTTCTTTTACAAGATATTGAAAGAATGATAATTCAATATCAACCCAACATAGATATACCATTCAGTTTACAATACCATCTTTGATTATACAAGATCACCATATGTATTCTTCAACAATCATTATACTCTACATGAAACATGAATTTCTGCAATGATCCTCATATTCTGTGTTATTCATCAAACTCTGTAACCTATGTATACTATCCATATTGTCATATTTGTTAATCATTAACAAAAAATAGTATATCATCTTTTGTTCTCTCCATTCAAGGTATGTCATTATTTTTATACATTATCTCACTAAAAGATCACATACCTCTTTATTATTCCTTCCTATGTAGAAAAGAACCTTCACATCTCATTCCTCTCCTCTTGCATTACATCAACAAATCTCATTTTCCATCTTCCATCATTATCTCTACATATCATACATTTTCCAACCTATGCACACATAGAAATACCTCTAATCTATCATACTATCTGACATCTATGTTCACACAGGATACATCACTACTCTTTGTAGCAACACCATTAATTATCATCACATTCTTTTCACACTTTACTCTGACAAATAACCACTCTAAAAAACACTAACTCACTGATTACATCTTAGGGTTTTAGTCTTTCATCAAACAAATAAGAGCAAACAATTAATAACAACTGTTGAAACTAGCTTACATAGACATACGGTCATATAGTCATCAACATTCATGCATGTAGAGGGACCATTGTAATTTTGTATGACTTTAAATTGTAACCATTGATAAAGAACTTTGTGCCCTTAAAGAATTGAATAAAGACCTTAGATAAGCCTTTGGTGCTTCAAACACAAACTATCCCTTGGCTCACCTGGTCACCTTAGGTCGAAGGGCTGGTTGCCATATGATTTTGAACCCTTAAGTTATAACTTAAGTGATCTAAACACCTACTATAACAAGTCAAATACAAATTAAAAGAAAAAGAAACTTGTCAACTTAGAATTTAGATGCTTTGTTAGGATTTAGGTTTTAGATATTAGAAACCCTTAGGGTTTTAAGGGATTTAGGTCTTTAGAACCTTAAGTCTAAAAATTTACAAACCCTAATTTTTATCATTGCTCACTATCATGAAATACTCTATTGTAGAGCGATCTTTAGAGGCTTTAGAGAACTTCACAAGAATAAAACTTAGGGTTTAGAGATTAGGTCATTAAAATAACAAATCCTAATATGCATTGAATAATGATCTTGACTTCTGGAACTAACCACTGAAGAGAACAAAATAGAGCAATGTGATGATGTTAACAACCAAACAAACCAATCCAAACAACCTACAAAGGATTTGAGGCATATTTTGTTTGAGAGAGATTACTCTGTGAGACAAAGTGGTTGATAAGAACTTAACACCTAATCTCTGATGTTTCAACAGAACCTTGATGTATGTCTCATTCCATGTCTCCCGATCTCCATTATCAAGGGCCAATGTTAAGACCCTTCAAGACCTTCAAAGTGATATGGCTTGATCATCATAAGGACTAAACACAAACACCTTCCAGGGACTGAACACAAGCATGGTCTAAATACATGGTCACTTGGTGCACACCTCTTGATGATGACGAAGTTTGTTCTTTAGAAACATGAATGTATACCTCTTGATGCAGACATAGACATACCTCTTGATGCAAGCCTATCTACAACTCCTACCAGTCACTCACCTTTGATCACCTTTGGTCACTCACTATGACAATCTAACTATAAATAACATACACCATGCACAAGCTTGGTCATCTTTGACATCAAAGACACAACTCCTTTGATCACCAAGCATTAATGACTTATAGACCATAACAACAATGCTCCTTTGACATCAATGACAAAGCTAATTCTAACGAAGGGATTATTGGAAGGTTGGTGCCTTCATCCCTTGGTTGTTTAGAACTGGCCTCAAGATTCACGACATGGATCAACCACCTCCTATGGTCTGTATATATCTGGTGTTTGTATCAGGAATTAACAAGTCGATCTTTTGGTGCAACGACAAAAGCTTGGGCCAACACTCATACTTACTTTGACCTAACCAAATTTTTTGTAAGCTCTATCTCTTCTAATTTCCATTCCAAGAATGTACTTGCATGCCCCTAGATCTTTCATCTCAAATTGTGCTGATAATTGAGACTTCAAATCATAAATCAAACTTTTAACATTCCTAATGAACAACATATCATCAACACATAATGCAATAATGACAATGCGATCATTATCCATTTTATAATAAACATAATGATTTGATTTCAATCTAAGAAATCCCAAACTCAACAAAAAGGCATCAAATTTACGGTACCACATCCTAGGAGATTGCATCAAACCATACAAAGACTTTTTCAACTTGCAAACTAGATTTTCTTTACCTTTTACCATGTAGTGTTCTGGCTGTGACATATAGATTTCTTCCTCCAAGTCACCCTGAAGGAAAGTTGTCTTCACATCCATCTATTCAACTTCTAAATTGTATGATGCAACAATTGATAACAAGAATCTGATAGATGTTACCTTTGCAACAGGAGAGAAAATCTCACCATAATCTATTCCATTGAAGCTTGTGAATAACCCTTTGCAGCTAACCATACCTTAAATTTCTCAACACTGCCATCTGAACCAACTTCTCAAACACCCATTTGCATCCAACAGGTTTATGTCCATTAGGCAAGGACACCAGATCTCAAGTATTATTTTTCTTCAAGGAAGCCATCTCTTCTTCCATGGCCTCTTTCCAGGAATTTGCATCACTCATACACATAGCCTCCCTTATAGTCCTAGGCTCATCAGTGTTACAAATCAAAGAAAGAATACAACTAGAATCATTTAATGAATAACCAAAACTATCAGGTTGTTGCCTCATCCACATAGACCTCCTCAAAAGTTGAGGTTGAGCTTCTTCTTCTTCTTCTTCTACACTTTTAGAGCTACTAGAGCTCTCCTCAACATCAAGTCTAACAAATGTCTTTGGTTCAACTTTCTTAGGGGTGGAAGGAAGTTGAACCACATCCTCTTTCTTCTCTTCTTTCTTGGGTTGTAGAGAAAGAGAAGAAGGATTGAGCTCTCTGAATATCACACTTCTTTTATACAAAACTCTCTTGGCCACTAGATCCCAAAGCTTGTACTCTTTCACACCGATGCCATAACCGATGAAGATACACTTCATAGCCTTGTTCTCCAACTTAGACCTCTTCTCCTTAGGTACATGTGCATATATGCCTCAACCAAATACTTGAATGTGTCTCAATGAAGGATTTTTATCAAACTACACCTTTGTAGGTGTCTTATCAATGAGTGATTATGTAGGAGACCTATTAACCAAGTAACAAGTGGTAGGAACAATTTCAGCCCAAAACTTTTGTTCAAGGATAGATCCACTTAGCATACTCCTAGCCCTCTCTGTCAATGTTTTGTTCATCCTCTCTGCAACTCCATTATGTTGAGGGGTATATTGAGTTGTCTTGTGCCTCTCAATACCATGTTCTTGACATAACTTGTTGAAGTTTGCTAAAAAAAAACTCACCAACATTGTCAATCCTCAAGCACTTAATATTTCTATCCTTATGATTCTCTACAAGAGTTTTGAACTCATTGAATCTACTAAAGACTTTAGATTTGCTTCTAAGGAAATATAGCCACATCCGTCTACTGTAATCATCAATGAATGAAACAAAGTAAATAGATTTTGAAATTGAAGGAACATTAATAGGACCTTGATACATAAGAATGAATCAAGTCCAACACCTTAGAAAATTTGTGAGAATTAGAATAAAACTAAACATGATTTTATTTTCTATAAACGCAATGTTCGCAAAAATCAAATTCAAGGTTACAGTCATTCATACCCTCAATAGGATTTTTATTTTTCAGGGCCCTCAAACCCTTTTCACCAATGTGACCAAGACTTTGGTTCCATAACATTGTCTTCTTAGTTGGAAGTTTCATCTATATAGAATGAGCACCCTTACATACACAGAAAGCATGACCATCAGAAGTAGATGCAACATTCCTCTTTTCTACTAGTTCCAATGGTGAGGATGAAGACTCTGAAGTTATCTTCATTAGAACAGAGGCAGTATCGCACTAAACTATGCATGCATCAAGCTGAAATAGAGTGCTAATCTGAACACCCTTAGCTAGCACCATAGCTCCTCTAGTCATCTTGCATCCTCCATTCAAGAAAACAACCTACACACCCACATCATTCAACTTACTTACAAATAGTAGGTTTCATGTCAAACCAAGGATATACAGAACACCATTGATCACCTTCACTTGTCTATTAGGGAATCAAATCAAGGCTCTTCCACAACCAACAATCTTTAGGTGAGAGTCATCATCCAAGTACACCTTCCCACCATCATATTCTTCATACTTTGAAAACCAACCCCAATTAGAGGTCATGTGAAAACATGCACCAGAGACAATAAGCCACACACTTGATGATGAATTTGTTGCCAAGGCAGCGAAAAACACTTCTCCATCATACTAAGAGGACTTGTTAGAATCTAAATCATACTTCTTCTTCTTTTTCTTCTCCTCCTTATAATCCTTGTGGAAGTGGCCAAGTTTTCTGCAGTTCCAACATAGAGCCTTTGACTTTCTAGGAGATGTAGATCTCCCACGAGATTTGGATCTTCCTTTTTCTTTCCCTTCTCTTTAGATCTACCAGGAACCACAAGAGCTTTCTTAGCCAATTCAGAAGACTTTATCCACATCTCTTCAGACAACAACAAAGAAACCACTTCATCCATCTTGAAGGTGGTAGTGGTATTCCCAATGGCCATAACAAGGTGATCGCATGAATCTAGTAAGGAACATAGTAATGTCATACATCGATCCTCCTCCTCCATCTTCACACCAACAGGGGTCAACTAGATAACAAACATATTGAATCTATTTAGGTGATCAGCATTAGATCCTCCATCTTCCATCCTTAGAGAATACAATTTCTTTTGCAAGAATAAGTTGTTTACCAAGGATTTAGCCTGATAAACATCTCCAAGATTCTTCCAAAGTTCTTTTCTAGTCATCTCTTCATGGATAGTCAAGAGCACTAAATCTGCCAAACAGAGTCTTATCAGACCCTTAGCCTTCCAATCCATCATATCCTAATCTTATTTTTTCATACTCAATGGCATGGTTCCAGATACTGTGAGCCATAGGTCTCTATCCACTAATAAGTCCTCCATCTTGAGTTTCCACATCTCAAAGTTGCCTCCATTGAATTTTTCTATATCAACCCTCCTAGATGTGCTCACCATCTATTTCTTGCAACAAAGATTTCAAAATCCTCTACACAAGCTCCCACTCAAACAAAGATCAAATTGAAAAACCCTCTACCCAACAACTAGAACCAAAGGTGATTAGGCTCTAATACCAACTGAGAGGAAGCAAGGTATGCAAAAATGCTTCCTACACTAATCTACAGAGGAATGATTTATGTAAATTTTTATCTTTTAAAATTATAGATTATGAGATGCACATTAATAGAAGGGTAACAATGCATCAAAAAAGAGTACAATTCTCACAACACAAGATATACTTGGGGAAAAGCCTTCCGGGTAAAAAATCCTACACTCCAAAGCTGCCCAATATATTATTCAAGAATCAAGAATATTACAATATGCTTGTATAGCAATCTTTCACAGGAGTATAACCAACTAGAGATCCAGAGATAACTCAACATTTGCAAGACTCTTACACACAACCTCTATCTAAAGATCCTAATATATAGGAGAAACAATACAATAAATTGTCAATGGTAATTACAAAACTATGAGCCAAAAAACCACCCAAAAGTGGCACTCAAATTATCTCCAATCAAAGATGCCTTGTGATGTTCTAAATCACACATCAACACATGTAACTCTCTCCTTTACAGCTCTTTTAAGTGTCCAACATGTTTTCACATTTCCAAAAAATAAGAGGTCCAACTTATAGAGGTCATAACTTTTGATCTAGGTGTCTAATTGATGAACTATTTAATGTGTCAGAAAGCTCATGAAGAGATATATCAAGATATAACTAGATTTTCTATTTACAATAACTTTTAGGGAATTTAGGGATGTCTAAGTGCCTAAAGATAGAGTTCAAACTTTTTCTAATAGTTTCAAAAAACAAAAACTTTAATATATTGCAATCCAGGTATGATCTTGAGTCAATACTCACCCAAGATGTTTACTTAGCAATTCTACAGCTTTTGGGAAAATTTTGGGTCCATCTGAGCTCAAATGTAGAGTTACTAAAAATAGTAAGCCCTGGCATTTTTAGCCCTTTTGGAAACTTTACAAGTTCTTAACCATTCTTCAAGATAAATGGTATTTGAAAAGACCAAATTTGGGAAGAATAATAACCTTTTGTAGTTGTAAGGTTGAGACACCTTTCCTAATAATTTTCTAAATATTTTTTGTTAAAATTTGCTCATGTACACTTACAAAAAGTTAAAATTTGTTCAACATGAAAAATAATACTCTGTTTTTATTGGATTACTCTAGATAGATTAATCATTAGATAAAAAACACATTGCAATAGTACTATTGAAGGCAGGTACTAATATATAATTAATTATATTATTTCTTTAATATTTAAAATACAATCATATTAATATAAATATTAATTTTTTTATAATATTTGCATATACTTAAAGGAAAAATGTTATTTGTTTAATAACCAAATTCTTGGGAAGAATTTAGCCACTCAAAATTTAATTAAACAAGTTAATTTGTTACTATTATGATCCTTACTTCATTCCATTCCATAATTCATTCCTGACCATATTTTTCTCCTCAATTTTAGTGTGTTTGTGATGTAGGAGTATCCCAGGTTGAAGAGCAATCTTGCATCAACCCAAAAAAACATTTGATTCTTTTTTTTCTTGCATTTTAGTCAGTTACAGTTTCAACATTTTCCACCTTATTTTACTATATCTTCATTTCATAGCTCATGGAATAGGACTTAGATTCTTTCTACACTATGACATCTAGATCATATTCAGATTTCATGAGATTTGGAGTTGCTTGCGGTGAATTAGATCACTATCAGAACATCAATAGAATTCACAGAACAAAGCATTCAACATTTGGTTTGAGCATACAAGGTTTGTGAGGCATTCCCGTCACTTGCAGAGCCAAATGGAACATGATACAAGGCAATATGGGACTAGATAAAACTTCATTGAGAACCACCACATGTTTCATCAATTTGCAGAGAATTACCATTTGTTGTAGGCCAAACTACTTGTTTCATCATGTATTGGGGCTTGAGACCTCTTAAGGATTATGCAGAGTATTCTCTGAGCTATAAGATGATATATAAGCATTCACTATATGAACTAGGAAGACATCCAAAAATGATAGAAAGTTTTAGCCTTTAGTTGTGGATTTGCAGAAGACACTTCAAAGATATATATTTCATGTAATATGTATTCTGTTGGAGGATGGGCCTGTGAGCCCATAATTGTCTGCATGTTGCCAACATATGAGCATCGAAACTATCTAAGATATTGAGCATATAAGTTTTCTATTGAATTCTATTCTTGTGTTATTTTTGTGTTGTTTCCATTGTGTTTACTCCAGCTGCATGGTTGGACAGTCCATTCTTTGAACCCTCCATCTATAACTACAACAATTTGTTTTACTCAAAATAGTATTTCCACAAAATATGTATTTAAGAGCTCAAATATTGAGCCAATCACAACACAGATAAATGATTTTCCAAATAATTTTTGTTATAAATTTTTCATGTAGACTTAGGAAAAATTAAAAATTGTTCAACATGAAAAATAATACTTGGTTTTGATTGGTTTACTCTAGATAGATTAATCACTAGATTGAAAAAATCATTACAATAGTGCAAGTACTAGAATAAAGAAGTAATTTTAGATAATTATCTTAATTTCCATATTGCTTTCAAAACTAATTATAGAACAAAGGTTCTATTTATTTCGAATAAAGAATTAACTTGATCCCCATTCTTTAATTTCCAATTCTAATATTAAATTTTACAATATGAATAATCTAAAATAAGAATTGTAAATCAATTTTAATATTAAATTCTTCTCAAAACTAATTTAAAAAAATTATTTCAATTAAATCAAGAATTTAATTTTGATAAATATTCTAAATTTTAAAATTGTAGTTTACACAACCAATTATTTAAATAAAACACTTGAATTTCAATTTTACTTTAACTTTACCTTTTTTAAAAATAAATATTATTTTTTACCAACATAATTAATTAATTCAAATAAATACTAATCCATAAATCAATTAATTAAGAAAGAATTATTAATTTATATAAACCTATTAATTAAAGTATCTTAATCAATCAATTCAAATATACAATACACATGGATGAGACACTTTGGTGGAATGACTTTGTGCACATTTTGTAAGCTTCAATTCCAATAGTTTCATGCAAGAAACAACAAGACATCCACACACACATACTCTTTAGTCATGATGCACAAATATAGGAGTGTGCACTTCAGCTTTGACAACAACATTGCTATATCCTACAATTCTTTCTATATTTTCCATGGCCTACACATGGGCATCACATGCATCTACACCAATATGTTTAGTTTAAATCCATATGCATTTGAGACATGGCTATGTCTACTCCACATGTTCATGCCAACTAGCTATCACCATACATATTCATCATCTAGTACAAGCCTAGACACATGGGAAACATACTATATGTTGATGACACTTGTCAACATATTATGAAAGGCTTAACTAATATCATGTTGTGTAAATACAACTTAATGTACATTCTATGAACTAATCTACCAACTAGAAGTTCTTGTTAAATTGTTCATCCTAGTCTAGTTATACTCCAAAATGCTTTGGCAAATTAGGTGGACACATCCTTTCTGCTTAGTCATGGGAACATCCTTTATCGCTATAGCATCTATAATTATCTATGTATTCATATAATATCAATGAATGAAGAAAAACATTTCTTCACATAATTTGCATGTTTTGTTTCTTTATGGTTTGCTTCTTGTATATAAATTCCATATAATAAACACCTAATAGACATAAACCTATCAAGTCATTAATGCTACTTCATAACCTTGTTTCTACACATAGGGTTTTCCTCTAGTCTCAAATAGAAATAAGATTATGCTAGATTCTAGGGACAAAGGGGTGTACATGTTAGATCCAAAATACTTAAAATACAAAATATAGAAAATTTGTATCCATTCCTTGATTATGTATTTCATTCATTTTTAAGGCTTGCATGCTCATGTATATTTTCACTCACACTAAATTTGGGAAATATGTATGGATAAAAGTGAATACCCTACAATTTTACCCCTTTGTTTTAGGCCACCTTGCATAGATGCCATAAATGTATGATTTAAGCACTCAATTCAGCACATTTTGCACACTAAATATCACTTACCCTAAAATCCATAAGCCAACAACCACAAGTCACCTTTACCTTTGTCAATCCATGTTTACCATAATTTCCCACTAGGACTGTATTGTTCAATACAAAGTAGTTCTATGGAATTAGAGCACATTGGTTACTAGTATTGAACATTCACAATAAAATCACTAGAAGTTGCATCATTATTAGTCTTAGTCTCTTGAAATAAGTCTCAATTACATTAGTTGTATTCACAATGTATTTTTTCTTGTCATGTCTTCTACCTTTGTATAATTTTCAAGGGTCTTAATTGCTATCAATGAAGTTAAAGGTTGTCTCTACATCCTACACCAATTCCTATTTTTCTTCTCAACATATCCTTTCCAACAATGGCTATAGAGGACTCTAATGAACATTGTATGTTGTATCAGTCCCAAGCCAAGTTGCATTAGTTAAACTAGACCACATAATGTGGCCTAGTCTAGGACTGCATCACATGATAAGGACTTGTCCTTTGTATAAGAATTTTTTTATTATCTCTGTCAAAGTATCATAATCTTACTTGTAGATCTAGATCTCAAATTTTGGTTGTCCATCACATCACTTTATTCAATCAATATGATAAAATTTTATATCACACTAAAAGATAGATAAGCACATCTCTCTCTCACTCACTCAATCACACACATACAAATTAGTCAATCAATAAGGTCAAAGTTAATATAATACCAAAAGCCAAATAAGTGCATGATGTAGGAGCATCCAGGTCCATAAGCAATCCTATATCAAGTAAAAACATTTTTTTAAATATTTGGTCCAATTTTGTTTGTGTTTCAGTTAGTTTCTAATAGTTTTCCTCAAGAGGATTTTCAAGTTCAATTTGGCTAAGTGAAGAGCATAATAGATACTTGCAGCTCAATTTTGGTAATGTTTGAAGCTATTTTAGTTAAGTTTTTGACATGTTCAAAAGTTTCAGAACCTACTGATTTTTGGAAAACTCCCCTTCAGTTAGCATTTTCAATAATTTTGGAAGTTTGTGAACTCATTAATTTGTTGAAAGAAAGTTGCTCTCTTTTTTCCTTTTTGGCAAACTATCAAGTTTGTGAACTTCTTATTTCATTGAAAGCTAAGTTAGCAAGTTAACATTTCTAATGATTCACCGAAATAAGCTAAGGATTGGTTTGAATTTCTATCAAAGAACTGAAGTTCAAGTTTTCGAAGTTCATTTGGTACTGAAGGAAAGGTTTTTCAACTAACTTTTAAGTTTGTGAACCAAGTGCTTAGCTGAAACAAGTTCACAAATTCTAAAATCCATTGACTTGCTGAAAAAGACTTTGTAAGAGGTAATGTTGGGGAGTTCATGAGCTCACTGAATCTCTAGATCACCAAAAGGCATTTGAAGGTGAACTTTGAAAGATCAAAGGTCTGCCAAAACACTAAAAGGTGTTATTTTCATCCTATGACTTGCTAACATTTGAACTTCCTATGATGATTCAATTTCTGAATTGCCAAAATGATTCAACTTCCATAATTAGGAGTACATAAGGAGATGAATCTAGGGAGATAGGGGTCAGTTCATTTAGACCATCAAATGTGCGTTGAAGAATAATATTGTAACCAAGAAGTCAGTGTTGTTTGAAACATTGTATTTTACTCTTGATCAAATTGATGTTGTGCATATTATAAAAACATTTGAATTCTGTTGTGAATGAAGATATTGTGTTTTGGCTACTAAATTTTTGTTTTCTGATCAGACCCCCAAATTTAGACTGCATTAAGTGGTATCAGAGACAGATTTATATCATGTTGAAGAGAAGGAATTTTGAAGAGTTTTGTTGTCAGTGAGTGAGAGGAGAAGAAGACCTCCAATTGTAGAGCATTTGTGAGACATGGCATGGAGAGGATGAGGGAAAAGAGGAGCACCACAATTTGGTGGCACTGGAAATAGTAGATATGCTGAGAGGGATTATGAGAAGATTGGATGTGATGGAGATGGTGCAGTGAAGAGTACATGTGGAAGACATAAGTGAATATGAAGAATAAATAGAGGTAAGAGAAGATGATGCAAATGAAGAGGGAGATGAACCAGAATGAATATATTTTGTGGGAATGTCTAGAATTAGTAGTAAACCTATATTAGATCCTCCTAGTTATATTGGAAATATGAATATAGAAGAATTGATTGACTAGATATCATAGATAGAGAAGTACTTTGATTTTAAATCTATTGAAGACTTAGAAAAGGTTAAATTCACTTATACCAAATTGAAGTGACATGCATCCTTGTGGTGGGATCATGTGCAAACCAAAAAACAACAAAAAGGTAAAGAGAAAGTAAAATCCTAGGAGATGAAATTGAAGGCTAAATTTCTTCTTACAGACTATCAAATTAGTTTATTCAAGAAATTGCAAAATTTGAAAAAAAGAGAGAAGAATGTGAAAGAATACACTGAAGAATTTTACAAATTGAACATTAGGGTAGGACATGTAGATGATGAAGCTGAAAAGTTTCAAGGTATGTTAATGTTTTGAATTATTCCATTCAAGATGAAATAAGTATGGTGCAGATACAAAATGTTGAAGAAGCCTATTAGTATGCCCTAAAGGAAAAAGAGAAACTTACAATAAAACCAAAAAATAATTCAAGAGATAGAGGCAAATTATCTCATGGAAGAGGACAATCTAGTAGTTGTAAAGGATACCAAAATAAGAAAGGAGAAGCTAGCACATATCAAACAACTACCCAAGAAAATAGAGGATGAGGAGATTCTCCTAGATGAAGAGATTATTCTTGAGGGTAGGGGATATTTTGGAAGAGGCAAAGGAAGAAGATTTAGTGGTACATGTTTTCAATGTGGAGAGACTAGAGATAGGGCATTTGAATATCCTTAGATACAACATAGCAGTGATAAAGAAAAAGAGTCAAGAATCAATGTATCACAAGCAGCTAATGAAAGTGTGGCTTAAGACAGAGAATCTTTAATGCTACAAAGAATTTTATTGAATCCAGATAAGGAAAAGCAATAACTAGTTCAAAGGAGAAATTTATTTTGAGCAAGATGCAAATCAGGTGGATAAAGTTGCAAAGTCATAGTGGATAGCAGTAATTAAGATAATATTGTATCTAAAGAAATGGTAGAAATGTTGAAGTTGAATAAGATGAAACATGCCAATCCATATAGAGTTTTCTAGCTACAAAAGGAACATAAATTAGTGGTAAGTGAACAACATCTTGTGAATTTTTAGATTGGAAGTTATAAGGATGAAATTTTATGTCATGTGATGCCAATGGATGCATGGAATATTCTTTTAGGTATACCTTGGAAATTTGATAGACAAGCTATTCATGATGGTAGAATGAACACATATAGGATAAAGATGGATGGAAAATAATATATGTTGAATCCACTAAAGGATAAGGAAGAAGAGGTAGAAAACAGTTCTAAAATTTGATTGGTTTCTAAAAAGAAATTCTTGAAGGAATTGAAGAAAGAGGGAGCATGTTATGCTTTTATCCCTAAACCTATAGTAGCTATGACAACAAAGAAGAAGGAACAATTGCCAATAGAAATTGAAGAAATTTTTGATGAATATGTAGATATACTGATGAAGGAATTGTCAGATGGATTACCACCGATGAGGAGTATCATTCATTGTATGGATTTGATGCTTGTTGTGAGTTTGCCAAATAAAGCACCGTATAGGATGATGCCTATGGAGAATGAGGAAATAAATAGGCAAGTGCAAGAATTGTTAGATAAGGAGTTGATCAGAGAAAGTCTCAGTCCATGTGTTGTTCCAGTAGTGTTAATGCCCAAAAAGGATGGGGAATGGTGAATGTGTACTGATTTGAGAGCCATAAATAAGCTAACAATAAAGTATAGGTTTCCATTGCCTCAGATAGATGATATGATAGATTGTTTGAGTAGAGCTAAGTACTTCACGAAGACTGATTTGAAGAGCACATACCATCAAATAAGGATAAGAGAAGGAGATTAGTGAAAAACAACTTTCAAGATGAGAGATGGCCCATATGAATGGTTGGTAATATCATTTAGGTTGACAAATGTCCCCAGCACCTTTATGAGGTTGATGAATGAACTATTGAAGTGTTTTTTTGGTAAGTTCATAATTGTATATTTAGATGATATTTTGATTTTTAGTAAAACAAAAGAACATTTGTAGCATTCCAGAGAAGTGAGATATAATATGAGATTGTATCAGCCATTGTCAATACTAGAGAGGCCATGGGAATATATAAGCATGGATTTTGTTTTGGGATTACCATGAACACAAAGTGGTAATGATTCTATTTTTGTTGTGGTTGATAGATTTTTGAAGATGGTTCATTTTATTCCATGCCAAAAGTGTAATGATACTTCCCATATAGCTACATTGTTCTTTAGAGAGGTAGTTAGGTTGCATGGCTTCCAAAAAGATTTTTTTCAGATTGGGATACCAAATTATTTGTTGGCCATTTTTGGTGTACTTTATGGAAAAAACATGGGAACTTAGTTAGGGTTGAGTTTAACATACCATCCCTAGACTAATGGTCAAACTAAAGTTGTAAATAGAAGTCTTAGTAATTTGTCGAGATATTTAGTATGTGATAAACCTAGTGAATGGGATTTGATATTAGCTTTGGTAGAGTTTCCTTACAATATATCAGTTAATCAAAATGTAGGGAAAAGCCCATTCCATATTGTGTATGGTTACAGTTCCCAAGGTGTCTATGAATTGAGAGATAGTGTAGATTTGGGTAGAAAGATTGTTGTAGTAGAGGATTTTGCTAAGTATAAATTCATGAGTTGCATAAAGAAGTGAAGGAAAATCTTGAAAGGAGTGCCAGAAAATACAAAGAGAATGTGAATGAGAAGACAAGAGAGCAAGAATTTCAGCTAGGTGATTTGGTTTTGGCACATTTGAGGAAAGAGAGGTTCCCTCATGGAACATATAATAAGTTGAAGTGGAAGAATATTGGACCATGTAAAATATTGAGAAGATTTCATCCAATGCCTATGAAATTGAACTTCCAGCAAGTATTGATATATCTCCGATGTTTAATGTTGCTAATTTGTATAATTATTATGAAGGGGAAACAAGTACAGAAGGGGATATACATTCAAATTTGTAGGATAAACAAGAATGGACTCATCAATTTCTTGAGAAGAAATTTGAAAAAGTAGACCAAGTGATAAATTCCTATTTGATCAAGAAAACAAAAGGATATGAATATTGGGAATATCTAGTTTGTTGGAAGGACAAAGCAACTGATGAGGCTTCTTGGGTGAATACTTAAGATTTAGTCCAGTATGGAGTTTAGATTCTAGACTTGCATAAATGTTCTTGAGTTGCACACTCATGAAATATTTCTCTTATTGGGTGTGTCTAATGTAGGAGCATCTACGTTTATAAGCAATCTTGTATCACCAAAAAATATTTTCAATTTTGTTTTCTATTTTGTCCAATTTTGTTTGTGTTTTAGTTAGTTTGTGACAATTTGCCTCAAAAAGATTTTCAAGTTCAATTTGGCTAAGTAAAGAGCATTATCTTGTTAAAGAGCTTAATCGGTACTTTCAGTTTAATTTGGGTACTTGGTTTGGAGCTATTTTGGTTAAGTTTTCTATAGGTTTGAAAGTTCTAGAACCTATCAATTTGCAAAATGCTCCCCTTCAGTTAGCATTTTTGATAATTTTGGAAGTTTGTGAACTTTACTTTTTCACCCAAAATCATTTCAGAAAAACCATGGATTTGCGAACTCATCAATTCCCCAAAAGGAAGTGGCTCTCTTTTTTCCTTTTCAGCAAACTATCAGGTTGCAAACTATCAGGTTTGTAAACTTCTTATTTCATCGAAAGCTAAGCTAGGAAGTTTGTGTTTGCACTAATTCATTGAAATAAGTTAAGGTTTGGTTTGAAGTTCTAACAAAGCATCGAAAAGGCATTGCGATGACAAGTTCAAGAGTTCAAGAGTTTACCGAATTGTTGATCTACTGAAAAGTTCACACTTTTGGTAAAAGTTCAAGTTTTCAAACTTCATTTGGTGTCGAAGAAAATGTGTTTCAGTTAACTTTCAAGTTCAGGAACCAAGTGTTTAGCCAAAATAAGTTCACAAGTTCTAAAATTTGTCGACTTGCCGAAAAAGACTTTGTAAGAGGCAAGGTTGGAGATTTTACAAGTTGTCCAATTCTTTGAATCACCATATGTTCAAAAGTTTGAAGATCTGCTGAAACATCGAAAGGTGTTATTTTCAACTTGTGGCTTGTAAACATTTTAACTGCCTGTGATGATTTAGTTTCTTAATGACCATAACAGTTCAACTTCTATTATTGGGAGTATATAAGTAGATGAATCTAGGGAGATAGGGGTTAGTTTAGTTGGACTGTCAAATGTGTGTTGAAGAATAATATGGTAACCAAGAAGTCATTATTGTTTGAAAAATTGTATTGTAGTCCTGATCAAATTGATATTGTGCATATAATAAAAACATTTGAATTCTGTTGTGAATGAAGGTATTGTGTTTTGGCTACTAAATTTTGGTTGCCTAATAAGACCCCTAGATTTAGACTGCATTAGTGTACCCCTCCCTCTCCCTTTCCCTCTTTGCTTCCTTTCCCCCTTTTATTTTCAATTTCAACTATTGTTATGTTGAGATGCATAACTATAATGGTAGAAAGAGGTGGGTTGTGGCATAAATGTGTTAACCCTTTAATATAAATTTGACACCTATTTACACGTCAAATTATTAATATTTAATAATAAACATACTTTTAATGATGTCTTATTGCAGTATATTAATATTTAATAATAAACATACTTTTAATAATGTCTTATTACAGTAAAAACAATTAGTAAGTGACTCAAAATGTAGCTCTTAAAAAAGACAAAATGTCTAAAGTAAAATAATTTTGAAGTAAATATTAGAATAAATAGTCTTTGTCTTTTCTTATCTATCTATTTACCTATTTATGTGTGCTTCTATTTATGTCCAGAAGTGTTCTACAGTCACATCGGGGTGGGGACGAGAGCACTCATTTTTTCTACCTAAATTTATTAAAAAAAGTTAAAATACGAAAAAGGAAACTTAAAATAAAACTTTAAAAAACATAAATACAATAAAACATAAAAAAATAAAATAAAATAAAGGATGCCGTTGTGATTTTCTTATTTTCAATTTTTTTTGTTTTTATTTTTTACGTTTTACTAATTTCTTTTCTAGTTTTTAGTTTTTTTTTTCCAATTTCTTTTTTGGTTTTTATTTTTTATTCTTTCCATTTTTTTTTTGATTCCATAGTTTTTGTGATTTTGTAATTTTAAATTTCTTTTTTGCTTTTTATGTTTTATTTTTCTAATTTCTTTTTTAGTTTTTAGTTTTTATTTTTTCCAATTTCTTTTTTGGTTTTTATTTTTTCCATTTTTTTTTTTGGTTTTTATTTTTTCCAATTTATATTTTGATTCCATGGTTTTTATGATTTTCTTATTATCAAATTATTTTTAAATCACCAAAAATATCAAACAAAAAAAATTGAAAAAAAAATGATGGAAAAAATAAACTATGGAAAAGAGTTATCTTAGCATACTTTTAGATATATTTTTAAAATATAAATATACTATTTAGTAATTTAGATAGATATTAAAAAATATATTCATATAGAAAAATAAAATAGTTCAAGAGGTGTAAGTTTTTTTTCCTTCATTTTATCTTTTAAAAACCTGAGAATAGTTTTTATGATTTATTGTATTATTAATGAAAAATAAAATAGCTCTTTAATAAAATATAAAGTAAATAATGTGTAAAATAAAATAGCTCTTAAGTAAAAGATAAAATAAATAATATGTATGTGTGTTTTCTTATCTATTGCTTACCCATTTATGTGTCTATGTGTGCATGTAGTAATTTAGATAAATATGAAAAAATAATATTTATATAAATATTGTAAACAACATTACTTTCCTTATATTAATCTAGGCTAATTAAAGGGATGCTCCCAATTATACAAATTTCAAGATAGATTAATTTATAATAGTTTATTATGATAACATAATATATAATAATATGTATATTTTAAACTAGCACGGAAATCTTAAATGCATCTAACTAAAATAATATCTAGATATATAGGCACCTCAAGATTGATATCTCTTCCCATTTTTGAATAGATGTATTTAAGATATCTATACTAATTTTCTAGGTTTGATTCGATAGATTGTTAATAAACATTAGACTAGAGTTTTATATTGTAAGCAGGGCTTAAATTTGAAAGTTGACCTTGCCTATCAAGCAATTTTTTTATGACAGTTATTTATTCAATACTGCCTTTAAAATATTATGAAATATCTTAGTATAAGTAGATTATATAAAAACCAAATATATATATCAGCATAATCCTATGTAAATTTTGACAATTTCTCCAAAATCTTTATGGCTAAATACAGCTATAAAACTGTCAACTTTAAGCTCTGATTGTAAGGAAACATCTTAATTCCTCACACTATAGTGTATTGAATATATATAGTATGCATAGAGATATCTTCTCATTTTGTCCATACTTTTTGTGTTTTTCATAGCTTTTGTGATTTTCTCCACTTTTTTTTACCATTTCCATTTTTTTTTTGTTTTTATTTTTATTTTCTGTGTTTTTTTATATTTTCTATGGTTTTTGTGATTTTCTCCACTTTTTTATTTCAACCATTTCCAATTTCTTTTTTAGACTCTTCAAATCCATGGTGAACCTAATTTGATCCTTTGAAGTTAAATATACAATTATTTCCCAATTATTATGGCCTTGGGTGAGCTACGGGAGTGCTACTTGATTCGTTGAAGCTCAATGTTGAAGTGACAAATAGAATGTCTTCTTAATTATTATGGATAATTTTGACGCCAGACAATGCTCCCTTACATTCTAATTATTTAATGTGGAATCAAACTATTTACTATACTCGGCTCTCCACGCAAATGAGTGAGTTGATTTGATTTTGATGTTGAGATGGTGATTGAGAACTCCAAAGCTAGCCCATTTTGTGGGTTCTCAAATTTGATAAGCTATATAAAATCTCTATATATAGAGTTCATTAGTGGTCATACAGACTACACTATGCCTTGTGATGCCAAGATTTCATCTAATCCCCGGACGACTCACCTAAAAGTTTAATGATTTCATCTTTGCATGGTTGTGTCACCAGTCTTTGATTTTGATCTGGTTAGGCGAACCTTAGGTTTAAGATAGCTGGAGTTGGACCTTAGTGGCAAGAGCCTATACTTGCAGGATACCCATTTTAGTGATTTCATCACTCCATAGTTGTGCCACCAGTCTGGGATTTTGATCTGGTTTTAGATGAATGTCAGGTTTACTATAACTTCGAGTTCGATCTTAGTTGTAAGTGCCTATGCTTGCAGGATCATAATTTCTCTCCAAGCTTGCATTACCATCATTGTCCATCTGATTATACAGATTTGAGTAAAGAAATACCATTATCGACCCAAGAATAGTGTCACGAGCTCCCCCAGACCAGGTAATTGTTCTAATAGTATTCCTAAGTTTCTGCTTATCATATTGCTTCATGATTATCAAGAATATTATTACTTCATGTCTATCAATATTGGGTTGTACTCTTTTAGTTGGTTGATAAGTTTCCTTATAGGTGGGTAACTTTTGTTTATAGCTTATTAAGCAATTCTTTTGTCTATTTTACATGAGCTAAATGTTATTATTGTGTTTTTAAAAGTCATTTGTAGACATCAATATAATTTCTCAATTTCTAGTTGTTGGTAAATTTTTGACATCATATTTATGAGTCTTTTGTTTGAGATAGTTACTCCTGTAAATCATATATTCAAGCAGAGTCGTATGAGCTATTCTATAACATCACTTCGTTTAATGGTCAAAAAAATTAAATCTTGGCCAATCAAATTAGGACAACTATTTACTACTTTTTAGTAGGAATTCTTTTGTCTATTCTACATGAGCTAAATGTTACTATTGTGCCTTTGAAAGTCATTTGTAGACATCAATATATTTTCTCAATTTTTAGTTATTGGTAAATTTTTTGGCTCAAGATTTATGAGTCTTCTATTTGAAATAGTTATTCCTATACATCACCTATTTAAATAGAGTGGTATGAAACATTCTTTAACATCACCTGGTCTAATGGTCAAAACATTAAATTTTGGCCAATCATATTAGGACAACTATTTACCACTTTTAAGAATGACGTGTATAATTATTATTGACTGTTTGACTATTGAAAAGTGTTGAATAGAGTGGTCCCTCATCATTTGCCAAATAGCCTATAGCTTTTCTTTTAATATCATACCTAACAAGAGTGTTTGCCTTATTCATTTATGTATGTTCATACTATTCAATTATGTATGTTCATAAAAGCTAGCCACGAAGTTAACTCAAAGTTGCTGCCAATAAATTTTTGAAAAAAGAAACTTTGGTTCACCAGGAATCACCTTCAAAAGGATTTGTGCTAGCTGATTGAGCCCTGGTATTGGTGATGGGAAAAGGAGGTGGAAGTGCAGATAGGAGGGGAACAAAACATCCTATCTATATAGGGGTGAGAAAGAGGAGGTGGGGACAGTGGGTGTCCGAAATTAGAGAGCCGATGAAGGAGAAGAGGATATGGTTGGGCTCATTTCCCAAACCAGAGATGGCAGCTCGTGCACATGATGCAGCTGCTTTGGCCTTAAGAGGAGAGTCTGCCAATTTCAATTTTCCTGAATCAATTCACTCCCTTCCTCACCCTGCAACTACCGTTGCACCAGACATACGCGCTGCTGCTGTTCAAGCTGCATATTCTTCTTCTCAACAACCAGAAGAAGAACAAGCACCCCATCTGTGCTCCAGCAAAAGCAATGATAATGATTTCCTAGACTTAGAGCTCCCTCTATCCAATCCAAGTAATGAAGCTGAATCCAGTGATGTTGCAAGACTTGATAACAATAGTGAGGTGGTGGATTCATGGATGGATTGGCCAACCATGCTAATGAACATGGCAGATGGAGTGCCAATTGGGTCTTCTCTCCTCTTTCACAACCAATTCTCTAAAGAACAGGAACAAGACCACCAGTTTGTATCTCTTTGGAATTTCGCATAAACTACTATGTAACTAATTAAGCATCATTATTTAGCAAAGGTTACTATGGGCAGACCCTAACTACAGAAATTAGAACCATTCTACTATTATGACTCATGTAGTGCTATCATTATTATGGAGATGAATGCATATATGGATTAAGATTATATTTGCTTTAGGAAATGGATGCCTTGGTTTGAAGTTTTCGAGGCCATCTTTTCCCTCCTTTGTTAGTGTCTCTATTGTTTAAAAACCAAAAGTTTACTAAGCAAAAGAAGATGCACTCTTTGTCAATGTGAATCCATTTACTAATGAAGGTATGGCATTTGAATAGATTAACAGGAGTTTGCTAACCCAAAGTTGCAAAACTCTTTGGCTAAAAAATATCTAAAAGAAGGAAAAAGATTAAACTACAAACAGTGTTAAAATTGGCTTTAACACTTGGAATTAATTTTGCCCATCTCTAACTAGAAAATTTAGAGGTGAAGTATTGTAAACAAACAACATTAAAGCAACGTACAAGATGGTAACATTTTTTTTATAAAATACATAAAAATAACTTGTTATAACAAGTAATACTCTATATGAAAGAGATAAATGTAAATATGTAAGAAAGCTATAATTAAATGTTATGTTGATATAATCAGTTGATCTAGGTCGAGATAAAGTATTGCACACAAACAACATTAAATCAACATATAAGATGGTAGCATTTTTTAAAAAATACATAAAAATAATACTCTATATGAAAGGGATAAATGTAAATATGTAACAAATCTATAATTAAATGTCATGTTGATATAATCAGTTGATCTAGGTCAAGATAAAGCATTGCAAACAAACAACATTAAAGCAATGTACAAGATGGTAGCATTTAAAAAAAAATACATAAAAATAACTTGTTATAACAAGTAATACTCTATATGTCGATAAGGGCGTGGTTCAGTGGTTAAGTCGCTCGGTTGTAGTGGCAGCCACCAGAGTTCAAACCCCCGCTGGGTCAACGAGCTCGCAGGCATTACGCCTTCACTGGGCCAACGAGCTCGCGGGTTTGAAGTGTTCTTGTTAGGGGATGAGGTCCCCCGTGTTGTGGCCTCACCGGTTCATTACTCTGGGCAAAAGCATTCGCGTGGAGCCAGAGGGCGTGTCGTACTAGCGTCGCCGGTCACGTTAAAAAGTTTACCAGGTGCATTATCTTTAAAAAAAAAAAAAACAAGTAATACTCTATATGAAAGGGATAAATGTAAATATGTTAAAAAGTTATAATTAAATGTTATGTTGATATAATATGTTGATCTAGGTAGTTGTGAGTAGTTGTAGCCAACTTTTTATGACAATAAGAATGTATTTTATACTATTGAGTTTCATGAAAATATGTAAAAAAGCTATAATTAAATGTTATGTTGATATAATATGTTGATCTAGGTAATTGTGAGTAGTTGTAGCCAACTTTTTATGACAATAAGAATGTATTTTATACTATTGAGTTTCATGAAAATATGTAGCAAGTGAATTGCCACATTCTTGTGGATAAGTATATTGATCCATTCATCAATAACAAGGTGCCAAATGATACTAGATTCTGTAATATAAATGTCTAACCACTTCAATTTTAAACTCAAGTGATGCGTCAAGTGCTTGTCAATACCCTTTTTATAATTTCTGTACTATTTTTATGAGTGTGTACCCTTAAATACTCTAGAACTTTCTGGGTTAGGCCCATATAACTTACTTTTGGAGTGTGCCTTTATACCACCCAAACTATTTTTTGTAAAAGTGTTATATTTTATCCTATAATTAATAGATAAGCTGACATTTTCATTAAAAAAAAAAAATTCGTACTACTTAACAATTAATGTACAATAATATTTTAAATTTTAAATAATATATTTGTAACAAATTAAAAATATTTAATTTAAATTACAATTTAAAAAAAAAAACTATACTTATCATAAGGTTATGAAAAGATCTTTGACGACAACGTCCAAGGGAGACATAATAATAAACGAGGTAGGTGGTGCAGGGAGGACGGTTTGTGGTCATCTGCTGCAAAAGCATGAGTACCTACGAGGAAAATCTTAATCAAATATAAAATGTTCAGCATGAGTACATACCAGGAAAATGTTAATCAAATATTTTCCTGGTAGGTACTCATGCTTTTGCAGCAGATTGACGACAAACCGACCTCCCTGCACCACATACCTCGTTTATTATTATGTCTACGATTGCAGTGCCACTGCCAACTACCACAACAGACGAAATTTCTCCATCTTTTACGCTTTGGTGGAAATCCATGGCAGATATTCCTCCACGAAACTTTTGTCAAATCCATTAACATTTTCCTGGTATGTACTTATGCTTTTGCAGCAGATGGACCCCAAAAGGCAGCGTCTACGGGGCCTTCAGGATGCACCATGCATGTGTGCCATATAAACAGTTTGTTTACCTTAAAATTCCCGCGTTGCTTTCGCCGTTTCTGTTGTCGCGTTTAGATTGCCGTGTCCAAATTGTGGACGTTATGAAGGTATTCGCATCAGTTCTTTGCTTTCCTACTAAAATCTATTTGCTGCAATTTTTTTAAAATTAATATATTGTATTATTATTATAATTTATATAATATTTTAATATATAATCATACACGACATTATTATAATTTGCATAATATAATATCAATATATAATATTGATTTTCATAATAATATAATATATAATAATATATTAATTATTATAATTTATTAAAATATATTATATTAATACTAATATATTTATGGATAATAAAATTAAAAATATATTTCAATATTTAATATAGAATATTTTATAGTTTATTTATTTAAGAGCTATTTTTATTTTTATTTAATTAATAGTTATTTATTGAATAGTTTTATTTTTTTGAAATATATGTTGGGTTCTTCCATAGTTTTTGTTAACATGTCAACTTCAATTCTACAAAAACATAAATTTGATAGTTGTATAGTTGTATTTAAGATTTTTTGGTGTAAAATATAATGAAATTTTAAAAAGACTGTATCATATGAAATGATAGATTTTGGACAAACTATATATGATATATATAATTTGGTCCTTAATAATAATAATAATAATAATAATAATTTATTTATCCTTATTAAATTGTTATATGATTATTATTATATAGTAAATATCTAACTTGAGCACTAAAATATTTGATTGAATCTCTCATTTTACTCAATATTTTGGGCTAATAAATTAAAAAATATATATATGTATGTTCTCATATATGGATTTACAATGAAAAACAAACAAACAATTTGTTTTTGGCAAATATGCACCTCTAAAAAAATAGATTTAAAATTTTTATATATATAATGTTATTATTTTAACACTCTAAAAAATATTTTGCTAAACATTGGCCAATGAAATATTTGAACTTAACACTTTTAAAGTACAAATGCAATCCTTCACATGTCCTCCAAGGCTTTCCAAACACATAAGAAACATGTATATCTAACCTCCCAAGAGAGATATAAACTTACTCTAATATCATGAAATCATTCAATGGAAAAAATACCATTTACTCATGACATTAAAACAACATTTACCCCTTGGTACTTACATTCACCTAGGGCATATAAAAGATATATTTCACTTTGTCCAAACTTTAGCTTAGGACCACTACATGAAAAGTTTTGAAACAAAGCAATTTGCAAGTTAGGAGTATCAAATACACAACGTTTCCACTTTTATTTATTTATTATTTTTTATTATAAATTTATTATAATTATTATATTACTATAATATTATTATGTTTTAATTATAATTATAATATAATATAATATTTATATTATTATTACAAATATTAAATATATAATAATATTATATTTGTATAATTGCATTATTATAATATTATATATTATTATATTATTATATAATATTATTATAATACTATAATATCAATTAATATATTATATCAAGTGTTATAATAAATATTAATATGCTTGTAATATCATAGGACAATGCAATTGCATGGATGTCCACACAATTGTATTGTTGTTTGAGGGAAAAGTGATTACAAATGTTCTAACATGGAAGTGCAAAATGAAATAAACATAGAAAATAGGTTTAAAAATGTAACACAAACTTGGTCACACAAGAACATAGAAACTATCAACATTTAGATTGGGGAGAAGGCCAAGTACAAGCTAAGTGAGTTCTAAGAGCATGTTATAGGGATGAACGCTACAATGAGGAAAATTTATAATGGAAAAAGTGTAGGGTATGCAATTTGATCATTACACTAGTATTTTGAGTATTTGCATTCATTTCAAGGTTTACATTGATCTTTGAGCAAATATTGATAGGCATTTCATGTAAATTATTGTCCAAATAGATAGTAAGACATTTGTGTAACCACTTATGATTGTAAAATCTGTAAAGTTCAAATTGTGATTGCAAGAATATTTACTCATGGTTAAGTTTTTTGTCATTAGGATTATAATTTTAGTTTAAATAATTTAGTTTATAATAATTTATAATTTATATCTAAGTTTTTTTACCTCATTTTTATTTATGTTTATATTGAAATTCAGTTTCAATAGTTTAGTTTAAAACTTTAGTTTAGTTTTATTTAAATTTAAATTTAATTTAAATTTCATGGGTATGCAAATTTTACCATTTATAATTTAAGCTTTAATAATTTAGTTTATAATTTTAGTTTAAATAATTTGGTTTATTTAGTTTATAATTTAAATTTAAGTTTGAAAAATTTTAGTTTAGTTTTTATTCATACTTGTCGTACAAAATTTGATTGTTTTTAATATTTGTAATATTAGGATTGAAAACTATGATTTGTAGTGTTTATTGATGACGTTCAAGGTAAAGAAGAAATCAATTATAGAGAAAAATTTCATGATTGAGAAATATCATCACAGAAAAAGGAAGGCCACAAAGGATGAAAAGGTCCCCTATGAGACTAGAGATAAGAAGGGCATGAAGAAGGACAAAAGAGTAGAAAAACCTATAAGATATACTTGCTTAAAATTTTAAAGCAGGTGCACCTTGATATCGATATTTCTAGCAAGGCCTTAGGAATTATGAATAACTTCATCAATGACATCTTTGAGAAACTTGCCAGCAAGTGGAATAATTATGTGCAACTATTCTCTAACTGATATGGAGTGTGGTTATGATGGGAGGACAAGGGATCTCGATAAGGGAAGTCAAGAGCAGAAGCAAGAGAATATATCTTAGATTGGGAGGATAGAAGTGAGAAGAAGGAGCTTGATAGGAGAGAAAATCAACTACATTAATGAAGTGACAGGTATGCCAATGAACCAGTAGTAAATTGTAAATATTAAGCTTCATACTATATGTAAAGTTGTTTCTATTTTCTAAGTAAGACTTGATAATATGCATGTTTATATGAATCAATTGTTATTTGTGGCAAATAAATCTTCTCTATATTTATATACTTTTTTGACAAAGGAATATATCTATGTATAGTATTGAAGTTATATGCCTTTAGAAAACCATGAATGTTGTTCTAGGTAGATTATGATAAATATAGATATCATTCATATCATTTAGAATTTGGTCTATAGAATGATCAAAATGTTAGAGATATATATAGCTGATAGGTAGTCATTTAATTATATTCTTTTTAAAGATAGTTTAAATGCAAGTTAAACTTGTGTATAGGCTGAATGATATATATATTGGCTAGTCATTAAGCTTGGATAAATTATGTTATTATATGAACATACTATGTGTGAGATATTACCTTCATATATCTATTGTGAGAACATTGGATATAAGCCAATATAGGCTAAATGGTTCAGTGTGTTGTCGACTATGTAAGGTTGATTTGATAATATCAATCTTTACCTATCTATCTATGGAAAGAACCTACCAGATAAGTTGGTAGTAGACCGAGAGATTACTTAATATCTTATGACTTGAGTAGACCAAAAAATATTAGTATTATGATGTCATAATATCCTTCTAAAGGAGTTGTATCAGTTTGATGTTGAGAGGTATCATTACTCTTGATTATTTATAAAAGTTTATAACCTGTGAATGATCAATGACTTGATTAAAAGACTTTAGTCGAATAGACTTCACATTTAGATAATCATGCAAAAGAATCTATTTAACTTATGTTGTAGAGGTAGAAAATATACACATTACCATTTTGATTTCTATGAGTAACCAAGAGTTCTCATATACTGCTTTTATTTCCATTTAAGAGGAAACCATTCTTTTATCTTATATTTTGGCCAATATTGGTCAATACATCAATGTAAATTGCTTTTACCTCATTATGACAATATTATAGTCATTTTATATAGTTCATTTTGATAGGAAATTAGTAGAATATAATCATAGACTAAGGCAAACATATCCTAGTGGAAAGAGTCTTAGAAGTCTATAGACGTCAAAATCAATGACTTTATGATAGAATTTTGAGTATACCTTAAGATTGTATACCAAATTTATTAATGAGCATGAACATGGGTTAACAAGCCTTTCTGTAGATTGATAGATTAGCATAAAACTGAGATTGCAAGGATGCAAAGAGAGGCTCAATACATGCCTTTAAGTCACCTAAGCTCTTACCTTATACTTGTCTTATAGTAAAGAGTATATTTTATGTCTTTAAGACTGATATTGAATAAACAAGTCAAAGTATGTTAATATAATATTTACTGAAATATAAGAATGTTGTCTCCAAGTCGAGAAATGAGTGTGTGAACATATGACTTACTATATGAAACTTTGGCCAAAGTAATGCAAAAGTCACTGCTTGCATTGTCGGTTCACTATGTACCAGATAACTGAACAGTCGGAGTGGGTTTCTCTTTATCCTTTCCATGTCTAAATATTTTTTGTTTGATCTTTTCTATGTCTAATTATTTTTCATTTTAATCTTTCTCTTTATCCTTTCTATGTCTAATTATTTTTCATTTAATCTCTCTTTATCCTTTCTATGTCTAATTTTTTTTTGTTTTAACCTTTTTCTTTATCCTTTCCATGGAACCCTTCTACAATAAAGAAATTCACATGTTGAAAGACTTACAAAAATGAAAAATAGTAATAATATTTTGTTGTAGGCTCAACTCAAATCAAGTTAAATTCATCCATAATAATAGGCGAGGTATTAAAGAAAAAAAATGTTGAGTAAAATACTTACATTTCTAGCATTATAAAGATCAAAATGCCTTCCCTACCCATGCTATTGAAAACCCCAAGTCACAAGTGCTAGGTGATGTAGAGAAGATTCTATTGATAGCAAGGAGCAAGGAAGATGCGGTAAAGGAGGTTGGTGATAGGAACCTTCTACAAGTATTAGAGGATGAAAAATCCCACTAGTGTTAGGTACACATGCACATGTGGCCCCTATTGCTCCTAGTAAGTAGGGCCCAGAGGGTGAGATTTGTGGTAAGGTTGGAAAAATAGTGCATGCACATCTTGGAGCTCCAGACAAAGTGAAAGATGGAGTTTATTCCAAAAAGGTCAATGTAGAAGCTAAATCTTTGACAAGCAAAATGTACAAGGTGGGCATTATCCCCTATTCTGGGGAACATCCTATATTATCTATGGGTAGCAAGGTCCTTATAAGTGTGGAAGATTAATTCACAAATTGAGGGTTAATTTGTAAGTTTCATGCATTGTCACCAAGATTAGTAAATCTACATTCTTGGATTACGAAAAGATGGGCAGAAAAGATAAAAGGTAATATTGACATTTTTTTAAGTACTCAAGTTTTTTTTTTGTATTGGTATGTGAGAAATTAGAGGATTAAAAATATGTTTTAGAAAAGGGCCATGGTTTTGGGACACAAGTATTTTACTTGTCAAGCCTTGGCTCCCAAATTTTAATTTGATGACAGAGACATTTTATGTTATGCTTATTTGCATTAGTCTCCTTTATCTCCCACTATAGTTTTAGGTAGATGCCTATTTTTAGGGGATTGGAAATATACTAGAAAAATTCTTGTCTAAATTGACCCAAATACAGATAATCTAATACACTCCACAAGTCTATAGGTAGAACTAGATATTTTGAAAGGGCTTATGGATGAGATACATTTAAAAGTGGAAGATTAGATTTGGAAATAGGTTATAGATTATGAAAACATTTCATTCCATTGCAAAATATGATTTCAAGTGGGTCATATTACAATAGAATGCACAAAAGGGAAAACTAAATTGATAAAACAAGAAACTGGGTGCCAAAGGGCTTGTTATACACATCTTTCAATAAGGCTTTTCAGAGCTCATTAGAGCAAAACAAAGGGTACTTGTCTAACTGATTTGTAGCCAAGTTGACTCTTGAAGTAGATATTGAACTCGAATCATCTAAGTTTATATCAGATGTATCTTCCCCCTTACCTCCTAGATTTTCAGAAGTAGTTCATGCGAGGGGAAAAATAGGTTAATCCGAAAGATTATAAAAACCCAAACATCTACTGAATATGAAGATAAAAGGAGATTAAAACAATGAAAAATAATACTTACACCTTTACCTTTTGGCTTCCGTAGTTTGCCTATCTTTCTTTGATCTTGGTGATGAAGCCCTCAGAAGCTAGTTGCTTTCTTGCTTGCTTGTTGAAGATGACAAAGATAGAATGGCTATGATACTTGCGTGATTGAAGTTGATCTTCAACACACTAAAAATGGATGCTATGAAGTACTTTAGGAAGAGCAGGTGCCAAAGGCACGCTTGTATTCCTACAACATAAGTTTGCACAGATGAGAGATATGAAATGAAGAAGGAGAGGGTTGTATTTATAGAGATGTGTAGAAGAAGATAAATGGTTGAGGATAAAAGGGAAGATCAATGGAGGAGGATTGTTGAGGAATGTGCAACAAATGGAAGAAGGACACATGTCATTTGAAAAGCAGCTTTATTTGAGTTAACTCTTCTCTTGATGAGGATGAGATTTGATTTTATTAAATTAGAATTTATTTTTCTAATTTTGAGAGAAGATTTGCTTTAAAGTTGCTTTAAAATTGATTTTACTTTTGTAACTCAGCTTTTGCTTTTGTGTGACAAGAGGAAAGTATTTTGGAAGATAAGAATGATTTTTGTGAGGATAAGAAGGCATAATTAAATAGAAAGAATTTATTTAATTATTTTGTAGATAATTGAGAGGAATAAATAAAATATAGAAATATATTTTATTTTGTGAGGATTTTTGAAAAATAAAATAAAATATAAAAATATATTTTATTTAGTGGATGTTTAAGATTTTATTTAAATAAAATTTGCATTTTATTTAAATTTGGAAGAATAAAAGATTTTAATTAAATAATTAAATTAATTTAATTATTTTAGAAGAATAAAGTTGGTGTAGGAGACTTTAATTAATTAAATAAAATGTAATTTATTTAATTAAATGTGAGGGGATGAATCAAATAAATAAATAAATGTATTTATTTATTGATAGAGGAATATGGTGATGAAATAAATATTTAAAATATTTATTTAAGTAGAGTCGTGCCAATTTTAGGTGTATACATTTTGCCCCTCTTTGATGCAATGTGTTTTATCATGTTGTTTCAAAGAATAAGAATTTTTGACAGTGATACATGCCCCAGTTTTCCCTTGGTACAAGTTTAACAATAGGATGCCCCCTCGGGAGATTGGACGAGAAGACGGTAGAAAGGCGTGAGACGGACAATCTCATAATGAAGAAGAGGAGAAACAGGAGAAGAAATGGTTGGATGTAGAAGAAAGATGGTGAATGAGATGTGATGCAAGATAAAATGATGACACACACAAGCAAGCAAGAAAGAATGCACAAATGTTACAAGAACAGGCAAGGTATTGCCCCGGTCAAGCGGTAAACCAATGATATAGATCGATGATGTCTGGTGTCAGGAATGAAACATGTCATATAAGACTCTGGGTCTGGTTTCAACAATGCAACATCCTATCTAAGACATTTGATATGATAACGATATACGACAGTGTTGTCATGACAGGGAACGATATATCCCTAGAGAAACACGAAGGATAGTTATGACTAATTGATACGGTTTACGACAAGATTAGGATCAAGATGACTAATTGTGACTAGATAATTCGACAAGATTGGTTTGACTTGATTGGTATGGATTAAGGATAAACTTGCATTTGGATCGTTGCTCGGATTGACAGCTAGAACTGTTGATGAGAGACATGAAGACAGATAGAAATTTGATTGAGTAGAAGAATGACTCGATAGAAGAAATTACAAGCTTTTGTAAACATTAATTCGCTACATTTTGGATCTTTATTGGATAGGATATGGAGTGCAATTGGATGTGCTATGGATATGGATATGGATATGAATTGCAATTGGATACGGTATGGATATGGATATGGATATTTGTCATCTTGATATAGCAAGTATTTTGGAGTGCTTATTTCATCATTGGGCTTTATTATGTTGTAAGAAAATACAAGCATCTAGGTATAATTAGACCGAGATGACCTGAGTATCACTTACATGGATTTTGATTTAGCAAGTTAATACAATCATCTAGTCAAAATTGAATCTAGATGACCTGAGTATTTTTTGTTTTTAAACAGACAAGGATTGCCCCTTTTCATGTTTAGACCTCTAAAGTCCTCAACATTTGATCTTTTCCTGATCATGTCATTAGATAAAAGTCATCACATTACTAAAGTTTAATCCACAAGCAACAGACAAAGAAAAAGATTATGGCCCCATCATAGCATCTCTAGCTTTTGGCATCCTTGAGTAGCATAGGAAGACATAATGACAAAAATCCAAGACTTTGTAGGTTACCCTGTTGACAAAACATTCTTGCATTAGATGTGTCTTTTTGCCATAATTGATATAGAATTGTTCTAAGTGTTTCGGTATAGTACTCTGCTTTGCTTTTGGATAGGTTTAAGCTTTGTGTCAAGAAATTTTTGTTTGGAAGCGGGCTTTACTACGCATGCCTTGCCTGGTGAAAGGTACAGACGTGGATGGACTGGAGGGATAGACAACAAGAAATGGGATGGATAGGAAGCAGAGCCTCGGGGGTGCATTGATAATGGCCTTGCCTACGTGATGACGTAGAGGCAACGTAGTTCGAGAAGAACCCTGATGGACCTCAGATATGGATCAGATGAGACACGATATGGATTAGATATGGAACAACTATGGATCAGATATGAAACAGATATGGATCAGATATGGAACAGATATGGAACAGATATGGATCAGATATGGAGCAACTACAGATTAGATATGAAACAAACATGGATCAAATACAGAACAAATATGGATCAGATATGGAATAACTATGGATCAGGTATGGAACAAATAACACTGATGACAGAGGCTATGCTAGGCTGACGCTGTGGATAGGATACTAGATAAGAATTTTGGATAGTCTTAATGCTAGATACTAATGACAAGGGAAACACCACGGATAGGCAGATGGATGGGCGATAGGGGATCAATGGTAGGGTAGGTAGAAGGAAACAAGGATGTGATCTCCAAGGACTATGTCGCATAGGAATAATATGTCCCAATGTAGGTAGAATAATGAGGATTTTTCATGACAATGCTTAAGATGAAGGAGGGGGATGAGAGGATAATGAAGGATTTGTGTGGTTTTGGAGGGATAAGGTATGTCAAGAGACATCTAGAACATTTGTCAACATTATGCCCCCAATTTTATCAAGATCAAGAAAAATAGAGGAATGGAAGATTAGGATGGATGGACTGGACCGTATAGGTATGTAATGGATAAGGAGTAGGATAGGAAATGGTATGAAGGAAACTGGTAGGAGAAAACTGATATGCTTATGAGACAAGGTGCCCCCAAGTGTAGGTGACATAAGAGGTCAACTTACACATGACGCATGTTTGCCACGTCTTCATCATGGTACTTATTCAAGGTGCTTGTTTGCCAGATTCTCACCATTGGATGAAGGGATTTTTCTTTACTTTTTTCATTTTTTTTTTTTTCTTTTTATGAATATTTGGATGGGAGAAGGTGGACACAGAAAGGAGAGACTCAAGTATGTAGTTCCATGAAAGGTGATTGTCTCGCTAGATGGATGTTGTCGCATGGACTATGTCAAGTGTGCTCATAGATGTTTGTAAGTGAGTGCATGAAAGGAAGATGAAGTAGGTAGATAGTGGATTATGGAAGGTATGATAGTGGATGATGATGTAGAATACAGAAGGACTTATGCAAGGATGGAAGGAAGGTTTATGTAAAAGCATGGACCATAGGATGAGGGAGATATGTAGGATAGTAGTGGAAGGGAGGGGAGATGGAGTTATACGGAAGTGTTGTGGAATAGAAGGGAACCATGACCAGCGGTTGCACATACTGTGATAAACATTGAAGCTGATGATAGGAGGGTGGTGTAGGAAGAAATGGAGAGTTTTTCTTGGTGGATGAATGATATAGGCCCTTAGGGACCCACATAGACTTTGCATTGTTTTGATTTTTGCTTGCCATATGGGATGGAAGAATTTGAGACCTTTGGATGGAATGGGAGAAAGTGGATGGTTGAAATTATTGAGAGGTGGATGCCTCATGTAACTTTAGGGCTTTTTGCTTAGGTACCCAAACCATTTTGCTTTTAGATTGTACCTATGAAGGTACAGGTTTGGGTGTATGTAGCTTTTGTGCAGCTTTTGGAGTAATCATTTGTTGCTTGGGGACCCACACCTATTTCAGTTTGGCATTGAGGTGTGTGGGTGTATGCAGCTTTTGATATGGATAATTCTTTGATTCTTGGCTTTTAGATCCTAGGTCATGAGAACTCTTAGGATTTGTGACTTTATAGGTAGAGGCATCCACATATTTGTCATTGAATCCCCGTGGGATGGTGGAAGTGAGGTTGGTGAAAGCTCCTTGTTTAGACAATATGTGCATTTGTTGGCCATGATTGAGATATTTAGAGGATTTATAGATGGATGGATAAGGTGTTGGAAGAAGTGGTGGTAAAATGCATGGAGGGATATTAGGAGTTGGAAGTAGCAGAGGTAGATTGGATGGTGGAAGGTGTATGGTCACATGCTTTTGAGAATTGTAGGATGATGGAGGTGGAATGGGGACATATGTTTTGGGGATATGATAGGGTTTGCGATGAAAAGTGGGGGATTTAGGAGGACTGGAGGAAGTACCAACATATCGAGATTGTTCACCTTGGGGTGTGTATCCAAGGCCATATGAAGTAGGAGGAACATTGACATGGATAGGTTCCAAAATACCTTGTTCATGAAGGCCTAAGCCTTTACCTTGATAGTTCATATCCTAGAGTATACGGTGGACCATGGGATTATGTATAGGTGCACTAGTAGTGAGTTCTTTATTGGATGAGGAAGGCGAGATAGAGAATAATGGTTGTTGGTGTTCTAAGAAAGAACATTCATGCATGAAGGTAGTAAGCCCAAGGATATAAGATGACAGATTTGTAGCTTGGTCAATAATGGATGGTGAAGGATCATTTGGATCTTGATCATCATCATGCTCTTTAGGGTCCAAGAAATTGGGTTGATCATCCATGTGCACTTGGGAGGCAAGTGTCTCATCAGAGGAAGTGGAAGTTGTTGGATGATGGATGGGATTAGATGGAAGAGGGATAGAAGCAATGGAGGTTTCTTGCTCATGGATGGGTATGGGATCAAGTTGTTCAAGGACATCTTCTTCATAGGGAATATCTTGATCATAGAATACATAAAGGTTATGGATGGGTTGGAATTGGATTTCCTTCTCATGTATAGGATCAAGTTGCTCATGGATAGCTTCTTCATCAAAGATAGTATCTTGATCATAGAAAAGATAAAGGTTATGAATGGTTTGAAATTGGATGGAGGTGTTTTGATTTTGATTTAGACAAAGGGTGGATGTTTCCACATGCTCTAAGGTGTGCTCTTGACATAGCTCTTGGTCTTCTTGAATGGAAGTGGATAGCTCTTGGATAGATTCTTGGTTGACAACATGGGTGTTCAATGGACTTTAACTTTGGTTGATGGTAGGAGGTTCTTTGATAAGCTCAAGGGTTTGCAGATGACATGAAGGTGTTGTAGGATTTGACATGGGATTGGAAGAATCTTTGGTAAGGTCAAGGACTGAAATTTGGGGACATGGTTGACTCTCTACTAGTAGCCCTTAGATCACATCATTGGTAGGTGTATGGATAGGTGAATGAGGGGATTTATCTTTCTCCCTAGCTTTTCTCTAGTTGTATAAATTTGGAAAACATTTTGCCCACCACTCATCTGATTCTTTTTTGGTCATCCATTTAGATTTTGAGGAACTCCATAGCGGTGTTGGCGTGGGATTGGTATGTTTTGGAATATGTGTCTTAGAAGATGGTGAAGAAGGACTGGTAGACAGAGTGGTGTATGATTTCCAACTTGGCGTGGTGCTTGCCTTGTCATGAGTATGGGAAAAGGATGTACGATTTTGGGGCGAGGCGTAGCTAGTACTGGCACGTTCAGCTTGCAAGATTGCCATTTCTTGTTGTAAGACTCAAATTTGTTGAGAAATTGCTATACAATTTTGGGGTGAGGGATCTAAGCTTATTTGCAATTGCAGATATTGGAGTTTTTGACCAAAATATTCTAATTGGTTTGCCAGTAACACAAGATTGGAAAAGCTTACTAGTTTGGATGTACAAAAATAAATGCACCAGAACAGAGTGCAAATGCACTACAAGTCGGATCAAATGCGCCATAGGTCATGACAAATGCGCAATTCTAGTTTTTGTCTTGGTTTTGTAGAATTTTGGAATGTTTTCAATATTTTTCTATTTTTGGTTTGAAAACTCAGTGTTGTTGAGAATTGAATTTCAATTATGGCACAGACACATCAAACACATAGAAGTTTTCATGATTTTTACTTTTTGTTATTTTTTTGTATTTTTTGGTCTATTTTGACTCAAAAATAAGTACACCCTAGGCTGGATGGGACAATATTTGTTGAATCCTCTAGCTGTGCCACTCAAAGTGTGTAGCTCCTGGATCTGGTAGCACTGGGTCCCCTCCACGGCACTCACTTCTCACGCATACCAGATCTAGGTTTCCTTAGGCTCGTACCCACATCGAACCTTAGAATTGTCCCTGCTACCTCTACTAAGAGTCACTTGAATCAAGGTCGCTTCAAGAGCTCTACCCTTTGTATCACCAAATAGGGGTTTTTGGCTTGCTACACAATTGGTTCTTAGTTAGGGCAACCGTTCGAGTGGTTACACGTATGGCAGCGCTACTCTCCATTATGGAGTCTCCTAGCCTCAAAGGGTTGTGCCTATGAGGGTTTTGGGGGAGGTTGGCCGTCGGTATAACACAAGAGCACTCATTGCTTAAGGTTTTCACCTCAAACACAATTTATTTTAAGTGGCTTGGTAGGGCTTGGCTTTAGCCTGTTACCACTTAGGGTCATTCCCACTTGGACAAGCGTGCATCCAAGGGCAAACATGCCTAAAGGTTTGACAAAAAGAATGACAAGTCTGGCACTTTGATCACCCAGTTAAGGGGAGAGCATAAGCCTATTGTCATTTGCAAGCACAGAAGACACTTGTTAATCCAACCTAGTTAAAAATAGAAAAACTAAATGGGGCTACTCTATTTGTGCACTCACATGATTGTTAACTTGGAAGTGTTTAGATCATAGCAATATTCATTTCTTGTTTGTTAACTTTGAAAGTGATTAAGACATAGCATTGTTCATTTTCTCATTTGTAAAGATAGCAGTGATCTAATTAGGAAAATAAATCAATGATGCAAAGATAGGGATATGGGTTCACTTACTTCCTTCCTAGTTAGAAACTATGTGAAGTTTGTATGAAGTGCACTTGTTACTTTCACCCCTAGTTAGTTTAAGTGAGCTATGCAAATCATCTAAATGATCTAATCCAGCCACTACCACTGTAAAACTAACATTAGCTCAAACATGCAAAAATTAGAAACCCCAAAATAGATAGCAAAAATAGATACGCAACACTGTAGCCTGATTGTACAGAAATAGGGAGTGTATGCGGCTTTGTATAGAAGTGCAAGAATAGAAAGCAAATGTGCAAAAACACAAGGTATATGCGCCACTACGACAGATGCGTCGTTTTACAATGTAAATGCGCTAGAATATGGGTTATATGCGCAACTAGAGTGCAGCCACCAAAACAAGAGTTAGATGCACAAATTCGGTGGTCAAATGTGCAAAAAGGATAGATGCACCAATTTGTGAGGTAAATACGCAACTAGGACGCAGGCGTCGAAGCAGAAGGTATATATGTGCAACTGCGGAGGTTGGATGCGCAACTGCGGAGGTTAGATGCGCTAGACTATTGCATGCGCCAAAGTAGAAGGTAAATGTGTCACTTAGGAGGTCAGATGCGCCATTGTTTCAAATGTGCAACTTTGGGAGGTATATGCACCATTTGCAAAGTCGAATGCGCCAGAAGCCTCTGTCAGAAACCTGTTTGTCACCTGTACGGACCTTGTCACTTGAAAACACTTAGTTTTTTGATTAGTAAAGGGGGCAAGTGCCCCATGGTGGGTGCCAAAATGTGAGGGGAAAAAAAGGTTAATCTGAAAGATTATAAAAACCCAAACATCTACAGAATATGAAGATAAAAGGAGATTAAAACAATGAAAAATAATACTTACACCTTTACCTTTTGCCTTCCGTAGTTCGCCTATCTTTCTTTGATCTTGGTGATGAAGCCCTCAGAGCTAGCTGCTTGCTTGCTTGTTGAAGATGACAAAGATAGAATGGCTATGATACTTGCGTGATTGAAGTTGATCTTCAACACACTAAAAATGGATGCTATGAAGTACTTTAGGAAGAGGGGGTGCCAAGGGCGCACTTGTATTCCTGCAGCGTAAGTTTGCACATATGAGAGATATGAAATGAAGAAGGAGAGGGTTGTATTTATAAAGATGTGTAGAAGAAGATCAATGGTTGAGGATAAAAGGGAAGATCAATGGAGGAGGATTGTTGAGGAATGTGCAACAAATGGAAGGACACATGTCATTTGAAAAGTAGCTTATTTATTTAAGTAGAGTCATGCCAATTTTAGGTGTATACAGTTCATTCCCCCTTGTCTCAATAGCATATCTTTGTGGATAATGGCATGAAGAAAGAGAAGCAAAAAGAATTGGTAAATTTAGCCATTTCCAAAGGAATGCAAGATAAATCATCTTTCAATAATAACATGCAACAAGTATTGACTGAACAACCTATAGGAAGATTCACATTATTTAAATGCAAATCTTAAGAATTCTTATTATTATTAATCAACCATATTTGGAGTCTTCCTATTCTTTAAAAAATAAGAAGTAACAAGTACAACGTAGTGGCCAGTACCTGCCTTGTAGTGTTGTAATTATAGTATACGTTTTAGTTGTAATTATGGTTGTATTTTAGTTTTAATTTTTTTTTAATTTTTTAATTCATTAGGTAAGTTACTTCAAATTTACTTTTTGTCAAATCAACAAAATTATTATTATTTATAGTTATAATATTAATAATAATATTAATTATATTATTAATATTTATTATAACACTTGATATATTATATTGATTGGTATTATAGTATTATAAAAATATTATTTAATAATATAATAATAAACATAAACATAATATAATATAATATAATAATATATAATATTATAATAATTCAATTATACAAATATAATATTATTATATTTAATATTGTAATAATACTATAAATATAATATTATATTATAATTATAATTAAAACATATATTATAGTAATATAATAATTATAATAAAAAAATAAAAGTGGAAATGTGGTGTATATGATACTCTTAACTTACAAATTGCTTTGTTTCAAAGTTTTTTATGTAGTGGTCCTACGCTAAAGTTTGGACAAAGTGAAATATATCTTTTCGATGTCCTAGGGTGAATATAAGTACCAGGGGTTAAATTTTGTTTGACTGTCATGAGTAAATGCTATTTTTTCGATTGAATGATTTCATGATGTTGGAGTAAGTTTATATCTCTTTTGGGAGGTTAGATATATAGGTTTCTTATGTGCTTTGGAAAGTCTTGGAGGACATGTGAAGGATTGCATTTGCACTTTAAAAGTGTTAAGTTCAAATATTTCATTGGCCAATTTTAGCAAAATATTTTTTTAAGTGTTAAAAGAATAACATATATAAAAATTTTAAATCTTCTATTTTTTTTGGAGGTGCATATTTGCCAAAAATAAATTGTTTGTTTGCTTTTTCATTGTAAATGCATATATGAGAAGATACATATGTTTTTTTTTTTAAAAAAATTATTAGCCCAAAATATTGGGTAAAATGAGATATTGGATCAAATATTTTAGAACTCAAATTAAATATTTACTATATAATAATGATCATATAACAATTTAATAAGGATAAATGAATTATTATTATTATTATTATTATTATTATTATTATTATTATTGAGGACCAAATTATATATATATAAAGAGAGAGAGAGAGAGAGAGAGAGAGAGAGAGAGAGATTGTCCAAAATCTATCATTTCATATGATACGGTCTTTTTAAAATTTCATTATATTTTATAGCAAAAAATCTTAAATACAACTATACAACTATCAAATTTATATCCTTGTAAAATTGAAGTTGACATGCTAACAAAAATTATGGAAGAACCCAACATATATTTAAAAAAACTAAAGCTATTCAATAAATAACTATTAATTAAATAAAAATAAAAAAAACTCTTAAATAAATAAACTATAAATATTATATATTAAATATTGAAATATATATTTTATTTTATTATCCATAAATATATTAGTATTAACATAATATATTTTAATAAATTATAGTAATTAATATATTATTATATATTATTATGAAAATTAATATTATATATTAATATTATATTATGCAAATTATAATAATATTGTGTATGATTATATATTAACATATTATATAAATTATAATAATAATATAATATATTAATTTAAAAAAATTGCAGCAAATAGATTTTAGTAGAAAAGCAAAGAACTGATGCGAATACCTTCATAAAAATTAAAAACGAACACTTATGTTTTTTCAACCATTTTCCCTTTCCTTTTTACTTTTTTAACTTCTCACACGATTTCCCGATGACAGCAATCGTAACGTCCACAATTTGAACACGGCAATCTAAACGCGGCAACAGAAACGGCGAAAGCAACGCGGGAATTTCAAGGTAAATAAACTGTTTATACGGCACACTGACATGCACGTGAGTAGACATGGCCAAGGAATATGATGCACCATCGGTGCATCCCGAAGGCCCCGTAGACGCTGCCAGCGTAAAAGATAGAGAAATTTCGTCTGTTGTCGTAGTTGGCAGTGGCACTGCAATCGTAGACATACACATACTCATTACAATTGTTTCCACTCGGTTGATTTCGACAGGACCTGCTTGACCCACAAGTATTGACTGTTTAATGTCTTCTGTTTTTGGTTAATATCAACACAAATCGACCAGGTTATGAAATTTCAACAGCCGTACGTTTACAAATAAGACTGTTTAAACTTTATATTGTAAACAGGATATAAACAGGTTTGTTAAGAAAAACTATACAGAAAGGCATTTTTGTACCTAGCAGATACATTTTCTTCAATTTCTGTCACTTTACCTACTGTATAAACAAATCTCCTCAGAACAGTCTCCAAAAGTTTCATCGCATGAGATGAAGTGCATTAGGGGCTGAAAGTGAGAATACTGGCGGGAGGTAGATACCAGGAAACGCCATCTTCTGGGTGATTGCTGCTCCAGTTTTCCATTAACAATGGCAGAGAAATTAGCAGGTCCCTACTATGCCCTGTTTCTGCTGTTTTTATTGTGAATGAGGTGTAAAGATACTATTAACTGTTTGATCAAGTTTTCCATTAACAATGGCAGAGAAATTAGTAGGTCCCTACTCTTCCCTGTTTCTGCTGTTTTTATTGTGAATCAGGTGTAAAGATACTATTAACTGTTTGATCATCCAAATGAATGATATTTTAATAGAGTGCCTTTTCCGTTTATTTGATTAATATGCAGTTTAAGAGCAGTGGCCATACTACTCTTGGCGTGCTTCTGCATAGGCTTGTACCATGAAACTGTGATGAGTAGTTGTTGCAAATCATTCCAGATGTGTCCGTATCTTTATATTTGTTCTTTGCAACCATGGTAGAGAAATAGCAGGTCCCTACTCTTCACTGTCTCTGCTGCTTTTTATTGTAAATGAGGTATAAAAATACTATTAATTGTTTGATCATTGAAATGGATGATATTTTAGTAGAATGCTCTATCTTCTTGATTTATTTTCTCTTTGCATGCTTCTGGATGAGCTTTCACCATGAAACCGTGATGAATAGTACTTGCAGATGATTCAAAATGTGTCTGTATCTTTATATTTGTTCTTTATAATGGACTTTACCCTTGCCGGCGGGTGTTTTGGTTATCATTACTGTGCAAATGTGACTAAGAGTTTACTACAGACAGGTCACATGGGGGGAAACGGATTAGCTATTTGGTCTTGTGTTGTCATTACTGATTAAATCTCTACAATTAAGAGGAGTGTATGTGTGCTAGAAAACTCGCAGATGTTTCTCAAGGACTAAAGCCGGTCATGTCCAGTGATAGAGCAGGTGCGTTATCCCGTTAACTCCATTTACATGTGTTTTTGAGTTGAAGCTGGACTTGATTATAAAACCTGAGCAAGATACTGCCTATCTAATGTTTTATTAAATCTGTTTTATTAAATCGAGTATAGTCAAAGCGTTTTTCACTTTGTGGTTTTCCAAATTGTTTGTGAAATTTGGGGTCTGTAATAAAAGTTTATTGTGGTGAACATTCTTTGGCACATTGGGTTTTAAGGTAGCAATCAGTCATAGTAGTAAAAGTGTATAATGTCTTGCAGTGACAACTGTTTCTTTGAATTGAATCATTAGGCCTGCTTTCTCTGTAAATTACCGCATTTTGGGTCTTAAGCTAGCAATCAATCATATAAGTAAAAGTGTATAATGTCTTACAGCAACAACCGTTTCTTTGAATTGAATCATTAGGCCGGCTTTCACTGTAAATTTGTGAGGCCTGTTCATCTTTTAATGCTTCCAAATAATGCATTGCTTTCAAATCCTTTTGGGTCCTTCCTTCTTGGAAGAGATCTGGCAGAATTTGTCATTTTGCTTCTGATTGCTTTAGCAAATAAATAATTTTCATACGAAGCATATTGGTTTATTCGTTGGGAAACATATGTCTGGTATAGTTTGGTTAGAAATCACATTGGTGTATACTCATAACGTTATTTAATTATTGGTATAGAAATTTTGCCGACAATCCTTGGCTATATGGTATCTTTCAATCTAAATACGGTGTCTTCGCTGAATTTTTTTCAAATGGAAAAATGCCGTCTTCAATGTTGGTTTATATTTCAACTCAGTTTACTTTAAAATAAATGCCAAAAACGAGTAAGTGCAAAGTGTCCATAACTGTTTATTAATGTAATATTAAATAACATAGTGTAACAACATTCAATACATGTTATTAATGTAATATTAAACTAGCATATTTATATTAAATATAATATACCGAGAGATATCCTTCTTGAGGCGTCTATTTTTTTAATCATTAATCTTAACATTAGGTGTACTTTAGATATATTATATTTAATATAAATATGCTAGTGGCATTCGGAGCGCAAGCATAATCATAACCATAACACTTACCCTAACTCTAAATTTGACCCTCATTTTAATCTTGACCCTAATTAAATTATTATTATTACATTATTATAAACAAACGTTAATTAAATTAATATATAATTATATCGTATAATAAGACATTAATATAACTAATGTATAATTAATTTCGTATTACATTATTAAATATAATGATATTATATTTATATTTATAGAATTATTTTAAACCATAATCCAAATTATTTATTAATAAATAAAAATATTTTTTATAATTTCTTTAAATTATATAAATTATACTTAAAAAAATACAAAAAAATATATCTAAATTTAAATATAATATATTTAATAATTTCTTTAATTGTTAAGTGGTATGCCTATACTTAACTAAACTATATAAGTTGAATAAAATATATTTAGGGTTAAGGTTATGAGGGTATATTTAATTATATGCATCTTTAAGAGGTACAAAGGGTTAGATTTAGAATTAGGGTTAGGGTTAGCATTAGTGTTAAGATAGAGATGAGGGTTATGGTTACAATTATAATTATGACTTGAATTAGTGTTTGGATTAGGGTTGGAATTAGGGCTAGGCTTAGTATATATTTCTATGAACATAACCATAACCCTAATTAGATAAAAACCATAATCCTAATATTATATAATTAACAGATAATTAATTTCTTATTACATTATTAAATATAATAATATTATATTTATATTTATAGAATTATTATAAACCCTAATCCAAATTATTTTATACCTTAAATATATTTAAACCTTAACCCTAATTATTTAAACTGTTAAACCCTAACCCTATTTATTTTAAACCTTAACCCCCAAATTGATGACATGATTGTAATAATATTTTAAAATCTAATAATATAAATATAATAATATGAATATAAGTTCCCTATTTATATAATGCAATAATATTATATTTCTAACCTTTTAAATATATATTAATTCTTAGCATATTTATATTTCTAACCTTTTACAGATATATTTGTGATATTGTAAAATATATTTGTGAAAAATATGTCTTAGTATTTAAAGGGCAAGTTTGAGTAGATAACCGTCATGAAAATTTTACTTGACAGGAGGGTTGACCGTCAAATTTAGGCCCTATTTGTGATATTTATAATTATGTTAGATATATAAATATAACATAAATATAATTTTTAAATTGAAATTTAAAAATAGCTTAGAGACTAAACCCTAATTATTTAAAACCCTAATCTTAACATTAGGCACCTAGAGAAGGAAATCTCTTGTCATACTTTAGATATATTTTTTAAATTATAAATATGCTAGTAGCATCTAGCACAAGTCTAATTCTAAATATATTAAATAATTATATGAATTGTTATAATTATATAATATAATATTATAATATAGATAAGATTAATTATTATAATATATTATAATAATTTTTAAGTATAATATAATATTATAATATATATAATAATTAAAATTATATAATATATTATATAATAATTATAATTATAATTATATTATTTATTATATTTAGGATTATAGTTAGGGGTTAAAATTAGGGTTATAGTTATTGTTTAGGTTAGAATTATGATTAGGGTTAGGGTTAGAACTATGGTTAGAATTAGATTTAAGATTAGCCTTAGTGTTAGGATTAGGGTTAGAAATATAATTAGGGTTCAAATAAAAGTTGGGATTATTGGTAGCATTCTAGAGTTAGTGGTATTATTAGAGTTATAGCAAAAACTATGGTTAGAATTATGTTAAATATATTTAATTCATAACCATGATTCTACCTGAACTATTTAAATGTAACAAAAATCATAATTCTAACTCTTACCTTAATCCTAATTCTAACTATATTTTAAACCCTAACCCTAACATGAATTCTAAGCCTAATTCTATCCCTAACCCTAACCCTAACTATAACTCTTTTGCTTACCCTAATTTAGTAACCCCAATTCTAACCCTAACTCTAACACTAACCTCAATTCCAACCCTAACCCTAATTATAGCCCTAACCTCATTCTAACATTAACCAAAATTCTAACCCTAATCCTAACCCTAACCTTAACCATATTACTAATTGTAATCCTAACTCAAGTTCTAAGCCTAACCCTAAGCCTAACCCTTATTCTAACCCTAAACATAGCTCTAACTTTAACCTTATCCCTAACCCTAACTCTAGCCCTAAGCCTGACTATAATTCAAAACCTAACCCTAACTATAATACTAACCTTAACCCTAATTGAACTCTAACTCTAATTCTAATTTCAACCCTAACCCTAACTATAACTCTAATTCTTACCCCAATTCTAAGAGCATCCCACCTTAATTCTAACCCTAAATCTAATAGCAACCCTAACTCTAACTCTAACCCTAACCCTAACCCTAATTCTAATCATAACATGATTCTACTCTAACTATAACCCTAATTTTAAATCTAACAATAACCCTTATTCTAACCCTTACCTTAATTCTAATTCCAACTATGATTTTAACAATAACCCTAAGCCAAATTCTAACCCTAACTGTAGCCCTATCCCTAACTGTAACTCTAATGTTTACCTTAATTTAGTAACCCTAATTCTAATTCTAAACCTAACCTCAATTCTAACCCTAAGACTAATCCTAATTGAGACCCTAACCTTAATACTATACTTAACACTAATTGAGACCCTAACTCTAATACTAATAAGAACTCTAATCCTAACTCTAACCCTAACCCTAACCCTAACCCTAATTTTAATCATAACCTTGACTCTACCCTAACTATAACCCTAATTTTAAATCTAACAATAACCCTATTTCTAACCCTTACCTTAATCATAATTCTAACTACGAGTTTAAATTTAACCCTAACTTGATTTGTAACCTTAACTCTAGCCCTAATCCTAACTTTAACTATAACTCTAATGCTTACCCTAATTTAGTAACCCTAATTCTAACTCTAACCCTAACATCAATTCCAACCCTAAGCCTAATTATACCCCTAACCTTAACCATATTGCTAATTGTAATCCCAACTCTAATTCTAAACCTAAAATCCTAATTTTAAACCTAATACTAACCCTAACCCTTAGTCTAACCCTAAACACAACTCTAGATTTAAGGTCCTAACTCTAACCCTAAGCCTGACTATAATTCAAACCCTAACCCTAACCTTAATACTAACCTTAACCTTAATTAAACTATAACCCTAAATCTAATTTGAACCCTAACCGTAATTGTAACTCTAATTCTTACCCTAATTCTAAGAGTATCCCACTTTAATTCTAACCCCAATTCTAATAGGAACCCTAATCCTAACTCTAACCCTAACCCTGATTCTAATCATAACACTGATTCTACCCTAACTATAGCCCTAATTTTAAATCTAACAATAAATCTAATTCTAACCCTTACCTTAATTATAATTCTAACTATGATTTTAACTCTAGCCCTAACATGAATTCTAACCCTAACTCTATCCCTAACCCTAACCCTAACTGTAACTCTCATGCTTACCCTAAATTAGTAACCAAAATTCTAATTCTAACCCTAACAATTATATGTATTTGCTCTAATTCTTTCTCTACATAGTAACAACACATATTTTATATAAAATTCTATAGTTGATGTGATTATATGTGTTTATTTATTTTCAAAAAATTGATGTGATTAGGTGTGTTAATTTTTTCATTAAATTAATTATTATATTGATTGTTTGTAGGTATAAATTTGTTATTTTCATTCCCTTTGTAATTAATTACTTTTTTTAATGATTACTTCTTATAATAACATTCCTTTCAATAGTTAAAGGTGAATTTTAGGTATTAAAAATAGGACAACTATTTATCACTTCTTAAATTAAAATTGCTACTAACTAATTGATAATTAAATTGGATGAAGTTTAAGTTCCCTAATATAATTATTAATTAAATTTTAAAAAATTAATCATATCAAAACAAAATCCAATTAACTAATAGAGATGTTAAAAAATAAACATTATTGCAAATTTGTTATTTTCAAAAATAGGACAACTATTATCACTTCTTATATAAAATTGCTACTAACTATTTGATAATTAAATTGGATTAAGTTTAAGTTCCCTAATATAATTATTAATTAAATTTTAAAAAATTAATAATATCAAAACAAAATTCCAATTAACTAATAGAGATGTTAAAAAATAAACATTATTGCAAATATACTATCTATACATTTTACATGTCTAATTCATCTTATTCATTTTAAATAAAATCTTGTAGACAATAGAATTATTACATGGAAAAAATTAAGAAATAAATATTTAGTGTAAGAAATAAAAATTATAACATGTAATTGCTTCATAAAAGTTTCTCTAAGGAATGTTAAATATGTTAGTGGAGATAAATATAGAATAATTTTCCTATAAAATAGGGAAAAAATATTTTTCCCATAAAATAGAGAATGATGGAAAGAATATAGAGGGGAGTGGAGGAGACATTTAAGAAATATAAGGGAGAATAGCAATAGAATTATATCTTATAAATCAATTAGTTAATAAAATTGGAGATAATGTATTTTTTTAATATTTTTGTTTAAAAATTTGCATCTTTGAATGTGCAAATGAACAATACCATATTTCTACCAATTACATGTTGGAGTTAAAGTCAAAACAAGTATTTTTTCTCAAATAATTTGATAAAGTTTATGGTTAAATTTTTTAAATTTTAAAATAAGTTAATTATTTATTATTTTGGTGAAATGGATAACTATAATTAATTAAATATTAAATGTTTAAATTAACAATTGTAAAATTAAGAAGTAATTATTATTTTTTAACTATGAATCCATGTTTAAAAATAACTCAAATTATAAATTTCTATTAAAAAGAAAAAAATGAACCCATTAATCTTTAATTTAAGTGAAGCACCATCATTCTAAGTATATTGAGTGGTGTTAATTATTTTTGGCAATGAGCTAAAAAACAACACAAAGGCAACTTCACATGTGCCTCTATTTTTAATCTTTACATTTCTTTTTTGTAGAGAAGTTTTTGGGAGAAAAGGGAATTCATATTAAAGGGTTTAAAGTCAGGGTTTAATGTTCATTCATTAAATTTATTTTTCATTCTTCAATGCATTGATTTTGTTTTTCTCATATGTGTTTTTTCTATGTGCAGGTAATAGGTAGGAACTATGGAGAAATGCTTCAAGAATTCATTCTGGTAGTTCCAGATCTAAATTCCTTTAAGTGGAAATTAATGTTTATATTATATATTGTGAAAAAAAAATATATAAGGGGAATTCATATTAAAGGGTTTAAAGTTCATTTATTAAATTTATTTTTCATTCTTGAATGCATTGATTTTGTTTTTCTCATATGTGCTTTTTCTGGGCATGTGCAGGTAATAGGTAGGAGCTATGGAGAAATACATCAAGAATTCATTATGTGGTTCCAAATCTAAATTCCTTTAAGTGGAAATTAATGTTTATATTATATATTGTGAATAAAAAATATATAAGGGGAATTCATAATAAAGGGTTTAAAGTTCATTCATTAAATTTATTTTTCATTCTTCAATGCATTAATTTTGTTTTTCTCCTATGTGCTTTTTCTGTGTGCATGTATAGGTGATAGGTAGGAGCTATGGAGAAATGCTTCAAGAATTCATTAATTTCAACCATGGAATATATTTTTATTCATAATATATATTTTTTATTCATATGTGCTTTTTCATTAGTGGCATATTTTTAGCATAAGTAATTACAACCTCAACTTTTGAAATCTAAATTTCGTAACTTAAACTTGTCTTCCTCCTTTTCCTTCACCTTTTTCTCGCAAGATAGCCTCCTATTCAGCTTGCAAATTCCCCACAGTCATAAATGCAAGTAGCTACACACAAATATGATGCCTATTATATTTGTCTGATAGAGGCTGTCCTGCACAAACCCTAGCGAGATGAGGATGATGACCTTCTCTCTGAAATGATTTTGCTCAAAATTTGACCCAGTGCAGGAGCAAGAACTTGTTAAGAAGCAAGTTTTTGAAAGGTTGTAGAGCAATACAAAGCATACCTACCTTCATGGCTTCGTGAAAGAGAGTTGCATTCTCCAGTGTCTTATACGATTGCTTAATTTCATCCTTTTCCAACGCATCCTAGTGACCAAATATTGAAAGAAGGCCCACATCAAAAGAAAACTACAGCAGCAACAGAATGAAAAATGAGAAACGAGAAAGGAGAAATGAGAAATCAAGAGTATGTGAATGCGATAGTTGTGGAACGTATTGACAGTGGAACTCTCCCACGAATGTAGGGCAAGGAACGCAAGAGATTCATGTGAGGAACTATTCAGTAATCTCTTATTTATAGAGCAAAGGAGTTACACAATGAAACATGTCACAAAAAAGAAATGCCTCACCAACCCTGTTATATTCTAATTTTAGGTGTGGCGGTCTGAACAATAATGCAAGAAGCTTTTGGGGCTCTTTTTAGATTTTTATTTAATTTTTTAATTTGAAATACCAAAGTATATCTCTCTGGAATTAATTTAGCTTCTTGGCAGTTATTTTTGCAATTGGGAATTAATTTACCTTCTTGGCAATTACTTTTTATTCATACATTTTGAATCTATTTTTTGGGTGTGTGGAATTGCAAAATGGGCCATGGCAATTAAAACCATGAAGATTTTGGTATTATTTTTAGATTTTTATTTAATTTTTTATTTGCAATTTAGTTTTTTTTTTTTTTGGTTTAAAATTACAACAAAAAATGAGTGTTCTCATCTCCACCCCCATTGCAACTGTAGTTCACCTCTTAGAGAAATAACATATTGTAACATCATTCAATAAGACAATATTAATCTAATCAGCATTTGATATACATTACACAATGATAACAAAGATTTTAAATGTTAAAAGAGTAGGTGCAGGTGGAAGTGTATATTAATCATTACACATTATAAGAAGACAATATTAATCTAAATAGCATTTGATATATATTACACAAAGACAATGAAGATTTTAAATGCCAAAGGAGTAGATACAAGTGTAGATAAGTGCTTATTAATATATTATTAAATGACATATTGTAACATAACTCATTACACGTTATAGGAAGACAATATTAATTTAAAAAACATTTAATATAAATTACACAAAGACAATAACAATGAAGACATTAGATGATAATTGTGTGAAGAGGAGGGTCAAGTTAATCTCAATTACCATAATTTCAAAGAGGGGACAAATCTTAGTTGAAACAACATTTATTACACATATGAATACAATGAAGACATTAAATACCAACTATGTGAAGAGTGGATTATGAGAAGTCAAATTGCATGTGCCCTAGATTAAATAACTAAATTGACTATATTCCATTTTACAATGACTACCATTATTGGTATAGAGATCAAGATGTTTGTTGGAAACCTAACATTTAGATATGTAGTATAGTGGTCTAATTGATCTTATGGCTTGTGGCTTACTATACCAATATAATCATACAATTGTAAAGAGACACAATTGTAGTTACTGTACAACTATGTTGTCATATTTGAATAAAGATAGTGTTTATTGTCCTTAACTTAATGAAATTCATTATGAATAGAAATGAGATGTGACTAATATTGTTACATTGCTACATTGATTAATTTACACTATCAAATATATTAACAATTGTTGGCAGGATTTTAGTAATTAGGACATGGTACTTAAAATTTAAACATTTCACTATGTATCAAGTCTCTACTAAGGCCTATTCAAGTATCATATGAGTATGAAAACTATCCAGGTGATAAAAAAAACATCACCATATGTTGGTACCAATAATCTTGTGATAATTTGGCATCACTATATGTGGGTATCCTTGTTCTTGTTTAAGAACTAGAAATAATAGAGTATATGTTGTTGAATACAATGAACACTGAGAGGGGGAGTGAATCAGTGTTCTACGAAACCATTTATGAACTTGCTATTTTATCCCTTTACCAAATTCAATTATGTGAAAGTAGATTAAACAAATGAACAACAACCACAAAGAAAGAACACATGAAGACCAAGATTTTTACTTGGAAAACCTAAAGAGGGAAAAACCATGGAGAGTGTTAGCTAGATCTTGATATATTGTTATAGCACAATACTGAATTACAAAAAGGTTCACTGCCTTAGGGCTCACTACTTCGAGTTCACTGCTAATTAGAAGAATAAATAAGAAGGGTGGCACACTACCAAAGAGGAACGGCTGTGATTGCATCTACATATGCATGGTAATAGTTCCAATTAAGTTCATAAACACTGACTTAGAACTCTTCATTTCAGTCTGCCCTTGTTTCTCTGCTCTGCTCTTACATATACTCAAGATCTCTCTTTATTTGTTGTGGCTATTCTATCTTCTCATATTTCACATTCATATACATCACATTGCACACCACACACACCAAGCACCAAAATCCATCCTCTATTTAGATCCGCAACTAAATCTTTCTCATGATCAGGTTAGCAAGCAAATTGTGAAACGTGTATACCAAGTGTTATATCATGTCGGCTTGTTCTTGTGTTAAATCTTCAATGCAGATGTAATGCCCCTCACTTTTTAGGCTTGTGATAGATGTTATTTTCATATTGCTCTCTATTAGTTTGAGAACAGTTGATAGTTTTATATTGTATATTTATAGTTTTGAGACATCTGGACTAGTATGTTATGGTTTATGTTCTCCTTGATCTTGATGGACTATGTTCGATGGATATATTTAGACATGTGTTACAAGTTAGGATGACATTATGATTATTTCAGTTATGATTTGATGGACATGTTTAGTAATGGAATGTTAATTACATGTTTTATTAGATTCGTTGATATATGATTTTAAATGATGTGATTATAATCTTGTTCAAGAGTAGGGATGGTGCAGCATTACTCGCTTTGAGTACCCTGCTGTGCCACGATTCTCTGACTCTCTAGGTGCAGGCATATATGTATTTGATCATATACAACAAGTTGTCTGGATGTAGGCTACAGGTACCAAACCTTGACTCCACCTAATATAGCAGGTTTGAGCGTGTTCTTTCACCAATGGATATTAGTGATGGGAGATAACACGAGGTCTAATCCACTAGGTCGGTCCTTGTCTTCTATTGTGGTCTCGAGTCATGTTGGGATACTTGGTCCTTGTCTTGTTATGATTGGTTATCTTGTGTTGTGATGTTTAGTTAAGTTGTGTTTCATAATGTTTAAGTTATGCTCCTGTGTGGTTAGAAGATTCTTTAATGAACTAGTGGTAATTAATAATGCTCCTATCTTGTTTATTAGATAATTATTGAATTAGCTTAAAAGCTTTGGATGATACCTTGGTTAAATTTTATAATAGGTGAGAATTATAATCTGCTGTCCAAAAAGTAATTATGTGGTAAAATTGGAGTTACGGGTACTTAGCGGTTATTTGGTAGAGAATATTTTGGGAAATGCAAAATTTAATGCTGTGTGTTATCAATTTCAAAATTGGAGGATTTGGGAATCTTTTGATATAGATAATTTTTTAATCTCACGAGAGAGTGGGTTGTTGGGAAGAGAGAGGCATGTCTTCTACATTTATTTGAGAAGTTGAATCCTTGTTTTGAGGAAGAGGGTTGTTGGGAAGAGAGTCATGTCTTCTGCATTTATTGGAGGAGTTGAATCCTTGTTTGGGGGGTAGGAGGACAGAGAAAATTGGAAGAAGGAAACAGAGATATTATGGAGAAGAACAGAGAATTTTGGGTTGCAGGAGTTGAAGAAATTTTGGAGGAGGGACTGAACTTCAGGTATGAGATTGTATCTCTCTATGAAAATTGTAATTGTGATAGCTTGTAAGTTAAATTTTATGGCAGCACATTCTATGTGTGAACTAGTTTGTCCTATTTATGAAATTTGCATGTAACTTGGAACTCAATTTTCCTTGTATGCCCTGTCCAAACCCCTGTAGATCCCTCCAAGATGGATTCTTCTGGTTGAACCTTTGTTTTAACCCTCTGAAATCTTGTGGTCATCATCTGTAATTCTGAATTGGGAACTTAATCCTATGCAACAGATGATTCTATGGTAAGCTTTCATCTCATCCCAGTGGTTCTTGCAATTTATCTCACATGTGTATCTCCCTGATAAACGCGAATTGCTCAGTGAGAAGTGATTTGGCATATATACCTTCCATGTAACCTGTTAGTGCTTGCAACCATGTGGTTGGTCCTCATTTTCTTACCAATTTTTGAATCCTCTTGACTTTAACTGTCCTCTATGTCATAGTTCGGCCTCACTCTGCTTTAACCTTCAGAATGGTGGCTTGCAATAGAGTCCTCTTGCATTGAGTTTGAAAATCAATTTTAACCTAATGAAATTTCAATTGTAGCTTCTACCTCAGTCAATGGATTTGAGGTTGTCGTTTATGTTGCCCTGAGATTCTGAGACTTGGAGAGGGAGAATGAAAGTTTGCAGCATCAAATCAACTATTTTAGGAAATATTTTTGTGAGATAGAAGAAAGTTTGTGTTATACCTTTTTCTAATAATTTTGGTTTAATCCTAGAAAAGCTAAAAATTCTGCTTCTCATGGGACAGGCCATTTATCTGCAAACAGTTTGTATATGCACTCAAGAGCACTTGTTGTATAAATTTAAGAACCACTACCTAATTTGTACCTTGGGGAGAAATACTTGTAGACTTGTAGTTGTAATCCAAAATGATCAATGCTCATCAATGCACCTGGCCTAAACATATGAGAGAGCCTAAGGGGTAATTACATAAGGAGGACAACACAATTCTTAAAGTAACTGCACTATAACAAATTAATATATATGTAGGTTAACAAAATTCTTAAAGTAAGCTAAAAATTGTAATATAATTATTAAAGCCACCATGCTGGAAGAAATGAACATTCAAGTATGATAATATTGATATAAAAGTAAGTGGACTATAAAAGTACCCTATGATTAGCACCTCCAATGTTTTGGAAACCCTCAGTGCACGTCAGATCAGTGTCAATATGGATCTACACTAGTCATAGTAGCCTTTTCATCTCTTCTATCTAAAAACTTTGCAAGTCCAGGCAAGGTTAGGTTGTGTTTAGCCCTAAACCAAACACTGTGATGACCCTCGTTAGGCCCCAATTGGCAGTTCAGGTGTCGCATTGGCTTCTATTTTTCCACATCGAACAATACATATAGGATTCATTAATAACACTCTCAAGGACGAATCTACGAGAAGGTCCAAGCATAAAACAATTATACCTTCCCCTCAATTAAAATACTAGAAAACCCCATGTTTATTTATAGTCTACTCTATCCTTAACTTATTACACTAAAAATTAGATTTTATTGTAAATTTGACTGCATGTTATCACATAATCCTAGAAGGGCATTCATGTATCAGAAACGTGAACAATTTGTCACTGACCTATACTAAGGCATGTTTATCTATACTCTGACATCCTTAATTTGAAATGATTTCCTTCTTCCTAATCGGAGCAACGTGTGATTTCAACAAGTTTTAATGGTCATTCCACCATTTTGGAAAGTTCCTTTCTAGACTCACGTTTCTCTATAGCAATGATCTCTTTTGGGATTCATAGGTAGTTTTAGTTAGTGGGCAGATTTCTTAGTAACTTTTGCTGCCATCTTTAAGGTTGAGTTTAGTAGCATCTTTGTGTTTGTGCAGCAGTAGATTGTGGACATCGTAGAAGATTATGTGTTAGTCGCAAATAGTTGGCATCATACATGTTAACCATAGTCGATTGCAGTCGACGTAGGAGTCATCAAGTTGATCGAATCTAGCAGCAATACTTGTTGCTTGAGGTCATAGAAACTCCTTCCATCAGTTGTTTCTCCTTGTTCTTTGCCTCCTCCATAGGTTCTGCCATCGGAAAAAGTGCAGTAGAGATTCGTCATAAGCGCTATGTAGTGGAAGAGCATAATAGTTTTATGGTAGTTTGGTTGGTGGTAGTATTGGACATCTTGTGCCTGTGTGTTACAACCATTTCTACAGACTGTCGTTCGAATGGGGATGGGAGCACCACAGGTCATGGTTGTAGTTGAAACCTTATAGCCGATGTTTTATTGCCTAGTCGAAATGTTCTGTATCAAAGGTTTATACCTTAGCCCTTGCCATCATTGTAGAAATCTTTTAGTTGGCCAATGCTTGTAGCATATGCAAGTTTTGTTTTAGGTCACCATGTGCATTATTACAAACACGATTTCTTGTCTGCAGTCACTGTTATCTCAGCATGTCGTCAGAGTTCATAACAATAAAAAAGAAAAGTAGTCGAAGTGGCTTCGTGGGAGTCTCCTTCAATTCGTAACCAATTTTATTTTATAGCCATTATGTTAGGGTGGTCGACAGTAGTGTGTCAATAGGACTTTTCACATGTTTGGTAATAGGATAGTCGGCATTATGCTTAGGAGATTATTAATGTTTTAATGTTCATTTTGAATTAGAGTTGTGCAGTAGCACCTTATTTGGGAATCCCTAGATTTTAGGAGTTACTTTTAGGTTGAATTGATATTTGAGAGTGGTATTAGATTAAGAATCAGTTAAGTTTAGAAGTTGTTTGTAATTGAAAATGTTGTTGGTGATTTATGTTATAGTTCAAATCTAAGATTCTTGTAGATGTTGTGTTAGAGATTGTGGATGGTAGCATGCTTATCGAGGATACAGGTGAATGTTTATACTTGCCTTTATTTAATTGCTAATTATTGGAATATAGAACTTGATTTTCTTACAATTGTAGATTAGAACAAATGTGGTCTAGTAAGTTTAAAATTTAAAACATTTTGATCTCTATGTTTTTATTTAAATAAATCAGGGAATTGTGTTTCGAATTACTTATGTTGGAAATTATGTGTATTCAATATAGTGGTTGTATTTGTGATTGGTAAATGGTTTTAGGGATATGTATTTGCTTATAGTGAAATTATAGGAAGTATATGTTAGGAAATTGTGTTTATAGATTTTCATAGCTATCGCATTTGGATTTGTAAGTTGGTAAGATGCTAGCTCCTAGGAAATTATATATATGTATTATCATTGAATTGAAATTTTAAATGCTTAATGATAATATTTGATCATAAGAAATATCCTTGTGAAATTTACAGATGTTATTAGAAATTGTATTAGTTAGAGCTTTTGTGTTTTTGAGTTATAATACTAGATTTCTGTAGTTATGTCCACGTTAATGATATAGCATATGTTAAATCATTTATTATTGTTAATGCCGTGAACTTGAATTTTCTTAAATCTCATAAGTTGTTCTCATGATTGAATTAGAAGTTCATTGAATATCTTTTGTCCGATTATCCTTCTGGTCGTACCTTTATGTTTGTATTGGAGTATTATATTACCATGGGTGGAGTTTATGTCTATATGTTGGATTGTTGTGAAGTACGAATCTTGTGAGATGTCATGACCACTTGTGTCAATGTGGAAGCATTGTTCATGTCAGATAGTGGTTACCCTTTTATTGTTTTGTACCTTACTCAAGAGGTGTAGTCCTTGGTTTTGGTTCAAAATTTTGGCATGTCATGGCAGTGGGTTCCCTAGATTCTCGTGTCTTGCAATGAATGGGAAATGGGCTCTTGGATATAGTACTTGGTTCTTGATGGTTTTGCTTCATTTTGAAGAGATTATGGATTTCTTATTATGGCCTAGTGAATGGCAGATGTTATGGCTCAGATCTGATTGGCGACTCTTACCTATATGTTGTAGTATGTATGTTTGACCTGAGAATGCTAAGGGAGTGGCTTTCATGGTGGGGCCAGTGCCTAGTGAGAGGCCGCCTAGGTAACCGCATGGAAGTTGTATGCACATGGAAAACTTAACAAGATAAGTAAGAGACCTCACCCATGCCTTGAGTGCTCTCACAGGCTAAGGATGGGATGAGAAGGCCTGGTGGGCAAGGCCGACCTCCTTGTCTCCATGAGAGGACCTATTGGCTCCGCATGTGTCACCCTATGGGGTTGGTGCCTAGAGAGAGGCTGCCAGGGTAACCATAGATGGGGGCCAGCTTCTAATGATAGATAGCCTGGGTAACCCATGTTAGGACCATGTGATGATACTCCCCCTACGCAATTCTATCATTTCTTGGTAGTGCCTCTGGAGTGATATCTTGGCTTGTGTAGTGTTGTTGGTATGGTCGGTTGCTTCATGTCTGTTGTCATTCTGTTATTGTTTGTCTCTTTGGCTTAGTGGAATCCTCGTCGTTATCTCCTAGCTCAGAGGGGTGGACCTCAAGGTTCCACATGGTTGGCAGGCAGAGCTATCCATTGGTCCTTTTGGAGATGCGATTCAAGTTCTGCGCAGAGCTGTTCCAGTTCTAGTTGCTTTCCTCCTTCAGAGTTGTACGCTTTCTTATTTATTTAGTTGTAAATCGACACGATCGGTCTTGTAATCTTGCATTGTAATTTTGTAAATAAACTATCTTGCAATGACAAGTTGATCTTTCTATAGCAGTAGTAATTGATGATCTCTTATGTGGTTTTTACTTTATATTCTCTTATGCAGTTATGTTTCCCTAGAGGAGTTAGAAGTGCATTTTTATTTATGTTGTGATATTGTTGGTTACTGCTATTGCATTTACTTACTTTAAAAAAATAAATTTAGTTCTATAATGTTGCACTTTTAGTCTTGTACTCTAGGGTTGCATGAAGGGGCATTACATTTGGTATCAGAGCCAGGTTTGAACACAGGGTACCCTGATTATATTTGAGCCCATTATGTAACCTAGTGCTTAAACTTTATAGAATGATTTAACCCATGTTGTGACCCTTTTCTTAATGTAATAATTTGCCTTTTTGTGTGTAGGGTAGATGCCTAGAGGTAGGGGCTGAGGTCGGGGCAGAGGTAGGGGTCATGGGAGAGGTGGTGGTGGTATTCCTCCTCCCAGTTCTCCTCATGCGAGTGGCCATGAAGGTAGGGGTCAAAACATGGAGGGTTAGGGTCAGCCTCATGGAGCCTAGTTGAGACAGATTCTTGAGGAGGCCCTTGCCCATTTAGGCCCTAGACAGGAGGGTGAGCAATCCAGAGGAGGTCAGGAAGTAGACTAGTCAGGTCCGAGAGAGAGAGAGAGGTCTCTAAGGCGTAGAGAGTTGACAACTGAGCAGGTGGCCACACTAGCCAGCCATATGAGGGATTTACTGAGAGCACGCCCTCCCATCTTTGATGGAGCTGGTAGAGGACTTGAGGCAAAGATTTGGTTATTGGACTTAGGCAGGTGTTTCACCATGCATCCGTATGGCAGCAATACAAAAGCCATATGTGCTATTTTGCATCTATGAGGGTTTGCTTCGACTTGGTGGAGGCTAGAGGAGTAGAATCTGCATTTGAACATTAGCACTGTGTCTTGGGAGTTGTTTGAAGATAGATTCAGAGCTTGCTTTCTTTCTGACCATTGGAGGTAGCGTCGAGCGGATGAGTTTCATGAGCTAAGGCAGTTTGCCATGACAGTTGAGCAGTATGAGCGTAGATTTTATGAGCTCAAACAGTATGTAGGCATTGGGGATGATGAGTCTATGTTGGTGCAGCATTTTATCAGGGGCTTGAATGCCCAGATTAGTGGAGGGGTTCGTGTACTCGAACCTAAGACTATGGAGGTTACCATGGAGAAAGCTCGGTTAGTGGAGGAGAATTTAGCTATGGCACTTGGTGGGCATACAGGTGTGCACATTGGCTGTGCACCTTCATCAGGATATGGTTCTTGAGGTGGTCACACTCAGGCATCAGGTTCTCATGCACCCTAAAAGGGTGGTCATCAACAGTAGTATTTGCAGCCCAAACTGAAGAATTCTCAGCATCAGCAAGGTAATAGATTTCAAAATAAGAAAGACCAATCTTGGCAGCGCAATAAGCGCAATCATTTTGATCATCTAGCTTAGAGTACACAGTCTACAGTGAATAAGGGCAGCTTCCAGCAGTCTAGTGCCTTCCGGGGTGATGGTGGTTTTGGTAGAGGCATCGAGTGCTTCTCTTGTGGCCAACAGGGCCATATCGCTAGACAGTGCCCGCATAAGGGTGCATCAGGATTTGGACATCGACCGACGGCATCTGAGCCAATGGTTGGTGATACAGGCAGGTCACACTAAGTCTTTACAGTGGTGGATGACCGATAGGCAGAGCATCAGGGCACCGTGGTGGAGACTTCTAGTTGCATGCGAGGTATTGATTTTTCTATTCTATTTGATTCTGGTGCATCTGATTCATTTATATCTCCTTCTCTTGTGGAGCATTGTGGCTTAGTGGTAACAAAGCAAGATGATAGGTGGTAGGTTGAGTTAGCTTCTGGGGCTAAGATAGCAGTTGAGTCTCTAGTTTCATAGTGTAATTTGATGATTGGCTCTCTATCTACTTCTGTGGACCTTCGCATTCTACCCCTAGGTTCATATGACATAGTTTTGCGGATGGATTAGTTAGAGGGCCATCAGGCAGTGATAGATTGTTGGCATAAGTCTGTTAGATTTGTGGATGATTTTGGTGCTGAGGTTGAGGTCATAGGAGTTCAGTGACCTATTTCCCTATGTGTGGTCTCTACTATGCAACTCAAGAGATGCATGCGTCAGGGATGTCAGCTTTTTGCAGTGATTGTTAGTGATTTGGAGATGGAGGAGATTCAAGAGGCATCTATTGACGATCACCCACTATTGAGGGAGTATGTGGATGTTTTTCCTTCTGATATTCTAGGGATGCCACCTAAGCGTGACATTGATTTTAGGATTGATCTAATTCCTGATGCAGAGCCTATCTCACGAGCTCCATACAGGATGACCACTCAGGAGCTCAAGGAGCTTCGACTGTAGTTAGAGGAGCTATTAGCCAAAGGGTTCATATGACCTAGTGTTTCTCCTTGGGGAGCGTCTGTGATCTTTGTGAAGAAGAAGGATGGATCTCTACGGCTATGTATCAACTATCGGCAGCTTAATAAGGTAACAGTGAGAAATAGGTATCCCTTGCCTTGGATCGATGATTTGTTTGATCAGATTAAAGGAGCAATGGTATTCTCTAAAATTGACCTTAAGTTGGGATATCACCAGTTGTGGATTTTTGAGGCAGATATTCACAAGACAGCATTTCGCACCCGTTATGGACATTATGAGTTCACAGTGGTGCCATTCGGGTTGACGAATGCACCTTTGGTTTTCATGAGCTTAATGAATGGTGTGTTTCGCACTTATCTCGACTGATTTGTCCTCGTATTTCTTGACGATATATTGATCTATTCAAGGACTATGGAGGAACATGAGGAGAATTTGCGTCAGGTGTTGCAGGGTCTGAGAGAAAATCAACTTTATGCTAATTTGTCAAAATGTGAGTTTTTCTAGACAGAGGTTAAGTATTTGGGTCATGTTATCTCTGGAGAGGGTATTGTGGTGGATCCCTTGAAGATCCAAGCAATTATGGACTGGCCTATAGCCACTAATATTTCTGAGGTCTGTAGTTTTATGGGGTTGGCAGGTTACTATCATTGCTTTGTTATGGGGTTTTCAAGAATTGCTCACCCTATTACTTCTCTTCAGAGGAAAGGGAAGAAGTTTGTTTGGTCAGAATATTGTCAGGTAGCTTTTCAGACTCTTAAGGAGTAGCTGACCAGTGCACCTATTTTAGTAGTTCCTGATCCTAGTAGGGACTTTGTTGTTTGTACCGATGCTTCCTTGGAGGGTTTGGGAGCAGTTCTAATGCAAGATGGTCGCGTGATTGCCTATGAGTCTCGTAAACTCAAGGATCATGAATTGAAATATCCTACTCATGACCTGGAGTTAATAGCAGTGGTGCATTCCTTGGTGAGATGGAGGCATTTTCTATTAGGGCATCAGTTTGAGCTGCACAGTGATCATCGTAGTTTGTAGTATATTTTCACACAGCCAAACTTGAATGCAAGGCAAAGGCATTGGATGGAGTTCTTGTGCGAGTATGACTTTGAGGTTAGATATATTCAGGGCAAGGAGAATGTGGTAGCAGATGCTCTTAGTCATCAGAGGCATGAGATCTCAACAATTTCTCTTATAGTTGATTTGAGAGGTCAGATTCTTGCTGCTCTTCCTACTGACAGTTGGTGCTAGGAGGTGAGATCCGAGATTGAGTCTGGGAGACCTTTAGAAGGTAGGTTCTCTGGTTACTCTTTTGAGTCAGATGGTCTTTTATGACATTTGGGTCGAATCTATGTTCCTAATTCTAAGGGTCTTTGCACCCTAGTTTTGTTTGAGGCACATCAGGCACCCTATTCTTCTCATCCAGGTGTCAAGAAGATGCATGTAGATCTGTGCCAACTATACTTTTGGAGTGGTATGAAGCAGGATTTTGCTGATTTTGTGTCGAGATGTCTTGAGTGTCAGAGGGTGAAGGCAGAACACCGGCACCCTGTAGGTCTTTTGCAGCCTCATTTGATTCCTGAGGGGAAGTGGGATATCATTTCGATAGACTTCATTATTGGTTTGCCGATGTCCTCTCGATGACACGATGCTATTATGGTCACTGTGGATAGGTTGACGAAGGTAGCTCACTTTTCTCCTGTCCGTGCTTCTTACAATGCCTCTATGGTGGCTAGAGTGTTTATGGAGGACATCGTCAGACTTCATGGGATTCCTCGTAAGATCATCTCCGACAGGGATCCAGTGTTCACTTATGCCCTTTGGATGTCCTTGCAGCATGCCTTGGGAACACAACTGAACTTCAGTTCAGCTTATCACCCTAAGACTGATGGTCAGACTGAGAGGGTTAATCAGGTTCTCGAGGATATGTTAAGGATGTATGTGATGGATTGGTAGAGCCATTGGGAGGACTACCTTTACCTAGTGGAGTTTGCCTATAATAATGGTTATCATAGTTCTATTGGTATGTCTCCATTTCAGGCCTTGTATGGTCGTCTTTGTAGGACTCCATTGAGTTGGGATCATTTGGAGGATAGAGTTCTTCTGTGTCTGGATATGCTTAAAGATATGGAGCAGCAGGTTGAGAGGATTAGAGAGCATTTGGTGGTAGCTCAGGATAGGTAGAAGAAGTATGCAGATGCTCATAGGATTGATCGTCAGTTTTCTGTTCGGGATAGGGTGTTCTTGCGTGTGTGATCGTGAAAGAGTCCAATCCGCTATGGAAAAGGCTCTAAGCTAGCACCACGCTTTGTTGGACCTTTTGAGGTGTTGGAGAGGATCAGTCCAGTTGCTTATCGTCTTGCTTTGCCGCCTAGCCTTTCACGCATCCATGATGTGTTTCATGTTTCTGTACTTAGACCTTACTATCTGGATATCGCTCATGTTCTTGATTGGACTGCTCTACAGGTAGAGGACATGTAGCTAGCTCTGGAACTCGTAGGCATTCTTCAGTACAGAAGACTTGCTCTCAAGGGTAGAGACGTGGAGTAGGTTAGGGCCCAGTGGGACCCTAATGATGAGACCTCCGCTACCTGGGAGGATGCTACCAGGATGAGGGAGTTATATCCTCACTTATTTGCAGGCTTCTAGGAGTAAGCCTAGTTCTAGGGGGAGAGGATGTAATGCCCCTCACTTTTTTGGCTTGTGATAGATGTTATTTTCATATTGCTCTCTATCAATTTGAGAACAGTTGATAGTTTTATATTGCATATTTACAGTTTCGAGACATTTGGACTAGTATGTTATGGTTTATGTTCTCCTTGATCTTGATGGACTATGTTCGATGGATATATTTAGACATGTGTTACGAGTTAGGATGACATTATGATTACTTCAGCTATGATTTGATGGACATGTTTAGTAATGGAATTTTAATTACATGTTTTATTAGATTCGTTGATATTTGATTTTAAATGATGTGATTATAATCTTGTTCAAGAGCAGGGATGGTGCAGCATCACTTGCTTCGAGTACCCTATTGCGCCGTTATTCTCTGACTCTCTAGGTGCAAGCATATATGTATTTGATCGTATACAACAAGTTGTCTGGATGCAGGCTGTAGGTACCAAACCTCGACTCCACCTGATATAGCAGGTTTGAGTAGGTTCTTTCACCAATGGATATTAGTGATGGGAGATAACATGAGGTCTTATCCACTAGGTTGGTCCTTGTCTTTTGTTGTGGTCTCGAGTCGTGTTGGGATACTTGGTCCTAGTCTTGTTATGATTGGTTATCTTGTGTCGTGATGTTTAGTCAAGTCATGTTTTATAATGTTTAAATTATGCTCTTGTGTGGTTAGAAGATTCTTTAATGAACTAGTGGCAATTAATAATGCTCCTATCTTGTTTATTAGATAATTATTGAATTAGCTTAAAAGCTTTGGATGACACCTTGGTTAAATTTTATAATAGGTGAGAATTATAATCTGCTGTCCAAAAAGTAATTATGTGGTAAAATTGGAGTTACGGGTACTTAGTGGTTATTTGGTAGAGAATATTTTGGGAAATGCAAAATTTAATGCCGTGTGTTATCAATTTCAAAATTGGAGGATTTGGGAATCTTTTGATATAGATAATTTTTGAATCTCACGAGAGAGTGGGTTGTTGGGAAGAGAGAGGCATGTCTTCTGCATTTATTCAAGAAGTTGAATCCTTGTTTTGAGGAAGTGGGTTGTTGGGAAGAGAGGAATGTCTTCTACATTTATTAGGGGAGTTGAATCCTTGTTTGGGGGGTAGGAGGATAGAGAAAATTGGAAGAAGGAAACAGAGATATTGTGGAGAAGAACAGAGAATTTTGGGTTGCAGGAGTCGAAGAAATTTTGGAGGGACTAAACTTCAGGTATGAGATTGTATCTCTCTGTGAAAATTACAATTGTGATAGCTTGTAAGTTAAATTTTATGGCAGCACGTTCTATGTGTGAACTAGTTTGTCCTATTTGTGAAATTTGCATGTAACTTGGAACTCAATTTTCCTTGTATGCCCTGTCCAAACCCCTGTAGATCCCTCCAAGATGGATTCTTCTAGTTGAACCTTTGTTTTAACCCTCCGAAATCTTGTGGTCATCATCTGTAATTCTGAATTGGGAACTTAATCCTATGCAACTGATGATTCTATGGTAAGCTTTCATCTCATCCCAGTGGTTCTTGCAATTTATCTCACATGTGTATCTCCCTAATAAATGCGAATTGCTCAGTGAGAAGTGATTTGGCATATATACCTTCCATGCAACCTGTTAGTGCTTGCAACCATGTGGTTGGTCCTCATTTTCTTACCGATTTTTGAATCCTCTTGACTTTGACTATCCTCTATGTCATAGTTCAGCCTCACTCTGCTTTAACCGTCAGAATGGTGGCTTGCAATAGAGTCCTCTTACATTGAGTTCAAAATCAATTTTAACCTAATGAAATTTCAATTGTAGCTTCTACCTCAGTCAATGGATTTGAGGTTGTCGTTTATGTTGCCCTGAGATTCTAAGACTTGGAGAGGGAGAATGAAAGTTTGTAGCATCAAATCAGCTATTTTAGGAAATATCTTTGTGAGATAGCAACAGCTTTATGTTATACATTTTTCTGATAATTTTGGTTCAATCCTAGAAAAGCTAAAAATTCTGCTTCTCATGGGATGAGCCATTTATCTGCAAACAGTTTGTATATGCACTCAAGAGCACCTGCTATATAAATTTAGGAACCACTGCCTAATTTGCACCTTGGGGAGAAATACTTGTAGACTTGTAGCTATAATCCAAAATGATCAATGCTCACCAATGCACCTGGCCTAAACATATGAGAGAGCCTAAGGGGTAATTACATAAGGAGGACAACACAATTCTTAAAGTCAATGCACTGTAACAAATTAATATATATGTAGGTTAACAAAATCCTTAAAGTACGCTGAAAATTGTAATATAATTATTAAAGCCACCGTGCTGCAAGAAATGAACATTCAAGTATGATAATACTGATATAAAAGTAAGTGGACTATAAAAGTACCCTATGATTAGCACCTCCAATGTTTTGGAAACCCTTAGTGCATGTCAGATCGGTGTCAATATGGATCTACACTAGTCATAGTAGCCTTTTCATCTCTTCTATCTAAAAACTTTGCAAGTCCAAGCAAGGTTAGGTTGTGTTTAGCCCTAAACCAAACACTGTAATGACCCTCGTCAGGCCCCATTTGGTAGTTCAGGTGTTGCATTGGCTTCTATTTTTCCACATCGAACAATACATATAGGATTCATTAATAACACTCTCGAGGATGATTCTACGAGAAGGTCCAAGCATAAAACAATTATACCTTCCCCTCAATTAAAATACTAGAAAACCCCATGTTTTTTTACAGTCTACTCTATCCTTAACTTATTACACTAAAAATTGGATTTTATTGTAAATTTGACTACATGTTATCACATAATCCTGGAAGGGCATTCATGTATCAGAAACATGAACAATTTGTTACTGACCTATACTAAGGCATATTTATCTATACTCTGTCATCCTTAATTTGTAATGATTTCCTTCTTCCTGATCGGAGCAGCGTGTGATTCAAGCAAGTTTTAATGGTCATTCCACCATTTTGGAAACTTCCTTTCTAGACTCACATTTCTCTATAGCAATGATCTCTTTTGGGATTCATAGGTAGTTTTAGTTAGTGGGCAGATTTCTTAGTAACTTTTGCTGACATCTTTAAGGTTGAGTTTAGTAGCATCTTTGTGTTTGTGCAGCAGTAGATTGCGGACGTCATAGAAGATTATGTGTTAGTCGCAAATATTTGGCATCATACATGTTAACCATAGTTGATTTCAGTCGACGTAGGAGTCATCAAGTTGATCGAATCTAGTAGCAATACTTGTTGCTTGAGGTCATAGAAACTCCTTCCGTCAGCTATTTTCTCCTTCTTCTTTGTCACCTGCATAGGTTCTACTGTCAGAAAAAGTGCAGTAGAGAGTCATCATAAGCGTTACGTAGTTGGAGAGCATAATAGTTTTATGGTAGTTTGGTTGGTGGTAGTAGTGGACATCTTGTGCCTACGTGTTGCAGCCATTTCTGCAGACTATCGTTCGAATGCGGATTAGAGCACCACAGGTCATGGTTGTAGTTGAAACCTTATAGCTGATGTTTTATTGCCTAGTCGAAATGTTCTTTATTGAAGGTTTATACCTTAGCCCTTGCTGTCATCATAGAAATCTTCTAGTTGGCCGATGCTTGCAGCATATGCAAGTTTTGTTTTAGGTTGCTGTGTGCATTATTATAGACACGATTTCTTGTCTGTAGTCGCTGTTATCTCAACATGTCATCGAAGTTCATAACAATAAAAAAAAATAGTCGAAGTGGCTTCATGGGAGTCTCCTTCGATTCGTAACCAATTTTATTTTATAGCCGTTATGCTAGGGTGGTCGACAGTAGTGTTTCGATAGGGCTTTTCACATGTTTGGTAATAGGATAGTCGGCATTATGCTTAGGAGATTATTAATGTTTTAATGTTCATTTTGAATTGGTTTTGTGCAGTAGCACCTTATTTGGGAATCCCCAGATCTTAGGAGTTACTTTTAGGTTGAATTGATATTTGAGAGTGGTATTAGATTAAGAATCAGTTAAGTTTAGAAGTTGTTTGTAATTGAAAATGTTGTTGGTGATTTATGTTATAGTTCAAATCTAAGATTCTTGTAGATGTTGTGTTAGAGATTGTGGATGGTAGCATGCTTATTGAAGATACAGGTGAATGTTTATACTTGCCTTTATTTAAGTGCTAATTATTGGAATATAGAACTCAATTTTCTTACAATTGTGAATTAGAACAAATGTGGTCTAGCAAGTTTGAAATTTAAAACATTTTGATCTCTATGTTTTTATTTAAATAAATCAGGGAATTGTGTTTCGAATTACTTATGTTGGAAATTATGTGTATTCAATATAGTGGTTGTATTTGCGAGTGGTAAATGGTTTTAGGGATATGTATTTGCTTATAGTGAAATTATAGGAAGTATATGTTAGGAAATTGTGTTTATAGATTTTCATAGCTATCGCATTTGGATTTGTAAGTTGGTAAGATGCTAGCTCCTAGGAAGTTATATATATGTATTAATGTTGAATTGAAATTTTAAATGCTTGATGATAATATTTGATCATAAGAAATATCCTTGTGAAATTTACAGATGTTATTAGAAATTCTATTAGTTAGAGCTTTTGTGTTTTCGAGTTATAATACTAGATTTCTGTAGTTATGTCCACATTAATGATATAGCACATGTTAAATCATTTATTATTGTTAATGTCGTGAACTTGAATTTTCTTAAATCTCATAAGTTGTTCTCATGATTGAATTAGAAGTTCATTGAATATCTTTTGTCTGATTATCCTTCTAGTCATACCTTTATGTTTGTATTGGAGTATTATATTACCATGGGTGGAGTTTATGTCTATATGTTGGATTGTTGTGAAGTAGAAATCTTGTGAGATGTCATGATCACTTGTGTCAATGTGGAAGCATTGTTCTTGTCAGATAGTGGTTAGCCTTTTATTGTTTTGTACCTTACTCCAGAGGTGTAGTCCTTGGTTTTGTTTCAAAATTTTGGCATGTGATGGCAGTGGGTTCCCTGGATTCTCATGTCTTGCAATGAATGGGAAATGGGCTCTTGGATATAGTACTTGGTTCTTGATGGTTTTGCTTCATTTTGAAGAGATTATGGATTTCTTGTTGTAGCCTAGTGAATGGCAGATGTTGGTGCAGGAGCACCAAGATAGCTATGTTTTTCTTTGATATTCAAGGTTGTTTTGTTTTTCAATAAGGTCCTAGAGACCACTTTAATGATGTAGTAAAACTATGATACTATGTTGTAATAAGGACTTTGTCCCAAAATCTATTGCTGTCATAAAGAGCCTATAGAGGACAGTCATGTAATCTTTATGTTTTATACCTTGTTAAGGCATATGCAAAGAACCTAAGGTATGTCCAACGAAGTCTAAGGCATGTTCAAAGCATTGTAAACATGTTTGGAGGTTCATAATCACTAATGATTATGCAAACAAACAAAAGGTTGGTTGAAATTTGTAAACTGTCCAAAAGATAGTTTTGGGAGTTTGAGTAGTTGTGGTCTTCTCCCATCGACCAAAACTAATTCATTTAGAAGTTTCAAGGAATATACAACCATATATATCCTTGACAATGATCATTGTATGGAGGAGAGAAGTTTTAATAAAAATACAAATCAGTTCTGCTGTCTTTTTTTCTATTTTTTCTGATTTTCTAATTTTTCTAGAAAAGCAGTCAGTACCTCTCAATTGTACGGAATTGTGATG